>OX465281.1:223792705-226192705 GCA_949987705.1 Thereva unica | reverse complement strand
GATGTAAGCGGCGAGATTATCTTTTGTTAGAAATCGGCTAGAATGAGGCGAATTGTGCAACTTCTTCGGTTGTCTCGCGAGTAATTTGCTTGGTAATTGTCGTGTTCTGTTGTAAGGAGATTGAGACTCTATGGAAAGTGTTTATCTGAAAGGGTACTAGATGTGATGCAATGTGAAAATATGTGGGCTTGACAATAGGTGTTTGTTGACGCTTGTTTCTTGTACTTGGAAAGAAAATTATGAACTTGACAATAGTATCAAAATCAAGGCTATAGAATATCCATGGTAAGTGATTTTTATTCTATACTCTATTTTTGATTTTTTACTAGAGCCCGCTCCATAAAAGAAGGGAAATGAGCAGCGCGTATGTGGAATTGCGATTGAAAATAACCCGCTTGCGCATTTGTAATTACCAATGCTGATATCGTGAAACATATCGACCAACTCCCATTCGACTTCACTTCTGGCCCGATGGTATTCCTCCTGCTCTCCTTAAGTCCTTACGTTCCTACTCTCTGGAAGAATTCGTTCATAATAATTCCTATTCAAAAAACCGGTAGTAAGAACGAAATATCGAACTACAGACCAGGTGCGAAGTTGTCTCTTATACCGAAACTTTACGAATAGATCATTTATTCTGCAATCGTTCCTATTTGTAGGAGGCTGGTCTCATCGAATCAACGTAGTTTTCTCCCAGCTCGTTCCACTACCACCAATTTGATTCAGTACACTTCCCATTCTGTCGAGAGCTTCGGTTCCGGTTGCTAAACTTGATTGTGATTGTGTTTACACGGATTTCAGTAAGGCATTTGACAAGCTTTCCGACTCCATTAAAATTTTTAAACTAAGAAAGGTAGGCATTCCGCAATCCCTTCTAGTATGGTTCAAGTCTTACTTAGCTGACAGGACCAACCTTAGTGATGAGCAAACGCAAGAACAAGACAAGACTAATCTAATCTTGTTCTTGTCTTGTTCTTGTTCAGTCTGTCTTGTTCTTGTTCTTGCAAGCATAGCTAAGTATTGTTCTTGTTCTTGTTCTTGCAAACATACCTAAGTCTTGTTCTTGTGTTCTTCAACCTTAGTGATGAGCAAACGCAAGAACAAGACAAGACTAATCTAATCTTGTTCTTGTCTTGTTCTTGTTCAGTCTGTCTTGTTCTTGTTCTTGCAAGCATAGCTAAGTATTGTTCTTGTTCTTGTTCTTGCAAACATACCTAAGTCTTGTTCTTGTGTTCTTCAACCTTAGTGATGAGCAAACGCAAGAACAAGACAAGACTAATCTAATCTTGTTCTTGTCTTGTTCTTGTTCAGTCTGTCTTGTTCTTGTTCTTGCAAGCATAGCTAAGTATTGTTCTTGTTCTTGTTCTTGCAAACATACCTAAGGCTTGTTCTTGTTCTTGCAAATATACCTAAGGCTTGTTCTTACTAAATGACAAGGCACGACAAAACTGCAAGGCCAAGGTATTTTCTCACATGTAGTAGGTATTGTATGTTGATTTTATAAAATGGTTATTGAAAAAAACCTAGACTTCAATAAAAAATTATATCCAAACAACAAAATGCAAAAAATTGATTTTAAAACTATTATAATTTTAGCGTCAGTCAGTCAGCGTCAAAAGTTTGCATACACCGAAAATTTACTACCTTTGAGGTGAGAATTCCACATGGCTTTTTTATTAAACAAATCAGTTTCACGACTGCTCTTGGTGACGTTATTATGTTTGCGCCCCTGAAAAATTACATAAAATTCATATGGGAACAAGTTAGGCGTAGACATTTTTCTGTCAAGTGTGTAAGCAACAAATTACAACGGAAATATTTTGAAGCAAAAGTAAACCAGTATTATACCCATTACTTATTATAAAAAATTAGGTTGTTCAAGTATGATTCATTAAAGAAGAAATGTCGTGTATGGGCACAAAAAATTATTAAATCCCTTTGCAGCAATACAAAAACTGGACCACGCTCCTGTCGTTTTTACGATGCGATGTAGACCAATGTGGAGGCCTTGAAAATATTACATACATTGAGAAAAGTCCGAGTTTCCTTGCCATCCAAAAAGCAAAAGAGGTTACTCAAAAAAGAATTTTGTTAGAGCATTTTTTCTTTCTAATAAACTACTTGAACTACTGAATACTATAGATTCTTCTTTCTAAATCCATTCTGATTCGATTAATGCTGTTAAGATTTCCAACAATTATTTCTTCCTTTTTTGTGTATCACGGGATTGGTTTTTTCCTGAAGTCGGTTTTTTAAACTTTATTTTTATCTTAATATAATTTGAGGAATCTTCATTTTTGTATGGATTTAACAGAAGAAGGACTAGTTTCCTAAACACCAGAAATTGAATTAAAGTAACAGACCACCCAATTGGATAAAAAAAGAGTAGGCAGTGTGGAACAGCTACCTAAATCTTTTCGGAAAATTTTGCTTCGAAATGCAAAAATATTGATTCTGAATCTCGTTGACATGCAAAGTCATTATGTACTTACATATGTACAAATGCTTTTACAATTATCAAACTAAATATATACACATATACATGTATCTATAATAATTACTTGAGCATAATAATCAATTTTATGTTTTTTGTTTTTAATAGAATGAATTTAGGTGGAATTTTTGCAAGAATCTTGCAAGAAATCTTGCTCTATGTCTTGTTCTTGCACAGTTAGTCTTGTTCTTGTTCTTGCAAGCATAACTAAGTCTTGTTCTTGTCCTTGTTCTTGCAAAATGTGCAAGAACAAGACAAGACTGCAAGAACAAGACCACTTTTGCTCATCACTAACCAACCTACTCTTTTTCGTGGATCCAAATCAGTAACCATTGAAGCGTCATTCAGTGTCCCTCAAGGCAGTCATTTTGGCCCTCTTCTCTTTATCCTATCAATTGATGACATTGTTCCCATGCTAAAACACTGTAGAAGATTGATTTATGATGATGACATCAAATTGTACCGTCACATAAGGAGTATTGAGGATTGAAAACTTTTGCACGTTGACCTTGACACCTTTTACGATTGGGGTGTAAACAACAACCTGGTTCTTAATATTAGTAAATACGAAATCCTAACTTTTTGTAGGAGATGTGATTCTATAATTTATAACTACTCCTTTTTCAATGATGGTGTACCTCGTGATGGTGCCGAGATATAAACAAAATTTAACCCGATTGTTAAATGTGAGAAATTCATAATAATTTTCCACATAGAATAATATCAATTTGTTTCATTTACAAATCCCAAATCTGCCACGGGACACCCTTTATAATTACTTCAAATATCCTGTACACCTTGTATAATTACTTCAATATCCTTCCTATACTTCTAGTGATATAAAATTAAATAAGCCAGACGCCCGATTAAGAATAAAAACTAGTTGGGAGGTGGGTTTGACCCCTTCGGTCCACACGATTAACTTCTCAGTATGATGAACGAAGATCGAATAAACTGACTTCTTACAAAATAGTTATACGTTTAGCACTAGTGGAAAATTGGATAGTATCAGAACTGATGACAAAGCCATCCCGAGAGAAGCTAGTTCAAATAACTGTAATAGTCGTAAATCTACCAGATTTTTCTAGAGAATTTGTTTTTCCTGAACGTTAGCAAACAAACATTTCCTCCGTATTTCGTTCGCTGCACTAAAACGGGTGTTCACATTCGTATTGAGCGGGCTGAAGCACCGTTGACAAACTGAGAAGCGAATGACTTCATTTGGAAATTCCAAAGCTTTCCGGAGATATTAGCAAAACTGCAACTGTAAAGTACATGTCAGACTTGACCAAAAAAGAACAAATTTTGCAGTAGCTACTGGAAATCCGGGGAAAAATTTCCAATTTCCTGAAACTGTATCACGCGTAGAAAACAATTCCCCGTCAAAAAGTGCTGATCCAAGGTTTGAAGAATTCGCGCTGTTTGTAAAGGGTAACGAAATTTTTGCACGATTTTGAAAGGTTGTTGGATTTTGACAAGTGATGTTTTGTTCGAAGGCTATCGCTGTGCAGAACCCAAAAAAGATCATTTCGTTTAGAACGGGTCTCATTCCATCGAGTTTATTAGATATTAGCAAAACTTGTCAATTTTAAGGTCTTTCTGACAACTAGCCGAAGTTTTTCTATTTAAGCAAAAAAGGCCCTACCGAATATTATGAAATTTTTTTCAGAGCATTTCTTCGTAAATATTCTTTTTTCGCCAACTCATTGAAGTCGATATAGTTTTTAGTTCGCGCGATATCGTGCAGGAAAAAATGACCACATACGTACGCACACACACACATACCTCCTCCCAATTTTTTGTATAAAATGCTCCTGGGACCTTGAAAGATGAAAATACGCCGAAAATTTCGATTTCGATTTTCGGACCGATTACAATAACTTCCTATACTGGGAAGTTCAAAATTGCATATAGCGGGCGAGATTATCTTTAGTTAGAAATCGGCTAGAATGAGGCGAACACCGGCCGCTTGGTCTTTTAAAGTAAAGGTGATATGGTGGCTGTAGAATTTTCAACCATTTCAACTCAACCACTTGGGGCGCATATTCAACTAATGGTCTAACAAGAGAAATGTATAGGTGTTTAGTGATAAGGGTGTTGCTAAATTCTTTGGACCACATTTTAAGGAAACTCAAGGCTAAACTGCTCTTGGAAGAAATATATTTAACATGAGTGTCAAAGTCCAGCGTGCTGCCAAATCTAATTTAAGCCTAATTTGACACTTGGCGTCAAAACGACCCCACGCTTTTTTCGAACCGATTTTTCACCAACAAATCGGTAGACAATTCGACAAATTTTTTGGTAATTAAACAATAACAATTGACTTCAACAATCATATACTAATCTTCAGAAAAGCTCAAACTATATGTGTTTTTATAAACCTTTATATAAACAAATAAAAAAGTTATTAACATTTTTATACGCTGGGGTCAGATCGACCCCAAGTGTAAGTTACGTAATTTTTACGTAAGTGTGTCAAATTAGGGTTAAACAAAATGTAATTTTATTTTATTTTAATTTAGTCTGGAATGTGTTTATTCATAACTTCTAGATTCTTCATCAAAAGAAAACATAACATTAAGTTATTTTTATCCCGGGAGCATAACAAACGTAAACAAAATATATCGTTCGAATCGTGAATTATGATCTTCAGTTCATACAAAAATCCCATGTAGAAAGCATTTTCAGTTTTTCCTAAATTTTCAAATTTTCGGGGAACTTTTGTTCCTTTCTCTAAAAAAGTTATTACGAACACTTTTGTAAAAAAATTAGACAAATCGGTCCAGCCGTTCTCAAATGATGCGATTACCTCGGTGAACTGGCTAAAACTGACGGAGATTGTTATACAACCAGTTGAAATGTCCAGCAAATGTTTTGAAAATACTTTTGCAGATTAGTCGTTCTGAAATATTCCAGACGCATATTCATACTTAATTTGAGTGTCTGGACTTCAACAAAACGGACGATTTCAAACATGCATTAAGTTCATCGGCTGGCGTTTTTCCGTGGAATCAGTGGCAATGTTTATCGCAAATCCTCTTCCAACAGAATAATAGCACCACCAAATCGGTTTAGATTATTTCGTGGATCTTGCACAGTTCGGTGTAATGCCTCCAAGGACACAATGTGCGATGTGAAGAATCACAAATCAACCCAAAATATACAATTGGTTCATTTTGTTGTTACTATAATTTTATTTTCGTTTTTCCAGATTTTTCTCCAGATCAGGACCACAGCTTCACTTATTTGGACTAAAACTATCCCATCTTTCAATCGGGAACCACCCAAACACATTCGCAAATTTTCATTTGAATCGGTCGGGCGGTTTCGAAGATTTGCGTGTACGAACATCGTGACATGTACTAAGATGCATTTTATTAAGATGCATTTAAGTCGAATGGCCAACAAATAACACACTATCTTCCCTGCTGCTCGATTTGATTTTTTTAGATCTTCTAGTAACTTATAGAGCCTGTCAAATCACCCCTCACGATAATATATGAAAGGAATTTCAACCAGCACCATGTTTGCATCAACCCAATTTCTTTGTTGAAATAAGACTTACCAAGAAAAATATTCGATTTTGCGATAAGAAGTTGCGTTCCAAAAACGGGATTTTAAGAGAAGAGCGTTCTTAATTTGGAATTTCCTTAGCTTCTACCTTGATTTACCTTTAACAAACATAAATCATTCCGGTACGAATCATCAACATAACAGTCCCGATTGCAGTCCCACCAACCACGGCGAGCATTCCGTCAATAAAACCATGAATGCGCCATAATTTAAACAAGTGCTAAAAGGCTTGTAAAATTTTCCATGGAATCCTTTTAAAAATCCTCAAATTTTATCGGCCATAAACCGCCGAAACAACCTCCGGCAAATTGCTTAACAGAAAATTTCTCCGCATCGAAAAAGTGTGCAAAATTCTCCCCAATTCCAGCGATTCCCCAACGATAATGGACGAAATCTGAAGATTGATATGTGGGGACCTTGCATAATCTCCACTGCTGGGTCCGCCGCGCAAGGCCCGCTGCGCTGGGAAAATGTTCGCAGCTTTTATGCGCGCAATAAAGCGAGTAATTAACGCGCCCGGGTCGCTCGTAAAAATGTGCAGAGTTCATTATCAGATCGCGATAAAGGTGAATTTTCCGCGGATTTGCAGCGAGACCCCCAAAATGTAAACAAGGCACCCCACGTAGCAGGGGCCGATTGTCCAGGTGATTGGGGCCCTCATTATAACTGCAAGCGGTCGTAGTTGCGGCTGCCTGGCCGCGGTTTTAATTATCTCTTTGGATATTGATATCACGTTTAAAGGTCACTGACTCTCGGTACGCGCAGGTGTAACCCACCGAATTCAGCCCGCCGAAAATTGGAGGATTTCTGGGGCTGTCGCAGCGACTTTCGTTCGGCCCGGTACTGTTTTCTTTTCTAGACGGCGATTCCGTCGCAGTCGTTAGGAGAACGTTTGGCGGCATAAAAGCGAGAGATAAAAAACAGGTAATGGCCCACTTCCTGTTTGGAGTCCACCAAAAGGAAATGCAAATCGACTTGCACGTTCGCTTCATGGTTGGCCAATTGATGGCAGATGCATTTTAACGGTTGATTTACGCCCTGCTTTACGATTAGGGCCCTCGCGTCGGGTCTTGAGGCGGCTGTGAACCTTCTGATCGATTATGATGGGTTTTTTCGGCAGGCGAAGGGGTTCGGAAGTTGTTATGGGGCTGACTTGTGGGAAATATGAGTGATGTTAGTGATCGATTAATTGTGGGTCGATAATGCGCAGTTTTGTTGCAAGGTTGGTGGGATTGCTCATAGGAAGCGGGCAATTTTGGTTTACGTTTTATTAGGATCTGCCCAGTTAGAAATTCTGGAGAGCTCTTGACGCTGCTACCTATTATAAGTCGGCTTATTACTTCGAAACGTGTGCGACGAGTTTCCTTCACGGGGCAAGTATTGTATAATGGTGGTTGGAGATTACTTGGAAGTTTGGTGTTCCAGCTTTGAAAATTAGGGGTTACATTAAATGTTGTCGGACAGTAGCTCCAGGGGTAACACTGTGAGAGCTTTCAGACTCTATCAGAGGCGTCTAGACTCCAAAAGATACTTTCCAAAGACTCCTTCAACGGAGTGAGCCTTCTAAAAAGAAGGATGGCTCTTACACCTCTAACCATGAAGAGACCTTAAGGTACCTGCTAAAAGAGCACTTTCCAGGGCCAGTCCTTCAGACCTCTTACCCATTGTATGCTGGCTGTAGTCAGGACCATCCAAGACTGTTATTCCCGGAGTCTTTCTGGGAACGTCTTCGCCTGTGACAAGATTAAATGGGCAGAGACCTCTTTTCAACCCTATAAATCTTCGGGAGGAGATAGAATTTTCCCGGCGCTTTTTGAGAAGACCTTCATATTAGGTGCAAGCTGTTCCTGAGCTGAGCTTTTCCCTTCCTCTACATATGTAGATCTCAGTACGCTTAGTCGAAGGGTAAGTCAGCAGAGGTTGCTTTACACCACCTGGTCAGTGAAATCGAAAAAGGTTTCCTTGCTAAAGAAAAACTACTTTATGTGCGTTTCTTGACATCGAAGGTGCTTTCGACAACACTGGCTATGATTGTAACTCTAGAGTACCTGGTAGAGGAGTGGATTAAGGGACTAAACTTAGCCTATTGGGAGTCAGTCCCAGGTTTTAGACAGGCTAAAGATCTTATAAGACCCTTTGCCTTAGGGGCACTATCACTTTAAACAGAGCGGACCTAAGGCTGCTGGTGGGTTATCTGGCCTGCGGTATCACCTCCACAACCTAGGAATGCTGACTCTGCATGGAAAGCGAGGAGACTTCCACACATATTCTTTTTGAATGTCTTCCTCTTATTTGGCTTAGAAAAAGAACGTTTATCAGAGAGTTTTTGAGTCCTGCTCAAATCCTGTCTTCGTCAATTAAAGACCTTCTTGCCTTCATCCGGAAAGTTGATAGTCTGCTCCGCTAGGGGGGTACAGGCCTAACTTGGCCACAGTGTTCACCATGCAGATACCTCCTCATTCATTTAAAAAAATGGTTTTGGATATTTTAGAGTTAGGGTAAAATCAAAAATTTCTTCCCAATCCCAGAAATTATTCGTGTTCGTCCATTCCAGCTCTTTAAATGGTTACAATAAAACGAATGTCTTGCATTGGTGTCGCAGCACAGCAAGAGGTTCTGCCCTTAGTGCTGACTTCTCGTGTGCCAGTTAAGCTAACGTGACGAAGAGTCCCCCCCCGCTACTCTTTCAAGGAAGGACTGCTGCATCGAAATACCCACAAGAGGAGGGGGCAGAACCGGAGAGTTCCTGAAGTAGTTTGCTCTACGGATACTCACTGAAGGCTTCAGGATGTCAGAGGTCGTCAAACCAGGGGTCTATCTAGAGATCATTAAAGTGCACTGGTCTGGTAACTCGACCGCCGCGTGGTCCCAACTCCAGGGTGTGAAAGGAGGAGAGTGGTCGACGTGCCGAATTGACCAGAATCGGGAAACCGAAGAAACTAGGCGAGAAATCGCATTTTTTAAAGCGGCACCGACAGCAGCATATCCGTTGTGGCGACGTCCCGCTCGGACCGCCAGCTAACGGATTAAAGAAGAAGAATACTGGTCTGGTAACTTTTGGAGCACTCCCAGTATCGCTCAAGACGACGAGGTACTGTCGAAGCCACCTTTTCACAAAGGAAGCAGATACGGAAGGTCCATATGGTACCACTGCTCCGGCTCTGACGAACACCCGTTCTGATCACGTTGATGACGTCAGCCCGAAGTAATGCCTTTATGGTCTTTGCCGATCTCGACTCCACCCCCACAGAGCAAAGTGTTGGTGGGTTGAATCAGTAGGAATCTGCCTGAATTTAAACCAGGCATGCCTCATGATTTCCCTGGATGTTCCTTATTCTGATCGGGTGTTATACCACGTGAGTATCAACCCTGAAGAAATATTGCCAGAATTACGGTAACTTTTTCAGAATATTGCTCGGTAGGGGGTAGCTGCCGTAGTGTAATGGCCTAATGTAAAGGCGGGATCTGGCCGAATTCAGGCAGTGCACACTAATTTGCGATCTGGAAGCCTTAATTTCTGAAAGATACCTCCAAACTAGCATTTATAAGCCGCTTCTAAACAATGGAATGGTGAAGCCGCTCTGTTGAAAAATGTCTTGGTGCTATTGTATATTCCTTTACACAGATTATTTTTAGACAACGTCGTTGGCGACAAAAAAAAGCTTCATCTAGATAAAATTTGACTTTAAGGGAAGGTAACATACTATTTAAGGTATTTTAGTGTCTAGAAACGTCGTCGTTACATACTGTTGATAATGATGAATACCTCATTCCACCTTAAACATGCGATATTTCTACTGAAGCTGAGCCCCAATTAGAACATAACGAAAACCACCGAGTTCGCCGCATCACCAAAGGTGCTTCTTAATTAGCTTCCTTGATACAAGTGAGAGTATAGCTAGTCAAGGGCCCAATAGGAAGCCCCGCTCTACCAGCAGCTGTAAAGTGATTAATTCAATTTCTTCATAAAGATTAATTTTCAATCAATAACCGCCGCGGTGCTGCGATGCTGAAACCCAAGAAACCCGAGAACATCTTTCATCCCGCAATCATAGTTACCTTTCGCAGCAGTGGCAGAAACTTTCACCGCAGGAGCAACGGAGGAAAAGGCAGTTCGTGATCGGTCTTAATTGGAGTCTCTTCATTTTCATCCAACTAGAAACGGGTTCCATGGCGACCCATTTGTCGCCGAGCGCATCCATCACAGATTAGGATTCCCACGCATCTTTTCTTCCAGCTTGAATTTCACTGAAGCAGAATCGATCGGCGTCGCAGCCATCATTGCACGGTTAATTGCCGATCGTATTGTGTAACGGTTCAATCGCGGATTTATTGTTCTGCAACGAGATCGATTGTCTCATAGCCCGGCGATCACCTGGAGCTGATCTGCGCCTTATACGAGAGCTAGCTTTCAGGTAATTGTCTCCAGAGAGGCTCTTCCGTCCTGGGGATCGAGTCGTCGAAATGGGGCCCCCACCATTGGTCGGGCATGCGACTCGCATAAACAAATCAACGGCAATCGATGGCGGAATAATTAAGTGCAGCCCCAGCGGAAATCTAGCTGTTAGCAATACTGGTCGTGCCGCTGGTATGGCGGAGCCTCCTGCCTGTCGCGGTTATGATGGATTGCCGGGGCTGTGCTGGAGTCACTACTTCAGCGCACGGCCCGGTGGCTCATGGCACATGGTGGAATATGATTTCCGGTGTCATAGAGCCAATGGCACATTCAAGTGCACCGCGAATGCTTTGCGTTCCTCGCAGATAGCCTAATTAGGTGCCCCGTTAGGCGGCAATTTCCGAGCCTGGTCAGGTAACTAGATGCTATCGGACGCTTACAAGTCAATCGGAGCAGATGACTATCGCCGGGTGCCTCCTCATCCGTGGAAGATTAGCGCTGACTGCATTCCCAGGCGGTTCTCACTTGCTGTCGTCCGGCCGTTGACGACTATTTTGCTCGGAATTGATTGATTGGATCGAGCCCGAGATTGAAATGTGGCAACAATTTCTAATCAGCTCAAATGTAAACAACGTTGTGCAACTTCAATTTAGGCTTAATAACGTACCGATTTGGTAACAAGTTCGCTAACGGCTGCAGGTAAAAGTGACGTGATAGATATCAGCTAATCCCTCTATTACGAACGCACGCTCCCAATGGCCAGATTTTGGAGCGCGGCTTTGAGGCGATAAAGCTCCGTTTTGAAGTGCAATATTCATAAGTGAATTCAAATTTTTGTGTGGCCATATTTAAATTGTAACCTATGTGCTTTTTCGTGCCGTGGAAGTACTTTTTAGTTTTGACAGACAAGGCAGGAAACCGGTTTGGATTTTCGTGGTTTTATAATCAGATTTAGTTTAGAAGCCTGAAAAATGTTTTGCAATATATAAATATAATTTAACGAATGGTTTATGGGTCATTCTTATGCAGAAGATAGAGATTTGCACACATAGACAGTAGCGCCGTGTAAAATATACTGAACATTTTCAAATATTGATTGGCGTAGGTTTAAGACTCACATTCTAGGTGCAGTTAATGGAAATTGGAGAGAAATAAAGCAAGATGTTTGATTGTAAGTTTATTCATTTGAAGCTTGTGCCAGATTAGAATCATCAGAAAGGCTAGAGATTTATGGGCTTCCTTATCTAGTCTGAGGTGATATTCGAGTAGATTCAGGCACATCCTAGTTCCAATTGAACGGTTTTACTTCTATCTTTGATTTGCGAAAGAGATTACAATTGAGATTATCCTTTATTCTTATATCTCGAATGACAATATCCAACAAATAAAGATGTTGACAAGCCTGAGTCAGTTTGGATTCTGTCGTACTTTATCGCTCTGATAGCCTGGCTGTCAGATAAGATTAAAATTCACTTGTTAACATCATTAGTATACATTTTAGAGAGATAGTAGCCGGGCTGCTGAAGATGCTAAACCAATGGCTTCTGCCGAAGATTGCCGCAAGCATGCGAGTTCATGTCAACTGTTCTTTACTTACTATACCTCCGAGCTGACGTGAATTCCACTAAGTTACATTTTTTATTCATTTTTATGTCATATCCACTGTTATTTGACAAATTTTCAGCCGGAATGAATCACTGAAACCATTCGTTTTTACGTAGTTGGAGTGTTGGAGCTGCCCCACCCACCCACGGTGCCTCAACTGACGCTAAAGATGCCAGACAGCTGGGGCACCAGGCTCTACACGATGCTATATTGGACGCTTGATGGTAGGACGCATCATATGGCCGATAGTCGAACTACGAGTGCTCAATGCCAATCGTCCAACCGTCGCATTTGGATACGTTCGGGCTAATGTCGGTATTGTCTCGATCGTTGGAAGGCAACATTCGAATCAAACGTTAATCGCATCGTGTAGAGCCGGCTTAAGAAGAATTTGAGGCGAACAGAGGTATTAATTAATCGGCATTGGATTTGCGTTCTGATATAATAATAATAATAAATATAATTTATTAACATTGTACAAAAGAACATAATTCTTAAAGGCGTACAAATAAAATTCGAGTTGGAAAGTATTTGACAAAAATAAAATTAAAATTAAAATAAAATAAAATAAATGAAAGAACACTAAGATAAAAGATAAAGACTAAAAACTAAAAGCTAAAAGTTAAGAATGAAAAACAATATTTAAAAAAAAAGAATACTTAAGACAAGAAAATAAAAAATAAATAAATTCAAAATGTGTGACCCTACAAATTATTATTTATAATATATTCCTTTAGGAGTTTGTTGAATAATCGACAGGAGGACGCGCTCCGTATACACCTGGGTAGTTTATTCCATATGCAAGCAATTTGGAACAAGTAAGAGCGTTCACCATACAATGTGTGTCTACGATTCACCAATAATATGCTAGATTGTCTGCTTAATTGCAAGAAATTAAGTTTTTCAAATAAATATCCAGGGCACCGGCTGTGTATCGGTTTAAAAGTAAATTTTAATCGGTAATATTTTAGGTAGTTTTCAAACGTCATACCTAGCAGAGCTGAAGCATAAGGCTTGATATGATCAAAACGACGCAATTTAACAGCAAATCGAAGGGTATCATTGAACGCGACTTGTATTTTTCTTGAACAATCAGCATCAAGTTTTGAAAAAATTAGGCTACCGTAAGTGAAGTAAGGCATTACCAAAGCCTTCGCCAATCGTATACGTAAGGCAAGAGGCAATAGATTAGAGGATACCCAGAGTTGACGAAGGCAGGTATAAACCTTACGAAGCACAACTCTAGTTTGATTACAACAGCTGAATTTGGAGTTGAGCTCGACTCCCAGGTTTCTTACAGAATCAACATAGGGTAGAACATTACCATTAATTTTAATTGGGAACAAATTTTCTGGATGAATAGGAGTTCTGCTGACGACAAGGCATGACGACTTGGCAGGGTTCAGCAGCAGTTTATATTGAACTGACCATGCAGTCACGCGTTTCAGATCACTGTTTAGCTGAACAGTACAATCCTCGATAAGTTCAAGAGGTTTGCTTAGATAGATTTGCACATCATCGGCATATAAATGAATAGAAGAATGTTTGATTACATTAGGAAGGTCATTTATATAAAGGCTGAAAAGCAAATGGCCTAGGGTAGAGCCTAGAGGTACTCCACAGTGAAGAAGGGCAGGTTCGGAGAAAGATTCTTGTACCTTGACAATTTGGGAACGCTCCTGGAGATAGCTTTTAAAAAGTTTAATTGCAGTAGGGCCGAGCCCAAAATTTCTGCCTAATTTTTCGAGTAACATCAGATGGTCTACCGAGTCAAATGCTTTAGTGAAGTCGAGTAGGACTAACAAGGGAAGTCCAGGGGCGGCGCTTTCATAGGTGCGAATGGTGCACTTGCACCGGGCGCAGTTAGTCAGGGGCGCAATGTCAGATATTAAGATTTAAAAAAAATTTCACAAATCTGTCACAGGGATTTCTCCTCCATTTTAGCTTCGAGATTCGAGAAATTCGGGTAAAAATCTCCCAAGTGAGAGAAAAATTTAGAGCAATTTTTGAAATTTCTGTAAAAAGCACCATATTCACTCACACAAGAGAAAATTTGTTCCGATGGCTCTGTATTGTGTATTGCTATTTACCATGATTGATATAAATTTGAGGGCGCTGTTGCTGTACTTTTGAATTCTATTTCAAGAATTGTTAAAACAGGTAAATGAACGAAATGAGAAAAACCAAACTCCTTGTGGCGAGAACTCCTCTTCAATTGCTCTTTTTAATTTGTTCCTTTATACCCCGGCTTCACGGGCCTCAGTCCAATAAAGTTCAAGTCAATCCATATAAGTGGCCTTAGCGGTGGCATGTTCAGTTCATGCTTGAAACCTTTGTTGCTTTTTCGCCAGAAGTTAGATATACAAAAGCTCACTGGAATGATATTCCATTATTCCAGTTGATTACTCTCTTTTGAGCGAGCTTTTACATTCAATCTCAATTTCATGTTCTATTGGGCCAACTCAGGCTTTATTTTTCCTGAGTTCAATATGTGAAAATGTATGGGAAAAATTGAAGCTCAGTACACCAATTTGCGAATTTCGGCAATTCGGCCGGTGAAACCGGGTATTACTGTCTAACAAATTAATATGGCCACGGGCCAATGGGCTGTAATCGTCCATTTCCTTCTGAAATTCGATGAAGAATTGCATGGGTTTTCACAAGAGCCAACTTTTCCAACAAACTATACGTTAGAATGCCTTAGCTTGTTGCTTTTAAATATTAATTATCCCTTCTACCATCTCATTTCTACTTTTCCCTAGCAAAAGGGAGACAAAAACCAACAATTATACAGCTGTCAAAAAGTTGATTCCAAAATTCTTGAAAGAATTCAGAGGTTCAAAAAATCTGCCAGGCCATCATTCTCGCTTACTCCCTTCTACTCGGAAACGATGTTTCCAGCTGATTTTGTTTGGATGTTGACCCATGTGAAACTTCCTATCTATGTAATATTTTTTTATGTTATACCCGGTTTTCTATTGTTTTTCCCTGCGTTCAAAAATGAACAGCTTATGGGGCGCAATGTTGGATAGTGCACCGGGCGCAAACACCCCAAGCGCCGGCTCTGGGGAAGTCTCTTTGGTGTCAAACGCGCAGAGCTGGGTTACATTTTTTTTCTGCTTCTTCTTATCAAAACAAAGCTAAAAATGTATATCACAACCCCTATCTTTTTGATATTTTGTTTATACCGAAAATTCTGTTTTTGGCTAATATCTCTTAAATGGAAAGTCCTACCATAAAATATTATTTACAAAGTTTGTAGATCATGCGATTATCTACAAAAAATGATACCATACATTTTCCGGTACGAATTGCCGTTCAAGAGATATCGCCGTTTTAAAGATTTAAAATATTCATATCCCCCTAATTCGCAACTTGTATAGGTCATCAGACGTTCAATAAATCCTCTGTTGGAACAATTAAAAAATCGGTATAAACAAAATATCAAAAAGATAGGGGTTGTGATATACATTTTTAGCTTTGTTTTGATAAGAAGAACCAGAAAAAAAATGTAACCCAGCTCTGCGCGTTTGACACCAAAGAGACTTCCCTTGTAAGATTGCAATTTTATTGTTATCGAGTGACTCAAAAATATCAGTTGAAATTTTTAAGAGTGCCGTTTCACAGCTGTGTCCAGACCTGAAACCAGATTGCCATATAGAGAGAAGACCACTTTAATCTAGATAGGACAAGAGATGGATCTACCTTTTTCGGAATGGGTACAACAAGAGCCTGTTTCCATTGACTGGGAAACTGAGAAGTTGTTAGGCAGGCGTTAAAAATAATGAGTAAGAACATTAGATACGAATGGGGCAATCAGTTTCAAGAACTTTGGAGAGACATTGTCAACACCCATGGCGTTTGATTTTATAGAGAACAACGCAGAAAGAAGTTCGTAGCTGTCAATGCGACGAAAAGAAAAGCCATCAGTTGGGCACAGATTGGTAGAGTTACCTTCAACTGGAGTTGAGTTACTTTCCGAGATGGATGAAAAGTACTCGTTTAAAATATTGGGCTCTAGAGACACTTGTTGAGAATCTTGCCCGTAGGTACCTAGATTACGAATATTGCGCCATAATTTTTTTGGAGGTAGATTAGTGTCGAGCTGATTTTTAACATAAGATCGTTTAGCCGATCGTAAAAGAGCAACCGTCCTATTACGCACTTTTTATACATCTTACGAACTGCTTCACTGCACGTCCTTTTGTATTGATGATAAAGAAAATCGCGTTCAGCCAATGAGAGATGTATTTCAGGAGTTAACCAGGGACAACAATTTGAATTGTACGTAATGGGACAAATTGCTCAAAAATATCAGTTATTACCTCATAAAAATTATGAAGTTTTTCATCCGCAGTATTAGAAGTAAATACATTGTCCCATGAAGTCGCAATGCATTCATTTTTTAGTAGCTGTAAATTGATGTTATTGTAGTCTCTAAACAAATAGAGCGAAGCTGGGGGATGGGAAGGAGCTGCATCTTATAGGAGAGAAAGAGAAAATCATGATCGAAATTACTAGGAGGAGTCTTTAATCCCTCATGGGACATAGGGCGGAAACAGTTGTCCTCAACACAGTTGACATTGTTTTGTGCGACCGCTCTCAGTTCCGACCAGGATATTCCAGCTGTTGCACCCTCTCCTAATAGGGTTCTCCTCCATGCTGTTCTAGATCTTTCGAATCGACAGAATCCTTGCGGATTCCAGTCGAGGGCCTGTTTGGCTATATTCTCGTTTTCGCGTGGCAAAATATGGCCAATCCAATTCTATTTCCTTCGCTTGATTTGGTCGTCGCAGGCATCTGTCGTACGACGCAGGCATCTGTTTTGATGAAAACTTGTAGGCGCCTTCGGTGACTTTCCATGATTCGCAACCGTACAAAAGCAGTGTCTTAACGTTGGAGTTGAACAGCCGCAATTTGGTGACATCTGCGTTGATCTCCATATGCGGAACAGGAATAACATCTAAGTAACACTAACATCTAACACATGGAGCAATGCCAAACTGAGGATAGACCCTACTCCGAGCTGACGTGAATTCCACTAAGTTACATTTTTTATTCATTTTTATGTCATATCCACTGTTATTTGACAAATTTTCAGCCGGAATGATATCACTGAAACCATTTCGTTTTTACGTAGTTTGAGGTGCAGCCGTTGCCCCACCACCCACGGTGCCCCAGCTGACGCTAACGATGCCAGACAGCTGGGCACCGCCAGGCTCTACACGATGCCAACGTTGAACGCTTGATGGTAGGACGCATCGTATGGCCGATAATCGAACTACGATTGTCCAATGTCAATGTTCCAATGTTCCTTAAAAACCTGGAGCAGCCCGAAGGCATTAACTCCTATGGAGCAGCTATGGAAGCGTTAACTCCGATTAATAAGTGGAGCAGCTATAAAAAGCTTAACTCCTGGGCTTAGGGAAGTTTTGGCTTCCCACTCAAACGTCTGTGTTATCACGACTAAATTTTATTTAATTAATATGCTCTATTTATATAAAATTGTCTTATACATCTATTCTACTCTAACTATAATTATCATTATTCCCACCTTAGGTAAATTGCCTTGGGTCAGCAATTTGTTCGCACCGGGCCTCAAGAATTTGATGCGCCCGTGTGACCTATTTACGTTTTTACTTGATCGGGAAAAATTGCAACGTTCAGTCTGCATGATTTATAAAAAAAAACTCTCGTGTGTGACCCGTTAAAAATATTTACCTAAGGTGAAAAAAATGTGATTTGAGAAATATGAAAATGTATAATGGGAATGAGTGTATCACACAAGCGTTCAACGTTCTCATTCGGACACGTTCGGGCTGATGTCGGTATTGACTCAATCCTTGGAAGCCAATATTCTAATGTTCACCGCATCGTGTAGAGCCGGCTTAAGAGAAATTTGAGGCGAACAGAGGTATTAATTAATCGGCATTGGATTTGCTTTCTGATATTACCTCCCCATTAGGGAAAGTGCACTGCGCAGCGTAGATGATAGACTAGAGCAATAGCGCGCGTTCTTGCTTATAGAGGTCTTTGTTAGCCGTTCGCCCCCCGCGTAGGATTTTATCGTCAGATATTATCGGATATTGCTGCTTGCAACTACTAAGTTCTTACTTGGTGCTATGTCTCTAACTCGATGAACATTCTCATGAGATATGAAAGTTGTGGGTGCCGACATATTGCGGGTGTAAGGGCTGTAGGCTTATGTTCGTAAAATTTGCTTCTTATATATATGAAGACTACATAGCTTTAAAGCCGACAATGATACACCTCATTCTTTCACTGCCCATAACCCCCTGAGAGCATGACAGCTTCTATGATCTAATACACGTTATATGCCTCTTAGGTTTTTGCAACACGCCATTCCCTGTCTATCGCATCTCTCGAATGGCTGTTATGATAGCACTTTCATCCAGGGCCGGGGCTTGGGTTTTTTGCGCCCGGTGCACTATGGCATATTGCGCCCCATAAGCTGTTCATTTTCTAACGCAGTGATGGAATGGAAAAAGACACAAACTCACTCGATGGGAGATACATTTTCATTGTTTGCGCAAAATTTCACATCAGTCAGTTTGACATGGTTCAACATCCAAACCAACTAAAATCTGCCTAAAACGTCGTTTGCGGAGAAGAGAGTAGACGATAGGGTGAGCAGATTTTTTGATCCTCTGAATTCTTTCACTGAATTTTTGAATCAACTTTTTGGCAGCTGTGCGATTGTTGTTGTTTTGTCTCCCTTTGGCTAGAAAAAGGAAGCAAAAGGAATGGCAGAAGGGAAAATTAAGATTAAAAACAACGATATGGAGCTTTTTACCGAATTTTCGAAAAGTGATCCAGCGTAGTATAAATAAATGAAGGATTTTTTCCTCATTTGGGAGATTTTTTCCCGGATTTTTGCTGATGATTATTGAAGACTGTCTGTTACTTCAATTTTTGAGTAAAATCCCGAGTAATATTTCTTGAGTAAAATTTTATGAAAATCTCGGAGCAAAAATCTCTGGAGACTTCCTGCACGAGGAGTAAAATTTCCCCTTGAATGTACACCCGTGAGAATACTTTTAATTTTTATTTTTCAAAGCTCTAAGTTTTTTTTATCTCTTAATTTCTGAAATTGCGCCTGGTGCAAGTGCACCATTCGCACCTGTGAAAGCACCGTTAGCCCGGAATAGTCACAGAACTTGCATAATTTCATATACTGCAAGAAGTACTTTACGTTTCAAATAATTGTATAATTAACTTTTCTTCTAGGAATATTTATATTTTGCATCTCACATAATACATAATTCGTTAACCACCTAGTTTTTATAGCCTAATAACTGCTGGTGTCGGGGACATTGTTACTCAGGGGGGCCTCGGTAGCCTAGGGAGTAAGGCGTCTAGCTACTATCCGAGAGGTCCCGGGTTCGATTCCCGGCCAAGCCCCACGGTCCTTCGCCTTTTCCAATTTTCCCACCTACATAACTTTCCTTCTTTCTTCTTCCCTCTTTACATTCCTGATTCCTCTTGTCATAGCCTTCCTTAGCCCTTCCCCGCTCCGCCGAAGCGCATGTCATCGGTTGGTTGATGAGATGGAGGCAGTTCCTTCCTTCCCCGACTAGAGCGGCTGTTCGACATTGCACTCTATATGAAGAAAATAGATTGTCTACAGTATAAAGGGTCTTCCCTGAGACTATAGTCTTTCACATAAAAAAAAAAAAAACAAAAAGCAATTAAGAAAAATTTACGGCACCCTGAAATAACTTAAAATTTCCAGTAAAAAAATTCTTAAAATCTAAACATTTAAAATCAAAATTTTATCTTATTACTGAAAAAAATGTGGACATAACAATTTTACCTCAATCGATCTAAAAATTGAATCTCTAATCACCCAATTTACCGCAATTATTCCAATTCTATAAATTCATTACCGCCTTCCGCTTTTCATATATCAAAACAATTGGCAGAACTGCCGCCGAAGTTCACCACGCCATCTCCACCATTCTCACCACACACACTCTCCAAACGGAACTTCTACGTCACTTTCTTTCGCGATGCATTTTCTGGAGCCAAGAACCTCTCAAAGTACCGAACAAGCCGCGCGTACATCGATGCCAGCGCAGGGCCCCAGCACCAGTGCTGACCTATCAAAGTGCAACATGCTCCATCACCCCCATTCTCTACGTACGTAAGTATACACAGTGCGCGGCTTCAGGTAAAGTTCCTCACGTTTTTCTTCTTGTACCTGTGCAGCAGCCTCTGCCTCTCTCCGCCTCCCACTAAGTGTTGGTAGCACTGGCATCATTGTTGCATGCAAAATTCGCTAAGGTGCACCAAGGTGCATATAAAAACGCTCGCCGTAAGCTTTGTCTTCATGCACAAATACAGGTATAATACTATATCTTTTCAGCAAGCGTCGATTACTTTTTGCACGTTTCTTGTATCTCTGAGGTGCGTGGCTGTGGTAGTTACGGTACACACCTGGAAAACCAGTCCGCCAGGTAAGTTCAATCCCGGCACACGGCAGAACGGTGTGAGTTAATCAAGAACTATCGCGATTCTTGCACATTAATTAAGTTCACGTACCCACACAATCGCAGAGTGGAGACTTTGTAGACTTCTTTCAGACGAGGCTCTCGCTTGAAACCGGTGTGAAGTCGTTTTTTTTTGTTATGTTTTACCGTCGTGTTACCTGAATGTACCTGGACTAGTGTGCAAGTGGTTGTTGTAGGTATATGCTTTGGGGCCGCTTTTGTTGTGCTGTTGTTGGTGTTGATTGTTGGCTGGTAGCTCCGTTAGTTGGGTACTACTCGGCTCCAGTGTTTCATACTGAATACGAAGACGTCAGTCGAGATTTCAACCTCGTCGAGTGAGCGCGCCGGACTCGTCCGTTAAACCGTGGATCCAAGCAATTCCCCAGAGTTGACTCCTTTTGAACCCTGAATCTTGTGAAAAGGATGGTAAAAACTCGTGGTGTTGTACCTTAATTGATTTATGATTGTATAGAGGAGAAAGAAGTGATTTTCTACCAGTGAAAGTTTGTTTTTCCCCCAATTAAGAGCAAGGAAATTCTCACCTTTGTGCTTATGGTGCAAGCGAATCCCCCCGGCAGTTTGGTCCTGAAACACTGCCATTAAGTTTTTTTTTCATGTTGTGTTGTGAGTGGATTAAAATTTTAAAGGAATCCAAAAGGCTCAGTGTGGCTATATAAATATTTTATCAAATACAATAAAAAAAAAGTAATTCGAAAAGTGCCCTTAATTATTACACCTGGAAATTGTCTCTTGTATTTTTTTTACCTGTAAAGTTCTGGTGTTAAAAGTGCTTCTTGCGTCTGTCGACCTTCTGAGGATTACCTACCACCAGTCACAACTTAACTGAACACTGTCTGAGGGTGCGCTGCAGTTTAGACACTCAATATATAAAAGGTGAGATTTTTTTTTTCATATTAAATTTCAGTTTTTGGGGCCCACTTTGACGAGCGCAATTTCGAGCAAAATCGAACGAAAGCGCGAGGGCCTCCGTGGGTGCAGAAGACGTGCACTAACTGGAGGAGTCTTCTTTAACCAGTCGAGATATGCCCGGACGGGTTTCGTTCGTTTCGTGCGGCTTCTTGACCTCAGGTGATGCGGGAATTGAATGGTCGTTTTTTTGCACAGTATTTTTTTTTGTGGGTGGTGGTTTTGAAGAATTTCGGTAGCTTTCTTTTGAAAATTTTTACACAAAATTTCTTTTTGGACGTGGGCTTCTTGCTTGATTGCATGTCGCTTTTGGTTTTTGGATTTGTTTATCAAAATAATTAATTCGTGCCTTTTGAATTTTTTTTTGCGAACGTGAAATACCAAATTCGCGCTTAACCTAGTATTGAATTCCGTACACCGGGCACGTTTGTTACGATTTGTCAAGAGATTACCTATGGTTTGTTAAATTACTGTAATTTAAAAAAGTCACCATGTTTTCTTCTATGAATTTTAAGAGTATAGTAAAATTTGCACAAAATTTTGGCGATAACCTGTTTCAAATATTTTAACAGTTTAAGTAGTTTTTGGCTCATAATCGAGGCGAAATATATAAGTACAAAATTATTTTGTCTTTTGTTGTAGCCAACTGCATAATTTTGCAACAATTCGGCAAGTATTTGTTGTCTCAATTCATTTTGTTTTATTGGCGATTTTACATGAAAATGGTAGTTACCCCGTTTATGACTAGGTCGAAAAGTTGAGTCGAGGTTGAGTTCAAATTTCGACCACTGTATATGATGTTCAGTTGAGTTCACTTTGGGTTGAAATAGAGTTGAATTAGTATCAAAACATAACCTCAAATTTTTGTGTGAAATTCTCATTTATAGATACGTAAAAATTCAGAACGAAATAATTTATTTTTCTTGCACCAGAAGAAACATTGAACACAAAACTAACGTCGAATGCGGACTTCACGGATTTACCATCCTAGAAGACAAATGTCACTTCAACCCAATTTCAACTCAACCTGCGTATATGAGGTGAAATATCGACTCAATCCAGGTAGGAGAACTGAGTTGGGTTGAGTGGATCCAGTTTCAACTCGACATCCGTTTATGACTGCGTTGAACCCGGGTTGAACCTGGGTTGAACCTAGTCATAAACGGGGTAAGTTTAACGCATTAGCAAGCAGATAGTCAGGGGCGGCGCTTTCATAGGTGGAGATGTTGCAATTGTACCGGGCGCAATCGGCTGGGGGCGCAACTACAAGATTTAAAAAAAAAATTAAACTTGGAAAAAGTATTCCTCGGTGACTTAATTTTCAATTATTACAGGAATTCATATTTATTAACACGATTGATTTCGCTAGTTTATTTTCTCGATCAAATATTCTATACGTCTGGCCAAACTCACTCCGGGGAAATTTGCTCAATTGCAAGAATTTTACTTTCCTTCATGCAGGAGTTTACCCGAAATTTTAACTTCAACATTTTCATAAAATGTATGCCCATGCAAGTTATTACTCGAAAATATTTCACTCAAAAACTGAAGGAACAGACCTTCGTGATTGACATTATACTTCAGGGCGCTGTTGGAGCAATTCTAAATCTTGTTAAAAGAGATAAATGAAGGAAATGAGAACAAAATCTCTTGTGGCGAGAATAACTCTTGTTTTTGTGGTTCAGTCACACGACACACTCTTTGGTTGCGCACTCCTTTTTTCCTATAGAATTTTACACGGACGCGGAACCAAAAGTCGAGATCATTCATACTGCGCACTAGCAATTCCTTGGCCGTGTGAGGAGACGGCACAGGAAGAAAGCGCTTACAGCTGGCCAGTCAAATTAGTATGTTTCATTAAAGTTCAATCGTCGGGAAATTTTTAATTCCACAAAAGGAATTTTCATAGATAATACAATCAGCAGGAAAATTTCAGGAATTTATTGAAAAAGTGAATTATCACAAGTTAGAAGTGCCTTGTGTATTTCCAGCTTTTTCGTCCTCGCGATCCAGGCGAAAGAAGCCTTTTTTTCATATGATCAGCTGATGGGGCGTAATAAAGCACACTGCACCGGGTGCAAAATAGCTAAGCGCCGACTCTGCAAATATTGCTTCATGCTTAGAAGTACTAACGAAGTACTAATAGGTAACTTGGCGTCCCGTGCGAGATATTTTTATTTTTTTATTTGTTGGGTGAGAAGCATATACAACAGCCATTGACGGGTTCGTTCTTTGCATACTCTTTCCGATGATGATATTCCTTAAACGGGTTTATATAACGTCTAGCTGGAACCCGGTACGCCTTGCTGCACCCATAAGCCAATAGTAGCCAATAAAAACCATCCATTGACTTGGTATTTTTCGAGAGAACTTGTATACGGATTTTGAGACCGTCGCCACGGATCTAACGGTATATTGAGTATACTACTGTCAGTTAGGCCAGGCCAATGAAAATTTCTACAAGTAAGGAATTCGAAAGATTTAAGAAAATGCAAATTAAGTTATAAAATAATTTATTCAATTGTTCGCCAATGAACGTCTTTCCATCGCCTACTAATTAACGCAACTAACTAAAAATTCTAATTAAATCATTCCAAGGCTTCCTTGATGTTTTTATTTTTCATTGGCCTACCCTACTGTTCCTTCTTGATTAGAGTTGACACTACATTGCTTATTTTTTTCTACTTATCATACCCTTTCATTTGATATCCATGTCGAGGGGCTTGTGAAGAAAGTGGTATTCCGCCCTCTTGGGACGGCCGCCATGGATCTAACAGTATATTGAGTATACTATATTGCTTATTGTATTTCAGTTTAGTTTCTTTTTGTTTAAACAAAAACAGAGCTTGACCGATTGTTATGAAATTTTTTTCAGAGAATTCTACATTAATATGCTTCGATCGGCACTTCATAAAAGTCGATGTCATTTTTGGTTTTGCGCGATATATATATATATATATATATATATATATATATATATATATATATATATATATATATATATATATATATATATATGTATGAATTGTTTTTAGATAACATTTCCATACGCCTCAAGGAAGTCGCTATCTTTTTAAGCTCGCTCGATATCGTGCAGGACAACATAACCACAGACGTATGCTCACACTCACCCAAAAGCATACCTATTCTCAAATTTATGCTTAACCTTGAAAAAACCATGTGTTGAAAATTACGATTTTGATTTTCGGACCAATTACAATTACTTCCCGATAAACTACGAAGTTAATAAACAAACTAGCCGTCGTCCTCATCAGGCCTGCAACAATCAGGGACAACTGGGACGAATTGCCTCGGGCATCCGGTCATACGGGGCCCCGAAAATAGATTGTAACCCAGTTAAAATCCCTATATACCTGCGTTCTCAACTGCAAGTAAGCAGTAGCCCAAGGCCTGTACCGTTGTGGTCTGCACGATGTAAAGGCACCCATACGCGGTCAAATTGGATGTATCTCCAGATTTTCAATAAACCCATGCTCGCAATGAGCTTTGATCGGCCGACTGGCTCCCAATTGGTAGTTTTAGTTGTACATACGCCCTTCGATGTATACATCCAATTTGGTATATGGGGACTTAACTTTAGTTCTATTCAGGAATCAAGAACCGATCTTTTGAATAAACTTACTCTTACCATAGATTTTGAAAAGTATTAAATACTGTTTTTATCCAGTGTTTCGAATTTAGGTGATTTAGATTGGCGCCCCTAATCATATTTTAGCCCCGGGCCTCGCAGGGTTATGTGGCGGACCTGATCCTTCTAACCTCACTTGACAAATTTCAGCCATTAATCTTCTCTCATTCACAATACAGTCAGTCGCATCATTATTAAATATTTTAACATTACCAATAATTTCGCACGTCAGCAATTTTATAAAAATAGATTGTATTTTTTTGTTACGCATGCTGAAAAAGGGTCGTCACCCCTGATCTAGGGGGACCAGGTCCTTTCGCACAGGGGAGCTCCCAAAAAAAAAAGAAAAGGGAGCGCCGCCATGACCCTTCTACAGGGACCACAGGCATTCCCAGACAGCCGCAGCTTTGGCCTAAAGGCCCACATACCCGGTCAAATAGATCGGATGTACATGCAATTTGACCGTGGGGGGGCCTTAAGTTTCTGGACACATCTGAGCGAAAGCAAAGAGGCCAGACAACGAATTCAGGACTGCGGCCAGAAACCCGCGAAGACCCCGGTTGCCCGGTATAATCTTTGGTAGCGGATACCACCGGTTTCATGGGATATCATGATGTTAAGGTCTTCTGAGTAGCACTAGGTAAATTTGTACCACCAAAGAGCTTTTAAAGTTCACATACTACAAGAATAGGGGATTCGACTTCACTCTACCGACATCCCTCTGTTAGAGTACCCTCCAGGGACCCTTTAAAACGAGTGACCGTTAGATTTCGAGATCTCAGCAAAAATTCTGTTCAACTACGAAAATTGTTGCTTGACCTCGTCCTCTTTAAAATCCAGATGAAGTGTCTAGAGATGCATTCTCGAACTTTTGTTTAATATAGGTGAAGATTACCAGGTCAATTTTTTTGATTAGCACTGCACAAAACTGCACCCTTAAAGACTAGGCTGTGAAGGGTCGTCTTAGTGGACTTCACCGCCTGGTGCGAGTGTTTAGAAGAGGATTTTCTATTATCTTTTGCAACATTTCTAACAAAAGTACAAAGAAAAAACAAATTGCCTTCAATGAATACCAAACCAACAAATTTTCATTCATTCAAAATCTACCATGAAAAAAAATGAACTCAGCTCTCCTTAATCGAATTAAAATACACACACACAAACACTCAAAATAAAATTACTTTCGTGCAAATATTTCCATCATGCCTACGACCCTACTGAACATATATATTGCTACTAATAGTAACGCCCCAGAAAAAACACCTGCCAGGTAATTTCCTCGTGATGCGTATGACTTTGGCACCGCAATTTCGGGGCACTTTCTACGCACTTTTGGTTGGCGAAAATTTCCACCATTATTACGTTACGCGATGACACCGAGAAGATTGTCGCCGCGTTATTGTCACGCGAGAAGTGTTCTTCTGCCGCCGAGTTGAGTCGTAGCGCAAACTTTGCACTTTCTTAACGAATCTTCATTATCGCGTAACTTTCTGGAGTGTCCCTAGAGGGCGTCTTTTATTAGGTGGAAGATTATTTGGTTACTTCCGGAATTTGCGGGAGGCGATGTAGGCCATGGTGTGAGGGAGTTTTTAAATGGATGCCGCGAGTTTTATTATAAAAAAAATGCCTTCATTTTTTGCGGGAATTGCTGGGGGTGGGTGTAAAGGGCTGTTTCGTGCTAGTTGGGAGGTGAGTGGAATGTGGTTCGTGGGAACTGGTAAAGCATTCAAACTTATTTGCTAGAAAAATTGGATTCGTTATCACACTTTTTGTTGGGAAGTTTTGAACTTTTAAGGGAAGAAACGTTTATTAGTTAAGCGCTGCTTAGTACAAGCGGCTAATTGAAATTTCTAGACAAATAACAAAATAAGGATTTGTTTTATCTATAGAGGAAGTGTGGAAATTATATTATGTTCTTAGAAGTTCTTGACACCGGAAATGGTGGTAAGCAATTAAAAATGTCATGACAAATCGAAGTTTGTATTCGGGACATGTAAATTTAGGTTTCCGGTAAAATGTGCGTGAGGGCAAGGTCACGTAGTATTTGTAATATGAATACTAAAAATAGAATGGGGTAAATATAGTCACTTGAGTTACTACCTTCTTCATATGTGTGTCGAAATTGTTTAAATAAAAGGTACTACATATATAAAAAGAAAAGTCCGCAAGGAGGAGCCATTTCTCCGCTATGATTCGTTTTTGTACATAAACTTATAGAGGTACTCCGTAGTCACAAGGGGTACTACGCCAAGGCCAATGCAGCGCGGACTTGATTTAGCGGACAAGGTGATGTTCTAGCGTAGGAATTTGTGCGAAAGAAGTCCTTATTCTCTGCGATTAAAATTTTTTTTCTAAGCAATTATTTACTCTTTCAGCGAAATGTAGCTTAGTTAGGTCGTCCAAATAAAATCCTACAGGTTCCAAATGCTCCATAATCCATATTCCGTTTTCGACCTGCGTAAATTTATAAAAAGTTAAAGAATCCGTTTTTTCTTGGGCAATATTTTTACTCGGAACCGACTATCGGCCACGATTATCGGTTTCGACTATCGTGTCCGACTATCGGATTAGACCGAAAACTTGAACCGATAGTGGAAGGAAAGCGAGTGAAATTTTTTCAAAGATCTCTATCTAAATATTTAGGTTCGCCTAAGTAAATCTTGATCGTACTATATGAAACCTTTTTCTTTTAGGAAAGATTTTCGTGGTTAGGGTTGCCTATAGTCCGATGAATATTTACTTAGGAAACAATGTATGTTTAAAATTGCAGACGGGCGACCTATCACAGAGCATAAATATCGCCAGAATGAACCGACTACAAATGAAGTCCCTGTGCTATTGGTACATAAAAAATGTGATAACCGAGACTTCATAGAAAGTATAACAAAATAGATATAAAAACAAATTTAAGTATTTGTAAAATTTTTGTCGGTATGTCAGTGTCTGCCTGGCCAATCTCGGAAACGGCTAAAGGCCGGGACACACATTTCCACACCGCGTCCGCACAGTGTAAGTGTAAAAACCAAACTCGGGTAATTTGACGCGGTGCCGACACGGAAAGGCGGGGACTGACTGGTAAAATTTTACTTGTTTTTTTCTCTCCGTGTAGCGGATATGTATGTCCCGGCTTTAATACGATGATAGGACTTTCACGAGAAGATTCAATATTTTCATGTTTTAGGCTGCTTTTTCACTTGGATCCGACTATCGGTTCAGTCATAAAATTCGATCCGATAGTCGAAGGTCACTTTTTTATCATTCCAAACTTGGAAACGGCTAATCCGATTTTAGCACTTCCACGGTTAGATTTTATTATATTTTTTTTTGCATGTTTTAGTCTACTTTTTCGCTTACTTCCTATGGGTTCAGACAGTGAACTTAATCCGATAGTCGGAGGAAAGCGAGTGGAAATTGTACGCCTTTCACGGGATGATTAAGTATTTTCTTATGCGTGTTTAGGCTACTTTCTCACTCTGCTCCGACTAACGGATCAGACCGAAAACATGACTTAATAGTCGAAGGAACGCGAAAGAAGTGCTGTCACTGCGAGATATTGTTCTTTCAATTAGCGGAAATACTGTGGATCCCGCAAATAATCGAGTCTAATGATAATTTAAACCGAGAATCTATCACATTAAATTTACCCATTTGCAAATCAAATTAATCCTTTTGCAAATTAAATTCACCTTTTTACAAAATAAATTAACTTTTTTACAAATAAAATTTACTTTTTTGCATATTAAATTCATCCTTTTGCAAATGAATTTCACCCGTTTGAAAATTAAGTATTTCTATATTATATATTACTAGCTGGAGCCGGTGCGCCTCGCTGCACCCATAAGCCAATAACATGGCGTGCGCTAAAACAATGTGGAATATCAAAATCGCTTTTCCATTGGCAGTGAGAGTCCCAAATTCCACAACGAAAGTACATCGGAAAAGAAAAGTGTCACTCCGTTCTTTTAAAAAGCCAAAGCACCAAAAGACTTCCTCTATGGTCTTCAGCATTGGAAAATATGGTGGTAAAAAAAGTAGAGTATCTTTTCTTAACAACAAAATGTATGAATAGTAATAGATTATGGTGTGGAGCCTGACCGAACCTGGTGAATTTTATTTGCAAAAGGATTAATTTGATTTGCAAATGGGTGAATTTAATGTGAAAAAGCATCCGAGTTCCCTGATATAGCATCCAGTTTTAAACGAAGTGCAGAGGCTGCTGCAATATTCACTATATCAACACGAAAAGACAAATTTAGTATATCCACGGTTCAAGTGCTTCTTAACTGTTTTCTTTATAATCTGAAAGACATGATAAACTAGTAGTAGGTACAAAGGATGATGGCTAAGCTTAAACACATTAAAAAATACTCTTCTTCGAAAAGCGTGAGCCACTGCAACTCCAGACCTATCTTTCTGACCTTTATGATGAGGTTTCGTGTTTCGGGTAGAATGTTTTATGTTTTAGCGAAGGGATCCTTCAATATCAATGATTATACAGCACCACCTCGGATATTCTCACCAGTTTGTGTGGTATCGTTTCTGAAGATCTGCCAGTCTGACCAGATTCTACTCAAAAACTATTTCTTCAACATTGTATTCTCCAGAGTGGAGTTGCCGAGATGAAGCTTCCTGGAAAGTAAGCTTCCTGCAGAATCTTATTTTGTTTCCTTCAGCTTCAACGCCATGCTTCTCGTTGAAACATGAAATAATTCCATATGGGTCCTTGGAGACGTCCGATCGGTTTTCCAGGGTTTCTTAATTCCTCTTTTTATTCCTACTTAAGTAAGCATCTATTTATTTTTTTCTTTCCTTTAAAAATAAGGGTTAAAATATAAAATTTCATAACAGTATTGAATATCTCAGAAACGGAGAGGACATAATGTATTTCGAAGAAAAATTTGTCGTACTCCCTAGAATAACGCGTACTCGACTTTGGAGTCAATAAATATGCAGATTTTTGGCCAGGCCAATAGCGGTCTGACACTGTTTTCAGGCAGACAGATTGACCAGCCTATTGGGGCTTTAAACGACCTAATGAAATATACTCAGCAGTTATACAGAAGTCACCGTCTGGGTTAACCAACTTTAAACGGGGTTTTTGGTGCCACCTCACAAATCAGCCAGAGAATTTTTGGGGGATAGTGTAAAGGGTGTCAGGACACTAGTTGACTTGATTAACTAACCATCCATATATAAGTCAAGCGACAAAGGACTAAATACACTGCCTCAGTTGTTCAAGCGGTTTGGAATACAGATCTGAGGTATAGAGGCTTTTAAAGTGACTTGAGTGTCGTATTAAATAAGTCTGAATATTATCACAAAACGACAAAGAAGGCTGCACAACTCCGTTAGTTGCTGAAAAACATGTCTCATTATAGTTGGGAATTGCAATAAAATAACAAATATGTTTATGCAGAAATTTCTTTTTGAATTTGAAATTTTTCTTTATTAATTCAGACTTTGTATTTCAAAAGTAAACGATTGTGCATGGAAGTCTGATACATCATCACTTCTAAGCATGAAGCATCTACTTACTAATGCGAGGTTTGAACTGTGAACTTTAAATTCAATTCCATTTATTGCAATTTGAAATTCCTAACTATGACCATGAATTGTTTACTGAGTAACTTATAGTTTTGATCTTTCAGTTAAGTGCAGTTTTTTAATTATTTTAATCATCAATGTCGAATGAATTGAACTAAAGACTTCTGTTTGATACATAGTCTTTTATCTAGTTAAACTGAAAAAAAAAATTCCATCAAGAGTTTTACTTTGTCATTCATATTAATTATTGCGGCTATTCTTTCGAAAGATCCGAAGTTCTTCTCCCAGGACCCTAAACCTTCTCCATCTTTGCAACGTAATCCTCGAATCGATAAAATTAGACTCAAATCTCGCATAAACAATCGCATAAAAATTAAAAACCCCGATAACCCAACGATAGCTCATCTAATAAAGTTGCAGTGGCAATCGCGTAAAAACGTTGAGGGAAAGATTGAGCGATAACAAATATCCCAGCGGACACTAATCCTTAGATGTGACGACATAAATCTAGCCATAATCCCCACTTGGCGCGGCGGTCAAGTGCAATATCGTCATCGTCTGCAATCGTCTAATATAACTGCAGAAATCTCCTGATAAAAACCGGCAGCCACTAGTCCGGCCCGGAGCGCCATTAGCGGGTTCATTAGCATTTTTATTCCAGCAGAGCCCCGACCAGCGGCCCCGGTGCAGCAGGAGGCGGCAATGACATTTTGCGTAATTATTGAGCTGCACTTGAATATTTATGCTTTAGGGCAAACTCTTAGTTAATAATTAATTGTTGCTTCCAATTAAGTCGATAAATTCAATTAGAGAATTGCAATCTTTCCAACGTTTATGGGGAATAAAGTTTACGTGGGACTTTTTTTTTTAATTGCTGAAGATGGCTAGTGGCTGGCGGTGAGGACTGCTGGGAGCTGTGCTCGCTTAGATGCACTTTAGTTTTACTTTGTAATTGGAATTACCTTTAAGGACATTTTATCGAGGAGTTTTTATTGATAGACCATAGAATGGAATCTTTAGTTGCAGTCATGCATTCGGGTAGCTTGACCACGGGATTCTCTTGATGAAAGGTAAACGAATACAAATACTTATAGCGTTTTCAGTTTTTCCCAAAACAAATTTTGTAATCCACTTGTTAATTTTAATTTCATTTTTTACATGAACCCTAACAAACACCCTACTGAATATTTTCCATCGGCTCTTTTATCACAAAATCACAAATAATTTTTCAAAAGTCCTTAAGGCGGCTGCAAAAGTTACGTAAGGTCAAAGGTCAAGAAATTCAGTTTTTTTTTAAATATCTCGTTAATATTAACTCGTTACCTCGTTAATTGTCGTGAGAAACTTCGTATAGCTAGATAACAAGACCTAGGTATACATATGAACATCGTTTATGTATTTCTTCTTCAATGGTTCAACCGCCCAAATCGAGTCTAGGTCTGTATCAGCTTTTTTCTCTAGATTGTACATATACTCATACAACATCCAAGAGCTCAAACTTGAGGTTTACGACCTCCTCTTCATGCATCTCCGGACCCTAATAACCTATTCTATCCTTTGTCTATCCGTCGACCTAACCTTGCTACTAATCATTGAACCATGACGTTAACGACAAAACGGAGTGGTAAGGCATATAAAGGCTGATACCTGAGCTTAGATTTTCACGTAAAACAATCTTAAACCATCCAATTGGTGAAAACAGCCTAATAGTTAAGTGTATAAAGAAAGTATAGCAAAAAGTAAGTCCCTTCGAAAATAAGGCTGTTCAGTAAGCTGAAGAATGCACTGATGACGGGTTGGGTTTGCCCTGAGAAAAAAGGCAATATGTATTCAGGCAGATTTTTCTTCAGAGGAGCAACTCCTGAGTATGCCGACCATCTAGCGATTGCGACGCCTAGCACGTTTACAAAAACTTCCTCTTTTTCTTTTGGTAAGGTACTGGGTCCAAAAGTACCGCAGCCACTCGTTTGACCTATTGTAGTTCATATTCAAAGGCCAACCGGCTTGAACAAGTTCGTCGGACAACAAAATTGTGCTCCTCGCTATCGTCTGCACTCATAGACAACCACCTTGTATCTTGTCATGATCGAGACGAATCAAGCGGTGTCGTTCCGCTGCATCATCAGGAGGTCGCGTGTTCTCTGATTGTTGTACTTAGGCTAAGTTTATGTATTATGTACTCTGTACTGTGTATTATATAATATCTACTATGCACTAGTGCTATGTACTATGTATTATTTACTAGGTATTATGTATTATGAACTAGTACTATGTGACATGTAATTTTTTGTATGTCATCATTTCATCATTGTGCTCCTTTAATCCCTCATGGGACATAGGGCGGGATGTACTATGTTGTATGTACTTATGTATTATGTACTATGCACTAATTATTATTAACTATGCACTTCGCACAATGTATTATGTACTATGCACTATGTACTTGAATTATGTACAATTAACTAAGTACTATGTATTATGTGCTTTGTACTATATACTATGCATTATGCACAATGCACTTTGTTCTATGTGTTGATTACTATGTACTATATATCGTCCCCTTCAAGTCATAAAGACGTATCTCAAAAATTGATTTTTGAGATACGTCAGCGATGAACTCGTCTTACCTCCCTTTACGACCTCTCTAAGTGACGTATCTCTATTCGTAACGTTTTAAGAGTTATGTAACATTTTTTACCCGGCGTATCTCATTAATTTAACTTATTAAGTTCGCGCAAACTTTACGTTATTTGGTCCTGAAAAGTTGCCAAAACTGAGATACGTCTATATGACTTGAAGGAGACGATATTATGTACTATGCACTATATCACATGTATTATGTACTAGTACTACATACTATGTACTATGTATTATGCACTTTGTATTATGTACTATGTAATATATACTGTATACTACGTAATTTGCATTATGTACTATATACTATGTACTATGCGCTATGTACTAGTACATGTCATATATTATATATTTTGTACTATGTACTTTGTACTATCTACTATCTCCATACTATTCAATCTTTGCTTTGGGCAATAGTGAATTGTAAAACTTGTAGAAAGAGGGTAAACTATCAAAAGGCCCTGTATCTAATTTTTATTCTTCTTTGATCTGTTAGCTGTTCCGCTTGGTCTCGAACTCCTTTGACGATTCGTTTCCATTCTCCACGATTTTTGGCGGTTTCGAGCCTCGATAACTGATAATCGTTGATTCTTTAAGTCTGCTAGCAGATGGGAAAACACTTTTGGAAGTAACTGTATGTAAAAGAAATCATTGTTAATTGTATTCGTTAGAATTGGGTGGGAGGAATGTAGACTGCACCAATCAGATTGTGTTTTTACCCGATTTCATTCCAATGAAAACGTGCTCGAATAACGAAGATCGATTGGTTGTGATTTAGTCCCTATTAAGTTAGTGTGCAGTGTTTTTATTCTTTATCCAGTTACTTTCAAAATCAATGCTTCAATGTTTTCGCACTAAAAACTATATGCAAAAAGAAAAAACACCCGCAAAAAATTACTCAACTGCAAGACTTTTTCATGTCACCAGCAAAGAGTACCCAAGTAAAAAAGCGTTCTTCACCTCACCCCAATTCCAGGTGAGCTTACCAGAATGCACAGCACCAAAAAAAACCCAACAACTTCTCGTTACTTTCAACGATTTCAACCCATCAGGGAAAGGTGAACAAGAGCCATTTTAAACGGTTGAATGCCATCGGCTGAAGCTCGTGTACCAAACCTAGCTCCGGATTCACCTGGAAAGGTGCCAGGTGAGACTTGAGATGCCGGCAAAATGTTAGCTCAAAACGCGTTCTGCACTGCACGAACTTAGCCAAGCGGTTTCACGGGGGGCCAAGAAATCTAGTAAGCCACTCGAATGCTGAAAGCGCGTCATGTTTTGCTTTTTCTCCACTTGTGAAAGTAATTTTTGTCGCTTATTGTTGTTAAGTTGTCGACAGGAAGTAGATGGCTATCTCCACACCGTACCATTGATTTGGTTACCTGTTCAAACACTCTAATGTACCCGAGAGCAGACCGGCTATTAAGGTGTGAGCGAACAGATACCATACAGCTGCGGATCTATTGCTGCTGTGCTATCAAACTGCGGTAGGCTTGCGCTTACGCGGAAGAGATAAACCGAATTTGATGAAAGTTTCGAGGCTTGCCGTAGACCGGGCTCGGGCTCCGCCAAGTGCTGGGCTTTACTTACGTAATTTACGGCCATTGTTAATTTTGACAATTTTTTATGGCCATATGATACGGTCATATCTAAGCGATTGCACTATTACTGCTAATGCTAGAGAATTATGACCACGTTTCAGGCTACGTTTATCGCTTTCCGATGATTAAGTCAAGAAACTTTTTCAAGTGACTTGAGACTTTTTTTGGTCAGTTTCTGGACATTGCGAAACAAGGAACGAAAGCTAATGGCAGTTAAATTTTTGGAAGAGGTGTGATACAACATTTCTTTGTGATGCAAAAATCACGTTTTTAGAGTTTGGCTACCAGATACAGTTCAGGTTCGTTTATTTTATAATTGTGAATTTTTGGAGGAAAAAATTAATTAATAGCTGCAAATAAGAAAACAAATTCTTGTACACTAGCTGCTACACTATTTCATTGGACACCTGGAGTTTAGTTAAGATTTTTAAAGACATGGGCTGGTTGAAAAAAACTTATTCAAAAAAGTAAATGCTACCACCAGCAAAAATAGAAGAAATTGTAAGATAGCAGTGTTTCCAGTTTAATTGTTGAAATTACAATATAGAAGGTCTTTTTACAAAATGCCTTACAAAATTCGTTCATGCATTATTTTCTTGGTTTTTAGTTTTAAACATTTAAATAATCTGCTTCGTATCTTTACCGCCTCCCCACTGATAACCAATCGATTACAGACGTACCTTGTACTACCATAACACTTGAACACGCGGAGTTTGTGTAGAACTGCAACAGTCAAGTCTCTACTAGATGAAATGAACAGATACAAAATCAAAATCCTTGCGATTCAACAGTTACATAGATGCATATGATGCCGGACAATTGACTTTTAACTACAGAACATTATACAGCTGCGTACTTCAGTAGGCCCTGGCTTAGGGCGGCCAGATATTAGGGGCGGCCAATCGTGGCAAAAAATACACTGATAATAACAAGATATGACGCAAAGTAAATATTTCATTCTATGCTATCTTGTACCTTGGATATACGAGCGTTTTCGCACCGGTCTCCACCCATGAGAATTCACCTGCTTACAAATTATCTGTCCTGCATATGAACGATAGGAGCAACGTCTTAGGTTGCATTGACTACGCTTAAGCAAAGCAATTAGATGAAGAAATAAATTACTAGAAAAACATTCTGAAAAGAGTAGTTGCATGTGTGAAAGCTCTTGCATCGCATAGTATGCCGTTCAGAGGACACGACGAGAAAATAGGTTCTTTTATCCAATGGAAATTATTTGATGTTCTTAGAGCTTATCGCTGAGTTCGATTCATTCTTAGCCACACACGTCACACGTTATGTGAATCTAGGCTCGGGACATCTCTCTCTCTCTTCAACAACATGTGAAGAATTTAGTCGGCTTATGAGAGACAAGATTTTGAAGACAACTGTAATGGAAATATGAACAGCTAAATATTTTTCTCTGATCATTGACGACGCGTGATATATGAATCTCAGTGGACCAGCTCACTTATCGATCACTTGTAGAACATTTCCTCAAGTGTTTTCCAAACACAGGCCATAAAGCACAAAAAATGACAAATTTAATAGGTTAATGTGCACCTGAAAGCAGCTAAGAGGCTTTGCTTGTTCATTTTTCGACTGTAAGAGTTGTACAATTTCTTTCTTTAGGGACTCCTTCAAGCCCAGTTCACCTTCAAAAGTCTATCACGACTCTTTGGTCAGCTCGCATGCAGAAATTTACACGAATCGTGGAATGAAATCCTTAGAGCATTAAGGCCCCCATACACGGTCAAATTGGATGTACATACATCCAGATTTTCATCAAACCCAAAAGCGCACCGAGTTTTGAACGGCCGACCGGCTCATAATCGAATGTACATACAATTTGACCGTGTATGGGGGCCTCTAGTCGCCATCGAAAATGACCCACAAAAGAAGAGAACCGTTATATGCCAAGCAACAGGTATATGTTTGAAACTGGAATGGCTTGAAACGGCCTTAATGACTGTTTTTTTGAGGATTTTTACTTTTTACCACAAGTAAAAACTTCAGAATATTATCACATCCTTTGTCATAAAACTGTATGACGTACTAATATATTTTATTGGCGAATACTTCGATGGTTTCGGTCAAGGTAAAAAAAAACTCTCCTTTTCACAGGAATTTGAAAGAGATTTTCGACGCAATCCAAAGCCTAAGCTACTTCCTGGTGAAAGGGGCGGTTGGTACTACATGGCCTGACAACTGAAAATCCGCCACTGATTATCAATCATCAAAAGTCCTACAATAACCAATCTATTGTTTACGACTTTAAAAATGCCTTACTAGTATTAGGGGTCCTCCATAAATTACATGAGGCGATTTTTCGCCCCCCCCTCCCCCTTGGTGAGATGTCGTGAGATTAGGCTCGATCCCATCCCCTCACCCTAATCTTCGACATTTGAAGTATTTGTATTTGAAGTATAACTGTTCGCCTTTCACTCATTAACCATAGCAAAATGAAAGACTTGTTAATTTCTAGACTTTGCCCAGAACTTCTATTCAGTCTCAAGCCATGAATTTACGGCAGAATTCACGCCGTATCCAGTCTGACCTGAAAAAAGGCGCGTACTACCCGCGAAACCCATCCACACTCGCATTCGCGCTTGTTCGCGGGTGTTCACGCTGTGAGTCTGAAGCCGCCTTAAGGCCCAAAAATTTTGTCGCGGAGACGATACCTCCGGCCACCTGCGAGAGAATATCCCATACATTTAATTTCTCCGCGCCGCCTGCCCATTATGTCAGCAAATATGGTGGTCCATGTATTTTGAAGGTTTCTCCAGTCACTTATCTGTTTGAATTAACAACCTTCTATGCTAAGCTGTTGTCTTCGCCTGTGTGTCTGTAGGGAATTGTGACGTCACCTGCATGCCACGGCCTGTCAGACGGATACCTGAAGTTCTCATCCCTCAGTCAGACTGAGTATTGTGTGGCTTGAGGAAAAAATTACGTGATATTTGCTGAGACCCCCCTCTCCCTCACGTGACATTTAGTGTGATTCGGCTCGATCCCCTCCCTCCCCCTAAACGGCTCGCGCAATTAATGGACGACCCTTTATCTTCTGTTCTAAGAAGCGTAGGATGCTTTATTCTACGAAAATGTTTTTTTTCTTTAATTTTAAACTGTTCGTGCTTGCCAAACTTCATGCTAGCTGCGGACGAGTCTTATGTTTATTCTATGTTTATTATACCTGCTGCGGGCGAATTTCATTTTTACTCGGGCTCATTAAATAGTGTCCATCTCTGACTGAGATTGCCCAGTAAGTTGCATGGAAAGCTGACATCGTGCCCGCTACAGCCACATTTGTCCACATTTTTGTCGGTCTTCCTAAGGATATTTCTCCTTGTGCATTGCAAGTGAAGACTTTCTTTACTACTCTTCCTTGTAACATACATTCTAAGTCCAGCGAAGTCTCTTAAGTTTTATGAAGGTTACCATAGATTTGATATAATTCATTGTTATATCCATGTTCCTTGAGCCTATTCGTAGGAGTTTAGCGTGTCCTTCAACCATTGTGTGAGTGCGCATGTTTCAATTTAGATAGAACACTTTAAGGTCTACAATTGGAATGATAAAAAATAGTGTTCGGTTGTCAGACTTGATAATCTCAACAGATAATTGGATCCGATAGAGGGAATAAAGTAGAAAAATAACATGCCCATCTACATCTACCAGTGAAAGCCCCATCGCAATCGGATTAGCCGTTTCCGAGATTAGCCCGGACAAACAGACAGACAGATATACAGACAGGCACTCAGACATACAGACAGATTTTTTTTAAAAACACTTGATTTCGTGTAAATAACAATATAAACTTAGAAAATGACAATTATTTTCAAATCACAGACAGACACTCCCAATTATATTTAAATAAATATAGGCATACAGATACCATAAAAAGCGAAGGCTGTCTTTCCCAAATTCAAATGTTTATAACAGTTCCGTTTTTTGGTTTTTCATCTAACCACTTTGTTAGATAAACAAATTTCGTCTAGGAAATATGATTTAGGTATTATTATCGACAAAACCTACACTATATTTAAAATGTAATTGTCCAAAAAATTGCAGCAGGAAATAATACACACACAAGACACAAGGCCTCACAATCCGTAAAAATTTTTCGTTGTCAATAAAAGAATAATGAGGAAATAATTGCCTATTAATTTGCACAAATTATGCTCTATGACGTATACATACATACACGTGAAGGCTACAGCATTGATAAGCTCTCCGAATTGAAACCATTAGCGCCAATATAATAATAATAGTACCAAATAATAATAATAGCAGTCAATTACGTTCATTAAATGGTACAGATTAGACCGTTGCACATTCTCATAATTGGCAATTATCTGATTTCGAATTGCCGATTTGACTAGGCCTGGTATTTATTTTCTCAAGGCAGATGAGAAAAAAATCACGCAGTTTTATTTATTTGTCACAAAATCTGAAAATCTGAAATTTATTCATTGAGAAAAACTAGACCAACTTTTACTTCTGGCGAACCAAATTTCATTTTCGTGTTAATAAAAAAAAATTTACACCTTGGCGTGTTTTTTTGTTGTTGTTTTGTTGTAACGTTGGCATCTGCGTTTCAGTCGAGAAAGTTATCCCCGAGTATCTTTTATCAAAATCTAAGATAAACCCGAAAATTGTTTTAGTTTTTTAGTGTGCAAAAATTTTTCCATATTTATTGGATTTGGGTCAGTGGTATGAAAATATATTTCGAACTCGAAAATTAATATAAGCGCCAACAGGTTGCTTTCAGATTTGTCACAGATATAATTTCTTAAGCAGGTCTCCTCCATGTTTAGGTTATAGAGCTGCCGAAAAATAATTTCGAAACGACAACGACGACGACGACGGTGGCCAAAAACCACGGTGGATATCTAGAGGCACCTGGGCACACTTTCATTGAAATTCAGAGTAGACTAGACTCGGATCGAAAATGTAACGAAATCAAGTGCTTGAAGCTGGAGGTCTAGAGCTAGAGTCTAGAGCTGCTGGGGCCGAGCTGCATGAAAGTTATTTAAGACTAAGAAGCCAGCTGAGAAAAACGTTTGAAAACTTTTTCGCTCTAATGCTTTGGACGCTTTTTATATTAGCTAATTTGTACCTGGCGCACGACGACTGGTCACTAATTGAAATGGAAAACAACAAAAACGAAACCCGCAGTCCTCATGGGGCATTGAGCCATGGAGCTGAGTACGGGAGTCGAGATACGAAGTGAACCAACGAAAAAATGAAGAGTAGTCAAGATTACACGCGGACGCACACTTATAAAAAAAACTTAATTAATTAATTTCGCAATTGGGTAGCATTCAGAGCTGCAGGTTATTAAATGCATGAGCTGAACCCAAAAATTACCGCCAGCCACACCTCTCCTGGTGCGGCATGTAAGGTAGGTGAGTATCAGCAGCGGAAAAAAAAGTGGAAAATTCTCTGACATCCTCCATACATACACACAGGGTGGATGGAAAAAAGTAATCGGTCAACTATTCATGACTTGGGAAGCGCTTGATCTGGAGCTGGGTCTCAAGATGAGAGCTCAGGTTTCATGAGTGTTCCTGGTTCTTGGGGCACCACCAGTCAATCAAAATCTCTTGGAGTCTTTGGCTTGCATGTGATTATCCCAATCAGAGTCCAATGCCTCCAAAGCCCAGCACCGAGGTGTTCTTTGGGCAATTCTAAAGAGCAACAAGAATAGCAACGAAGCAGAAAAAGTCGAGTTGGCCAAAGGGGGCAAAATCTGCTGCCTTCACGACTTTCAAATTACTCGGGCGATGGCAAAGAGAGGTACGCAGACTTCTTTTATCCATAAAGAAACTCATCCCGAACTGCGCCGTGTTCTTACAAGACGTTACGGTACTTTGGAATTATCCAAATTACAGGCCTCCCATTCGATTGTTTGTTCTTTCTCTAAATGAGGGAATCACGGTCCATGGTCACCAGAAGACAGCAACTACTTCCTTCTAAGGGCACCACCATAGTCCAAACCATCGAACCATATGCTCTCCCAACTAATCACTCCATGTTATTTTTTTTGGTAGGTCTTCAGGCTTCAGAACTATCGGATATCTAACCCTATCTAAGAAATCCTTGAAGTCCACCAAAGATCCAACCCGGCGCATCCCAAGTGAGAGTTAAAATCCTTCGGGACAGTCCGCAATCGATTCCGATGGAAGAAAACGCACTCCGCGTCGTGCACGGATTTCCAGTAATTACGCAATTATCGTTGATTGATCTGAGACATGACGAGATAAAATTTCTGCCGCAAGACGAGACCTGTCTTTTTACGAGTAGGTATATACATCTACCTGTTCCTTAAGAGAAAAGAGTTCACTTTCAATGAGGTGGGAAATATCGTGAGGTGTAGCAATTACCTACACCGGCGCTTGTGGGAGAATTCTCTGGCGCGGTGCGTTCTACTTCTAACTACAACAGCAGCGCTATAGCAGCAGCAACAGAAACAAAAACCACAACAACAACATCATCAACAACAACAACAAACAAAAACAAAAAAATAAAAGACCAAGGGGAGGGGGAAATTACTAAAATTTGCTTCGCATTAAGTTATATCTACTGTAATCGGATAATTGATACGCTCTATGAAGGCTGCAATTATGGATCATGCAACTTTTATTGTGGCAGGACTCTCTCGAAAGGTAATTACCCAACGTCAGGTGCAGAATATTTTATTTAAGTGCAACACACAAAATGAAGGGAACTGAAATACAGAAGCAGCTGTTGTTACAGAATTGGAGCTAGCTCCGGTTCTTTAGTGTGGTATAATTCTTCACCTGGGATTTTATAATATTCAATGAAAATTTTTTTTTGTATTATTAAATATAATACATTTTTTCCGGTAATTTTAACTGGGATAGAATCTTGCTTTTGTTTTTTACCTAGGAGGATTTTTATAGTGGCATATAAGGTAACTTAGTTGCACGCATCAAATGAGTGAAGTAAGTTTGTCACTGGTTGAAGCAAATTTATTTTCAAGCAATTGCAGCATGATGCATTGTGCTGGTTTTGTGCTTGCTGATCCCGGTTGAATCCGCATGGGATCATAAGGTCTCGAGAGTAGCACGGCTCTGGCTCTGTTTTAAGCTATGGTCCTAACTCCAGGTTCAAATAAAAAAGAAAAAAAAATAGTTTAAAAAAATAAAAAAAATATGCTTTCATTTTAAAATGAACCAAAAAGTAAAAAATAATTTTGAATGAAAAGTTTCTATTGCTGCAGCCACTTACTTAAATGTAAAAAATCGTGGAGTGCTCTTTACCTACCTATATTCTTATTTTATTCATACTACAACTTTTCGTTAGCGCCCCACGCTTTTTTACATTTAAGTAAGTGGTTGCAGCAATAAAAACTTTTCATTCAAAATTATTTTTCACTTTTTGTTTCATTTTAAAATGAAAGCGTTTTTTTGTTTTTTTTTTTAACTATTTATTTTTATTTTCTAATTTTTAGTCTAGTATATGACTTCCGCTATTTTGTGGTGGCGGCCATATTGGATTAATATGACGTTCCACAGCTTAATGTATTCTACCTGTCGCTATCTTTCATTTGGTACCCATGTCGTGCCATCTTGGAACCGCCTTCAGGATGAACCCCAATCCAACTAAATTGGAATCGAGTTGAGTAAGGGTCGACTAAGCTTGGCTCAGCTCTGATATCTGGGTTGAGTTTACATTTTGCATAAAGACGTGTGTTCAGTACTTGAATAGTTGAATTTAGTTGACAACAGCATCTGTGCGTTTTGTTTGTGATTTTTTGTAACAAGTAGTGCCTTTTTATGTTAAACACTCAACTCAACTATTCAACTTATCATATATACACACTAATTATCATGCAAACGGCGAATGTGTGCTAAATTTGAAGTTGATCGGTTAATTTTTTACTTTTTAGTCCATTACAAGTCTTCCGCCATTTTGTGTTAGTCGCTATTTTGAATTTGGAATGACGCCACACAGCTTATTGTATTCTACATGTCATATCCTTTCATTTGATACCCATATTAGAAAGTTGCGGAGCGTAATTGCAAAAATTAGCCGCCATTTTGGAACCGCCATCTGGGTTTTTTTTACAAGATGGACCCTGTTTAGATGTTGCGCTTTGTCGGGCGCTTTGAATCGCCTCAAAGCGCACATTTGTTTAGACGATTCGCTTTGAGCCCAGTCGCTTCCTTTACAGCTGGAACAAATGGAATAAAAACAATTTGCATAATTTGCTATCTACGAAGTATTGGCGTGTTTTTATAAAATGTGATAACAATTTTTGCGATATCCAGAGTATTTCCGTTTTTTAAAATAAGAAAAGTGATATGGTGTTTTTGTAAATTGCCAAAATATCGTTTCTTAAAAGTTTTCTCGCACGTGTTTTCACTTAGGAGGCTGAAACGAAAGTGAAGTTTTATTGTGAAGCTAATAAAAGCGTATTAAAAAGTAATAAAAAATATAAATACAATAATTTTGACGGCACAAGTATAAGCGCTCCACTCGATTTCATTCCATTATCGGTTGGTTTATGGGACTCTCTTCGTTTTAGGAGGCATAACATCCTACAGCAGTGATTCCCAAAGTGGGTTTCGCGGAACCTTACGGTTCTATGAAAAAATTGTAGGGTTCCGTGTCACCAGCGCCGAAGCGCAGATACATTCGCAAACTCACTGACGCTGCGCCGGCCGTTTAACGCGTTCTTACTAATCAGAAAGTGCGAGTGGCCCTTCTTCCTTGAAATTTGGTCTACGTCACGCCGCGTAACATTTTGGCCGCCATACCATATTCTCATATCGAGAATGTTGTGAAGAAAATGGTAATCCGCCCTCTTGAGATGGCCGCCATGGGCCAAACGATATATCGAGTATACTATACTTATGGTGTTCTACTTATCATACCGTTTCAGTTGATACCCATGTCGAAGGGGTTGTGAAAAATATGTCAATCCGCCTTCCTGAGACTGCCGCCATGGATCTAAAGGTATATTGAGTATACCATTTTGCATTGTGTCATCGGAGCGGAAGTTGTGTGCAAAATTTCAGGGTGATCGGGTACCCGGAAGTATTCAAAAAATCGATTGCGAGATATGTACCGGACAAACAGACAGACAAGAAAGCTTTCATCGTTGGGTTCCGCCAAATTTTATACATTGCAGAAAGGTTCCGAACGAAATAAAGTTTGGGAACCATTGTCCTACAGAGAAAATTTTCCTTAGCCCCCATGGTCATGACGCTGGCATTGCCGACTGCAACTGAGATTTACCACCTTGCACATGCGAAGCCCCGGTAAAAAATTTTTTGTTTTGATTCTTGTAAGATTCATCGGGTTCAAGTAAATTTCCTTTTCGTGATCTATCTTTATAAATACGCTCTTACAATTTTAAATGTAGCTCTTTAATACTTCATTGGAGTTGATTCACTCTCCTAGAAACTGGATCATGCACAAAACATATCGAAAAAAGTTTATTTCAAAAATCGCTCTAACTAGCTTTTTTTTATATGAAAGACTAGAGATATCTCCACGCTGTTCTGTTAACTAAACATCACACTTAGTGGAGTCAGATGAGCAAAACATAAGGAATTGTCTCCAGAGTAAAATTTTTTTTTTGGAACATGTTAGTTACATCGAATACTATACGAAATGGACATTTTCTACCTCTAGCAACCGCCGCTACGTAAGTTATCGGCCATTATGTCAAAAATTTACCATTTTGGTCGTTCTTTCTAAATATAAATGCGTATATCTCGGCATGTGTAGGTCCGAAAAAATTGAAAAAAATAGACGTTGTTCGTTATGATATTGGCTACCAGCGGTTACAATATGAAATCCTTATCTACACATATAACCTCAAAAAAAATCAAAAACTAAAGAAACTACAGAATTTTGGTTTTTTGGTGATAACTTCGAATATTTTTAGTGAAATTTGATGAAATTTTCAAAAGTTATACTTTATAATGGGAACAATAACTGGTTAAAATTTAAAGTCAAAATATCGAATACAAGGCTCAAAAATTGACTTCAAATTTGAAAATTGATTGACCTATCAGTTTTGTGCATCGCTTCGCATGAGGTTCTTACTTTTTTTAAAATGTAGCTTCTTTTATGCACTTTTGATGGTGAAAAAGAAAAAATTTTAAACTTGAAGAAAAGTGAAAAAAATCGAATCGAAAATCGACTATTTTTGCATTTTTTCGTCAATATTTTTAGAAAAAAATCACATTTTTTGATAAAGGTCAATTTTTCGATCATTATATGTCAAAAATTAACTAATAATTCAATAGAAATTGAACTTTGCCAAAAAAAGTCAAATTTTCCTAAAAAATTGACGACAAAATGCAAAAATAGTCGATTTTCGATTCGATTTTTTTCACTTTTCTTCAAGTTTAAAATTTTTTCTTTTTCACCATCAAAAGTGCATAAAAGAAGCTACATTTTAAAAAAAGTAAGAACCTCATGCGAAGCGATGCACAAAACTGATAGGTCAATCAATTTTCAAATTTGAAGTCAATTTTTGAGCCTTGTATTCGATATTTTGACTTTAAATTTTAACCAGTTATTGTTCCCATTATAAAGTATAACTTTTGAAAATTTCATCAAATTTCACTAAAAATATTCGAAGTTATCACCAAAAAACCAAAATTCTGTAGTTTCTTTAGTTTTTGTTTTTTTTTGAGGTTATATGTGTAGATAAGGATTTCATATTGTAACCGCTGGTAGCCAATATCATAACGAACAACGTCTATTTTTTTCAATTTTTTCGGACCTACACATGCCGAGATATACGCATTTATATTTAGAAAGAACGACCAAAATGGTAAATTTTTGACATAATGGCCGATAACTTACGTAGCGGCGGTTGCTAGAGGTAGAAAATGTCCATTTCGTATAGTATTCGATGTAACTAACATGTTCCAAAAAAAAATTTTTACTCTGGAGACAATTCCCTTTTCACTAAAATTTGATGCTCATCTGACTCCACTAACTACCTTATTATTTTTTTTTATTTATTTACAGTTTACAGCAGTTGTTATCAACCTTTTTCATTGAGTGGCATCCCTGACTGAAAAATATAAAATCGTGGAACCCTTGGCCAACGGCGAACGAAGCTAATGGGTCAGATGAATTTTTGCGAAAACGTATATCACGTGCAGCGCAGGGGTGGGGTCCGCGAAGGGACTGCCTCCTTTTCATCCTATGAAAATACTGAAATATTTCGTGATTAATACCACAAGCTTTTCAAAGTACAATGCAACGCTTTTTAAGGTATATACAAGACACAAGTCACGTCGTTATTATTTGCTGGTTGGCCCGGTACTCGGAAGGTGAAGGCCAAGCAATCTGCCACTTGTACACGTAGCGTTGAAAATTACATTAACATACTATATGTATATATCGTTGACTGGACTTACACGAGGCAGTACATCTTCCTTCAACATCCTCCGCCAGAACTATCGGTACTGGTTTAAAATCTCCAATTTCTTATACCTAGAGTTCCTAGATCTTCTTTGACGCTATCTGTATAACTTTTTTTCTGGCGTTCTATGCCTCTCTTGTTCATCATAATGTTTGCCATGCTGTCATCACTTTCAATAGGAGCCCATAGAATTCTGTAACTTTTAATATTTTTTATGATGTTTGGATCTTTATACAACTGATCCAGTTCGTGATTGTGTCTTCTCCTCCATACACCGTTTTTGTTGACTCCTGCATATATAGTGCATAGGATTATTCTTTCGAAGCACCCTACAAGGTGTTCTTGTTTACTTGTTAACGCCCAGGTCTAGGATCCATACAATAGTTGTGGCCTAATAAAAGTTCTGTATAGTTTGACTTTAGTCCTCCTTCCTTAGGGGGCTCGGTAGTCTAGAGATAAGGCGCCTGGCTACCATCCCAGAGGTCCCAGGTTCAAGTCCTGGCAGCATCACGGTCCTTCGCCTTTCCTACTCCCAGCTACATAACTTTCATTCTTTCTTCTTCCCTCTTTACTTTCTTGATTCCCTCCTGTCATAGCCTTCGCTAGGCCTTCCCACTCCACCAAAAGCGCAGGTCATCGGTTGGTTGATGAGATTCAACTCGTTTCAGGGGACATAACACTCCAACGAGCTGTTTCCTGATGTCAGAGTTGCGATAGTAATGGTAGGGGAAATAAAATATCGTGGCTTGGTTGTGGCAGTTCCTTGCTGCACTTTCTCTCTCTTTTCCCTATCTTCCGATTAGAGCTTGCTGTTCGACATTGCACTCTATGCGAAAAAATAGATTGTCGACAGTTCAAAGGGGCATTCTCTGAGCCTCTAGTCTTTCACGTGCCTGATAGCATAATAAGCTCGATCGTTGAAGTCAGTGTTTTGTCACGGAACTATGAGCAGGTGGAGTGAAATTGCATATTGATGATGGCATTGCTTTACTTCTTCTCATTACTATCATTCCGGTTTTAGACATGGCGCTTTAACTAGAACCATCTACAGTATCATTGGGATTGGGACTTACCTTAAGTACTTGAAGCAAATAAAATCGAACAAGCAGCGAACTTTCAATTGCCCTTAACCCACCTTAACTAAATCTAATAAAAATCATTTGTCGTTAAATTTCCCACTAATAAATTATTTAGCGAGTTTTTTTATTTCCCATATAAATTGCTCAACTATTAATGGCAGGGACAGCAAATGGCTTCACACCATCCTACATGTTGTGCCAGCCAGGATTAAGTGCTCATCATTTCCCCGGCATTTAAAGAAATAAATCAGCATCTTAAAAGTTATATATCGAAAGCATCCTTCTTCCACAGCCGAGAAGATGAGTTTGACCCCGGGTTCGAAGTGAGCCGGGGAATTATGTTGGGGGAGCCAGAGCTATCGCTTATACGGAGTTTTACAATTTATATTTATATGCCTGGGTCTGGATCCCACATTCCCATGACCAAGAGTCCATCCATATTGAAAGAGTTTAACGAGCCCGAATGAATGCAGAACTGCAAAAGTCTTGAAAATACTCATTAATGGGTTTTCCCCGGACGCCCAACCCAGCTCCCAGTGACCAGGGCAGAGCTCAGTCTCTTCTTATTCTGGACGTTTTGGCCATCTTGGCCATCTTCTTTTGGAGCTGGATCGTTTGCTTGGCAATTTTTTTTGCACGAACATTCGTTCTTGTCATTCTGCTACTTGTTGCTCGTTTTTTTTGGCAATTTTTACTTGTTAACGTTGTTGTTACTTTTTTGCGTGTGCCCCCAGCCCGAATGCTGGCCTTTGAGCGATTTCCGAAATGGAAACCCACAAAAGTTGGCGCAACGTGGAGAAGGTACCGCACTCGTGATTGCTGCCCGTTCCTTTTCGCGTTCGACTGAATTTTGATACGGTTGGAATTTTTGTATCTTTCAGAAAGAAAAAAAATTACTTTTCCACAACCCCCCTCCTCTACCTGCCGCCCAACTCGCATTCGTTTTTAACAATGTTTACGATTCAACCCGGAGTCAATTCTGGATTCAAAGAGTGGAACCGTGTGCTGCTGCTGGTAAGAAATCAAAAAGGTAAAAGATACACAAAAACACCAAAAGAGTTTCTCGTTCACAAAGGCACGAACGGCCAACATGAAACGCCATTGGAGAAGGTCTACCTTCAGGTACATCTAAAGAAGTTCCCTGTTTGTTATCCATGGCGAGATAAGAATAGAGTGCACGGCGCAGCACTGCACTGCATTGTTCTTGACCATTTTATGTCGACCTTTGATTGCGACGATGCTGCTGAAACGTGATATGACATAATAATTTGATATCATTGCTCAGAGCGAGTGTAACTGGACACTTCAATTCCAAGTGCGTTACTTAATGATTATTTACATACATACGCTTTATTGTCTGCCAGAGGTGAGCTGTGTAACACAAAACTGTATTTTTCTTTTCCTGATCTACTTTCATTATCATTCATGATCGCTTCTTCTTTTGTTGCTTGATAGAAAAGGTTATTTATGGACGCATGGACTTATGACAGCGATGTTTAGATTCTTCTTATGGAAGTGTAAATGATTCGAAAAATCCCATGAGCCATCATTAACCTTCGAAAAATCAAAGTGAATTCCAATTTGGGTGCTGGCAGTGATTGTCGCTGCTCCTTTTAACGGTCTCAAGGTTAGACGATATTATCTAGTTTGTCACCCAAAAGATTCAGGAGCCCTGGTTTACTCTAAAACAAGAGGTCAGAGTGTCTTTTGGTGAGCATGCAAGTTTCGAATCTATCAGTACAGGGTTCGATGCCATAGTTGGATGCTTCGATTTGAAGATTCTTGACAGACTATAATAGACTTTGCTGCCTATAAGGACGACATGGTGACGTTAGTATCCGAAAATTTCCTCCACACGATCTTGCCAAAGAATTGGCTGGATCAAGTCCAAAGAATAGCCTACATATAGTTTACAACCCCGACGGAAGTTCTCAACATAATTCTCGAGCCACCGCCCCCAATTGTAACGGGCTGCTGGTGCTCCAGTATACTGCGTTCTCTTCCAGAGGAAATGGTATTGGGGCCCACCTACGGAAAATTAAATTTCGGCAGTGATCTCAATATTCGCATTCCTACCAGCGAGGAACAGGAAGATTTTCAACCAGTCAAGGACCATTATGTCCTGTATACAGACGGATCGCTGGCTGTCGTTGGGTTGAGTTTTTTCCAGATCGCTTAGCTTCTCCTCCAGTGTTTTCCAGGCAGAATTTTTCATGCCTGCCTGTAATCACTCCCAGGGCGGGGAGTCAGAGTAAAGGTCGATTCACACTATACGGAACGTCAACGTCACGTTACGGAACGGCAACGGCTCGTGAATTTTGCTTTCGATTCGCACTTAAACAATTCAATCAAAAGTCAATTTTGCCGTTCAGTCTCACTCCTTAGCACCAGCTACAAATCCTTCACAATCCTGTGAAACAAAAACTAGAACCTATAGCGGAAGGCCTTATAAGAGAGTATCAAGGTGGTTTTAGGACAAACAGCTCAACATCGGTCCAATTGCTGACCTTAAAGCAAATTCTGGAGAAATCCTGGGAAAGGAATGTAGATATACACCCAAAGGAATGTAGATATACATCGATTTTCAACAGGCATATGACCCAATAAACTGAGAGAGACTATACGAGATCTTATAGGAATTAGGAGTCCCCTCAAAGCTGGTACTACTGATGAAATGCGCAACAATTAGCTCACTGGCTTATGGTATCAGAAATTTGGATAGGCGAAAGATGGATAGACTCTGTGACGGCTGTCACATCAATGCTCAACATCCGGAACAGGACGGCAAACTTGGAGAAATGCTTTAAAGGAGGCCAAGGCTAGGCTGTAGCGCCATAGGATGGATGGAAGTATCGCATTAGTTTTGGATGAGAAAGAAAAAAAATTGTGACAAATCATACAGCAAACCGAACCTTTTCAACTAAATTTTCATCTTCCATGATAAATAAGTTCCATACAAAAAAGATAACTGCTTGAAAAATTCGAAATGCTTCCGTTACTACGTTCACATTGAACAGAATAGATCAGTCACGTCAAGGCACGTCACGTCAAAATATAGTTTGAAACTAATCTTGACGTGCCGTTACGTTGACGGTCCGTGACGTTGCCTATATATGTGAACGTGTAGTGCAAAACTCATTGAAGAATATTTTGACGTGCCGGTGCCGTTCCGTGACGTGACGTTGACGTTCCGTATAGTGCGAATCGACCTTAATTCTGTTATCAGATAGACAAGCGACCATCAGGGCATTAGAGCCGGCCCGTATAACTTTCAAGCTGGTCGACAACTGGCAAAAAGAGCTCTTTTCAGTCTACTCTGGGTTTCACGAGAACATCGAGGCAAACGGCTGAAGACGAGAGATCTCCATGTACTCCACGTCCAATGCTGCTTGACACACGCAATCGAACGAGAACCTTTCTACCGAGTATGCTATTAGCACCCTTTATGGTCACCAAGATAATTGCCGTTCTGTACAAATTTTTAAAGCCATACAGGCGATTTCGGGCATGCCTATGGTGGGAACGTGCATGCCTGTGGCGGGAGTATGCATGCTAGGTGCGGCGAGTTTAATTTTTACTCAGGCGTGCTGTGCCGTGCGTCGTGCGGGCTAGTATCATTTGTACTCGGACAGGCTGGCTAGCTAGAGATGGAGGAGCCTAACATTGTGCGCCAAGGTGGGGACCATAGCGTTGAAATTAGGTGGGCTGACCATTCGTTCCAAGCCCGCACGTGATAAAAGACCATTGGCATCACTCGCGAGGATGCTACCTAGCATAGAAGGCTCCAAGCCAAGCTGACGCCTCGAAATCACGCAAGTGCTTAATTTTGCCCTATTGTTTGCAGTGCCAGTGTGAGTACCAAAAGGTAGAATGGTTAATATGAGGAAAATAATCTTTGGGTATCAGTTAAGTGTCGTTTCAGCATGCAGGATCGTAGAAATGATCTCAATTGATATTCTGATGGCGGAAAGCAAGAGGATATAGCTTTTGAAAAATTATTTCTGCTTAGACTTATTTAAGCGCGCCTTAGCCTAAAAAATTGACTTTAAAGTGAATTGGTTTCATTCACCTTACACTCTCTACATTCAAAAATCGTCAGATTTTTCGGCTACGCTGGGAAATGGGAACGACAGGGCACAAGAGGCGAAGAAACTGGAGCCTGTGTCCAACAGTTCACATACACTCTACCAACTCAACCTTGGTGCATATTTGTCTGGCGCATGTTTGGTACGCTGTCTCACTATTAGAGGTGAATTAGTTCCGATTTTCTTTTGCCTGGGTGCTTAAAGTTTCGAAAGCGGTGGGTCATGAAGTGTTTTTGGTTTAAATTGGCCCCTTTGATGAGATGTGCTGCCCCCACCCCCACCACCGAGATTTGCCCAATAATTTTACAAATTATAAAATCGCAAGTTTTTGTAACTTCAAAAAATCGACGAATCGTTTATATTTTATAGTCAATTCAAACCGAATGGTAGGTGGGCGGTTTCAAAACATAACACCCTTGTGAAAATCTTTGTTTTTTGGGTCGCTGATTATGAAAATCGTTATTGCCTAGGTAAAGCAGCATTGGACGTCGTTAGTGCTTGGTTGGTGTACTGCTTAGCAAAACAACACTCGTGTTTGGAATGGTCTATGCCTATGCGCATGCATTTATAAGGCGCCCATTACACGTTCATGCATGCATGAATTAATCAATTCCTTTAGTCATTATTGATGGAAATCAAAATATACAGAGAATTCTTTAGTCATCACTTTAGACGGTAGGTTTTTCGTCAGTCATAGCAATGACTGTGGCAAAACTGACAGGAAAACCTTGTTCATGCCTATAGCGGCACCGTACATTCTTCTAGCAGGTTGAGATTTTCGTGCCTGTGCCATGCTCATGATTTTGAGTGGCGATTTCAATATTAATTTTTCATCAGACACAGCGCACGTCCACACTTAGTGGATGAAGGGGAAAGTGGGGATGACCAATCCCTTCTGTCTTCTCCACGAAGTTTGTGAAAGGCGTTCCTGGGAGTGAAGCGTCTAAACAGCCCCAATATTGACACAAGTACCGCGACATATAGAATCTTACTTGATGCAGCTTTAACGCGATTTTTAGAACGGTTTCAATCAAAAAAAATTCAGTTTTCGATGCTTGGTTTTTAGGATTTACCTAATGTAAATAGTAATTCCTAATGCAGAAGCCGTAATAAATGAACACCAAGCTGGATTCAGAAGAAATGGATCAACAATGGACAAACTTTTTTCAATAATGCAAATCCTCCGAAAATGCTGGAAATAAAACATCGACGTGTATCAACTCTTCATCGATTTCAAACAAGCATACTACTGCATCGACAGGGAACAAATGTATGCAACAATGCTGGACCTAAACATCTCCCTAAAGATAGTGAAACTGACAAAAATGGCAATGAAAAATACAAGGTGTACAAGTTCAGAATACAAGAATTGACGGAGTCCTTCCCTGTCAAACGAGGCTTAAAGCAGGGCGATGGGCTGGCACCCATGCTCTTTAATCTCTGCCTAGAAGGAGTAATTCGCAAAGTAAACATTGATGTGAACACAACCCTGCTTAATAAATCAAAACGAACAACATAAACTGCCTTGCCAGATCACTGTCATACCTCAGAGAAATATTCACGGAATATGTAGAAGAAGAAGAACTCACAACACCACCTAGGGGGAATATAACTTCGAACCAATTTAAATACCTGGGGTCCACAGAGCGCGAAGACAACGATGAAACGATAGACGTACAAAGAAGAATAAACGCCGCAAACAGAACATACTTCTCACTACTGCCAGTAATGAAATCCAGAGACATCCAGAGAAAAGCCAGAATCTACAAAATCATCATACGTGTACAGTAGTTACGTATGGATGTGAAGCGAGGAAGGTGCTCCGGAGGATATACAGGCCAAATCAATGAAGACAATGCATGAAGAATACGCTATAATCACGAATTGTATGATCTATACAAAGAGTGTAAACTTTCGACAAATGCCAAGCTACTGTGTTTACGTTGGGCCGGCCATGTTCAAAGAATGGATGATTCAAGGATACCAAAAAATCCCTGTACCTACTACCAGATGGCAAAAGACTAGTTGACAGTCAAGGTGGGAGGACAATGTTGAGGCCGATGCAGCAAAATTGCTCAATACAAGAAACTGAAGATAAAGCAGCGGAGCAGAGAGACGTATGAAGGAAGAAGCTGATGGAGGCCAAGGCTCGAATTGGGCTGTAAAGACACCGAACAAGAAGCCATTTCGCAATACCATGCAAGTTTATGTCTGAGACGCATGCGAGCTGCTGCTTGTGGCGTGTTGGCGAAGGCGAGAGGCATGTAAAAACAAAAAAATGTTGTAGTAACTCGAAGCGAGACACTGACCGGCACTCACATGACAGTATCTCTTATATCAGCTTGCAGGCTAACACCCATTATTCCAGCTCAATCAAGAGCAGAAAAAATAAGCAAGTGTGATGATTCACGGCTCAATGCATTGACTGGATTCAAAACTACACTTCGATGTGTCTTTACAATGACGAGGAGTTGAGTGACCCGTGAATCATCATTCTGCTGTTTTTATCTGCTCCACTGACTGAACAGCCCTAATATCTTTAAAATGTACGAAAGTGCTGATAAGGTGTACGCAGATAGCACTCATTTTAATTTTTTAAATAATAATTTTGAGTACTGTGAGTGCAGCCAGTAGTTTTCATCATATTTGGGCGGGCAAATCTTTTCGTCATAGTATTGCTTGATTCGAGCACACAAGGACCTTCTGCAATGTCTCCTTGGTACGTTCAAATCTATTTGGTTCAAAGAGACTTAAGAGAGGATACCCAGTTGGCTTTTTGGATTTCTTGACTTAAATAAAGAACCAATCTCGCTTTTCATATCGGTTACATAAGATTACATATTATTTACCAATTAGAGCGTGATCAATTTGGTTTGCACCCCTTTCACCAGCGATAATAAGATCACGTCCCAGCCAAGAATAAAAACTTCATTGCCCATTACCTAAAACTTGAACTAGGTATTACAAAATTCGTAAACTTGTTGTTAAAAACTAATTAAATTAATAAAAAAAAAAAAATTCTAGCCCTTTTTCAACCTAAAAGTTAACTTTCATCGACCAGTCAATATATCACCAGTACTGTCCGTGGGAACCGAACTCTTACGAATTCCTATCAACATTACCTCATACAAAATATTCAAAAACTAAAACAAAATCGAAAACGGCAACACAAACTTTTGAAAAACCAAAAAACGTTTATTTTTAATTAGTTGCTAAGACAAAAATATTTCCAAATCGATAATTTCCATAAAATTTAGGCAACACCTTGTTTTACAACCGTGTAAACAATCGAAATCTTGATTGATTGTATCGGGTTTTAATTACCTAAATGGCGGTTCTCCTACCGAGTCCCGAGATCGCTAATCTTAGTAAGGCAAAATGAAAACCAAAAAAAAATAAAGACAAGGCTAATTAATTTTCCTATTTCACGCTTCATATCTTGGTCAGTGGTCATTTAAAAAGTCCCTAGAAAAGAAAAGTAAATGATGACCACAAAAATGAATTTTCACTAAAAATTTAATGAACCAAAACATTGTGATTACGTCGAAAGTGGAATTGTTGCTGGTCGTACGGACACATTCAAATTGGCCTTTTCTAATTATCTTATGAAAGATTTTATCACCTTAATTGTGGTTTCATTCCTGCGTGGAGTGAAATTGGTGTGTAAATGGCGTTCTTTAGTCACAGTCAGTTCAAAAATTACTCAGAAAGATACGACACTGTAATCCTTTCTGTGCGAAGAAAAAGGAAAGTAAAAATCTATGATCAACTTCTCTATTCATATACGCACTCCGGAATGGCGAGAGGGCGGAGCAACGGCAAACTACACAAACACATGCAGAGCAGGAAGTACACGAAAATGGTACATGAATTCACACAAGCAAAATAAAAGTCCAGACGGCACAAAAAATTGCGGAGAAGAGAAATCAGTGCGTCTCTTTCGCACTTCGTGAAATAACATTTCTTTATTTACCCTTTCTTTCTCAGGTTTTTTTTTTGTTTTTAAATTGAATTTTGTCTCGCTTGCACCTTGTCGATTTATATATTCACTCGCAAGGGAGCTTATGGGAAATTTTGAGAGTGTCGTATCTTTGTGGGTAATTTTTGGTCAGTTATTAATTCTTTTTGCAATACCGCAATGGTTGAAGACGAGTTGTTTATGTTTATTATTTTTACTTTTACTTTTATTGTATAAAATAACAAAAACAAACTTAGTATTTTGATTTAATCATATTTTTTCTTCCTTGCAGGTGAGAATGATTTTCATATTGTCTTTGAGTAAGTACAATATATTTTAAAGCTGTGGAAAGGTTTTGGATAGACGACCAAAAATGGCAACAGTATAGCCGCTTTGGAGTTCTGAATTTTTATTGGTAGAGTTTTACATAGCACCCTATGTTTTTGTAACCGTATAACCTATTTCCATGAATAAGGTACCAATGAACGCAGAATTCCTCCACCCGTCTATGATGGTAAAAGGTTGGATGGTTCTATCTTACCAACTTTTTGAGAAATTTGGAGAACTTTGTTCTTCTATCCAAAACCTAGCCACAGCTGGCTGCTTTGTAGCTTTGGTGAGTACACCCTGTATATAAAACAAACTCAATTCGTGACTCGTGATTCTTGTACTTGTTTGAATTCATACTGTTCACTTTTGGTTTCTTTCTATTTTCGTTCACAGGTCTAACACGGCTCGTGTGAACTCGGTCTAACCCAAAAGTTTTGGCACTTCTAATTTTATTGCGGCAAAGCTTCAATGAAACTTTCAGAACCTCAAAAAAACTAAAAAGAAAAAAAAGTTTCGAGCTATTTTTGATTGCGATCGTTTAGGCGATTTTTGCGATTTATCGACCCCCCCCCCCCTGGTGAGATATCGTGAGATTTGGCTCGACTCTCTCCCCATCTAATCACTAGTGAGGTTTTTCAAATTTTAAAAAATCTCTAGTTTTTATATAACCACAGCAAATCGGGCTGGTCATATGCAAGATTTTATTTGAGATAACTGAGAATTTAGACTTTTTCGTCCTCTTCTTCTTCTTTCTTTAACCGCTCTACAACCGGGATCCGGTCCTGGCCGATTCATTACGCTAAAATTCAGCGTATGCCTTCCTGTGTTTAAATATTCTAAAGGCCTTTTCGCGAGTCAATTCTACTTGGGGTTCGTACGCTGCAGTATTCGCGTTGTCGCGCGTTTGGCTGGCCGTTGGCAGCTTAGCAATCACGGGGCTACTACGCTACTTTCTGGAGTTTGGATTTAGTCATATCTTAAGGCCCCAATTTACACATAGGACGCCGGCAGGCCATGGCCTGAAAGTTTTCGCCTTGAGGCCAAACATTACCACACGTGCGCCTGCCGCCAACTGTATGGGGCCTGCAGTCCAAGAAAACTGACAAAAATCTTTATGTATTTGGGCATTTATCGTCAGTTCGTGCCTGCAGATCTAAACTTCTATTCACTGTCAAGCCGTGAAAATACGGCACGAACTCACGCCGTATCCACATGGAAAGGAAATCAAGGCGCTAGCTAGGCGCGAAAACCATTCGCACTCGGGTTCGCGTGTGTTCACGGCGTGAGTCTGGAGCCGCCTTGAAGTTTTCGTTGAGAGCATTAACATTTTTGCACTTGAATTAATAACCTGCTATACTAAGCTGTCATCTTCGCATGTGTGACTGTAGGAAATCATGACTTCACCTGCATGCCACGGCCTGTCAGGTGGATACCTGAAGTATCATCCCTCAGTCAAAATAAGTAATCTGTGGCCTTCATCGGCCCGTGCCGGCCGACCTGGCCTGTAAGTGTAATTTAGACTAGTGTTCTCGCAATTTTACACTGTTTCTGAAAAAAAAAGTTACGTGATATTTGCCGAGAACCCTTCTCCCCCACGTGAGATTGAGTGAGATTCGGCTCGACCCTCTCCCCCAAAATGCCGCACATAATTAATGGACGACCCCTTAGCAATTATTTTTTACAAAATACGAACAAAAATTTTAAACTTACATTAACTTATGAAGAGTAAATAAGCAAGATATTTAACGGGTTTCTTTTCTTTTTCGAACAAACGCTCGCAATCGAAAATATCTCGCCATATTGTTTTCTTTTTAGTTTTTTTGAGTTTCTGAAAGTTTAATTTAAGGGTTGCCGCAATTAAACCAGAAGTGCCAAAACTTTTGGGTTAGACTGAGTTCAGGCGAGCCGTGCTAAGTTCTAGTATTTCATACACAAGAAGCGTTTCAGCAAAGCATTTCCAAAAGCCTCGGTAGTCTAGATAGGCCTTAGGGCGCCCGAATAACATCCAGGATATAATCGAAAAATTTACTTTAACTTCGGTAGTATCAAATAGGTCTTACCTGGAATGAAATCTTCGATATAAAAACACACCAGCTATAAAGGGCCCCGTAGACGATCAATAATGTTGTCAATACGCCTCTCAATAATGTAAACCAGGCGCATTGAAAGGGCATATTGACCATTTATCAAGGGTAACAGAACCGATTGACATGGAATTTTGACAGTAAGTAAATATAAGCTCAAGGAACCAAAACTATATTCTATTGATGTGTGCTTTTTCCTTGGGGGCCCTTCACCTCTTCTAGGGGGTGGAAACTGGCACACTCAAAATAACTACAGAAATCGATAGAGGGATGGATTGAAATTAAAAACTTAATATTTTCTGAGTTATTCGCCATTATTGTTGATTTTTCATCTAAAATCTGCTTACTTTTTTTCAAAACAACAATTGCAGGAAAAATGAAGTCGCACCATTCGACGTTAAATAAAGACAAAACAAGAGAAAACTTACCGGCAAAACTGCGAAAGCTCGAGAAAATTGGTGAACTGAACTTTAAAATAACCTCAGTTCGCACACAATTTTCACATATTTAACTGAGGATAAAACATACCTCAGTTCGCTCAACTGGACTCTAACTGAAGTTAAACGTAAAGGCTCGCTCAAGACAGAGTAAACAACTGAAATAATGGAATGCCATTTGAGTGAGCTTTTGCATTTCTAATTTCTGGTGAAAAAGCATTTCAAGCATGAACTGAAAATAAACTGGACTTTAACCGTTGAAGCCACTTATGTGGAATGTACTGAGAGCATTATTGAACTGAAAGCCTTAGCTGGCGCTATAAGGGTATACACGGCTCTAATAACGCATGGCCTAGCTGGTTAATCAGGGTACCAAAAGTTCCACTAAGGTTGGGTCTTTACCTAGCGGACGACCCGGTAGTGGCACTACCGGCGTCACAGCCCTTATCAACTGGTTAGCAGGTATTACCAGTTTCAAGAGGCGGAAGATTCCGATGAGAATATCTTCCGCTAATCTCGACGGTTTCCTCTGAACTCATACAGCATCAAGAGTTCAAACTCGAGGCTCACCGCCACCTCCTCATGCATCCTTAGACTTCCTTTAACCTATCCTATCCTTTTTCAATAATTCCTACTAGGTTAGACTTTCATTTATTCTCGATAATGTTCATGCTGCTAAAGCCTAACAACAACAGGGGTCGAATGTGGCAAAATTAGTAATGAAAAAGCAAAATGGGCCGGACAATTATTCAAATCGAGATAATCCTGATGCGTTTCTAAACTGTAGAGCTTCATAGGAAAATTTATTGGTATATTTGGTTTAATTCCACTTCAGAAGATGACGCCACTGTTCATCAGCTTTGGTTTTCATTTAGGTAATCATTGGGCCAGTAGTAATTGCTGTCTTATTATGTTTTAACGCTTGGCCAACACAAATTTTGTCTAGGTTGTATACTTTCCTCTTACTACAAAATACCCACTAGCCACTAAATACGAATTTTCCCATAAGACTAAGCCACCAGTTCTGGTGGTAAAACCACTAAGCTGGCAACGCTGAATGAAACCCATGTACAATTAACCTTGTTTAGGTATTAGCAATATGTTCTAAAAGCTTGAAGGGTGTGGAAAGTTTATATTTGAAAAAAAAAGTTAGATTTTTGTTAGAAGATAATTTTGAAATTTTTGATAAAATTCCCTTTTCAGCAAAAACTACAATAAAAACTTAGTGAGATACGAAAAAAATGCAATGGTACACAAATAAAGGGTTTTTTTTTTGAAGACCTTTTTGGTTTTTAATTTGATTCTGTACAATTGCGATTGAGTTAGTTCGCATGTGAGTGTGAGGTCCACCTTTCCCGAGCCAAAATAAGACTTCAAGACTCTCTTAGTACTAGCCATTGAAAATCCCTGCAAATAAAATTTTGTAGTAAATAGATATCTTAAAAATTGAAGAAGCTCAAAAATCGCTCTAAAAACCTGATCACACCTAAATTATTTTAAAGCAATTTTGGCCTGGAGGCTTCATTCACACCCAAACCCGGCATGGAAATATGTACTATTGGGGCACTCAAAAATCATCCTAAATACCTGCAATTTTTTTTGGAGCTATTTTACTGCGGAGCCCAAATTCTAAACATTTACCGGAAATTTAATTCAATATAAATGCGCCATCTTCTTTCTTCTTTAACGGCTCTACAACCGGGATCCGGTCCTGGCCTCGCGCAACTGTTCTCTCCACCGGTCCCGATTCTGAGCCGATGTCATCCAGTTTGGCATCCCTAAACTCTGAGCGTCCTGGTCCACGCCATCCTTCTAGCGAAGGTTGGGCCTCCCTCGCTGTCGCACCCCATAGGTCTTACCGCAGAGAACTTTCCGAGCAGGCTCATCTTCACTCATACGAGCTAGATGCCCTGCCCACCGGAGCCTACCGAGCTTTATTTTCTTCACAACATCTATGTCGCGATAGCGCTCGTAGATCTCGTCATTGTAGAGTCTCCGGAATCGTCCTTCCTCACATACGGGGCCAACAATCCTCCGAAGTATTTTCCTCTCAAACACGCCCAAGAGGTTTGAGTGCTTTTTGCTAAGCACCCACGTTTCGGATGCATATGTGAGAACGGGTAAGACCATCGTCTTGTAACAGCATAATGGCGCGACCATTTATTGGGCGCCACTTATGCGAGGTGTCACCCCTGAGCCATAAGCCCTGAAGAGAATGGCCAAGGAGCCAACACCATACATAAGAAATACAACGAAAATCCGGAACTCCTACGCCGGCCACACGGAGTTATCTAGCTCGCCGGAGGGGTCGTGGGGTGTGTGGCCGGGGCTTACCGAGGCTGGTTCACCACTTACCTGTACTGGGGCAACTTTGACCTTCGCCCATCGTTCTCCGGTCGTCGCCTGAGCCGCGTCAAACCCTGAAAAGAAACGATCCCCCCTCAACCATTCCACAAACAAAAAATCTAACGCATGGACATTCTATTATTTATAAACATTTAATTGTCCCAAACAAACAATACAATGAACAATCATCAACCATAACATTTATTATTTATCCTTGTCAGCTATGAATTTAACCGATCAAACTCAACTAAATTAAGGTTTCATTATTACAGGTACCTATGTATGAAGCTCAAGATAAAAAAAGGAAAACGCGCAGTACTGGCCAATACTCCTCGTCTTGTACAAATGTTATTTCATTCAACAGAAACTCTTAGGGGAAGAACAAATTTATTTCCCGTTCGCAACAAGGAACAACATGTTTCCAACAAGGAACACAATAAATGCTCAAACAATTATAATTACGATTTACGTTAGTATTATTTACCTTTAAAATTATTATTAGTAATGCATCAAATAATGTACTATAAATGTTAATATTCGAATATTAAAAGTATGTAATAAAATTACTACCACCAAAATTAAAACGACTACACAATAAACAATGTACCATAGTTAAAACATAACACATCTGGAGTCCCACATCTGACGTCCCTCACTGAAGATTGCACCGCCAGGTATTTTTATTGCGCTGAATAGCCTTTCAATCTTGTCCAATCAATAGCGACAAACCACAACACAAGTTAAACAATTTTCTGTTTAAATAAAACCAGTCACTTAGAGTCCATAGCTATGAACTGTCAATTTAATAATTTGGTACTTCGTTCTAGTTATGAAGCTCAAAATTGTTTCTGGGGGTTGTTCAGCAGGCCAAACCACCAATTTACTACTAACTTTCTAATCTTGTTTTCCCAATATTAGGGTGATTTACAAAATCTCAAATTTAAATCACAATGCACAAATACCTTAATCTCTCTTCTCTTCTTGAGTGCGCCAATATAATTACCAATATTAATTACCAATATCGACCTTCCTACAGGAACTTTCATCCGTGTGCCAATACAAGTATGTTACGTTGTGGATTCACCAGCCAACTTCCATTCCAGGGCCTCACCTATTACGCTCCCATCAGGTAGGTTGCCAAATTGTCTTCAAATGGGACTAATTAGCGATGAAGTTCGTTGCTTATTAGTTGAGGAAATATTCATATCTCATGGACATCAATCGATTCTTTTTTCTCTGCTCCCTTCTCCCAGCAAAATCAACGTATTTTCACTAATCACGAATTATCGTCGCGATGGTTTATATTTAACATAAAGGGATGATATTTATCTTTATCATACTACCACGAATTTGCACTTTATTCAGTATAGTTTATCCAAAATAGTTTTAGCAATACAGCACCAAAGATTACAGGAAAAACAAGTCTTATATTTTCGCCACCAATTATCTACACAGACGTCCTATTTACTTCACTATCTTTTCGGAACTCCATCTTCCTTCCCAAAAAAAAAACTCATTCCCGTTCAATTATTTTTTTTCTCCCTCGCCTACTCTTTGTTTTCTTTTTTTCAAATTTCCTTTTCCTCCAAAGTAATTCACAGTAAATTTCCCCTTGCCTACAGGGTGATTCCCAAACTAAATTCCCCAATTAAAATAAATTTCCCAACCGACCGTTACAGTCTTATATAGTAAAAGTTTAGACGTTGTGGTTAGATATTTGGATTTGAAGAGCCTTGACAGACTATAGTAGGCTTTGTTGGCTTTTAGCAGTCGTGCGCGTATTTCTGGATGCTATTGTCGGCTGCTACTATTGACCCAAAGTAGGTAAATGATTTTACCACGTCAAACTCGTGTTCCGCTATCTTGATTGTGGGACCAATGTTAGGTGTTCTTCCAGACGAGGCCACCATGTACTTTGTTTTGCTTTTGTTAATGTGCAGTCCCAGATTTCCTGCCGCTTGCTCAATCTGAGTGAAAGCTTCTTGTACAGCTGTTGTTGTTCTTCCAATGATGTCAATGTCGTCTGCGTAAGCCAGTAATTGGGTGGACTTGTGGAGGATTGTACCCCTTGATGTCACGCCCGAATCTCGGATCACTTTCTCCAACGCCAGGTTGAAAAGGAGGCAGGCCAGACCGTCCCCTTGTCGGAGTCCATTATAGATGTTGATTGGTCTGGACAGTGTTCCGGATACCTTTACTTGGCTTGACACATTGATCATGGTCAACCTACAAGTCTTGTCAGTTTGTTGGGGATGCCGAATTCTCTCATGGCTTTGTAGAGTTCTACCCTGGCTATGCTATCATAGGCGGCTTTAAAGTCTATGAAGAGGTGTTGAATTGAGTTTTGAAACTCTAGACATTTTTCCATAGCCTGCCTCAAGGTGAAAATCTGATCAGTCGTTGATTTGCCTGGGATGAAGCCACACTGGTAATGGCCTATGATGTTTCAGGCGTATGGGGCCATCCTGTTTTGTAGGATAGCGGAGAATATCTTATACACGGTACTCAACAACGTTATACCGCGATAATTAGTGCACGCTGTGATATCTCCTTTTTTGTGTACCGGACAGAGGATGCCTTTTCTCCAGTCTTCTGGCATCACTTCCTGCTCCCATATTTGCACAATTAATTCATGAATCGCTTGGTGTAATGTAGGCCCTCCAAATTTAAAATGCGCCATCTAGTCTGTTCAAAATTTTCCCACAGTTTGAGGACCCGTGTGCCAAGTGAAGGATTTGGTGTGTCTAAACATGATTTTCACAGCCCACAGTTCTAAAAAGGGTGGCTTTTGAGAAATTTGTGAATTTTAGAGTTTTTTTTTTGCTTTTTTATCTATTTTGAGAAGAAACTATACATTTTGGTCAAAGTATTGAAAGAGCAAAGTTGTAGAGAATAAAATTTCCTACAAATTTTGCCTTGATAGTTTTTTTCGAATTCCGCATAGTTTCGCAAAGGGCGTTTTAACGAAATATTGCTTAAATATACTGCTTTCAAATTGTTTGTCAAAAGGGGTAGTTTTCACGATATGGCGAGCCATATTGGAAATGAAAGTATAGAAGCCGCCAGCAATCCATTGCACCTTTACTGTATATGGTCTATTGGCGGAGGTGCGAGAACGAAACTGCAAAATCAGGCATTATTCTATATCCTTCAAATTTCAAATGGGCAATCTCTGCATCTGCCCTACGTATTTTGAAAGCCTTTTACCCTTAACCTTTAGTTTTACTCATTCAAAGCTTCAGTTTTGTTATTGCCTTGCTTCATATTTCAGTCTATTGTGTTGAAGCCCGAGAAGGGTGTCATTTAGCGTACTCAATAGACCGGTTCTTCTTCGATTACGGAGGTCAAGCAGCATTGGACGGGGTTAGTACTGAGTTGGGGGACCGCTTAGTAAAACGATACTCGTGTTTTTAAGAACGAGAAGGGAATGAAATCAATATTGGGTCCATATTAGGCAGTGTAGCTAGTCTCATAGGGGCACTCGCTGCATCCTTCCACAATTCTAGTCGGGTAGTACAAAATTGTCACAAACCACCCGCAAGTAATAGAAACATCAATCATAGGCAGAAAATCTTATGTTCTTAAAAGGACCTTGGTAGTCTAGATTTAAGTCGACCGAATATCAGCCAAGAGGCTCCTGCTTCGATTCCACGCAACAAACTCAATTTATCTTTCCCGACAAAGGGCAATGAAAGGTCACAGTTGTGTCACAAGAATGAATAAAAATCACTTTCTACCATTTCCAAATTATGGCGTGGTCAGGTGTAGTAAGCACAGCGGCACCCTAGTACATTCTTTATCCCCTGCACGGCAGCTTGGCACAGATATACAAAATCGAAGTTCACAGTTGGATGCTGTGCAGCCCACCCTCTTTCAGTAATGAACGGATTCAATTCTTCCTTTTTCGGAATGTTTTAATTACAACAACGACATTACAAAATCAGGTTAATTGCAAGACCCCTCCTCAGCGAATTTCTTTGTTTTTGTTGCCAAATATTAATAATCGCAAAAATATGCTCAATGTGTCTCCTGCACCGTACGGCATCGAACTCGATATGAGAAATAAATTTATTCAAGTAAAAATTCGCGTGCAGTTGGAGCTGCATTGGCATTGTCAATTGTTTCGTAGCCGCACGGAACGGAGCCACAAAACTGCACGAAATTCTTGGAAGTTCTCGATTCTTAGCGTGGCGGCAGCCATTGCGCGAAAGTGCCGTTGTCTGCTGTTATTTTGGCGTTTCTGTAAATCACGAATCGATGATGACCGTTTTTCCCGGAATTGCATGTTTGCAAGGTGAAAGTATGTTTGCTTACCTTACCCGAAAAAAAAAAAATAATGAACCGAAGCAAAACAAAAACAAGAAGAAATGCGAGGAAGAAGGTAGTCATCACATCACACATGAACGACCTTGTTGCCAGTGACCTCGTTTCCTTTCTTCTTCTTTTTATGGTAGTGTGTTTTTTTTTTCGTAAGCTCACACTTTGCGTCAGTTGCGGATTTTTTACGTCTTATTCATCGCCGAGGAATGGAAACCGCGATTTTCTTTTGTAAACGTAACGAACAACAACGGCCCGAGAGGTGCAATATCGCAAGTGATGTATGCGGATGTATACGACACAGAGCTCGATAGGTGGCAGTTCGGCAGTGCATCAATCAATAGCGATACGGCAGGTAAGCAGCGCCGTGCTCCATCGATCGATTGGTGGTCGGTAAACTTTCAAAAACTAGCGACCACTTCGCACTCCAGTTGCATGCAAAGACAACACAAAATGCGACAAATTACCTGTGACAGAATCGTGTCGAAAATCTCTTCTGAGTCGCGGCCCGCAGCCATTTTGCATGGAACTGACCGTAGAATATTTTAACGGGAAATCGAGCGTTTATGGCGTATTTATGCTAATCTATCGGCAACGGCTCCAAATTTCAAATATTTATGCTTCGCCGGCCAAAGTGTGTTTGCGCCGACATACCGCCTCGTACCGCCTTTCTATGCCGATATAATAAAACAGTCCAAAAAAATTACGGCGACGAACTGAAAAATCTGAAACACAAAAGATGCCATGAATGAACATTGAAGTCACGTCATGTCTCGCTTTATGGATTAATTGATGTCATGTCATATTATGTGATTTCTGATTATTACCGTGTGTGTGTGGATGTGGAGGCCCGATATCGGCACCTGGAAGGTGAATCTAGGTCAGAACACGATTCCCAACGCTCTGTGATGATGGGATGCTGTTTGCCGGACTGCAATTTGCAACTTTTAATGGCCGGACTTCATCTGGTTTTTAATGTTTAATCTGTAATGACAAGAAAATTCCCTCATGCCGATCTAAAAAAAAATATAGCCGGTTTACAGTTAAAGCGTTCGTCATATGGAAATTGGGTTTCGCGCAATTTGATTCACCAGAACTTATGTGATATTTTATGAAGTGTAACGAACTCAGTGCTCGTGCCTATGTTTTGAAGATTATGCGAAACTGATGCCAGTCGACAAGGGGAGGTTAACATAAATATTCACGCGCTAATTCGATTTGGTTTTTATTGGGCGTGGCTGTGATGGGTGATGTCGCCTTTGATACAGAACGAAACTCATCGGGATCTGTGCCAAACTTAAACTGGTAACGAAATTCAACTGGTTTTCTATTAGTGTCAAAATGAAAATTTATTTAAGCCAAATATGCTTTATTATTATCGACAATGTTTTGCCATTTTTCGTGTAAAGTCATGATACCATCGGTGAAGAGCTTCTGTGGTTTTTGGTTAAAAAACTCAAGTAGTTTTTACAGGCATCTTTTGAAAGAAGCTTAATTTCTTTCCGGGAGTTCTGCAGAGGTCCGAACAAATGATAGAGGAATGTCTGGACTATACGGTAGATGCATTAAAACTTCCTAGCCAACCTATCGCAATTTTTGATGATGATGATAACTCGGTTTGGGCCGTTTTTGTTCAATTGCCTGGCGTAATCTTTCTACCCCTCCCCCCCTCCTCTCTACTAAGTTAGGGCCAGCCATAAGTCACAAGCTTTGTGACTCGTGCTTATCATAGATATTTTCACAAAAACACAAAAAATTTACCTAATGGTGAATTTTCAATTCTGTAATGAGTCTGGCCACCTTTCACCACCAATGTCTGTCCGGAGGAATGTGATGGAAAATATGCTACAAACTAGCTATTTATAATCTTATGATCTGCTCTTTATGCAGTTACAATTTTCACATACTGCTCTGAATCACATCCAATCTGCTGGTGTCTTTAAATTCGCCGCTTAGTTTTTTTTGTTGCGCCCGGTGCACTTTGCCATATTGCGCCCCATAAGCTATTCATTTTTGGACGCAGTGAAGGACAATGGCAAAAGACACAAATACTACCTGGATAGAAGAAAGAGTGCAAAGTATAAGATTGCACCATAATATGGCGTATAACATAAAAACAAAGATTACATAGGAAGTTTGAAATTTGCTCACAAGACAGCGCAATGTTTTTTCCTTTGTCGTTTAGTGGTGTCACTACCATCAGTGGTTCGTGTCTTATTTGTGATCAATGCCATCTATCGGGAAAACTAAATATTAGAAGACTAATATTTTCCACTTAAGACATCACGAATGGCACTCTCGTTTTAAAGGATATTTTCGCCGTGGTACAATGTTTGCTAGTAAGGTAAGTTTAGGGTATGTAGTGTAATATGTTATAGATCAATGACGCAGGACAAGGAAGGTGGGTCGGAGGGAATTGGGGAGCCCCATTAAGAACATTCGAGCCTCACCTGCGTGAACCCCTTCCCAAAACAGACCAAACTCAGCACTGCTGGTTGGAACCCACCCGGAAGGCTTTAGTTTTCCGTGATCACCATGGCACTGGAACCTGGTTCCTGGTTCAATGAGATCCTCCTCAAGTCTAAGCGATAAGCCATTAGAAGCTGTTTAAGCGGTATGGTCTAGTAATATGATCTATAGGAATACTATTTTATAGTATTCGCATGTTATTGGTCGATATGAGGTGGGAGAAAAAACGAGAATGCTGAAAAACTTTCAGAAACTTACCTAATTCTTAAGGAAGGACGCAACCTGAGACGGGTAGCCGACAACCTTACTCCACTTATCAAGCTGTTTCAACGAAGTCATACCAGCGTAAGCAAACACTGAAAATCAGGGTGATAAAACAACAGTAAAAACATGGAAAAAGACTTCAAAGTCCAAAGGTTAAGGCACCCAGCCCAGAGATCAGCGGTGCGATCTTACGTAATGACGCAGGTGTCTGTCATTCCTATTTTCCCTCCCACAATATAATCCATCCGCAGCGTTTCCCTGTAGTCTCTTCTTTTTTATCTATAGCCACAATAAGCGAGGAAGTCAATTCCGGTTCGTCAAGCCAGCAGCGATCTGTCTCAGTAGTATTGGACAGCAGCAGGTGTAGTAAAAATCGCGTGTTGACATTAGCAGTTATTTGATTCTTCGCTATACTGTCTATTCGGCTATGCTTGTTTTTTTTTTTTTTTTTTTTTATGTGAAAGACTAGAGTCTCAGGAAAGGCCCTTTATACTGTTGACAATCTATTTTCTTGTTATAGAGTGCAATGTCAAACAGCAGCTCTAGTCGGGGATGAAGGAACTGCCACAACCTTCCCGCGATATTTTTAGTCCACCTACTCCCAACCATTACTATCGCGACTTTGACATCGGGGCATCGAGAAACAACTTGCTGGAGTGTTATGCCTCGTGAAACGAGTTGAATCTCATCAACCAACCGATGTCATGCGCCTTGGTGGAGCGGGGAAGGGCTAGGGAAGGCTATGACAGAAGGAATCAGGAATGTAAAGAGGGAAGAAGAAAGAAGGAAAGTTATGTAGGTGGGAAAGTGGAAAAGGCGAAGGACCGTAGGGCTGGCCGGGATTCGAACCCGGGACCTCTGGGATAGCAGTCAGGCGCCTTACCTCTAGACTTCCGAATGCGATGTTTTGCTTCAGCACCATGTGGTGGTGAACAATAGACGAATGAAACAAGCAATTGAGAACACTTTTGTTTTACGATTATATTTTATTTTGTCACAGTTGTATTCTAACTTTAACACTACTTATTTCTATCGTATGGTATATATATATATGTATATACGTTTATTATTTTATTTCGAGGGTTTTTGATTGCGTACGCGTTAACACGTCAAATCTCCGAAGACACTTGGTAACCAGTGAGTAGTGGAGATGCCGGAAATTGGTTCGATCACTAGACGTGATCGGAACGGAACGAAAAACGGCAAGATCACTGAACTTTGCGTTCGGTGATCGATTGAGTGTTCCGACTGATCGTTTTGATCGTGCCGGAAGTTGTTGTGTGACATTGCGTAAAGTTTGGTAATTAAACTTCACGCGGTCACTACATACTCCCCCCCCCCCCAGTGTAGCGTTAACGGAATGTTACCGCTTTAGACGGCTTAGCTTCGTTGTCGCGGTCACAACCGAAGGCTGGCTTTAGCCTGTCAATGGATATTGACTTGGTTGTGCCGTTCAATTTGACGACGAAGTGTTTTCGTAATCGTTTGATTACTTCATATGGGCCCTCGTATGGAGGTTCGAAAGGTTTTCGAACTCTGTCGACCTCGACACGTATGAAAACGTAGTCGGCGTTCTCCAGGGCTTCTGGCACATAGACATCCTTTTGGACGGGTTGCCGAGGATGTATTGCCTTAATGTTCTGCATATGAGAACGAAGGCGAGAGAGGAATTCTGATTCTTCAATTGGATTCTCCTCAGTTGGGATAGAGATCGAATTGGGAAGTCTCAGATTCTGACCGTATACGAGCTCGGCTGGTGAGCATTGTAAGTCGGTCTTAATTGCAGTGCGTATGCCTAACATGACAAAGGGCAAGTCTTCACTCCAATGAGTAGTGTTGTCCCTTGCCATTAAGGCTGCTTTTAGTTGCCTGTGGAACCGTTCAACTATCCCGTTTGCTTGCGGGTGGTAGGCGGTGGTCCGGATTCGATGAGTGCCGAGTAATTTGGCAACTTCATTGAACAGTTTCGATTCGAACTGCGTACCTTGATCGGTTGTGATCTCTAGTGGTACGCCGAATCGTGGGACTAATTCAGTGACGAATTTCTTTGCCACTGTTGAAGCTGAGATATCCCGAATTGGGTATGCTTCAGGCCATCGCGTGAATCTATCGACTATCGTTAAGATATAAAAGTATCCACGAGATGGGGGTAGGGGTCCCACTATATCCATATGGATATGGTCAAATCTATTATTTGGGAGTTTGAAAGCTTCCAATGGAGATTTGGTATGTCGTGAAACTTTGGACTTTTGGCAACCTAGGCATGATCGAGACCACTCATTTCAGTCAGATCCTTGAGGCAGATCCTCGGTGTCTCACTCCGCGATCGTCTTCGAAATGAGGCAGTTAGACAAAGATGCAATCAGCATGCACTGATCGAAGAAGAAATGCTAAAACGTCTACTATGGTGGTTTGGACATGTTTGCCGAATGGATGATGACCGCTTGCCAAGTAAACTTCCTGAAAACCTGGTTAAAGAATATCGAGGGTGACCTAAAGAATCAAAGATTATCAGTGACCGGCAAGAATGGAAACGAATTGTGAATAGAGTTCGACACCTAGCAGCACCGACAGCATCGTATCCGTTGCGGAGACGTCCCGCTTGGACCGCCAGCAAACGAAACAAAGAATACCATCCCTTAGAGCGGGAGGCAGTATAACTGGTTGATCTATTGATCATATCAAACCGATCGTCACAAGTTGCAACATTGATATCTGTGACAATGTATGAATTAAGCTTGCTCTTGAAAATTATTGTGAAACTGAATCTTCTATAAGGAGGATAGATAGATTAGAAATCGAAATTTCTGTCAGATACATAACTGTGTACCCTAGAACAAGCAGCAGCAAATGAATAGTACCGATTCTGAACAGCGATAAGGCTGATCGAGTCGTGACAGAAAAGGGGGTAGAACGTGGGTAGCTTCTACATCCTTCGTCTAACCACAATATATCGAGAAAAAAAATTTCTCTAAATCTCTTCCCGTTTCTCCTACAACAAAGCGACGAAACCAGCTCCTATTGGTTCACCGAAATAAAATTAGTGCAGTATATGGATCGAGTTGATGATGAATGCAAAATCTTTTTGTACTAAGCCCCTATTAATTAATATTGGAGTTTAAGAAGCCGGATTGGACGCGCGGTATGGCCTTTGGACTTTCTACTTCTCCTATCTACATAGATAACATTTTTTGTGCTCGCTCTTGACTCTGTTGTTAAATCGCTGAAGTCTTTCTCAGTAGCATTAGATAGGACGCAGTGTAGCAATAACTTGGAAGTTCTTTACTTCTTCTTCATATTTTTCTGATGAGAACTTGCAGTTTTACCACATAAAAAAGTCACAGTCGATCTGTGGCCTTTATAGTTCAAAGCAAATTGGTAACATCAACACTCTAGTACTCTTACTAAGGTAAATAATACTACAATAAGAAAATTATGTAGAGGCAGGATCACACATCCTTCCTGTGTGTCCTGTGCCACAGATATGGGTCACAAATTACTCAGTTATCAGTTTCAGAGTCTAGAAAAATTGTCGAAGTCGAGCTTGACCGACTTTTTTTCATATATGCTTCCGCGGAGCATAATTGCACTAAGAGATTTTGGATACTGCTGCTAAGTACCAATTTCATAACATGACAAGTTCATTCAATTAAGTTGCTATTACGAAAAACAGGCCATCCCCCTATCCCTCCTTGTTGAAGCACACATCATTACGAATTTAAGAGTCCATAAACAAAGCCAACCGTTTTCCAAAAATAAACCGCAAAAATCGAAAAATCTTTAATTAGTTCACTTTTCTTCCGAATCGAAAAACTCTTATCTTTCCATGCCACTTAAATATCATCATCCATTGTCCATTTATACACGTGCCATTTATTAACTAAAAACTTTTGACCCTGGCACCGCGACGGTGCGGGATATCTGGTACCGATACGTCGGCCATTATTTCCCACAGACAAAAGAAAAGTCATTTCACGCCAGAGAAAGTAATTCTCCACTTAAAAAGTACGAAGTCACCGGAGGTGACCTATGGCTTTGACTTGATAGCTACGAAGATCGGTGTGCTCCCAAAAGAGGGCGTCATCATCCAATTTGAGCCATTCAATAGTGTTGCAGCACTAAGAAGCGGCCATTACGGCTGCCGTGCACGGTATTTATTTTTTTAAAACTTTCTAATTACCGTCGTCAGAAGAAGAATTTCTTTGGGCCAATCCTGCAGCTGGAAAGGTATCTTTAAGCCGTGAAATTGCCTGGCATTAATAAGGCTTCAAATCGAATTCCAGGCAACAATAGCCATTGCTCCAGAGAAATCTTTCCAGAACGTGACCTTAAGTGTACGCCCTTCTTGGACAGCCGGAACTAATATCAAAACCCGGTAGCCCGACTAAATAGACCCATTAGAAAAGGTGTCACAGGTACAAATAGATTCCCATCAGGAGCTGCCATGGATAAACCAGTTAATCAGGCAACAATTCTAATAACAAATGGAATCTAATTACTTAACCGTTACCCGAGTGTAATTACAGGTAGACGACGTAATCTGTTCAGCCAGCGGCCGGGTTGGGAAATCTCCAGGGTATTGAGCGGGCTTTTCGCACAGCGATCGTAAAACACTGGACGCGGACCCAGGCCAATTCACTGCACCGCTGCTGAAGATCGCGTCGGCCGCCGGATAGGAAAACCGCAGCGAGGTCTGCTCTAAGCAAAGATCAAGGAACTGGGTCACAATAGACTTCACTCCGCTCTGCGCGCGTCGCTGGCTTATCTCGGCAATGGATCAAAAACAAATTTCGAGTGCCGCGCCACGGCTGCCCAGCTGATAAACGAGTGAAAGTAGCGGACAGCGGCGGCGATGCTTTCATTTCTAGATCTTCCAATTTACCGTTTCGGAGACCGTCTGATTGCGACTTTGCCACAGGAAAAGTGATAGTGAACATCTTAATCTGTTGCTGGGTCCGTCGTTCTGCCTCTTCTCTCTAGCATCTTGCACAACGGCCTTCATTTTTCGGTGCTGGACTTGCTCTGCGGCTGCGCGGCAGCCAGTTTTTGTCATAGGCTCCTCGGCTGCGATCTCGGTCGATGTGTGAAGGTTTTCCTTTCATCTCTGGGCAATCTAATTGATACCTGGAGTGCATTTAATAGATAACCTGGACGGTTAGACGGATCATGCAGCTGGAGTTGACTGGCATTGTTCTTCGATCAGTTGTTACCCATTGACGGCAATTAAGCGCCTTTCAGCGGGAGACTTGTGAGGATGATCAATGGTGGGCAGCCTTTACGGTAATTGGGCACTTTTTACCTTAAGAGACGTTACTTTGGTCCGAGGTCATATTTCCCAGCGAGAGGTTACGTTCCTATGTGCAATGATACTTGGCTACGTGCAATACATTTAAGATCGCGTTTTTTGTCGACCTAGTTGAAACAGCTGTTGAAATCTTACGATGTACTTTATCTAATGCACTTTCGGCTTAGGACGATCGTTTTCATACTGATCTCGGTCTGGTTTATTGCCACCACACTACATGTGGTACCATAAAACTTTCTTACACAAATTATTTTCTAAAGATAGCCTCTATGCTATGCGGATACCCCTCAGGTAGTGTTGCAATATCTAGACAACAGCGCTTTTACGTTTCACTAGACAGTTTCACTAAAAAGGGATTAATCATCAGCGTAAAAAACAAAATGGTTTTAGGTACTAAAAACTTTATACCTTGGGATTTTTAATCGCCCGGGGGGATCACTAGTATTGATAGCACCGTGAGGTGGTAATGCTGTTCTGAGTATTACCTCACCTGGTCACCGCTATTTATAGCTGAGAGGTAATGCAAAATAATATGAATGCGGGGCTACTGGCTTGGAAATTTTAATCTGAGTAATGTGGACGGCTATCTGACATGTAAATGTATCATCGGAATTGTAGTGTTTGATTAATCATTGATCGAGTCGCTGATATTCAGATTAACTTTTTATCATAGATATTTGGAAGTGAGTTGGCAGAAAAATTAGTTTTTTCCAGAGGGACATGATCACTAAATGATCATCGCTAACTTATTGAAGTTGATAGTAGTGAATTGTTTCTTGCTACAGTTTCAATTGATGCGACTATTTAAACGATTTACATTGGTCTAATATAATTGTTGATCAATAATATAACGTAAATTAATTGACATATTAATTGCCTCAACAATAATTATTAATTCTATGTCCAATTGCGTAATATATTGATGAGAAGAGTTTTAAGACTTAAGTCGACTTATGTAAAAAGCGGAAACACAGAGAGAGTTAACATGGATTATTAACTATTAGCTGAACGTACTTTTCCCAAGGCGCGGAAATTGTTGCAGAACTCTGCAAAGTAATCGTTAAACGCACTACGCGAGATCTTATGAACCAAAAAGTGAAAAATAATTTTGAATGTAAAGTTTTTATTGCTGCAGCCACTTATACTTAAATGTAAAAAAGCTTAATTTCTTAATTTATTAATACTGGAACTTTTCGTTAGTACCCTGTTAGCACTGTCTCTGGTTTAATAAATTGTAAACTTATCTTTTGTCAATCAACAGTGGTCATCGTTATCTGCTCTTTGTAGCTGTAGTCGTGAATTCTGTATTCGGGTGAATTTTTTATTATTAACTTTTGTCAAGTTTTAGTGGTGAATTTGTCTTATCAGAATTTCGACACGATACGTCGAAATGGCACAAAACTGCCAAGTATCTATCGAGTTCTTTCCTCCGAAACTTGCAGCTTGAAGTAAAAACTTGCCTGTTATTAGCGAGTTTCGAGTCAAAATTTCTAGTTCGGATCATTTTGCACTATACTGGAGAAAAATTACTATATTCGCAAACAATTTAATTAGACCTTAGCTGTCAAATAAAAAATCTGCCGCTGCTGCTACTTTACTTGGATCTGATTCAACAGGCATAATTCTGCTTCTGCTGCCGCTGAAAAAGTTGTATCTGATACGGCCTACACTTGAAAAATTGTAAGAATGGGAGTAAAAACAAATGCTCGTGCAAGGAGAGACCTGGCAGACTGTACACCGAATACTATTTCAGATAACATCATCTTCAGATTTTGGTTAACTTTCTATCCATGGTCTTTTTCAATCTGCAGGGCTGAACTTGCTGCGAGCGAATATAGCACTGAGCCACCAATGGAGATCATTGCCCAGTTCATAAGCAAAAGTCCGTATCTTCACTGTAAGTGAAAGCTTCCTGTAAGGGAAATTTTGGTTAAAGTTCGTGTCTTCGCTAGCGTGAAAGCTTCTGTCTAGGAGAAATTTCGATTACGAGTATAAAATGAGTTTGTAAGAGGATCTCTCTTTTCTCTTTCGAGCCAGTACAATGTCATATTTCCAATGAAGCGAGGTGCCATTGTAGTGACAAAAACAAGCAAATTAAAAAAAAAATACCAATGAAGTGCTTTTTTACAAGTTTAATTCTAATGTCCATCAAACTGCCTTGGAGTAACTCTCATATAACTTGAGTAAAAAAGATTTTGTACAAAAAAACATACCCGACTTGCATCAAGTAATTGAAAACAATTAATTAATTAAGTGTTGACTTTTGATTCCCTGAATTTAAAAAAGCTAATAATAAAGCTCCAATATAAACAATAAAGTTTCTACTAAAACTTAAAATCGAGAATAGCTCCACAGTGTTCTAAGTTAGTTTTATTCAATAAAGATCATTTCGATAATAAAAACTGTAAGTTACATAAGTGAAATCTATTTAATAAAAGGCTAAGAGGACTTTAAAAACATAATTTTGCTGCCCCCCAAAAGAAGAAAAAAATGTCTCCCCAGTAGAAAACTTCACTCCCTCAAAAAAAAAGTAAGAAATGTCTCTTCAGTACAAAATTTGACTCTCTCGAAAAATGTAAGAAATGCCTCGCCAATCTCACTTCGCCGCAGTACAAATTGGATATTGGTAGGCCTTTTCTCACCTCTCCTTTAGTTTTATGCTTGGCCTGTCGGTTTATCTGACCGTCAAGTTTCCCCAATCAAAATTTCTTGTATAAAAAAAAGTTTTCATCTTTCCAAAGACACAAACCTTATTAAGAATCGCCCACTAATAACGTTTTTGGCTCATTCTAAATTATTCGTAGAATTTAGTTTCGTGGTCCACCAATCCTTTATATAAAGTTGTAAATTCTCTTTCCTTTTCCCGAAGAGTAGTCTGCATGATATGAATCCACTTTTATTCTTCTTTATTCTTTTCCTTCTCGAGCAATACAATTGCAGCAAGGTATTAAACGGTAAATTCAATGATGCACTTGTGATCCCTGTTCAAGTTTCAAAAGTAAAAAGATGCCATTGAACATTGCTCATTTTTACGGAAAAGGCGGTGCTGTGTGAATGTCAGTAAAAAACTCATCACGGAAGTCACTGACACGGAATGCGTCGGTGCGTGCCGTCAGGGATGTGTGAATCGACCTTATAGTAAAGCTCCTAGAGATTTCTTCTGCAAAAAAAATTGTAGTAGAATGAAATTTGGAATGGTGGGAGTTTAGCAATTGGAGAAAAGGTAACCGTTGAGTTCCGGGCCGTACTTCGTGAAAATCACGAGAAAATCCGATTGAAAGAATTTTCCGACGCTTTCCCGACCGTAGCTCGGAAAAACGTCGAAATTGGAAAAATGTTAAGAAGACAAAATTAAAGCTATGAAAATTCTCAACAAAAAAAGTTATATAAGCTTTTCCCGGAAAACCTCACGTTTGGTCGGAAAATGGAGGGTAAAGAAAAAAAATATGAAAAATTATTTTTTTTTATATTGTTTTCTTTATGCAGGGTGTCCCACCTCAAGTTACAAAGTGGCGGGCTGTAGATAGGCTTTGGATAGACGAACAAAAAATCATATGGGAGGGGGGCAGAAATCATAACGGTTTGGTCACTAGGGCGTTTTGAAATTTTTTTGATAGAGGTTTACATATCACCCTGTATTTTGGTAACCCGATGACCTACTTCCATGAATTAGGTAGCAGTATACGCAGAATACTCCCACCTATCTAAACTGTAAAAGCGAAGGTTCTACACCACCAACTTCCAGAGTTATGAGTCAAAATATCATTTTTTTCACAGAAAAACTATTTCGAATATACATATATATTGGAAAAATTGACAAAGTTCCTGTATTTATTTCCATTTATTCTTCATCGCTGGATGTCTCGGGGTCTGGTTCACCGGAGCTGTCCACTTCACCTTCATTTTCTTCTTCTAAGTTCTCTTCAGGATCATTCATTACGGGGATATAACTGCAGCGATTGCTGTAACAATGAACAATTGCTAAACTCCCACCATTCCAAATTTCATGCTACTACAATTTTTTTTGCAGTTTTAGCGATTTTTTTACTCTGGAAACTGTACTATTAATAACTGAATTTTACGACCGATTTGACGGAAGAATATAGAACCCGATCAAACGTGTTTATTTTTCCTGTCGTCATGAAAAGTTGATACTAAATTATTAACTTAAATTTATATAAATACAACTTCTCTAAATCTCGAAAACCCCGATAATATCGAAATTCCGATATTTATTTGACGTCAGTATCAAAAATCCCGGTTTCAAAAAATGGTCCGGTATTGCGAACCCTAAACTGAACCCTTGTGAATGTTTTTCTTCTGACGTCACGAAAGCTCCTGAAGAAAGCTTTAAGTTTTGAAAAAAGCCCTTGGGTCCAAAGCCCATTTTAAACGTTGTCAGCAACTAAGATATTCTAACTTAACATTGCTGAATGTTTCTTTAATATTAAGGATGAATTTCATTATGTTTGCAATTTAAATAACTCGTTTGTACATGTTTTAAATGGATAATAATTTATAAAGTTTCTTTTATCATTGTAGTTCAAGATAATTTTACAAATTGCTCTCCTAATCTTCCCGCTGTTAAAAGTCGCATATAAATCGAGTACATCTGACTTCGTTAACATTCCAAGCAGCCCTAATTTTAATTAATAATTAACTTTTGCCTATCAAAAATGTTACATCACTTGGCTTAATTTAATTTATATGCCAGTTGTTCATTCCAGCTCTTATACTAATTATGTCGAAGGGCATTTGCATATTTCTGTGCCCTAGTTGAAAGTAGAAATTAATTCAAGAAATTCGTCGAGAGATAAAATAAAGTTGACATCATCATAACAATATACAAGAAGTTACACAGCAATGAGATAACACACTTGACCTAGACTCCGGTGTTAACTACAATGTTTCTTTTAGCAGCTAAATACAACCATCTGCATTAATCTGTCGTTTATTTGAAGGTTTTGACTTTTACACAATGCTTATCAACAATGCGACGACGACACTGTCGAGGGGCTTATCATAAAAATTACATGAAACTTCACGGCGTTACTTTTATGTGGATTGTAATTTGCGATTAAGATATACCAGAAAATTGGATAAAATTTCAATTAAAGCAGGTGGAAAAGCTTAGAGCGTACCTTTTCCGTGCGGCCAGAGCATTGAACTGAAGACGAACCTATTTACCAAAACAAATAACGCGCCGCCGTGCCATTAGCATAAAGCGCCAATAAATCCGTCAATAAAAGCCGTCTTTATGTCCTCCCGAAAAATATTTCAATCTGGGTCTTTCGGCTGTGGAACAAGTCTTAATTAGCCGTCGAAAGTCAATGGCGGAACGGAAGATTTCCTAAGCGGTGACCCGGTATGCATCGTTCCCATCGGAGCCGTGCGCCATGCCGCCTCTGAGGTGCAATCCGGTAATAAATTATAGTGAGGCCCCCAAAAAAGGTGCGAAGTTCAAGGACTCCGCGCTTACAAGAGGCGCGCGAGCTTAGTGCTAATAGACAACGATTAGTAGAGTGAGTCGGAGCTGGTTAGTCTCAAGAGTGGGCTTCGGATGGCCTTCGCCAAGGCCTTTAAGAGTGCAGACGATTCTCACGTTTTAGTGCGCAGCAGCAGAATCGATGACACCACGCGCAGGTTACGTCACCGGCAAGCCAACTCTAGCCAGGTGAGAGAGAGATGCCCATGCCAGACCAACAAACTGGACCCGGCCATCAGGTATAGTAAGGTGATCCGGCACCTCGCTAACTGCTGATTGTTTTCGCGACGAGTTCGTCAAGATTAGTGTGTTGTTGCATGGACTGGAGTCGCTCGCTCGCATCATCAGTGCAAAAATAGGCCTTCGTTTTCACGAAGCCGGATTTTCCTAGTCTGGCCTTTGTTTACTCCACCTTTTAGCTTTCGGCAAATCAAGACAGAACCGCGGCTCCAAATACAGTTAGCGCCATCATGGAAGACGGTAGCGACTAGGCAAACAATCAACGGAAATGGGACACAGAAGACAACCTTCAGCCTTGTGCCTCTTCGAGGAAGCTTCTTCAAACACGGCATCGAATTGGGGTAAAAGGTGGTAATTTTCAGGTTAACTGGATCATAACTAAAATCGTGCGGGGGTTGACATTTCTATTTCGGAGGTGGAACTGATCCATATTTTTATTCAAATTGTGGAATTAGATTACGATTTACGACGTGGCAGCCTAAAGTGTTGCTTTTCACCGTAGCGCCGTTGATATCAGCCAAACATGCAATATCCTTGAGGCGATATGCAGCCGCTATTTCTAGGATCCTATTCGCCTTGGTTGTATTAAAGTGTATTTTGTATTTGGGTAAAACTTTTTCCAGTTTGTTTTATTCTTGATTGAAAGGTGTCAGTTCGGCTGGTGAACGTTGTTGTTTTAAGTACTTAGCACCTCTTGAACCCAAATGCTGTTTTGTGAAAGACGATTGTATTGTTTTGAGGGTAGATTATTTGCATTTCGTGGTGGATTTTATTATTATCATTATATATAGGGTAAATAATCATTCACTCGGATGAATGACACTTGTTCATTAAAGGAAGGTGAAGGCACATACTTTGATGCTGTTGATTGCAGTATTGATTGACGTCTTGCATGTGCTCAGATAATGCGTATTTTATTTTTAAACATCGGATAGCGTGTGCGATTTTGTTCTTCACAAAATCTTTGTGGCGGAGAATATGTTTTGATACTCATTGTTTTGTTGGAGTTATGATTTGAAAGGTAGGCTGGCAATAAAGTGTCAATTTTACGTTTTTCTTGAAGTTTGACTGAAGCGTTGCATGCATTCGTTTTTTGTAATTTTGAGATTTTCTTTACTAATTGTAACAGACCAAGTGTTTTAGTTAGGACATGGTAGTTTCGCCAACCAGCAAAAATGGAGGAGAGGACGATGTGGTAGTGTTGGATGTAATAAGAAGCTCCAACACTCCGCATCCGTATATTCCAAGAACAAAACACTCTTTTATTTTTAATCCCGATAATTTTTATGAACAAACGTTATATAATCACCAATTTAAGTGTCAAACTTGGAAAATTATTATTTTTTTTTTAAATTTACTTAGACGCAGTCGACTGGGTTTTCATCACCCGTCTTCTTGACTAAGTAAGGCCGGAAGTAGTAGGACGATGTCCCTACATATTCCCCTCTCAGGGTAGCGTTACCTGACGTTACATGACGTTGAAGCAGCATCCACTCGCTCGGTACACTTAAAAGCAGGTTTTAGTCTATCAAGAGCTATCGACTTGCTTGTGCCGTGACGACAAAATGTTTACATAATCTTTGGATTACTTTGAATGGGCCTTCGTATGGTGGTTCGAAAGGCCGCCGAACGAGATCTATACGTATGAAAACGTAGTCTGCGTTCTGTAAGGCGCTCGGCACGTACACATCCTTCTGTACGGACAGTCAGGGCTGTGTTGCCGACAGGCCTTTCAAGTGTGTACAAAGCCGAGTTAGAAATTCTGAGTGCTCTAACGGGTTCTCATCCGTTGGGATAGAAATTAAATTGAGGAGCCGCAAATTCTGTCCATAGACAAGCTCTGCTGGTGAGCATTGTAAACCGGTTTTAATTGTCGAACGAATACCTAATAAGACAAAGGGCAAATCTTCGCTCCAATGAGTAGTGTTGTCCCTTGCCATTAAGGCCGCTTTTAATTGCCTATGGAATCGTTCTCCATCCCAATTGCTTGCGGATGGTAGGCGGTTGTACGTATTCTATGCGTACCTAGAAGTCTTGTGACTTCATTGAACAATTTTGATCCGAATTGTGACCCTTGATCTGTCGTAAGTTCAAGTGGTACGCCAAATGTTGGCTAGGGATGAATATGAGAACCTACTGGACGTAAGAAAAGATAACTTCACAATGTATTATTTACCTATCATTGATCGGGTTACCTCTGACACAAAAATTGCCCGGGTTATACCTGGACACTTTTTAAAACCTCTCCCGGACGGCTACCGGACGCCCAAACTAGGACAAATCGAAACCCTACGCACAGTGCATTCAGTACCCGAGCTCCCTTTGAAAGCTTTGCGAGATTTCCAAATGAGCTTAACGTATCAATCAAATCATATCAATGGAACTGTCTTGGTAAAAATCCCGCTCCATGCCCACGTCTATGCAATTCCCCTTCGAACTTCGTTAACGGGCAACAACACTCCCCCTGTCATCTGACCACGACAAGACTGGCAGCGAGACCGTTGAAATGAGATTGGCAATGGAGTTTTCTTTTCGAATGTACTTTCATGGTGGGTTTTGTGACTCTCACTGCCCATGGAAAAAGCGATTTTAAGATTACCAATTGTTTTGGCGCACGCCACATTTTACTATTGGCTTATGAGTGCTGTGAGGCACACTGGGTTCCAGCTAATATGAGATAAATATAAAATGGACATTCTGGCTATATTACTGACCCAAGATTTTGTATAGGTTTCTTTATACAACTTTTAGCGTGTTTCCTCTAGTAATCGCTTAACATCAACCGATTGTTTCCTAGAAGAAGATTTGCTTGATTTTGGATTGCTTGTGGCCGATAGTTTAAACATAGCGAAAGGCACTTTAAATGTGATGCAAAGGAGGTTTTTGTAAGGCTAGTGATGAGGAGTGGATTACCTAAAACAATATGGCGTTGAGGGTCTTGATCCCCAAGCGTAATGATTTGAATGAATACTTAAGGTAAATTATACCGTCAAGAGCAAGTGCTTAGAGCCGCATTTTTTCGATTTTTTCTGTTACTTGGGTGTGAGAAATGGCAAAACCACAGCGGAGTAGATTCGACCGCGGATCTCGGATCGGAGCCGGAACTTTTGGTTGGCTAAGGCCGGCATGACACTCGCATTGTGTCTAAGGTGATGCAAAATGATTTTAAAAGCGTTTCCTATCCAGAAGCCACAGCAAGCACATTTCAAAGACACAACATAGAATAAAACCAATTGTGTTCTAGGTGGGGTTGAATATAGGACTTTTGGATACCAGGGTATTCAAACGAGACGGTATCCATAGTGTGTTTTAAATTTAATTATCAATGTCTTTAATTGCTGGTGGTGGTAGTACAATTTTAAAATTAAGTGCCGCCGATATATGCGAGAGTGGATCAAAGACACCTATCACCAGTTAAAAAATATCCTATTATACCACAAAAGCTACATTTTATTTTCTCCCAATTCATAAAGATCAGAGATATTCCCCGTAAAATAAACAGTCGTAAAAAGATTAGACACGCTTGTAAAACAATGAAATAAATCTTATGCTTCCATGTTCTTTCCGTTTTTGTCTTCCATATAACATTTTATCTCAAACATAAATCAAGCAAGCATTTAAAAAAAATATATATGTATATGGATATTATTTTTGCTACTTGCTCCTCAAACAAAAAGTCAATTTACATGAATGCAGCAGCGCAGCGCATATTGCCTTGTGCCCATAATTCGAGAGTACAATCCAAAGTCGCCAGGTTAATTTATTTACCAACCTGACATATAACGGCCCAGACGAAACTGTGTCAGTTAAATCATGCAAAATGTCGACGATCAGCCACAATGCGACTAATTATTCCAGCTACACCGGAGCGCAGCTCTCTTAATTGCACGGTTACACAATCGGTGCAAATCCCAGTATGAATATTACCTTATACCAGTTCGGCAGCGGGGCTGCATGCGCGTGCAGTGACCCAGGCTGCATGGCAATTACTACTACAAACATTAATTACCATAAATTATTCCAGATAAGAAATAAAAAAAAAGATATGTTGGTCACAATAGTAATATGACTAGACTTAATACAACGCTCGGTTAATCGATCGAACCTGCTCCTAAAAAGTCGGTTAAAAACTGCGGCCAAACTGCGTCGTCGTCGTCGGTACAAGTCTCTGCGCATGTGCGGCGCGGTATATAGTATGAAGCACGCATCAAGGTACGCGCAAGCTGGCCCAGCGCCATTCGGGGTATATACCTTGTGTGTCACGCTTGGCTTTAGCCGGAGTCTGAGTGATTTCGGCGGATTAAATTTATACCGATTGCACGCCACTAGCGCGCATTCTTCCGCTGACAGCGAGACACGTGTTCCTAATGGCGGCCACTTTGACAGCGCAGACTCAATTTCTGCACACACCTTGATCTGCCACTCGGCGCTTGGAGCTCGATATATTATCAAGATTAGATATGCTAGCCTGCACTTTATGTATACCTCAACTAGATACCAACTACCGGTAGGCTAGTCGGATCGGATCGACCTGGTGCACTACTCAAAAGATTGAAACCCAAGACGTCGCCTGCCGTTTTAGCGCGCGCGCGGCACTAACGAGCTACAAACGACAGTGCGTCATGCGTCATCAACTTGGTCTAAATTACCGTGGGTGTCCGATTTGCGCTTGCGCTCCGCTCCATGTTTGCAATAATAGCAGTTAATTTTAATAATTCTGCTACGGCGGCGGCGTGTTGCGCAGTCACCTGAGAAGAATCCAGACTTTCCTGTTCTGGCGACTGCTGCTAATATTGTCGTCTACCAACCAAAGGCGCTCTGCTCTGTGAGATCTCAAGGAGTTCTTTTCTGTTTTTTCGCCGAGCTACGAGCATTGTGGGCAGCCGGATAACAAAGCGCTGCCGCGAACGGGCTACATAGATGCGACTTACAGATGCATGCTGTCGACAATACCGGTTAGACCGTTTCTCTGTGTGCTTTTGGATATGTAAAGTTTTGCGCGAAATAACTGTTTTTGTGTTTATCAAAATTCAAATCTTTTTGGTGTTATTAATAAAATAATTTCTGGGATTTTATCTTCTTGAATTACGACTACCGAAGGCTAACTTGGTGGTACTTTTAAGCATGCGCGCGCTGCGGTTCCCCATGTGCAGTTTTGGTGATTATGTAACGACGATTTTGCTGAAGGTCAACAATTGCCAATTTTTATATTCTTTTATTTAATTTTGAAATTTATAATAAGCCATTTAAGGAATGTTACATGTTTTTGTGATTAAATTAGTTTCGGATCCAATCGGAGACTTCCTTATTTGCGAAAACCATTTGTAAATTTTGCATTTTTATAGATTTTTTAATATCTTGATTTAGTATGGCGTAAGCAGTCAATATTTATTCGCTACTTCTTTAAATAAACAATTTTCGTTTTACTTGTTTAGTCATACCAACATATCGAATGGGTTGGACAATAAAGCATGCTTAACTTCACAAAATTGTACAATGTTAAAAACAACAAGGTTTATTGACAAATTTCATTTCAATTTTCAGCCATTACTTCTTGCATATTATAATTCTTTTAATCGAATGGATTCACTTTAAGTTTACTCAAGAATCTAGATGACTTTTTAAAAAATAAAGTCATCAAATTTGGATTAATATTTTAGTATACAACTTTCATTTTTCTATATCCAGTTTTCAAACTATTCAATGTCAATGCAACATCAGTGAATTAATGCAAAATTTGAGCCCATTTTTTGAGAAAAATTGAAGAAAAGATTTTCTTTATTTAAATTGGAAATAATCAACATAGTAGATGTCGCCAATTGAGATTGATTGAGTCCCATAAACTAACTGGACCTAGAAATAATTCCTTATAATCCCAAAGACACGGCCATCACCTATAGCTAAATCTCTGAGCATAATCTTTGCTTTATTTTATTTCTGCAGTATTTTACAGAAAACTAGCTCATGTTCAGCCCGCACTGAAACATATATCACTTCACCAACCAGCTCAACTACGGCCTAATAGCAATTTCTTTCGAACCCATCGACACAATAATCAATAAACATCTTATGGAATAGTAGAATCTGGTGCCAAGTAGGCTGAAAGACCAAGCTATCAAATAATGTATCATTTTAGTGAGTCTAGCCTTGTTGTTCTTGGTTAGCTTGAAATGGCTGCTTCCCTACTAGGGGCCCCCTCTTAGGCAGATCATTCAGCCCATTGTGATGCCATTCTAGTTTTGGGACAAAATTCAGGCCATTTCAAGCCATTTGGAGCTTTTAATCAGCGGCGGCGGAGCGGGTGGGGATGGAAGAAGTAGTGCACACGCACTTTCGCTTTGGGTAGGGAATCCACGCCTTAAATATTTCCAATATCCAAAAAAGTTGGACGGCTATCTGATGATGCAATATATGTCTTACGTATTCGGAAAGCTTTTTGAAAAGCTTCACCGGCCGAGCAGCGCAAGTTCGAACAAATTGGCGAACTGAACTTTAAAATAACCTCAGTTCGCAACTGAGGATAAACAAGCCTAAGTTCGCCCAACTGGACTCGAACTGAAGTTTAACGTAAAAGCTCACTGAAAAGAGAGAAATCAACTAGAATAGTGGAATGCCATTCTGACTTCTGGCAAAAGAGCAACAACAATTTCAAGCACGAACTGAACATGAACTGGATTTAAGCCGGTGAAGCCACTTATGTGGATTGAACTAGACATTATTGAACTGAGGTCGGCGAAGCCGGGGCACTAAGCTTCAATTTAACTCATACAAAGCTTTAGTTTTTGTTGTTGCATTGCTTTATATTTCAGGCAATCATGTTGGTGATCGTTAAGGGTATTACTTAGCATACTCAATATTCCGGTTCTACTTCGATTAAAAAGGTTAAGCAGCATTGGACGTAATTAGTACTCAGTTGGGAGACCGTTTGGTAAAAGGACACGACGAAATTCTCAAATTTTCGCCCTTTTTTTTCCACCCGGAATCGAGGAGCAGCGATTTTTCCTAAAGAGGGCCAAATGGGATAATCCTTATGACGAAGTGCCAATGAGGCAAGGCGTTAGATTCTTTGTGTTGGGCCTTATAGGGCAATCCACATCTGGTCCTGGTTCATTTGGGGGATCAGGCTAGGCTTATAGGGGCCCTATCTGCCTTCTGCCAATATGCTAGTCGGACATAACTCCATAACCGAGAATTTAAAACTCAACAGACAGCTGGTAATTCAATTGACCGATTAACTTTTTACATTTTAATGATTACCTGTCCTCCCCACCCACAATGATTATGCTCCGCCGCCGATGCCATTGAGCCCATTGTGATACCATTCTAGCAGTTTCTCGATACCGAACCGACAATTATCGAGGTGAAAATGGCAATGAAATCGCGGAGGAAAAGCGCCGGGAATAGATCAAGTAATCGCCGAGGTGATCAAAGCCGGAGGTGATCTCTTATCACAATGACTTCATGTCGTCATAACACACACATATGATATTCGGATCGTGTCCCGTCAGCGTGGAAGAAAGCGATTGTTGCTGCAACTTTGAAAAAAGGCGACAGTCGGGAATGCAAGAATTATCGCGGTAGTACCCTCCTTTCGATCGACGGCAACGTATTTACGAAAAACATACTATCGAGGCTACAGAAACGAGGTTACAGAGAGCAAACCAGCTGGAAAGAACAAGCTGGATTTAGACCACATCGAGGTTGTATTGATCAAATATTTGCACTCCGTCAGCTAATGGAAGAAAGAATTCATTGCGGCAAACGAACTGTCGTCGTTTTCATCGATTTCAAAATCGCCTTCGATTGCATCGATTGGAACAGCTTGTGGAGAGCCTTGGAAATCGAAAGCGTGCCATTGAAAATCATCCAGCTTCTCCAAGCCTTGTAATGACGATGGTTCAACCACTACCGTTCGTATTCGAAGCGACTTATCCGAGGAATTCCCGGTTCAAACGGGTGTCCGACAGGGAGACGTCGCTCCGCAGCTTCTCTTCAACGTTGCGATCGACACCATTATGCGTGAAGCAATCGATGGACGACTCGGAGTTCGAGTTCGGAGTTCGATCGGATATCTTATACGACATTTCCCACATCACCCAGTCATACGGGTTAAAAATCAATACGGAAAAAACCAAAGTGCTCATAATGGACGGATCCAGGGCCAGTGTTCACCTCGATTTGGGATCATTGGTTGAGGAAACGAAAGTGAAGCCGACGTTCACAGACGCATTGGTCAGGCATCAGCAACACTCGCCTCGCTTAAGTGATGCATATGGAAACGAACAAATATTGCCATCAAAACGAAAGTACGCCTTACCGAACGTTGATCTTTTTGATTTTTCTTCATAGATCGGAAACGTGCACACTGCTCAAACCGGACGTCAAGAAGCTTGAGGTCTTCCAAATCCGATGCTTGAGGCAGATTCTTGGTTTCTTCCTCCGCGATTGCCTTGGAAACGAGACAGTTAGACAAAGATGCGATCAACAGATACTGATCAAAGAAGATATACGAAAACGTCCATAGGACATGTTTGCCGAATAGATGATAACCGCTTGCCACGTAAACTTCTCTGGCGAGACCGTCTCGCAGAGTGGAGAACTCAGCGATCGGCATCGAAGAAAACCTGGCTAAAAACCTGAGAGCTGGCTCGGACCAATCAAAGAAGAAGAAGAAAAGTCGCTCATGAACAAATTCATTCAAAGCTTTCGATACTCATAGAAGCTTTCGTGACGTAATCAGAAAAAGCTCTTTCATTTCAGATTTTATATTTGTTGTTTCTAGTCTTCAAGAGATTTCGATTTTTAACACTTTTTTTAAATATTATTGATAAATTTTTAGAGATCGAAAAGGATTCTTGGAAGGTTACATGAAGTTACATGATTCTTGGAAGGTTACCCATTTACATGGGTAAAGGAGTGAAAATCAATTTAAAATTGAGTTGAAACAATTGATTCTATGCACGCGGTTTTGTTTCACTGTCTTCAAGGTCTGTTAACGAGCTAATTCACTTCTACCTTGTAACTACTTTTTGTTCTACTAACAACGCTTGTGAGATATGAATTCTATGTATGACAAATGATGAACATTCGACAATCTTTCATACAATTTCCTTATTTCACAATTGTAAAAGGAGAAAACCAAGGAGAAAAGCATTACAAAAAACACCAACCTTCAACAAAATTTCTGCAGAAACTAGGGTTTTATCGAACACAGACGATTATTATTATTAATCGTCCACGCATTTCAGACACAATACTCAAAAATACTTGCATTTGCTTATCAATAATTGTTATCAACACACGAAAAAAACAAAATTACCATAAATTTACCCATATGAATGCCTCCACACCCAAAAACTGTCAGATGGAGACAAAAAAAAGTGGCAATAATAAAGTGCATAACTCAGCAACAACAACGAAAAGCATGCAGTGGTGGAACGCATTGCAAACTTCCTACGTAGTGCATTACTGACTTAAATAATTTCTATAAAATTCCTTCAAGTATGAAATATTCGCGTAATTCCGTCGCGACAAAACAGTTGGAGAAAAACCAGTTCCAGAGTCAAGTCAACATTTGGTCAATAACTGCTTTGCTTAGCGGTCAACTTGCTTCCATTCCATATACCTTTAAGGTATTTTTTTTGTCTTACCTTTGTCCCGCTGTGTTTACTTGCACTTGGACTTTATTATCGCAAAGATCATAAAACACAGGAAATGTTTGTTTTGAAAGAAAAAATATAAGTAGAGAATGAAATCAGGTAATAGAAGACGCTCAGGTGAACAGCATCAATTCAAATAGTAGCAGTCATAAACGATAAAAGTGCTAAAAGCCACTAAGAGATGCATGGGAAACCGAGAACCGATTCTCGGACGGTGGAAATCATGTGGATCAACACGTCCTTAAAGTCGGGATGACAATCTCTTAAAGCACATAGCGCAAACAAAGGGGCTCTAGCCAGATACTATATGCTAGTGGGTATTTGCTTTGGCTACCTTTTCGCAGGTAACGCTTTATGCAAATGTTTGCTTCTTTAATGCAATGTTCTACTACAAGCTGCTGCAGCAGGGCTTCTTGCAGTCTCTGCGGCCTGCAGCCCAGAGATCGATTGATCTTGTGGTTGTGGCTGTTCTCTCGAGTTCATTATTTGTCCTTTGTCTAGGTTTCAGACATGGTCTCCCTCTGATCATATCCATTTGGGGTTATTGATCTTTGCCTTGCTAAAACCACGAAAACCCTACTAGCTTCTTGCGTTTCATGATAGTTTCAGGTGTTAAATTCTGTATGTTGCGGAGATCGACCACAAAAGATCGACGTGTTTTTTTTATTATTATTCGCCTTCACACTCTAGTCTAGAAACACGATCACTTCAGGTGGATAAAATAACGTGATAGTACTTAGGAGGTGCATTGACACCACTTCGAAGACCACCACTAAAGATGCTACGTGCACAAACTATTGATCAGTTTAGTCTAAATGGTGTTTGGTGACTGCTTTTTAATAATGGCCGGTCGCCCCGATCGTTTGTCAAACTTTGAACTGGAATTTTTGTTTGACATTTTTTTGTGTTGGGAATTTATTTCTGTTTAAAAAATAATTTTTAAGCGTCAAATTCTAAACCAAGATTTTCTCTTTTTTTCAGAGTTTTGTAATGAATATTCCGAAGAAAATGAATGCTGCCTGATCTAGCAAGGAGTAGGATCGTATAAAAAAAGGTAAATATTCAAGATTATATTTAAATTCTCACGGTTTTTTGATTTGGTTCTGCAATCTAGAGAGGGTCTCCTATCAAGATACTCAAAATCTCGGATCAAAAATTAAAAGTTTAGATATATATCCTGGCTTCTCGGAATAGCTCTCTGGTCGCGATTCTAAGCCGATGTGATCTTGGTTGGCATTTCAGAGCTCAGGCGGTCCTAGTTTACACCATTATTCCAGCGGGAGAATTCGCGAACTGGAGACTTCTGTTCGTATTCCGTATGGTATTTCTTTTAAGACCATTACCTTAGAGCGCGGCCGAGCTTAGCCTATTGTGTAAGTACCCGACTAGCGGAACAGACTATCAGCCTTCTGGATGAAGGCAAGAAGGTCTTTAATTGACAAAGCCCGGACTTGAGCAAGATTCAAAAACTCTTTGATAAACGTTCTTCTTCTAAGCCAGATCAGAGCAGGACATTCACAAAGAATATGTGTAGAAGTCTGTTCGCCTTCCATGCAGAGTTGGCATTCTGTCTCTTGAGACAGTCCTAGGTCCCAGGGACTGATTCCCAATAGGCCAGGTTTAGTCCCTTATACCACTCCTCTTACAGGGACCTAGAGGTGGACGAAGAGGTGCCACAGAAGGGTTCTGGGCCCTGAACCAACGTCTCAGACCCCTCCCTCGCGTGGCTGTCTGCAGCCTCATCCTCCTCGATATCCCGATGTCCGGAGACCCAGCAGAGTGAGACCTCTTTTCTTCTAGTCAGGCTCTGCAGTACGTCAAAACACCCTGCAACTGCATTTATTTCAGTCTGGAAAAAAGAGGGCGACTTACCCATTGCAATTGAGACCTTGGAGTTGGGCCCTGCAGTGCCGACCCTGGGGTAGAACAAGCCGCCAGGTGGCAAGGGGTGCCAAAATGAAGAACAATTTAGAGTGAAAAAAAAAACAATTTTCATGGCCCTTTTGAGGGCGCGGTAGGGCGGACACTTGCCTTATTTGTACCCAGCCAAGTGTATGTGCTTATCAATATGACTTGAACACGCCACAAATAGCGAGTGAGTGCTGACTCCAAGACCGTCTGTACATGGCATTACACCACATGCTACCGGAGGTGCCCCTGCCTGTTCATGAAGCAGACTGAATACGGCGGATCTAGAGACAACAAACTCGATAAAAGTTACAATTTCAAGGCATGAACAATATTGTTGAAGGTTCAATATATATACCTTTAAAAACTTGAGGATGGAGCGCCTCTTAACACTTCTGGGGCTCTCATAGTCACGACAGGACGACCTTCGAGGATAATTGGATATTTCTGAATCCATGCCACAGGGTGCCGAAGATAGACGGACCAGGCAGACAGACAGACCACACAGACAGAGCAGACAGACAGGCCAGAAAGACGGGCCAGCCAGACAGACCAGACAGAGCACACAGACAGAGCAGACAGACAGGCCAGAAAGACGGGCCAGCCAGACAGACCAGACAGAGCACACAGACAGAGCAGACAGACAGGCCAGAAAGACGGGCCAGCCAGACAGACCAGACAGAGCACACAGACCAAACAGACTGACCAGACAGACTGCGAATTTCAACTGAAGATTCGATCCCGACTGTGAAAGCTCATAGAAGACGCAGCGAAGTTCAAATAATCTCACTCAAGCGGCGCTCTCGAATATTCAAGAACACCCGAATCCACAGTCAATTACGTCACTGCGCCAGAACTCCTGTTGCTATTCTACTTCCGTTGATTCCTTGTTTTGTTTCTTCCCACAGCTTTGGCAGTAGGTGTTGTATGGCATTCTCAATCATGTTCCCCAACTGACCAGTCTCTAGTTATAATCGACAAGAGTCTGACGATGTCCTTCCCGGTATCACCGGCAGGTCGCTTGATCTCACTTTGTTGTAGTCAATCCAAGTATTTCTAGTGTTGACACATGACGATTTTAAACTGCTCCGTTTCCTTTAAAAGAAACTAAAACGTAAGAAATAATTTTGAATGTAAAGTTTTTATTCCTCCAGCCAGTATATGGAAACAACCAACCTTTCGAAATGTAAAAAAGCGTGGGGTGAAAAGTTCTGGTGTTAATAAAATAATAATATAGGTAAAGAAGAGTCCCACGCATTTATACATTTTGAAAGGTAGGTTGTTTCCATATACTAGCTGGAGGAATAAAAACATTGCATTCAAAATTATTTCTTACTTTTTAGTTCATTTTAAAGTAAGTATGTTAGCTGATCCTCTAAATTGGAAGTGACAATTCCACACCCATTGACATTTCGTGTATGGATACGTTTACGTTTAACAACACTCCCTCCGTCTGACCATGACAAGAGAGACAGTAAGACCGTTGAATGGTGATGTCGTTCTCACACGGTGCCATATTCATGGCAAGTAAAACTGGTTTTATAGATGAGAGAAGAACGGAAACAGAAGAAATTTGCGAATAAAACCGATATTACTCAATACACTTATAGCATCGCGTGAACTTGGTTATTGAGAATATAAATGACCGGGTGATTTGAGCTTTTAAACGAATGGGGTGACACTTTTCGAATGTACTTTCGTTGTGGGATTTGGGACCCTCACTGCCAATGGAAAAGCGATTTTGAGATTCCAAATTGTTTTGGCGCACGCCATGCTATTGGCCTATATGTGTAGCAAGGCACACCGGGTTCCAGCTAGTAATATATAATGTAGAAGTACTTAATTTTCAAACGGGTGAATTTGATTTGCAAATGGGTGAATTTAATGTGAAAAAACTGTATTCAGCTCGGTTGAATTCATCATGCTTGGTGTGTAGTAGTCCATGCACCTGCTGTTTTTTCAGTGTTATTAAAATGTTAATAATTTTGAACTGATGTCTAATATCCGCGAACCCTCCGCCGATTTTGTTTTCACGTATAGTATACAGTTCGTACAGCCTTCTCTTATTCCATAATAATAATCTTAGCCTCCACATAACCGATCTCATTTTTCTAGTCTTAGAATCCATCATCGAAAAAGGATTAATCACAAAACCCCATTCTATTCCCACTCATCAATCTAGCTGACATTTAACGAAAACTCTGGGATGAAACTTTTCTTTAGCACCCAATGAAGAATTTTCACCTTCTTTCTTCTTGGTTGGCTGGGCAGCTAGACGCTTTCTTTTTCACTTCTCAAGGAATCCGTCAATGTCCGTAATGTGACTAGAAATGGCCTATTTTCCTTTTCTAAGTGGCATTGCGTGCCATCGTTGCTAGGTTTGGTTTCCCATCAAATCGCTCATCAGAGCTGAACGTTCTTCCCCCGAGGGAGGAAAATTTCATTTTTCCCATTCAACGGCAGAAGTTTCATTAGCGGCAACACGTTCATCACAGCAGCATCTCGACCAGCAAGCCGAGGAGACGCAAATTACAGACTCGCCATCATAATTTATGGAAATTATCATTGGCGGGCAATTTGAAAATCTGCTGTCCAGCAGCCAACAGGTAGAAGATAATCCAGGTGACTCTGATGGCTACGCCGCCGCCACAGCTGCTGCTGCAGCAGTAGCTCCCAGACACTGGACAGGGGCCATGCGGCGCAGTTGCTGCTGTATGTATCTACTTAATTCAATTGGAAATCTACGTACCTTTACCGCCCAGGTAATTTTCTTGACAGTTAGATTTTGGCGTGGTCGCGTATAATAATTTGCGTGCCAGCGGCTCCGCCAGGAGTTCATTTGTGCTGTGGCTCCAGGCCGCTGCCACAACACCACCTTAGGCCCCCATCTCGACTATTTGGGGCCGCCGCGCTGTGGGCTGCAATTACGGCCTTTCGGGGGGACTTACTAGACTCTTATGCTGTCAAAATTCGTTTGCAGTGGGCACCCTGGCTGGCTGGATGCACGTCAAAATTTGGATAAAATTTCATCTAATGGACGACGCATGAGCGGCTTTTGTTATACGATCGCGTGCACGTCGCAGTTCCGTTATTCCATCATTCTGTTGCCTAATGGAAGTTAATGTGGGTGTAATATTAGCTATTTAAGTGGGGGTAATTGTGGTGGAATTTTTTCGGGTTTTAATCGTCAAGGCTGCACACAGCTTGTGTTACCTGCGGCAGGTAATGGAACTTTGATAGCCTTTTAAGGAGTCAAATTTCCCGTTTGTAAAGGAAAATCAGTGTACAGCGGTTGCCCGCCCTTTTCTCGACACACTAATCAAACAAAAATGCTGACTTACTCGCGAAGGTCTAGAGCTATGTAAGTATGTCATGTGCTCTTAAGCTGATTACGTTCACTACGAGATAAATGGTTTTTGTCTCAAGCAATCAATCAAGTTCCTAACAACGGGAAATTCCGAGTGTCAATTAGCTTTTCAGTCGCACCCAAATGATGTAAAAGTGCAGCAGTCAGCGACAGCATAAATCGATGTTGGCTGAATTTTATTCGAATTGATTGCAATGGATGTGATTAATGAAACTCCAAGAGACAAAAATAGGTGAAAACGCTTGTAGCTGGTAGTAAACACATGATGGAGTGCTGCAGATAGGATGCTGTAATCTGGACTGAATCAAAAGACCATTTCACTTTCCTTTAAATTAATTTACATTCTGCTATTGCAATTGAAAGTTGTATCCGCAGCCCACTGAATTCCGGGTGAATTGATATTGATAAGAGTTCAGAATTGGGGTCGATGGTGTTGAAAATAAAGAAATCGGGTCATGGTAACCCTTTATACAACCTATACTGCAAAAATGAGTATCCATAAATTGAATTAATCTAGCAGGAGATCCAAAGTTCGTGTAAAAAGCGGAGTTTTTTATATCTGACTTATGGAACTCGAAACAACAGCTTGACTTATATACTTCTGGGTAGTGATGAGTACACGCAAGAACAAGACAATCTAGTCTTGTTCTTGTCTTGTTCTTGTTCAGTCTGTTTGTTGTCTTGTTCTTGTTCTTGCAAGGATAACTAAGTCTTGTTTTTGTTCTTGGTCTTGCTAAACGTGCAAGAACAAGACAAGACTGCAAGAACAAGACCTTTTCGCTCATGACTAGTTTGCGCACAATGAATGCAAAGTCATTATGTACTTACTATGTATAAATGCTTTTAAAATTATCATAGTAAATAGTAAATATACACACATATATTTATATCATAATTACTTGAACATGATAATCAATTTTATATTTTTGGTTTTTAAAAGTAAATTCATTCGGTGGAATTCTTGCAAGAATCCTGCTAAAGTCTTGCTCTGGGTCTTGTTCTTGCATATTTAATCTTGTTCTTGTTCTTGCAAGCCTAATTAAGTCTTGTTCTTGTTCTTGCTAAATGTGCAAGATTTCTGCTCATCACTACCTCCAACCCACTTCACTGCTTCGCTGTTGACGGTACTTTGTACTCCTTCGATAGTATAGGACAAGTACGTGTCGGACCTAGTCTTTACCACCGTGAACTGATGTCCACTTCAATCAACCGAGATTAAATCGATTCTTACTTGGGGCCCACATGAATCGTGTTGAATTTAACGCCACCAAAACGAAGTACTGTATGATCTTCAACAAAAAATGCACCGACCTACCTCCTACCTAAGTGAGTAAAGAGAATCCAACGGCTGACTCAACTCTCAACATCCTAGGAATAACTTTAACGGATGATCACATGTTCCAAATCGCCAAAAAAAGCCTCCCAATGCCTTGGATTTCTCAAGAGATGCAAGTTCCTCCTCCAGCCATCCGACCTGGCTACAATCTGCAAATCCTACATTCGGCCCCGCCTTGAATACAGCTCGTATCTGGCAGTTGCCCCAAAAAACACCTTGGGTTGCCTTGACAAGGTGTACTATCATACCATCAAACTCAATGGTGATGGCCCCTTCCGCGCCTCGATAGACGCCTTAAGCCACCGTAGGAAGGTAGCAGCCCTCTCTATGCTTTATCAATACACGGCAATACTTTTCCCGCAGCACAAGGCTAGCTCCCTCGGCCCACCCCCATACCCTACAGCTCGCTCTTCGCAAACAATACGGTCTAGAAGTTTGCTTATGAATAGAACAACTCAATTATGGAATAATCATACCATTTGAATCGTGAATATTATTTTACCAAGCAGTCCCCCAACTAAGTATAAATCATTCGCAATGCTGCTTCACCTATGCAATTGAACAAAAATCGATCTATTGAGTGTGATATCTTACTTAAAAATATTACTTAAATGAATACTAGAGTTAAATACTAAGTTTTAAGCTGAACTTTAAAACTAACACGCAGGTAAAACTATTCTATAATCTGATTTTAAAGAGGGCAGGAACCCAATTATTACGATCCTCCAGCCACTACTACAAAGTAATGGCATCTGGTTGTTGGACCTCAAGTGATCTTGAAAACACCTACCTCCGCCGTTAGCTCTGACGAAGTAATAATTTGCAATGTGGTGAATGTAATATACACGAGATACTGAAAATCCATCCTGGGACAATTATTTGAAGTATAGATAGATAATGAAGATTTTTCTTTTTATAAACAAATTTCTAACCCCTAGGGTTTCGCGAAAAAAATGGCACAGTGGGTAAAGTTGAGCCGAGGTTGTCCAGCATTCGGGAGATCTTCCAGTTCCTTGCACATCACAAGAAGTTGCAGTCCGTGAAAAATTATTGGCTTTTGCTAAAATTGATCTTAAACTCGTATCGTTCGATTTTTTCGGGGCGTTTCGGGCTAGGAGCGCCCGGATAACTCCAATTTTTGACCGTCCTCTTCGTAGTCGTGCGTCTTGACCCATAGGACATCGAGCCTTGCAGGTCTAGAATAGCCATTATTTTGTCTTGACAAGGTTAAGGTATGACATTCAATGTTTTTTTCCTGGAACAAATTCAGATCGACTTTCGTGCGCTTTGTGCTTCCTCAAAATTCAAACTAACCACTGGCTTTTCCAAATTTGCACAATTACCCCGCCCCGCCTATGACTAGGTTCAACCCAGGTTCAACCTAGGTTCAATTCAGTCATAAACGGTTGAGTTGAAACTGGATCCACTCAATCCAACTCAGCTCTCGTACCTGCTTCTCATTGCTTCTCATGCTTCTTGATTGGTACATGTTTAACGGGAAATGTGTGATCACATCTACACTTACCATAGTATAATCGAATTAAGCTGACATCATAAATTTGTTTTGACCGTAATGAGGCTGAGGAGAATTAAAAGTCATTGCTACTTTGTACCGAAGTAACGCTAATCGCTTTCATAAACAAATCACCTGAGATCAGCGCCGCGATCCTACGATCATTGGGGCACAATGTAACTGCTAATTAATAAATCAAATCGCGAGGCTCTACACAGCAATCATATTTCCATAAAATTACCCTCTAACAACATCAAAAAGCCATAAAAGGTCATCTGCACGCAACCGGGCAGACTGAGGGCACCGCATTAATGCCAGGATTGCATCAACATATTTACTTAATAATAATTAATTAAAGGAAGATTTTCCTTGATTTGCTTTCGTGAGCATTACACAAAGGCAATTACGTCCGTGTGAATATGAAAACAATCTAAAAACCCGCCGCGATATTTTCCAGTGTAACTTTAATGGCAATGGCGTGATTGAGTTGACCCATGTCCACACCGTGCAGAAACTGCTGAGCACGCAAAAGGCACATCACGGCGAATTGAGTCCAAGAAGACATGATGCCCGGCCGCAACACAACAAACAACAACATCATGGCCGGGCCGAAACGAAATCAAACATTTTGCACACATGACATAACATGTCGATGTACCGTTATATTAGTCGGACACCGCACGTTTTATGCTATCTATGCTATGAAACTTATCTCGTGACGTATGCAGAGAGTCATCAGAATGCCGCGCTTCTGACGATCGTGTTTCGCTGATCGTGCTGAGACTGCGCAGACTCGATATCGTATGATTCTCTCTAGGGATTGTACCTCTAGGCAGATATGTATGTATATAATCCGCACAACAACAACAACAAAAGGCATGCTGGCGGGCGGGCGGGCAGATAATTTAATAAGACAATGGCCGCAAAATTAGTCTGTAGGTCATCGCGAGGTATTGTTGCTGGACCATTCAATTTCCCCCCCACAAGTCGGAGGAGAGCAAATGAACGATGAACTGGCGGCTATTCACCGACTTAATGAGCTGCCGATAAGGATCAGCTGTGCACATGCGCCTATCCGACGGAGTCTCTGATAAGCTGCGTCAGTGGTCAATTGTCTGCGGAAGAGCGGACGAACACCACCAGGAAGATAAATAATTGATAGCCAATTACAGGAGCGGTGTTGATACATTCATGATCTTTGACTCGCGCTAACAAGCATCAATCACCATCATCGAGTCTTGACTTTGTCTAATCTTCGATGCCTAGGAATTTAATTTTCTTGGTCGAGAGAGCTGGCCGTGGTCTTTACCTGAATCTGTGTGCTCCATGCAGTATTGACATATGAAAGACCTGCCCAGGCCACCGCAAGAACTGGTTTCGTTTGGCCTGTGCAAGATGAAATTAGGACCTATAGCGAGCTCGGCTGGCATCAGATGAGATTTCGATTAGGCTAATGCCCAGAAGACAGATGATGCCTGCGCCGTGATTAAGACTTTCGAGATAACCTCAAACTGATTCGATGATGTGTATACGCGATGAGGGAAATGACATGAGAAAATTCTAAGAATTTTAATCATTTGTTTTGATCCGGTAGTTGGGCTTTCAGTGGCGTACGGCTGTACGTCTGATGCTGTAATTACCTGAAATAATCTAGCACAAGTCCACGGATTCCAACGCAACACACACACAATAAGGGCGATAAGCACCTGGACGACCTATGATCATGCAACGAAATCGTAATAAATCTTATGTGATTTAGAGCCACTTTGACAGACGAACTGCGTAATTCACAACTTCCTTTCATGTTTTATGGCAGCTGGAAGTCATGCTGGCTTTCTACCCTCAAACGATGTGCAAAATTTAGTATGCGCATAAATTTTAATCCACAATTCACGTGTGCTCCCTAGGATCAGTTGCAATCGAACGGTAAGTCGAGAGAACGCATACAGAATGGTGGAATACATGAAAAAGAATAATGAATATTCTTCACTTTACAAAAGAACACTTTAAGATCATCGCAGTAAATCCAAACAATTCTGCCTGAACCCGAAGAATCACAAGAAGGTTTGCGCGAAAAAAATCCTCGTGTTAGATGCTATGCGTAACTTGATGATGTGTGATCTATTAACAGTTAAAGCCGTTTTATCGAGGGCTATTTGTAGCGCAATAGCAATTCCAAAAGAGCCTATCTGTGCCCACATATCGCAAAGATTCAGATCTTCTTGCTGGCTACCACTGATTTTACTAGAAATGTGCACTTTTCCCAGAGAAGATGGGATCTCATCGCTTATGATGGGTACACCAGGCGTTCTTGTGGGTGCAATATGGGTACTTTGGATGCCTACAGGCGTACATAAGCGGGTCGATGAATTCTCCTGAAATAGCCTTTTCACATAAATTTCAGAAGATAACGGAGCCATCTAGTGTGTCTTGCATAAAGTATTGCCCATAAACGTAACTGAGTGACTTTATTTCTTGGGTAAATTGATGGTGGCACATCAGGTTTAATGTGTTAACAAAGATTTCATTGCTTCCGGGTTGTTTTGTATCTTTAGATAAAATGTAGACTTTTAAAGAAAATTTATGTTAATCAAGGATCATAAATGATAGTACTGGGACTTGATGAGATTGTGGAACTTATTTTTTCGTTGTTCTTTAAAAAATCTCTGTCCTTTATTTCAAAACGAAACCAAAACGAAAAGTATTCTAATGAAAACTAAAAATTTTTGTTTTATGAGGCAGTACTTAATTCAGGATCCATCCTTTGTACTACCAGTACATCATATCGTTTGTCAGGTACGTCATATTGTTAGAGGGAATAGATCTAAGGGTAAAATGATAACACTGAAGGAGATAGAAACTAATCCTGTGCTTCAACTTTTGAATGTTGTAGGAGCTGGATACTGGGTGCAGAAAATTATCTCTTCATAGTTGAGTATTTCCTTCTATGAACGAATTCCTTGTCTGAATATTTCGCGTGATCAGTGGAAATGATCCAAATGGGCTAATTGATGTAAATACTGCTGTAGAAATAGCAAAGCGTTCATTTCGTGATTGAAACATAGTCACCGGGCAAACACCACACCCACACATACCGACATCTATATATAGAAATATTTTCACACACCCAAATGCAATTGAGGACCTTGCTGCAAGAGAGGGGCAGATCCAGTTTTTAAGAACTTTGGTAAATTAAAAAAAACGTTTTAAAAAATAACGATTATACCTTTGATTATTAATTATACGCTAATTAAAAATATACATATATTATGGGATGATAGTATAGTTTTTAGAGTTATTATAGCTTTTTTAAGAGTTTGGGAGCCGTTTAAAATTTGGATCTGCCCCCCTTTTGCACCAAGATTTCAATATTTGACTTCGTTTTATTGGATAATAGCTAAAAAACACACAAATAGTATTAATTTTCTATTTAAACAATGAACATAACATCAGAAGTAACAATGATGTTATTATTAATAATAAAAAAAAACTCAAACTTTATAAAAGTTTGCACCAAACGTAGAACGAAAGCATAGGGGGCAGATCCAAATATTTCTATAGCGCTCTTGCTTTTCGTCGATACTACTCCGAACATGCACCAAACGATAGCAAATTTTTTTTTAAGTAAAGTAAGTGAAAAAAAACCGAAAATCGAAAAATTGGATCTGCCCCCCTCTTGCAGCAAGGTCCTCAATTGGGCTTCGCTATAGTAAATCAGACGCATACACAAACGGACAATCGTAGTCTCTCCATTATCTTTATATTCAAGGCTGATACCCTGCAAAACTATAAGTCAATTTGGCGCAATTTAACTACTCAAAAAAGAAATAATTTTGGCCTTCGTTCCCCAATAAAACTCACCTCCAACGACATCCAGCTCATTTGCGGAAAGCAAGCTGTTGAAATTAATGAAAGCAAGTTTAGATGACAGTACACCAAAGTTAGCTTTATTAAAGTTGAAAGAATCGGTTAGGTGGTAACCCGGGCGAGGACCAATCTCTGAGTTGAACCAGTAAAAAAGCTAGGGAGGAGGGTGGTAGTTGTCAACGGTCGTCGGGACAGGTCTAATGGACTAAGTTCAACAATCATGTTAAGAATGCAAAATGTCTCCCTATCACATTAGGCTCATCGGAGAAATTGAAGATGCAGGATTTCTTAGAATTCAGGTTGCCTTCAGGGAAGTAGTTACTGACATCTTCGTCTGATACCCACTGATACCTACCCACAGTCCTCAAGAAGAAGAAATTCATCATCAGTGTTCATCGTATTCAGGGTATGATCAACACAAGAGATGAATATGTCATAGGTTTTTAACGTCAATTTTACTTATCATGTAGGTTTTATCGTTAAGTCTGCTTATAATATCTGGTCTGTTATAGCAGCACAGCAGGAAGAGACTTGATTTAGAATAGGAAATTTTGAGAGCGACAAGCCCAATGTAAAGGTGGTTAGAGAAACTAGGAAGCGAAATTGGGTTACAATTAAGATGGCTGTTGCAAGCAAGAAGTACGCCACCCTCACGAGCTTCCGAGTCAGTGTAACGGTCCTTCCGAAAGATTTGATTGAAGGAATCAAAGAGTTCAGCATTAAGAATGTCTTCATGGAACCAGGTTTCAGTGAACCCTACAACATCGAACCCACTAGCCGCCGTTGAAGGATTTCGTTAGTTTTTGACCTGGTCCCCCTATGACCTGGTAGTAGACGGAAAGAATCTCGAGTTTTTTTTACATCTGTGGATCGCTCGGAATTGAAACGTTTGCGTAATGAGCTCGAGTACAGGTATACAGAACAAATGGAGGCCTCGGTAGCCTAGGGAGTAAGGCGTCTGGCTACCACCCCAGTGGTCCCCTGTTCGAGTCCCAGCAGCCCCAAGGTCCTTCGCCTTTTCCACTTTCCCACCTACATAACTTTCCTTTTTTCTTCTTCCCTCTTTACATTCCTGATTCTGTCATAACCTTCCTTAGCCCTTCCCCGCTCCACAAAAGCGCATTCATCGGTTGGTTGATGAGATTCAACTCCTTTTAGGAGGCATAACACTACAGCGAGTTGTTTCTCGACGCCCCGATGCCAGAGTCGCGAAAGTAATGGTTGGGAGTAGGTGAATTAAAAATATAGCGTCTAAGTTGTGTCATCTCCTTCGTTTCCGACTAGAGCTGTTGTTCGACATTGCATTCTATACGAAGAAATATAGATTGTCGACAGTACTAAGGGCCTTTCCTGAGCCTCTAGTCTTCCACATGAAAAAACCTTGTCTCCAGTTTCTTGTGTTGAACAGTTTTGCTGCATCCCTTACATTGTCTTCCCATCTTGACCGTGGTTCGCCAACTGGTGTTTTGCCATCTGGTAGTAGATACAGGGCTTTTTTTGGTATCCTTGAGTCATCAATTCTTTGGACATAACCGGTCCCACGTAAACGCAGTAGCTTAGCATTGTCGAGAGTTTACACTCTTTGTATAGATTGTACAATTCGTGATTGTAGCGTATTCTCCATGCATTGTCTTCATTGATTGGGCTGTATATCCAACTTGTCCATGACTCCATGCTTCACATCCATACGTAGCTACTGTACGTATGATGGTTTTGTAGATTCTAATTTTGGTTTTTTTGTGGATGTCTCTGGATTTCATTACTGGCAGTAGTGCGGCGTTTATTCTTCTTTGTACGTCTATCGTTTCATCGTTGTCTTCACTGACTGTGATCCCCAGGTATATTCCCCCCAGGTGGTGTTGTGATTTCTTCTTCTTCTTTCCACGCTTGACTGAATTAGAATCTTACTCTTGTCGGCATTTATTTGCAGCCCTATATGTTTGGTTCCCTCTTCTAATTCCGTGAATACCATTTGAAACCACCTAGGATAACTATGACGCCATTGCCGCAAAGTTTATCGTTAACTTCCTCCACTATATGCAATAGATCGCCGGAATTGGGGGATATAGAACGAACCGATGAATATATGTTTCAGGTCAGATTTGATTCGTATGAAGATGTGTTCAAAGGAGTTTGAACGATTGGTCGTGATCAATTCACTATTTAAGGAGTCTTTGCCAGCTATAGGGACCCCACCCCGATCTTAGTGCTCCTGCACTGTTCATTCTTTTTTCGTTCCATGTAGCCAAATCAAAGTTCATATTTCATCCCTTGAGTCTTAGCCGTGTGATCAATCCGGTATGAGGCATTCTTAGAGAGTTCGTAACAGTAGATTTGTTCAAGGACCAGGTCTTTAGCCTGGAGCCCAATTCGCGTTCGCCTTCTGTGGTTGTAAGTTCAGTAGATGTCACTAAGTTTTTGCAACCCCAGAGCCTTTGGACCTTTGTGATCCTGAGGTCTGATATCAGCCTTCAACCCCTATTATTCACGTTTTAGTAATATTTATATTACACTTATCTGAATTTTCCAGTATCAATCCTTAACGTTAGAGTTACTTTTTTTTAAACTAACCTCTGCCGTGCAAAGGGCAAAAGACCTAAATGCAAAAAGCTCGATTCGAGTAAAACGCGTTCAAAGTTTTTTATGGTTCTTTCCGTAAAATAAGAAAATGTAAATGAATTTTATACAAATTATCTAAACAATATGACTTAAAACGTTTTTCTAATGCTATAATATAATATTTTATCCTCCAACACTTTTAAATAAAAAGTTATGAAAGGAGAAATACTTTTGCATTACAATTCCTGTACCAGAGTCTTGTTGCAACCAAAGGAGAAAACAATTATATTCTCATAAATCGTTTCTCCCATGCTCCCTCGTTCCATTTGTTCCAAACAAAAAACATAAATATGCTCTTGAATCATTTGACCATTACGCAGAGCGTGCATTCTTATCTCAAGAAAAAGCTCTATAGTCTTATAGAGAGTTTGCCACTTGTAAATTGTCTTCGCAAGACAACGGCCAAAAACCTGGAAATCTCTTGTCGTTTTCTATCCATCAAATATATTTTCAATTTACAAGTGGCAAACACTCTATAAGACTATAGAGCTTTTTCTTGAAATAAGAGTCCACAATTTGTGCAATGGTCAAAAGATTTAAGAGATCATGGCTGCTTTGTGCGTTTTTTTCGGTTTGAAAATAATTCAAACCGACGCATATAAAGTAAATGTCCAAAAAGAAAACTTTTTATTAAAAAGTGCTATCAGTCTGAAATTTTTTTTAGGGATAAATATGAATATTTTAAATCAAAAAATCCATACAAAGCCATTTTGACCTATAATGCATATAGGTCTTTTCCCCTTTGCACGGCAGACCTGCAAAGAAAAAAACAGAAGAATATAAATACAGAAAAAAACACAAACACCTAAATAACACAATAACATTAAAATTCCACTATTGGAAAAAAAAAGTCTGCACACAACCGCGGCCACATCAAGTTAACCGATTAATGTAAATTTTTGAATCCTCCACAATAAAATAATGTCGAAATGAGAAAACCACCGGATGCATTCAAAATCACCTCACTCAATGGTTGTCAAATTAAAATTACGAATCCAACATGGCTACTTACAATCCAAATGTCAAGGCCAGGTACACCAACGTCACAAAACGAAAAATTTGTTTACTGAGAAGAAATTTTTATGTCAAAAGATTTCGTAATATTTTTTATGGATGGTCCTGTCAAATTGTATTTAATGTTTAAGTTAATTCAAGTGAATTTTTTTGAGTATAAATGACTATTTAGTAAAGTTTTAACCGGACTATTTTCTCTTGCAGGTAACTAACTACTATGACATTGTTAACAATAAATGATCATTGGTATGTAAAACTTCACTTAAGCCTTATTTAGAACGTTCTAATTTGAAATTGGAATTACTTCCTTTAAATTTCCCCCATAGAACTTTCGTCTATTCAAACGACACGCATTCCACATTGATCGAATAAGTTACGATCCACAAGAGTGAAAAAATCCCCGTTAAACCTAATTAAAAGACGAACTTCTTCTAATTGCTTACTAACGGTTCTATTGTTACGTAATTTTCGCAATTTTCCTAAGACGTTCGAATTTCTCTTGTTAGGAATTTTGCAAATCATTTCACACCCTCTTGCCGCCTTTTTTGGCTATTTACCTGGCGGCGGTGGCGGCGGCGTGCTCTTTTTTCGTGACGAACAGGAAAGGAACTCAATCAAGGTGAGAAGAAAACAGTTTATCGGTTTCGATAAAGTTTTTCGTCGTTTTCATTGTTGTTAAATGCCGTGTGTTGTGTGGAAATTAATCTGCACCGTGACGAAATTGACTCAAGTTTTAAGCTGTTTTTCTTTCCACAATCGTTTACTTAATTGAATTCATTTTCCCCGCAAAAAAAGTTTTTTTTTTTTTTTTGGAGAGAGAGAAAAGAATCAGGTGAGGTATGAGAGAGACAAATTTCACCTTTTAACGAAAGGTTGCATGGTGGATTAAGGGAATTCCGTTGTTTTGCATGTTTTGCTTTTTTACCGTAAAATATCTTTGACAATTCGTTGTTTTAATTATTATAGTGGATCGATGACAATCTATTTATAATTAGAACAGCATTCAGATGGTATAACACGTTAAGTTTTGCTTATTGGCATCGCATTCCAAGTATGAATGTTAAATGAACGTCTATAAAGAGATTGAGTCAAAGCTACATATATCTAACCCCGCATCTGACAAACAAATACTGAAATTCTTTGGGGTCGTCCTTAAATTACGTGAAGCGATTTTTGTGTAGGATTTAGCCATATCTTAAGGCCCCCATTTACAAACAGGTCGCTGGTAGGCCGTAGCCTGAAACTTTTCGCCTTGAGGCCAAGTATCATCACACGCTCACCGGCTCCCAATTATATGGGGCCTGCAGTCCAAGAAAACTGACAAAAATCTTTATGTGTGTAGGCATTTATCGTCAGTTTACGAGCAGAGCTTCGATATGGTCACTTCGACACTAACTTCAAATAAATCAATACCTAATCGAGATGATAATACCCTGAGTATGAACTACTGAACTAGTTCGAATTTAAACCCGACAGATTATTATACAATTACTATTTCATAGCTTCATGTCGTTTTGTCTTATCCTATCCTTAACTCATTCCTGCATGACTAAATAGTAAGTAAATATCGAAAAACTACAAATCCTAGACGCCTGCAATTCCATGTATTGCCATTTCCATCGCCTTTGGTGAAACAGTAGATACAAAAGTATTTGGCTGCATGACATTGTTTTACACTAACTCTGGGACAAAGTTAGCCTAGTTTGCGTTAAATAACCCGACCCCACTCCTCTTTATCGTGAGTCAGTGACAGAGACCTCGAGGAGCATATCCATCCTCCTTAAGAGAAGACATTGCTAGCATGTACGATCCCTTGCCCGTCCGAATCACCATAGCTATTTATTTAGGGCTGTTCGGTAATCAAGGCAACTAGGATGATTATAAGCCGAACCTGGTCCGATGTTTACAGTAACTAACAGTAAACCCAATAGTATTCCTGTGTCCGGAGTCTCCTCCATAAGTAAACCATTAAATGTCCCCACCGAAGACCATTGTTCAGGATGGACCGCTCGTGTATTTGACCCTTTAAATATTAGTCAACTCTTCGGCTTGGAGGCGATGAAATCGACACGATTCTTCTGCCTCTAATCGGATGATTGAGTTATACCTGAAAAAGAGTTCACGATCACAAAGAAAATCTGGCTCCCTTGAGAAAAAATCATTCCTACTCGACTCCGAGTGGAGAAAAGACTCAAATTTTAGAATTTGAGGCGTGGCTATATGAGTAATAACAAACTACGCCGGCGTCGAAAACATTATATTTTTAAACGCAAGTGTCGTTTTATCAATACGGTCTCCCAACTGAGTACTAATTACGTCCAGTGCTGCTTAACTTCTGAAATCGAAACATAAATGCTCTATTGAGTATGCTAAATGATACCCTCGCCTGAAATATGAAGAAATACAGCAACAAAAACTAAAGCTTTGCATGAATTAAACTAAAGCTTAATGCCTCGGCTTCACCGACCTCAGTTCAATAATGCTTAGTTCAACCCACATAAGTGGCTTCGCCTGCTAAAGTCCAGTTCATATTCAGTTCGTGATTGAAATGGTTGTTGCTTTTTCTATTCTATTCAATTCATTATTCCAGTTGATTACTCTTTTTTTAGCAAGCTATTATCCTCAGTTGAATTTGTGGAAATTGTATGCGAACTGAGATTTTTTCAAGATAAGGTCGCCAATTTGCTCAAACTTGCGCAATTCATCCGATAAAGTCGGGGTATTTTTTTAAAGCTTTTCAAAAAGTTTTCCCAATACTTAGGGCACATATTGCCGCATTCCGTTTGAAATAAGGTTTGCCTACTTGGGCCATTATGATAAGGCATACATCACTTCAGTCTCACTGATTTTGTTTTAAGCGGTGTGCGATATGATGTTGGACACCATCCAACTAGACGCCATCCGCTACCATGGTTGAATCAGAAATTTTTTTAATTCAGTTATTTAGAAATAAGGGGATTCCAATAGTTCGAAATTTAGAGCAGTGTGTTATGCTCTGTCAAAAGCCTTGGATATCATCAAAACAATAAAGGCTTTAATTGTAAATATAAAACTTGCCCGCATCCAGCGTACGGTAGGTACAGCGCTCGTAACTAGAATGTATAGCTGACAAATGCGCATGGTTTACTCAGGTTGTTAGATACACAAGATAGTAGTCAGTAAATATTTATTTGAAAAGAATGATTGAGTTTACGATTACGCTTCAGCCTGATTAAACCGTAGCGCTTTAAATGATTTCTCTACTTCAAGATAATGCTAAGGCTATTAAAATTTATTCTACGCCATTATATATCACAATAGGCCTCAAGATAGTGGTATATCTATTGTAAATCCTATTTAAGGTTGTTGGTTATAGACCCAATATAGATTTACAAGCTTTCCCAGAAAACCACAACGGCTAGCGTCGTTGTCAATAACTTACTCCAGTAGAATTTAGCATCTACCGTTACCACTAATTTGCTTGTTTTGAAATAAGTAAAGCTACGCCTGAGAGGATCAGTTTTGTCAAACCGGTATTATTCGTTTCTTTTTAGATTGTACTAAAGCCGTTGAGTCAGTATTGACACTTACCCCCAATTCTAAAGAGTGACCAGTCATAAGTCACAAGCTTATGTGACTTGTACTTCTCATTGATAGTTTGTGACTATTCTTGTGACTATCAGTTTTTTTGATATTCTAGGCACCTGATCACAACAAAAATAACAAATAATTCACTTCTAATGGCGAAAATTCAATGGGGCAAAGTGTATGTGAATGTCCGAGCACCTCACATCGACACACTGCCTGTCTGTTGAATCTGTTAGAATGAAAAAAAGGATGAAAACTCTGCTACGAAACTGCTAGTTTTATTCTTGTGACCTGCTATTTATACAGTCACAATTTTAAAAGGCGTTGTGGCTATTTGCGAATTGTCAAAATTGCGACTGTAGAATTAGAATACCAAAATTGTCTCAAGTTGACTTGTGACTTGTGACTGATTTTTGAATACGGGTATTAATCCTACGCTGCACATCAACTGGAGGCCAAATATAGGGGGTGCTGTACACACCTTGTATGTAGTTTGCCCTGTTTCATCGGTTACTAATATAACAATATCGAGCCCTGGGTGAAAAAGTTTTGGCATTGATAACTCTAGAAGGTCGTTTGCCACTAGGTGTACCACAGGAACGGAGATATGACTTCAGATTGCAGACACCCTTGTTAGACTCAAGTTTCTGTGTCGAAGGATTGTTGTTCTTGTTAAATGCTCTCTCAATACCGAAGAAGGGCACAAGAACATTTCGTGCCATTTACTTAGCACTGCTCCTTCCAAGTTGGGGACAGTTAACGGAGGGGCGCTATTTTTAAATTAAACTATTTTGCAGTAATGTGAAACCTTCAATTGTGTATGTATATTCAGACCGGTAGTCTAAAAAATACTGATTGATAGCGTTCTTCTAACCTCTTGATCGAGGAACTAAGTGCAAACCAGGTTTTTCTGAAATTGATATTCCGCAAAATCTCTTCCCATTTTCAGCTGAATCTAAAAACTTCTCGCGTATTTTTAGAAATCACCAAAATTTTGTGCAACAATAGAACCAAATCCGCGAATCTCTCTCTTTCGACTTGGATAACCCGAAAAAAGCTGCGATTAATGGTGACTGTCAATTGATTTCCGCATCTCGACTTGCATATAATTTGGGTGGACGGTGTGGTCAGGTAGGAATTATTTCACGGTTAGACGAGCCGAACTCGAGCCGAAATTCATTCAGTTTTTGGCCAAAGTGTGAGCGACGGTCTGTGGCAATGGGGGTATTAGTCATGCCCACATGTTTCCAATTGATTTATTTGTTTTTGAAGCCAACAATGCACCTTTCTCCCCCACTGGTGTCCCGCCGCCGGTCTATTTTCATATCTAAGGCGATTTCAGGTGGAATAACAAAAAAAAAATGACTAAAGGTAAGCAAGGAAACAATTCGTTTTTCTTCAAGTCCATTTCCTTTGTTCGGCACGTGGACTTGGCGACCCTATGCCAATAACTCAAGTTCATATGTGCATAGTTTTGTGTGGTATTGTCATAATGGTCATACGAATTCACAATTAGGATTGGACAACAACAACAACAACATCGGCAGCAGCAAAAAATACATTGTAGCGTGGATTCAATTGTTTCGATTGGCAACCCACACCTGAGGGAACAAAAACACCTGGGGAACTTTAGCCAGGGGAGGCCAGCTGGGCTCAGAAAGTGTTGCTCAATACCTGGCGGTGAATATTTTTTGTGTCTATGTTTTTTTTTTATATTTTATTTTATAAGAGGACTGCGGTGTTGACAATGGTGACGGGCTGTTTGTTTATTAATTTTTTTTCCTTGTCAGCTACTCTTGTCAGTGTTGCCGACGATAAATTGGATCGATGCGGCGGAAGGTAAAAGGTTTGCACCGAGTGTCAGATTTCGTACTCTTTATGTGCTGTGCAAACGATTTATAATAATAAGTTTCGAAAGTGTTTTTCATAAGATCCCAAACTCGACCGCAAACTTCCTATTTACTACCTGAAAGGTGTTGGGTATCCAGAACCGAAGTGAAGGTTGGTCTTTAGTGCAATCTTATGTCACAACTTGTTTTTTGATTTTCTTCAGTATGTTTTTTTTTTATTGTTTACCTGGTGTGCAAAGACTGTTTATTATACCTGACGAATTTAGGGCAGGAAATTTCGGGTTAAATTTCCTTACCCAGATTTTGTTTTTTTGAAATTTTGAAAATCGCATTTAATTGAGTCTTCACAGAGCGGAGATTGTTGACCTCGGCATTTATAACTTTATATTGTAAACGGGGGAATTGTTATTAATTGCAGGGCAACTCGTCATTTCGGCCTTGACAACAAAACATGAATCTTATACCAGTTACAACCTGTCGTAAAGTTATATGATCCTGAAGACTACCTATAATAACTTTGTGTAGTTTTTTTTTTATGAAATTCGTGACTGGATGTGGCTCCTACCAAGGAGGAAGCGACAGTCTCTATTTATGGATAGTAGGACTCAAGTTTCAATTACTTTTCATAAAAACAAAAAAATACAGAAATTAAAAGTTTTCTTTACTTCTTATTTTACTGCGGAGATTTTTATTTTATATTTATAGATTTTTGCGGCTTTCTTGAACGCTCTCTACAAGAAAAGCCGGCGAAGCTTAAGAAGGTCATAGTTGACACTTAAGAAAGTAACAAATGGTTTTTATTGGAAATGGAGACATTTTCATTAATAGCGCGGCGTTTTTATTACCGATGATAATAAACATGCGATTAACAAGAATTGGTTAGTTGTGATTTCATATTACAAATGCCTGGGAAAATGTTTATAGTGATGACTTGGAAAGATTCTTAGAAGATATGTTACAAATGGATTTATGGAAATCTTTAATCCTGAAGTTTATTAATGGTTGGGATGGAATAGAATAAAATTTGAAATTTATTTTATTTTAAAAATATCAAGGTTTGCATACATTTCGAATTTTTTTTTTTTTTGGGATTGGTAGTTACTGATGTAGTTGAGATTCAAGTATACGTTTGTTATTTGGAGGGAATTGTCGAAAATTTGACAAGCTACAGGTAACTTCTCGTACATCATCTCCTACAACATAGTTCATAAGATTCTAGATAATGCCGTATTGCATAAGCAAGTACTATATGAGAATCGCAGTAATCCAAAAGAATGGGGTGGGGTCTAGATTTTAAGCTGAGCTTTATCTATGGGGTCGTCCATAAATTACGTGAGGTGATTTTTGCGATTTTTCGACCCCCCCCCCCCCATTGGTGAGATATCGTGAGATTTGTCCCGACCCCTCCCCCCCCCCCCCCCTTAATCTCACGTGAGATTTTCCAAATTTTATAAAATCCATAGTATTTACATTAAAAATACGAAATTACGGTCGTAGCCACAGAGTTTGAATGTAGAACTGCAGGAGAGGCCCTCGCGTATAAAATCCGTGTACTTAACCGTAGTGAAATCTAGTGAAAGGTGTGTAAAAAGTTCATCTGTGTGAATGGAGGGGGTTTGGGTACAAGATTTTATTTGAGATAATTGATAATGCGAACTGCTTGCCCTCCTTGCTTTTCTGCTCGTGGTGGACACACAACTACCAAAACATGAGCACTCACCCAACATTTCATTACGCTAAAATTCGGCATGTGCTTTCTTGTAGCACTAAATTCTAATGGCCTTTTCGCGGTTCAGTATTACTTGGCTCGTACTCTGCAGCATTCGACGAGTCCCGCGTTTGACTAGCCTTTAGAGGCTAAACAATCGAGTAATTTTTTGTGTGTCCTACCTTACCCACATCTTAAGGGCCCAATTTACACACAGTTCGCCGGCAGGCCGTGGCCTGAAAGTTTTAGCCTTGAGGCCAAGTATTACCATACAATCACCGGCCGCCAACTGTATGGCCTGAAGTTCAAGAATGCCTACAGCTCAAGAAAGCTGACAAAAATCGGATTTATCGTCAGTTCGGGCCTGAAGATCTGAGCTTCTATTCACTCTCGAGCCGTGAATTGAGGGGAAGAATTCACGCTGTATCCACTCGTAACAGAAAGCAAGGCGCGAGCTAAGCGTGAAAACCATCCACACTCGCGTTTGCGCTTGTTTGCGGGTGTTCACGACGCGACGTGAGGCTGGAGCCGCCTTGCAGCTTTCATTGAGACCATGAACATTTTTACGCTTGAATTAATAACCTGCTATGCTAGCAGTCGTTTTCACCTGTGTGTCTGTAGAGAATCATGATTTCATCTGCATGCCACGGCCTGTCTGGCGGGTACCTGAAGTATCATCCCTCAGTTAGACTGAGTCAAGCTTAGTCGTGCTGGCCGGCCTGGTCTGACAGGCCACTGCCTACCGGCGGCCTGTAAGTGAATGGAGGTCTTTAGTGGAGAAACATGTTTGACTTAATTTAACCCAGTTTTCTCGGCATTTTACACTGTTTCTTTAAAACAAAAAAATTACGTGATATTTGCCGAGACCCCCCCTCTCCCCTACGTGAGATTTGGTGAGATTCGGCTCGACCCCCTCCCTCCCCTAAACGCCTCACGTAATTTATGGACGACCCCTATTCTGTATTTATAGTATGCCTATAAATTTCAGAAAATTCATCATTAACTGCTGATTGCGTTAAAATAATTAATTAATCTCGAACTACCGATCAGTTTAGTAAGTTTTAACCAGGGCCGGCACTTAGGTTTTTTGTGCCCGGTGCACCATGACATATTGCGCCCCAAAAGCTTTTCATTTTTGAACGCAGTGAAGGACAATGGAAAAAGACATCAACACTTGCTGGATAGGAGAATAATATATTTAAAGTTTGCGCAAAATTTAAGATTGCACCATAATAATGCGTATAACATAATAAAGTGAATGGTTAAAAAAAATGTTTAAAAAAATTCTTTTAATTAACTAAAAAATGTACTGAAAAGTTAAAAATAAAAAATATGTAAAAGAAAGCGTGAAATTTCAATTTTAATGAAAAAGTTAATTAAAAGAATGGCGCATTTTTCATCAAAAATTGAAAATATAACTGTAAATAGCGTGAGATTTACAATAACCCTCAATTTTTTGCTTTATTAATTTCATTATTTTTATATTAAGAAATTTACATATTTTTATAATATCATTTTTAATTTTGTTTTATTTTTCCATATATTTAAGATTTTATGTATTAATTTATAAGGCGTAGTAAAAAAATTAATTTAAACTTGTTGTTTTGCTCAATTCACTTTGAAAAAAATTCTAACAAAATTTTTTGATGAAAAATGCGCCATTCTTTTAATTAAATTTTTTATTAAAATTGAAATTTCACGCTTTCTTTTACATATTTTTTATTTTTTACTTTTCAGTACATTTTTTAGTTAATTAAAAGAATTTTTAAAAAAAATTTTATTTTAACCATTCACTTTATTTTCTACTTTTTAGTTTATTATATGTATTCCGCCATTTTATGATGACGGTTCTATTAGATTTAAAATTACGTCACATAGCTTACTGTGTTGTACCTGCCGTACTCTTTCATTTGATACCCATGTCGTGGGCTCGGTGGAACATAATTGCAAAAACGGCCGCCATCTTGAAACCGTCTTCTTGATTTTTTCACAAAAAGGTCAGATTGCATTTAGTACCTACTTATACATGATGAGTTGAACTCAGGTTGAGCCCAAGTCTAATTACATGTAAACGGGAGTCGAGTTGAGTTAAGGTCGACTGAGCTCGACTCAGCTCTGCTACCTGGGTTGAGGTGAAATTATGCATACGGACATGAGTTCAGTAGTTGAGTAGTTGAATTTAGTTGACAGCAGCATCTCTGTGTTTGGTTTGTGATTTTTTGTAACCTGTACTGCTCTCTTTATTTTCAATTCACCCTTAACTCAACTATTCATCTCATCATGCATACATATTAATTATCACGCGAACTACGAGTGTGTGCAAAATTCGAAGTTGATCGGTTATATTTTCTACTTTTTAGTCTAAGCTATTCGCAATTTTGTGTTGGCCGCCATTTTGAATTTGGAATGACTTCACATAGCTAATTGTGTTCTACCTGTCATATCCTTTCATTTGATACCCATGTCAGAGGACCGCGGAGCACAATTTCAAAAATCGCCCGCCATTTTGGAACCGCCATCTGGATATTTTTACAAAATGGTCAGATTGCATTGTCATCCAAACTAAACGTGTATGCAAAATTTCAGCTCTCTCCGAAACCGGGAAGTGGGTCAAATTTAACTTATAAGATTTGACGACACGTAGTGTAAGTTAAATAAAAGAATTTAAAAAACAGATTACAGAGGAAGTGTCATATGGGCCAACATCCAACTAATAAAAATCTGCTGAAAATGTCGTTTGCGGAGAAAAGAGTAGGAGATTTTTTAAACCTCGGAATTCTTTCACTGAATTTTCGAATCAACTTTTCGACAGTTGTTGTTTTTTCTCCCGTTTAGTACAGATAAATTAAATCGAAAAAGGCGAAATAACGGAAATGTTTCGGTACAAGCTGGAAATTAGAAAAGAACTTCCTTTTAGGGTTCTAAATAAGGGGTTATAAAGTCTACCGATTTTCAGGATGCTTACGAAAAAACAATGTATTTTTTTTTTAATTTACTTAGAGTTGAATAACTCCTAGACCAATTATTGTAAAGCAATACACTTAAGCTCATGTTTTAGGTAAATGTATATTCTTGTAGCTAGTATAAAGAGGAAAAACTTTAGTGACTTCGTTTACAAGGTATGTAGGTTCAAAGCATGAGCAAAATAGTCATTTTGCTTATGCTTTGAACCTACATATACTCTAAACGGAGTCACTCAAGTTTCTGTTCTTTTTATCAAATAAAAGAATACCTAAAAGATGAACCTTATGAGCCGTATGTTGCTTTATCATAATTGATCTAGGAGTTATTCAACTCTAAGTAAATTAAAAAAAAAATACATTGTTTTTTCGTAAGCCATATTTTCATGAATAAAGTAGCAATATACGTAGAACATTCTCACCTATCTAAAACTGTAAAAGTCAAGGTGCCTGCCACTAAGTTCTAAATTTTATTATTTCTCACTAAAATTTCAACCAACCACCCTTTTCTCCAAAAAAATACATAGTCAATCAATATTTTTTTCCAAAATTGGAAAGCTTGGCCAATTTTATATGAATAACGCCTGGGTAACCATCTAACTTCCATCCAATCAGTCTTCTATGTTTCCTTTCTCAAGTTTTTGAAAAAAATATTGCTAAGCAGCTCATGTACTATCTAAATCAAATTCAACTGATATTTTTGACTCACTTGATAATAATAAAATTGCAATTTTAGTCCTACTCGCATTTGATCAACTGAGCCATATGATGTTACTTGCAAAAGGCCCTACTGCAGTCAAGCTTTTTAAAAGCTATTTCCACAAGCGTTCCTAAATTGTTAAGGTGCAAACATCTTTCTCCGAACCTGCGCTTCTTCAATGTGGAGTACCTCAAGGCTATATCCTGGGCCCCTTGCTTTTCAGCCCTTATGCAAACGATCTTCCAAATGTAGTCAAACATTCTTCTATGCCGCTAACGTGCTGGGCGTATTTAAGCAAACCTTTTGAACTTATCGAGGATTGTGCTGTTCAGCTAAACAGTGATCTAAAACGCGTGACTGAATGATCAGTTCAGTATAAATTACTGCTGAATCCTATCAAGTCGTCCTGCCTTGTCGCCAGCATAACTCCTATTGATTTCGAATATTATGTTCCAATTGAAATTAATGGTAATGTTTTACCCTATGTTGACTCTGTAAGAAATTTGGGAGTCAAAACTTGATGCTGTTTGTTCAAGAAAAAAAAAACGCTGTTACTATTACTACAATATTAATTTTTTGACGTGACAACGTCCTATAAATCGATGAGTATAGGAAATCATTAGCGTAAATATTCGCGTCACGCGCGACTATCCCCACCAATACTTAGCGACGGGAACGGGACGGGACATTTTGCGCTAATGCGCTAACTCATCGATTTATAAGACGTTGTCACGTCAATACAAGTCGTGTTGTATCGTGCAGATTGTTAGCTTGTTTGCATGTCGTACTCGTTCATCCATGTCCTGTCCTATCATATCCTCAGCGTCATGCGCGACGACTCTTCTGACCGTTTTCCCGATAGATGGCATCACAAACGGATGACAACACCATTAAGTGCTTATTTAAAAGGTGACAATTTGAGCAATATTATTACGACAAAGTGAAGAAACCTTCACTTGCTTATGAAACAATTTTTGTTGTGAACGGAAGGCCCTTTATCAAAATCTGCTGCGCGGAAATGCTTCACTTGCTTTCGTTTTGGTAAATCCGATGAAATTCTTGAAAACGTCCTGAAAGCAGTTTTGGTAGTGGTATTGAGTAGGAACTGACCACTGGTTTTGACAATTGGTGATGGGCGACAAGAGAGGTTGTGATGCACCGACGATTGATTCTTAACTCTACTCTAAACAGGAGAGAGAAACGATACGCCAGGAATTTGAATAAAAACAGCCCAATTTGAAAAAGGATCTTCTGCAACATTCAGCAAAACAAAATTTTGTTTAGAGTCAACTCTGTGTTCAATTTATATCAAGCATGGTACTTGAGATAATCGGGCATTTCGTCCACTGGATTGCTTTGTTGCAAAAATTTTTACAAACATTTTGAATCAAATCAAGCCAACAGAAGGTTACCCTATATATGACGAAAAAAGGTTTGAAAATCCTTTCGTCATGTATTTTTAATAATTGGCTTTGAACATCATTTGCCAATATCGCTTATTAATCATTTCAGTATGGTAAATTAATCGCCGTATTAATCGCTTCAGTATGGTAAATATTAATGTTTTTAACTTCCCAGTATAGGAAGTATTGTAATCGGTCCGAAAATCGAAATCGAAAATTTCGACGTATTTTCATCTTTCAAGGTCCTAGGAGCATTTTAAGCAAAAAATTGGGAGGAAGTATGTGTGTGTGTATGTGTGTTGGTTCGCACGATATCGCGCTAACCAAAAAAGATATCGACTTCGTTGAGGTGTCGTTCGAAGCGTATTAACCGAAATATGATCTGAAAAGATTTTCATAAAATTCGATCGAGCCGTTTTTTTGTTTAAGCGGCGTAAGTGATTTTTGTACCTGCACGATATCGCCCGAACCACGAAAGATATTGACTTACTTGAGGTGCCGTTCGAAGCGTATTAGCGACAATATAATCTGAAAAGATTTTTATAATATTCGGTCGAGCGGTTTTTTGGTTTAAATGACATAAGTGATTTTTGTACCTGCACGATATCGCGCGAACTATAAAAGATATCGACTTAGTTGAGGTGCCGTTCGAAGAGTATTAACCAAAATATGATCTGAAAAGATTTTCATAAAATTCGGTCGAACCGTTTTTTTTTTTTTTTTTTTGTTTAAACGACGTTTATGATTTTTATTCCTGCACGATACCGCGGGAACAAAAACTAGATCGACTTCATTGAGGTGCCGAAAAAAGAATATTAACGAAGAAATGCTCTGAAAAAATTTCATAATATTCGGTCGGGCCTTTTTTGTTTAAATACAAAAACTTCGGCTAATTGTCAGAAAGACCTTAAATTGACGAGTTTTGCTAATATCTAATAAACTCGATGGAATGAGACCCGTTCTAAACGTAGTGATCTTTTTTGGGTTCTGCACAGCGATCGCCTTTCAACGAAACATCACTTGTCAAAATCCGACAACCTTTCAAAATCGTGCAAAAATTTCGTTACCCTTTACAAACAGCGCGAATTTTTCAAACCTTGGATTAGCACTTTTTGACGGGGAATTGTTTTCTACGCGTGATACAGTTTCAGGAAATTGCGGTTCATCCCAGGATTTCCAGTAGTTACCGCAAAATTTGTTCTTTTTGGTCAAGTCTGACAAGTACTTAACAGTTACAGTTTTGCTAATATCTCCGGAAAGCTTTGGAATTTCCAAATGAAGTCATTCGCTTCTCAGTTTGTCAACGGCTCTTCAGCACGCTCAATACGAATTTGAACACCCGCTTTAGTGCAGAACGAAATATGCAGAACATGTTTGTTTGCTAACGTTCAGGAAAAACAAATTCTCTAGAAAAATCTTGTGGATTTAATACTATTATAGTTATTTGAACTAGCTTCTCTCAGGATTGCTTTGTCATCAGTTTTGATACTAGCCAATTTTCCACTAGTTCTAAACGTATTACTATTTTGTAAGAAGTCAGTTTATTCCATCTTCGTTCATCATACTGGGAAGTTAATCGTGTGGACCGAAGGGGTCAAACTCACATCCCAACTAGTTTTCAATAGGTAACATAACCTCAAATTCCGGAAATGGTTTCTCCGGAAGTATCAGAACCCAAAGAAATTATTGGGTGAGAGTGAAACCAACTTAAAAACGAAATTTTCATCGAAATCAAATTTTAAATATAATTCTAAGTTTTCACCTTCTTTTTGGAATATTTAATCTCGATGAAATTTCTCTGAATACAGTCCAACACAAAAGAAGTCATCAAGTTCACATTCACACGAAGCAGTAACAACTTCGCTTATCTGTAAGGAAATATGATTTCTATCTTTATAACTTCTATAAAAAAAAATTTGTTTTGTTTTGTGACAATTGTCTTGATTTAAAGCCGCGATTGTAATTGCATTGAATTCCGGCTCGACAAGTCTTTAAAACCGATTACAAAACAATAAGAAAAGACCAGGAAGAAAACCTTTTTTCCAGGGTCATTTCCAGACGACTCGAAGACATTTTTTCGTCATTCTGTCGAGATTCTTTTCTGCGAAGAAGAAGCCGACCTCAATACCCAGAGACGGCCACATGACGATGACGACACGACAAAGCCAGTTCCGCTCCGCGGTGGACAGTCGTCGTCACATAAAAGTTTGGACTAGACCCGAAAAACTGACCTCGGCCTAAGCGATAAAAGTCTGTCCCAAAAGTTCTTATCAAAATGAAATTACAAGTTTTCTCTTTTATTTCTTTGGACCAGGAAATGTGGGTTTCTGTGGGCTTCAGTGGGTTTCCGGTAGGTTGTCAATTGTGGCCAAGAGACGACCAGCTGCAGCTGCGTTGACAACTTAAGAAAAAGTTCGTCCAGACCTTTTCCTAAGTCAAAGTGAAATTTTCATTTTCCTTATACCTACTATATATTTCTTTGACTCTCGTGAGTTATTATCATGAATGGCCGAAATTATGTAGTCGGGCCGGTTTGCAACCTGCCGAGCGACTATGATAATTTTTAGGATAATTGCATTCGGTAGCCAGCAACGGGTTTGTTACTGCAATTTATTTGCATTATCAATTTCGGTTTTGATTTGTCATTGCTGAGCTTGTGCCAGTTTTTTTAGATCGTTTCGAAAAAAGAGCTCTAAACCAGTTTTGTGAAATTCTTCGAGCGCGTTTAATTGGAAACTCTATTTCAGACTCGTATTTACTGCATCTATCGATTACGTAATTTGCATTTAGAATGACAGAATGACTTGTAGCTGGCTGAATGTTAATAGAATTGTAGATTAGAGATCAATATCGACATTTTATTGATAAGTAAAATAGATAGAGGTTAACCTAGAAAGCGAAAGTTGACTTTCTCCTATCGAGCATCATCTGCATTTATTTTGAAGACCTCTTCTAAAACATTGATAAGAAATGTTTATTTTTATTTTATTTTTATTTTTTAAAGCGGAATTGTAGCTGGGCATACTACTTAATAAGCCGCACCTAAATCTGGTCTTGTTCCGGTTTTTAAGTGATATAACACAAACAACTGCATTGTGTATTCAGAAACAGGTACACTGATGTTAGCTGCTGATCATTAAACGAATGGCGTGTATTTTCGAGTAATTTCAGTGAAAAACATAATTGAATAAATGTTGCAGTCTAATTAGTTTAGATATTGTTACAATTTAACTTTATCTTAGATTTCCATCGATTTTCTGAGTAATGTTGCTGGAAAAACAAGAAAAACTGTTTTAGTTCAACCTAAGTAACACCATTTGTTTATATGTATATAGGAGACATATCGTGTTATTCGTGATTAATCTGGAAGTTTCACTTCTTTTGTTGACCAATACTTGTCGATTGCTGGATTTAGACTAAAGTTGCATTATCGGAGTTAAAACATTGCTGTAAATGGTTGGAAATGTTCATAGAATGTTATTTGATAGTTTTTACGTCGCTTTAGGTTCGATAAAAATTGGATCTATATATTTCTAGTCTAGAGAGAAAAAATGAAAAGATCGTACGACCAGTACAAAATTCGGCGCAAGTCAGCCGCTCTTTCTCGCTCAGGATTCGGTTTGGTTATTTGGGCTGAAAATTAAACTGCATTCTTTCAGCGTACATGTGAATCTTAGAGCTGTTTACGATACAAAAGAAGATCACTAAATAAAATGCTGAATTAAAGTGGTCTGAAAATGAAACTTGAGGGACGCCAGCGTATTTAGGCAAACGAAGGGCTGAATTCACCTATTCTAACTTTCTAAAAACGGTAAGATTAAAAGTAATGCAAAAGTTTAAAAGCAGTTTGAGAAAGTATTACTTACAAGCAGAATTTCTACAGAAGTGTGGCTCGATTAACGGTATTGAAAACTGTTGAGAAGTCGAGTTGAATAGGCAGCAACAAGGCAATAAAGTTGTTAGAAACCTAGGTGAAACATTATCGATACCTATCCCTTTGGATTTGATCGAGTAGACAAGCTGCTATTGAGAACATGACTAGCTAAACTCCAGTAGCTTCGACCTACGCGCTCCGATGACGTCACAAAAGCTTCGGATGCTTTTATTAAAGCTCTTTTTGATTGTGTGTTTAGATGTTTCTAACCTCTGTGGCATTTGGCGCAGGCTGGGGTTATAAAGCTCTTAAAAATGTTTAAAAGCTTGAGAAAGCTTTAGTTCAGAGAGAGGTGTATTTTTTGGCGCTTTAATGATTACAACTTATTATTTTTTCTAATTTTTGCTCTATTATATGTCTTCCGCCATTTGGCATTGGCCGCCATTTTCAATTTGAAATGATGTCACACCGGTAATTGCAATATACCTGTCATGCCCTTTCATTTCATACCCATGTCGGGTTGTCGGGGAACACAATTACAAAAATCAGCCGCCATATTTGAGCCGGTATCTTGATTTTCTTACAAAATGGGCAAATTGTATTGGTCAGTTTCACACGAGCCAACAGCCAACCAACTAAAATCTGCTATCATCGTCCATTCCCTTTTGAAATTCGATGAAAAATCGCATGGACTTGCACACGAGCAAAATTTTTGCAAACATCTGTACGTCAGAATGCTTTGCTTATGATTGTTGTTTTTAATCTTAATTCTCCTTTCTGCTATTTCTCTCTCTTTTATTCCAGAAAGAAAAAACAACAACAACCACACAGCTGCCAAAAAGTTGGCTCGGAAATCTAGTGAAAGAGTTGGTTCAAAAAATTTGCCCACTCTTCTCTACAAACGACGTTTTTTGACGTTTGTATAGTGTAAACAGCTCGCAGTTTGTACGATAAAAATCTAATATTGCTAAAAACGCGCAGTACAATGTGGTGTAAACCTAGCCTTAGGGGTGGAGTTTCAAAAAATCCTGAAACATTATTTATGGCAAATTTATACTAATTTTATTCAACCCCATTTCACCCCCTTGGAGAATGAATTTTGTAAAATCGCGTCTTAGTGGTTGTCTCTTCTTCTCAGACCAAAGAGGATAAACTTCTTCTGAATTGATTCATTCCTGTTGCTACTTATGAGAAATATGGGATCCCAGATGGGACATGCATATTCCAGGACAGGGCGGACTAAAGAACAGAAGAGAGTTTTTTTTACCCAAATATTCGTTAGCTCTTCTTTTTATAAAGCCAAGAAGTTTGTTGGCTCTGGCAGTAATATTATCATAGTGCAAAACAAAATTAAGTTTTTTGTCCAAGAAGACACCTAGATCGACGATTTGATCGACTTGATTCAACACCGTGTCGTTGAGACCGACACACAATGGGACGAATTGCCGAAAACGTGGACAAAAGTCTAAATATTGATGAATTTGGACGAAATTCGGTATTATAGCGTAATCGACCTCGCTGATCACGAATTTGATGTCAAAAACTGAAAATTCAAAATGGCGAATCCAATATGGCGGACATCATTTTTAAAACATTGTAGAAATAAACTCAAAACTTGTATCTAGATGTTTTTGGACATGCCGATTACGAATTTGATGTCAAAATTTGGAAATTCAAAATGGCGGATCCAATATGGCGGACATAATTTTTCAAAATTTGTATAAATAAGTTCAAAACTTGTATTTATATGTTTTTGAGCATGCTGAATACGAATTTGGTACTTGAATTCGAAAATTTTAAGAACAGAAACTTGAGTGACTCCGTTTACAAGATATGTAGGCTCAAGGTATGACCAAAATGCTAAAATATTGGAATTTTTCTAAAAAAAACGGAGAATATTGGGATTTAGATCACACTTTTTAATTACATATCTTGTAAACAGAGTCACTCACGTTCCTGTTCTTAATATCATATAAAGGAATACACATTTACCTAAAAGACAAACCGATTTACGTTGCTCTACGATAATTAGTCAAGGAGTTATTCCACTTTAAGTAAAGATTAAAAAAACATTTTTTTTCTTTCGTAAACACCCTGTAATTTAGTGGATAGCGGATATAGCCCCCTCTCTAGAACAATTTTTTTTCCAAAACCATCCAGGAATCACTCTGAAAATATTAGCCACGTAGTCCAACAGAGGATTTATTGAAAGTCTGATGACTGATACAAGTTGCGTATTAGGGGATATGAGTATTTTAAATATCTCATGAACGGCGATTCGTACGGGAAAATGTATAATATCATTTTTTGCAGATAATCGCATGATCTACAAACTTTGTAAACAATATTTTAGGATGGGACTTGCCGTTTAAGAGATATTACCCAAAAACGGAATTTTCTGTTTTGATGGGGTTGTTTTTAGGAGCAGCGTACAACCAATTTTCCGAAACTTTTTTTTAACATATTGTACTCACGAAAAACTATTTTTTTTTTATAAAAAGTTTCATGAGTTAACATTTAGTTAGAGGTCTTCATTCAAATTGTGCTCTGACGACTGAACTAATATTTATAGGTATACAATATCCGCGACTTTGAATTTCCTAATTTTGACATCAGATTCGTAATCAGCATGCTCAAAAACATATCGATACAAGTTTTGAACTTATTTCTACAAATTTTGAAAAATTATGTCCTCCATATTGGATCCGCCATTTTGAATTTTAAAAAGTGATCAGCGACGTCGACTGTTTTTTTTTCTGATTTTAGGATAACAAATTGAGAATAAGACTATTGGGTGCGGTTGAGTAGAAATCGAGTTAAATCAATAGAAATTGAGAGCACAAATAAGCAAAACATAAATAAAAATTTGTAGTAAAGCCCTCTTAGCTCTTGTACAAACTATAAATTATCTTCCATTCCACCCCAGCCCAACACTAAAATGACTTTTAAATCTTTATTATAAAAATCTCCTTAAAAAAGAATGCCTGTAGCCAACTGCACAAAGGAAATGTACCTTTAATTACAATGTTAGAAAAAAGGCCCCCATAATTAAAACTACACCGCACCGCATTTCAATTTATGTATCTCCTTCCAATATTAACACATTGAATTAAAATGTGCATAAATTTTAACCAAAACGAATCCAGGCCCTATAAAACCTCATCCTCCAAGTTTTTATTCCCCGCGAAAAGATTAAACAAATTAAACTCAAGCAGAAGGTGTACCTTGACTGTGTGTACGGAAAAAAGTCCCCCCTTTGGAAAGGTAAAATAAAAATAAAAATAAAATAAATAAATAAAAAGGAAAGCCACAAACTCCACTAAATAGGGAACAGGTTATGGATTTTTCCTGCATAACAGTGCACAGTTAAGTGTTCACGGAGCCTTCGTTGTGCGCAACTGGCTTAATGCAACTTGATATCTTCTCAAGATCTACTTTTTTTCTTCTTAATCTTGTCTTGGCTGTGGACGATGCAAGAACAAAACCAGACTGGGCAGTTTAAAGGAAACAACACAAAAAATAAACATTTACAAAAAAAACACAACAACAACAAAACGAAAAAAAAAATATTTATACGATATTCTATCCGCAGGTAACCGTGGTGCTCACTCTGCTTTAAGGTAGTCAGGTTGATGATGATGCACTTGAGAACATATTGGAACAGGTGATGGACAAGAATCGAGGTGACTTTGATTGTCGAGCAGAAAGATTTTTGGGGGGTCTTTGCATTCAAAATTCTTGTTCAAGTATGAATGGACGAACAAAAATACAATTTTTTCGGCTCTGTTTCGTATTTCCAAATTCAAGAATGCATTTTTTTTAAAAGTAAGAAAATGGTAGTCAATGTCCTCCTCGAAGCGAAAATTTAATGTCTCCATCTAAGTTCATCTAGTTCCATATTAGAATTCTTGCAATATTATATTATTACTAGCTGGGACCCGGTACGCCTCGCTGCACCCATGAGCCAATAGTAGCCAATAAAAACCATCCATTGACTTGGTATTTTTGACATATGAATTTTACACAGATGAAGTGCCTCAAAGAATGGATGCATCGGTCTTGAGACGGTCGCCATGGATCTAATGGTATATTGAGTATGCTACATTGCTTATTGTATTCTACTTATCATACCCTTATCATTTGATGCCCATGTCGAAGGGGTTGTGAAGAAAGTGGTAATCCGCCCTCTTGAAACGGCCGCCATGGATCTAACTGTATATTGAGTATACTATTATATATTGCTTACTGTATTTCAGTTTAGTTTCAAAAGTGTCATGGCCTTTTTTTTATGTGACACACTAGAGACTTAGGGAAGGCCCCTTTGTACTGTCGACCATGTTTGACAGCTGCATAAATTTGAAATTGTCATTAAATGGAATGATTCAATTTAATCACAATTTTACATTTACGAAGCTGTCAAACAATAGGTAAGCCGTGGAGAACATGGCGATTGAGCCCGCGCAACCGAAGTCCCGTTACAAGTCAAGCTTTGTTATTGACTTTTGTAACAATCATGGCCTTTTTGCGAATTTCTCTTTTGTTGAGTGCCACTTATCAACTTATAAACCCCCAATCTTCGCACTTAGTGAAACCCAAATATCACCCGATAATGACATAGGTGATTACCAGGTGTCCGGATACACTTTAGTGCACAATCTCTCCCCCATAGGGGTATTGCCATCTATGTTAGGGATGACGTGGCTTATTATAAAATATATTCAAGCACGACTTCAGATTTTAACTATCTTTGGATTAAAATCATTTTCCAAAGCCACGTCATATTCTTCTGCTTCCTATACAGAAGTTCTAACATAAGTAACGAAGCCTCCACCTTATCTTTTGATACTATTTCCGAACAAATCTCTGGATTTTTGTCGTCCAATCTCCTGAGTGTGAAGTCATCGTTGCGGGTGATTTCAATGTGCATAACGTAAACTGGCTGACTTATTCAAATGGCACCAGTGTTTCTGGCAAGGACGTCGAGCTCTTTGCAGACACCAATAATTTACATCATATTGTGGATCATTCCACGAGAGTCCCGGATATTGCTGATAAAAGACCCTCTCCCCTTGATCTTTTTCTTACTTCTCGTCTTACTTCGCGTTATTCTGTCAAAGTTTATTCAACTCTCGGCAATTCGGACCACTGCCTAGTCAGCGCTAACTTTCCATTCGAATTTCCCACACCTACCAAACCAGTTAGAAGAACTGTATGGCATTATGTGAAGGCCAATTGGTAGACAGTACGGCTTCCGATAAAAAAGATCCCCTGACGATCTTTTAGTTTGTCTTACAGAGCACCTCAACCAAAGTCTGCATGGATCTGGTGAGTCTAGTTTGGTTGCTCTGAATATCTCCAAGGCTTTTGATAGGGTTAAGCACTTAAAAAAAAACTTTCTATACCCTCCAACCCACTTCTCAGCTTCGCTGACTACGGTACTCTGCCTTACTCTAACAGCTCTGATATAAGACAGATACGTGCCGTACCCTGTCTTGATGACGGTGAACAATTGTCCAACTCTATTAATAACGACATTAAACTCATTCTAGAGTGGGGAAGTAAGAATCGTGTCGAATTCTACTCCACCAAAACCAAGTACTGTCTTATTTCAAAAAAAAGGTCAGCACCTCTCCATCCGTGACCGTGGGTGAAATTGAACTAGTTTCCGACCCCTCCCTACACATCTTAGGCGTGACATTAGCCAAAGACTTGCGAAGGAATGACCACATATTCCAAATCGCCAAACAAGCATCCCATTTCTTAAGAGGTGCAAGTTCCTCCTCCAGCCATCGACCGTGCTGGTATTTATAAATCCTACATTCGGCCTCTTCTCAAACACAACTCCCACGTTTGGGGCGGCGCGGCGCCTCGATAACTACCTTGGGATGGTTAGATAAGGTGCAAAAAAGGGCCCTTAAATTAATTGATGACGACACTGTTTGCTCCACCATCGACCCCTTGAGCCAACGTAAGAATGTAGCAGCACTGACAAAATTTTATCGCTACTATCATAGAGACTGTTCCTCCAAAATAAACGCTCTCCTGCCTCCACGGCAATCTTATAGCCGCAACACCAGATTAGCCCACTCGTCTCATTCCCTCTACCTGCAACTCCCCATTTCACGCACTCAACAAGATATGAATTCGTTTGTAAATAGATGACAATAGACTCGACTGTGGAATAATCTCGCGGAGTCAGTATTTCCGAGCTCCTACAACATCCAAGAGTTCAAATGCATAGTTCAAATTTAATTTCAAGCTACTAAAAAGATATCTCAAGCGGTCAGTTTTTGGTACAAGCAATTTCAGCCAAGTTAAAGATGAATCGGTGATAAAAGTCACCATTAGAAGTGTTTAGCTGTATTGTTGCGAGATCAACAATGGCCTTAATCCAATCCGCTGATGGAAGTAGCCTATGCTTTGAGGCTAATAAAGTTAATCTCCGGCACACCGAAAACGAACTTTTCCAACTTAAATGGTCAAACCGAAGTTGATAAGGCCTTCCATAAACTGGTCCGGATGAGTTAGGAGTTCTGACTCTATGGTATGGTATGGTATGGTAGCGACCCGGTGGATTAGAGTTTCGTCGACTTCCGTTATTGCACTTGTGACCTTGCAATCATTGAAAAAACGTCTGGCAGTGTTGCCATTATTAGAAGATCCGTAACCCTGCTTAACGAAGTCTACTTTGATGCCGACTTTCTCAAGAAACTCTTGTTGAATACGTTTCTTTTCGTTTTCGTGCATGACTCGCGTGTCTTTTGTAGTCCTCCATTTTTCAAAATTTTTGTTGTAGGCAATGTGAAGAATGTGTTCCATACACTTGATTCTGGCATGTAATGGAGAGATACCAAATTCGAGAGCATTTACATTAAGAGGTTTTTGTTGGATTTTTGCCAAGTCGTTCATTTCGGATGGTAGAGCACCGTATATGTAGCAGGCACTTGCAGACTTCGTATTTGTGATGGCTTGTGCTACCTTGCCGTCCAACATTGTCATCACCAGAATATGTCGAATACGGATGACATTAATGCCGATAACCACTTCGGTAGCTTCCAACTTCTCTATTTCTTCTTCAACACGTTTTTTTCAGCTCGCGCTAAATCAAGTGTCTCTTTCTGGAAACTATATCTTAAGGGCCTGCAATGTCTTGTTGAGGAAGGTCGGTTATTTTCCCAAATCATATTTTGATCAACATCAATTGGGATTGTGAGCTTCAGAGGAACTATTGACGTCATGAATAAATTCGAGTCACTTATTTCGTTATTGTCTATCGAATATTTTTGGGCAAATTCACTTTGGCCTGAGGCACCGTCGAATCCCCATTTCGTCGTCAATATTAATTCATGATTACTTATTTTTTCTAGTTCTTCTGGAGGTTTTGTTTCCAGAATTCGTTTGGCAGTATGGTCAAGCATATTCTGCAAAGGGACCATTGCGGATGTTTCATTAATTGACACATTTTCAGGGTAGCACTGCTTCTTTGCGAGGATTAATTTTTTATAACTTGGAAGTACATGGCTCCCCAGGAGAAATATAGCTAATGCCTGATCGGCTGACAAAGCTTCTGGTTTATCGTGGTCTTCATGCGTCACAGCTGCATTAATCAAGCTTTGTGGGTACGATGCTTGAAGGCTGCGTATTTTATTCCTCTTGCTTCTTTGACCACATCATCAAAGTCTTTACTTGGTCTCCCAACACATCCTATGGATTCCTGGTCTCGTATGTTAAAAACATATTCATTTTCCATCCAGTCGCTGAATTTTTTTTTTAACCTCGCCCGGTCCCGATTTACCATGTCTTTTTTTTTATTAAAATGAGGCAAAAAACTTTTTGTTAGAGTTGTCAGCATTGAAGAAATGGTTTCCTCGTCAAGTTCAGGGTGACTTTCTCGAAGGAATACGTTGAAGTTTGTACCACCCCACAAGCACTCACACAAATCGCGGTATTTAATTTTGATAGAACTCATGACAAAACAACATTCGCAACTACACTGAACTCGAATTAAAAGTGTTTTGAAGTGGGGACATGCATTATTTGAGCCGATTGGGTATACAAGAAAGTGCAACAAACAAAGGCACACTCTAATCCTTTCTTTCTTTGCGGTGTTATGACCGGATAGGCAGATAAAGGCAGATGATTTCCGTTCTAATCTTTACTTTAACACGTCTGGTTTGAAAAGTGACCTTCCACATCTCGGAGGAAGCCGGAGCTTTTTTTGTAATCACAGCCGTTCTCAATCCTCATTTCAAATTCGTAACTTATAACGTTGTAAAGCACTCTAATTTTTTTTTTGCCCAGTTTGACTGATGTGTGGCTACGATGGCCAACGTAGAGCAGGGAAAAAAATTGATAATTTATTTTTTTCTCCCTCCTTTACAATTATATATCACTCATTTAGAGTAGTGTGTACTTTGGTCAAACTTCCATTATTCTGAAAGTGCGCCTAAATAAATGGGAATACCCTTTGCATCAGCAAAAAAATAATGCTGTTCATAGATCCTGTAGATTATATAGTGTGAGAATCACTAACTAGATAATCGAAATCAGCTCTCTCGAAAATCGAATTTTTTCCGCTCTGGCACCACTGTGCGGCGCCTCGATAACTACCTTGGGATGGTTAGATAAGGTGCAAAAAAGGGCCCTTAAATTAATTGATGACGACACTGTTTGCTCCACCATCGACCCCTGACTTTGCAAAATAATTGATTGAGTTTTATTTATTCCGCTCACTTATGGTTGTAACACGAAGTCACAACCGACAGCGACACTTTCTTTACAATAACGCCATCTATCGGAAAAATGCACGTACTTTTTCCCAGTACCAACTTTTATTCTCCAATTTGTTGCTGGACCTTGAATTCTAATAAAAACGGTTGCAGGTCACTCCAAAAGTGACCCTCATCATAATATACTCATCTAGTTTGAGTAGCCTAGTAGGAGAGCTTGCTTCTTTGTTGTGTTTAAGGATCTCCACTAGATTTTTGGATTTGTATTGAGTTTTTGGGAAAATGTGGTTATAATCACGAAGTTCGAATGCTGTCAGTATTAAACTACCTACTTTGTGCCCAACCCCAAATAAAGTATTAGTAAGACTCATTCCCCACAAATCACGTATCATCTGACATTATACTCGTATTTTAACACACACCCCAAACCAAACCTTCACCTGAAATTTTTATTACAAAAGTCAGGTAAAAACTAAAATTAATTACATTAAAAAAAAAATGTTTTCGTTAATGAATCACCTTGAATTCGTTATCTTAACCTATGACAATAGCATAACGCTTTTAGCTTAAAATGCGCGTCGCAAATTCTTCCGCCAAAATGCGCAGCGATATCCATCAGGGCATTCAAGGCACACGATAATCTAGCGTTAATTTCGTTAATTACATTAATTTAGTAAATTTGTCTCAATTACACCGAAATAAATAAAATGTCGCCGTACAGGGATGCCGGAACATGTCACAGCAATATCTACCACCGCCATAGTGTACATTTCGGGGCTCCATTAATTTAATTAAATCCGCTGAATTGTTGCCGTTTTTTTTTTTGGGGTGACTTGAAAGATAACCCGAAAGTGATAAGAGTTTACTTTCTCCCCTATCTGTCGCAATTTCACCTGAAAGGTTACGCGCGTGCACCTTTGTCATCATACCTTTTTTCGCTGCGCTGTTTAAGTCACAACTGACTGCGACCTCCAGGACTAATTAGTAAGTACCCTAATTGCAAGTCTGCACGCAACCTTAAGTAAGGTTATGTACGGCATTCATTAACTAAAATCCCTTGGCTTTTATCAAGCTTTTATCGGGATTTGTTTACCTGTGTGTGGGGGGCCCATCCCACCTGTAAAATTATTTTTATTATTATTATGCTTTTTTTCTTGTCTGTTGAAATATCATCTCCGGCGCGATGGCACGAAACCACATTTTATGAAGCTGTTTGCCGATTAACCAAAATGCGCTTATCACGTTGCGAAAGTTTTTTTTAGTAATCGTTTTGTTGTTGTTGCTGTTTACGAGAATGTAATTGCTGAATGGCTTGGGTTCACCTGGTGAGGTGAGCTATGCCTTACAAATCGAGGGCTTGGGCCTTTCTGTATGTTGACAATAAATTTTATGGTTAATAGCTTAATTTTTAGAAAATTGCTTCCAGCAATATTTCACGACTTCTTGCCAAATTGACCAAATTTCTTCTCGCGCTTGGGTAAATGGGGTTTTTATAAAATATTAAGAAATCCAAATTTATTGATCGTTTAAATTCTCTTTTAAGCCCTGCAATTTATTTTGCTTTATGGCAATGAAATTTTGCTGCATGTAGCATTGTAAGATGGGAAACTAATATTTATGATTTATTTTTGGAATTACTAACCTCAAATTCCGATAGACTAAAAGATTATGCACTAGCTGTTGCATAATCCGCTGCATACTGAAATCATCATCATCATTGGTGCCTCCGTAGCCTAGAGAGTAAGGCGTCTGGCTACTATCCCAGAGGACCAGGGTTCGAATCCCGGCTAGCCCCACGGTCCTTCGCCTTTTCCACTTTCCCACCTACATAACTTTCCTTCTTTCTTCTTCTCTCTTTACATTCCTGATTCCTCTTGTCATAGCCTTCCTTAGCCCTTCCCCGCTCCACCAAAGCGCATGTCATCGGTTGGTTGATTAGATGCCACTCGTTTTAGGAGGCATAACGCTCCAGCGAGTTGTTTCTCGATGCCCCGATGTCAAAGTCACGATAGTAATGGTTGGAAGTAGGTGGACTAAAAATATCGCGTTTAGGTTGCGGCAGCCCTTCCTCACCGACTAGAGCTGCTGTTCGACATTGCACTTTATACGAAGAAAATAGATTGTGAAACAGCATAAGGGGCCTTTCCTGAGACTCTAGTCTTTCACATAAAAAGAAAATCATTGGTGCTAGAGCCGCCTGTGAGCCGTGGCCTCCTCAAGAATTTTCTTCCAACGTTCTTGGTCCTGTGTCTAAAGCCGAAGTGGTGAACGTTTGATTCGAAAGTTGGCCTCCAAGGATCGAGTCAACACCTATAACATTCCGTACAGGTCCAAACCCAAACGTACGTTGGTTGGACGCTTGACATTGGACCCTCGTACTTCCATATTCAGCCACACGATGCGTCCTACCATCAAGCGTCCAACATTGGAGGGTGCTATGAGCTACGTGATCGTATAGATCCAGCCTAATTCTTTCAGTTGGTGATCCTAATTGTGCGTAAGTCCATACTGAAATACTGGGGTTAATTAATTATCATTGTGTCAAGAAGTTTTAAAAAAGCAACATATCCTCAATCATATGCATCTGCCAAAAATATAGGGAAAAATATGACATAAAGACCTTGATTGATTGCCAACATTTTAAGACGATGCTGCTGATTTGATCCTAAAAAGGACAGTTGCTGCTTCCCGTTTTCGTGTTTCGTCGTTTCCGGTCATACCGCCCGCACCGCGCTGGTTAAAAATCCACTGTAACGCTTGTTTATAAACGATGTTAGATATTTCACTTGTAAGTATGACAATCTTTGTGGCATTACTGAGTTGAGTCGATTTAGTTGAGTTGATATTTTCGAAATCGTCATAAATGTCGCTCATCACAATTTCCTCGTCTATTACGAACTTTCAAACAACATCCTGCCGGTTACTGTCATCATTCTCATTAATCTCAGGACATTTTCTATTGTATATCCTTTGTTGAGGAGAATAGTACTGAATTCTTAGTTTTCCGATTGCGCTCTCATCTTTTGCTTTAAATGACGTTTTCCAATATGTCCCTAAATGAGTGATCATTTCAGACATGCATCAATATCATCGGCCCACATATTTGTCCGGACAGCCGGCAACATTTGCCCGGAATCTATGCCAATAAAACAGTTAATCCCCAAAATAATTGGTTTTAACATGTAAGATGTATCGCGGTGTTCTGTTAATAGATACTTTATTTGCCATAGTACACTCATCGCATTCCCAGACAGTCATCATGCAGTCTTGTAAAACTTTAGATTTTTTCCACGCAGGTTTTTAGATTTGTTCTACGCAGGATTTTCCATATGATCTTCTTCGATCGGTATCTTAAGCATAGAATGAGCTGCTCTTCCTGATGTGAGTAAAGTTGCCAAAATCTCTGCTACTGTCCTGATCTCATATTGGCCAAATAGCCTACCTTTTGATATGTTAAAAAGCGTGGGACTTTACCTATATTCTTATTTTATTATTAGTGCAACTTTTCGCTAGCGCCCCATATCCAGAAGTTCGTTAGAACTTCCGTATGAGTTTTTATAATGATTATGTTAATTTAAATAAAAAAAAAATAAAATGAAAAATGATGATGACTAACGAACGTATGTTTACCGATTCTATTAGCCCCTCCACACACACGAGTACCAGAAGTGTTGAAAATAATAATCGTCGAGGTTCTTTTTCAACAAATTTAGTTTTAATAATTATTTTCTTTTATGTTTTAATCATTTTCACATTTTGAATAAAGTTTTTTGTATGATTTTTATGCATTTTTTAAATGCTGGATCTCAATTTTGTCACTTTTTTCTTGTCGGGTCGGTTTACTGGCAGTGCTACGAGAGGGCAGCACTTGACACCAAAAACAATCTTTAATATGAAAAAAGTACAATAAAAGCAGTAAAAACAAGTAAAAAGTGTATAGAAAATAAAAAAAAAATTAAATAAAAATAAACATTATCAGAATGAATCATAATAATAATAATAATTGTGTCAAAAATTAAAATATGAATAGCTATGTCGGTAATGTGGAAAACGCAAAGTTTTAATATAACCAACAAGATGGCGCTGCAGTATTTCCGCATGTTTACTTGCTAAAGCCTAGTATGGAGTTCAAACGGAATTCCGTTTATATAGAATTTTTGCAATTTAATTCTATACGGAAAAATTCGTGTAGAAAATATTGTGGAGAAAAAGTATAAAGTTGACTCTTATGTATTTATTAAGGGGTACGTTCCAGAAGTTCGTTAGAACTTCCGTATGAGTTTTTATAATCCTTACTAATATTATAAATGCGAAAGTAACTCTGTCTGTCTGTCTGTCTGTCTGTTACGCTTTCACGCCTAAACCACTAAACCGATTTTGATGAAATTTGCTACAGACATAGTTTAGACCTTTTTTTTATGGAGGAAAAAAGGGTTGAAGGGGGTGAAATGGTTTTCAATAATTTGTAAGGGGATTTTTTATCTTTACTTTTTTTTCTATTGTATAAAAAGTAACTGACTGACAACCTAAACCGCTGGAGCTAAAGGGCTGAAATTTTGACAGCGCATCCCTATAATGGCGTGGACATCCACTAAAAAGCGATTTTTCGAAATTCATCCCTTAAGGGGGTGAAATGGGGTTTACCCAAACCGCTGGAGCTATAGGGCTGAAATTTGGACAGTGCATCCCTATAATGGAGTGGACATCCACTATAAAGCAATTTTTCGAAATTCATCCCCTAAGGGGATGAAATGGGGTTTATCCAAACCGTTGGAGCTATAGGGCTTAAATTTTGACAGTGCATCCCTATAATGGCGTGGACATCCGCTAAGAAGCGATTTTTCGAAATTCATCCCTTAAGGGGGTGAAATGGGGTTTACCCAAACCGCTAGAGCTATAGGGCTGAAATTTTGACAGTGCATCCCTATAATGGAGTGGACATCCACTATAAAGCGATTTTTCGAAATTCGTCCCTTAAGGGGGTAATAGGGTTTATCCAAACCGCTAAAGCTATAGGGTTGAAATTTTAACAGTGCATCCCTATAATGACGTGGACATCCACTATAAAGCGATTTTTCGAAATTCATCCCTTAAGGGGGTGAAATGGGGTTTATCCAAACCGCTGGAGCTATAGGGTTGAAATTTTAACAGTGGATCCCTATAATGACGTAGACATCCACTAAAGAGCGATTTTTCGAAATTCATCCCCTAAGGGTGTGAAATGGGGTTTTTACAAACCGCTAAAGCTATAGGGCTGAAATTTTGACAGTGCATCCCTATAATGACGTTTACATAAACTAAAGAGCGATTTTTCGAAATTCATCCCCTAAGGGTGTGAAATAGGGTTTTTACAAACCGCTAAAGCTATAGGGCTGAAATGTGGACAGCGCATCCCTATAATGGAGTGGACATCCACTATAAAGCGATTTCTCGAAATTCATCCCTTAAGCGGGTGAAATAGGGTTTATCCAAACCGGTGGAGCTATAGGATTGAAATTTTAACAGTGCATCCCTATAATGACGTGGACATCCACTAAAGAGAGATTTTTCGAAATTCATCCCCTAAGGGTGTGAAATGGGGTTTTTACAAACCGCTAAAGCTATAGGGCTGAAATTTTGACAGTGCATCCCTATAATGGCGTGGACATCCACTAAGAAGCGATTTTTCGAAATTCATCCCCTACGTTGGTGAAATGGGGTTTACCCACACTCCTGGAGCTATAGGGCTGAAATTTTGACAGTGCATCCCTATAATGGCGTGAACATCCACTAAGAAGCGATTTTTCAAAATTCATCCCCTAAGGGGGTGAAACGGGGTTTATCCAAACCGCTAAAATTATAGGGCTGAAATTTTAACAGTGCATCCCTATAATGGCGTGGACATCCACTATAAGGCTATTTTTCGAAATTTATCCCCTAAGGGGGTGAAATGGGGTTTACCCAAACCGCTGGAGCTATAAGGCTGAAATTTTGACAGTGCATCCCTATAATGGCGTGAACATCCACTAAGAAGCGATTTTTCAAAATTCATCCCCAAAGGGGGTGAAACGGGGTTAATCCAAACCGCTAAAATTATAGGGCTGAAATTTTAACATTGCATCCCTATAATGGAGTGGACATCCACTATAAGGCGATTTTTCGAAATTTATCCCCTAAGAGGGTGAAATGGGGTTTACCCAAACCGCTGGAGCTATAGGGCTGAAATTTTGAACAGTGCATCCCCTTGATGACGTGGACATCCACTAGCAAGCGATTTTTCGAAATTCATCCCCTAAGGGGGTTAAATGGGGTTAAGCCAAACCGCTGGAGCTAAACGGCTGAAATTTTGACAGTGCATCCCTATAATCACGTAGAAATGAATGACTCGAAATTCACTTTATTTAATATTCATTTGTGATTGCTTCATAATTTCTTACATCCACGTAAATAGTCGAACAAACTTAACGAACGTTCGTCAAACCCTAAAATGTCACTTTTCTTGATGACATATACATGCCAATCTCTGCTTCAAAACTTGCAGATTTGTTGAGCAGAGGTGATATTCGCAGCAATTTGTTTACCATATTTATTAAAAAAATGCACTATAATAAACCCTTTTTAGGGATAATAACAGCTGACTTTTTTGTTGGTTTTTTTTAAGGAAAACATTGCACATAATAAACAGTTTTTAAAGGCGTTGCAAGGCACGCGGGTTTTATGCTAGTTACGGAATAAAATGAAAAATGATGATGACTAACGAACGTATGTTTACCCATTCTATTACCCCCTTAACACACACGAGTACTAGAATTGTTTGAAAATAATAATCGTCGAGGTTCTTTTTCAACAAATTTAGTTTTAATAATTATTTTCCTTTATATGTTTTAATCATTTTCACATTTTGATAAAGTTTTTTGTATGATTTTTATGCATTTTTTAAATGCTGGATCTCAATTTTGTCACTTTTTTCTTGTCGGGTCGGTTTACTGGCAGTGCCACGAGGGGGCAGCACTTGACACCGAAAACAATCTTTAATATGAAAAAAAAAGTACAATAAAAGCAGTAAAAAAAGTAAAAAGTGTATAGAAAATATTTCATAAATCACATCAATTAATACTGCGATATTAAAACCATGATATCCTAAAATACAACGATATTGTAAATATTGAGTATGAGTTTTTTTTAATATCATCCTAATAAATCTTAATTCTAACAAAACGTCATGATATCTTAGAATATAAGTTTTTTTTTAAATTCCATACTGTTGAAATTAACATCATGAATTGGAATTCGCGAAACGTGGGCGAACCTGTAACAAAACGGTACTGATATAAAAAAACAGTATGAGTACGTATGAAAAAAATAGTACGTAATCGTAAAACATAGTTTAAGAAAAACTGAACTTTCAATCAAAAAACTTGAACATCTTAGAAAACTTCATAATGATAAACGGCATGAGTTGATAGTAACAAAATAAAAACGCTAAAGGAGTGTATGATTTTGTATTAAAATTATTACATTCAAAAATGCTTTGTGATAGGAATGAAAATCGAAATTTCCGTAACACCAGATATCTGGAACAAGAATCAATTCAAACAATGTATATAACAAAAATGTATCAATTCTTTAACAGAATTTGTAAACAAAACTTTTAAAGAAAACTCATACCGGTCCCATTTCATACATTCAACAAATACATTCAACAAACTCATAAAACTAATAATCGAGGACTACTCTGAAATTGTACATAGTAATTCGACTCTATCTCGAAATACTATGTTAACATAGTGCCGATAGTAAACCGCGGTGAAAATAGCAGTACAAAAACTGCTATTCCGCAAATGACACCAAAATTATTGTAATGGTAAAAATATTTGTTTTCTAATAAGTTCAAATTCCAGAAATGTTATAATAATCGATACATATTTGTATGGGCTCTAGTCGGAAGCCGAGTTGCTTAAATGTGCAGTAGATGTCGATGGTATTCAGATTTCTGGACGGAAAAATCGCCCATCCAATTATCATGACTGCTCTAAACTAAAATCGAGTAAAAGTACACACGAAAATGTCTGACAGATGAAATTCGACCTTATGTTTAATCGTCAGTTACTAAAAAACAAATGATCATGTCACCACGTGTGCGTGTTATCTTATTTGAATCAAACTAACTCTCCCAAACGAAAAAACCCTGGTAGCCAGCTTTATGTAAAATTTACACAAATTTCATGTAAAATGCTTTTACATCAAGATTTACACAAAATTTACATGCACCTAACTCTGCATAGTTCTAGAAGATTTAGATAAATACTAAACGAGGAAAAAACTCGAAAAAAAAAATTAAGTTCGAAAAACCTCAGGATTGTATTTTTTATTCATTTTTAAATTGAAATAAAAATTTCTAAAAAAAACTTTGTAAAATAAGTATATTATGCACCGAGGGCGCCACTGCGCCTAGTGCTATATGGTATTTTTTGACACTTAACAGCGGAACAAAAAGTGGAACTAAACATTTCAGAGTGCTGTATGCCGCTGTCAAATGTCGAAAATAATGTGTCTAACTGCGTAGTTAGGTGCATGTAAATTTTGTGTAAATCTTTTTGTAAAGTTCGGCTACTAGGAAAATTATGTATTTGTTCGAACCGAAAAAGATTTTAAAAGACTACATAATTATAACACGAAATAACAATTCATCAACAAAAAGGTAAATTCATTGAACATGAAAACCCTTTCTCTTATTAAAATCCGTGTCCTTCTTATTAAAATCGTTGAATGATATGAACATGGCAGCATAAGATTTCTTTACGCATTATACGATTCTTTATTGGTCGAGTTTGAACGGAATAGAAAACAGCAAATTCACTTGGTAACGTTTTATTAAATCAAGGGAATGGAACAGTGTTTCCTTCCCTACAAATCAGGGATAATTTAGACGTTGCTCATGCACGTGAGATGGAATCTCACGTTCTGACAAATCAATATGCACGTCGTAAAGATAGTAATAGAGAAAATACGTTGTTATTCGTTGTTAAATGTATGAAATGGGGCCGGTATGAGTTTTCTTTAAAAGTTTTGTTTACAAATTCTGTTAAAGAATTGATACATTTTTGTTATATACATTGTTTGAATTGATTCTTGTTCCAGATATCTGGTGTTACGGAAATTTCGATTTTCATTCTTATCACAAAGCATTTTCGAATGTAATAATTTTAATACAAAATCATACACTCCTTTAGCGTTTTTATTTTGTTACTATCAACTCATGCCGTTTATCATTATGAAGTTTTCTAAGATGTTCAAGTTTTTTGATTGAAAGTTCAGTTTTTCTTAAACTATGTTTTACGATTACGTACTATTTTTTTCATACGTACTCATACTGTTTTTTTATATCAGTACCGTTTTGTTACAGGTTCGCCCACGTTTCGCGAATTCCAATTCATGATGTTAATTTCAACAGTATGGAATTTAAAAAAAAACTTATATTCTAAGATATCATGACGTTTTGTTAGAATTAAGATTTATTAGGATGATATTAAAAAAAACTCATACTCAATATTTACAATATCGTTGTATTTTAGGATATCATGGTTTTAATATCGCAGTATTAATTGATGTGATTTATGAAATATTTTCTATACACTTTTTACTTTTTTTACTGCTTTTATTGTACTTTTTTTTTCATATTAAAGATTGTTTTCGGTGTCAAGTGCTGCCCCCTCGTGGCACTGCCAGTAAACCGACCCGACAAGAAAAAAGTGACAAAATTGAGATCCAGCATTTAAAAAATGCATAAAAATCATACAAAAAACTTTATCAAAATGTGAAAATGATTAAAACATATAAAGGAAAATAATTATTAAAACTAAATTTGTTGAAAAAGAACCTCGACGATTATTATTTTCAAACAATTCTAGTACTCGTGTGTGTTAAGGGGGTAATAGAATGGGTAAACATACGTTCGTTAGTCATCATCATTTTTCATTTTATTCCGTAACTAGCATAAAACCCGCGTGCCTTGCAACGCCTTTAAAAACTGTTTATTATGTGCAATGTTTTCCTTAAAAAAAACCAACAAAAAAGTCAGCTGTTATTATCCCTAAAAAGGGTTTATTATAGTGCATTTTTTTTATTATATACTGGCTTGAGCAAAGAAGGTTTCATTCAACATAATTTTTTACTTTTTAGTTCATTTTTAAACAAAAGCATATTTTGAAGCTTTTTAAACTATATTTTTAGTTTTCTACCTTTTAGTTTATTATATGTCTTCGGTTATTTTGTGGTGACCGATATTTAAAATGAGGTCACCCAGCTTAGTGTACTCTACTCATCATACACTTTTATTTGGTATCCATACCGAGAGCATTGTAAAAAATTGTAGTCCGCCATTTTGTGTTGGCTGCCATTTTGAATTTGGAATTACGCCACCCAGCTAATAGTATTCTACTTGTCATATCCTTTCATTTGATACCCATGCCGATCGTGACGTAAATAAAAAAGTAATCCGCCATCTGTGTTGGCCGCCATTTTGTTTCGGCCGCCATTTTGAATTTGGAATGACACCAAATAGGTAATTATATTATACTTATCATTCCCTTTCATTTGATACCCATGTCGGCGGTCAGCGAGCACAATTGCGAAATTCGGCCGCCATCTTGAAACGGCCATCTTGATTTTTTTATAAAATGGTCAGATTGCATTGTCACTTGAACTGTGCATGTGTGCAAAATTTGAAGCTGATCGGTTATATGGAAGTGGGTCAAAAACAATTTTCAAGATTTGTCTACATACATACATCCATACATACATACAGGTAGAGCTAATATATAGTGCATATAAATAGCCTAAAACATGCCCGCCAAAATACTGAATGTTCCAGTGAAAGTCCCATCCCAATCGGATTAGCCGTTTCCGAGATTATCCCGAACAAACAGACAGACAGACATACAGACATACAAAAATTTTAAAAATGCGTGATTTCGTTTTAAATGTTCATGTAAATAACCATATAAAATTAAAAAAACACAATTATTTTGAAACCACACACACAGACACTCCAATTTTATTTATATAGATGAGCCATAAGTGTGGTGAGTAAAACCGGTTTTATTCTTAAATTTCTTCTGTTCCCTTTCCTCTCTCATCTATAAAACCGGTTTTACTTGCCATCGTATAATAATGCACATTCCTTTTGTGAAGGTATTTTTCTGAGTGCTTAGATAGAAGTTCTTCTTTAACGGCTCTACAACTGGAATCAAGTCTTGACCTCTCACAACTGTTATCTCCACCGCTCCCGATTCTGAGCCGATGTCATCTAGTTTGATATCCCTAAGCGTCCTGGTTTACCCTACTGACATAAGTATGTATAGAATGGACTGCTCATCAGGAAAATCTTCATGGCGCCAATTCGTTTCATAGGTAGCAAACTTTCACTGACATGTATAAACGTCAGTGACCTTTGTAAATTAATTTTTTTTTATTTTCGTATTTGGAAGAATGAAACAAAATAAATTTTTGTTGAAAAAAATAATAATTGCAAGACTGATGATTTTCCCCTGCTTTTTTGATCAATTTCAGCAGATAAGCTTCTCTCTTTCTATCTTCCTCCTCTTCTTCTACCTAGTATTTCTTATCTCTATCTTTTGCTCTCCTTTGTTTCCACATTTACTTATTTTGTCCTTTCTGGTTTTCTATAGTATTACTTGAAGTTCTTGTTTTTTTTTCTCTTAATTTTGCTAATTAGATTTAGAAACTAGATTATCATAAGCTTGGATTTATAAATAAAAATATGTACATAATGTAGGTTACTAAAAAAGATGTAAATCTTGTGTACAACTACCAAAATAAATTATTATTATTAATTACAAATCTTTGTGTTAAAAAATCTGAGGTTCTCTACCCCTGCTTCTACAAATTCCGGGGAAGAGAAAGAAATATAAAAATTACTATTTTCTATTTTTTGGAAATATTCTGACATTTACAAAGGGAAAATATAAAGTTGTCGTATTATGTCGTTTGTTGAAAGTGAATAGTAAAAATGAATTGGAAAAGTTTGCCGGGGTTTGCGGATGGGCGATGTATGGAAATAATTTCAGATGAGCAATTATCAACACCCGTGCACCATCCAAAACCGCAATTAACGCAATGGCCAAAGGTAAAACCGCTGGAAAAGATGGCATCCCGGCAGAATTGTTGAAAGGCGACTAAAGCCTCATATCAAATGTACTACGGAGGATGTCTGTTCCGCATATGGACATCAACGGATATCTCAACTAACACCAAATTGAGGCTATCTTTATTGCTCTATTATCTCCATGCGCAAGAGATCAAATACATGTGTGTGTGGAGAAGCTGGCGCGTTATGTATCCTACTGGTGGAGATTAAATTTGCTGCAACTAAATCTTTCGAAGTCCCAGTGTTTTCACGCACTCTTTTTTTTTTGTGATACGATGAAGCTTAGGAGTCACCCTTTGTACTACTAGTCCGTCATGTCGTTCGAGTCATAGTGCAATGTATAGTATAAGCTTGATCTGAAGGATAGAATAGAAAGGATAGGTTAGGAGTCTGGGGGGTGCATGAGTAGGTGTCGATGAACCTTGCGTTTGAACTCAGAGATGTTATATGAGCTCGGAAACACCGACTGCGGAAGAGAGTTCCACAACCGAGTTGTTCTATTTATAAATGAACAGCTAAACCGTAATGTGCGTGAAGGGGAGGGCTGCAGGGTGAAGGGGTGAGCCGAGTTGGCTAGTCTTTATTTCAGTGGAGCAATCGCTGTAATAATAGCGATAAAACTTGCTGAGTGCAGCTACGTTCCTACGGTGGCTTAAAGGGTCGATGGAGGAGCAAAGAGTACTATCACCAATGAGTTTGATGGCGCGATTTTGCACCTTATCCAGCCAAGCCAAGGTGGTTTTAGGAGCGCCCGCCCAGATATACGAGTTGTATTCAAGGTGGGGTCGAATGTAGGACTTGTAGATTGTGGCTAGAGCAGCTGGCTGAAGGAGGAACTTACATCTCTTAAGGAATCCGAGGCATTGATACGCTTGTTTGGCAATTTGGAATATGTGACCATTCCATTGCATATCATTAGATAGAGTCATTCCCAGGATGTTAAGAGATGGTTAGGTTATCCTTGTCCACTAAAATAGAGGGAAAGTCGGTACAGGTTTTGGTGGAGATAAGGCAGTACTTTGTTTTTGATGCATTAAATTCGACCCGATTCTTGCGGCCCCAGTCAAGAATGAGCTCGATGTCTGCGTTAAGAGAGCTGGACATGAGTTCGCGGTCTAAGAGACAAGGTCTGCAAGTTGCTTGTCTAGCGTTGGCGTAAGAGTAACGCAGAGTACTGTCGTCGGCGAAACTGTGGAGTGGGTTGGAGGGGATTGAGAGCAGATCGTTAATAAATATTAGAAAGAGAACAGGTGAGAGGATCGATCCTTGGGGAACACCGGCCGAGATGGAGTGTGGGTTGGATTCGACGCCATCCAATACTACCTTGATTGAACGGCTGGAAAGAAAGCTCTCAATCCAGTTCATAAGAACTGAGTCGATACCAATAGCTTGGAGTTTAGACAACAGAGCGGGATGCCATACTCTGTCAAAAGCCTTGGAAATATCTAGAGCAACCAGACCAGACTCACCGGAACTATGGATGCTTCGGTGTAGATGCTCGGTCAAACACACAAGAAGGTCGCCAGTAGATCTTTTCGGTCTAAAGCCGTACTGCCTGTCGTGTATGATTTGGTTAGATTCTAAATATTGCATCAGCTTTCTATTAATTATTGTCTCCATGATTTTGGAGAGAACAGAAGTTATTGCTATTGGGCGGTAGTTTAAAGGGTCACTGGCATCACCTTCTTTCGGAATGGGCTGAACATGAGCTAGTTTCCAGGAGTTTGGATAAACTCCGGAGAAATATGATAAGGTAAAAAGTTTGCGCAGAGGTTTAGCCAAAGGTGAGGCACATTTATTGAGTACCATAGGGGGAATATTATCGGGGCCAGTGGATTTGTTGACGTCAAGCTCCTTGAGACATTTATACACCTCACGGGTCCTGAAGAAGATCCCGCCCATTGAATGGGCGATGCGATCGAGGACCGGTGGTGACGTATCAGATTCGGGCAGAGAAGAATTTGAGGCAAACAGAGATGCCAATAAATCGGCCTTGGATTTGCTTTCTGTTATCACCTCCTTTCCATTGATGAATGGAGGGGTTGAGGAAGAGGTAAATTCTTCTTGATGGAAGTTACCAAGGCCCAGAAGTCTTTGCTGCCTGCATTTGCGTTGAGAATCTTGTTTCTTAATTTGTCGTCAAATGACGATTTAACCTTCCTGATGGTGGAATTACAGGAATTTCTTAATTTGATATACTCACGACGAAGGGACTCACTTGGTGAGTGTCTGTACGCTCTATAAGCGGCTTCTTTCCATTTCTTCCCCATTAAACCATCTATTCGGCCTTGGCTTTATAGATTTGGTAGAATGAGGAATGAATAAGCGCATTCCAGCCCGTATAATTTTGGTTATACATAGAGCGGCATAGCTCGCACTGGCATCCCGGAAACATAGAACCCAGTCAGTGGCTTGAAAAAAGCGAATTAGCCCCAACCAGTTGGCTTTCCCATAGTGCCAAACAGTTTTTTTTTAGGAACCGTGTTAGTAGGGGTAGAAGATGAGTATGGGAAATTAGCGCTGACTAGGCAATGGTCCGAGTTACCGAGAGGTGAGCCAACTTCGACGGAGTACCGTGATGGGTGTGATATAAGAAACAGGTCAAGGAGATGGGCACCGTGACCTTCAACGTCTGGGACACGCGTTTCCCGGTTGACAATTTGGTGCAAATTATTAATATCTGCAAAAAGCTCAGCGTCTTTGCCAGAAACACTGGTGCCATTAGAGTATTTCAGCCAATGTATATTACGTACGTTGAAATCACCCGCAACAATGATTTCACACTCCGAGTGGGAAAATGAAAATTTGGAGATTCTCTCGGAAATAGCATCGAAGGCTAACGAGGAGGCTTCATTACTCTGCTACTGTTCGTCCTAACGTCTCTGCTATCGTTCCTCTCGATTCTCGGTTCTTTTTCGTTATTAAAGACATAACTCCAAAATGGCTAGAAATTGGTTCACCGACTTTTTAAGAAAGCTGTTTTTTTTTTTTTTCTTCAAAAATTGTATTTTGTAGGCAATAATGTTTGGTATATGTAGATGAGTAAAATGTCACCTTCTTCCATTTATGAGGAAAACGTGTTAACAGAGAGTAAATCTAAGACCGTTTTATTGACATCTTTGTTCGCCTCCGCCAGTCAATATTAATGAACTGTATGACTCGTGAGGTATAAAGGTATTTTAAAGAGCTTGACGTCAATAAATCTATTGCCCATGACAATAAGAAATGTGTCTCACTCCTGGTATGTTGACTAACTTTCAAGCTATTCGTATAGACTTAGTTCTAAGAAACTGGATTAAGAGTTCCGTTTTTGGCAGTTCAATTAAGGTAGTTCTGAAACTTCATTATTGCTCTGTTCTCAATGCTCTTCTGATCTCGTTACTGATTCGCTGATGATGGTACTCTGCGCTAGTCTTACTATTTCCACCATCTCACACCTTGTCTGAAGTATTGTGAAGTCCATTTCAATCAACAGAGATATCAAATGCATTCTTGATTGGGGCCGCAAGAATCATATCGAATTTAACGCCTCCAAAATACTGCCTCATCTCCAAGAACACGACGCTGAAGGGGTAGCTTTTTAAACTCCATAGTTTCTTTACGCCACCGCAGGCATGTAACAGCCATCTCTATGCATTATCTTTATTGCCATTGCGACTGTTCCACTGAAATTAAGAACCTCCTGCCTGCACTGCAATATTCTTCCCGTAACCCGTTCACCTGATAGTCTGGTACTGTCGGCGTCACAGGCTTTGCCTAGATACGCTGGTTAGCGGGATACGCTTGCTTCAGGAGGCATAACACGAGGGTTGCATCTCTAGCTCAGCCGGCTGATATTGAGGATATGAATTTGCGCGAGCCCAGTTATCCGTTGGCTTTAGACATCGCGAGTAAAAATAAAATATTGCCTTGCAACGGGCGAACACCGACCGTGATTGAAACATAGTCCTCGGCCACGTGCATTAAAACGTCGTTTGCAGGACTGCACGACTTTTGGTCAAGTTTGGCCGTCGTGAGGCCGTGTCTGGTCCCATTATAAATGCTTAAAAACTCTACGGCCATCATATGCCCTTTAAAAAGCTAAGCGGCCCATGCTCGCCCATTGTCTGGCCATTTTTTATTGTTGCACAGGATTGCACCGTGATGAGTATACGACATGACGAACTGGTAATACAAAGGGCAACTCCTGAGCTTGGAATTTCACATGAAAAAAATTAAAACTTTAGTGTAAGAAATTAAATAAGATATGTATCTAAAATTTGGAACTTGCTTCTAAATAGTCAAGGCTAGTACATTTTTTTTTTGAAAGTTTTATGTATTTTGTTTTTTCAAGTTTTGTACAAAAAAATAAATGAGATCTCTTCATAGATACTAGGAAAACCACACCAGGATAAAAAATCATAAAAGCTTATATTTGTTAATTTATCTTAGCACTTTTTTCGTGCAAAATATATTTTATACGTATGTTCTTTTCCTCAAACCTTAATTTTTGCGATCATGACAATCGCTCATCAGCTTTATTACGGTACAGGTATACTATTATATATTTTGAAAACCCCTAATTGTTGCCAATGGTCGTCAGGCTCAAGCCATTTCCTCTAAAATCAACTCTTAAGATTCTGCAATAAAATCCAGTTTTATGCGAAATAATTGCTCCAATACTCTCGCTAAATTTGATGATATAGTGGCTGTGATATGTAGGTAACAATTATCACACCTCAATTTAATTTTTTTATCTTCAGTTTCTTGCGCAATTATTAAATTGTTTACTACCAATGTTCATATTGTTTCTTCAGATTCAAGGATTTCTCACACCTTACTATTGCTCTTAACCATAAATCTAAAATGTGTGTGTGTCTTTTTTTCTAATTTCAGGTAAACCATCAACAAGTGCTTTAGCACGGTGCTCATACTTGTGCGGTCACGTTAGCGTCAAGCATCAGTAAGTGTAAAGATATCAATCATAACATTCTATGTTTTGTGAATTTTTATTGTTGTTGTTTTTTGTACCACCTCACTTCTCCTCAACTTACATCATCGCACCCAGAATACTAAATTTTGCTCACCTGGATACTTTTGATGCGAAAACAAAAGTGAGACTTGATGGTTGGCTTGGCTATGTAGCAAAAAAAAAAATACAAGTATCGAAGTAAAATGCTGGAACCAATTTGCTTTAAGACGCGCGGCGGCCCCATCATCAGAAACGCTCTTTTAATATTGCCAGTCAGTCTCCGCATGGATTCCGTATCAGAATATCAATTTGATATCAGAAAAGACGTGACTTATTCCCGGCACTGCACGACGAGACCATAAAATTTGAATTTTCTATGAGAAGAAAAATGATGACTGTAAATGTTGGGAATTACCTGAATGCCAAGCGAGAATATACCCACAGATACCGGCCAGATACCGCCACCGACCAACACGAATGCCACAAGGTTCGCGCTTTGGTCCTGTATATAAAATTTCGCCTTTAATTCGCGTCGATTTGATGATTTTTAAGCCTCGGCCCGGCCGCACAGTCAACCCGAAAGATGTCGTGATATACCTTAGAAAAGTGTAATACTTTTCGCGAATTATTTCGATGAGAAGAGTTGGAAAAAAAAAACGTTAACAAGCATTACCATCGGTTATGGATGATTAGGAATGTTGAAATGTTTTGCAAAATAAGAAATAATCGAAGAAAAATCGAATTTTCTCGCTGTTTTACGTCTTCTCCGAGGCGTTTTTTGGTTCAATGGGAGTTTTTTGACCGCTTTTTTGTTTTCTTCAATTGGGAATCGATTTTGCTGATTTTCATGAACTCGACGAATTACGTGCTCAATAAAAATCCGATTGATTGCAACATTGAGGAAACTTTTTCTGACTCTTCGTATATTTTTTTGTAGCCATATATTATTTATCAAGGCAAGCGGTAGTTTGCCGGGTTCGTAAGGACAAACAATTAAAGCCTTATTTACGCCTAAACATGGCCTTCAAATTATTCTATCAGATGGCGTTATAATCAATGAGATGGCGTTACTAGTTAGTCGAAAAATGTTTGCTAGCACTGTTGATGTTAGATGCCATTCGATGATAAACTAAATGTGTTCATATAAAAGTGGTAGTCGCAACTATGATGTCAGATGGCGATGGCGTTAGGTACTATAAAAAACAGATGTAATGTATGTAGTTCGCGACTTGAAATACTGATTTTACCAAGTTCGTAATTGTAATTTATTTCTAAAAATATGACATATTCGCTACTAATTAGTCGAAAACTGTTGACCAGAACTGTTAATGCCAGATGGCATTACCAATAATTTCAATGATTATCAAAAAGCGCTCATGTTAAACTGGTACTTCGAAACTGTGGTCGAAAGAAGGCGGAATACAATTTTCTTTACAACCCCCTCGACATCGTATGTCAGCTTTGAGTATTAAATGAAGGGGTAAGTATAAGTAGAATACAATAAGTATTATAATATACTCAATTAAAACAAAAAAGAGTGATATCCCACCAAAAAAAACATTAACTACATAGTTGGGATGTGCAGAGGCGGCGCTATCATAGGAGCGATGGTGCACTTGCACCGGGCGCAATTCTGTAAAAGGACAAGGACACAAAGGAAAAATTGTTTCGATGACTGTATTGTGTATTGCTGTTTATCGCTATTGCTGCATTTTTAAATTCTTGGTCAAGAATTGTTAAAAGAGGTAAATTAAAGAAATGAGGAGAACAAAATTCCTTGTGGCAAGAATACCTCTAATTGTGCTCTTTTTTGTTTGTTTCGTTACTGTCCAACAAATTAACATGGCCACTTTCATATGGGTCAACTAACAAAAATTGGCTGTAATCGCCCATTCCCCTTTGAGATTTGATGAAAAGTCGCATGGGTTTTCACAAGAACCAACTTTTCTAACGAACTACACTCCGCGACAAAAGTTTGACCTCAGGTAGAAAAATAGGAAGCAGGTAAGGTGGGGTGTACTGACCGCAATGTAATTATTTTTATAGAATTTCGGGTTGATTTTATGAGATACTCATGATTTGGTGACCTACTTTTATTAATTGTTCTAAGAAATAATGAAAATTTTGTAAAAAATGGGATAAAACCCCCGCGACAAAAGTTTGACCTCACCTTCAATTTTGGGAACTATTTTGAAAATTAAGCAAGGGAAGATAAGAAAAATAAAAGAAAGAATAATTTTAACTTTAAATTCCATTTATTAATATTTGGTATGGCCTCCCCGGTTTAATATTACTTGATAAATTCTATTTCCTATACTACTGTACAAGTTTTGTAATAAATCTAGTGGAATTTCATCCCACGCTGTCCTTATTGCAGTCTTCAGTTCTGTGATAGTCCCATATTGTTGTCCAGAGCGGTAGACTCTCCTCGTGAGCCAGCCCCATAGGTTCTCTATAATGTTTAGGTCTGGAGACACCGATGGCCACTCCAGTTCCACAACGTTATTGGCCCTAAACCACTCCCGAACCACCCTAGCGGTGTGAACTGCTGCATGGTCTTGTTGGAAAATCCATGGTTGACCTTCCATTATTTCTTCCACCAACGGCTTAACCTCTTCTAACATGTCCCGGTAACGTACTCCTGTCTGAGTTCCCTCGATGAATTTGAGCTCCACTGGTCCTCTAACTGAAATGGCTCCCCATATCATTATTCCTCGTTCCCGGCGGTGATGTCGAGTCAAAACCTCTCTTCCTTCCGTAAATCATGAAATAATATGCGTATCCGTCCGGTCCATTAGGACAGAACCGTTTTTCGTCTGAAAAGATAACTTGGTTCCACTCGTATTTCCAGGCCATGTGAGCGCGAGCGAATTCCAAGCGTTGTTCCTTGTGTCTAGGTAATAATAGCGGCTTTTTCTTGAGTCGGCGACGTTGTAGAACTGGTGAGCGCTTCAAAATCCTCTGCACAGTGCGTAAACTTGCATTTACTCCGACTTCAGCTCCAATTTCCCTGGCAGTCATGGATGAATTTGACGCTGTTCGCAGGATCCTACTCCTTTCTCTCTCTGTTGTGGCCCTTGGTCTCCCTGGTATCGGCTTCCTACCGTAATTTTCGATGTCCTTAAGCAAGTTATTGATGACTCGGGGGCTTCTACTCAATCTAAGGGCGATTTGCCTGTTAGAGTACCCTTCTTCTTTCAACGTTTTGATTCGCTCGATTTCTTCACGTGATAAGCGCTTTCCACCGCCCATATTTGTACCGATTTATTTAAAAAAATTACTAAAAAAGTTTAATTTACAACTTCACTAACAACCACTCGCTCTTAGTCTTAACAGAAGTGTTTTAAAACTGGTGAGGTCAAACTTTTGTCGCGGGGTTTTTCTCCCGTTTTTTTTACAAAATTTTCATTATTTCTTAAAACAATTAATAAAAGTAGGTCACCAAATCATGAGTATCTCATAAAATCAACCCGGAATTCTATAAAAATAATTACATTGCGGTCAGTACACCCCACCTTACCTGCTTCCTATTTTTCTACCTGAGGTCAAACTTTTGTCGTGGAGTGTATACGTTAGAATGCTTTAGATTGTTGTTGTTTTTTTAATCTTAACTACACCTTCTACCATTCCTTTTGTTTTCTTTTCTTAATAAAAGGTAGACAAAAAACAACAACAACAACACACAGCTGTCGAAAGTTGATTCAAAAAATCACTGACTATCTACTACTATCTACTGTCTTCGCAAACGACGTTTCTAGCAGATTTTTGTTGGTTGGATCTTGACTCATGTGAAAATTCCTTTGTAATATTTTTAATATTATATGCATAATAATTATGGTGCAATCTTAAATTTTGCGCCAATTATGAAAATTATTTTTCCCATCCACCGAGGGTTTGTGTCTTTATTCATTCTCCTTCCTTCAAAAATTCACAGCTTATGGTGCGCAACATGGTATAGTGCACCGGGCGCAAAAAACCCAAGGGCCGGCCCTGGGGATGTCGGTTTGACCCCTTCGGTTCACACGATCAGCTTCCCAGTATGATGAACGTAGACGGAATAAACTGTCTTCTTACAAAATAGTAATACTTTTAGCCCGAGTGGGAAATTGACTAGTATCAGAACTGGTGACAAAGTAATCAAATAACTATAGGATGTATAAGTTAAAATGTCGAAACGCCTGACTGTGGATAGGTCTTGGATAGACGAACAAAAAATCGTATGCGTGTAGGGGGGGAAGAATCGTAACGGTTTAGCCGCTAGGGAGTTTGAAATTTTTTGTGGTAGACGTTTTGATTTTGACGACTCATAACTCTAGACATTGGTTTGTTGAAACCTGGACTTTTACAGTTTTAAATAGAGTATTTTACGTAGACTGCTGCCTTAGTCATGAATATAGGGTTAGAAAAATACAGGGTACGATTCAAAACGATCTTTTTTTTTTAATGAAAAAGCCAAGCTTAGGTGTAACCCTTTGTACTACCAGTCCATCATGTCGTTCAGTTCATGGTGCAATGTCTAGTAGTAGCTTGGTTTGAAGAATAGAGGAGAATAGAAAAGGTTAGAGGTGGTCTGGAGGGTGTAGAAGAAAATGACGATGGACCTCACGTTTGAACTCTAAGGTGTTGTACGAGTTCGGAAATACTGACTGCGGGAGATTATTCCACAGTCGAGTTGTTCTATTCATAAACGAACTTCTAAACCGTATTGTGCGTGAACGAGGGGGCTGTAGGGTATCGGGGTGAGCCGAGCGGGCTAGTCTTGTGTTGCGGGAAAAGTATTGCCGTGCAGGCAGGAGGTCCTGAATTTCGGTGGAACAGTCGCCATGGTAATAGCGATAAAGTATGGAGAGGGCTGCTACATTCCTACGGTGGCTCAAGGTGTCTATGGAGGCGCGAAAGGGGCCATCACCAATGAGTTTGAGGGCACGATTTTGCACCTTGTCAAGACAAGCCAAGGTGGTTTTTGGGGCGCCTGCCCAAATATGCGAGTTGTATTCGAGGCGCGGCCGAATGTAGGATTTGTATATTGTAGCCAATGCGGCTGGCTGGAGGAGGAACTTGCATCTCTTGAGAAATCCAAGGCATTGGGAGGCTTGCTTGGCGATTTGGAATATGTGATCGTTCCATCGCAGATGCTCCGTTAAAGTTACCCCTAGGATGTTGAGAGTTGAGTCAGCCGTTAGACTCTCTCCATCCACCGAGACAGGAGGAAGGTCGGTACAATTTTTGTTAGAGATCAGACAGTGCTTCGTTTTTGTGGCATTGAATTCGACGCGGTTCATTTCGCCCCAATGAAGAATCGATTCGATATCCCGGTTGATCGAAGCCGACATCAGTACGGTGGTAAAGACAAGGTCTGGCACGTGCTTGTCTTATATTGTCGAAGGAGTAAGAGAAATTCAGAGTACCGTCATCAGCGAAGCAGTGAAGTGGGTTGGAGGGGATTGAGAGCAGATCATTAATGAAGATTAGAAAAAGTGCGGGTGAGAGAATTGACCCCTGGGGAACTCCGGCCGAAATGGTGTGGGGGTTGGATTCGACGCCATCCAATACTACCTTGATTGAACGGCCTGAAAGAAAGCTCTTAATCCAGTTCCTTAGAACTAAGTGTATACCAATAGCTTGGAGTTTATTCAACAGAGCTGGGTGCCATACTCTGTCAAAAGCCTTTGATATATCTAGAGCAACTAGGCTAGACTCACCAAAGCTGTGAATGCTTTGGTTGATACGCTCGGTTAAACACACAAGCAGATCGCCAGTAGACCGTTTAGATCTGAAGCCGTATTGCCTGTCGTGTATAATTTGGTTGGATTCTAAATATTTCATCAGCTTTTTATTGATTATTGTCTCCATGATTTTGGAGAGAACAGAAGTAATTGCTATTGGGCGGTAGTTTAAGGGGTCGCTGGCTTCACCTTTTTTTGGGATTGGCTGAACATGAGCTAGTTTCCAGGAGTCGGGATACACTCCGGAGAAGTAAGACAGGGCAAAAAGTTTGCGCAGAGGTTTAGCCAAAGGTGAGGCACCCCCATAGGGGGGATTTTTTCGGGACCAGTGGATTTATTGGCGTCGAGTTCTTTGAGACACCTAAACACCTCGCGAGTCCTGAAGTGAACTCCGTCCATAGAGTGGGTGGTATTCTCGAGAGTGGGGGGTGACATAGCAGCATCGGGTAAAGAAGAATTTGCGGCGAACAGAGAAGCTAATAGGTCGGCCTTGGGTTTGCTTTCTGTTATCACTTCCTTGTTGGGAATAAAAGGAGGTGTTGAGGAGGAAGTAAAATTCTTCTTGATGGCGGTTACCAAGGACCAGAAGTTTTTGCTGCCTGTAGTGGAGTTAAGAATCTTACTTCTCAATCTATCATCAAATGATGATTTGACTTTCCTGATGATGGAGTTACAGGAGTTTCTAAGTTTGACGTACTCACGACGAAGTGGCTCATTAGGCGAACGTCTGTATGCTCTATAGGCGGCTTCTTTAGCTTTGATTGCGTTCATACATTCCCCATTGAACCATTTGTTCGGCCTAGGCTTCACAGATTTGGTAGAGTGAGGGATGAACAAGCGCATACCCGCTCGAATAATTTTGGTGACACAGAGGGCCGCATAGTTCGCATTGGCATTACGGAAACACAAATCCCAGTCAGTGGCCTGGAAGAAGCGAATAAGACCCAACCAGTTGGCTTTCCCATAGTGCCACACAGTTCTTTTAGGAGCTGTGGTGGTTGTGGTCGAGGATGGATATGGGAAATAAGCGCTAATTAGTTTATGGTCCGAGTTGCCAAGGGGTGAGCTAACCTTGATGGAGTACCGCGTCGGATGAGAAGTAAGAAACAGGTCAAGGAGATGGGCTCCTTGACCTGGAATATCAGGGACTCTCGTCGGACATTTGACAATTTGGTGCAAGTTGTTGAGGCTCGCAAAGAGCTCGGCGTCTTTTGCCAGGAACACTGGTGCCATTAGAGTAATTTAGCCAATGTACATTGTGAACGTTGAAATCACCCGCAACAATGATTTCGCTTTCCGGGTGGGAAAATAAAAATCCGGAAATCTGTTCGGAAATAGAATCGAAGGCTGCGGTGGTGGCCTCATTACTAACATTAGGACTCCTATATAAAAAACAGAAAAATATGACGTGGCTATGGATAATTATTTTAATCCAAAGATGATTAAAATCAGAGGATGTACTACTGTACACCTTCTGAAAGGCTAAACCGTTACGATCCCCTCTACCCATACGATTTTTTGTTCGTCTATCCAAGACCTATCCACAACCAGGCGTTCCAGCATTTTCAGTAATACACCTTGTATATTCTACTAGGTCTTTATTTCTTAGATCATTTTCGAGAACATTGTTATCATAAAATATGTTGTTCAATATTTCAATACCAGGATTTTTTCAATGAAATTTTAATCTTATCTTATAATTTGCAAATAAAATCCAAAAAATAAGAAATACCACCAAAGATTTCGGGTACGCAATATAATAACGAAAACAAAATAATGGGTGGGCGTGCGCAACCACTTAATTCACTTAAACTTAAAAAAATTTCAATGTCATAACAATTTTCTGAAGATTACACAAAAATTATGTAAATTAAACTTTTTCTTACATTTAACACCATTTTCCGGCTTAACATTCACTTAAGTAAATAATTGACAACGTGTACATCCACCCAAAATTTACGTCCATTACAAAATTCCGGGCTGAGAAAAAAACTCTCCGAATACCTTAAGTAAGAACAAACGCCACACGCTGCTGGCAGGAATCTTCGCTTTATTTTCAGCATATTAAAGTCTCCAGAATACCGGTAAATTTTCATAACAACATCAAACCTGTCAATTCAATTGTTTCAACAACAACAACAACAACAAAATCACCAACGTCTTAACAACCAATTTCCGTTAACGAAACAAGAAAATCGCCTAATTACCATTCAAGGCGCTAACATCGCGTGCAAAGTATCTGCAAGAGTCGCGCCAAAGGTAAAACTGTTTTGATTAATGCAAGCCTCGATTCATTGTGGAATTAATTCATAAATTGACGCTTGTCACACCTCGTGAATGGCTGATGAAAATGATTTGCATAAATAATAATAATAATAATGCAGAGACGACAACAACAACAACAAAAACCGCCAAGATAAAAGGTTTATTCCTCCGGAGTCGCGAAGCCGCCGTCAGGTGAGGACTGGAATAGAGTTGGGAAACGGCTCAACTGTCGAACCGATCGAGACGATCCCGGGCCCAAGATCCGCGGGTCTGAATCATCGGTTAATGATTCTTGGTTGCAAATACATGCCAGGAAAAAACTCTATTTCATAATTGGCGAAATCGAAGCCAAGTGTCAAGCCACGGAATGAGTGGGTGACGACTCCACAGACGCTTCTTAACTTTTTCCCACGTTGATGATGGCGGCTTGAGCAATCTGCGACTTCTTCCAATCGGCTTTTTTCTCGCGGTGAGTTTGGGGAAAATTACGCAAATTTTATGCGATCGCGTCTAGCTGCAGTATTTGTGGAAAATAGGAGACTGCTGCAAGCGATCTACTCTCGGATTTTCCGATCTTTCAATCAGCTTCGCCATTTACGAACGAAGCTTTTCCAAGAATAGGCCTAACTACTATTCTCTTAAGACTGGATAGTTTTCTGTCCAAACGTAATGAATATTAGTTGCTGCGTTATCGGAACTACGATTTACCGGTTCCGAGCCATTGACGATCGTCCCGCCAACAATCGACGAAACGAAGACGCTTTACTATTCCGAGGGTGGGAGACGAGAAGCAGGCGTCGGGTTTGGTCGATCGATGGGCTGCCAGCAGCGTTATCGCATTCCAACCGAAATCCGATCGAAGCGTCGGACGATGGCCTAACCAGCAGCGTTCGTATACGAAGCAAATTATATGAGGAGTTCCCGATTCAAACGGGTGTCCGACAGGAAGACGTCGCTTCGCCACTTCTCTTCAACGTGGTGATCGACGCGGAGTTCGATACGACGACAACAACTTCATAATCGACTTGATGTTCGCCGTACAGAGGCATATCCCTTTTAAGCACACTATATAAAATAATGACCAATATAATTAAGGCCAGACTTGAACCTTATGCAGAAGCCGCAATAAGTGAATACCAAGCTGGATTCAAAAGAAATAGGTCAACAATGGATCAACTGTTTTCAATAAGGCAAATCCTCCGAAAATGCTGGGAATATAACATCGATATGTATAAATTCTTCATCGACTTTAAACAGGCATACGACAGCATCGATAGGGAGCGAATGTATGCGACATCTAAACATCCCCCCAAAGATAGTTAAATTAACAAAAATGACAATGGAAAACACAAGGTGTGCAGTCAGAATACAAGGAGAATTGGCGAATCCCTTCCCAGTCAAACAAGGCTTAAAGCAGGGCGATGGCTTGGCACCCATGCTATTTAATCTCTGCCTAGAAGGAGTAATTCGCAAAGTAAACATTGATGCGATCGCAACCCTGCTTAAAAAATCAAAACAGTTGCCAGGATATGCCGATGATATAAACTGCCTTGCTGGATTACTGTCATACGGAATTAGAAGAGGGAGCCAAGGATATAGGGCTGCAAATAAATGCAGTAATAAGTAAAATTCTAATTCAGTCAAGGGTGGAAAGAAGAAGAAGAAACCACAACACCACTTGGGGGGAACATAACTTCGAACGGGTAAACCAATTTAACTACCTGGGGTCTACAGTCAGCGAAAACAACGATGAGCCGATAGACGTACAACGAAGAACAAACGCCGCAAACAGAACATACTTCTCATTGCAGCTAGTCATGAAATCCAGAGACATCCACAGAATAACAAAAATTAGAATCTACAAAACCGCCATACGTACAGTAGCTACGTATGGATGTGAAGCATGGAGTATCTCCCAGAAATTGGATATATTTGAGAGGAAGGTCCTCCGAAGGATATACGGCCCAATCAATGAAAACAATGCATGGAGAATACGCTACAATCACGAATTGTACAATCTATACAAAGAGTGTAAACTCTCGACAATGCTAAGCTACTGCGTTTACGTTGGGCCGGTCATGTCCAAAGAATGAATGACTTAAGGATACCAAAAAAAGCCCTGTACCTACTACCAGATGGCAGAAGACCAGTTAGCAAACCACGGTCAAGGTGGGAGGACAATGTTAAGGCTGATGCAGCAAAACTGCTCAATATAAGAAATTGAAGGCTCGAATTGGGCTGTAGAGCCATCGAAGAAGAAGAAGAAGATCAACAAAATAGTAATCCTACTTGAAATCAACATTTCAGTACGTTTGACTATTTGGTTGTGAGTGGCTCCATCGTACCTTCGTTTTCATCGTCTGAAGACTCTTTTGTATACGTGCATAAACGTTTATGATACTTTACAAGAACATATCTCCTACCCTATATAGTATATACTGTAGTAATACAGTATTCCACTAGAATATATTCTTGGATTTTCACTCTCTAAAAATAACCAGCTAAAAAAAAAAACTACTACGCATTATGTCACTCAATACTTCAAATGCCGTAATAAAAATCGAACGCTTAAAAAAATACCATATATCGATTGAGTTGTAACAATATTAATTTGTATAATGCCTGGCTCTAATCTGCTGTGTGTTACCTTGCAAATTATAAATTTCACGGCACGTATTTGCTATTTTGTGTTCTCAGACGAATTGTAAAACAATAATGCTTCTTAGTCAAAATGAATATTAATCATGCCTTCTTACTGCGATGATGTTTAGATTATTCACACTTTCAATATACTAATAATACTTAAGAGAATTATTAATGGATTTTTCATCTCATAACTAATTCGTGGCATTTAAAAAAAATACTAAACACGCATTAAAAATAAGAAGAAGAAAAAATAACAACAACGAAGAAATAGACTAATTAGAATTGCTAACAATATCCATTTTTAGAGACTAGGGAAAATTTATAATTAATCTCAATAAACGCGTTAATTTTTTTATTTTAATTTGTTAACAAGGTGAAGTCTTTGGTGCTATTAAATCAAGTGACGATGCTATTTTGTTTTTAATACGCTTTTATTAGCTTCACTTGTAACTACCCAGTGGGAAAAATTGGCAGCGATGCACAGGGGAGCTTACTTGAAGCACTCTCAAGGGAGCTTTACTAGAGCTTTCATAAAGTTTATAGAAAAAAAGAAAACTTTTTTTCGTGACTATAAAATGTGACATTAGCACACTCAATAGCCCGGTCATCGTTTGATACGGAGGACAAGCAGCTTTGGGGGTGGATAGAATTTAGTTGGGGGACTGCTTTTCGATACCAGATCACATACACCACACGTGCCCATGAATACTGCCTTTTTAAAAAGCTTTTTTATAATGCTCCTAGAACGCTTTTGAGGAGCATAAAAACGTATGCTCCCCGGAAATAACGTGTAATGTTCAAAAGTATATGGAACTGGTATGGGAACGGGAGCGGTGTAAGCTCCTTTTGGAGTGCTCAAAGATGGCTGTTGGAGCACTCTATTTCCCGCTGGGTATGTAATAAAAACTTGGAAGCTAAATTTAACCCACTTCCCGGTTTCCGATTGAGCTGAAATTTTCCATACACGTTTAGTTTGGATGACAATGCAATCTGACAATTTAAAAAAAAAAACAGATAGCGGTTCCAAAATGGCGGCCAATTAGCTGTACGTCGTCATTCCAAATTTCAAAAAGGCGCCCAGCACAAAATTTAGGAAGGTTTATAAATAGACTAAAACGTAAAAAATATAACTATAGAGGTGCTACTGTCAACTAAATTCAACTACTCAACTAATAAACTCACGTCTGTATGCGTAATTTTAACTCAACCCAGGTAGCAGACTTGAGTCGAGCCCAATCGATTCTAACTCAACTCGACTCCCGTTTACATGAAGTTGGACTGAGGTTCAACCTAATTTCAAGTCATCATGTTTAAGTTCTAAATACAATCTGACTATTTTGTAAAAAATTATGAAGGTGGTTCCAAGATGGCCGCCGATTTTTGCAATTATGTTCCACCGAGCCCACACACATATAAGGGGTCGTCCATAAATTACATGAGGAAGAACAAGAACAAGACTTAGTTATGCTTGCAAGAACAAGAACAAGACAGACTGAACAAGAACAAGACAAGAACAAAGCTACATTAGTCTTGTCTTGTTCTTGCGTTTGCTCATCACTAGTTTATATTAAGATGAAACGTCATCAGTTGATTAGAATTCTGGGTGACAGCGTGTGGGGTTTTATTTGAAATAACTGATCATTTAGACTCTTTACCCCTCCTCTATTCATTCTATTTGCGTTTTCCGCTTGTAGTGGACACAACTATCAAAACCTGAGCACTCACTCAACTAAAATTGCCTCGTACGCTGCAGCATTTGCCGAGACGCTCGTTTGGCTGGCTACTGTGCTCCTTTCTGGAGTTCGCATAACGGCGTAAAAATTGTTGTATAGGATTTAGTCATATCTTAAAGCACCCATTTATACATAGCTCGTCGGCAAGCCGTGGCCTGAATGTTTTCGTTTTCGTCTTGAGGCCAATTATCACCACACACTCACTAGCCGACAAATGTATGTGGCCTGCAGTCCAAGAAAACTGACAAAACTCGTTATGTGTTTGGGCATTTATCGTCAGTTCGTGCTTGAAGATCTGAACATCTATTCACTCTCAAGCGTGTTTGTAGGGAATCATGGCTGCATCTGCATGCCACGGTCTGTCAGGTGGATACCTGAAGTATCATCGTTCAGTCAGACTTAGTAATATGTGGCCTTCGTCGGGCCGTGCCGGCCGACCTGTTCTGAAAGAACACTGCCTCCCGGTTGCCTGTAAGAGAATGGGGGTCTTTAGTGGAGAAACATGTTTTACTTAATTTAACCCAGTTTTCTCGCAATTTTACACTGTTTCTTAAAAAAAAATACGTGATATTTGCCGAGACCCCCCTCTCTCCCACGTTAGATTGGGTGAGATTCGGCTTGACCCCCTCCGCCCGAAATGCCTCAAGTAATTAATGAGCGACCCCTAATAGACTAAAAAGTAGAAAATAAAAATAAATAGTATAAAAAAACTAAAAAATATGCTTTTATTTTAAAATGAACCAAAAAGTAATAAATAATTTTGAATGTAAAGTTTTTAATGCTGTAGCCACTTACTTAACAGTAAAAAAGCGTGGGGCGTTAACAAAAAGTTCCAGTTTTAATAAAATAAGAATATAGATAAAGAGCGCCCACGCTGTTTTGCATTTTAGTAAATGGCTGCATTATTAAAAACTTTACATTCAAAATTATTTTTTACTTTTTGGTTCATTTTAAAATAAAAGCGTATTTTTTAGTTTTTTTAAACTATTTATTTTTATGGTATAAGTTTTTAATGAAATCCTCTAGTTGCGATGATAACACACAAAACACACCCATATATCCGATGATGACGGTACCGAACACCCCCTCCTCATGTTTAATCAAACGAAATCAACCTGAATGTTAATAGGCTTATAAAGTTAACTACCTTACCAAAGGAGCAGGTAACACTCGCACCAGTTCAATTCAAATGACGTAATGCATAAAATTTGCCTGTTCATTCTGATGTATCCCCAGTATAATGGCTAAAGCCCTTCCTCGTAGCAGCATACACACTGGCGAAAATTGTAGGGCTTACAGTCGCGACGCTGCTGGGGAAAGGATTAGGGGAGCATCCAGCCAGAGCGAGTACAATGCTTTAATTAAAACCAACGCGCAATTAAGACGATGTAAGTTTTAATTAACACATAAAACGATTCCATTTCTCGCTGAAGGTGTAATTAAATTGATTTTCAATTTCAGATTAACCAAAACTGGTTTTGGTACCTATACTCCTCAGCGCGGAGGCTCTTTTACTCGTATAGGGTTCCATAAGCGCGCTTAGACACATGCGGTGTGCCCGGGCTGGGCTTATGGCCTTCGAGATGTACACCACCGAGGAATCGATTCTGCCCAGTTTAAGTTCAATGGAGTAAAAACAACAACAACAATAACAACAACAACAATAAAATAAGAATACCTGAAAATAAAAACTATCAAGAAACAAGAAACCTACCAGCCAGAGAGCGTCTTAGAACGACCAGCTACGGCCACAACGTTTGCATATATATAATATGATTGTGGATTAGGATTATTGCGGTAAGACTAGTAGCTCCTTGGTTGCGCTGATTGTGGTTTCGCCATTAGCCTGCAGACACGAGATGTTGGAGCCGCTTACCTGGTAACAAGAGAAGAAGAAACTGTTGTTATTACTTTGTGTGCAAAAAGAGAACAGCAAGGTAAAAAACAACAACAACAATAATAATAATAAAAAAAAAATACAACAACAACAACAACGCTTTTGATTAGTGAGTTTTGTTAGCGCAATGTTTATCTGATTAGCGACGGATACTTCAAGGTCAGCAGCCCAGCTAGTCCAGTCGTACTAAGTTCAATGTCACTGGAAGATATCGCTGAATCAGTCGATATAATCTTCCAGGCGCATGCTTTAAGTGATTTGCATAGAAGCATGCAGAAAATTAACTCTGATTAAGAGCAGCAGCAAAAAAAATAAATAAAAAACATAAAAAAACAGCGAATCTCTAGACGTGCGCAACGTGTTTCACTCTGGCTACCATGCGCAGACGGTTCGAATTAGATTTCTATAGCTAGAGGTCTGACCTCTTGGAGCCTGATCCATAGTAAATCGTTAACAGTTTTCCTAAAGATTAATGGACACATGAAATTCAGCAGACACGATCAAAATTGATTCCCAGATTGGACCTTACGTGGCGCTGGGCCCCGCCTGCTGAGTTATATTTATATACACTACACTCTAGCAACAAGTGTCTAAGCAGAGTGGTCTTGATCTTGGCTATAAAACGCATTCCGTATATATAGGATGTGTACTTGGCAGATGTTCTACCAGCAGATAGCATCTCGGTTTATTGCTGATGTTGGTTAAAATTATGCATTTTCCCCCCTCTTAAAAATCCCCATGTACTTAAAATCTAGGGCTAAAGGGCAACTAGCCGATATATTCTCTGGCCATGAAGCTGGTCGTCTATGGTGCCTAAGGTGCGCAAAGCTGATCACACCTAAAGCGTTCGAGAGAGGAAACGATGGAAAATAATAAACATAAATCTTCGAAAGTTGGCTCGTTTCGTTAACATGAAGCTAATGCCGGATTGTCGTAAAAATACTCAAATGAATTTCGTTTTATGAAGGCTATTAAGGCGGCGAAAAACAGTGTTGGATCAGCATGCCTTTAACTACGCCTCGAGGGTTGTTAAAATATCGGGGCTTGATTTAACATTAAAGCCGCATGCATGAATTTAAGAGTTTTTTTTTTTCGTATGTTGAAGCTACATTAAATCTTAGAGTTCTGTGTGAGGTGATTTCTCGCACTAGGACTACACTCTGAAAAGGAAGTAAGTTCTCTTCGTTTTTTTTTGGTGTAATTAACTACAATGTATCTAGGAAAAATAGTCTTGTTTCTGCAAGAAGTTTGGTTATGATTAATACAAAGTAATTCAGATTTTATTTGATCTGGCTTGGGAGTTAATTATGGCAATATTTTATAGATCTTCGTACGTAATCTGGTAAATTTCTTTAAATTCAGGTCGTAATTCTTCTTTATGGATCTGAAACGTGGACACTGCTCAAACCGGACGTTAAGAAGCTCGAGGTCTTCCAAATGCGATGTTTGAGGCAGATCCTCCGTGTCTCACTCCGTGATCGCCTTCGAAACGAGGTTGTCAGACAAAGATGCGATCAGCAAACACTGATCGAAGAAGAAATGCAAAATCGTCGACTACGGTGGTTTGGACATGTTTGCCGAATGGATGATAACCGCTTGCCACGTAAACTTCTCTGGCGAGACCGTCCTGCAGACTGGAGAATACAGCGATCGGCACCGAAGAAAACCTGGTTGAAGAATATCGAGGGTGACTTAAAGAATCAACGATTATCAGTTACCGAGGCTCGAGACACCGCCAAAAACCGAGAAGAATGGAAGCGAATCGTGAATAGAGTTCGGGACCCAGCGGCACCGACAGCAGCGTATCCGTTGCGGGGACGTCCCGCTCGGACCGCCAGCTAACGGATCAAAGAAGAAGAAGAAGAAGAAGAATTAAATATCAATCTTCTCAAATGGAGCTGAAGTCCTTGTAGAACTCGGTTCTACTGAAGCCTTCTCTTCCAGTTATCTCCACGTGTTGCTACTTTTCTGTAGTTTATTATACGAGGATTTCTTATCTCTTTTAAAATGTCATCCGCATCACAAGCGTGAATTCGTGGTGAATACAATATCGTAGCTAGCACATCCCACAGCGGGAAAAACTGGGAGCGCTGCTCAGGAGAGTTAATTTTGACCGCAGCCAAATATCCTCCAGATGGAGCATTATTGGAGTTTTCAGTAATTTTATAGAACGAGCAAAACTGGCAATTATCTTAATTACCATATATCGTGCTATTAGCATACTCAGTAGACCGGTTCTCGTTCGATTACAGAAGTTAAGCAGCATTAAACGTATATTTAGTACTTAGCGCGGGGACCGCTTGCAAAAGCAACATTCGCGCTTTTAAGAATACGGAAAAACCATTGCAAAGGTGAACAAAAATAAAAGTTTTTTGATAGGTACCCGGATTCATTCTAAGCTCTATATCGCTCATTTATGTCTTTAGCCAAATCGTTGCATGAGTGCTTCTATGGGAGCTCAAAGAGAGTGCAAGCCTAGGGGAACATCATATGTTTAAAAATACATAAAGAAAAGGAAGCAGAAAGGAGCACTTCGTGCTTTGATGGGAACAGGGCCGGATTTTAGTATAGGCAACAAAGGCGCTTGCCTAGGGACCCGCACCACATACAAAAAAAAATTATGCAGTCCATCACATAAGACAGCGACTTTGCTGGCAAAGGCGGAGGCCCATAAGCTATATTTTTATTGAAATATTTACATTTTACATTGCATATATTTACAACCCGATTTGGGGGTCGTCCATTAATTACGTGAGACGTTTAGGTGGAGGGGGTCGAGCCGAATCTCACCCAATCTCTCGTGGGGGAGAGGGGAGGTCCCGGAAAATATCACGTAATTTTTTTTCTTCCAAGAAACAGTGTAAAATTGCGAGAAAACTGTGTTAAATTGAGTAAAATGTTTCTCCATTAAAGACAGGCCGCCGGTAGGCAGTGGCCTTTCAGCTCAGATCGGCCGACACGCCCGACGAAGGCCATAGATTACTTAGTCTGACTGAGAGATGATACTTCAGGTACCAGCCTGACAGGCCGTGGCATGCAAGTGAAGTAATGATTCCCTACAGACACACACACAGGCAAAGACAACAGCTTAACATAGCAGGTTGTTAATTCAAGTACAAAAATGTTCATGGCCTCAACGAAAACTTCAACGTGGCTCCAGACTAACGTCGTGAACACCCGCGAACAAGCGCGATCGCGAGTGTGGATGGCTTTAGCACCTAGCTCGCGCCTTGCTTTCCGTTCCGAGTGGATATGGCGTGAATTTTTGCCGTAAATTCACGCCTTGAGAATGAATAGAAGTATTTGTAAGTTTTCTTGGACTGCAGGCCACATGGCCAGTTGGCGGCCGGTGAGTGTGTGGTGATAATTGGCCTCAAGGCGAAAACGAAAGCATTCAGGTCACGGCCTGCCGGCGACCTGTGTATTTAGTCTAAATCCTACACAAAAAAGTTTACAGGGTTATGTGAACTCCAGAAAGTAGCATAGTAGCCCCTCGATTGTTGGAAGGGGGAGGGGGCTGAGACAAATCTCACGACATCTCACCAAGGAGAGAGGGGGCGGGTCGAAAAATCGCCTCACGTAATTTATGGACGACCCCTTATTTCAAACTACACAAGAAGCTTGGCAATACGTTAAGATTTAGGCCATTTCGGAATCGAGGGAAAAGGCTATTGAGCCATTGACACCCCCCTGTACTGTTACCTCCAAACATTTTAAAACGGCGCTACATTATCATTGCGTTGTACTTCTTCCCGCCCATCTAGTCATGCTTAGTAGTTTAGGTATGACACCTATTGCGCAATCGGGCTTTTCTTTTGTGTCTGGGGTTGAAGCTTCAGTTTGTGCCTGTAGAAACGTATACGGTTTGGTGAATAATACACACAAAACACACATAACTCAAACTTAACTAGATAGTCTAGACATACCGATGAGGCAGACCAGACAGACCAACTACTCTAGCCGTGTAGCTGCCTGCCTGGTCTAACTGTATAGTTACATCAATTTGTATACGAAACACTATGGAGCCGCAAAACTCGTGTCAAATTCAACACATCCCAGAATCAAGTTCTGTCTAATTTCTAACAAGACCTGTTCTAATCCTTCTCTTGTGGACGGTATAGAAGTATCTCATACTACGGCTGACCCATCTTTTAACTTCATAGGTATATTTTTAACTGAGGATTTGCGGAGGAATGTTATTCCAAATCGCCAAAAAAGTATCTCAATACCTGAAGTGTCTTAAGAGATGTAAATTCCTCCTTCTGACAAACATCCCAGAATACAATCTGATTTATCTCAGCTGAAAAAACGCCTTGGCGTGGCTTAACAAGGTGCAAAAACGCTCAATCCAAGCCCTTAGATGAAGGAAGCTTTTGCTCCACCATAGATGCATTGGGTCACCGCATAAATGTAGCAGTACTTACAAAATTGTATCGTTATTACCATAGCGACTGTTCCACTGAAATTAAAGCCGTGTAGGCAATATTTTTCTTCCAATACAAGACTAGCTCATTTGACTCACTCCCTCGCTCTGCAGTCTTCCTTTTCACGAGCACTACTATCTAGAAGTTCATTTATAGAATCTTCTACAGTCAGTGTTTGAGAACTCTTAAATCTTAAACTTAAATGACAGTTTCATCGATATCTGCTAGAATACGCCCTAGACTCCCCCAGCAAACCTGCTCTCCTTTCAATCTATCAAACTAATTGCACCAAGACTGAAAGATATGACGATTGGTAGTAGCTGGGGTTATTTTTAAGCTTGGTCATTTTTAGTTGCTTCAGGACAGTTGATTGATGCCAAAGTTCGTGCTTTGTTTCATCGACCAAACTATCCTAATCTTTACTATTCCTGCATCAAAAATTAAATTAACTTTGTCGAATTAAGTTCAACTCTTCGAAATTCAAATTAGCATAGCTTAACGTTTATAGGGTGCAGCTTCTCTGGGAACTTATGCAAATTCGGTACAGACTTACTTTTGCCATACTGATAATATTAAACAAGTGCCGCACAGTTTTTCAATTAATTCTTGGAATGGTACGACATACTAAAGAAAGTCAACCAACCTCTCCTCAAAAGGCCAGATCCAATTCCAGCACTGGAACAGACTAACTTCACACTTAGGTAAATCTCAATAACAATAAATCGGCCAACATGTACCCTAATAGTTGCGTAGTCAATGATCCATGATCCTCTCCCAATCGTCGCTGGAGCCTGGCGCTGATTGAAATATTGCGCAATCTGGTAATTTGCAATCTGCAATAAGCTGCAGTTACAAAAGTCAGATGACCTTTCATTTTTTTTCCCTCCTCTAACTGCTGGCCGTCCTAGGCGAGACTCATTTATGCCGTCGTCGTCACGAGATCTGTTGATCTTGAACAGATCGAAAGACGTTTTGTCATATTTGAAGAGAAATTTTCCATCAAACCGATCGCAATTCTACTCGGCGCGCATGCGCCAACGTCTATATAACCTGAATAAAAGTGTCAGAGGCCATAGGTATGAAGTAATTCCTTCAGGTTGGTGCTAAAAATGAGACCTCGATTAGGCTTGAATCTATATTTGAGAAAGAAGGAAAAGTTGTGGTGGCCCGCGATGCTGATTGCCTGCCATCATTAATCACGCCGCAGCAGTAGAGACGAAGTCATTACGTCGCAGAATCTCGCCGCTTTTGCAATAGAGGAGTCTTTTGCCAAATAGAAAGCGGCTTTTGATGATCGTCAGTCTCGTTATTTTCTGATCATTCACCGAGTGTCAATAGGTAAAAATTCAGTTGTCACATACTAACGAAACGATTTATGCAAAATTACATGCCGGCTTTATTTTCTTTATTTTTAACACGGGAGGCGGTTTAAGCGGTAACGAGTTTTTGAAGTCTCTTTCAGGTAACAAAAAAAACTGGGAAGTTATGTAATCTTTTATTTGTGGATAAAAGGAAATATTTCGATTTTGTGACAATAGAAATTCGGAATATTTTTACGCGTTGCTTACGTAATACAAAGGCTTTAACTTAATCTCTTAAATATTGTTTGTTTTGATACCTGCTTCAGCGTTTTAAAGAAACCTAAACCTATTGACAGATTCAGGAGGAATTGGGCCAAGGCTTCTAAATATTTTTAATATTAGAATTTTTTTCTATAAAGTTGGCCGAACTTGTGTCCTGCTTTTTTTGCAATAGTGGTAAGTTTGTAGGCTAGTGAGTTTCATGTCTGATAGAAGTTAGATTCTATTTAAGCGTACAATGGAATAAACCAAAAAGAGACATTTCTCCATCCATCCAATGGCGCTACAGCCTAAATCGAGCCTTGGCCTCCTCTAGGGCATTTCTCCAAGTTTGACGGTCCCTTGCAGCATGTCTCCAGTTCCGGATGTTGAGTATTGCTTCTGCGTCAGTCGTCACAGAGACTATCCATGTTCTCCTGGGGCTACCTACTGGCCTACTTCCCGAAATTTCTGAGGCTATAAGCCGTTTTGGGATACGATTGTCCGCCATCCCGGTTACGTGGCCGGCTAGTCTTAGTCTGTTAATTATTATCAAAGGGTCGTCAAAAATTTTATGCAACTCGTTGTTGTATTTTCTTCGCCATATTCCATCCTCTCTAGTTGGGCCTATTATCATCTGAGAATTTTTCTCTCAAACCTGTTGACTCGTTCCTCTATGTTCTGGGTCATAGTCGAAGTCTCGCTACCATAAAACAGTACTGGTCGTATTACTGTTTTGTAGAGTGAGTGTTTCGTTTTCCTGTGCACATATCTTGAGTGCAGGATTTGTTTTTGGGCATAACAGGCTCTATTAGCCAGTAGTATTCGTCTGGTTATTTCTTCTTTTTCTTCGTTTCTTTTTGTGATTGTAGACCCAAGTTAATTGCTTTATCGACTACTTCTAGGTTATGTACGTCGATGGTTATATTTCTTCCCATTCTAAATCTTCCTTCTCTGGATTGTTGCATCACCTTCGTTTTTTCTTCGTTTATCTTCAGAGCTATGTCCTTTGCCGCCTCTTTTAATTCGACATAAGCTTCTTTTGCTGCCAAAAAGGACCTTCCCACGATGTTCACGTCATCCGCATATCCAAGTAATTGTATCGACTGTGTAGCTATTGATGCACTTCTCTGGACGGACGTTTTTCTTATCACCCATTCTAGGGCCCGGTTGAAAAGCATGGGGGCCAGTCCATCTACTTGTCTAACTCCTTGACGTACTTCGAACTCCTCTCCGGCATCAGCTATGAAACGGTGCTATCATGACCGCCGCTAATCGTTATAACGATATCGTCTGCATAGGCCTGTTCTTTAAAGCCCCGGCTTTTCAGGTCGGCAAGAAGTTCGTCGATCACGATTGACAAGAAAGAGGTGTGATAGGACGCCTCCTTGAGGACAGACTTGAGCAGCCATTACCGTAATCGATTCACCATTCATCTGTTATCAATTTGCTGCTGAGAAGCGACGTGCTCCATTTCGCATTGGGGGGATGAATGTCTTTTTTTACTGCTGCTTCATTGATCGCGTCGATGGCAACATTGTCACACGACCCCTCAATGTCTGCAAAGGCGCAAAGAGAGATTTCCTTGGCCCTGAGGGACTTCTCAATATCTCTCACTAGCAAGCACATGAATGGCAGTCTCTGTAAATCTGCCCGGCTGGTAGGCAATCTGTATGTAGTTATGTAAGGTTTTTTTTCGTCCTCACCTTAGATGTGATGTAACGAACTACATTTCGTTACTAAGAATCCTCTCCACGGAAGTTAGAAAAATACTAAAGTACCACGTTTCAGAGTTCAACAACCCCCTCGTCACTAAACACCTGTACGTATCTTTGGTTAAGCCTTTGCTTGACTACGCTTCCCAGGTATGGTCTCCTTACTACTCCTCCCATGTTAGTAGAATCGAATCGGTTCAAAGGAAGTTCGTCTGGTTTGCACTCAGCCACCCCCGGGGGATGACCCACTTGTTCTTCCGCCTTATGAGAACAGACTTAAATTGCTCAACTTAAGCTCTCTCCATAAGCGCCGTGAGGTCGCTGACGTTATATTCGTTCATCGACTGATGAATGACAAGGTGGACTCTGGTTTCTTAAGAAGCCGCGCGTCATTTACAGTGAATAACTACAACCTGAGAGGTGAACCTCTCTTGCACATTAATTCCTCTAACACCAATTATGGCATGTTCGAACCCGTTAATCGCATGCTTATAAATACTAACAACAATAGGAGTGTGTTTAGCTTGCTAACTAGTGAAGTTGTCCTTAAAAGTACCCTTCTCAATGTGGCGTGACTCTCTGCGTGCCTCACTCCCTTTTTAGTTTTGCATGCTTCTCTGTTTGATGTTTTTGATCTTTTATGTTTAGTCTTCTTAATGTGACGTGAGTCCTTGGTGTACCCACTCCCTCTTTGTTGTAGCACGCTTCCTTGTTAGAGTGTTTTAGTACTTATATTTATTTCTATATGTTTGCATGTCTCAGCCGAGCCCACGTGGTCGTGGTAAATGTTTCTCAGCCCAGCTGAGAAGTGCGCCTTCTGCATAAGAAGGGAAACTCTATTATTATTATTCAACTCTAGAATGCCTCTCCTAACAAAGCTTTAGGAAAATAAATATTTACTCAGCAGGCTGGGTGATTCTCCTTTGAAAGCTTCACTTCGAAGCTTTACAGCTTCCTACGCCGGCGAGCTTTCTAGCTATAAAATAAACCGCTTCCCAGGCCAAAATTCAGTCTTTAACCAGGCTCGTTCCGGAGAGGTCACAAACGCCGGTCCTATACCATGTCGTGGTGTACGATAACATAACACCTACCGACCACACATCGACCGACTATCGAATACCTGAGGAGAGTTTCCTGGACCAGTGTCGTGTTGTACGATCCGACGCTGTTCCCGGCAGCATTTCCTATACCAGTGTCGCGGTGTAACCAGATACAAGACCGACCATATACCGAACACCGCATTACACACATATCCTGCTAGACCGCACCAGTGATACCTGACCCCAGCTTATGCACTTGTAGAATAGATTAATGAGTAGATAGCTGCTTAGCAATAAATTAGTAAGAAGCATGTATCTAGATAACCCGTAGTTAGTTACTTACTATAAGAACTATAAGAAACAAATAAACATGTATCCCGTATTTACTTAGATTTAGGAGACCGAAATTGTTAGTTTATAAGGATATTTTGAATGAATAAAGAAATGTTATTTTGTAAGAAGGTGTTTGTTCGACCTTGAACAACTCGAGAGATCCCGGCAACCCTCTCTTAAAAAAGGAGGTTAGAGAACAACCGCACGAAACACCATTACAGTGACTGGGGCCTTTACCTACCTATCCGTTTCCATGAACCAAAAGAGATGTCCGTATTTAATTTGTGAACCTAAACTGCAACTTCTGCATTGAGAACTTGCCTAATAATGATACTTTACCAACAATACTACTCAATAACCTTTCAAAAACACACTTTTTTTTAAATTCATTACCGAGTTGCAGCATTATCCCATGCCAAAATTTAGCTAATTTATCAAGTTACCTTTTTGTTGGTGAGCTAAATTCATGATTACTTCCGTTATTATATGTATTGAACTTATGCACACTATTGTTACCATACAAAAAAATCATCACTAATATCACAACTTAAGATTGACATGCAGCCATGAACAACTAAAATTGCTTCTCCACCATCATAAGAGGAATGACTTTGTTGTTAATCAGACAAGAAATTTTCCTACAAAAATTCAAAGGAATCAGTTGATACGTTCATGTTTTTTATGATGGCTTCAAAATATCTGAATATAATTTGAGATTGGACCATAAAATCTCTCTCTTTAAGACCATGCATAAAATCTCTAGGTGTGGGTTCATTTTGGCTAGTCTAGCTCCAAATTCTAAGCGCATTTTTTTTTTTTTTTTTTTCAATTAAAGATTATGCAGGTAGGCAAAAACCGATCATATTTCACAACAAAAAAACCTAAGCACAAAAGCTAATTATATGGGCTTAAGGTCGACATTAGTAAACGTATAGAAGTTTTTATGGTTTGAGAATGCGTTTTTATTAAAACACGAATTGGGATATGCCGTATCCGGTCCAGTTCTGATCACCTTCAATACCTTTCGGACAAATTTGTTTAAACAAAAGTTCTGTTTCTAGATTTAAAATCACTTCTGATTTTGTTTAAATATTATTAATTAGATTCCAGCATTAATAACAATATTTTTTTTTATCAAGAGTTATGCTTCAGCGCTAATTTTAAAAACTAATCAAAAATTCTATTCAAGTTTCTATGTACAATCCAAGTCCTATTGATGTTATTAGGGTGTTACCATAATGAGATTACATTCAGCAAAAAATTTATATATTTATTTTCTCTGTTTGACATATAAGCCTCAGGTAACCGTGAGTTGCTTCTTATTAAGGTTTCATAAGCACACAATGGTGGTAAAAAAAAGCTGAGGTGAAAAAAAAAATATTTTTAACCACATGACATCGAGGTTAATACTACAAACGTGTTCTCTACTCCGAAAAGGGTCACGACTTGTTACAGTAATTGAAACCATAGAGTGCGAGTGTTACAAGAATGAAAAAAAATTCAATTTTTTTTTAAATAAAAAAAAAATAAAAAATAAAAAAAGAAACACCGAAGCAAAGTATTGATTTTGTCACGAGACCGATACTGCGATTAACCTTACAATGTTAACGTAGCAATTGAGCTCGGCCTTCGAAATCCTCAAGCTCTTGACTAATATTAAAAATGCCTAATAAGCGTCAGTTACATGAAATACAAAGCTATTGACATAATGATCACTTCTGGGGCTATTTGATATCCACAGATGACAATGCTGCCCCATAGCTCTTAAGTAGCACTGTCAAGGTGTTAATTTGACAAGGTGAGATGACGATGCACTTTCTTCCTATAATCTGGACAATAATGTTTGAAGTGTCATAGAATATCTAGTAGGGTCTTATTGGGATGTTTGTGATGTTGTCCGTGAATTATTGTGAAAAGAATTCATGCTGGTCATTTGCTAGCATTTGCAAACGCCCAACCGATATTGAATTCGAATTGAAGGAGAAGCACTTTCAAGGTCGACTTAAATCGATTAAATATTTGCGGAAATTTAACCGACGGAGGTGAAAGATAGACTATCTATAATGACATCAGTGACGTATGTAGGTAGCTTTCTGCGATGGGGTGATATGACTTTGTATAAAATTCCATGAGTTTTTCGTCTAAAGTTTGATATTGTGAAGTTGATGGTCAAAATAATAGTCCACAGTCCCTGAGCAATTTTATCTATTTCAAAAAAAAAAGCTTATACAGAGGCTCTGTCCGTCTGTCTGTCTGTCCGTCTGTGACCTTCTTTCATATCTGAAAGTACTGTCGCTACAGACTTGGGTCATACTTCAAATTGTAGCTCTTGATCAAGAGAGCTAAACCTGAGAAAATGGTCTGGAAATTCCAACTGGAAGTATATTTAACGACAAAAAAGAGATTTCTAATAAAGTGCATATATCGGTAGCCTAGAGCTAAGGCGCTGGAATCCTATACCAGGAAACCAAGTTGAATCCTCTGCCGCGCAATGGTTTTTTTACTTCGGCGCAACATGTTTTGAATATATCACCAGGACCGGCGCTTTCATAGATGCAAATGGTGCACTTACACCGGGCGCAATTTCAAAAATTAAAATTTAAAAAAAAATTAAAATTTCGAGAAAAAAAAATTTAAAAAGTGTTCCCGTGTCTTCATTGTCATATATTAATAGCTCAGTGCAATTAGTCGAAAAAAGGGCATGAAATTGCATTTCATAATGGTCAGAATTTTTTTTTTCGGAATTTGTTGGGGTACATCTGACAATGTTAAAACCAAGTTTGTGAGGTCGCAGTGTGATGGGAAAAGCCGCCATCTTGAAAAAGAGGTAGAGGTCGTTTATACCAAATAACTCGGTTGTGTGCAATGATAGCTGAAAATGATCAATACAAAGTCATTAGAGAATAAAATTATCTACAAAATGAGCCCTTAACGAGGTCTGTAAGTTAATTTGGCTCAAAGTTATGGCCGCTCAAAGTTCGAACTTGTTCGGGTGGTTGAGGTTGAATGCAGGTTTTTGCGATTATCTCGTAAGATATTAATTTGGGTGGGTTAATGCCGATTACCAAACTTATAGTGCTAGTGATTACCTTTAGAATAAGCCCTTAGTCATCGTTCTCGCTTGTATAGTTTGCGAGTAATACAACGCCAAAGTTCGCACTTCACGTGCCTGAAATAACTAATAACGCAATTTTTTTTTAATATCTCCTTAACGGTTGCTCATATGAAAAAGTAGTTTTTCAAGATGGCGGCTTTTCCCATCACACTGCGACCCCACAAACTTGGTTTTAACATTGTCAGATGTACCCCAACAAATTCCAAAAAAAAAATTTTGACCATCATGAAATGCAATTTGATTTACTAATTGCACTGGACTATAAAGGAACTGAGCCGAGTGACTGTGCTTTTTTCAATTGTCTTCTGCAAAGTGTGGCCCATTTCGTTCGCCTGATTTCGTCGTCTATACTTTCTTGGCTGGCACGGTGCTATAGTTCTTTATTTGTAATTCGTACTGGTCGTACTACTATAGCTCCCTAATTCAGCGAGAAACATCTGTATCGCCTCTATTGTGAAGTTGTTGACAGCACCTTCCAAGTCCACGAAGGCTGTTAAGTGTACTGTTTTTTTTTTGTATGCAAGATTCTACAGTAGAAACTAATACATGCAGTGCAGTGACCACCTACTTAAAAATATCCAGACTTGCAAAACGATATAAAGACCTCTATTATGGAGATTCGATTTTTTTTTTGTGTTTTTTTATGTGAAAGACTAGAGTCTCAGGAAACACCCTTTATACTGTTGACAATCTATTTTCTTCGTATAGAGTGCAATGTCGAACAGCAGCTGTAGTCGGGGAGGAAGGAACTGCCACAACCTACCCGCGATATTTTTAGTCCATCTACTCCCAACCATTACTATCGCGACTTTGACATCGGGACATCGAGAAACCTATCTCCTTGAACTTTTTCTTACCTCACATCCAGCGAGGTACTCCGTCGAAGTAGATTCACCTCTCGGCAATTCGGACCACTGCTTAGTCAGTGCCAGCTTCCCTTTCGAATTTCCCACCCCTCCCAAACCAGTCAGGAGAACTGTATGGCATTATGGGAAGGCCAATTGGCTGGGGCTTATTCATTATTTCCAAGCCACTGACTGGGACCAGTGTTTCCGAACCAAAAACATCAACTCTGTCGCTATCCATATCACCAGGATCATTCAGGCAGGAATACATTTATTCATTCCTCATTCTACCAAATCTGTGAAGCCTAGGCCCAACAGATGGTTTAATCAGGAATGTATGAACGCAATTAGAAACAAAGAAGTCACCTTTCGAGCATACAAGAGTTTCCGAGTGAATCGCTCCGCCTAGAATATATAAAACTTAGAAATTCCTGTAAAGTCACCATCAGGAATGTCAAAAATTCATTTGACAGCAAGTTGAGAAGTAAACTCCTTAACGCAACTTCTGGTAGCAAATACTTCTGGTCCTTGGTAAGCTCCATTAAGAAGAATTTCACTTCATCCACAACTCCTTCACTTATCCACAATAAGAAGGTGATAACAAACAGCAAATCCAAGGCCGATTTACTAGCATCTCTGTTTGCATCAAATTCTTCTCTACCCCAAAATGATACGCTACCCCCGGTCCTCGAGCACAGCGCTCATTTAATGCCCAGGGTTTTCTTCAGGACTCGCGAGGTGTACAGGTGTCTCAAAGAGCTCAACGCCAATAAATCCACTGGACCCGATAATATACCCCCCATCGTCTTAAAACAATGCGCCTCACCTTTGGCTAAACCTCTGCGCAAACTTTTTGCCCTATCATACCTCTCCGGAGTTTATCCAGATTCTTGGAAAATTGCCCATGTTCAGCCCATACCGAAAAAAGGTGACTCCAGCGATCCCTCCAACTACCGCCCAATAGCAATTACTTCTATTCTCTCCAAAACCATGGAGACGATAATCAACAAAAAGCTAATGGGATATCTAGAATCCAACCAACTTATCAACTACAAACAATACGGCTTCCGACAAAAAAGATCCACTGGTGATCTTTTAGTTTGCCTTACAGAGCACCTCCATCAAAGTTTGCATGGATCCGGTGAATCCAGTTCGGTTGCTTTGGATATCTCCAAGGCTTTTGATAGAGTATGGCACTCAGCCTTGTTAGCTAAACTCAAAGCTATTGGAATTGACTCGCTTCTGTATAAGTGGGTTGAGAGTTTCCTTTCCGGCCGTTCAATTAAGGTAGTATTGGATGGCGTCAAATCTGAATCTCACCCCATCTCTGCGGGAGTCCGGGTCAATTTTATCACCGGCCCTATTTCTCATTTTTATAAATGACCTACTTTCAGTCCCCTCCAACCCACTTCTCAGCTTCGCTGACGACGGTACTCTACGTTACTCGTACAGCTTCGATACAAGACAGACTCATGCTAGATCCTGTCTTGATGATCGCGAACTAATGTCCAAGTCGATTAATAACGACATTAAACTGATTCTAGAGTGGGGAAAGAAGAATCGTGTTGAATTCAACTCCGACAAAACCAAGTACTGTCTCATTTCAAAGAAAAAGATCCACAGCTCTCCATTCTTGAAAGTGGACAAAGTTGAACTAACGGCCGATCCCTCCCTACACATCTTAGGCGTGACTTTAGCCAAAGACTTGCGATGGAATGACCACATATTCCAAATCGCCAAACAAGGATCTCAGTGCTTGGGATTTCTTAAGAGGTGCAAGTTCCTCCTCCTGCTATTGGCCCGTGCTGTTATTTATAAATCCTACATTCGGCCTCTTCTCGAATATAACTCCATCGTTTGGGGCGGCGCTCCAATAACCACCTTAGCATGGTTAGATAAGGTCCAAAAAAGGGCCCTTAAACTAATTGATGGCGACACCATCTGCTCCACCATCGACCCCTTGAGCCACCGTAGGAATGTAGCTGCACTGACAAAATTTTATCGCTACTTTCACAGTGATTGTTCCTCCGAGCTAAACGCTCTCCTGCCTCCACGGCAATCCTATACCCGCAACACCAGATTAGCCCACTCGTCTCATTCCCTCCACCTGCAACTCCCCCTTTCACGCACTCAACAAGATATGAATTCGTAAATAGAACAACTCGACTGTGGAATAATCTCTCGCAGTCAGTATTTCCGAGCTCCTACAACATCCAAGAGTTCAAACGCAGGGTTTATCACCACCTTCTTCAATACCCCCCCGTACCTTTATAATCCTTAACCTATTCCCCCACCCTCCCTCCCGTACTAAGCTTACTGCTAGACATTGCACCATGACATGACAAATGACATGACGGACTGGTAGTACAAAGGGTGACTCCTGAGCTTAGCACTGCCACATAAAAAAAAAAAAAAACTCGCTGCAGTGCTATGCCTCCTGAAATGAGTTGAATATCATTAACCAACCGATGACATGTGCTTTTAGTGGAGTGGGAAAGGGCTACGGCAGAAGGAATCAGGAATGTATAGAGGGAAGAAGAAAGAAGGAATGTTAAGGCTTATACCCTAATATCCCTTGCCTCCTAAAAGTCTTGGCTCACCTTCTTGTCTCAACAGCTACTCCGTAGAAGACATTTTCTTGCTTAAGAAGATTGAAATTCTATCTGCGGATAGAGTTATGGGGTTGGACTTACTTAATGTCTACTACACAGTTCAGTTCGACCCGGAGAAAATGGTTATGGAATTTGCCAGGAAAATACAAGAATTCTTTTGTAAACAGTTTTAAGCTTAAGAAACATTATGTATATTCATAACAAAAATTCATTTTTGCTGCCTATTCAGTTTTTTTTTTTTTTAAATTCTGGATCGACCCCTCCCGAAAAAAATCTTGGTTACGCCTATGTTACAGACACACAAGCTAAGACGACCAAGTTGTTAATTCAAGTGCAAAAATGTTCATGGCCTTAACGAAAACTTCAAGACGGCTCCAGACTCAACCCGTGAACACCCGCGAACAAGCTCGCTCAAGCTAGCTCGCCCCTTTTTTCTGTTCCTTGTGGATACGCCGTGAATTTTTGCCGTAAATTCACGGCTTGAGAGTGAAGAGAATAGTTCAAATATTCAGGCACGACCTTACGATAAATGCCCAAAGACATAAAGATTTTTGTCAATTTTCTTGGACTGCAGGCCACATAGTTGCCGGCCGGTGAGTGTGTGGTAGTGATGAGCAAAAATGGTCTTGTTCTTTCAGTCTTGTCTTGTTCTTGCACATTTAGCAAGACCAAGAGCAAGAACAAGACTTAGTTATGATTGTAAGAACAAGGGCAAGACAGACTGAACAAGAACAAGACAAGACCAAGACTAGATTAGTCTTGTCTTGTTCTAGCGTTTGCTCATCACTACTTTGTGGTAATACTTGGCCTCAAGGCGTAAACGCAAACATTCAGGCCACGACTTGCCGGCGCGCGGTCGAGCCAAATCTCACGACACTTCATCAAGGGGAGGGGGGCAGGTCGAAAAATCGCAAGTAATTTATGGACGACCCCTAAAGAAATCCGCCTCGTACTAGAAAAATGTGAAAATGGTAGTAAACGACGGACAATACTTTGTGTAACATCTACATATTACATGGGTTTTTGAACTAACCCTAAGTTTTCACAACCAATCTTTTAAATTAACGTAATAACCTGTTCTTGTCTGTAATGAATGGCAGGAAGAAGCTTGCTCTTTTTGCAGTAAAAACACCATTCGTCCACCTTACTTTCTGTAAAGACCTCCGCTAAATTAAATCTAGCTTTAAAAATATCGGTCGAGGCTCATCAATTTCTCCACAAGAACTCCGACAAAACAGAACGCCTCCTCCACTCCATAAAACCTTTGGGCTTGGCATTCTACCTTCACAGAAATAAAAGAAAAGAAAATTTTTTATGAGCAAAATTTAAGTCGCATAATAAACCTTAATAAAATTCTTCCATCCACGCCCAGAGTTACCTGTGCTGCTATCACACAGTTTTCACTCTTAGCAGCAATCAGCTGCAAAAATGCTTTCTCTTAATAACACTAAAAATTCACTTTTCTAACGAACTCAGGCTGCAATTGACCCCGATCGGCGAGCCGCCATAGAGACAAGCCCCATTTTCGCTGTGTAGTGTATACTATAGATAAAATTGTGATTTCATTACACATTTTCCTTTCGGGCTCCGCCTGACTGTGAAATTGGCACACAATCACAAGGTTTTACCTGCATCCAAGGTGCACCACTTGCGAATTGCTAGCTCGCGATTATTTGGGTCTGATACGTATAGCTGCTGCGACGACGACGGCAGCGATGCAGCAGAAAATGATTGCACATGTTCACGTCTGCTTGCTTTTGTGCACTTTCTATGCACATTTGAGCACGGTCTGCTGATGCAACACCACCCAGCCTCCTGGCAATATGTATACCTATGCAGGTATTAGTGTTTATATGTGTGTGCTTTTATGTGCAGCGATGCGTGACCTTGAGCTTGTCCTAAAATATACGAGTTCAAGGCCGCCGTTGTGATGTAGACTGCGACGATAGCCGTTGAAGTCCATGGTCTGTCTAAGCGAGGCTTCTATGGAGGAGACTCTCAGGTATCATATTATATGCTGGCATATATGTATATACATATATACATATATACTATATGCCCACCTGTAGAAAGGGGGAACATGTGCCTTGGGGTCCACACTGCAGTGTGCAGCTCATCATCGAAGGTGAGTCTGAGCAATAGAAGCCATGGAATTGGCGGATGGCATGCCTGGTGGTCATTTATTTCAGATTTAATCAAAATTCGAGGAATTTTCGGGGAATTCTTCGCTTTGTCTTCATTCTGGGTTTGTTGCCTCTGGAAAAGATAATAAAAAACGAAATCAAAATTTTTGTATAATTTAACCCCGAAGATTTTGTGGTTCTTAAGAGGTAGAGGTGTGATTTTGTTGTTGTCCAATGATTGACAGGTGTATACTAACCCAAAACAAAAATCTCACTTTGGTCGTCTGCAAAATCCTGGAATTCTCATTGAATTCAAAACGATCATCATTCTTTACAAAACAAAACTTCCAAAATATTTACCTGAATTCCAAAATGAATTCTTTTGTTATATTTATTATTAATATTCACAAATCACTTTCGACGATACTAAACCGGTTATTGTCTGTTCAGTCTGGCGAATCTCCTGTGTGTGAAAATACGGTGAAATGCTGCAAATAATAAAAATACTAATCAAAAATTTATGAACCCTAAAAAAAGTAATTGAACTTTGTAATTGAAATTTCCGTATGTTCCGTATGTCACATCTAACTCTACAAAAAAGACTCTAACTCACGGGGATCACTCAACTCGGTACAGATAATGGGGTTATTGCGCTCTTAATTAATCGCGTAAATCGCACTGAATAAAAAACGAGTTTTTCGTTGTTGTTTTTTTTTCACCCGCCTGTCGCTTGATGACAGTTAATCCGGATACATCAGTCGTTTTTTTGCGACTTTTGAGCGGCCATTTATGACACAGGAATAATTTGAATTTTAACTGAGGAAAAGATGATGCAGTTATTGATTCTTTTTATATACAGTTAGTTTTTGTGTATGGCCCCCTTTGTAAGGTCTTTGTTCAACAAAAATTCTACAAATATTAATAATGTTGTTGTCATTTTATTGCAAAATTATTAATATTTATTTTTTTATGGGATTTTAACTGGTTTTTTATTCCAGTTTTTTGTTTGTATGTATAGGGTTAAACTGTTTGCTTGTTTTTAATATTATGTATTTAAAAAATAACAAACAGAATTAACAAAAGCAGAATATAAGAGTTATAAAACCGCATTCCATACAATTACGAATTTTAATAAGGATCAAAAATAAAAACAATAGTCATGATTCAAAAATAGTATGTATATATATCCGTAGATGGCTCTAAAAATATTGCCATGGATGATTTTATTATGAAAATAAACATTTTAATTTCGTCCATTATTTACTTGTGATTTTTAGGGCAGATGGGCTCGAGCCGAATTTCACCCAATCTCACGTGGGTAGAGAGGGTCTATCACGTAATTTTTTTTTTTTTTTTTTCAAGAAACAGTGTAAAATTGCGAGTTTCTCCACTAAAGATCTCCATTCACTGACAGACCGCCGGTAGGCAACCGAAGCGACGAAGGCCACCGATTACTCAGTCCGGCTGAGGGATGATACTTCAGGTATCCGCCTGACAGGCCGTGGCATGCAAGTGAAGTCAGACACACAGGCAAAGATGACAGCTTAGCATAGCAGGTTGTTAATTCAAGTGCAAAAATTTTCATGGCCTCAACGAAAACTTCAAAGCAACTCCAGACTCACGCCGTGAACACTCGCGAACAAGCGCGAACGCGTGTGTGGATGGTTTTTGTGCCTTGTTCTCCGTTCCGAGTGGATAAGGCGTGAATTCTTGCCGTAAGTAAATTTATAGCTTGAGAGTAAACGGAAGTTCAGATCTTCAGGCACGAACTGACGATAAATGCCCAAAGCGAAAACCCCACGGCCCTCAAAGCGAAAACGCAAACATTCAGGCCACGGCCTGACGGTTACCTGTGTATAAATGGGGGCCTTAAGCTATGGCTGAACCCTACACAAAAATGTTGACACGGTTATGCGAACTCCAGAAAGTAGCATAGTAGTCCCTTGTTTATCTGCCACCGGCCAGCCAAACGCGCGACTCGACGAATGCTGCAACGCACGAGGTAAGTAACACTGACCAACGAAAAGGCCCTTAGAATACAGAACTACAGGAAGGCGCACATAGGACAGGGGGGTTCGAAACTTTCAAAAATCGCCTCACATAATTGACGGACGACCCCTAATGATTTTTAAGGGATATTCCAATTTACAGCTGTTGTCGGTTTATAAATGTCGACAGTTAAATGTCTATTTTGACTGGGTATAAAAGAAACTTGTGCCATATCGGTACCAATTTATACGAAAATTGTTGCATCAATGAAACAAATGGGCTGAAGGGGTTCAAATGAATGTGTTCCTGAGCCCATTGAGATTAGTGGGTTGGGTTTGGGGAAGCGATGATGAAGGTTTATACCCTCATACTAAGAGAAAGTAGTAGGAGATTATTTTTGAAATATGACATTCAAAAAAAATGTAGATTCAGTACAATTTACCGTAGTGTAAGGGACAAATGTACTGATAAAATTTTTTACGACTTAGGGGCTGTGCCAAAATACAATTCAAATGTCAATTTGTCTGAAAAACGCATTTCGATTTTACATTTTAATTTTCGGAGGTTTGTGTCTTTGGAAATGTAAGGAAATTTTTGAATTGTAGGGAAATTTTATGCAAACATTTGTTTGACAGTTTGTTGTAATTCAATTTTATTGTGAAATATAAAATTAATGATCACAAGGCTGTTGGTATGCTAGTTATGCAAATGTGTAGGACATTTAACCTTGAAATGAATGAAATCTATGGCCCCGTATGGAATCTTGAACTTCTGGGCATATTAGTTGAAACCATTTCCAATTATTGGAGATAAATATGTGTAATTCTTGCAATTTTCAGTGCACGATTCTCGTCACCGTCAATACATTAAGGGCTGATCCTCCTACACGGTAAGACGTTGCAGCAGACGTACATCAAAATAATAAAATTAACACTGTTTCGTAAAAGAATTGAGTCATTTTTTTTCAAAGCTTTATAAATATGTACATAACTGCTACTTGCATTCTACCCGTACTGGGTAGGTGCTCATGAAGCTCTTCCGTTTCAATTACTTTAAAACTTAAAACAGCGTGGCCCAAGGCTGCTTTAAAATAAATTATTAAAAAAATTACAAATTGCAAATGTTGTTGTCATCCATATTTTCAAATAATAATATCAATTGTCAAATGAAATGTGAGAAATGTATTTTGGCACACTTTGTAATTTCGAAGTGTCCATGGTGAAAGTAGCAAATTCGGAATTGTATTTTGGCACCCACCCTTAGACGTAATTTCCAAGTTAAATTTCTTTCACCTAACATTTTTTTCAGAACTAAAGTAATTCATAAATCATAGAGATCTTGGGGGCAATGTCTCTCATTTCTCCTTGTATCAGCCACTGTTGAATAAGTACAACAGTTTGTTTAGAGGTTTGTCCCTCATACTTGACTCTTCGACATAGGTCAGGTTAAACAACGATATTCTGATCTTAGTTTTCTTGAGCAAGTTATAGAAAATGTATAAGGAACACTCATCTTTTTCGAGGTAAATCCTGCAGGTTGGGTCCTTTCTTCTGATCCTCCATAGATGACAATTTAGATACGCAGTTTCAGTGTCTTGGCATTTCTTGAGCTTGAAAATTTATCCGTCGGCTGTAGGAGATGGCACAAAAGAAATCGCGCGGCCATTCCTATCTATACATTGTCTGAACCCTGACCTGACCGCTTTGCTGCCAACGAGAGAAAAAGATACATTTCTTAAGCTGGAGTCAGTTACGTGCGTGAAGTGCATGCGACGGTTCCGCATCATGCGACGAGTATTCACTGTCACACTGCTTGCGTTCTGTCTCGTCTTTCTCACTTAACCAAAAATTCAAAGTGACAAATGCATGTGTTTGTTGTTGTGTACTTGTGTTTTGGTATCTGATGTTATGGTTCGAATGCGGCAATACGGGAAAAGTTGGAAATAAACCAACTTTTACGTTGCGTCCGTTTCATTCACTACTCGAGTAAAAGTAAAAAATGGGATTGTAGCGGGAGAACACCGGCCACTTGGATTTTTAATGGGGATATGATGGCCGTAGAACGTTGTAGAGCAGTTAAGCCGCGTTTACATCCCAAAGTCAACGCGAAAGTGCACTTTGAAACTCTTTTATCGCACAGAAATTTGTATGTTTTCTTCTCTGTTGCACGAAAATTCTAAAACTTTCGTGCAACAGTTTAAGTATGTAAGCACGTTCTAGCTGCGGTTCTTCGATGGATCTATTTTGACTAACTGCACAAACAAGTTTTGTTCTTTAGGCTGTTGCTGATATAGCTAGCTGAACTAAAGCAGTTACTTGTTACCGGGCCTGGGTTACCGGGCCAGGGAGAGAAAAAACGGTCGAACACTATTAATAGGAAAAAAAAACACTATTGACTGTATGATAAGATTTATTAATTAATTATTTGACGTGTATACTTGTTGGAGACCGAATCAACTCTGAGGAAAAAGGAGCTGTTGGTTTCTTTCGCAAACTCAATTATCGCGTCGAAAATGCGGTGAAGTCAGCGCATTTTCAACGGGTAAATTTGATAAGGCAGAGGAAATTGAAACTTGAGAAAGAATTTTATGCAGCTTATGGTTCGTTGGAATGTGTTTATTCTGCATTTCAACGGATCATAAGCTGGTATATTAAATTTATTGCAGATAAGGCAATGCAAGAAAACATGCGCAGTTGAATTTATGTTTGCGTAAGAATTTCACAACACTCCTCCCCCCTTACAAAAGAAAATTTTCGTTATTTTAAAATAGGGAAAATTTCTTAAAGTAAAAAAAAACAGTGCAGATAATTGATAATTAAAATGTGTACGTATGCAACTTTTGATAAAAAAAAATGAAGTAAAGTGCGATAAATTTATATAAATTTATAAAATAAAATTTTTAAATTTTTTTTTTTTTAATTTGTAAAGTTTCTTATTCTTAGTTATATAAACTCTTCGTATTACCGTTTATCCTTATTATTCTACTTGATTTTCAGCGCTAGGCTGTGTGCAGTTGCTAACAATTCTAATTTTTAGATATTTCTTAACTAATCTAGTGAGGAATATAATTACTATCATTATTATCATTATGATTACTATAATAGAGGTAGTAGTATGAAATTCGTGTGAAATAATTCCTACATGATTATTTTCCAAATTGTTCATGTCCTTTATCCGGTTCAAACTAATACTTATCTCATCTAAATCGAGGTTTTCTATTTTAATTTTGTCAAGGCGGTTACTGGAGGACTTTGGAATATTTGGCGGAATTTTTATTGAATGGTCTATGATGGAGTCCGAAAAGTAATATGCGATGGACGTGATTGAACGTGTTCCTAATCTGGCTTCTAAATTTACTTGTGTAGTTAGTGCCTTGCACTTCGGTGCCAATTGCAAAATTCCCGTTTCAACGATTTTGGTGGAGTAAGATGTATTTTTACATATTATCCTTAAGTTGGTTACTGTCGGGACGAGATATAGCCATGTATTTGTTTTTTGTAATGGGTGCCAAAGCTCATGGTTTAAACTGAAGATTCTGACATCGCAATCGCGAATATTGTGCTCTCCGAGACTCAATGCGATTATACAGTTTCGTTGGTTATAGTTATATGTTACAAAATTTTGGTTATATATGTAAGAGTTTGCTTCCGTTTCTAGGCATTCATCAAATTCACTTTGCTGTAGGAAAACGTACCTTCGATTTATTACATTTATTGCGGTATATTCCGCGTCAGGCTTAACATATATATAGGTATCGTTTCCACGTTTAATAGGCAATGGCGTTAACTTGAATAGTTTAAAACTTTCAGATATTAACGGGATTTCGATCGAGGATACCAGATCGGTTTTTACGTATGCGGCTTTTATTTTCGAGATCCTATTAAGGATAGGTAGGTTTTCTATTGTTGGTTTGATGGGGAGTCTAATATTGTCAGTTAGTTCTAGCTGGACTTCCATTAAAGCTTTCACGAATAAAGCAGAGTTTGTCAAATGACGGTCTAACTTTCCTATCTGTGCTTCTTGTATAATATTCAGTAGTTCTTTTTGTTTGAACAGAAAGCGTTCTGTCGCCTGAGTCATAATATTCGAGAGCTCTTCGAATAGGCGGAAATGTTCTACATCTTCAGCGAGCTGGGATACGTTTGCAGAAATGTTGGACAGCAAGTCTCCTATTTCGTTGAAATTCCTATTAATTGTATCGTAGGTTTTATTAACTGTTTTTATCCAGTGAGACATTACGGAAGTTTGCGCATCAATGGCGTGATGCAGGGTGAGTTCATTGTCTTGCAAAGTTTTTAAAGCTGAGTCTATGAGTTCCGCATCATCGTTATCCATGATCCCGAATAGAAATTTTCCCATGGAGCCGATTCCATTTATAATGCCTCTCTTAGATCGCCTGTCTCTGGTGAAGATTTGCCGAAGGAATTGATGGTCATACCTGATTTCTGATAGGGTACTGTTCAATAGTCTTATCGCTATATCGCAATGATGCCATGGAAGCAATTCCATGGATTTGTTGCAAGTTAGAACTAGTGTCTGAAAATCGATGTCGAGTTGTTTAATTTCGATTTCGAAGGGAGTAAAATTCAGGTGGATAACGAATTTCCAAGTAGACGTAGACTTGTGCAGTATACCTATCTCTTCGTAGTATATCCCGGTATTGTTGGCTATAGGAGTCGCTATGTGGTGAGCTTCGGTTTTTATAAACCGTGTGCTTGAAACGGCGAAAATGAACCTGGAATATGCGTGGAAAAATAAAGTAGGTTAGTTTTGACTGGGTCTTTTGAAGGGTTTGAGAAGATTATTGTGTACTAGCTTAAGTTTTCTACCTATTTTAATAGTAGTCGTTTCTGGGGAGTTAATTTCTATGACTTCGAATGGTCCGTTTGCTTCCGGGGTTAGCTTTTTGTTTTTTCTGCCTATGTCATAAAGTAGAACTTCATCGCCGACGTTGAGGGTTAGGTCCTTAGTATTGCGATCATAGTACTTTTTAGATTTCTCCTTGGCTTGTTTTAGTTGTTCTCGAATGATGCGGTAACCGTTTTGTAGTCTAGCTTTAAGCTCTAAGACGTAGTCGTCATAGTTATATACTGGCTCTACGGCCCTCGTAATGGCTGACGGGATTTCTGGTTTGAAACCGAAAAGTGCCTCATAAGGAGAATAGTTTGTAGCTGAATGTGGTGTAGTGTTATGACAAAATGTGGCGTAATCCATCCAAGTATCCCAGTTGGCTGGGTCACTGCTTGCAAAGTTTCTCAGATAATCTCCTAGAGTTCTATGGCATCGTTCTAATGAGCCGTTAGACTGTGGATGGTAGGGGCTCGTTTGTATCTTTTTTATTCGAAGTAGCTTACAAGTTCGTTTAAAAACCTGCCCCACAAAGTTACTACCCTGATCAGTTAGAAGGTATTTGGGGGTTCCGAAGACGCACACAATTTTTCGGACATAGTTTTCGGCTACTGTTTCCGCCTCTTGGTTGGGAATGGGAATTGCTTGAATGAATTTGGTCAAGTCATCCTGGAATGTTAATATATAGCGGTTTCCATTCTCTGAAGTTTCTAACGGTCCTACTATATCCAGGGCGACGCGTTCAAATGGTTGCTTCGCAGTTGTCGTTACTTTCATCGGGAGCCGATTTTTGTTATAAGACTTGTTTTTCTGACAACTTTCACATGTAGAAATGTAGTTGGCAATGTCTTTGAACATATTCTTCCACTTGTATTTTAATTTTAATCTATTAAAGGTACGGTGTGTGCCTTGATGTCCACCTGAAGGGCTGTCATGGTACTCTTTGATCAACTGAGCAATTTGGGATTTATCGGTTAGTTGGACTATGTCTGTGCTCTGGGAATTGCTATCAGGCTTCGGAAATTGCGGGCTTGGGTTCATAGGGTCTTGTTCGCCCTTTGACTGAGATCTGGTCACTACGTGAACTTTGTTTATGTCTAACCGTGTCAGAGCATCAGCATTAGTATTAAGGTGTCCAGCACGATGGACAACTGTGAAATCATATTCCTCTAATTTTATTCTCCAGCGCATAATTCGAGAGGTTGGGTCTTTGTGATTGAAAATCCAGACAAGAGGTTTGTGGTCTGTAATTACCGTGAAAGTTCTACCGTAGACATACGGACGGAAGTGTTGTGCTGCCCATACGACCGCGAGGGCCTCCTTTTCGATCGTGGAATAATTTCTTTCTGCTCGATTTAGCACTCTGCTGGCAAAAGCTATTGGGAGATCAGCGCTTCCAGAATCATTAATTTGGGAGAGAACGGCGCCTATAGCTACATTACTGGCATCTGTCGTCAGATAGAAACGGCGGTTAAAATTCGGATACTGGAGAATCGGTGGGCTCTGGATTGCCTGTTTTAACTTGGAGAACGCTTCGTCGCAGTGAGCATCCCATGAGAATTCCGTGTCCTTTTTTAATAGGTTATTCAAAGGGTTAGCCAGTTTTGAAAAATTGGGAATAAATTTCCGGTAATAGCCTACCAGCCCTAAGAATGATTTAATTTGTTTGCGGTCTTTAGGAGTTCTTATCGAATTTATTGCGGAGATCTTGGAGGGATCGGGCTTGATTCCTTCTTTTGTTATAACGTGACCTAAATAGGTTACTTCTTTGGAGAGAAATTTACATTTAGTCGGTTGCAATTTTAGATTGTGTTTTTTAAGACATTCGAAAACTTCCCTGAGTTTTGAGTTATGGTCTATGAGATTCCTACCGTAAATTACTATGTCGTCTAGATAGACGAAACATTTAACTCCTTGTAGACCAGTTAATACTTGGTTCATCAGTCGTTGGAACGTTGGAGGGGCATTACGCAATCCGAAAGGCATTCGGTTAAATTCAAAATGCCCATTTGGCGTACTAAAGGCCGTTTTCGCTTTGTCCTCTTCAGTTACATTGATTTGGTGGAACCCGTTCGCTAGGTCTAGTGTGGAAAAGTATTTCGAGTCTCCTAACTGGTCCAAGATATCCTCTATATTAGGAAGAGGGTAGGCATCAGCAAGAGTAATCTCGTTTAACTTTCGAAAATCGATAACGATTCTCCACCTGCGATTTCCGTTCGAGTCCTGTTTTTTGGGGACTACCAATAGCGGGGCATTCCAAGGACTTACACTGGGACGGACTATGTCGTCACTTATCATTTGTTCCACTTGTTTCTTTATTTCTTGTTTGTGGATCTCCGGAAGCCTGTATGGTCTTACTTTTATTGGCGGTTGGTTGGGAAGTGTTGTGATGTCATGAGTAACTGTCGGAGTGGACGTGAGTTTGTCACCTTCGAGAAAAAAAATCGAGTTATACTCTCGACAGATTTCGAGCACGGAGGCTCTTTCTTCACTGTTGAGTTGGTCTAATTCTAATAGTGTTTCGAGTTTCTTAAGACGTTCCTCGACGTGGTCAGAATTGGAAATGTGCTTGAGATTGTGCACATTATAGTCACTGAGCTTCTCGTAGTGCAACTTTGTCTGACTGGTAATTTCTACGTCATTATTAGATGAATTTAGAACCGCAATGTAGATATAACCTTGCTCGGGCTTAGTTACCGTGCCAGATGTATAGACCTGAGGGTATATTTCAGATGGAAAACAAATAAGTTCTTCTTGCTCCACAATGGGTCCGAATTTTAGAATTTTCTCCGACCTGGAAGGGATTTTGATACTCTCTCTTCCCACAGAAAACGGAATGGTGATGCACTGGTCTTTATAATCGAATTTTAAAGTGTGGTCCTTGTAACTTAGTATGGCTTGTGTGTTATCAAAAAAATCTTCTCCTAAAATTCCGTCTTGAGCGATGGGGAAATCGGAGGGGACGACATGGAAAAGATGTGTGATGGCTACGTCATTGGCTACTAACATATCCAGGTAGGTGATTCCTTTAGACGGAATATATTCTGGGGTTACTCCATAAATGTGAATCACTTGATCCGTGTAGACTATCGCCTTGTCGTCGAGTTCGGATAGTTTTATTAGACTCACACTAGCACCGGAATCTAGGAGTATTGTGCTAATTTCCTTGGTTGTTCCTGTCAACTTAATAGGAATTTCGCTTCTAAAAGTTTTTGAAGTTTTTAGGTTTAGTACACATTTGGTAATTTCCACGTTTAACTTTGTTTCTGTTCGAGAGTTAGATCGAGAGATGTCAGCCCAGGAAGTAGTTTTACAGTCGGCAGGAGTTCGAGACCACTTTGGGGATGAATTAGTAGATTTGGTAATGGGGTTATTATTGGAGATGGTAATTGAATTAGTATTGGAGTTAGTACGTAGATTAGTATTTGAGTTGTTATTGGAGATAGTAATTGAATTAGTATTTGGGTTAGTATGTGGATTAGTATTTGGGTTAGTAGTGGAGTTAGTACGTGAATTAGTATTTTGGTTAATATTGGAGTTAGTAGGTGGATTAGTATTTGGGTTAGTGGTGGAGTTAGTACGTGAATTAGTATTTGGGTTGGCATTGGAGATAGTAATCGAATTAGTATTTGGGTTGGCATTGGAGATAGTATTTGGATTAGTATTGGAGTTGGGGTACCTTATTTGAGGAGTTGGGCCCGAGTCCCGGTACCGCTGGAACTGGGCGTTCGATCGTTTCCCTGATTAGTATTAGCACTCTTTTGTTCACGTTGCTTATTATTGTATTCACGCTTTCGGCACTGTTGAATATCATGACCCAAATTTTTACAATAACGACAGATCTTTGGTTCAGGGGCATTGGGATTCTTATTGACATTATTAACTTGCTCTCGCTTGGGAGGAAACTTAGGTAATACTGTAGGACTATTTAACTTGAACGACAATTTACGGCATTCGTTGGCTTCATGACCGAAGTTTTTACAGAATTGGCATTGTTTCCGTGGGGTAGTGGGAGTAACTTTTCGCTCAGTTTCTAAAAGTTTTTCCTCCTCTGCAGCGTAGTCTATGGCTCCTCGTAAAGTTTCGTGTTTAGTTGCTTTCAGAATCAGTTTGAGAGGGTGTCGAAGACCGCGTTAAAATTATTTATTGCCATTTGCCGATTTAGCTTCCTTATGGCGGTGCTACCTTCGGCGGTTTCGTCTTTTGTTGTTGAAATGTCAAGCTCCTCTAGTAGTTTCTCGATGCGTGATGCGTATTCGAGGACACTTTCGCGGGGACCTTGTTGTAGATTGAACATTTCGGTCTGTATTATTTGGGGTGAGCGATCATTAGAAAATTCATTCTTTAGGGCTCGTTCTATTTCGGGCCAGGTGTTATATGTGTTATGACGCAAAATAACCTCATATGCTCTATCTGTTAGTTTGGATTTTATCAGATCCAGGAATTCTTCCTTGTGCTCATTGCTAGTTGCACGCGTGTATTGAATTTTGGATACCTGAAGAAATCGGTGCAGACTTTTTGGGTCGCCATTGTATTCAGGGATTAGTTTTATGGCGTTAGACAAGTTGAAGGAAGACATTTCCGGATCGTCTTTGATTTTGAATTTATTTGAATCTGACGAGGATTCTTCGTCTAGAGTATTACTTTCCTCTGGGACAGAAGGGAGAGTAGGGGTGGTTTTGACTTTTGTTTGTTTGCTAACAGGAGAGGTTGGAACCGTTGTCTGTTTGCCGCTTCTTAACGTTATGGCAATAGCCAGTTCTTTTGACATAGGGGGGCGCAACTAAGGCGAAAAGGAAGAAATTGGACACTAGATTAAATTGAGAAATAGAAAAATAGAAAACACCCTCGTGGCGAGTAATAGGCAAGCAAAAAAAACACAGAATTAATAACCCGATATAGCATATAAAATCCGATATAGCACATGAATTTTCGAAATTTTCGACAGTAATGATATATTTTTTTTCCACTATAGTAATCAGTCAGATCACAAAATCGTTGTAATATTCACTCAGTATTTAAAAATTTAAAATAAGTATATTTATAAATTATCAATTAAAAATTAAATTTCAATTAAAATCATAGTATAGTATCATTTAGAACTAGATTCCTTTGTTTTTTTTTGTAATCCTTCTTTTATATTTATATATATAAGTAGAAATGTAAGTGACTCCTAATAAAGCACATACGAGTGAATATTGTAGTTGTGCAAAATATCTAAGCTTTTTACTAAAACTTTTGTTCTAAATGCGATATCTGAGTGACACTTTTTAAAATATAATAATAATATAAAAATTTTTTGCTTACAAGTAAAATAATCCTGACATACTGAACGGGCTGAAATTCATGTAGAGGTGTAGAGAGTGTGGGCACGCTCCTCCCACTATGTGTAGGCCGGGAATTGATCCTCCGACTTTCGAGCTGTAAGATGTGGGCACGCTCCTCCCACTATGTGTAGGCCGGGAATTGATCCTCCGACTTTCGAGCTGTAAGATGTGGGCACGCTCCTCCCACTATGTGTAGGCCGGGAATTGATCCTCCGACTTTCGATCCTGGCAGGTGCAGTGTTTTGGACACGAAAAATTGTCGTACAGAGATTAGTGCGCCGTGCCGTTCCCAGTGACCCTTTTAACGTGTTTAGCACAGGATTAATGGCACAATAGAAAAATAGAAAACACTCTTTTTTAAATTCACTTTTAATTTTTAAAACACTGGATCCACCGTCGCGGGATCCCACGCTGCCACCAATTTGTTACCGGGCCTGGGTTACCGGGCCAGGGAGAGAAAAAACGGTCGAACACTATTAATAGGAAAAAAAACACTATTGACTGTATGATAAGATTTATTAATTAATTATTTGACGTGTATACTTGTTGGAGACCGAATCAACTCTGAGGAAAAAGGAGCTGTTGGTTTCTTTCGCAAACTCAATTATCGCGTCGAAAATGCGGTGAAGTCAGCGCATTTTCAACGGGTAAATTTGATAAGGCAGAGGAAATTGAAACTTGAGAAAGAATTTTATGCAGCTTATGGTTCGTTGGAATGTGTTTATTCTGCATTTCAACGGATCATAAGCTGGTATATTAAATTTATTGCAGATAAGGCAATGCAAGAAAACATGCGCAGTTGAATTTATGTTTGCGTAAGAATTTCACAACATACTGCCAAAACGCGGTCACAGCCAGATGAAACTAAATTACACCCAAAGTTGGGGCTTGTGAAGTAAATGCTTTGACAATTAGAATGCGTTGCATGCGCCGGTATCTATCCTTGATATCATAACCCAAACCCGTAAGGACAATGTGAACTTTGAAAATACATAAAATTAAAAATAAGTAATTCGTAATTGCACATAAAATTGTTCAAAAAATGTCAGCATCTGCCGCCAAAAACTTATAATTTGTTCCATCAAATTGTCCATCAACTCTGAATACAACAAAAGCAATTTAGCATACTAAGTTATGTTTGCCCAACTGTGAAACGCCATGAATATTAAAAAAAATGTTCATTACAAAAGCCGAACCTCACATAATTGACTTCTGCTCACTTCAGCATGAATAATTAGTGGAGAATAAGGAATAAAGAAAGCGATTTACCTTTCAAGCGTTCTCTGTCCGAATAATAAAACCCACAGTGCACTGCAGAGAATCCTTTTTACCATTCAGCCATCGTCTGTCAAAGTGCCTGTTTTGCATATGGAAAGTCATCTTTAATCCTTCTTTTTCCGAGGCGTTTCTTTTTCTCCGTTCTCAAAGGCAGCCAGCACGAAAAAAGGTAAAGTACTTGCTTATTCCCTTCATGCGTACCTTTAATGGGCTGCGACACGGACTCGTTTGCCTTTCATTTCATTACACCTGAAGGATTGGTGTGCGGCTCTTGCATTTGCCCTGTGTTCCCCATTCTTCGTGGGACATATACAACAGGAAAAAAGTACATGAACCGCCACAGTGTATCGGAACCATCAAGATTTCCACTTGCAGGATTACAAGGGCGGCGAAGGGCCGAGGGGTTGAACACGACCAACAGAACTCTATGTCGAATGGGCAAAATCAGTCGGTGCTGGATTGTAAATTATATGCCGGGGATGCTGGGCGAAAAGTAAACCTCTCTTCTCGTGCCCCTCCAGGTGCGAGTGGTTGTTGGTTGTTAGAGGGCCGCACGAACTTTTACTTCTGATTTCGATTCCGATCGCAACAAGAACGTAAATTACTGGAATCAAACTGCAACATTGTACGATAAAAATCGGGATCACCAGGCACTGGAGCTCACCTGAAAGGACTGTTACAGGTGATTGATGCGGTAATGACAACCGACTGCGATTTCAGTAAATTGCTCTATCGAACCGAATGAATGGTTTTTAACGTGGGCAGCTTCAAGCCGCGATATTATGTCGGAATTTATGGTAAAAATGGTTTTTTGATATCTTTTATCGCGCGAATCTACTGACAGAACTTTGGTACCAGTTGTGCTATAGGCTGATTGCTTGTGGTCCATAGAGCACCGCTGATAATACGAAAATAGGCGAACGCGTGCTTACGTGCAATAGCTATAATATCTTGTTTGAGTCGAGGTATCTATAATATCTTTGAAATCGTACTCGTTTACACCTTTTATGTCACAAGCAGTCGTTTAAAATCGCTAGACTAGATTTGGAGATATTGAAAAAATGGTGTAAGTTGGTCGTTATCGTGGAAACTCCGTTTCAATTGAACAGGCGGAAAATTTGGGCGCCCAATTTGATTGTTAGTTTTATCACTTACTAGGTTTTTGAATTGTTGGGGTCAAGGAACCGTTTTATTTTAAAAAAAGTGTTATGTTCTGAATAACCCTCGGTGGCCTATGCGTCTGGCTACCTTCCCAGAGGTTCCGGGCTCGAATCCTGGCCAGCCCCACGGTCCATCGCCTTTTCCACTTTCCCACCTACATAACTTTCCTTTTTTTTCTTCCCTCTTTACATTCCTGATCCCTCCTATCATAGCCTTGCTTAGCCCTTATATCTTCCCCGCTCCACCAAAGCGTATGTTATCGGTTGGTTGATGAGATTCAACTCTTTTCAGGAGGCATAACACTCCAGCGAGTTGCAAAACAATTATTCAAAAGATAAAAAAAAATCAGTGTTTTGCAAATATCTTTTAAACGTTAGTCGTATTTCTTTAATGAAAAAATCAAGCTTGGGAATCACCCTTTTTTACTACCAGTCTGTCATGTCATTAAGGTCTAGTATAAGCTTGGTTCAAAGAATGGGGGTGCTCATGGAAATGTCTGATGAGCCTTACGTTTGGACTTTAAGATGTTGTACGACTTCGGAAATACTTACTAGAGGAGATTTTTCCACAATCAAGTTGTTCTGTTTATAATCGAGCTTCTAGACCGTATTGGTGGCGGCAAACTCAACATGATTCATGTGGCCCTAGTCGATAATCGATTTGATATCCCGCTTGATTGAAGTCATCTCACGATAAGGAAGACAAGGTGTGACACGTGCTTATCTTTTATTGTCGAAAGCCTAGGAGTAACCCAAAGTACCGTCATCAGATAGGATTGACCCCTGGCGAACACCAGCCGAAATGGCGTGGTGGTTGGATTCAACGCCGTCCAATATTACCTTGATTGAACGACCAGAAAGAAAGCTCTTAATCCATTTCTTTAGAAGTAAGTTTATACCAATAGCTTGGAGTTTGATTAACAGAACATGGTGCCATATTTTGTCAAAAGCCTTTGAGATATCCAGAGCAACCAGACCAGACTCACCAATGCGGTGAATGCTGTGGTTGATATGCTCGGTTAAACACACAAGGAGAACACCAGAAGACTATTTAATGTATCAGTTTTTACACAATTTGTAGGTTAAGCGATATCTTCAAAAAAATGATATATCGACGTTTTTAAGAATTTAAATACCCTATAATAGAGGGTACCAAACTTCCGCTTAGGTGAGATCTTTTCCTAGCGGGTTGTGCCCCTCCTGTTCACCGGCTGCTGCCTTCGTTACACTCGTTTGTTGGCTGGTTCGCGGGATTAACTTGTTTCAGGAGGCATAACACTCGGACGAGGCTATCTTTCGCTAAATTCGCAGCTTGCGGCTCAGCCGGCTTCTTAAAAAATGAACTCATACAACATCCAAGAGTACGCGAGGTCCACTGACCCCTCCTCATTTATCGTCCAGGCTGCCCTTAACCTGTCATCCTTTACGAATCTATTTACGAAGAAAATCTTTTACTCATTAAAAATATCAGAATACACATCTCTGTATTAAATTGCCCATTAGCATATTGTATACACCAACTATCTTCGTTTCTTTTCCTAATCTTTATGATCCATCTGCTCTCAATCTCTTCCTACCCAATTCACAGCTTTGTGATCACAGTACTTATGTCTATCTCTATACAACTTACTCTGAATTGGGGCTGCAAAGCCATATCGAATTCAATGCCGAATGAAGTTCTGTCTCATGTCTAAAAAACCTTGCATCCTTGCTTGAGATTTTTTAAGAGACACAAGCTATAATCGACAAGTCCTACAATTGACCCGCTACCACACCCTGCAGTCCACCCACTACGGCCTAGAAGCGCAATCATAACTAGAAGAACTACACTATGGAACAATCTTCCGCAGTCAGTATTTTCGAACTTGTACAATATCTCAAAGCTCAAAACTGAGCTTGTTCGCCATATTCATGTGCACCCACAGGCCTCTCCTAACTATATTATCTTATTCTATTCTTCTGACTAAGCTGACTACTAGACATTGCACTATGGCCTGAACGACATGATAGACTGGTTGGACTTAGGTGATTCCTAAGCTAGCTTTTTTACACATAAAAAGTTGTTATGAGTCTAATAAATCCTTTTGTAAACTAAAAGGTTGTCATTCGATCACCAAAGTCAAGCAGCATTAGACTCGGTTAGTACTTATATGGGGGACAGTTTAAGAACACCATAATACCGTTTGGATCGTTTTTTAGAAGGAGAAACGAAAAGTGTCCTATCCGGATAACTCAAAAAATTCTATTATTATATTGCAATGGTTATTGTCTGACATTTTATCGCACGGCAGAAACACTATGTACTTTCCAAATGTTGCTCTGAATCGCAGAATTGAAGTTAATCTCGCACTATATAAACTAACCTTAGAGCAAGATCGCCAGATCTCTAATGTTAATCAGCAATACACGATCATTGATCATTATCAATACATGTAAATATTTGGCAATGATCTAATCCAAAAAAGGAGTCAAGCAAGTTCGATGAGGATATTTTGATAAATTGCGATCAGTTGATCACCATTCACTATTACTTTTAATCTCACAGTCTGAAGTAAATTATTAATTTCCCAGTATAGGAAGTTATTGTAATCGGTCCGAAAATCGAAATCGAAAATTTCGACGTATTTTCATCTTTCAAGGTCCCAGGAGCATTTTAAGCAAAAAATTGGGTGGAAGTATGTGTGTGTGTGTGTGCGTACGGATGTGGTCATTTTTTCCTACACGATATCGCGTGAACCAAAAAAGATATCGACTGCGTTGGGGTGTCGTTCGAAGCGTATTAACCGAAATATGATCTGAAAAGATTTTCATAAAATTCGGTCGAGCCGTTTTTTTGTTTAAGCGGCGTAAATGATTTTTGTACCTGCACGATATCGCCCGAACCACGAAGGATATTGACTTACTTGAGGTGCCGTTCGAAGCATATTAGCGACAATATAATCTGAAAAGATTTTTATAATATTCGGTCGAGCGGTTTTTTGGTTTAAATGACATAAGTGATTTTTGTACCTGCACATTATCGCGCGAACTATAAAAGATATCGACTTAGTTGACGTGCCCGTTCGAAGAGTATTAACCAAAATATGATCTGAAAAGATTTTCATAAAATTCGGTCGAACCGTTTTTTTTTTGTTTAAACACCGTTTATGATTTTTGTACCTGCACGATACCGCGCGACCTAAAAACTATATCGACTTCATTGAGGTGCCGAAAAAAGAATATTAACAAAGAAATGATCTGAAAAAAATTTCATAATATTCGGTCGGGCCTTTTTTGTTTAAATAGAAAAACTTCGGCTAATTGTTAGAAAGACCTTAAATTGACAAGTTTTGCTAATATCTAATAAACTCGATGGAATGAGACCCGTTCTAAATGAAGTGATCTTTTTTGGGTTCTGCACAGCGATAGTCTTCGAACAAAACATCACTTGTCAAAATCCAACAACCTTTAAAAATCGTGCAAAAATTTCGTTACCCTTTACAAACAGCGCGATTTTTTCAAACCTTGGATTAGCACTTTTTGACGGGGAATTGTTTTCTACGCGTGATACAGTTTCAGGAAATTGCGGTTTAACCCGGGGTACAGTCAATCTGTCACGAAAAAATAGAGAGTCTCCGAAAAATGACATACCGAAATTTGACTTGATGAATCGTTAGGGGGGCATGTAATGAAGTTAATGTCAAATTTCCGAAATCCCCCTCCCCCTGTTTTTGAGAAAATCCAAAAAATGCGTCCAAATTTTGAATTGCGTTTTTCTCAGAATCTATGGGTTTTGGTGAAAAGTTCATTAACAAAAAATGTAGAGGACATTGTTAACTACATTTTATGTCATTGAAGTGACGTCATCCGACTTGAAATACAAAAAGTAGGTGAGGGGGAGGGGGACTTTGACATTAACTTCATTACATACCCCCCTAAGGATTCATGAAGTCAAATTTCGGTATGTCATTTTTGGGAGGCTCACTTACAGATTGACTGTACTATTACCGCAAAATTTGCTCTTTTTGGTCAAGTCTGACAAGTACTTAACAGTTACAGTTTTGCTAATATCTCCGGAAAGCTTTGGAATTTCCAAATGAAGTCATTCGCTTCTCAGTTTGTCAACGGCGCTTCAGCACGCTCAATACGAATTTGAACACCCGCTTTAGTGCAGCGAACGAAATACGGAGGACATGTTTGTTTGCTAACGTTCAGGAAAAACAAATTCTCTAGAAAAATCTTGTGGATTTACTACTATTATAGTTATTTGAACTAGCTTCGCTCGGGATTGCTTTGTAATCAGTTCTGATACTAGCCAATTTTCCACTAGTGCTAAAAGTGTAACTATTTTGTAAGAAGTCAGTTTATTCCATCTTTGTTCATCATACTGGGAAGTTAATCGTGTGGACCGAAGGGGTCAAACCCACATCCCAACTAGTTTTCCTGATTAGTCGATAAAGTCCTAGAAGCATACTCATTATAGACGAAGTTGACGAACTTGTTGAATTTAGCAGCCAATCTTTTCTCTTTCAAGTTTTCGTTCGAGTCTCATTACAGTATATCCATTAGAAGCAAAATTAATTGCTTACATTTAAATTCTTCCTTTCATTTAAAAATCCCCCTTTTGAATCCAGTTATTTGTATTAAGAAAGTTAATCTATCTGAAAATTTGCATTAGAGTTCAGACAACGTAAGCCACCGAGTCAAGTTTAACCACTTTACGTCCTTTTTTGCCACAAAGCGCCGCTCTTTTCAAATAGAATGATAAATGACTGCGTTAATGTTGAACATTGAAGAAGGGACTTTTTCCTATGACTTTTGCTTTTTCCCCTATCACAGGTAAAACTGCTCGGAAACTATTCGATGAACAGCGACAGAGGAAAAAAGTACCATAGCCGCAGGACTTCGAGCTCCGGAGCCGGTGAAGTCCCTCGGCAATGAGTTCCTTTGAGCCGGTACTGGACGGGAAACGCGCAAGGTAAATAGGAAAAAGCACCAAAGTCGAATAATGGATTTTGTTGTTGTTGTTGTTGTTGTTGAACGATGAACGGGAAAAAAGTGCAAAATCCTAGAATTGATGATCTGTTGCCCGAGCTAAAAGCGCCGTCGTTTATCATTTCGTGCTTAGCGCATTAAACTCGCGGGCAAAAGAATTGTTCTGGACTTTTTCGAAGTAAAAGCAGCCAACGAATTGCCATTTTGAAAAATATTCTCCGCTTCTGATAAAGAAATATTTTAAAGCGTTTCCATTTATGCAGCTTTGCTGTCGCTATTACTCTTGGGGATGAGATTAAAGTCTGGTCTCGTGCACATGTTCAAAGGAGAGACAAAAAAGGAAATTCCACCTGAAGCCACCAGGTATACTGTGTGTATGTATGTATATACACTAAAGGGATCTAGCAACGGCATCGTGCCGAGATAGCCAAACAAGTCCTCCGGTAATATTATACAGGGCGATGTACCGGCTGCATTTATATGAATAAATCATGCACCGTGCATTTATATCAATTTCCGTTCCTAATGTTCCATTGCACTTAGCCTATAAACATGTAAACTGGCTACAAACTAGGCACGCTGTACCCTATGACAGGTAGACAGGTTGGTAATGTTCGTGCGGTAATCTTGAGGAAAATGCATAAGATGAAGAGCCAGTCATACGACCCAGTGCATAATTGAATCAGAGGGCAGGTTGCATGACCATGTTCGAGTTCATTTGTTGCCCATCTGATGTTGACGTCGTTTATATGCTGGAGGAGTTTTATTTTTGTTTTTTCTTTATTTATTTATTTTTTTTTATTTTTCATCATTTCAATTGGGAAAAAAACACAGCCCGAGATTGAATTATGTAAGAAGGTCGCTTAGACTGGTTTAGAAAGCGGCACGAAAGAAAAGTGATTTTTGTATAATTTTCTTTACCACATGTAATTATGCTCATGGTTTCTTCATGATGATTACTTAGTTGTTGGGACTTAAGTGGTACTTCACCAAACGACTCAAATTCATCTATCAATATAAAAGTCAAGCATTTGTGCATCAGTGCAATATTGAAGAAGACGGAGGTTCTTCAAATTTGACATAAACATACTATTAGTAGTAACTCATTTCCTCTCCTTGCTGGAAATGAGGTAGTACTAATAGTATTGTATATCTGTTATAATCATAGAAGTTTTGTTTTGTCACAGCAGCTAGATAGATTATTTTTTTGGGTCATTTAATGTAGAATCAACTAACCGATCCCAAGATATTTCCTTTGCGTGACAGCATTCTATCCAAAACTGCGTTCTGACTAAGGTTTGCATACATCAACGAGGATAATCCTTAGATCATTAACAACAACCTATCCATCCATCCATCCAATGGCGCTACAGCCTAAATAGAGCCTTAGCCTCCTCTAGGGCATTTCTCCAAGTTTTACGGTCCCTTGCAGCAGTCTCCAGTTCCGGATGTTGATCTTTGCTTTTGCGTCAGCCGTCACAGAGTAGTGATGAGCAAAAATGGCTTTCTTCTTGCAGTCTTGTCTTGTTCTTGCACATTTAGCAAGACCAAGAACAAGAACAAGACTTAGTTATCCTTGCAAGAACAAGAACAAGACAAACTGAACAAGAACAAGACTAGATTAGTCTTGTCTTGTTCTTGCGTTTGCTCATCACGATCACAAAGTCTATCCATCTCCTCCTAGGTCTACCTACTGGCCTATTTCCCGAAATTCCTGATGTCATAAGCCGTGTTGGGATACGATTGACCTCCATCCCGACTACGTGGCCGACTGGTCTCAGTCTGTTAATTTTTATTAAAGTTGAGAGTTGTGGGTCGTCAAAAATTTCATACAACTCGTTGTTGTATCTTCTTCGCCATATTAGCATTCTCTCTGGTTAGGCCTATGCATCTAAGAATTTTTCTCTCAAACCTGTTGACTCGTTCCTCTATGTCCTGGGTCATAGTCCAAGTCTTGCTACCACAACACAGTTCTGGTCGTATTACTTTTTTGTAGAGTGAGTTTCGTTTTCCTGTGCACTAATCTAGAGTGTAGTATTTGTTTGTGGGCATGAAAGGCTCTATTAGTCAGTAGTATTCGTCTGGTTATTTCTTCTTCTTCGTTTCTTTTTGTGATTGTAGACCCAAGTTACACTGTTTTATCGACTACTACTAGGTTATGTTGTCGATGGTTATATTTCTTCCCATTCTAGATCTTCTTGCTCTGGATTGTTGCATCTCCTTCGTTTTTTCTTGTTTATCTTCAAGGCTATGTCTTTTGCCGCCTCTTTTAATTCGACATAGACTTCTTTTGCTGACAAAAAGGACCTTCCCACGATTTTCACGTCATCCGCATATCCAAGTAATTGCACCTACTGTGTAGCTATTGATGCAGTTCTCTGGACTGACGTTTTCCTTATTATCCATTCTAGGACAAGGTTGAAAAGCATGGGGCCAGTCCATCTCCTTGTCTAAGTCCTTGACGTGCTTCGAACTCTTTTGTTATAGCATTTTGGATCCTTACCTTCGCCAGTGAGTAACTCCGCCTTCGTCTGGTCCCAAGTCCAGGGTGTGAAAGGAGGAGGGTTGTCGACCTGCCGAGTCGATCGTAAAAACTAGGCAAGAAACCGCATGGATACACGAACTAACCATTCACGAAATAATGCTACTGCATCCGGGGCAGCCGATGCGCCAGCGCTGGGGACCAGGGATGCTGGTGAGAAGTGGGTTACTGGCCGAAACAATGCTACTGCATCCGGGGCAGCCGATGCGCCAGCACTGGGGACCAGGGATGCTGGTGAGAAGTGGGTTACTGGCCGAACACCCAAATTAGTCACACCGAAAAGGGAACTAAAATTCGCTGCGTGGAATGTACGAACAGGACATCACGTTGGTCAAAAGGAAATCATAGCAATGGAATTGTTGAAATGCAAAATATCAATTGCTGCGCTATCGGAACTACGGCTTACCGGATCCGGGATATTGACAATCGTCCCGCCAACAATCGACGAAACGATGATGCTTTACTATTCCGGTGGTGAGAAAAGAGAGGCCGGCGTCGGCTTTATGGTCGACCGACGGGCTGCCAGCAGCGTTATCGCATTCCAACCGATATCCGAGCGTTTGGCGGTTATAACCATCAGTGGAACGATCAAGACCCATATCATATCCGTTTATGCGCCAACCGAGACCAGCACGGACACGAACAAGGACGAATTTTACGATCAGCTTCAACAGACGCTGGATATGATACCTCAAACCGAATTAATAATTCTCGCGGGGGATTTCAACGCACATTCAGGAGTAGATCGAACCGGCTGGGAAGAAACCATGGGCAAATTCGGACACGGAGTAATTAATGACAACGGCTTACGCCTGCTTTCATTCGCATCGTCAAACAACTTGATCGTTGGCAACAGCATTTTCCGCCATCCACTCAAACACCAACTCACCTGGCGAAATCCATCCGGCAAAGACTCGGCGATGTTAGACTACGTTTTGATCAACACAAGATTCCGATCGACGCTTAAAGACGTACGTGCAATGCGTGGACCCGATTGCGGATCGGACCATTATCTTGTTCGAGCGAAATTGCAGATGCGACTGCAAAGAGCGAAGAAAACGGAGCCACCACCAGCCAAGAAAAATTGGGCGTGCCTACGGGACCCGGCCATCGGGCGAGAGTTTCAGATGGCATTGTCCAACAAATTCGCGGCGCTCGCAATACCGGACGATATCGATGTAGAAGAAAGGCAATTGTCGGAGTCTATTGTGGAGTGTGCAATGGAGTTGTGTCCAACTATCCGTAAACGGACGCAGCCATGGATCTCGGACAGCTGTCTGGACCTCGTCGATCAGCGGAAGCGCATGAAACACGTCGACTTTGAGGAATACCGAAGATTGAACAAAGAAGTTCGGCAGAAAATGAAATTGGAACGAGAAGCGTACTGTAATAACGTTGCGGCCGACATGGAAAAAGCGGCGTCGAGGCACGAGTACCGGTCGCTGTACCAGACAATCCGCCGGTTAGGCGGCAAAACAACATCAACAAACGACAACATCAAAAAATCGGATGGAACTTTTGTGACTTCTGCCCATGAACGCCTGGAGCGGTGGAGAGCATTCTTCCACCAGCTGTATAACCACGATCCGCCGCAAGGTCCAGCACCCGAACCACCGATTATCGAACAGCCGATGAATCAGTTTCTCGATACCGAACCAACAATTATCGAGGTGAAGACAGCAATCAAATCGCTGAAAAATGGAAAGCGCCGGGAATAGACCAAGTAACCGCCGAGATGATCAAAGCTGGAGGTGATGTCTTATCACAACGACTTCATGTCCTCATAACACACATATGGCATTCGGATCGTGTCCCTTCGGTATGGAAGAAAGCGATCGTTGTCCCAATTTTGAAGAAAGGCGACAGTCGGGAATGCATGAATTATCGCGGTATTAGCCTTCTTTCGATCGTCGGTAAAGTATTTACGAAAATAATACAATCGAGGCTACAGAAACATCGAGAGCAAACGAGCCGGGAGGAACAAGCGGGATTTAGACCACATCGAGGATGCATTGATCAAATATTCGCCCTCCGTCAGTTAATGGAAGAAAGAATTCGTTGCGGCAAACGCATTGTCGTCGTTTTCATCGATTTCAAATCCGCTTTCGATTGCATCGATTGGAACAGCTTGTGGAGAGTATTGGTAACCGAACACGTGCCATTGAGAATCATCCAACTTCTCCAAGCGTCGTACGATGGCTCAACCAGCAGCGTTCGTATTCGAAACGACTTATCCGAGGAGTTCCCGATTCAGACGGGTGTCCGACAGGGAGACGTCGCTTCGCCACTTCTCTTCAACGTTGTGATCGACGCGATTATGCGTGAAGCATTCGTTGGACGACGCGGAGTTCAATACGACGACAACAACTTCGTAACAGACTTAATGTTCGCCGACGATAGCGCTGTTTTCGCCGACACGGATGCCGAAGCAACGGACATCTTATACGATATTTCCCGCATCGCCCAATCATACGGGTTAAAAATCAATGCGGAAAAGACCAAAGTGCTCACAACGGATGGATCAAGAGCCAGTGTTCACCTCGATGGAACCCAAATCGAACAGGTTCCAAGGTTCAAATATTTGGGATCATTGGTTGAGGAAACGAAAGTAGCATCGACGGCCGACGTTCACAGCCGTATCGGCCAGGCAACAGCAACATTCGCCTCGCTCCATTGGTGCATATGGAAACGAGCAAATATTTCCATCAAAACAAAACTACGTCTTTACCGAACGTTGATTCTTCCGATTCTTCTTTATGGATCTGAAACGTGGACACTGCTCAAATCGGACGTTAAGAAGCTCGAGGTCTTCCAAATGCGATGTTTGAGGCAGATCCTCCGTGTCTCACTCCGTGATCGCCTTCGAAATGAGGTTGTCAGACAAAGATGCGATCAGCAAACACTGATCGAAGAAGAAATGCAAAAAGGTCGACTACGGTGGTTTGGACATGTTTGCCGAATGGATGATAACCGCTTGCCACGTAAACTTCTCTGACGAGACCGTCCCGCAGACTGGAAAATCCAGCGATTGGCACCGAAGAAAACTTGGCTAAAGAATATCGAGGGCGACCTAAAGAATCAAAGATTATCAGTTACCGAGGCTCGAGACACCGCCAAAACCCGAGAAGAATGGAAGCGAATCGTGAATAGAATTCGGGACCCAGCGGCACCGACAGCAGCGTATCCGTTGCGGGGACGTCCCGCTCGGACCGCCAGCTAACGGATCAAAGAAGAAGAAGAAGAAGAAGTGAGCTATTTGTTGCCCTCCTGACTCCTAATTCTTATAAGATCTCGTATAGCCTCTCTCTGTTTATTGAGTCATATGCCTGTTGAAAGTCGCCAAATATCTGGTATACATTTACATTTCTTTCCCAGGTTTTCTCCAGAATTTGCCTTAAGGGCAGTAGTTGGTCCGATGTTGACCTGTTTGTCCTAAAACCAGCTTGATATTCTCCTATAAGGCCTTCCACTATAGGTTCTAGTTTTTGTTTCACAAGGATTGTGAAGGTTTTGTAGCTGGTACTGAGGAGTGATCACCTGTATTATCCTGAATTTAATAGCAGAAAATTGCGTTCCTTTTCAAAAAAAAATTATAATTCGAGGACAGCTTGACTGAACCGCCGAGATCCTTTTCCGCTGAATATTTGTTGCATTGAAGTCATGTAGAGACGGATTGGCCCCCTCTTATCGGCGAGCATTTCGGTAGGGACTGGCCTAAATTTTATATATAAAAAGGTAGGGGACGGTGCGCGCCTATTGCATATAAGGTCCATAGGAAATATAAATTTTCGAGCAAATACTGTACAATCCATGCAACAATCGCACTGCGTTCACCGTGCGCTATATCACAATCTGTGCAGTACTTTCTCGAGCCTATGGACCCTGGACCGGCCCGTGCAATACGGCCCGAGGAATACTTCTCTCAGGAAGATGAAAGGCCAAATTCGAGCAGGTCTTCATGAGCGTAGTCACAATTATTGCGAAACTTTCGGTTTTTTCACAAAAAAAAATTCTGAACCACCGGCCCTTCGAGCATTTACACGAATGGGACATAGGCCAATCCGGCCCTGAATTCATGCCATGGTTTTTCATTGCAGGCTTTTCGGCCTCGATAATAGCAAAGGAATGGTCCATCCATTAAATGACCTGGGGTAGTAGCACCAGCGAGCACTAATAATTATTATTGCTCGCTGGTAGCACGTAGGCTGCTTCAATCGACCTCTTCATACAAAAATTCAAGTATTACAAAAATTTGTGTATGCAGAGGTCGATTGAAACAACTGTGGGATGAAAGATTTCCAATTTTCGTTTCCATTTGGCATTTGGGATGTAAACGATCCCAAACAAATTGAGGCATACAAATACATATATATATGTATGTGTAAAGCGTCACGACTTAGATAAACTTACAGTTACCTTAAATTCTGACTTGAATGCAAATTGTACTCGGTACTCGATTCTACCCTATAAGTGATGATATGAGAAAAATGGAATCTCAAGCCCTGTAGTCGGGAAGGTGCGAATAGCCCCTACAGATGGAAAGGCAGGTTACTCTTTGAAATCTTACTTAATTATATGTAATAAAACTATTTAACTTTATTCTGTGCTACGGAACTACTGCTGCTTACATTATTTTTGGCTATACCTGCATGCTCTACAAGAGACTCACAGAGATCCTCGTGAGCTGCTAGCCAGATTGTCAATGTTTCGGTTCCAATGTTATTGGCGTCTGATGTCACCCCTAAGTATTTAGCTTGTTGTGATAAGACTAATATGCTGCCATCGAAAATCATTTCTCGCAATCTCAATAAAGTTCGTTTAAATTTAAATATTACCCAAAAATGTTTTACGGGTTTGAAGTCGTATCTATACTGGTGCGCCAGCCGGAAGCCAAATTAAGTGCGTACTGCATGCAATACGATATGAAGCGGATTAAGCTTCCGACTAAATATTTCCCCACGATTTGTACGACATGACAGACTGGTAATACAAAATCTTAATTTTGTTCCAAAAATATCAATAGTTGATCTTCCGCTTTAAAATCCACTCCTCTTTGGCGGTAGTTTTTATTTTTCTACTTCCATTTATTACATAGAGAAATATCTTTTTCTTAGTGATGTTTTGGGTCCAAAAGTATCGCGACCACTAGTTTGGGCTAATGTACTACACCCCTATAGCTCATATTTGTAGGCAAGACCGCTTAAACAGGTTCAGCAGTCTACCCAGTGACTTGGTGCTTACGCTTGACAGTTCGAGTTTCCCGGAACCTGAACACAGTCCTGCCTTCGATCTGTTGGAACGGAGATCGCAAAAGCGGGGCTAGGGTGTGTGCCATGGGGATCCCCAATTCTGCTCCGGCTATCCTTGCCCTGGTTCTCAGGTGGGTCCACAAGTTTAGGGCAGAGTAGCGGATATCTGGGTCAGCTTGTTTTCTAGAGAGGAACGTCATTGCGGTTCCTCCTTTTCTTTACAGAGGTTGAAGTTCGATTCATCGCAATACCTTAAAAACATCCTTTCCTAGTCCCTTCCCTCTTTACAAGAATTCTCAAACCACACTTTTGTCATTGCCTGTAAATATAAGTGTGAAAGTAATATCCTTTGCGATCGTCCGTATTTTGATACGTTACGTTGTTTCATTCCTTTCTAACTAGGAATGACGTTGTTTCATTCCTTTCTAGGGGGCCTCGGTGGTCTAGAGGTAAGGCGCCTGACTACTATCCCAGAGGTCCCGGGTTCGAATCCCGGCCAGCCCCACGGTCCTTCGCCTTTTCCACTTTCCCACCCACATAACTTCCCTTCTTTCTTCTCCCCTCTTTACATTCCTGATTCCTCCTGTCATAGTCTTCGCTAGTCCTTCCCCGCTCCACCAAGTGCATGTCATCGGTTGGCTGATGAGATTCAACTCGTTTCAGGAGACATAACACTCCAGCGAGTTGTTTCTCAAATGCCCCGATGCCATAGTCGCGAAATGGTTGGAAGTAGGTGGAATAAAAATATCGCGGCTAGGTTGTGCCAGCTCCTTCCTACTTCTCTGTGTTTCTCTTTCTACTTTCTATCTTCCGGCTAGAGCTGCTGTTCGACATTCTATACGAAAAATAGATTGTCGAACAGTACAAATGGGCTTTCCCTAAGCCTCTAGTCTACCACATAAAAAAAAACTAGAGCTTGCTGTTCGACATGATATGATGGAGCTAGACTCAACTCTAAGCTCTAGTCCTCCACAATAAAATCTCCATTTATGTGCAAAATTAATATCAAAAACCAATATTATAAAGTAATCATATTAAAGATAAAGTGATTGCAAGTAATTAATAATATAACGGCCGGTACGTGTATTTCTTCACATGCACTTAATCTCATGACGTTAAAATGCATCATCGTTTTTCCTGGTCAAGTTTAATTAAAAAACTCTAGACCGGTTTCTAAGTGTTTAAATATGTCTATCAGACAATAACAAACGTACTATTCTTGGTTCTAAGGCAAGATCTAAAACTTTATAATATCAACGTTGATTAATCATCAACTAGACTCAAGTTCTAAGCTTCACTAATCTAAGATCATTAACAGTCATTTGAAGGCGAATTTTATAGCTTACAAAAGCATTTACCAGCTATAAAATACCTGTTTAACAAAGAAGTATACACCTAAGGGCAAAGAATGGCTTCTTTTGAGTCGCAGTCGCATTTTATGGTTAACCAATTGATGTTCCTCGAGCGAATATTTCTTCCTGTTAATAATCTAAAGGAATCGTTAACCCATCCTAAAAATTTATGACCCAGCATGAAGACAAGTTTTACGAGATAAGTCGTAAAAGTTTTGCCAGGACGAACGGCCGCAAGATAGGAAAAGCAGAACTTTAATCCCACACACAAAAATAAAACCAAAATAAAACGTCCTTTTAGCCAATAAATTTTATTAAAGGAGCCTTTCTTTTATTTCAGACATTGGACAAGCACCTCCGTTGCCAGATCTCCAAGTCCCAACTGGGCCCGAACTGCAACAGATCATCAAGACGATAACATTCAGACGCCTGCGGCCAATAATATGTGATTAATGTTTGTGCACTCAGCAACGAGGTTTCTCAACGTGAAAAGCGATGGCCGCAACTGATGGCCAGATTATATTGGCCGCATCCCGATTCGGGGATGCCGTTCCCGTCTATCTGAGGGACTTTGCGAAACAACAACTGCCCGCTGTTGCGAAGATTGTCAAGGGCCAGCACCAGAATCTAGGCGTGCCGACCTTATCGAATCCATCACTGCAGAGCACGGCGCTCTTTCTGAACGCTGGCAAGAAATATCAGATTCTAGCCCAGCCCATAAAGATCAAGGAAGGACGGAAGCCAACTAATGTTGGGCCCAAGGTGCTCATACCTGAAACATACCCTGGCTACTTTGAACTATTGAGCGAGGATGGCAGATCGACCAGATGCATCGATTCCGTGCTCGAGCTATCTAAACGTCGCAATTTACGCGTTTTAGTGCGCGAAACATTTCGATGCAATCACCTTAATAAGACAATGCACGCCGGGGACATCCTTACAACCATTACAGATAATGGCAAATTTCTGCAATGCAAGTCCATAAAGGACGAAATTATAAATTTGCCACTCGAAGCCAAAGCAAAGTTTTCACCGATCGCCAAAGAAGATAGCATCAGCGGTGTTCATTCGGTGAAAAACTTACTAATGAAACGTATGCCAGTTATTGTAAGGTAATTCGCCATTATTAATTTAAATTAATTTAGTTCTAATCCCTTCATAAATGATTCCATCACGAGATTTTAATTGTGGCGCGTAATTTGAATCCCAGGTTTCACAGTCAGAACCCAAACCATAAACACAGGGTTAAAGGCCCGTTATACCCATTATAAGTCCGCTTATGGTTGAAGGTTGCACTTGAAGCCGGGCATGAGAGTAAACCCATTTAGATAAGACTCAGCAGTTATATGGCTCAATCCTTCTTCAGAGTTAACATATACCCTAACGAAAAATTGAGCCATGTAATGGGTAAGCCTTATCTAAATGGTTTCACTATCTAGTTTTTGTCCATAAAGGACAATTTTCAGCTTTTAAACTCGCCATTATATGGTTTCCGTCAAAGCACGTTACTGGTCAGAGTAAGTCGTTTATTATGCTAGAAAGTTAAGTGCCCAAGGATGCAGTACAAGATTAAGAGTTTAAAAATTGCATCCGGCGAACAAGTGCATTTCAGTATTTTTAATGCAGTCCTGCATATGTATATCGACTTCATCGTCTCTATTCGGATTGATTGAATTGACTAGCCATTGAAGAAAAACAACCTCTATTCAAAATATCGGGTTTTATGGTTTGCTACATGATTGCATTCCAATAAATTTGCTGATTCCCAGTTGAACTTTTGCTAATTCGTCATAACTTGAATATGAGTTCAACCCCATAAACCACAAGCTTACTCCGTAGAAGCCCAGCGGGAAAAATTAGGAGTGCTGCCAAATATGCTTCCAAGGGAGTATTGTTGGAGTTTTCAGATATTTTATGGAACGAAGAAAACGGGCGTGTAGCTTGGTGACCATAAATGGTGTCAATAGGACGGTTCTCGTTCGATATGGAGAACAAGCAGCAATGGACGTGGCTAGTATACTTAGTTGGGGGACCGCTTTGGTAAAACCACACTCGTGCTTGGAAAGGAAAAAACAATTGGTGAAGATGAAAAAAAATATAAGCTTTTCGGCACCGGGGCTTATTCACATCTCCATGATTTTTTTTTAAATGATTTTTTTTAATGCTCCTACAGCGCTTTTGAAGGAACATCAAAAAGGTTATGCTCCCCTGCAAGGACATGCAATGCTAGAAAGTATATGGAACTGGTATGTGAACGAGAGCGCTGTAAGCTTTATAAGGAATGCTCAAAATTGGCTATTGTAGCACTTCATTTCTAGCTGGGAGGTCACTGGGTAATGAATCGATTGAGTTGAATGGTTTTCTCTGGCTACCAAAGGTCTCCTAAATGGTGTCAATTTGTAGACTATTTGCATATATTGCACGAGAAAGGTGCATAGACTGTACACGTGAGCCGAGCGAGCGAGTCTTGTGTTGTTGGGAAAACATGGTCGTGGAAACAGAGGTTATATAGTCGTCGTGGTAGAATCGGTCAATTCAGCTCAGCGTGGAAGTTTTCTTTCCAAATAGCTTCAGGTAGCTTGGAAATACTGTAAAGCCTGACCAGACCAGAGGATATAGGGTCTCGCCCAGTGGGGTATCGATGGCAATGATGACTCTCATCCAGGGCCCAGAGAACCATTCTGTGGCATCTCAAGGTTCCCATCCAATTCCCTGATAAAGGACTGAGTCAAAGGACTGAAACTAGCCTACTCGGAATCAGTCGCAGCCCTTAGACAGGCTAAAAATCTAATAAAACTGGATTAGGGTCATCATTGCCTTTTAGGAACGTTATCATTTTAAACAGGGCTTAGCAGAAGAACGTTTATCAAGGAGCTTATGAGCCCTGCTCAAGTCCCGGTGCTCTTCAACTAAAGCCCTTTCTGCCTTCGTCCAAGGGCTGACGATCTTTTCAGTTAGTGGGGCACATACCTTCACAATATGCCTGACCCAGTGTTCATCCACCATCCATCCTCACATAAAAAAAGATAAGCGAAATTTGTGAAAATTTTGCATCGTTCTTCCTCGAATCTTTCTCGTCCTCTGTATTCCAACCAGATGAAGACAATTTTCGACATATCAATGCAATCCAAACGGCTCAAAACTTTTCCCTGTCTATAACCAGGGATGATATCTCGAAACATATAAATGAACTTCCACAAGATTTTTCGTCCGGCCCTGATGGAGTCCCTCCAGCTGTTCTAAAATCCTGTGCAGGGGCCCTACTGTCTCCTCTTCTATGTTTATTTCAAAAATCCCTAAATAAAGGGCGCTTCCCAACCTTATGGAAGAACTCTTTTATTATACCTGTCCATAAGAAAGGCTGTAAAAACGAAATATCTAATTATAGGCCAATTGCGAAGTTATCGTCTATACCAAAACTCTTCGAATCTATTATTTATTCTGCTATCGCCCCTATCTGCAAGAGGCTTATCTCAACAAACCAACATGGTTTTCTTGCAGCCCGTTCCACTACTACTAATTTACTGGAGTTCTCTTCACACACAATTAGAGGCTTTGTCACTGGCTGCCAAACTGACTGTGTCTATACAGATTTTAGTAAGGCTTTCGACAAGCTCTCCCACTCTATTATAGTTCTTAAACTAAAGAAATTAGGCTTTCCGCATGCCCTTGTGGATTGGTTCCAGTCGTACTTAGCCGATAGAACCTACCAGGTTCTATTCCGCGGAGTCAAATCGAAGAACATCGAAGCGTCCTCTGGAGTCCCGCAAGGCAGTCATCTTGGCCCTCTTCTTTTTATTTTATCAATTGACGATATTGTTACCCTGCTAAAGCACTGTAAAATCCTTATTTACGCTGATGACATCAAACTGTATCGCCACATAAGGAGTATAGAGGATTGCAAACTTCTGCAAGCAGATCTAAACACCTTCTATTCTTGGTGTTCCAACAACAACCTTGTGCTTAATATTAGTAAATGCGAGATCATGACTTTTGGTAGGAAACGTGGTGTTATAACTTATGACTATACTTTCCTTGACAACAAGGTCTCCCGTACTGAATCTGTAATCGATCTTGGGGTTAGGTTAGAAAGTAAGTTGGATTTCTCCACCCACATCAATTATATCTCCTCCAAGGGCAATTCAGTCCTGGGATTTATAAAAAGATGGTCCAAAGAGTTCAACAACCCCCTCGTCACTAAACACCTGTACGTATCTTTGGTTAGGCCTTTGCTTGACTACGCTTCCCAGGTATGGTCTCCTTACTACTCCTCCCATGTCAGTAGAATCGAATCGGTTCAAAGAAAGTTCGTCCGGTTTGCACTCAGTCACCTCCCGTGGGATGACCCACTCGCTCTTCCGCCTTAGGAGAACAGACTTAAATTGCTCAACTTAAGCTCCCTCCATAAGCGCCGTGAGGTCGCTGACGTTATATTCGTTCATCGACTGATGAATGACAAGGTGGACTCTGGTTTCTTAAGAAACCGCGCGTCATTTAGAGTGAATAACTACAACCTGAGAGGTGAACCTCTCTTGCACATTAATTCCTCTAACACCAATTATGGCATGTTCGAACCCGTTAATCGCATGCTTATAAATACTAACAACAATAGGAGTGTGTTTAGCTTGCTAATCAGTGAAGTTGTCCTTAAAAGGACCCTTCTCAATGTGGCGCGACTCTCTGCGTGCCTCACTCCCTTTTTAGTTTTGCATGCTTCTCTGTTTAATGTTTTTGATCTTTTATGTTTTTAATATTTTATGTTTGCATGTCTCAGCTGAGCCACGGCAGTGGTAAACATTTCTCAGCCCTGCTGGGAAGTGCACCTTCTGTATTAGAAGGGAAACTCTATATATGTATATATATACATATATATACCTATATATATGTATGTATGTGTATGTTATATACATATAGATTTTCACGCTTAGCTGTAAAGTGCGCCTTCTGTGCTAGAAGGGTTAACTCTATTAACCCTTATTTTACACACTGGGTCAAATTGACCCCACGGTTTGTTCGAGACGATTTTTCTCGAACAAACCGTTAGAATTAGGGCCTGTAGCGTCACTGGCATTTAGGGGAAGTTTCAAACTAAAGGCGCATGCGGAGAAAGTTAGTCAGTTGTGTTTTTTTTTTTGATAATTTTTTTTGTTAATTAAACAATAACAATTGACGTTAACAACAATGCAGTACTCTTCAGAAAGGTTCAAAATATATGTGTAATTTTTTACAACCCGTTATGTAAACAAATACAAAAGTTACTAACATTTTTCTCGTTGGGGTCAAATTGACCCAGTGTGTAAAGTACGTAATTTTTTGATAGTGTGTAACACAAGGGTTAAGTAACAGCTTTTTACAGAGAGGATAACTTAGGACAGAAAACACGAAGACGCATCTTGGACTAATGAGTACGGCCCTAGACTAGACATTTAGTATCTGAACATTCTGAAGCTATTGATAACTTACTTAACTTGCAAGTGCTGCTTTTACCGTGACAATGCCTCAGCATATTATAATTTTTTTGGTTTTAAATCAGTTGTTGGCACCACGTGACATATTCATTTTGCCAAAGTGCAAATTTTGTGATAACAGTTACACCATGCTGAGCAATGTATTACGCGATCGCTGCAAATATTTGTAGGTTAGGTTAGGTTAGATATGGCTGACCTGTTGGTTTAACCTCATACACTTAGGCCAGAACGATAGGTCTATTGTGATGCCACCTCGATCATTTGTGTAGGGTGTGCATTTGCATCACCTCCCATATCCAGGACCGTTGAGAGATCAGCGTGCCTTACCAGGCCTTGAAAGGCCATAGGAGGTAAAGGGGCTTCATCATCGTGGGCTAGATAGAAAGAGGCCATCCTAAGTTTCTTCTGTTTTAACTCTAGGTCGACCACAGCGAGGCCTACGTCACTAAATTGGGGGAGAAGAACGGTGGTTATATTATTTTTCACCAGAATACCTGCTCTGAGGTTTCCCTTACCTTTGATATAGAAGAGATTAAATTTAGGTGTCCTTAAGCCACAGAGGCTGTCACCAGCGATTCATGGCTCTTGGACTAACTAGGGCAACATCGACTTCGCCTGATGCCAGGTAAATTGAAGCGCAGCTGGTTTACATTGGTTCAGGTTTATCTATATCAACTGCACCATTTTTCAGGTGTTTTGCTTCGACATCAGTCACCTCCGCTTTTTTGTCGCTGGTGTAGCTGCTGGAGCATTGTGCCTGATGAGCATTATTTTGAACAGGATTATCACGAAATTTTTACTTTCTGTTCAATTGTCGTTTTCTTGTCTCAAAAAAATAACAATCCTTTCTATTACACTCCACCTCTATTCACGGAAACTTGAAAAACGAAAAATGCGCCATTCTTTTAATTAACTTTTTCATTAAAATTGAAATTTCACGCTTTCTTTAAAATATTTTTTATTTTTTACTTTTCAGTACATTTTTTAGTTAATGAAAAGAATTTTTTTTAAAAAATTTTTTTAACCATTTATTTTATTTTCTACTTTTTAGTTTATTATATGTATTCCGCCATTTTATGATGGCAATTCTATTAGATTTAAAATTACGTCACACAGTTTACTGTATTCATTTGATACCCATGTCGTGGGCTCGGTGGAACATAATTGCAAAAACGGCCGCCATCTCGGAACCGTCTTCTTGATTTTTTTACAAAAAGGTCAGATTGCATTTAGTACTTATACATGATGAGTTGAACTCAAGTTGAACCCAAGTCTAACTACATGTAAACGGGAGTCGAGTTGACTGAACTCGACTCAGCTCTGCTACCTGGGTTTAGTTGAAATTATGCATACGGACATGAGTTCAGTATTTGAGTAGTTGAATTTAGTTGACAGCAGCATCTCTGTGTTTGTTTGTGATTTTTTGTACCGTGTATTGCTTCGTTATTATCAACTCACCCTTAACTCAACTATTCATCTCATCATTCATACACATTAACCACCCGAACTACGAGTGTGTGCAAAATTGGAAGTTGATCGGTTATATTTTCTACTTTTTAGTCTATTATAAGCTTTCCGCAATTTAGTGTTGGCCGCCATTTTGAATTTGGAATGACGCCACATAGCTTATTGTGTTCTACCTGTCATATCCTTTCATTTGATACCCATGTCAGAGGGCCGCGGAGCACAATTTCAAAAATCGGGCGCCATTTTGGAACCGCCATCTTGATATTTTTACAAAATGGCCAGATTGCATTGTCATCCAAACTAAACGTGTATGCAAAATGTCAGCTCTATCCGAAACCGGGAAGTGGGTCAATTTTAACTTCCAAGATTTGACGACAAACAGTGTAAGTTAAATAAAAGAATTTAAAAATGCCTTGTTGTGACGAGCTCTACATCACAATATCTGAACGGCCATTAAAATTCACAAAATTTTCTAATTTATTAAACAAATCTTATATAACCGTAAATTAAATCGCATCATGGTACAGAAAAACTAAAAATCTCCGTAAGTCCTTAAAGCTTTTGAAAGCTTTTTTACGTCATCTCAAAAGATTTCCTTGAATTTGTCAAATATTAAAAAGCTGTCAAGCAAGTATCCAAACCTTATAAGGCGACAGGGCTGCGTCCATACACCATTGCCATCAAATGTGTAGCCCTCCTCCTCCTTCGCGCCTCTTCTTTACTTTTACTTAAAGACCAATTTTCAATTCAACTGCGGGGATCTATTATAACTAAAACTGATACTTATTATTTCTGCAAAACCCTTAAACTAATTTCATTTTTATTTAAACTATTTCAGATTAGTTCACGGAAGTGCACCGAAAGGCTTAAAGCAACCTTTTGTACCAGAACTACGTCTATTGGGCTGTGTTGAAGTAGATCGTGTATTTGCATTGCCATTGCAAAAAGACACAGATCTGATATCTGTTCCATTGAATGCAAAAATTAAGTTACAAAGAGCAAAAAATATGGAGCAGCTAGAAAATTTTATTGAATACTCACGCTTTTTGGAAAAGGCACAGCGTCTTTTAGCGGATGCACGTGATCGCCTTCAGATAGTTGATCTTAAATTATCCGAGAAGGAGAAGAAAGAATCAAAGAGTAATAGTCGTAAGCTGCCAGTAGTCGTCAATAGGGGACTAGAAAATGGCTACGTACTACGAAAAAGTGCCAGCCTTGACACAAATAAATATCATCAGCAATCTAGCTTGAGTACGATCGCTGATGAATATGACGAAATTGATCACATATACGATTATGTACGTGGTCTAACACCACTATCGAAGAGCCTTAATCGGTTCGATCCGATATGTGAGTCCACTATTAAGTCACAGCCCGATAGTGGAAACTACAGTAGCCTAATACGTGTTAGTAGTAGCAGTAACAATAATAACAACAGCAGCAGTAACAACAACAACTACAGTAGTCTAGAGTCTAGTAAGCAAGTCAGTAGTCATCATAGCCACTATAACCACCATCATCACCAGTCACAACAGCAAGTCCCGCACCTGCAACCGCATTTTAATCACGGCCATATTCAGGAAGATATTAAACCCGTGCCACCACCGATCGAAACGATTCCCGGCAAGAAGCTACCGGAGAAGCGGCAAAGACCGACGTTACCAAAACTGTACGTGAAGAACTCCTCGAGCAACCATCATCCCAAGGTAATCACGAACAATACCACCGTAAACGGGAACTCACCGGTCGGTGCCATCAACGGTAAAGAAAGTCTGGAGCCTCAAAGTCCACTGTTTCATATACGGTAAGACCCTTAATCATTTTTCTTTAGCCGCGATGATTTAGATTCACGATCGTTTTGCCTATATCTACGCAGGTACAAGAGCCTGAGCAGCTTGCAGCTGACTCCAGACAGCAACTCCACAACGCCGATCTCTACAACGCCCAAAGGTCAAGAGAAGATCAATCAACTGCCGAAAAGTGCAAGTACGGGCGGTGCTCGCGAAGGTACACTGGACTCTTCTCGTAGCGGTGGTCGAACCTCTGGTGATTCCAAATTGCCCGAGAAGAAAACACGTCGCCTTTCACGGCCACGTAGTCTTTCTAATTTGGTCTGGGATCTAAGACCGTCTAAGGAGAAGACCAAGAAGAAGCTCTATATCCATCACTTCGACCACCGGCAGCAGGGCACCCTGTATCTGTAATACTAAGGTAAGTTACGTCATTTCTGCTACCTTGTCGGTTTTCTGTTATTTCTTGGATTTTTTACGGATTAGAAAGGAATTGTAGCAGTCAAGGGGGAAGACCTGTTTTACTTGGGCACATTTTGACGATCATTTGCAAAATTGAATGGCAACTGAGCATCGCAATCGAAAAATACTTTCTATTGCAGCTGTGCGGCTGGGAGAAGGGAAGAAGTTCGTTGACATAAGATTTTTTATTAAGAATATGTTACTTAAAAAGAATACGTTAAGGTAGTTTTGGAGGTCGCAAGATTAAAAATTCCAGAAACTGGAGAAGGGGCTTGTGGATATTCTGAGTTGATCATTTTGCGGCATTATGAGTTAGCGAAGGAACAGAGGTTATCCTCACAGTTGTGTGAAGGAAAGACCTTTGGAATCGTTTAACAAACAAAATAAGCGAAATGGTGGAACACTCTTTTTAAGTAACAGTTTTAAAATTAGGTGCATAAGTAATTGTTGATCCATAACGGACTAGTAGTACAAAGGGTGACACTTGAGTTTTGACTACCACATAAAAAATAAATGTAAAACATATTGGATCCAAGGCAACACGACATTGATTGCAGGATTTAACCCAATTGAAACGAGATAGATTTCTCGTTTTTTATTAGACAGAGTGAAACTCAGAAGTCACGTTTCGTTACGTTGGAACTCTTGGTTGTTGAACGAATTCGGAAATAGTTACTGTGGACGATTGTACCACATTTGAGTTATTCTATTTATGAACGAATCCTTTGGCTCTCGTTTTCGGAACAAAAGTTGTGACAACGAGAAATACACTAATCTTGGTCTCTGGGACATACAACGTCATGGGCGCAGGTGATTTTCAATTTCGTTGGAACAGTGGTCGCGTTAATATCGGTACAATTTCCCAGGACTGCTTCATTCCTGCGGTAAGTCAATGTGTGAATAAAGAGCGAATGCCGCTGGTTTAGATTGCACCTTGACCCTTACATCCACAATAGGATGTTTTTTATGCCCCGTCCCAAATAAATGAGTTATATTCAAGGCGAGGACAAAAATGTAAAACTTGTAGATTTCAGACCAAGCTAAAAGAAGGCTGAAGAAGGAGTTTGCATCTTTTAAGAAATCCAAAGCCCTGTGAAGTTTGTTTGCAAATGGAATATATTGCTATTGCAACCCGATTAAAAATAATTTCATGGTTAATTTCCTTACTAGCACGCACGCGCCCGCAGCTAGCACGCATAGCGAACAAACAGGCACGCCACAAAAGTACGTACTCTCCCGCCACAGGCACGCAACCTCCCGCCACAGGGATACACGCTCCCGCCACTGGCACGAAAATCTAAAAATTTGTTCGCTAGAGGGATGCACTCTCCCGCCACAGGTATCCACTCTCCCGCCACACGCACGAAAATCTCAAAATGTGCCTGATGACGACTTTACATACATATATAATACTCTTCTCCATCTTTTTTAAGAGGCGTAGAATTTTTATTCTAGGAAAAAAAATTTTGTTCTTTCATTTTAAATTTGAGTTTCGTGCGTACCAGCTGCATGCTAGCTGCGGGCTAGTGTTATTTTTACTCAGGCGTGCATGCTAGCTGCGGGCGCCGTGCGGGCTAGTGCATGCCAGCTGCGTGCTAGCTGCGGGCGAATTTCATTTTTACTCGTGATTTATAATATTCGTGCGTACCAGCTGCATGCTAGCTGCGGGCTAGTCTTCAGGCGTGCATGCTAGCTGCGGGCGCCGTGCGGGCTAGTGCATGCCAGCTGCGTGCTAGCTGCGGGCGAATTTCATTTTTAATCGGGAATGAAGATTCATGGCTAAGTTCAACAGTGTTCCCGCACAAAGATATACATAAGATGACGTGGCAATCACCACACGGAGTAACTAATAATCAAATTGACCACGTCCTAATTGAAAGAAGAGGGGCCACGAGTATACTGGACGTAAGAACAATGAAAGGAGCGTGCTGTGGCTCGGACCACTATCTAGTCAAAGTGAAATTGAGAACCCAGATAGCAACTAAAACGCATAGAGTGCAAACTCAACCAAAATACGATATAGATAAGCTAAAACGGGAAGAAATAAGAGATGCCTACCAACATGCTGTCGTACAAAACTTGAGAGAGGTAGATGAGCAGCCCAGCATCAACGACAAATGGGAACAGGTCAAAAGCAGCATAAAGGGGGCAGCAGAAAAGGCACTAGGCTGGGCCACCAGACAGACTAGAATTGATTGGTTTGACCAAAACTATAGAACCGCAATTGAAGAAAGAAACCAGAGCCACCGAGAGTACATCGCAAGGCCAACAAGAGCAAGGATGGAAGTCTTCAAGGAAAAAAAGAAAAATCGCAGAGAAGCTGTGCAGAAAGAAGAAGAGGGAATATCTAATTAGGAAAATTTTACAGATACAGGAAGACTTCAATGAAGGGAGAATTAGACAAGCGTACAAAGGAACTCGCCAGATCACCAATAAGTTCCAGCCAAGAACGGACATCTGCAAGGACATAGATGGGAACTTGTTGGCAGATAGGATAGGATAAAGGAAAGACGGAGAGAGTATTTTCAGAACCTATTGAATCCTATCTCCATATCAAACGAGAATGCAGAGACAGAGGCATTTGTAATTCCCCAAGGTAACATCTCAATAGAACCACCAACACTGGATGAGGTGCGGGAAGCTGTAAAAAGGCAGAACAGCAACAAATCGCCTGGCGCCGATGGAATAGCAGCTGCGCTGCTAAAGGAAGGAGGACCCCAACTATTACGAACATTACACGAACTCATATGCACCATCTGGGAGGAAGAAGTTATACCAGAGGACTGGAAGAAAGCGATTATATGTCCAATATACAAGAAAGGAGATAAATTAAACTGCAAAAACTACAGAGGCATCTCACTCCTCAGCACCAGCTATAAAATCTTCACAATCCTTGTGAAACAAAAACTGGAACCTATAGCGGAAAGCCTTATAGGAGAATATCAAGCTGGTTTTAGGACAAACAGGTCAACATCGGACCAACTGCTGACCTTAAGGCAAATTCTGGAGAAAACCTGGGAAAGGCATGTAGATGTATACCACATATTTGGCGACTTTCAACAGGCATATGACTCAATAAACAGAGAGAGGCTATACGAGATCTTATCGGAAATAGGAGTCCCCTCAAAGTTGGTACAACTAATCAAATGCCCCACAAATAGCTCACTGGCGAAAGTAAAGATCCAAAATGTTGTAACAGAGGAGTTCGAAGTACGTCAAGGGCTTAGACAAGGAGATGGACTGGCCCCCATGCTTTTCAACCTGGCCCTAGAATGGGTGATAAGGAAAACGTCAGTCCAGCGAAGTGCATCAATAGCTACCCAGTCGGTACAATTACTTGGATATGCGGATGACGTAAACATCGTGGGAAGGTTCTTTTTGGCAGCAAAAGAAGTCTATGTTGAATTAAAAGAGGCGGCAAAGGACATAGGCCTGAAGATTTACGAAGAAAAAACGAAGGTGATGCAACAATCCAGAGCAGGACGATTTAGAATGGGAAGAAATATAACCATCGACGAACATAACCTAGAAGTAGTCGATAAAACAGTCTACCTTGGGTCTACTATCACAAAAAGAAACGAAGAAAAAGAAGAAATAACCAGACGAATACTACTGGCTAATAGAGCCTTTTATGCCCAAAAACAAATCCTGCACTCAAGATTTGTGCACAGGAAAACGAAACTCTCACTCTACAAAACAGTAATACGACCAGTACTGTGTTATGGTAGCGAGACTTGGACTATGACCCAGGACATAGAGGAACGAGTCAACAGGTTCGAGAGGAAAATTCTCAGATGCATAATAGGCCCAATCAGAGAGGATGGAATATGGCGAAGAAGATACAACAACGAGTTGTATGAAATTTTTGACGACCAACAACTCTCAACTTTAATAAAAATCAACAGATTGAGACTAGCCGGCCACGTGATCAGGATGGAGGACAATCGCATCCCAAAACGGCTTATGGCATCAGAAATTTCGGGAAGTAGGCCAGTAGGTAGACCCAGGAGGAGATGGATAGACTCTGTGACGGCTGACGCAGAGTCAATGCTCAACATCCGGAATTGGAGACATGGGGACCGTCAAACTTGGAGAAATGCCCTAGAGGAGGCCAAGGCTCGATTTGGGCTGTAGCGCCATTGGATGGATGGGTCACCTTAAATTGTTGAAAGATTAGTTAGCCGTTAGATTCAGATTGTCTCCTGAAACGGAAGGAATGCTGGAGCATGTTTTATTGGTGATAAGACAACAGTACTTCGTTTTGGAAAAGTTGAGCTTAACACGAACACGAACCGTTGATTGGGAATACTTAGGTTCAACGAACCTGTGAATTTGATGAAAGGGGACTAAGAGAAGGTCGTTTATAATGATTATGAATAGGGCGGGCGATACAATTGAGGCCTAGAGGACGTCTCCAGATACAGTGTGTGATTTAGGCTCGACACCCTCCAATATTACTTTCATTGCACTAAAAAAATACTCTCTCAACTAATTCTTTAGAACTTAGTCAATTCAAATATGTACCTTGGAGTTTTTGCCAACAAAATAGAGTGCGATACTTTTCAGCGAATTTATTGACTTCGAGCTCTTTGAAACAACAGTCCTGGAAAAATCAGGGGGCCTCGGTAGCCTAGGGGTAAGGCGCCTGACTACTATCCCAGAGGTCCCGGGTTCGAATCCCGGCCAGCCCCACGGTCCCTCGCCTTTTCCACTTTTCCACCCACATAACTTTCCTTCTTTCTTCTCCCCTCTTTACATTCCTGATTCCTCCTGTCATAGCCTTTGCTAGTCCTTCCCTACTCCACCAAGCGCATGTCATCGGTTGGTTGAAGAGATTCAACTCGTTTCAGGAGGCATAACACTCCAGCGAGTTGTTTCTCAAATGCCCCGATGCCAGAGTCGCGAAATGGTTGGAAGTAGGTGGAATAAAAATATATCGCGGCTAGGTTGTGGCAGCTCCTTCCTATGTACTTCTCTCTCTACTTCTCATCTTCCGGCTAGAGCTGCTGTTCGACATTCTATAGGAAAAAATAGATTGTCGAACAGTACAAAGGGGGCTTTCCCTAAGTCTCTAGTCTATCACATAAAAAAAAAAAAAAACTTTCCCTGGTAAATAAGAAAAGTGAGCTCTGCATGAAATGAAATTTTTCTAGATGAAAGTTACCAAGAACCGTTAAAACGTATTGCAAAAATAAATCATTGTATCCCTAGTTTCTTTTCCAGTTAGTTTGCTTTTCTTGCTCAATTTTGAGTCTTGTAGAGGCTTAATCAATGGCAATATTATTGTGAATTCGATTTTATGACTAAGAAAACCAAAAAAGCTGGATTCAATAAATAGGTTGTTGTAGGAGGTAGCGATGAACCCTACAGTATCATCAGCAATGGGGATTCTGTCGCATTTTTTAGACATACGTTGATTGGTGTGTATATATCTTGGGATTTACGTAAATTCCACATGGAATTTCGCGCATGAGCTTTTAAGAATAAGATTCGTGTTTTCGCTAGGATGAAAGCTTCTCTTGTAGGAGAAATTTTGATACGGTTCGTGTCTTCGCTAAGACGAAAGCTATTTTTTACAGGGGAAATTTTCATGAGGTTTGTGTCAGCCGTGGGAAAAAGCTTTTTTTGAAGAGGAAAATTTCGTGTCTTTGCTAGGACACCCTACGTTTAAACTTTTGGAGTTTGCAGGTTTTCAGATAAATGAACTGACTGACAGTTGATCCGTTCAATTTGGAAAGGAGCTTCTAGTTTGTAGAGTCCGCGAAAAGGGGGGCTGAAGTAAAATCGTATGAGAGTAGCGGGCTAGTCTGGGTTTCGCGGAAGGCAAGAGTGCTGTCCTAGCTTTTGTGCCGCCCACTTTATATGGGTGGCAAAGTGGATGTTCCTATAATATCTATAAAATTTGCGTAAGCCACTATCCAGATTAATTTGTGAATATCTGCGTCTCTTGTTGTAACATCCGAATCTTTAACTACTTTCTTCAACGCCAGGTGGAAGAGAAGGCAGTCCAGTCGTTCTCTTTTCTAAGTCCGTAATCAATGTTGATTGGTACGGCTAGTGTTTCAGATATCTCTACTTGGCTTAATCATAATCAAACTATATATACGTGTCAGTTAATTTCAGTCAGATACCGAATTCTTTTATAGCTTTGTATGTAGAATTCTACCCTGACTATAATTGTGATGCTTCTAAGGTGGGGGTGTATGCTGTTTTGTTCGGCAGCATAGAGTATCTTTCTTTCCTTCCTACACGCTATTATATCTCCTAACAGCCACAGGGGGCCGCTTCCGCTCTCGAGGCCTTGTCTCATTATCAGGCCCAAAATGTGGCTGTGGTACATAAGCTTGTAATATTTTTGGTTGCGAGTGGCTCCGTGAGGGGAAACCCAGGGGATTTGTGAATATCCTTGAACGCAGGGCTGATACTTACTTGTGTCATCTCTGATCTTACTTGTGCCTTCTCTCGGGTAGGGTAGGGGCAACAGGGGCTATGAGGACATGCCCCACTAAAGCTCTTGACGTTCTCTTGCATCTACTAGCCCCACCCTCTTCACATCAAACATCTAGCCTCGTGCAGTGTCCTCAGAAGGAATCCGTCACCTGGAACTGAAAACCCTACGGACATAGCAATTTTTTGAATTTGCTACCCGAGGGTATGGTCGCTACAACCGCAGACTACCTTCTCCCTACATTGACCTTTTGGAAAGACTTCTCCGTCGAATGGGCCTCAAGAAAAGAGTGGAGAAACGGAGATGTCTTGCGAAAGTTCGCTGAACGAATATTCACTGACGACTCCAAAACGTCAGAGGGTGCTGGAGCAGTGGTTTATTTAGAGATCACTAATTGTTCACTGTCCTGGCACCTCCCGGTGTACACTAGTGTCTTTCAAGCTGAAGTGCTGACGATCTTGAAGGCCTGCCAGACAATGAACTTAGAACCTACACAAGAATGTAGTATTGCAATTTTCATAGACAACCAAGCATCTATAAAAGCTCTGGATTCAGTAATGATGCGCTCGAAGTTAGTGGAGCAATGTAGAGCTGAGCTAGATAGGCTTGGTAGAAAGCACAACCTGACTCTCCTCTGGTTTCCCGGTCATAGTAACATAGAGGGGAACGAGAAAGTAGACTACTTAGGCAGGGAGTCTTTATCCGAGACCGAGATGGTTAGCAGCCCAATCGCTCGAGTCAAAAATGCTATTTTTGAATTCCACCTGCTGCTAGCCAGCCAAAAGTGGAGAGCACTGGAGACCTGCACCAGCTCTAGGGCGACTTGGCCGGCCATCCGTTACCCCGACCAAACAACCACTCCACAATCAAGGTACACGAGTTGTGGCAACAAAACGGCGCACCAAGCAGAAATTGGGCCTCCTGTCACACTGGAGGCAGCCCTTCGTCTACCTACCATCTCTAAAACTCCTTGTCCATGTTCTCCTGCAAACCTGTGGTTACCGACATACTGGTAACGCTAGGTTTCACCTTTTTGCTGACCATATCGCCTACCCGATTATGGTTTGTATTCATATGTAGTGGAAGTCGCAATTTTTCAAGACTCCATTCTCTGTCCATCACATCCCTTGGATGGATGTTATGTCAACATTTAATTTAGACGAATATCGACTAGTTGCTGCGGTTATCGAGCTCTGTACAGAGTGGAAAGATTTTGCAAATCGTTATTCTTATTCTTTGGCCATGATGGTCGTCGTTTATTCTGGTCCCTGGTCTCAGTTCTTTGTTCCACAGTAGTGTTTTACCGGAAAAGCTATTAGCCTTACACCAATCTTCCTTGGAAGGGACTTGCCTGATCTCTTTCTCACTTTTAAAGGTAGAAACCTTGACTGACCAACTCAGGTAATTTTAAACTTTTATTATAAATTTTATGTAGGAAGCAAAAAGGATTTTCTACACTTATTAGTTCTGCCCCTGTTAAATGCTAATTGCGCGGAAATGATACTGACAGCGATTTGGCTGAGGTACGACGTGTAGCTACGACCTTATCCCTCTCAAAGGTTAAAGAACCAGCCTGAACATTGGATTAAATGTCCGATACTTAAATGTAAAGCCAAACCTGTCGAGAGCAGAGGTTGGTAATAAGATCATTTATTACTGCCACTCTAACACCGCGGAATCTATAATAACCAAAATCTAAAAAAAAAAAAACATGACAAAACCAAAAACCACCTTCTACAAGGCGGAAAAAACCAAACAATAAACATTAAAATAATTTCTCACCGAGCCAGCAAACGTCGCAACCATAGTAATTATGGTAATTAACGTAGGTATGCAGGCAGGTACGTAGCCGCTTAAAGTTTTTCCATATGCATATCGAACAGCAGCAGATTTATGCCAGAATCACGAAAGCGTTAAACTAGAACGGTATGCCAGGTAAAAATCAAAGCCCGAACTAGAACCACCTCATTCCGCTCAAAGTCACTCAAGCCCGCGTGTCAGTTTACCTCAAGTTTAAGGCCGCCATTCGCGCGGTAATTAAAAACGACAAAAGCCCCGCAATACACACACCGAAAAACAGACATGCGATGTGCGTCTTCGCTTTATTATGATTATGGCCATTACGACGTGTCATTTTATCCCGACACTTCTCTCGCAGAGTCGCCAACCGTCAACGCGGTGTGCCCAGGTACACAGGCCTGGACCGAGGCGGTACAAATTGAAAGGCGAGGAGATCTTCAGGTAAATTAAGAGCATAATTACTATGATTGTTGCTGTGCTGCTGCTGTTGTTGTTGTTGTGTTATGAAATTTGATCTTATATAATTCAATTATATCGCACTTCAACGCACAGCGCCTCCATGCGGCCGGGGCTAGCTATTTACCAACATGTGGACGTTGATTGTCCTCGATTTCTAAGCTGCAGCGCGATTTATAGATGCTAAATCCAGTCGCGGCTATTTTTAGACCGGCCTAACGACTAGAACAAGTCCTCCCGCCTTCCGTGGAATGCCTTGCCAGAGCCCCATTAATTTCCTCGGATTTCTGAGGTTTCTTGACTCAGCTCCGTATCCTGATTTTCTTTAAACATTTTCTTGTTAAGGTGAGTTTCATGGTCAGTTAAGTTTCTTTTTCCCTTTCGATAAGGTTTGAGACTTTTTCGTTTTTCGATCTTTTTGCCTTTTCGAAGGTATTGGAACCCAACTGTGTTCTTTTAATGGCGGATTAAATTATATAATTAACCACCGTACGTATTTCCGCATTCTTTGAAAATAGTCATGATGTTGTTGTTGGTTAGCTGGAGATGTACGACTAAATTAACGTTCAGTAACAAAGGCATTTAAGGAACTTTAGAGAGAATTTTGTATTACAGCCTGTTTTCACGGAAGTAATTCTGCGATTTTTCTATTTCGAAAGCGAGTTAGTGGTTCCCAGACCTGGGCGTTCTGATTATCCCCAAGCTAAATCAACCAGCTTCTCATCATTTGCTTTGAAACCAATGATGATAATTATCACAACGGGGATAAGAGATATTTATCTTGTACGCCAACTGATCTGCTCTTCTCAGCGCACGTACCGGGAGGGAAAATCAGCTGGATTTGGAAAGATCAGTGTTAAACAAAGACAGTTTTGTGATAGCGGCGTTCTTCGATATCGAGGGATCCTTCGACAATACATCAATCGACATTCTAACAAGAGCTCTAAAAACACCGGGCCGCACTTTTGGCGACTTTATCGACTCATGAGCTGAGAACTCACTCATTTTCAAAGCCCTTTGGAAGGCACCTCAACAAAACTATGTCCATAAGGAGGATTTACATCTCCTACTTGATGGTGTATTAACTCATGAAACTACTCGGTTCTTAACCCAAGATTACGCAGATGTCACCGTTTAAATAGATAAAATAGCATCAAGACGAATGCCGCCAGCACTTGCCTTCAGTGCCGGGAGATCGTGTTGGGCCCCGGTGGGTAGTCAAACACACCCCTCCTCGGAAACTGTTATTTGGTACCATCCTTTCCTAAAAAGGAAAGAAGGTGAGTCTCATAATTGTAAATTGGAAGATGGGCCGATGATTTACTAACAACTTTGTGGTGCCCTAGGACCTAGGACTCCAATGTATCATGATTGTTGAGGCTACGCCTAAGATGAGATCGAATTATGCGCGAACGAAGCTATCTGAGGTATTATAGCATGGCCTGAAATCGTTGGTCTGTCGTTTGCTAAATACTAAGCTGTAACTGCATTGATCAGCAACCTGGAAAACAAGTATCCGTAAGAATCAAGGTATGGGAACAGATCGACCAAAGGCATAATTTTAAAGCACACTTGGAGAGCATGGGAGATAAAGCTTCCGCCATTTGTGCATCATTTCCGAGAATGCTGTCTAACGTGGGTGGTTAGCTTAGTCTAGTTTTAGGCGAGGGTGGTTAGCTTAGTCTAGTTTTTCGCAGTACCAGTATGGGCAGCACGCACCCACAACAAAAAAGATTTACAGCTAGGGATGCAACATCGTTCTTAAAAACATCGATGTTTTAAAACATCGATGGTGCCACGACAAACATCGATGTTAAAAAACATCGGCTATAAGAACGATACATCGATGTTTTCCCGATGTTTGAATTATATCATCCATCATATGAATTAAAACGTGGTTAGAGACATTTTAATGAACATAAAATAACTATTCACATTTTAAATTATGTAAGTATGTATATAACTATAACTATTATGTATTTAAGCAACAATCTAATCATTTTTTAACTGATTTTAACCCAAAACTTTAGCTAAATTCCTATAGCGCTATAGCAAGCTAACTTGACATAAGCAAGAATCGTACAAATATATTATTACGCAGTAATTGGAACATATATCTTAATTTAGTCCAGTCGTGAGGGAAAAATGTTAATGAAACCCTCCAACAAAATGTTAACTCTCAAATTTTTTTTGTAAATAATAGTTTTTAGTGAGTAGAATATGTTAAAAAAAAGTTTCGGAAAATTGGTTGTACGCTACCCCCAAAAACAACCCCCTAAAAACAGGAAAATCAGTTTTTTACTAATATCTTTATATCAAATAAAAGAGCACACATTTAGCTAAAAGATGAGCCTAATTAGGTTGCTATATGATAATTAGTATAGAAGTTATTCAAATTTGAGTAAATTTAAAAAAAAAACATTTTCTTCTTTCGTAAACACCCTGTATCTTAGGGGATAGTGGGGATAGCCCCCTCTCTAGAACAAATTTTTATTCCAAATACATCCAGGAATCACCCCTGAAAATATTAGCCAAGTAGTTCAACAGAGAATTTATGGAACGTCTGATGACCTATACAAGTTGCGAATTAGGGGATGTGAATATTTTAAATCTTTAAAATGGCGATATCTCATGAACGGCACTTCGTACGAAAAAATGTATACTATCATTTTTTGTAGATAATCGCTTAATCTACAAACTTCGTAAACACTGTTTTATGATAAGACTTACTGTTTAAGAGATATTAGTAAAAAACTGATTTTCCTGTTTTTAGGGGGTTATTTTTGGGGGTAGCGTACAACCAATTTTACGAAACTTTTTTTTAACATATTCTACTCACTAAAAACTATTATTTACAAAAAAAATTAGAGAGTTAACATTTTGTTAGAGGTCAAAAGCCCTAACAAATGGACTAAATTGTGTCTGTGACAAATATAATAATAATAAACTACTGACAAATAGGGCGCTTCCAGAAATTCAGCCGTAGTAGTCGGAGCAGTCAACTTTTCAAATATTCAGTTAAAGATGAAATTTGTAAGCAAACAGAGCAAGCATTTGAATTCGTTTGCATTTGACTACTCTGACTGCTGTAGTCGGCTGAATTTTTGAAAGCGCCCTTATTACGCAGTAATTGAAACAAGTATCTTAATTGTGTTTGTGACAAATATGAAATCTATAGTAATTCACTTTCTTACCACTGCGATAGCAAAAACGCAACAAAACGGTGAGTAAATAAGTCATGGCAACCACGATGTCGATGTTTAACAGTTTTGCTGTCGATGTATCGGCGATGTATCGTCCACCAAAACATCGATGTTAACATCGATGTTTGCCTACGATGTATCGATGTTTTGCAAATATCGAGCTATCGTTTGCATCCCTATTTACAGCAGAAAATGGACGGCCGCATACAGACTCAAGTTGGAAACAGATACGTGCGTGCGTACAGTTTGTGCAATGTATGTGGCGAATTTTCGCTGACAAACAGTTGGAAGTAGACCAACTTTTGCGTTGCGTGCAATCTGTTTATGTTACTATATGTCTGCTTGCATTTGAATGTAATCATTTCTATTATATCAGTCACCACACGCACTAACGACGCCTGTATCTGTCTCCAACTTAATCCTTCTTCGTGCGTGCTGCGCATGCAGGACGATATCCAACAATACGGCGTGCATGATAGCGGGAATTATACCCATAAATATACTGGCGGGAGAAGGCGTGGGTCTCTATGATCCAGAATATGTATATTAGAGGGGCAACAAAGTGAGTGTGGTGGCAGATGCCGCACTGCGAGTCTGTAACGTATAGCAAGGCAAGTGATACAAGTCTGTTAAGAGACGGTGGAGCCTCAGACTTATCCCAAACGTAGATAAAGGGGTTACGAGGGAATGTGGGGAAGTGAGTTCCCGAGTAAAAACGAAACTTGCCCGCACATAGCATGCAGCAGGTATGCACTAGCCCGTAGGCCACAGCTCACTTGAGTAAAAATAAGACTCAAGCTAATTGCCCGTGTTCTTCGTCCTACACAATTTTCTACAGCCTTAATTTTGCTCCTTTTAGTCTAGAAAAAGTGTATGCCTGTGGCGGGAGCTTGCATGCCAGAAGCGAGAGAGTGGTTGCCTGTGGCGAACAAATTTTTAGATTTTCGTGCCTGTGGCGGGAGTGTGTATGCCAATGGCGAGAGTGTGTATGCCAGTGGCGGGAGCGTGCATACTTTTGTGGCATGCCTATTTGTTCGCTATGCGTGCTAGCTGCAGGCACGTGTGTGCTTATAAGAGAATTAACCAACTAAATTATTTTTAATTGGGTTACGACCCCTCACAGACCTTAAGTGGAAATGGAGAATATAGACAATTCCTCCATCATTTCAGGCACGATAGCTTAGCGTTGTGACTGGTATGACTACGTATCCAGGATAATGCAGAGCTCGTTTTCTTTTATTGTGTGAGATTCGGCGCATTCTTCATGTAACACACTCATTTATTCTCAAATTCCGGATGAAGAATTCCGGATCCAGAATTTTCCGGGTGGGCGCTGCTGCTATCCACCATACCCACAGTATCCGCCGGCTACGCTTGCCTTGATCACCAGCTGGTGTGATAATGAAACCCGACAAAACAATATTCTGGCACCATTCAGCAAGAAGGGACTAATTCAAGAATAGACTGATCTGGCAGAGAAAGCTTCTGGTTTCTTACAATACACCAAATACTTAGGGTTCCGTTTTGTACATGTTTTCTACAATGATAAAGGTGAACCGATTGATCTGGTCATAGATCACTGCTTTTTCTTCTTGCTCTTCAAAACGACATATTGCGATTAAAGTACTTGCCGTCCAAATTATTGCAGACAGAACAAATCAATCTCTTTTTTGCACATGATCAGCTCCAAATTTCTTTACCAACTATTTAGAGCTTAAGGAGAGCTTTTGATTGTTTATTGATAAAAATATCAGAAATTTGCGATAAGTGGAAAGTCGAAAAAAAGTTTTTAGACAAAAAATCACGGAAGGTCAACTCTCACTTTGATGAATTGCCCCAAGATGAAAGATTTACCGATCCGCATCAAAGCTTTCGAGTTAATATTTTTGCCCAATGATAGATACGATGTCATCGCAATTCGAAGATTGGGTTGATGGAATGAAAAAGGTCTTGGATAACAAATGTTTTGGAGATCAACCTGCAACCTCAATATCTCATGAATTCACCGAAGAGCGAGTTATCGCAAAAAGCTGAACTGTTTTCCAAAACTTTTTCGAATGACGTGGCACCTTTCTTTCCTCTCAGTTGCTTTCTGTTAGGTCGACATTTTCGAAAGAGATCAGTTCAGTGAAAGGTGTCAAAGAGTTAGCCCGTCTCTTGATCAGGGGCGGCGCTTTTATAGGCGTAAATGGTGCACATGCACCGGGCGCAATTGGACAGGGGCGCAATTTCAGAAAAAAGGATTTTTAAATATTAATTTAAATGAAATGAAGTTCCCGGACTTTTTTTTAAAGTATTACAGGAATTCATTTTTATTACCGCGAATTGTTTTTACATTTTTTTTCTCGATAAAATTCCGCGGTTGCATGAAATTACACAATTGTACCAAATTTGGTTTCTGTTTTTTCTCATGCAAGAAAAACCGTGTGCAAATTTTGCTTAACCGAGATTTTAACTTCGAGATTTTCATGAAATTTTACGCAAGAAAGAGGAACGTCTTAGAGAATTTCAAGTAAAAATTCTGGAGAAAACTCTCCCAATTGAGAGAGAAAAATCTCTTAATTCATTAATACTACGCTGGAGCACTTTTTTTTTGTCTTTTTTTATTGTCTTTCACTGCGATCAAATGTAATGAACAGCAGATGGGGCGCAATACGGCATACTGCACCGGGCGCACAATATGGCATATTGCACCGGGCGCACAAGACCCAAGCGCTGGCCCTGCTCTTGATCATTCAAAACTCCTCATTGTCGTTCCGTTATTTAGATGTGTGCACAGCACTCTTCGTATTCCTAACTGTCCCCGTGAATACTTCGAAAGCTGAGCACACTTTTTCGAAATTGAAGTTGATCAAAAACTAGTTCTCTAACGAACAAAACTAGCTCTCACGTTTATATGTAACAAAATGTCATAAGAGAGTTTATAAAACATTGCTGGAATATGTTGTTTTCTCAAGTTGGTCTAAGATGTTAAAAATAAATATGGTAATTAACAAAATACTGTAATTTTTACCCCTCGTTTATACTATATATTATCATCACAAATGATTTTTAAATGGGGCCCCTATGTTTTGTTTTTCCCCGGGGCCGTTTCAGCACCAGTTCCGGCGCTGGCATCATCTATCCTAAGACCAGTCGTAACTTACTGGGCTTTAGTGTGGTGGCACAGAACAGCGCATAACCAAAATTCAAAGCGTAACATGCCTTATTATCATCAAAGTCATCCCCACTTAGCTGGCGAAGACTCTCTTCAATTTGGTACCACTTCACCTGAGGTAGAGAAATCTGCCATAAACGCTGCTACTGATAACGAATGGCCAACCCTGCGCTGGTCTCGGATACTTATCCGTCCTCATGTTTTATAGTACCTAGCATTACAGAAGAGATTCTGGTAGCGGGAATGCTATCGGACTGCATGCTCTTTCAGATCTGAAAATTTGAGCCACCTTCCGTGGTCAAGCACAGTGGAGTATTATGGTACATGGGTGGCTCCGAGCAATAAGCCTAGGCACCCTAGCAACGATCTTTCAAACAGAGTTATACGCTATATTGGCATGCACTTATGAGAACTTAAGGGTCAACAAAAACAAACGGAACCATGTCTTCCAGGATAGGCAAGTGGCCCGCTCTTGGACTGGCTGATTCCACGCGGTACCTTCCTTGCCCCTTCTTAAGACGTCCAAGGAATGGTTGGGGCGCAAGAGAAAGGATGACCAGCGTACTAGCATACTTTTGAACCTGTTAAACCGGTCTGATCTACAACATCGAGGCATAGGGTGTAGTACAAAAAGTCAAGCGAATGATCTCGGTACTTTTGGATACAGTACCTAACCACAAGAAAGAAGAAATAATCCGAGGATTTCAGTTATATGGAACGACCAACTATCCCACATACCTATGGATTAATACGTATGAGAAATAATTCATTTCCACTTTTGAATCTTTGTTACATATCCAATTTCCATTCTATAGAACATGTAATGCTACTCTACCTATAATTATCTAGTTACTAAAAACAAATTTTCTTCTCTCTCTCTTACAGATAAATTTTTTTTGCCACAAAAACACATAACAAAAAACGAAGTAGAATCATGAAAACGACAGACGTTCAGCAAAAGAAACACGGAAAAGTACAACAAGAAAACATCAGCCCGCAAAGGTAGACAAACATCTTCTCTACAATCTGCAATATTTTCCGCCGCTGCCGCCGTAGCCAGCAACTCGGCAATAATAGGAAAAGTTGTCATCCAAGAAAATCGTGAAATTCGCCTCGGATGTCTTCCAAATTGGATGAATCTAGTTGCTCCAAAAAAAAAAAACTAAAAAAGAAGGAATCACATCAAATAGGAAATCCAAAAAAGACAAATTTCTTCACCATTGGATGAACATTTTATTTTAGCTTAGAAATGATAAAAACTTCAGCAAAACAACGCCAAGGAAAAACCCCAGACTTTCTTCTAGCTGAGTCTACTCCAGCCTTAGACTCTGGGCCTCGAAGATGCACGATTGCAGCTCTTAAGATTCCGGTAGTAATTAAGCAATTTTTCAGTCCTTCTTTTGAGACACATTTAGAAAACGCTAAAAGATTTTACAAAACGTGAAAATTTTTACAAACACAAATTCTGCTGCCGCTTGTAAGGAAACGTTTTATTTGACATTTTCCTCTTTTTTCGTAAATTTTCCTTTTTGCTATCAGTTTTTTTTGCGATTGTTAGCTGGGAATTAGTATGGCATCGGTATTGCTTTTATATCTAGTAAAAATAAAATAACTTATAAAATGGAGGACATTAAAATTCGTGATAGCGATAGATAGCATGCGCGAGATTCAGTTTTAGTTGGATAATGTTGTTAGTCATCTCACAAACTTGCTATGATATTCAAGGCTACAAACATTCCATTTTAAAGGAAGCCGGTGATACAATTTTCAATAATTTTCAGATAGTAAGATAGACAGATATATCCACAGGAGTTACGATCTTATAAAGGAGCTAACATTAGCACGTCCCAACATCTCTTAGAGCTCATTCAAAATTAGACTCATACACAACGTCTACCCATTCCATTACGGGTCATTATAGGAATAATGAAAGTTCAAACATTTGTGACATACAAGAAGAAATGCCGATTAAATAAAGCGAACGCAAAACATCCAATACTGTGCGAAATAGAACATAGTTCACAAGTTTATTGGTATGCGTTTGCTGATTGTTTTAATCTTGGCCCAAATCCATCATTATTCCTCATATTAACAATGGCTAAACATTCCCCTAAGCCTAAACAATCGATTTTAAAAAATGCATACTCAGCAATATGAGGGTGGTTTGAAAAGTTTCCGACCTCAATGTGAAGATGGCAGCACTCACAGCACAATAAAAGCTAGTGTGCATCTTTTGACAGTTACCCACCAAAGTTTCAGCCATTTTGAACGCGCAGTCGTTTGAGTGAGTCGATATGCAAAAGGAAAAATATTGAGTATTGAGCTGCCATTAAATTTTTGTTGTTGAAAGGCAATATGCCGATGTAAATCAAAGATGAGTTGGACAATGTGTACGGGGACGCTGCACCATCATTTACCACAGTGAATTTTTTGGCAGCTGAATTTAAACATGGCCGTGAGAGCATGGGAGGCGATGAACATTCGGGACGTCCCACTGACATATATAGTAATGGACTGCTAAATAAGCAAAATCCCATACAAAAAAGTGGCACCAAAAACTATTACTGTCTCACTCCCACGTTAAATTCCTATGAACTTTAATCGTCAGCGCATGTCAGCGAAGTAAACATAATTAGAAAAAAATAGACAGGTATAGTTTTTGTTCGTCTCTCTCACTCTTGAGCTATTTTGAAAAGTTCGTTAAACAGGGGAAAGAACCGTCACAGTTTTGGAATAAATACATTTATTTAATGAAAAAACTGCTAATAAATAAAAATGAGTGATGGAAATTTATTTCTATTAATTATAACAGACATCTTATCACTTATTTTCTCGTAAAATCCAAGAAAATTTTTTTGTTTACGTAAAACGGTTTTCTATTTCTGGAGAAAAATGGTGCCATTCGACATTGTCAATCAGCAGTCCATTCCTATATGTCAGTGGGACGTCCAAAAACTGCAACTACTGATGATAACATCGCTAAAATTCACCAAATGGTGATAGACGACTGCCGAATTAAAGTGAGAGAGATAGCAGAGGCTATGAAAATGTAGAACGTGTTTGTCACATATTAAATAAAGGTTTCAGCATGAGAAAGCTGTCCGCACGGTGGGTGCCGCGTTTGCTCCCTTTAGACTAAAGACGTGTTCGAATGAACATTTCCGACGCACTATTGGCGCAGTTTAGGCGCAAGAAATCCGACTTTGGGTTCCGATTATTACCGTACAAGGAGATGTAGAAGAATAAAAATTAATTTAAAGAAATGTCTTGTATCTTTGTCTGTATAGTTTAGTCTATTGTGCCAACACCGTCGTCGTTAAAAACCTTCTAACTTAAGGCGTTTGATATAGCCTAGCATCATATACCCTGGGAGTAGGAAAGTCGCGTTGGAGAAGACTCCATCTTCCCCTAGCTGCAGCCTCACAGTCGCACAGGAAGTGCTACGGAAGTGCTGCCCGCTTTTACAAGCATACTTCTCCAGCTCTATACTGCTGGGATAGCTATTGGCCTTTCAGGGAGGAAGAAACAATATACCACTGGTCCGATACTGAGCCGATTTCATCCAATTTGGCATTTCAAACGCCTGGGTAATGATTGGTCTACCTCGATGTCGCATCGCACAAATCCTGCATAAAAGGATTTGCCGAACCGGTTCCTCTTCGTTCATACAACCTTCTCACTGAAGGTTCATCCAGCTTCATTTTCTACATGACATCTATGTTTCTCGTGGATCTCGTAATTGTAGAGTTTCTGAAATCGGCTAAGAATTCTCCGAAGGACATACTTCTCGAACTGTTAGCTGTGTTGTAGTGCTTCTAGTACAAACTTAGATTTAGGTTAGATACTTATATTTAAAAAGCCTTGACACCGGTTACAAGCTGTCGTTTCCAGCGCTCCTAAGGGGAACGAATTTTGCGCGTTCTTAATCTACTCCTAAGAGAACAAAATTTAAACTTTAAGAAATTGTATAGGACGATGAAAACGAGAAATTATCTTGATGATAACAAAGGTTTAGTTTACCATACGAAAATCTATTGCAAAAGGTGACTAAAATATAAGGTTTTCGAACTTATTTACATATCTACAGGCTGCCATGAATTTTATATTAAACGGAGTGCTCTTTTCTGCGGACATACAAAGTAAAGTATACAGGGTGTATCAGTGAAAATGTCGAAACGACTGGCCGTGGATAGGTTTTGGATAGACGAACAAAAAATTGTTTGGTCGGGGCTGGGGAATCATAACAGTTCATCCACTAGGGCGTTTTGAAATTTCTTTGGTAGAGGTTTACATATTGCCCTGTATTTTTGTAACCCTATTAGATATTTTCATGAATAAAGCAGCTTCTTCAACTTATACCCCGGCTTCAACGGACGAACTGTACTTTTTCACATATTGAACTTAGGAAAAATCAAGCCTGAGTTCGACCAACAGAACATGAAATTGAAGTTGAACGTAAAAGCTCGCCCAAATTGGTATAATCAACTGCCATAATGGAATATGATTCCAGTGAGCTTTTGCTTTTCCTACTTCTGGCGAAAAAGCAACCAACAATTTGAAGCCCAAACTGAACATGCCAGCCAGTGAAGCCACTTATGCTATTTGAACTGAACTAAATTGAAACTGAAGCTGGTGAAGGCGGGGTATTCACGGATTATAATTTACTTTTCAAAAATAAAAATATTCACTATCATACAAAAGAACCATTCTTTCCATTACACATTACCATTGGCACAACTGCGGTTAACATATTACATTCTGAAGTTCCAATTTTCGATGGCGCGTTCGAACAGTTCTCAACTCTCAATCGTAGCCTGTTCATTTATGTAGGTCTAGGTGTACTATCACATGATCTAGGTGGACAATACATTGGTCCGTAAGATTAAATAAACAGCTCACCGAATTGTTCTAGCAATAAAGCCTTGGTTTCACGAGCTCTGCAGCGCGTTCTTTGGGTTGCTCTTTAGCCCAAATACAGCAACTTTGCAAATTGACATACCCATTAACCCAGAAATGAGTTCTCATCGCTGAGCGCATATTTGGTTGATTGTTGATGCTGTGCAGGGCTAAGTTTTTTCATGGTTAAATGTCAAACAATACTGAACAAAAATACTATAACAGTTTGACAAAACTCAGGCGTGATCTGTCTTAAAATTCCTGCTGAAAAAAGTACCTCTAAATGTATCATCCGTGTCTTGCTCTTCGTATGTAAAAACTCGAAACAGGTTAAAGAGGCCGGGTTTTGTATAAACCCTAGGTGGTGCTTTCACATGACTTGCTACCATCTAAACATTATCTGGCCTCTCTTGCAAGCTGAAGCTACTAACGACGCTTCCTCATTTCTTATTTTCAAATAATCTGCTAATATTATTTTTAAACCCCAGTACAATTCCCATCTTACTTTATTGTTTAATATATTTTTGTAAACTTAGATTAAACTCGACATGCTAAAATGGAGTGATTTCAACGAACAAAGAAGTGAAGTATTATTGTACCCGAAGATCATCCTCAGAGAACGATCATCCTCCATCGAGATTTATCGTCATATTGTCAACCAACTTCTTATTTTAACCAATTTTAAGCCTCTGATGCAAAACAATGTAAAAAATCTTGTCATATCAAAGAAATTTACAAACCTATAAGGAAAACCAATAAACCATACTAATTCCTGGCAAACAATAATTGCAAAAAAACAGATCAGTTTCAGTGCTTTTCATTGTTTCAAAAGTCTGCGAATTTTGTCGTTTTCAAATTTCAAAGATCATTACTATTATAATTATTATTATTATTAATTTTCCCATTTTTATTTTTTGTTTCATAAACTCTATATATTATATGAAAACAAACAAAATACAAAATTGTTTTATTTTTTAATTATACTTAATATTAATTTTTAAATTCGAAGTCTATGAAAATGTGATTTTAATTTTATTTCATAATTAATCTTTTTGTGTAATGTTTTTTTTAATTAATTAAATAAATAAATAAATGTGAGTTGTTATTAATTAATTCTGGATTAGAAGAATATAAAAAAAAGTTTATAAATATATGAAAAAAAAGAAACAATGGTTTTCAATATTATTCAGTAAGTTTGCAAATGGGATTAGTCCCAGGAGAGTGTTGTTAGTGTTTGTTTTGTAAAGTAATAAGAAAAAACAAAAATAGGAAATAAACAAAAAACACACACAAATATGTTTTATTACAAATTTATTCATTGTCATAATCATTTAAAATAGAATTATAAGCAGAAGAAATGAAAAGTAAATAAAAAAATAAATCAAAGTTAAGACAAAAATAAAAAAATAAACAGAATTTTTCGCCAGATAATAGTTTTTAATGTTTGCAGTGCATTGCTTTTATAAATGTAATTTGTAATGTGTAAAGTATATTATAATTAAACATTTTTATTTTATATCATTTAATTTTATGGTTTTATTTATCAACTTTTTTAACTTATGCTTACAGCAGTGGCGGATTTAAGGGCGGGGGGGATGAGAAACAGTTTGGATTATTTCAGTTCTGAAACTAGTTGGGATGTGGGTTTGACCCCTTCGGTCCACACGATTAACTTCCCAGTATGATGAACGAAGATGGAATAAACTTACTTCTTACAAAATAGTAATACGTTTAGAACTAGTGGAAAATTGGCTAGTATCAAAACTGATGACAAAACAATCCTGAGAGAAGCTAGTTGAAATAACTATTAATAGTGGTAAACAACAAGATTTTTCTAGAGAATTTGTTTTTCCTGAACGTTAGCAAACAAACATTTCCTCCGTATTTCGTTCGCTGCACTAAAGCGGGTGTTCAAATTGGGCTGAAGCGCCATTGACAAACTGAGAAGCGAATGACTTCATTTGGAAATTCCAAAGCTTTCCGGAGATATTAGCAAAACTGTAACTGTTAAGGAATTGTCAGACTTGACCAAAAAGAACAAATTTTGCGGTAACTACTGGAAATCCCGGGATAAACCGCAATTTTCTGAAACTGTATCACGCGTAAAAAACAATTCCCCGTCAAAAAGTGCTAATCCAAGGTTTGAAAAATTCGCGCTGTTTTTAAAGGGTAACGAAATTTTTGCACGATTTTGAAAGATTGTCGGATTTTGACAAGTGATGTTTCGTTGAAAGGCGATCGCTGTGCAGAACCCAAAAAAGATCACCTCGTTTAGAACGGGTCTCATTCCATCGAGTTTATTAGATATTAGCAAAACTTGTCAATTTAAGGTCTTTCTGACAATTAGCCGAAGTTTTTCTATTTAAACAAAAAAGGCCCGACCGAATATTATGAAATTTTTTTCAGAGCATTTCTTCGTTAATATTCTTTTTTCGGCACCTCAATGAAGTCGATATAGTTTTTAGTTTGCGTGGTATCGTGCAGGTACAAAAATCATAAACGTCGTTTAAACAAAAAAACGGTTCGACCGAATTTTATGAAAATCTTTTCAGATCATATTTGGGTTAATACTCTTCGAACGGCACGTCAACTAAGTCGATATCTTTTATAGTTCGCGCGATATCGTGCAGGTACAAAAATCACTTATGTCATTTAAACCAAAAAACCGCTCGACCGAATATTATAAAAATCTTTTCAAATTGTATTGTCGCTAATACGCTTCGAACGGCACCTCAAGTAAGTCAATATCTTTCGTGGTTCGGGCGATATCGTGCAGGTACAAAACTCACTTACGGCGCTTAAACAAAAAAACGGCTCGACCGAATTTTATGAAAATCTTTTCAGATCATATTTCGGTTAATACGCTTCGAACGACACCTCAACGAAGTCGATATCTTTTTTGGTTCGCGCAATATCGTGCAAGAAAATATGACCACATACGTACGCACACACACACACACACATACTTTCTCCCAATTTTTTGCTTAAAATGCTCCTGGGACCTTGAAAGATGAAAATACGTCAAAAATTTCGATTTCGATTTTCGGACCGATTATAATAGCTTCCTATACTGGGAAGTTAAAAATCACTTACGTCGCTTAAACAAAAAAACGGCTAGACCGAATTTCATGAAAATCTTTTCAGATCATATTTCGGTTAATACGCTTCGAACGACACCTCAATGAAGTCAATATCATTTTTGGTTTGCGTTCTATAGAGCATGTACAAAAATCACTTACGCCCTTTAAACATAGATACCGCTCGATAGAATTTTATGAAAATCTTTTCAAACTGTACTTTTGGTAATACGCTACGCTCGGCACCTCAAAGAAGTCGGTATCATGGTTGGTTCGTGCTATATCGTGCAGGTACAAAAATCACTTACGTCGCTTAAACAAAAAAACGGCTGGACCGAATTTCATGAAAATCTTTTCAGATCGTATTTCGTTTTTTTTTTTATGTGAAAGTCTAAGCTCAGGTGTCACCCTTTGTACTACCAGTCCGTCATGTCTTACACGTCAACGTCGGGTGTCTGGTAGTAAGCTTAGCTCGAAGGATAGAGAAAGAATAAAACAGATTAAAGGGAGTCTGGGGGGTACATGAGGAGGTGGAGATGAACCTTGCGTTTAAACTCTTGGGTGTTATAAGAGTTTGGGAAAACTGACTGTGGAAGGTTGTTCCACAGTCGAGTTGTTCTCGAAAAGAACGAATTACTAAACTGGTGTGTGCGCGAAAATAAGGGCTGTAGATAGTGAGGATGAGCCGAATGGGCAAGTCTTGTGTTGCGGGAAAAACATCGCCGTGAAGGCAGGAGATTATATATTTCGGTGGAACAGTCGTTATGGTAGATGCGGTAGAATTTTACCAGGGCTGCTACATTCCTGCGGTGACTTAGTGAATCAATTTTGGAGCAAATGACGTCGTCGCCAATGAGTTGGAGAGCGCGGTTCTGCACCTTGTCCAGCCACGCTAAGGTGGTACTCGGTGCCCCTGCCCAGAGATATGAGTTGAATTCGAGGCGGGGCCGAATGTAGGATTTGTATATTATAGCCCTGGCCGACGGCGGAAGGAGGAATTTGCATCTTTTAAGGAATCCCAAGCATTGAGATGCTTGTTTAGCGATTTGGAATATGTGATTACTCCATCGCAGATCTTCAGTTAAAGTTATGCCCAGGATATTGAGGGATGGTTCAGCCATCAGTTCTAGACTGTCCACTTTAATGGGAGGGATTGGGGAGCGCGTTTTCATAGAGAAGAGACAGTATTTTGTTTTCTGTGCGTTGAATTCAACTTGATTCATGAGGCCCCAATCAAGAATCAATTTTATGTCCCTGTTGATTGAAGTGGACATAAGTTCACGATCAAGCAGACAAGGTGTGGCCCGTGCTTGTCTTGCTTTATCAAAGCTATACGAGTAACGCAAAGTACTGTCATCAGCGAAGCTGTGAAGGGAGTTGGATGGAATTGAGAGCAGGTCATTTATAAAAACTAGGAAGAGAGCTGGTGATAGAATAGAGCCCTGGGGAACGCCTGCAGAGATGGAGTGGGGATTAGATTCAACGCCGTCCAATACTACCTTGATTGAGCGGTCGGAAAGGAAACTCTCAATCCAATTCTTTAGAAGAAGGTCGATGCCAATAGCATGGAGTTTACTCAATAGAGCGGGGTGCCATACTCTATCAAAGGCCTTGGAGATATCGAGAGCTACCAGGCCGGATTCACCAAAGCGATGAATGTTTTGGTAGAGGTGTTCAGTTAGGCATACAAGGAGGTCGCCAGTAGATCTTTTCGATCTAAAGCCGTACTGCTTGTCATCCAATATTTGGTTGCGTTCAAGATATTCCATAAGCCTTCTGTTTATTATTGTCTCCATGGTTTTGGAGAGGATAGAAGTGATTGCTATTCGGCGGTAGTTAGAGGGGTCGCTGGAATCACCTTTTTTCGGTATAGGCTGAACATGAGCCAGTTTCCAGGAGTCAGGGAAAACTCCGGAGAAGTAAGAAAGGGCGAAGAGTTTGCGCAGAGGTTTAGCCAAAGGTGAAGCGCATTTTTTAAGAACCATAGGGGGAATTTTATCAGGGCCAGTGGATTTATTGGGATCGAGCTCCTTGAGACACTTGAACACTTCACGAGTTCTGAAGAAAACTCTGCCCATTGAGTGAGCAGAACCCTCTACAATGGGGGGTTGCACGGCAGTATCAGGCAAGGAAGAATTGGAGGCAAACAGAAATGCGAGTAAGTCAGCCTTGGATTTGCTTTCTGTTAATACCTTCCCATCGTGAATGAAGGGAGGAGACGACGATGAGTTAAAATTTTTTCTGATGGAGGTTACCAAGGACCAGAAGTTTTTACTGCCAGCAGAGGTGTTAATGAGTTTGTTTCTTAACCTGTCATGGAAGGAGGCTTTGGTTTTCTTGATGGTGGTTTTGCAGACATTTCTCAACCTGATGTACTCACGTCGGGATGAATCGCTCAGGGAATGCCTGAACTCTCTATAGGCGGTTTCTTTGGCTTTAATCGCGTTCATACATTCTTGATTAAACCATCCATGCGGCCTTGGCTTAATGGATTTGGTAGAATGGGGAATGAATAAACGCATTCCTGCCAATATGATTTTTGAGATGCAGAGAGCGGAAAAGTTGGCATCGCGATTCACAAAACACAGGTCCCAGTCAGCAGAAGAAGCGAATAAGCCCCAACCAATTGGCTTTCCCATAATGCCACACAGTTCTTCTAGGAGCTGGTATGGTTGAGACGGATGATTGGTAAGGGAAGCTTGCGCTGACCAGGTAGTGGTCTGAGCTGCCTAGAGGTGAATGAACTTCGACGGAGTACCGCGTAGGGTGGGAGGTGAGAAAAAGATCAAGGAGATGGGCCCCTTGATCTACAGCGTCAGAAACTCGCGTAGGGCACTTAACCAATTGGTGAAGATTATTAGTCTCTGCAAAGAGCTCGGCATCCCGGCCAGAAACACTGGTGCCATTTGAATAATTCAGCCAATTTGTGTTGTGAACGTTGAAATCACCCGCAACAATGATTTCGCACTCCGGGTATAAGGATAAGAATTCGGAGATACGTTCAGAGATAGCGTCAAATGCTAAGGAAGAGGCTTCATTATTTATATCAGGGCTCCTGTATAGAAAACAGAAGAAAATGACGTGCTTATGAAGTAAAATTTTGAGGCCGAGGTGGTTAAAGTCAGGCGATGTACTGTTGTACACCTTCTGAAAAGCTACGTCTTTCCTAATATATATGGCAACTCCCCTATGGGGGGAGAGATTATGCACTAATGAGTACCCGGAAACCTGGTAATTGTCTAAGACATCATTAGGTAAGATTTGGGTCTCACTTAGCGCGAAGATATGGGGTGATGATATATGGTTAATACGCTTCGAACGACACCTCAACGAAGTCGATATCAGTTTTGGTTCGCGCGATATCGTGCAGGAAAAAATGACCACATCCGTACGCACACACACACACACACATACTTCCTCCCAATTTTTTGCTTAAAATGCTCCTGGGATCTTGAAAGATGAAAATACGTCGAAATTTTCGATTTCGATTTTCGGACCGATTACAATAACTTCCTATACTGGGAAGTTAAAAATATGTCGAGTGAAATTGAACTAGGTTTACTTCTACATATGTATATCATAATATTACTAACGAAAAAAAAAAATTGGCCAAAAGTATTAAATTGTAGCTGTGTACTAATTTGAATTGATATTTAATCAAAATAGGTCTGTATTCTCTGTCCATCTGTTGAATTTTGAAAAACGCGGCTAATATAAAACTTGCTACCCAAGTAGAAATTCTTCTAGTTTTGACGAGGCCCTACGAGCAGGGCCGGCGCTTAATTTTTTTGCGCCCGGTGTAGTATGCGATATTGCGCCCCCATCAGCCGTTCACATTTTATAGCAGTGAAGGGCAATGGAAAAAGACCCAAACACTATGTAAAGTTCTTTTAATATATGAAAATGAAGGCGAGTTTTTTTTCGACTTTTAAATTTTTTTCTTAAAATCTTAATTTCTGAAATTGCACCCGGTGCAAGTGCACCATTTGCACTGCACCTATGAAAGCCTGAGTCCAATCAGGATTTGCTTCACGATCTTCCTTTTATGCTAGGTTTGCTTGCGCTTTAATTTCACAAAACTCTCCCGCTAATGCTGTCTTTTTAAGCTTCGTACTGCTTAAGATTCTGGTAGATGGCCTTCTGCGCCACTGCCACCATCCTTCGCATATCTACCAACCTCGTCATCTGCTCCTGGATGTTTTTTGGTGTACTTCCCTAGCTGCTTCAAGCAGAATCCTGGGCTCCGCAAATCTATAGACCATAATAAAGGCCCATATGTCAAGCCTTCATAATTCAAGATATAATCGGTGGTCACTAAACTGCATGTGTTAGTTTCCACTGCATAATCTTGCAAACAGTCCACCTTGGAAGTCTTTCTGGGTAAAGAAGGTGCTTTCAACAACTTCCCAAATGAGGCGATACGGCGTCTCTCGTCGAATTATTGATCTATAATAGTACGACTAGTACGAAATGGAAATCAAGAACTACATATGGCACCGTGCCGGCCACGAAAAGATAGGCAACGAAAACAGGTGAACGAAATGGAATTGATTTAACACACCTTGTAAAGAAAAATGGAAAAAGATACAAACACTCTGTGCAGCTCCTTTCATATAGGTATAAAAACGAAGGCCCAGAAACACTTGTTCAATTTTTTTTAAGTGGCTCGCCTGAATGCGCCCGGTGCAAGTGCATTGCACCTATGAAAGCGCCGCCCCTGCCTACGAGTAACTTGTTAGTAAATGTGGGGAAAAACTATTCTAGTTTTTCCCTACAAATAACTCGAGAGAAAATGATAAGGAAAAGCTACTCCAGCATTTTCCTACAAGTTCTTCGCGAGAAAATTCTAGAGAAAAACTATTCTAGTATTTCCGTACGATAAACTCGATGGGAAATGATAGGGACGAAACTATTCTAGTAGATTCCTATAAGTAACTGGATTAGTATTTTCCTACAAAAAGTTATATTATCACAAAATCCTTTTGTAATCCACTTTTTCTCTATAAGATAGGTAAAGTCCTTTCCGCATTTTTTTCTCAAGTACTGGAATTCGGATATGTGTTTGAAAGTAATCGGCTAGTTTACTACAAGGACTGGCTAGTTTGTTGCAAATTAATGGCCAGTTTACGACGAAGCGCTCGTCAATTTCTGACTAGACTTTCCCTACAAGGCAGTTGCAAAAGTTAGCGTTACTTAATCTAACAAAGCCCTCACGAGTTTTCCTCGCCAGTTACTTCTTAGAGAAATGGAAACACTAACCTGTTACTGTTGAATTACTAGGGAAAATTTCTATTTGGGTATATACATATATGTACATAGTTACAATAGCTCTAGGAGCTTTTTAATTAACAGACTCAATACGGTAAGACTTGAGCAGGAGTTATCCTGGGCAGCACATTTGTCGCTTACACGACGATATATTGTACTGACTGCTCAATTTATTGAATTGTCCTGTCCCACTTCAAAAATCTCCTACTGCTCTTGGTATAAGCGTGTATACTTGCACCCAGAGATCATAAATAGCTCCACTGCCTGTTATTGGCCTTGGCTTCGTGCCAGTGGCGTAGCGTGGATTTGTGCCACCCGGGGCGAACCATAAATTTGCTGCCCCCTACTTTCGAATTGATTCTTTTAATCAATAAATCAAAACCCAACTTGAATTTCAAGTAATTTTCAATCCAAGAATTCAAGGCATCATGTAAACGCAATGAATCATATGTAACTAATGAATGTTCGGTATAGTGCGCGCCAAAATAAATGGGAATTTTACGCGCAGGCGAAACAATGACAACTCCCACATACATTAACATTCCGTGTATGGATAAAACTCAAGCGCATATGCATTTTAATTTCCCTTTTGAAACTCGTTTACCGGGAACAACACTCCACCATAGCATCTGACCAGGACAAGAGTCGTAGTGAGACGAATTGAATTTTTGATTGAAAATATAAATGAGCGGGTGATTTGGGGTTTTAAACGAACGGAATGACGAGGTGCACTTTTCTTTTCGAAGCTACTTTCGTGGAGGAGATTTGAGGCTTTCACTGCGCATCAAAAAAATCGATTTTGAGATTTCCAATTGTTTTGGCGCAGGCTATATCCGTGCTTCAAGGTTGGGCTGAATTATAAACTTTAACAAACCCAGAGAGCTTGAATCAGTAATTTCTCTCTGTAATTTATTTCAGTCTGTCTTTAGATAGAAAGCCTCGTAGACGACCGAGGTTAAGCTTAAACAATTCTCTGTCCAATATCTGGAGGTTTTATTTCCCATCATCGTAGAAAGGGGATTTTAAGGACAAATGTGGCAGCTGTTGGAGCCCTTCTCAAACTTCAGCATTTACAGCCCGCGTCATAAAAGAAGGGAATCTTAAAATAGCTGTTTCCATGCGCATTGAGAGTCTCATACAATATGCTCATTTATATTTTCAGTTAGCTGACTCGACCGTCATTGTCCTGTCCAAATTTCAATAGATTTGTTTGTCTGCATTCTGTATTTCCAATTAATAAGACGTTTCATTCTCAACTCTAATATGGACAACTAGAGAAATTATGCCCTGCAAATAATCGAAAGAATTACGCCAAATAATTTACTAATAGAAAAGGGGTTGTCTTCCATCACAGGCGTACGCTTTTTTGATAATCCGTCAAATAGGAGAGTTTGGTTGGATAATTTTGATGCATCAACTTTATAGTCCAGAAATAAGACCAAACTTAAATGAAAAGTAACGCAGAAGTAAAGTAGACGTAACTTCCACTGAAGTAGATGTAACATCCACTTACTACCATCCATATTGGTCACTCTCATAATAAGCCGGCGTGCGCCCCCTTCATTTTTGTTCATTTTTTGATGGCAGTAAAGGAAAATGAAAGAAGACACAAACACTCATTTTAAATGAAGGCACGGAATTATTCTTTCACTTTTTTGAAATTGCGCCCTGTCCAATTGCGCCCAGTACAAATACACCAGTTGCACCTATGAAAGCGCGCCCTTGCCTTTGTCCAATCAGGATTTGCTGCGCGATCTTGCTTTTGTGCTGAGTTTACTTACGCTTTAAATTCACAAAACTCTCCCGCTAATGCTGATTAATGCTCTCCGATGATTTTCATTGTAAGCTGCACTTCCTTAACTATTTCCAGCACTAATAATGCTACAAACTGGAATCTCCATAACGAAGTCGTTCTCCAATCCTTTATATTTCGAAGGATAATAGATGGTCACTGCACTGCATATATTGGTTTCTACGGTAGAGTCTTGCATAACAAAGCAGTCCACTTAACAGCCTTACTGGACATAGAAGCCGCTTTCAAAAACTTCAGAACAGAGGCGATCTAGGTGTTTCTCGCCGAAGTAGTGATCTATAATAGTACGACTTATTTGAATTACACATCATGACCTATGGCACCGTGCCAGCCAAGAAAGGAAAGACGACAAAATCAGGCGAACTAAATGAAATTGCATTGGCCACACCTTGCAGAAGGCAATGGTAAAACGCACAGAAGGCGCATTTCGTGTAATATATGACAATTGGATCACTTTTTCAATTTTTTTTTAAATCTTAATTTCTGAAATTGCGCCCGGTGCAAGTGCACCATTTTCACTTATGAAAGCGCCGTCCTTGCTCCCATACATTTATATGGAATGGTACCTAACTTCACATGACTTCACTTCCCTTCCCATTTAGGTTTGGCCTATAGACACCATCAGCCAGGACATCGTGCTGGATGTGGCAATGCTTAGGGCCTGATGTTACCAGCAGCATCTCTAGCTCGAACCAGTTTGGCCGCCGCCCCCAACATCTACGCCGCCCGGGGCAATGGCCCCCTCGGCACCCCGCACGCTACGCCACTGCTTCGTGCATCGCGACGGACTGGTGGTACAAAGGGTGACTTCTAAGCTTGGTATTGCCACATAAAAAAAGACCACCTTTTATTTTAGTGTTTACTACTTAAACCTTAATAACTCTTATACCACCTGCTTGGTCATTTTGATCTGAAAATAAATCGGTTGGACATTGAGTGGTTTGATAACTAAAATCTTGGTTTCCTTAAACGACTGGATTAAGTCCTCTTTTCGTTTCGCATCGGTGTAAGTTTGATAATTGAATTGTCACTGGAACTTTCAAATAAAGTGAGAGCATTTTCGCCGAAGTTTGCTTGGATGCGGATTAAGAATCAATATTTAACTAAGATTTTGATTTAATTTATTGAGTATCCTTCAATTGACCCAGACACTTTTCAAAACTCCGCCCGGACGGTACCCGGACGCCCTCCGAACTAGGACAAATCCGGAAAAACCCGGTCGGATGGCAGCCCCAGCCCAGATGCACATTACAAAAACACAGTTGTAGTTGTATATTCAAGGTAAAAATTGTTAACTGTGATATGTGTGCATTTTAGAAAGGGGATAGGGGGTAACTCAAAATAGAATTAGTAAGTTTGTTTTTGTATTGTCATAAAATACTTTTGGCTTTACCAAGCTAACTTCCTTCTTTACAGTTTCGGTCACTTTACTCAAAAGGCTTCTGTGTGTGTGTGCAAGCCTCTATAAAAAACCAGATAAATTAAAAATTTCACTACATTTTTTCAAAATTCACACAAAAGAAAACACTTCCAGAATAAAATAAACATCGCATGAAATAATCGTTTCAAGTTGAAATGCTTCATTCACAATTTCCTGGTAGTATCAAAAACGTATAACTCCATATATTTTCTATAAAGAAGGCATCTATCAAAAGCCTCAGTCAGTCAGATCTTAATCAGTTTGTGTCACCTTGCTATAAATGGACTAATAGACCATCAGTTCGATAAATTAACATTCAAGTAATTCGTGTTGCACGCCTTTAAACAAAAGTATAGGAACATGGTTGACGTCGTCGTAAATTCAAGCTGCGAACTAGGTAGTGCTGTGTCTTCCAAATATGGCTGAGGTGACTTGAAATATTTGAATTTAATTAATTCCAGTTGTAAAATGAGTCGAGAGTTATGCTTGCTTAAATGATACTCGGGTTAATTAGAAAAAAGTTGCGATTGAAACTGATAAATTTTTTGTACTAGTATATGAAAGCAGCAAGAGATTAAAAGCTCTCTGTTTTTAAATGGAATTTTTTCTGCAAAAGTTTGGGCTAGTAACAAATAAAGAATCTCTATTCCCAACAAAGAAAGCCATAATACAGCAAAGAATAAATAAAATTTAAAAAAAAATATTTTAGTGGAAATGCTGTTTTTCTGCTGTAAGTGGATCCGAACCTAAAAGAAGATCATCACAAGTACATTCTGCATTGCATTGAAGCTTTTGTATATGGGTGATTGTCATGAAATGGGAGTTTTTGAGATTTGAACAAAAATTTGTGAACAAAAAAAAAAGTGCTGAAAAAAAATTTTCTCATGTGTTTTCAACATTATTTTGAAGTACTTTCTGTATATTTCCACATAAATACACACGAGGTATAGACAGTGAGAAGTTTATATCGAAAAGCCGAAATTATATGGCTTCGGAGGCGACAATTACGGTAGCGACATTTCATCGAAAAATCCGTCGCTTTCATGATCAATGAGAGCAAACAATTTTTCCGAAAATTTGCTTGCTCTACAAATGCAAACAAATATACCGAACCGAGTTAAAAGAGATTTGCAACACATATCACAACGAAAACACACATTACGGAGGCGACAGTTTTTTTTTCTTCGATAATTTTCTTGAGGGTTGCTCTCTTGTTTATAAATTGTTCACAGTCTAAACGTCCGGCGAGGATAAACATTCATAAAGAAACTTGTGACGATTCGGTTTCACTACTTAGTGCCACTTGACAACCAATTTGTCGTTGCGTGTGCGCTATTTTTATAGTTTTTATTGAAATTTGCAACAAACAACAGTCAGAATGTAAACACTGACATCTAACTAAGCAGGTATCCGCCCGCGTAATACATACCGGTGATCAGTTTCGGAATACTGCTGCTATCGTTTGAGACCCTAGGCGCGCGGCAATAATGCACTGTTTTTCCGTAAACGTAGTCCCGTGACGTAAAAGCGGAAAATGGACAGGTTACGGAGGCGACATTTTCGGTGGTCGAAGGGCCGTCATTTTGTTCAAGAGTGCTTGCCGCGGGAGGCGATGAAGGAGAGAATGTTTTATTACTGGATGGAGATTTTCACCCCAGAAAAAATTTGTTAGAGGCGTTGTAGCTAGAGAACAACGGCCAGCCAGCCATTACCCCCATTTCATGACAATCACCCATATATAAAAGAGTAATGCTCAAAGGTGAGTCCCTTCGTACTGTTGATTATTTATTTTATTTAAACTCCTCCAGAAAACTGATTTCGTGACATAGTGTGGTCACCCATATCGCCAAATCTCACCATTGGAGTTTTTTCTGTGGGGCCATCTCAAGGCGAACAATATCCATGGCTCTGGGCTATATTCCCACTGTTTTCCAGGAAGAGGTACTCGCCATCCAGATGTGTGCTCAAACTTGTGTTAAAGTGCTCCAAATAGCTCTAACATTGCTATTTTTTCGAACAGTCAACCTGCCCTCTTGGTCATTAAATATCACAGGGTGTCATCAACGACTGTCCTGGATTGTGTCCTATCTCTGAAATCCAGCAAGAACAATGTTATATGTATGTTATGTGGATTCCGGGCCACGAAAGTCACATTAGTAATGAAATTGCCGACATCCTGGCTAAAGTAGGGGCAAACTCATCACTTGTCGGCCCGGAACCTTTCTGTCGATCAGCTGCTTCTTCATAGCTGGGCAACAGGGGCGGCGCTTTCATAGGTGCGAATGGTGCACTTGCACCGGGCGCAATTGGACAGGAGCGCAATTTAAGAAATTAAGATCCTAAAAAAGTTTATAAACTGCCTACAATTTCTTAAATTAGCTTTTAGAAAGCGTTCTGATATTTTATATGAAAGAAATAATAGCATCTCTCTGAACCTTGTGCAATCCACTAGCAAATCTGTTACAGTTTTATCAGAGCATTTACGTAGGATATTAAATATGAAAACCTGAAATAAATATTTAAGTGTTTGTGTCTTCGTCCATTGTCCTGCGATCAGCTGATGGGGCGCAATATATCATAGTGAACCAGGCTCTAAAAAACCAAGCGCCGGCTCTGCTGGGCAAGGACCCAGGGTTCTTGCCAAGCTAAAAGATTCATTCAAATCGATAAAACAAAGACGGGCAAATCTTTTAAATTTCAAGAGGTGGGAGCTAAGAACAACAACAGAGCTTGTAGCTTTTATTTCTGCAGGGCAGCTCCCGAAACTGTGGAGCACTTGCTGTGTGACTGCTAGGCTACAGCGAGGAAGAGATTGAATCCCGTCCATCGCGAGCGCTTTTTCTAACAGAATATTTAATAGTAAACAGGATAGTGTGCTTGCTCTGAATTCTGCTCACTGTGTTTCACACTCGATTCAATGAAGTTTTAGTGAGCTGGATTAATTGATCTGGAAAGTTCAGTTCCACCATTACTTTAAAGAAAATGTACCTTCATTTAAAAAGTAACGAGTTATTCATTTAGAGGTACTTTATTACGAAAGAGTACAACAGATCATGTGTGAGATGTGCCAAACACATTTTATTTTTCACATGTCATAATGAAAAGATAGTCTGTCACAGCGTCTTCAATTACTCAGAAGAAGAAGAAGATTCGCTGTCTACGTCAACAAGCAATATTACCGTTTTTTGTACTGAAGAGTAGTAGCCCGAAGTGCTTCAATTATTGCCATTATATTCAGACAAAACAATGGTTTGGTGAGATTTATGGGCTAGTGGAATCATCATTCCAGCCGGCCGAAACTTAACTGCAAATGGCACCCCTTATTGCAGCGGCAGACTAAGCCCGAGATTTCGACGACATTCGGTTCCAATAAAGCGTCATTGGGGAGCGTTCAAGTAATACGTAACGAAATTTGGGGAAGGGGAGTTGTAAAACGTTATGATGCGTTACAGGGGCGGGGGTGGGTTTCGAACATCGCGTTACGTAACATTGGTTTTGTTTAAATACAAAAATAGGGAATTCAAATCTCCCAACTTAGCAACCCTTTTCGTTTATGTTTTACGGGGAATCCCTCGATTGTACTGTGTCACTTGGGTGTTATGTAACGTTTAGGGGGGGTGCAGAATAACGTTACGGCGTATTACACGAGATGAGCAGCCCAACATCAACGACAAATGGGAACAGGTCAAAAGCAGCATAAAGGGGGCAGCAGAAGAGGCACTAGGCTGGGCCCCCAGACAGACTAGAATTGATTGGTTTGACCAAGACTGTAGAACCGCAATTGAAGAAAGAAACCAGAGCCACCAAGAGTACATCGCAAGGCCAACAAGAGCAAGGATGGAAGTCTTCAAGGAAAAAAGAAAAATCGGAGACAAGCTGTGCAGAAAGAAGAAGAGGGAATATCTAAATAGGAAAATCTTACAGATACAGGAAGACTTCAATGAAGGGAGAATTAGACAAGCGTACAAAGGAACTCGCCAGATCACCAATAAGTTCCAGCCAAGAACGGACATCTGCAAGGACATAGATGGAAACTTGTTGGCAGATCCTGATAGGAAAAGGAAAGGTGGAGAGAGTATTTTCAGAACCTATTGAATCCTATCTCCATATCAAACGAGAATGCAGAGACAGAGGCATTTGTAATTCCCCAAGATAACATCTCAATAGAACCACCAACACTGGATGAGGTGCGGGAAGCTGTAAAAAGGCAGAACAGCAACAAATCGCCTGGCGCCGATGGAATAGCAGCTGAGCTGCTAAAGGAAGGAGGACCCCAACTATTACGAACATTACACGAACTCATATGCACCATCTGGGAGGAAGAAGTTATACCAGAGGACTGGAAGAAAGCGATTATATGTCCAATATACAAGAAAGGAGATAAATTAAACTGCAAAAATTACAGAGGCATCTCATTCCTCAGCACCAGCTACAAAATCTTCACAATCCTTGTGAAACAAAAACTGGAAAGGCGGAAAGCCTTATAGGAGAATATCAAGCTGGTTTTAGGACAAACAGGTCAACATCGGACCAACTGCTGACCTTAAGGCAAATTCTGGAGAAAACCTGGGAAAGGAATGTAGATGTATACCAGATATTTGCACTCAAGATTTGTACACAGGAAAATGAAACTCTCACTCTACAAAACAGTAATACGACCAGTACTGTGTTATGGTAGCGAGACTTGGACTATGACCCAGGACATAGAGGAACGAGTCAACAGGTTCGAGAGGAAAATTCTCAGATGCATAATAAGCCCAATCAGAGAGGATGGAATATGGCTAAGAAGATACAACAACGAGTTGTATGAAATTTTTGACGACCCACAACTCTCAACTTTAATAAAAATCAACAGACTGAGACTAGCCGGCCACGTGATCAGGATGGAGGACAATCGCATCCCAAAACGGCTTATGGCATCAGAAATTTCGGGAAGTAGGCCAGTAAGTAGACCAAGGAGGAGATGGGTAGACTCTGTGACGGCTGACGCAGAGTCAATGCTCAACATCTGGAACTGGAGACATGCCGCAATGGACCGTCAAACTTGGAGAAATGTCCTAGAGGAGGCCACGGCTCGATTTGGGCTGTAGCGCCATTGGATGGATGGTATTACACGAGGGGGGAGGGTCAAAAATTTTCAAAAATTGCGTTTCGTAATTTATTGAACGCCCTCTTACTTACAACACTTTTACTGCGAGAACAATTCGGTGAGCAGTTAATTACTCGCTCGCCATATTGCGCCTCCTTTAACCTACAATCGAAGTCTAGTTATTGGCCAAATATCACTCGGAATGGTTGAAGGCGTATTTGAAAATTGGCATTTCAAAATGGACCATAATTGTGTATAAATAATCTTTTCAAAATAAATGTAATGAATGGTTCTTTTGAATGATGATAAAGATTACTATTATTGATTTAAGGGTCGGAAATTTTACTGCCTATCATTCATTATCCTTCTTCTTATTGTTTCTTCTTCTTTGTAGTCTGGAATTGTTGCATTTTCAATAACTTCATCGTGTGCTCCTACTTCATTTTCAACGATTTCGATCGATTTTCAAGGCAATATTCAATATTAATTTTCATTTTCTATTTTATTTCAACACACACAATTTTTTACATTGACATTTGAAGTTCCTCTCAACAATTCATCAAAATTACAGAAAACTCTCAGTTCTGTGGCTGTACTTTTGTTTGTTTCGATTGCGTTACATGCTACCAATCTTTTTCACAACCGAATTAGCTTTGACATTTGAAATCTCCATAAACGTTCCACGAGACGAATGGGATGGTAACCACAATCAAGCGGACAGAACGTCTAAGAAACACAAAGAAAAAACGAGCGGAGCGGATTGGTTCTGTTTGAACCTTCAGCCTTTAACACCACACCTTGGTACTTCCAGCGCCACCTTTTTAATTTTCTAAGAACGTATTAAACTCGTACTAATCGATAATAGAACTCATATATGTAGAACGAATTCATTATCATCATCGAAGTACATAGTTGCTACCAGAACATCAATCTCACCAAAATTGATCGTTCTTACCATATTTTCATACAATAAAACAATTAAACATAAATTGTAAATTGTAACTGCTTGAAATATCCCATGAATATCATTAACCAAAATTTACAATCAATCGCCAACACAATCTCCTAAAATCTCATCGACCAAGACTTAATACTAGTATATTCTTACAGCAGACCGACTCTTTCAACTCATCCAAGAAGCTTAGTTCCACCAGAATTATCTTTTGTTCAAATTTGAATATAATCGGTTCAATAAATCCTCTTTTATGATGACTCCACGATTTTCAATCTAATTGCTTTTGCTCCATCATCCAAAAGAGCATGACGCATTGAGTTTGGTTTTTTGGGTAGTTGACGAGTAAAGTTTGAAAATGTTCATCATGTCAACACAAATGTCACCTCATTTATGGAAATTTATGGTTTTTTAAGGTATTTACCATGTAGGGTTCGAGTTAGTAGTCAAGCTTAACTAATCTATAATTCCAAAGCAGACATTTGGACTATGATATGCACTAAAGGCCGCATGACTGCGTCTAATCTTCGTGTGGTCACAACTTCCGCAAGAAGTCTCCTCTCCTTTAATTTCCATCGCAATAATTTTTCGGTTCACAGGCTAAAACCCGTCAGTTAACAGCCAATAGCAGGTCTCGGCTTATCCAATTATACATTTCATATCCAACCACCCATGCAGCATAATCAGCGTCAGGTGAGGTTCATAGGTTCACGTGCAGCCATATATACACCAGCGACGACATCGACATCAGCTTGCATGTATACCAGCCAAAGGTACATGACGGCCGCCAGGTGACAATGAACTTCGCACACCTTGAAATCGAAAGCACCCAACCTGGGGAGTTCAGAGCGGTGCGAATAATTCAGTTCGCGTTTTAACCGTTCCTGATGTTATTACGTCGCCTCATTGTTGTTAACTACTAACCAGAAACTGTGCAAAGTAAAAAAAAAATCAAGCTCGTCTGCTACAGTGCTACCTGGCCGCGGCCGACGACGGTGTGCTGAAAGTTGGCTCTTTCAGCGATTCAGGGAATTTCTTATCTGGGAATGAGATTTTGCACTTTTTGCATTTTCGCGCTTTTAAATAGAGGTGGGCACACATGTATTCACGGGGGACCTTAGGGTTCAGCTCTGCAGACAAGAAAGGCCATTCTACTCCACTCCTCCTCCTAGTGGAGACTCATTTATGTGCATATATTAGACCGTCTAGGCTGACCAGACAGCCATCATTCAGGCCATGTTGGGCCAACTATTAAGAAGATAGTTAACATGAAAAATGTTGGCTATTTGCAGCGACACTGGCGAAGCGCTATCTTCGCGATGGAGAAGGAGTTCCTTCCCTTGTTATGGCGGACATTAAAATTAATTTCAGCCGAGAGATAGACATGTTTGACTGCTCGTTGGTCTTTAACCTGTGTCACGGCATCCACCTGCCTCTTTAAGACCAGCCCAGAGAGTTCTTTCGAAACATATTACCTAAACTGCATCTAAGACTTTCTTGTTTGTTATTAAAAGTTAAACAATATTTAATCATAACTCATAACCAGCCTCGAGAATTAATTCCAGTTCGTGTGCTCCTCACGCGATTTTGCAAGCCACCTAGAGTTGCCACAGGCCGGCCGCGCACTGCGCACTGGATACGCTGAACCCCATCTGCAGATATCTAATTCCTCTTGGAAAGTTTCTCCTTCGTTTGTTTGATAAATATTTAATTGCACAATTTTATGTGGTTTAAATCGAATTGAAGTGAAACACCGAATCCAAACGAAGCCGGAATAAAATTACCCGGCTGCTTCTGGAATCACACGAGTATTTTGTTACTTGAGAGCCGGCTGTGTGCTTCCCTGAGCTGCTTGCAAATCCGCAATAATTTATCTTAGCAGAAGTTAAATGAACGATAACGATGCTAATATATCTCATAAAGGCATTAATGGCTTAATGTGAAAGTGAATGAAAGCTTACTGTGCACTGTTGCTGCTTAGGAATATAATTTATTGTATCGATTCTGAATTTGCGGGGATATACTTGCTGCAGCTGGAAATACTATCGAAAGAAGTAAATATGAGAGACTTGACTGTTGTAATTATAGTGTGTCAAGAACATCAGCTAAAATGATCGCAACTAAGATGCTTCGATACTAAAGTTCAATAACGAAGAACGCCTTAGGGTGCCATAAAACCAGCAGGCCAAAATTGTTGTTCGTGCCGTGGAAGATAGAAAGCTACCTCCTATTGGTTATAAGAAGCTCGAACTCACTAAACCTTCTGCAAGGTCTCCGCCCAGAGCAGGCTTTGCAGCAATGATTCGCATGATTCGAGCTGACTCCGCATTGATCTACCTACTAATACTCCTAGCACTTCTATTTTAGTCTCTCCTTCGTTCCGCTTCTTCCATTATTAGCTTTCCGTGTATGACCTTCAGGTTTGCCTCCACTTTTCTGCACACATTCTCAAATTGTCGATAATTTCTAGTTGGGTCGTTCTACAGACCACATCGAGCCTTGGCCTCCTTGACCTCACTTCGCTTACAATTTCCACATATTCAACTGACGATAAAACAGACCTCAGTTCGCCCAACTGGACTCAAGCTGAAGTTAAACGTAAAGGTTGCTCAAGAGAGAGTAATCAACTAGAATAGTGGAATGCCATTACAGTGGGCTTTTGCATTTCTGACTTAAGTAAAAAAAGCAACAACTACGAACTGAGCATGACCTGGACTTTAGCCCGGTGTATATGGATTGAGCTGAACATTATTGAACTGAGGTCGTTTTGGGATATGATTATCCTCCATCCTGATTACGTGCGCAAGTCTCAGCTTGTTAATTTTTTTTTTAAAGTTGAGAGTTCTGGGTCGTAAAAAATTTCATACAACTCGCTTCTCTGGTTGAGAGCTTTTCTGATAAACCTGTTGACTCGCTCCTCTAGGTCCTCGCTCTTAATATAAGCCTTTCTAGGTTATGTTCGTCGAAAGTTTTATTTCTTCCTATTCTAAATCTTCCAGCTGTGGACTGTTGTATGACCTTTGTTTTCTCCTCGTTGATATTGAAGCTTTTGCCCTTTGCCGCCTCTTTCAGTTCAACATAAATTTCTTATGCTGCCAAAAAAGACTTTCCCGCGATTATCACGTCGTCACCCGCATATCTAAGAAGTTGTACAGACTGTGCTGTAATTGACAGCTCTTCTCTGGACTGACGTTTTCCTATCACCTATTCTAGAGCGAGGTTGAAGAGTATTAGGGGCAGCCCATCCCCTTGTTCTTGCCGTACTTCGAACTCTTCTGTTACAACATTTTGGATCCATACCTTCGCCAGTGAACGATTTGTTGCGCATTTGATCAGTTGTACCAATATTGAGGGGACTCCAAATTCCAATAGCATCTCTAAAGCTCCTCTGTTTATAGAGTCATATGCCTGCTGAAAGTCTACAAATATCTGGTATATATCTTCATTCTTCCTTTCCCATCTTATCCTATCAGAGTCTACTAATAGGCTGCCATCTAATTATGCTTTTGCAGATGTCCATTCTTGGCTAAAAATTTATTACTGGTCTGACCAGTTCATTTGCTCCTTATCTAATTTTCACGTCATTGAAGTCTTCCTGTATCTGTAGGATCCGCCTGTTTAGATACTCTCTGTTTTTCTTTCTGCTGTCTGCGGTTCTTCTCTGGGTCTGGTTTCTTTCTTCAATTGCAGCTCTACAGACCGGGTCAAACCAGTCTACTCTACTTTGGCTGGGGGCCCAGTGAGCCGCCTCCTTTATGCTGTTTTAAATTTGCTCCTTTGTCATTGATGTTGGGCCTTTTCTGCTTCTCTCAAGTTCTGCACGACAGCATTCTGGAGGCATCTTCTCTTGATTTAAGCTTAATTTATCTACATCGTATTTTAGTTGTATTTGCCCTCTGTGTGTCTCCTCTCCTACTTTGGCATTCATATTTCTAAAAACCGTTTTAATCTTCTAAAGAAACAACTCGACTTTGGAATACTCTTACACAGACTGCATTTCCAAACCCGTGCAACATGCTAGAGTTCATCAACGTATACTCCAGTACCGTCGGACGCATAACCTACCTATCACTTTCTTCCTTCGAATTTAGTTTATTACAAGACATTGCTTCCTTTCTTTTCTTTGATCCGTTAGCTGGCGGTCCGAACGAGACGACCCCGCAACGGATACAGCGCTGTCGGTGCTGCTAGGTCTCGAATTCCATTCACAATTTGCTTCCACTCTTGACGATTTTCGGCGACGTCTTGAGCCTCGATAACTGAAAATTGTTGATTCTTTAAGTCGCCTTCGATATTCCTTAGTCAGGTTTTCTTTAGTGCCGATCGCTGAACTCTCCAGTCTGACGGACGGTGTCCCCAGAGAAAAATACTTCTAGGCCGCGCCCTCGCCTTGAGGCCAAGTATAACCACACACTCAGCAGTCGCCAACTGGATGGGAGTCCAGGAAAACTGACAAATTTTTTTATGTCTGTGGTATTTATCGTCAGTCCGGACTCAAGATCTGAACTTCTATTCAGTCTGAAAATTTCGTTGAGGCTATGAAAATTTCTGCACTTGAATTAATAACCTACTATGCTAAACTGTCTTCTTCGCCTATGCAGGGAATTACGAGGACAACGGCAATCGACGGCCTGTCAGGCGGATGCCTCAAATCCTTATCCTTCAGTCAGACTGAGTATGGGCTTAATCGGCCCGTGTCTACCGAGATAGCCTAAAGGCCACAACCGGCGGCCTGTAAGTTAATGTGGGCCTTAAAGCGTGGTCTTCATCAGGCCTTACCTGCCAAACTAGTCTGAAAGCCCACGGCCTGCCGGCGCACAGTGCGGCCGATTCCCAAAAAGCTGGCCAAAAGTCGATAAATCAAGAAATTGATTCAAAATTTCTTACTCGGGGGTTTTCGGGGTCGCTGATTACGAATTTGATATTAAAAATTAGAAAAGCCACCCCCTTCAACCCCTATTGACCACCCCATCACGTGAAATAGCGTATATTATTCAACATAATCAAGATACATGTCAATTTATACGTTTTCGGAGTCGTTGATTACGAATTTGATATTAAAAATTTCAAAAACCACCCCCTTCAACCCCTATTGGCCACCCCTCCCGTGAAATAGCGTATATTATTCAACATAATCAAGATGCATGTCAATTTATAGGTTTTCGGAGTCGTTGATTACGAATTTGTTATTAAAAATTTCAAAAACCACTCCCTTCAACCTCTATTGGCCACCCTTTTGAGTTAAATAGCGTATGTTATTCAACATAATCAAGATGCATGTCAATTTATAGGTTTTTCAAAATCTTCTTAAAAAAAAGCGGGCAAGTTCGGGCAGCTAAATCTTGTTTTATTCTCTAACTAATACTTTAAGGAATAACTTCCATCAAGTTTCAGAGCGGAACAACGCGGAACTTTTTTCTATTCGTATGATGACTTACACAGATCATTTGATTTTAAGCGATAAAAATTAGTAATAATCATGGTGTCACTAAAATTTTTGGCATGGGAAATCACTCTTTATTATTTTTGTTTTACATTCTACTTACCTTCAGAAGTAGATTCCATTTTTGGTATGGCTATCCACGACGATCTGAATTTTTTACCCAATGTATAAACAACACTCTGTTAAATGTACCTACTTTCGCAAGAACCATTTGACAAACCAAAACAGCTACCGTTGCGACTGTTGTTTTGGAGCAAGTACGAGAAAAGTAGCAACGCTATGTGTGATTTCTGGTGGCTGTGGGTGTACTGAAGCCAACCGAACAAAAAAAAACCCTATAAGAAAAAATTTTTTTTCGACTTTTGGCCAGCTTTTTGGGAATCGGCCGCACTGTGCGGCGGCTGGAATGTGAATGTGCAGTAGTTTTATTTATCTGTTTTGTGTCACGTCAATGCATTTGGGTTGCACATCATACAAGCACTATAGTATAGGCACATTTGGAAGTTGAGTCCTAAAACTTTATAACCACCGGACCAGAAAATATCACCGTAACCGAATCGAAAACCTGGAAACAACCAATTCCTCTAGTTTAACATGAATGTGTACATGGCGCCCATTCTGTCCAATGCTCCACCAGAATTGTGCGCACTATGCTTATGTCAAAACTAGACCAACATAAACGCCACCGACAAATGTGCTTTGTTTCATTTCTCACAATTAAACCATTTTCCACTTTGCAAACTAGAAAGAAAAAAAAAGGGAAAAAAGTAAACAAAATATTTCAAAACATAATTGTTATTCAGAAAATGTCGCAACTTTCCATGATTTAAATCGACGACAGTTTCCCACTGGTGCCTTTGACTGACCTTTACAATGAAACGCAGAGCCGCGCGGCAAGTTTTTCTGTAATCTCGCCAGATTGCAACATTATCTGCAATAGGTACACCCGGTGTGGTGGTGGCGTGTCTGGGGCGACGCATAAATGCCATTTTATTTCTTATTTGCATACAAAATGCTTGATCATCCCAAAAAGCTGTCAACAGTCACAACAGTCGAGAAACGGACAAATTTCCGCCACATACAATGACTTTGCACGAAGATGCGACTTCACCCCATCAAAGCCAATGAAACAACGAAAACACAACACAAAATCTTTGGGTATAGATGTCGAATGGTGAACGTGAATCCACTGAACACTGGAAACAGAACATCTTCGAAGATGGTAAGAAGACAATGAAATTGCCGCAGATGCACGACCTGCGGAATTGTGCTTTCTTGGAATTATTTGCAAGTTTAAGTGAGGGCCCAGTGTTTTGACACCTGAAATTTAATTCAATTTCGTGGCGATTTATGCGACTCCCGACGATCCCCTAATAGAGATTCCCATCTCATGTCGCGGGTTTTATTATCTTCATTTATGGATCATTTTCAAAACTGGTTGCCTCATCTTGGGCCCCAACGCTTGAGCTCCAGAGGTATCCCGTAAAGGTAAAGGTGACTTCTGTCTATGAAGTCACATAATGTGAAAAATTTACGAAAGCTCGTGACAGAAAATTGCCGATTTCTTTATTAATTATTGCCGGCGCCTGGCGCTCTTGCTGAAAATGTCAGAGTCGGTCTGCAATTAAAGAATTCCTGCAAGTACTTAAAGTCCTCATCTAGAGACTGTCAAGAACGCATTAGGGAAACAGTGCCCCGTGGTAGAGAATCAAGAACAAGTGGAGAAGAGATGCTGCTAGCACCGAGATTCTGGGTGCACAAAACTAAAATTGCTGCACAGTCGGTAATTTTTATCGCATCAATTATGTAATTTATTGCTTCGACCTGTCCAGACAGTACCGATGGTTGACATTGATTTGAGTTGTCGTCGTAATTGCAAGACAATTTTTCCTCTCTCTTCTCCATTTTTCTAGAGATGCAGCGACGACGAACCCCTATAAAAGACGACTACGACGACGACGACTCCGTAGGTGTACTCCATCCTTTTTACAATGTTAACGCTGCCAGCCTATATACCTTCAGCTGACGGATGGCTGATTCCTTTCGATAAAATTATCTTCAATATCAGTCTCTGGGGAGTAACTTGTGTAATTGTTATTGCAAAACAATTGCACCAGTCAAGGTATTTATTACACCGGGGCCGTATCTGCTTGTACCTGCCTTTCATGCCTGCTCCTCTCATGGATGGGATCAAGAAAATTAAAGTCATGCTATGCAACAAAGAAGAGGCTCCCTCGGTCAGGAATATCCATCCAACATTGTGGGTCATAAAAGTTCTACGTTTTGTATCTTGGGCTCTAATCACTTTAGACAAAACCCTTAACTGTAAACGTTGGACGTGTGTTATAGTTGCAACAGCTGAAGGTGTCAATAACAATAATTTCTGTGCTATTATCTGTTCGTCGATTTGTACACAGCACTCCCATTCCCATTATTAATCACGGCAGTCCCCCAGTCATCCTCAACCTTACGACGGTCATAAAGTTCGTAACAGTGCACATCACGCACGCACCTTTACCTGTGGGGCTATACAAGACACTATGGACTGAGGGAAATGGGCCTAGAAACCCCATGAATTCATGGATCCGGCTCGCTTTGCGCTCAAAACGTCTCTCTCCCACACGTGCATACGGAAATCATGCATAAGCGGAATGGTTCTTCAAGTTTAAGACTTTTGATGGCCACCTTTAGATAACGTTCTACAGCCAACAAATACATCGTCGAGGTTGTTGTAAATTAGGCCGCTCGATTAAAGATGTTAACGAACGATGCCAGATAATGCGGATTGAAATGTACCGCACTACTTTCTATCGTCTTATCAAACATCAGCTGGAAATTTTTTTTTAACTAGATTTGAGTTTCTATTGTCATTTATAATCCAATTGTTCAATTCAACACTGAAGCTTGGTTACAGGAATCTCATTATTCAGACGAAAGAAATTCATTCTTCTGGGATAAGCCATTTCTTAACAAACAAAATTGAAAAGCATAGTAGAACATATCACTTTTTTAACTATTAATTACGATTGAACAGCTCTTAGACAATACTAGACCAAAACATATTGGATGTTGAAGTAGCTCGAAAAGCCATGGTTGTGTTAAAGAATCCACTTGCCCAACTAGCAACTGGAAGAGTTATAAAAGCTCGCTAACCACCTATAACAGGGCGATCAAGAAATAGCTGGAGGAATGTCTGCAACAGTGTCGAAGACATTCGAGACTCAGCAAACATCCACAAAAGCTTTAATTAAAGGGCATTTCGAAAGATCTATCAGAAGAACCGATGGCTCTTTCACACAGTGTGACCAAAGCTGTCTGGACAGAAGAAAACACCGTGTTTAACCGCGAAGCAATTAGGGAGGCGCTCAAACCATACAAGTCCCCAGGAGCAGACGGAATCTATCCGATTCTGCTACAGGAAGGCTGCGACCTAGTCACTCCCTTATTATGCAAAATATTCAGGACTTCCTTCGCAAATGGTTACATCCCATCTGTCTTGAGGAACGTCAACATAACTTTCATACCTCGGATTTCGGATTACACCTTGGCTAAATCTTTCAGGCCGATAAGTCTTTCGTCTTTTGCCTTGAAGACAATGGAGAAAATTGTCGACTGGGCGATAAGGGAAACCTATCTTCAACGCCAACCACTAAGCTCCTATCAGCATGCATACCAGGCGGGCAAGTCCACTGAGACAGCACTGCATAATCTGGTGCTCAGGCTGGAATGCGCAGCTCTAAACAAAGGAGTTGCGCTGACGACCTTCTTCGATATCGAGAGAGCCTTTGCCAACACATCCTTTGATACTATAGCTAGGGCTCTAAGTGGACGCAGTCTAAGTAACACTTTCTGCAACTTAATTGACTTTATGCTGATAACTCGCAAAATAGTGGTCTCTTATGTTGACGACGACGAACCCCTATAAAAGACGACTACGACGACGACGACTCCGTAGGTGTACTCCATCCTTTTTACAATGTTAACGCTGCCAGCCTATATACCTTCAGCTGACGGATGGCTGATTCCTTTCGATAAAATTATCTTCAATATCAGTCTCTGGGGAGTAACTTGTGTAATTGTTATTGCAAAACAATTGCACCAGTCAAGGTATTTATTACACCGGGGCCGTATCTGCTTGTACCTGCCTTTCATGCCATAATCTGGTGCTCAGGCTGGAATGCGCAGCTCTAAACAAAGGAGTTGCGCTGACGACCTTCTTCGATATCGAGAGAGCCTTTGCCAACACATCCTTTGATACTATAGCTAGGGCTCTAAGTGGACGCAGTCTAAGTAACACTTTCTGCAACTTAATTGACTTTATGCTGATAACTCGCAAAATAGTGGTCTCTTATGTTGAGGGGTCTCTGGAGGGCCCTATAGCAAAAGGCTGTCCACAGGGAGGAGTTTTATCTCCACTTCTCTGGTGCCTTGTTGTAGATGAACTCCTAGAGCTGCTCAACGGCCGAAACTTTTTCGCCCAAGGTTACGCTGACGATGTCGTCATAGTAGTTACAGGTGAAACTGAAAGAGCCATGTCAAGGCGCCTGCAGCAGGCACTAGATCTGGTCTCTAGCTGGTGCGAGAGCGTAGAACTAAAAGTCAATCCCGACAAAACGATTCTAGTTAATTTCACCAAGAAACGATCATTCCCTGGATTTTTGGAGCCTACACTTTTTTTTTTTTTTTTTTTATGTGAAAGTCTAAGCTCAGGTGTCACCCTTTGTACTACCAGTCCGTCATGTCTTACACGTCAACGTCGGGTGTCTGGTAGTAAGCTTAGCTCGAAGGATAGAGAAAGGATAAAACAGATTAAAGGGAGTCTGGGGGGTACATGAGGAGGTGGAGATGAACCTTGCGTTTAAACTCTTGGGTGTTGTATGAGTTTGGGAAAACTGACTGTGGAAGGTTGTTCCACAGTCGAGTTGTTCTCGAAAAGAACGAATTACTAAACTGGTGTGTGCGCGAAAATAAGGGCTGTAGATAGTGAGGATGAGCCGAATGGGCAAGTCTTGTGTTGCGGGAAAAACATCGCCGTGAAGGCAGGAGATTATATATTTCGGTGGAACAGTCGTTATGGTAGATGCGGTAGAATTTTACCAGGGCTGCTACATTCCTGCGGTGACTTAGTGAATCAATTTTGGAGCAAATGACGTCGTCGCCAATGAGTTGGAGAGCGCGGTTCTGCACCTTGTCCAGCCACGCTAAGGTGGTACTCGGTGCCCCTGCCCAGAGATATGAGTTGAATTCGAGGCGGGGCCGAATGTAGGATTTGTATATTATAGCCCTGGCCGACGGCGGAAGGAGGAATTTGCATCTTTTAAGGAATCCCAAGCATTGAGATGCTTGTTTAGCGATTTGGAATATGTGATTACTCCATCGCAGATCTTCAGTTAAAGTTATGCCCAGGATATTGAGGGATGGTTCAGCCATCAGTTCTAGACTGTCCACTTTAATGGGAGGGATTGGGGAGCGCGTTTTCATAGAGAAGAGACAGTATTTTGTTTTCTGTGCGTTGAATTCAACTTGATTCATGAGGCCCCAATCAAGAATCAATTTTATGTCCCTGTTGATTGAAGTGGACATAAGTTCACGATCAAGCAGACAAGGTCTGGCCCGTGCTTGTCTTGCTTTATCAAAGCTATACGAGTAACGCAAAGTACTGTCATCAGCGAAGCTGTGAAGGGAATTGGATGGAATTGAGAGCAGGTCATTTATAAAAACTAGGAAGAGAGCTGGTGATAGAATAGAGCCCTGGGGAACGCCTGCAGAGATGGAGTGGGGATTAGATTCAACGCCGTCCAATACTACCTTGATTGAGCGGTCGGAAAGGAAACTCTCAATCCAATTCTTTAGAAGAAGGTCGATGCCAATAGCATGGAGTTTACTCAATAGAGCGGGGTGCCATACTCTATCAAAGGCCTTGGAGATATCGAGAGCTACCAGGCCGGATTCACCAAAGCGATGAATGTTTTGGTAGAGGTGTTCAGTTAGGCATACAAGGAGGTCGCCAGTAGATCTTTTCGATCTAAAGCCGTACTGCTTGTCATCCAATATTTGGTTGCGTTCAAGATATTCCATAAGCCTTCTGTTTATTAATGTCTCCATGGTTTTGGAGAGGATAGAAGTGATTGCTATTGGGCGGTAGTTAGAGGGGTCGCTGGAATCACCTTTTTTTCGGTATAGGCTGAACATGAGCCAGTTTCCAGGAGTCAGGGAAAACTCCGGAGAAGTAAGAAAGGGCGAAGAGTTTGTGCAGAGGTTTAGCCAAAGGTGAAGCGCATTTTTTAAGAACCATAGGGGGAATTTTATCAGGGCCAGTGGATTTATTGGGATCGAGCTCCTTGAGGCACTTGAACACTTCACGAGTTCTGAAGAAAACTCTGCCCATTGAGTGAGCAGAACCCTCTACAATGGGGGGTTGCACGGCAGTATCAGGCAAGGAAGAATTGGAGGCAAACAGAGATGCGAGTAAGTCAGCCTTGGATTTGCTTTCTGTTAATACCTTCCCATCGTGAATGAAGGGAGGAGACGACGATGAGTTAAAATTTTTCCTGATGGAGGTTACCAAGGACCAGAAGTTTTTACTGCCAGCAGAGGTGTAAATGAGTTTGTTTCTTAACCTGTCATCGAAGGAGGCTTTGGTTTGCTTGATGGTGGTTTTGCAGACATTTCTCAACCTGATGTACTCACGTCGGGATGAATCGCTCAGGGAATGCCTGAACTCTCTATAGGCGGTTTCTTTGGCTTTAATCGCGTTCATACATTCTTGATTAAACCATCCATGCGGCCTTGGCTTAATGGATTTGGTAGAATGGGGAATGAATAAACGCATTCCTGCCAATATGATTTTTGAGATGCAGAGAGCGGAAAAGTTGGCATCGCGATTCACAAAACACAGGTCCCAGTCAGCGGCTTGGAAGAAGCGAATAAGCCCCAACCAATTGGCTTTCCCATAATGCCACACAGTTCTTCTAGGAGCTGGTATGGTTGAGACGGATGATTGGTATGGGAAGCTTGCGCTGACCAGGCAGTGGTCTGAGCTGCCTAGAGGTGAATGAACTTCGACGGAGTACCGCGTAGGGTGGGAGGTGAGAAAAAGATCAAGGAGATGGGCCCCTTGATCTACAGCGTCAGGAACTCGTGTAGGGCACTTAACCAATTGGTGAAGATTATTAGTCTCTGCAAAGAGCTCGGCATCCCGGCCAGAAACACTGGTGCCATTTGAATAATTCAGCCAATTTGTGTTGTGAACGTTGAAATCACCCGCAACAATGATTTCGCACTCCGGGTATAAGGATAAGAATTCGGAGATACGTTCAGAGATAGCGTCAAATGCTAAGGAAGAGGCTTCATTATTTATATCAGGGCTCCTGTATAGAAAACAGAAGAAAATGACGTGCTTATGAAGTAAAATTTTGAGGCCGAGGTGGTTAAAGTCAGGCGATGTACTGTTGTACACCTTCTGAAAAGCTACGTCTTTCCTAATATATATGGCAACTCCCCTATGGGGGGAGAGATTGTGCACTAATGAGTACCCGGAAACCTGGTAATTGTCTAAGACATCATTAGGTAAGATTTGGGTCTCACTTAGCGCGAAGATATGGGGTGAATTAGATAAAAGATGGCACGACACAGAGTCGAAATTCGATTGTAGCCCACGGATGTTGGCGAAGGCGATAGAAAATCGCTGCTTCGCAAACGCAAGGTTACAGTTCTCAGTTGAGGTCGGCGGAGCCGGCGTCGCAGTCATCGGGGCAAACGGAATACGCCTTGCTGGAGTGTTATGCCTCCTAAAGCAAGGAGAATTCCATCAGCAACCGATAGTGGCTACGACGCCGACGAGGCCGAGAGCGGGGTGTGGGGAAAGAGTAGAAAAAAAGCCTACTTGTGCAGTCTGTCCGTCTATATCACTGTTGTTGTTGTTGGAATACTGTTGATGACACTGAAAACTAATTTGCACTTTGCACACACTTGAACACACACGGAAAAAAGTTTTGTTTTTGATTTCTTATTTGAACGGGTTTATGGATGTTATTAATTTTGTTAATATTTTAATTTATTTATTTGTTTATTATTTAATTTAATTTTTTTTGGTTTGTTTTAACTGTTGAGGGTTTAAATAAATGCGAGGTTCAGTGGCTGACGGCAGGCAGAGCTAAAGGTTTCAACAACAAGCCAAATATTTAGGAGTGACGCCAGAAGCCAAGCTCAACTGGAACCAACACATGGACACTGTGATGAGTAGAACGAGCAGATCCCTGCCTATGGGCTTGCCGCAGAGCTTGTGGTTCCACTTGGGGTTTGCAACCGAAAACCACGTATTGGATATATGTACACCACCATCATTAGGCCCATGGTAACTTCTAGAGCTTTAGTTTTGTGGCACAGAACGGCACTTAAGGGTTTAATGACTAATTTAAGCAAAATTCAGCCTCTCCATCACTGGGGCCATCCGCACTTCCCCGACACGGCAGCGCTGGATACTCTCCCCAATCTGGTACCGCTCCACCTTGAGGTAGAGAAGTCCGCCAAAAACGTGGCGCTGCAGCTGAAAGCGAATGGTCACTTGGGCGCTGGTGTTGGGCGGGGACATTCTGTAGTAACCAAGATCATAGAAGAGATTGAGGAAGCGGGTATGCTATCGGTATGCATGCCCTTTAAAATCTCAAAATTTGAGCGACCTTCTGTGCAGGATAGGCTAACCTGGACTTTTCCTAAAGTTTTGCCGGGCGGAGTAATATAGTACACGGATGGCTCTAAAACAGAGGCAAGTGTTGGCGCCGGAATCTGGAATGAATGCCCCAGATTCAGCAGGGCGATAAACCTAGGCACCCTACTGTCTTTCAAGCAGGTCTGTACGCTATTCTGGCATGCACTCATGAGAACTTAAGAAGGGCCTACCAAAATAAACGGATTTTTATCTTCTCTGATAGCCAAGCGGCAATTAAAGCGATAAGGTCCCGTAGGATCAAGTCGAAATTAGTTTGGGACTGCCAACGTGCTCTGGATGAGCTCGGCGTTCTCAATCAAATTACTCTTGACCCGTCATATGTAATCAGACGGTGGCATTCATACTGAGATACTCCAGTCGCGGATATTCGGTAACTGAGCGACCAGTTACTAGGACACTTGACATGCTAGTCTCCCAGCCTCTTGGTTTTCTTCACTGCTAGTACAGTCAATCTGTCACGAAAATAATAGGGAGTCTCCGAAAAATGACATACCGAAATTTGACTTGATGAATCGTTAGGGGGGCATGTAATGAAGTTAATGTCAAATTTCCGAAGTCCCCCCTCCCCCTGTTTTTGAGAAAATCCAAAAAGTGGGTCCAAATTTTTAAACGCGTTTTTCTCAGAATCTATGGGTTTTGGTGAAAAGTTTATTTAACAAAAAATGTAGAGGACATTGTTAACTACATTTTATGTCATTGAAGTGACGTCATCCGACTTGAAATACAAAAGGTAGGTGGCGCTGAAGCATGAAAAAAGTGTTTGTTATTTTCGTTAAAGAAAATAGTTTTTTTGCAATGATGTAAATGAGAAAGTTGTTCGTCACAAAATCGGCTACAACTTTTATTTAAACTATTTTTTTATAAAACTTGCCGTTTTCGAGTTGGAGCTTGCCGATGTGTACAAATTAATTCAATAATTATATTTTGTAGTACGTCGTGGCCTCTTTATCCTTGGTTGCTTCTGGTTTCTTCGGTAGATGGTATATTCCCCGATTCTGCGTCTACTTCTTCTCTGTGGTCATCATTGTTGCTGCTTGTCTTCGGTTGCCAGTGAACGACTTGTGAAGGAAAATCCAAATCATGATCTTCAAAGAAATCATCAGAAATCAGCATCTTCTTCAATGGGTGGTGTGTTGCCAAAATTGTTAGAAACCGGTCTTTTGTCCAAACTGGCCGGGCGAAAATAACAAAAGAACCATTAACTACGCTGCGTTGCATCTTTTCGCCTACAGCTCGAAAACGGCAAGTTTTATAAAAAAAATAGTTTTTTGTTAAATAAACTTTTCACCAAAACCCATAGATTCTGAGAAAAACGCATTTCAAAATTTGGACCCACTTTTTGAATTTTCTCAAAAACAGGGGGAGGGGGGACTTTGGAAATTTGACATTAATTTCATTACATGCCCCCCTAACGATTCATCAAGTCAAATTTCGGTATGTTATTTTTCGGAGGCTAACTTACAGATTGACTGTACTATGCGAACGAAATGCCAACTAATATTAGTGATCAAGAATTTAATTTAAATGTTGTGGCAAAAGTAGAAATTTTTTTTAGAATTCTTCAATTTTAAGCTAAAAGGTTATTCTAGAAAAGATGTAATAGAGAATGCTTGGAAAGATGTACAAAAGCAATGGCGGATCCAAGGGGGGCCATAGGGGCCATGCCCCCCCCCCCAAACCTGTTAAAATCGACAATATAATCGAAAGATTCGCCAAACCAAAAGCGAGGCGACTCAATTTTATCGTTTAAAAAGAAATTATGATGTTTGTAAATTACAAATTCTAAATTATAAATTTGAAAATAAATAAAATAAAGATTTTTTTCATTTATTTACAAAGCCAGAAAAAAAAACAAAATATTTGAGATTAAGTAGCCCCCCCCCAAAAATTTGTTCTAAATCCGCCACTGTACAAAAGGCAGTCTAGTTTTGATAACTCTTTCCTCTGAGCTCACACATTCCCTCATGTTGGTGTTCGTACATCGAATGAAAGGAGTGATGACCTGCGTACGTTTTTGGTACGTGTCCCTTCGCATTCTATAGAATGCAAATAATTTACTATCAGATTCCTGCAATTCTTTTGCAACAACAAATATTCTACAATTTATGTTCCATTCGATATAAGGATGTAACCAGAATTTTCTTACTGCTCTTTTTCAACGGCGGTAGTAATAATATTGGGTAACGATATCCTCTTTACTACTACTGTCACTAGATATTTTGCGGGGGCCTCGGTAGTCTAGGGGTAAGGCGCCTGACTGCTATCCCAGAGGTCCCGGGTTCGAATCCCGGCCAGCCCCGCGGTCCTTCGCCTTTTCCACTTTCCCACCTACAAAACTTTCCTTCTTTCTTCTTCCCTCTTTACATTCCTGATTCCTCATGTCATAGCCTTCCTTAGCCCATCCCCGCTCCACCAAAGCGCATGTCATCGTTTGGTTGATGAGACTCAACTCGTTTCAGAAGGCATAACACTCCAGCGAGTTGTTTCTCGATGCCCCGATGTCAGAGTCGCGATAGTAATGGTTGGGAGTAAGTGGACTGAAACTATCGCGGGAAGGTTGTGGCGGTTCCTTCCTCCCCGACTAGAGCTGCTGTTCGACATTGCACTCTATACGAAAAAAATAGATTGTCAACAGTATAAAGGGCCTTTCCTGAGACTCTAGTCTTTCACAAAAAAAAAATAAAAAAACGGAGAAGGTTGATAGGAAACTTCCAATTTCAGTCTCGGCAATGTGAAGATGACGAGCAACTACAATCTCGAGTCTCCAAGCCTCTGAATCCCAGTCGCCGAGAATCCGAGATTTGAGTATCCCCGTGTGAAGTTTCCATGCCTTAGAAGTTTCCATGTCGTGCAGAGAAGATTAGGTTTAGCTTAAAGTTAGATTTCGTCTGTTACTTAAATAAGTTTTCTTAAAAATAATTGAAAACAAGGTTCCTCATTATTCAATAATTTTATTATCATCCAGCTGAGTCGTTACTACATCTAATACTTGATACGATTAAGGAAAGAAGCACGTATTCCTCCGCCACGACTTATAGAAGACATCCGCTCTACAGTAAGCAGCTCTTATCCTAACCATCAATGGATTCCTTCAACTTGACCGTGCTCAAGCAGAAAGACTATGTTTGCCCACGAGATAATGGTCTCGAAGTGGGCAATATTGTGCATCAGCTCATCTAGAACAGATAATAGCAATTGTAGAGGGCCGCAGGATATCATGTTCTCGACCTAAAACTATTGCGTAAATGAGCTCGGCAAGCCACCTCTCATGTACTTGTGAAGCAATATTCGATCTTTTATTACGTAATCATTACGATATCATCACGTTCTTGACATTCAGACTATTTATCATCATTACTCGGTCGATTCCCACTAAATGCGAACGAGAAACAGATCCGCGTCGACGCCGCCGCCGCGGCAATGGTGAAATGTCTTCAAGAGTCTCTGATGTGACTTCTGGGGTCACACAGCTTTGGAGCAGATCCCGCACTCTCTTAAAAGGTACAAATATGAGAAATGAGCATCATTTAGACAGAACGGTCTGTCGCCTCTTGATGAATTATGGCGGAAATTTTGTAAGAGGTATCTCTGCCGGGGTACAAATGTAAAAACAAAGGTAAACTCCGCGCAAAACCAGGAAGATACTCACTCCTCACTGAATCTGGATCTCGGTGGATAGATGGCGTGGCCACTGATGGCATTGGTCGAAATTAGTTCATTAGACTCTTCGTAGGGTGCGCGACGGCGGCGGCGACTGGACGGCTCATATCGTTAAAATCTAATTGATGTTGTTTGCTTAATTTACCGTTCGAGATGATGATAATTACGAAAGTGATTATGACTATAAATTAAATTGATGTGCCTGAATCGGGGAATGGCGCTCGTATATCTCTGTTGATGTCCCCTTTTGCTGCGTGTGAAGATTGAATGGAGTTGGTTATGCTCTTGACACTTTGTTGATTAAATCAAGATTTAACATGGTTCAAACCTTTTTTTTCGTAATATTTGCTTCTGGATTTAGAGCTGTTAAGATCGAGATTACTGCTACTGCATTAACTGTTAATATGTGCATTAACAAGTGAGCAAGATTAGTAAAAATTTGGGAAACCTTGATGGTAGCAAACCCTGAAATGAAAGTTCATTTCGCTATTTTGGGTGTTGAACCTATTTTTATTAATATCTACTTTTATAATACAATCTATAGCAATAAATTTAAAAAAAAATATATAGTTTAAAAAAACCAAAAAATACGCTTTTAATTTAAAATGAACTAAAAAGTAAAAAATAATTTTTAATGTAAAATTTTTGTTGCTCCAGCCAGTATATGGGAACAACCTACGTTTCGAAATGTAAAAAAGCGTGGGGCTCCTTACCTATTTCCTTATTTTATTAACATTGGAACTTTTCGTTAGCGCCCCACGCTTTTTTACATTTCGAAACGTAGGTTGTTCCCATATACTGGCTGGAGCAACAAAAATTTTACATTAAAAATTATTTTTTACTTTTTAGTTAATTTTAAATTAAAAGCGTATTTTTTGGTTTTTTTAAACTATATATTTTATTTTCTACTTTTTAGTCTATTATATCGCTTCTACCATTTTCTTGTCACCACCATGTGTTGGCCGCTATTTTGAATTTAGAATTACGCTACGCAGCTAATTGTATTGTAGTTGGCATACCCATCCATTTGATACCCATGTCGGGGGGTCGGCGAACACAATTGCAAAATTCAGCCGCCATCCTGGACCCGTCATCTTGATTTTTTTACAAAATAGTCAGATTGCATTGTCATCCAAACTAAACGTGTGTGCAAAATTTCAGCTCAATCGGAAACCGGGAAGTGGGTCAAATTTAACTTACAAGATTTTATTACATAGTTACAAGTGAAGCTAATAAAAGCGTATTAATAAAGTTATAGTTGAGCTATAATTTCCATAGAAATCAAACTATTACTACACCATTACTTTGGTTCTGGGTGTGAAGCTATTGTAAACATTATGCATATGGTTATCACCGCTTTGAGCAGTACCTGGACAGCGCTAACGATGAAGCGAAATCGGTCGTTATAAAATTGCTGCCATAAGGAAAGGAACCCTCAAAATTAAGATTAATGACCATAACGCTGTTAAAAATGATCAAACGGAGTCGAAAGCAGAATAACAAGATGATTGGGACTACGAAAAGGTAATTTTGCATTCTTACAGGAAATATTTATTGCTCAACTGAAAGAATTCATAAAAACTCAACTTAAGGGATGCCTGGACATAATCAGAATAAGTTCGAAGAGGTTCAAAAAAACGTTAAAAGACGATAAAAAATTATAACACCTTTATTTTGAGTGTACTTAATCTTTTATTTATTACAATTATTTAAAAAATGATATTATTAAATTTTAGAATGCATTTCGACCCATTTCAACAGTCATCATCAGCAACACGGCTAGAATTAAAGGTCAAAGTTAAACTTAGTCTATCATAGGCTATATACTAACAGCATACTAGGTCTATTAGGTTCTATACTAACTTAATTACACGTTTAAATTAAATAAAAATAAAGTTTTAAAAACCGACTTCAGGAAAATCCCAATCCCGTGATAGACAAAAAAGGATGAAATAATTGTTGGTATTTGTTAACAACATTAATCCAATCAGAATGGATTTAGAAAGAAGAATCACTTCTTGTGTGAATTGGCACAAATAGATCGTGGCGTGTAAACTCAGCGGGTTGCCTTGCGCAAGCCAAAATGACGTCACGAAGCATACTGTACTATACTCATCATACACTTTCATTTGAGGAGCGTCGGAACGAAAACCGATATATACCATTTACCACATTTTTCACAAATTAAAAAAAAGCTTGTAAATTTTTTAATGTTACAAAAGTGGAAAATTATAGAATGTCAATTTGCAGTAAAAGTGACATCGATTGGTGTGTGAAACTTGAAGGAGGGTAGATACTTAATTTAGCGAGATACTTGGCGGACAAGTTTGGATATATCGGTTTTTGACGCGATCATTTGGATATATCGGTTTTTTTTAGCATTTTTATGGGAAAAATATCTCTTTTCTCAGCAATTAATTAACCGATTTTAATGATTTTGAGTGCGTTGGAAAGAGGACACCCCAACGCAACTTTTGGTACAATATGGAGCACTAGGGCTCCCGTGGAGGGGCCCCAATGCACTTTTCTGCATCGAGGTGCACTAAGTGCATTATGTTATACTAATATTAAATTAAGGTGAATGAATGTATTCTTCCCGTGTAGAGGAGAAATTTACGAAAATTTTGAGCCATCAACCACCCCCCTAACATGTATGGGGGCGGAGATATGATTTTTTTTTGCATAAACATGCAGTTTTGTGCAGCGGTGTACTCAAATGGACTTTTCTCAGTAATTAATTAACCAATTTCAATGATTTTGACTTTGTTGGAAATAGGACACTCCAACGCAACTTTTGGTACAATATGGAGCACCAGGGCTCCCCTGGAGGGGCCCCAATCACGTGAGGGTAAGGCGAAGTATTTACGAAGAGCGTTCAGATATTTTTTGGGAATCGATTTAATAAAAGAATAGAAAAATAGATTAAGCTTCTTTGTAAACGTGTACCTAATCGGAATTTGAACCGACCATTGTTGAATTGTGTAAAACTTAATAAGAATTATCGGTTTTTAATCCAACAACAAGAACCTGTTGAATTTAAAAATTTATTTGTCGGGTTTTGATCTGACCACAGTATTTTGATATTTTTTTTAAGATGGATGTAACTGTTTTTTAATTGATTTCTTTCCTTAAGGGTGTATAATTAAACATTTTGTAACAGAAAAAAATGAAAAAAAAAATGTCCAAAATGCGACATATCGGTTTTTGTTCCGACGCTCCTCATTTGATACCCATACGCGAAGGCGTTGTAAAGAAAAAGAAAGCCCCCATTTTGAATTTGGAATGACGCCGCACAGCTAATAGTATTCTACTTGTCATACCCTTTCGTTTGATGCCGCATACCGAGTGGTTTGTTTAAATCAAGAGTTAACCCATCTAGCACAGAAGGCGCACTTTTCAGCTAAGCATGAAAATCTATATATACATACACATACATACATATATATATATATATATATATATATATATATATATATATATATATATATATATATATATATATATGTATATATATACATATATAGAGTTTCCCTTCTAACACAGAAGGCGCACTTCCCAGCAGGGCTGAGAAATATTTACCACTGCCGTGGCTCAGCTGAGACATGCAAACATAAAAGATTAAGTACCAATAAAAATTGCATGCGAAACACATAAACAGTCATGAGACAACAAATAGACTCCTTTTAAGCAGGTCTTTGTTAGTGCTAACGCTAAAAACATTAATATTTTTATTTACATTAATGAACATGCGATTAACAGGCTCAAATCGGCCATAATTGGTGTTAGAGGAGTTGATGTGTAAGAGCGGTGGTCCTCTCAGATTGTATCGGCTCTCTAAACGACGCACGGCGCCTTAGAAAACCTGAGTCGACACGTCCATTAAGAAGCTGGTGGACGAAAACAACATCGGCCACCTCACGACGCTTGTGGAGAGTGTTTAAGTTGAGTAACTTAATTCGGTATTCATATGGTGGAAGAATTAAGGGGTCTTCCCAAGGAAGGTGATTCAATGCGAATCGAACGAACCTACGTTGAACCGACTCAATTTTTCCAACATGCCAAGAATAGTGAGGAGACCAAACCTGGGACGCATATTCAAGTAAAGGTCTGACAAGGGAAATGTAGAGGTGTTTAGTGATCAGGGTGCTGTTAAATTCTTTGGACCACCTTTTTATAAAACCCAAGACTAAGCTGCTCTTGGAAGAAATATAGTTGATATAAGTAGAAAAGTCCAGCTTGGTGTCAAATCTAATCCCGAGATCTTTGACAAAATTAAGACGGGGGACACCATCACTAGAAAATGAGTAGTTATAAATTATAGGATCACGTCGCCTACAAAAAGTCATGACTTCGCATTTACTAATATTAAGAACCAGGTTGTTGTTAGCGCACCAAGAGTAAAAGGTGTCGAGGTCGACTTGCAAAAGTTTGCAGTCCTCCATACTCTTTACGTGACGGTACAATTTGATGTCATCAGCATAAATCAGGATTCTGCAGTGTCTTAGCAAGGTAACAATATCATCAATAGAAAGAATAAAGAGGATAGGGCCAAGATGACTGCCTTGAGGGAGACCGGATGACGCCTCAATGGTCGCGGATTTGGATCCACCGAAAAGGGCTTGGTAGGTCCTGTCAGCTAAGTAGGACTGGTGTAGCAGTCGCTACTTGTATATACGCGTTTCGTTGTAATAAGTTTTATTCAAGTATCCACTCAGTTTCTGTTCTAATAATTTTAAGTACAGTGTTTTTGGTTACGTCACAATTTGGATTCTCACTACTACTATGAAATACACTTGGGGAATTTGGATTGTCATATCACGTATGTATACACTGTACACAGAATCAATTTTAAAAACATAGCCACACAAATATTGTGATATTAAAAATTATTTTGAATTTTTGTAAGATTATTAGTTAGGAGCTTATTCGATAAGGAAGTCTCCTATAATAAGTTGTATAATTAAAAACCGTTATGTAATTTTCGGTGTGACATAATAAAAATAGAAAAATCTTAAACTATTAAAATCTAAAACTATTAAATATAATAATAGATAAATGTTAAATAAACGTATTAAATAAAAGAATAATATTAATATAAAATATGTGAAGTAAAAGTTTTTATTGGCAATATATATACATATATCACTTATATATTGCAATGAGATGAGGGAAGACGCAAAAATTAGTACGTCCCCCATTTCAACTGGAACCATAATAGAAGGGCTTCAGGGAAACCTAACTTTTTTAGTTTGAAAAGTATAATGGAGTTGTCAAATGCCTTACTGAAATCAGTGTAAACACAATCAGTTTGGCAACCGGAAACGAAGCCTTCAACAGCATGGGAAGTGAATTCAAGGAGATTGGTGGTAGTGGAACGAGCTGGAAGGAAACCATGTTGGTTTGTAGAAATAAGTTTTTTGCAGATGGGCACGATTGCAGAATAAACGATTGATTCAAAAAGCTTCGGTATGACAGACAGCTTGGCAACTGGTCTGTAGTTCGATATTTCGTTCTTGCTACCACTTTTGTGAATAGGAATTATGAACGAGTTTGTAAAGATAAAGGTAATCCGCCATTTTGTGTAGGCCGCCATTTTGATTTTGAATGACGCCGCATAGCGAAGTGCATTCTACTTGTCACACCCTTCATTTGATACCCATGTCGGGGGTCTGAGAAAAATTCGGCCGCCATCTTGGAACATATGGACACAACCTTCCATTCGAAATTCAAAAAGGCGTGGGTCTGTTTATATATCCTTATTTTATTAACATCGGAACTTTTCACTAGCGCCCAATTTGATACCCATACCGAGTCTGTTGTAAGGAAAAAGATAGTCCGCCATTTTGTATTGTCCGCCATTTTGAATTTTGAATGACGTCACATAGCTAATTGTATTCTATTTGACATAATTTTTCATTTGATACCCATGTTGGGGGTCGCGGAGCACAATTACGAAATTCGGCCGCCATCTTGATTTTTACAAAATGGTCAGATTGCATTGGAACGCGAACTATACATAATGTGCAAAATTTGAAGCTAATATAAAGCGTATGGAAATAGCCTAAAACATGCCCGCAAAAATACTAAATCTTCCAGTGGAAGTTCCATCCCAATCGGATTAGCCGTTTCCGAGATTATCCCGGACAAACAGACAGACATACAAACAGAGAAAAATATAGGTACGTGATTTTGTTATCATGTAAATAACCTATGAACTTACAAAAACACAATTATTTTGAAATCACAGACAGATTAATAAATAGATTAATAAAAAATTAAAAAATTTTACTACAGCAGAAAAATTATTTATTTAAAATAATTAAACAACAAAAAACCATATTTGTTTTAAAATGAATGGGAAAAAGACAATCCACCACCGAAATTAGGTCTGCTGTTGCCATAAGGTCCCCCTAAGTGCTGAGAGTATGATCCACTACCATAGACACTATTTCTACCATTGTCACTTTCCCACAATTTAACTCGTCCTTTAGCTCCAACATCATAGCCGTTGCCTGGACCACCACCACCTGCGATATAAATTTCCCTTTTCATTCGTCCCAAATTTTCCTGGTCCTGATCAGAAATTTTGTAGCAATTCGCTACTGATAAAGCAGCAACAAGGGTAACTAAGAAAGCGACTTTCATTGTGATAATTAAATTGCAACAACTTTGTCAAATGCTGTGAAACTTATGAATTTTGGTTGATATGCTTGTGTTTTTATACACCTGAAATTGTGGGACGGCTAAATTTTGGGATTCACCTATATTATTATTTACAAATAAAATTTTGTTAAGTACACAAGTTAGCATACTAAAACAAATCCCATAAAACAGGTAATTGAAGAATATAAACAAAGCAAGAAAATTATCTAAATTATGGTAAACTAATATCGCTTTATAGACATAAGTATAAAATATTACCGGATGGCAATCGGTCTAGAAAAATTATTTTTAGTAATGTTATGGAAGAAGTTTTTCTTGATCAAGTACAATTAGCAGTGGCGTAGGAACGGGGGGTTTTCAGGATCAATCGATTGTGCATATCGAATCATTAAGCCACAGTCAATCATCGAGCAATCAGGACCACCCACAAGGCTAAATGGAGTACAGCCCCGAGGCGCAGGCCTTTTCGGGCGGCAATTTTTTTAGTATTATATTTTTTGGTTATTATTAGTTATTAGTTACTTTTATTTAAAATCTTTTCATGACAAAATAACCAAATTACCTGTTCTATTGAAATAGAAAATATTATTTTCTTCTATATATAAAACAGTAACTGACTGATAGACAACGCACAGCCCAAACAGCTGGACCTAAAGTGCTGAAATTTTGACAGGGCATCACTATATTGACGTGAACATCCACACATCCACTAAGGGCCTGTGCCAAGTTACAATTCAAATGTCAATTTGTATGAAAAACGCATTCCAGTTTTACAATTCTTTTTAGAAGGTTTGTGTCTTTGTTTTATCCAAACATTCGCTTGACAGTTTGTTATAATTCAATTTGTGAAATTTATTTTGGCACACTGTAATTTCGAGGTGTCCGTGGTGAAAGTAGCAAACATTGATTATAAAGTAGATAGTATAATCAATGTAGCAAATTCGGAATTGTATCTTGGCACCCACCCTAAGTAGCGATTTTTCGAAATTCACCCAAATCGCTGGACCTAAAGGGCTGAAATTTTTACAGTGCATCCCTATAATATCTTGCACATCCACTATGCCACAAATTTTCACAATTCATTCTCTAAGGAGTGAAATGGGGTTGAATAGGCTGTAAAGGAATTTTTTTTCTTTAGTCAGATTTGCTTTAAACTTCGTATAAATACTATACACCATAAATAATGAAACACTGCATTCAGGATTTTTCGAAATTTAACCTACATATAAGTGGGTGAAATAGTGAACAGTGCCCTAGGAAGCGATTTTTCGAGATTCATCCCCTAAGGGGGTGAAATGCGGTTGTGTGAGGAATTTTTCGTTTAGATTTTTCACACAATAAATATTGAAACCCATGTTTTAGGAATTTTCGGAATTCAACCTCTAAGGGTGGAAACAGTTGTATGAGAAATTATTTATTTCATGAGATTTTCTTCGAACTTGATATAAATATTTCCAGATTTTCTTCGAACTTTATAAAAATATTATACAGCATAAATAATGAAAAACATGTTTCAGCATTTCTCGAAATTGAACGAAATTGAGGGTGATATGGGGACGATTTGTGAAACTTGAAAGCGCGCACCACAATGTCTTGGACTTTATTAACTTCCCAGTATAGGAAGTTATTGTAATCGGTCCGAAAATCGAAATCGAAAATTTCGACGTATTTTCATCTTTCAAGGTCCCAGGAACATTTTAAGCAAAAAATTGGGAGGAAGTATGTGTGTGTGTGCGTACGTTTGTGGTCATTTTTTCCTGCACGATATCGCGCGAACCAAAAAAGATATCGACTTCGTTGAGGTGTCGTTCGAAGCGTATTAACCGAAATATGATCTGAAAAGATTTTTATAATATTCGGCCGAGCGGTTTTTTGGTTTAAGCGACATAAAGGATTTTTGTACCTGCACGATATCGCGCGAACTATAAAAGATATCGACTTAGTTGACGCGCCGTTCGAAGAGTATTAACCAAAATATGATCTAAAAAGATTTTCATAAAATTCGGTCGAACCGTTTTTTGTTTAAACAACGTTTATGATTTTTGTGCCTGCACGATACCGCGCGAACTAAAAACTATATCGACTTCATTGAGGTGCCGAAAAAAGAATATTAACGAAGAAATGCTCTGAAAAAAATTTCATAATATTCGGTCGGGCCTTTTTTGTTTAAATAGAAAAACTTCGGCTAATTGTCAGAAAGACCTTAAATTGACAAGTTTTGCTAATTTCTAATAAACTCGATGGAGTGAGACCCGTTCTAAACGAAGTGATCTTTTTTGGGTTCTGCACAGCGATAGCCTTCGAACAAAACATCACTTGTCAAAATCCGACAACCTTTAAAAATCGTGCAAAAATTTCGATAGCTTTTACAAACATCACGAATTTCTCAAACCTTGGATTAGCACTTTTTGACGGGGAATTGTTTTATACGCGTGATACAGTTTGAGGAAATTGTGGTTCATCACAGGATTTCCAGTAGTTACTGCAAAATTTGTTCTTTTTGGTCAAGTCTGACAAGTACTTTTCAGTTACAGTTTTGCTAATATCTCCGGAAAGTCTTGGAATTGAATTCGTTCGCTTCCCAGTTTATCCACGGCGCTTCAGCACGCTGAGTACGAAATTGAACACCCGTTTTAGTGCAACGAACGAAATTCGGAGGAAATGTTTGTTTGCTAACCCAAATCCCAACTAGTTTTTTCTATCCTGTGACCCCCCCCCCCCCCCCCCGACAAAAATCCTAGATCCGCGCCTGCTTGTGGTCACCTGTCTTTTCCAATTCATAACTCGCTTTAAAATCTGGACATTAAGAAAAAAAAGGTGCGTATTCGGACTTTAAGTTCCATGAAATCGTGTGTATATGGCACTAGTGCATACTAGTCCAACACTGCAGTGGCATTCCACTCACTAAACTCTAAACACGTACCTATGTCGTGACATTTGCCGGAAAACACAAGCTCGAAAAACGGCGCGTTTTTAATCATTTATATCCCGTAATTTTTAATGAGTGATAATGATCCGACCCAGTTCACATGATCACATCGATGTGTAGCACCCCAAAAGGCAAGTTTATCACTTTTGTAACCCTTTTAATAAATTGTTTCGACTTAAAACCAAAGTACATATTAACTTGTATCGCGTAACACGGAAATTCTCTAAAATCATTGGTTACAAAATTTTCTCCGCGTTGCTCCACTTCCCTAAGTGGCTCTTCTACTTCCTTAATGATGTAGTTGATAAGTTCAAAAGAAATCGCGTGCGCATGTTTGCGCCATTTCAGTAGACGAGCTTTTTTCTGCGAAGTGAAAGTGCCTGACAAGCGTGCCATGCGTAGTTTGGGCTTTCTGATTGACATTCCCAAACAGGAATCTTCGGATCCACTAATATCGAGCTTTCAGTAGATGGGAATCGCAGAAGAAAAACAGATTCCACCGGAGGTGAAAGATCTGCTCGTTGAGCCATCTCCCAGCGGACAACCCGATAGCGACCCTTATGACAGCGAAATAGGTGTAAGCGCCTACCCTTGTAAATAATCGTAATAAAACGTTCTTATACAGCAGTTCCGACCTCTAATTCATAATCAGTGACCTAAAAATACCTTAAATCCAAAGTTTCACGCGAATCCGCTAAACGTATATTTTCGATCTGACATGTGTGATCCGCCATTATGAATTTTGAATTGTCAATATCATATTCGTAATCAGCGACCCGAAAAAAACTATAGGGACACAGTTTTGTAGATAGTAGTGCAACTTGAGAACAGCGGTTGAACGGTCTTGCTCTTTTGAGTATTCACAGGGAAATCGACATAACGGCTAAGAAAGTAATCAACAAATTGCTGAAAAGCGTAGAAACATAGAACTGTGACTTTTCCACACGCATTGTTCTGGAACCATTGAACATGTTGGTATGTCAATAGTTAATAAACTAACTGAACTTCTCCAAAACACTTCTTCTGGTCTTATTTTTATTAAAACATAACTAAAAGTTATATTAATTTTTAAAAATGATCTTAAAAATTCAGGACTCGTCTTATAACTATTTAACCTCCCTTGAAAATATTTTTTGCTACGCCACTTACAATATGTTATCGTGCTGTCATAATAGAATAGAATCAATGTTCACGTATGCATTTCCGCGATCAAATAGTTATAAACAATAATTCTCCTTCCTTACTACATTGTAAAACTTGAGCTACATCGATCTAAACCTGATAGTTACTCACTCTTCATAGAATCGATCGTCAGAACATAACACGTAAAGCATGTATGCTTCACGCACAGTAGAAACTGATCAATAATCCAATTGCATGCAAACTATTCCGGTTCAAATGTGGTGAAATTGATCGCTTCCGATCTATAGCCGCCATCATGGGTTTTATATTTACTTGTATCATAACTGCAAACAAGATTTTAACAGGTGACATAATTTAATTTCGAAAACTTGCAATATATACTTGCCCGTTAGTACACCAAAAACATAAATTATTCATGATCGATTTGAATTTGGAATTTTATCACCAATCAATTTCAGACGACGGAAATAAGGCGCCAGCCAGAAATCTGCACGCAAGTAACGAATATTAATTTGCAACAAGTTCTTGTGGCGTGGTTTGATTACAATATACAAAACGAAAAACACTGCGATCGTTAGAGAGGGATCTGTTCCTCAACATTCCAAAGGATTAGTCACCGCATCACCTTTCGGTATCAGCCGCCGAAGAAGCACCTGACGGCATACTAAGTCTCTCCCCGGAAGCCTATGATGTCCACTTGATGATGCAAAGTGCATTATGAAACCATACCCCAAACTAGGGACGACAGGCAAAGGGCTGTCGGAATGCTTTCATGTTAATTCAGATCTTTTGCGTTGATTTTAAAAGAGTGGAAGAATAAAAGCCAAACATTTTCATAGAACAAAAGCGTATGTGTCATATCGTACGTGATCGTATTGTACACGCATTTTCTGACGCATCAACATGCATAGGTCGACGTACTTGTCGCTGCGTGTCTTTTTACACCGCGCAATTCTTGATTCTGGGGTTGGCTTGAGACTTCCTTCCCCACTTGGTGCAGCAGGACAAAGAAAGGCTGTGTCGAACTATTAATGAAAAATGATCGGTAAAGTTTATGTGTGATTGAAGCTGGTGCCTGCATGCCGAACAGAAACAAATGCAAATGGTACGATTTACTGCAAAGATCATTTATCTCTTTGTGATGCATGCAAATTCATCACCTGGTGTGCGCCTCAGAATCAATTCGCTGCGGCTGAGAATTATGGGGCGAACGTTAAGGTACAAAAGGTGTTGAACTGCGGTCTCGAGCCCGTTTGTCCTCCAGCATCATTTCTCTTTCTCTTTTTAGAGATCACATTTGACGCAGCTGCTTAGTCGTCTTAACCACTTTATCAAATATATTCCAGATCACCATAAATTTCGATATCAAAAGACGACGTCCGGCTGTTTATCTTGATTTCTTAACTTAGAATTATTGTTTATATTCCTTTCGACGAATACGAACACAATTTTAATACATTAAAAGAAAAAGTTCGGCATGGTTTAAACTTTAAACATTAAACTAAGACCACCTTCGATTTATCTACATCAAAATTTTCTATGCAGCCCAATTACCAATCGCGTCGTTCGAATCTTGTCAAGGAAGAAAAAAATGAACGCGGAATTTTCAATTTCATTTGTTTGTCCAATTGGTGTTCATGCATCAACTGCGATTTCTAGAATCAAACCATGAAACACGACTCGAGGTCTCGTCACGGCCAATTTACTGGATTTCAGTTTTGTCTAGTTGATCTCAACTTTACAGGAAAGAACATTTGAATCGGCCGGCTGAACTTTCTGCGCGCAAGACTCTTTAACTATGCATGAAGTGAACCTAAAGAAAAATACATGATTCTAGAGGACGATAGCCCTAGCTGAATGCGCTGAGACAGTAATGATCGACAATGTTCTTGATTTTTTTATTTTTTTGTTGTTATTTTTATTTTGTAAAGCTTTCAATGGATTTTTACAGTCATGAAAATGTTAATTCTGTTTACTTTAAGGAGAAAGTGTAAGAGTAGTAGTAAATAATTGGGTTTGAAGTGGATTGCGACAAGATATTTTATATTTGGTGAAAATTCACCATTGGGCAATTTTCAACTGAATTATACATTTATGTAGACTGCGTAAAAACCAACAAAAAAAAATATTTATCAAAATTTGTTTTGTCGTAGGTCCATCAAATTCAATAAAATTATGCGAGCGAGTGACCCTATCCTCCACACATTTTTCGAATGCTAATTGAAGTTGGCCTTCAGGTCATTCGGAGAATTTTGTTTTATAGTCTCCATTGACGCCAATGTTTTTTTTTTTTTTTTATGTGGCAGTGCTAAGCTCAGGAGTCACCCTTTGTACTACCAGTCCGTCATGTCATTTGTCATGTCATGGTGCAATGTCTAGCAGTAAGCTTAGTACGGGGGGATGGGGAGGGGTATACGTTAAGGGTTAAAAGGTATGGGGGGGTATTGAAGAAGGTGGTGATGAACCCTGCGTTTGAACTCTTGGATGTTGTAGGAGCTCGGAAATACTGACTGCGAGAGATTATTCCACAGTCGAGTTGTTCTATTAACAAACGAATTCATATCTTGTTGAGTGCGTGAAAGGGGGAGTTGCAGGTGGAGGGAATGAGACGAGTGGGCTAATCTGGTGTTGCGGGTATAAGATTGCCGTGGAGGCAGGAGAGCGTTTAACTCGGAGGAACAGTCGCTATGATAGTAGCGATAAAACTTTGTCAGTGCTGCTACATTCCTACGGTGGCTCAAGGGGTCGATGGTGGAGCAGGCGGTGTCGTCATCAATTAACTTGAGTGCCCTTTTTTGCACCTTATCTAACCATGCTAAGGTGGTTATTGGGGCGCCGCCCCAAACTAGGGAGTTATATTCGAGAAGAGGCCGAATGTAGGATTTATAAATAACAGCACGGGCCGATGGCTGGAGGAGGAACTTACACCTCTTAAGAAATCCCAGGCACTGAGATCCTTGTTTGGCGATTTGGAATATGTGGTCATTCCATCGCAAGTCTTTGGCTAATGTCACGCCTAAGATGTGTAAGAATGGTTCGGCCATTAGTTGAACTTCATTCACTTTCAAGGGTGGAGGGGTGTTGAACTTCTTTTTGGAGATAAGACAGTACTTGGTTTTGTCGGGGTTGAATTCTACACGATTCTTCTTTCCCCACTCTAGAATGAGTTTAATGTCGTTATTAATCGACTTGGACATTAGTTCGCGATCATCAAGACAGGATCTGGCATGAGTCTGTCTTGTATCGAAGCTGTACGAGTAACGTAGAGTACCGTCGTCAGCGAAGCTGAGAAGTGGGTTGGAGGGGATTGAAAGAAGGTCATTTATAAAGATGAGAAATAGGGCCGGTGATAAGATTGACCCCTGGGGGACCCCCGCAGAGATCGGGTGGGATGCGGATTTGACGCCATCCAATACTACTTTGATTGAACGGCCGGAAAGGAAGTTCTCGATCCACTTCTGTAGAAGTGAGTCGACTCCAATAGCTTTGAGTTTAGCTAACAGGGCTGGGTGCCAAACTCTATCGAAAGCCTTGGAGATATCTAGAGCAACCAGACTAGATTCACCGGATCCATGCAGACTACGGCTGAGGTGTTCTGTAAGACAGACTAAAAGATCGCCAGTGGATCTTTTTTGTCGGAAGCCATACTGTCTGTCGTTAATGAGTCGGTTGGATTCTAGATATCCCATAAGCTTTTTGTTGATTATCGTCTCCATGGTTTTGGAGAGAATAGAAGTAATTGCTATTGGGCGGTAATTGGAGGGAAGGCTGGAATCACCCTTTTTCGGTATTAGCTGAACATGGGCAAGTTTCCAAGAGTCGGGATAAACTCCGGAGAAATATGACAGGGAAAATAATTTGCGCAGAGGTTTAGCCAAAGGTGAGGCACATTGTTTTAAGACGATAGAGGGTATATTATCGGGTCCAGTGGATTTGTTGACATCGAGCTCCTTGAGGCACCTGTACACCTCGCGAGTCCTAAAGAAAAACCTGTCCATTAAATGAGCGCTGTGCTCGAGGACCGGGGGTAGCGTATCATTTTGGGGTAGAGAAGAATTCGAAGCAAACAGAGATGCTAATAAATTGGCCTTGGATTTGCTGTCTGTTATTACCTTCTCATTGTGAATAAAGGAAGGAGTTGAAGTTGTAGTGAAATTCTTCTTGATGGAACTTACCAAGGACCAGAAGTTTTTGCTACCGGAGGTTGCATTTAGGAGTTTACTTCTCAATTTGTTGTCAAATAAGGTTTTGACTTTCTTGATGGCGGTTTTACAAGAATTTCTTTGTTGTATGTACTCTAAACGGAGCGATTCACTCGGGGAGCTCTTGTAAGCTCGAAAGGCGGCTTCTTTATTTCTGATTGCATTCATACACTCCCGATTAAACCATCTGTTGGGCCTAGGCTTCACAGATTTGGTAGAGTGGGGAATGAACAAATGCATTCCTGCCTGTATGATCCTGGTGATACGGATAGCGGCAGAGTTGGCGTTTCTATTCCGGAAACACAGATTCCAGTCTGTAGACTGGAAAAAATTAATAAGCCCCAGCCAATTGGCCTTCCCATAATGCCATACAGTTCTTCGAACTGGTTTGGGAGGGGTGGGAAATTCGTCGAGTTTTTGACCAAAAGCGCTGGTAAAACAATAGCTCTGTCGTCTGAAACTACGCCGTCCTCTGCTCCCAAGCTCAGGGTGTGAAAGGAGGAGGGTGGTCGACCTGCCGGGTTAGCCGGAGTCGGGAAGACGTAGAAACTAGGTAAGAAACCGCATGGATACACGAACTAACTATTCACGAAATAATGCTACTGCATCCGGACAGCCGATGCGCTGGGACTGTGGACCACGGATGCTGGTGAGAAGTGGGTTACTGGCCGAACATCCATATTAGTCACACCGAAAATGGAAATTCGGTTCGGCACGTAGAATGTACGAATAATACATCACGTCGGTCAAAAGGAAATCATAGCGATGGAATTGTTGAAATGCAAAATATCAGTTGCTGCCCTATCGGAACTACGACTTATCGGATCCGGGACATTGATGATCGTCCCGCCAACAATCGACGAAACGATGACGCTTTACTATTCCAGTGGTGAAAGACGCGAAGCCGGCGTTGGGTTTATGGTCGATTGGCATTCCAAACGATATCTGAGCGTTTGGCGGTGTTAACCATCGGTGGAACGACCTATATCGTATACGTTTATGCGCCAACCGAGACCAGCACGGGTGCGAAAAAGGACAAATTTTACGATCACCTACAACAAACGCTGGATATGATACCTCGAACCAAATTAATAATACTCGCGGGGGACATCAATGAACATTCAGGAGGAGATCGAACTGGGAAGGAACTATGGGCAAATTCGGACACGGAGTAATTGACGACAACGGCTTACGCCTGCTTTCATTCGCAGCGTCAAACAACTTGATCGTTAGCAACAGCATTTTCCGCCATCCACTCAAACACCAACTCACCTGGCGAAATCCTTCCAGCAATGAATCGGTGATGTTAGACTACTTTTTGATCACGCAAGATTCCGTTCAATATTTAAAGACGTACGTGCAATGCGTGGGCCCGGATCGGACCATTATCTTGTTCGAGCGAAATTACAGATGCGATTACAAACAGCGAAGAAAACGGTGCCACTACCAGCCAAGAAGAATTGGCCGTGCCTACTGAACCCAGCCATCGAGCGAAAGTTTCAAATGGCATTATCCAACAAAATCGCGGCGCTCGCCATACCGAGCTATAGCGATGTAGTGAAGAAGAAAGACAATAATTGTCGGAGCCTATTGTGGAGTAAACGTAAACGGACGCAGCCGTGGATCTCGGGCAGCTCTCTGGACCTTGTCGATCAGCGGAAGCGAATGAAACACGTCGACTATGAGCATTGCCGACGATTGAACAAAGAAGTTCGACAGAAAACGAAATCGGAACGCGAAGTGTACTGGAATAACGTTGCGGCCAACATGGAAGAAGCGGCGTCGAGGCACGAGTACCGGTCGATGTACCAGACAATCCGGCGGTTAGGCGAAAAAAAAACAACAAACGACAACAACAACATCCGATGGAACTTTCATGATTTTTCCCCATGAGCGCCTGCAGCGGTAGAGAGAATTCTAACACCAGCTGTACAATCGCGATCCGCCACAAGGTCCAGCACCTGAACCGCCGATTATCGAACAGTCGCTTAGCTACTTCTCTTCCACGTTGTGATCGGCGCAATTATGCGTGAAGCATTCGATGGACGACTCAGAGTTCGATACGACGGCAACAACTTGGTAACCGACTTGACGATAGCGCCGTTTTCGCCGACCCGGATGCCAAAGCAAAGGACATCTTATACGACATTTCTCTCATCGCCACTGGGCGACTGACTGCATAGGTTTAAAAATCAATGCTCACAATGGACGAATGGAGGGCCAGTGCTCACCTCGATGGAACCCAAATCGAACAGGTTCCGATGTTCAAATATTTGGGATCAGAGATGTTCAAATATTTGGGGTTAAAAGGGATCATTGGTTGAGAAAACTAAAGCAGCATCGACCGCATCGGCCAGGCAGAACATTCGCCTCACTCAAGTGGTGCATATGGAAACGAACAAATATTGCCATCAAAACGAAAGTACGCCTTCACCAAACTTTGATCCTTCCGATACTTCTTTATGGATCGGAAACGAGGACACTACTCAAACCGGACGTCAAGAAGCTCGACGTCTTCCAAATGCGATGCTTGAGGCAGATTCTTGGTGTCTCACTATGCGATCGCTTTCGAAACGAGACAGCCAAACAAAGATGCGACCAGCAGACACTGATTGAAGAAGATGGTTTCGTCAGGTTTGCCGAATAGATGATAACGGCTTGCCACGTAAACTTCTCTGGCGAGACCGTCCCGCCGAGTGGAGAATTCAGCAATTGGCACCGAAGAAAACATGGCTAAAGAATATCGAGGACGACCTAAAGAATCAAAGATTCTACTTAGAGCAGGCTCATGAAACACATTCACCCGAATTACTTATGAAACACATTTTGCTGAGATATCTCAACCTAGCTCAACCTAGAGTAGCCAGCTCATTAGACACTACTCAAAACTAAAAACAAATTCTCAAATGGTAAAGATTTCAAGCAGTGTATGACGAAAGCGCGCAACGTTACTCTGTTCGTTTAAAAGCCCAAGTCACCCGCTTCACAATTCAATCAGGCCACTGTCCTGAAAGTCCAGAAAGTCGCTTTTCAGTCCAATCGCTACTTTCAGTACAGGGACCTAAACTCAACTTGGCGTTTGCACTCTAGGCCCCTCTGACTCTTGCTCTCGGCCCCCTTTAAGGATTTGGAGATGACTAGGAGAATTGGATTCAAGAGCCACGACTCCTTCAAGGACTGTAGTGCTATTAACAAGTATTTGCCGTGATCTCCATCTATATATATAAAAATGAATCATTGTTTTGTATGTAATCGATGTTTGAAAAATTGGCTGTATGAAATTACTGATTGAGTGCTGTTTGTGCTAGAAGACCTTAATAGCAAAGTTTATGAATATAGTTTTTATGATTATGTCTGTTGGTATTTTTGTAATGGCGCTTGAAGAAGAATTGTCGATATCCTTATTGGAAATTTTTTTCTTCGCATTTAATTGATATGATTTGTATGTGAAATCGGTTTGTTTTATTAAATGAAATAAAAAAAAGTTAAATCGTTCTAAAAAAGGATTGCAGCAGCGATAGTGCGGTCAAATTATAAATGCATTAAACGAAACGTAACAGTAATAACATTGGAGTGCGTTTACATGTTACTCTCTTACTTAACACTTTTTTAACCGATTTGTTATCATAGGGTGAATTCAAAAATTCAACACTGCAGAATTCAGAAATTAGAAATCTGTAGCTGATTCTGTAGTGTTGCGGCAGTGTTAAATTTCTCCCATACTTTCAGAGTACGTGGGTATTGCTTCACCAAGATTAACTTTATTACTCTTAGATTACCTAGATATCAACGTGTATGTCCGAGTAATGTTTCTTTATCTATAACGCATTTGTGCATGATTTTTTTTAACAAGGTTCAATACTTCCCTCTCTTCCTTTGACCCAAGTTTTATGTTAAAATGGAATGGACGTTTTCGAAAAAAGTTTATGTGAAAAAAAATCTGAAAGTTGGTGCACCCGAGCCGTTACTTTAACAATTTTAGTTAAGATGAGCAAAAAAATCGATACAATTCGAAACGAACGTTGGGAAATCGCTATAAAAAAGATGCATTGTGTGTTAGAAAGCATATACCCATCAATATATACCTAGTTTATAGCTACTCCCAAAATAATTCGAATTATGGATCATCCAAAATTTTTTACCCTATAAACGAGGTAATTCGAATTATGGCTTAAACCGAAATGTTTCGGCTTAAGCCATAGTTATAAGAATGTATTTGTAAGAACCCGATTTGTAAGAAATACCCGTTTATACGCTAATTCGAAATTTCGACTTAACTTTGAGTTAAATCGATTTAATTTTTCTGCTATAAACTTGGTAATAGTCGCCCAGATTTGTTCATAATTTTTACTTGCAATCCACAATGGGAAGAGATTTTATCATGCTGCAATCATGAACGATGGCTACCCGTTGCATCGTCGTCGACCGACTGAAGTCAGTGGCAAATAGAAAGCTTGGAAGGTTAATGATTAGGATTTTGAAGTTGACAATCGTTGGGTTGTACCCTATTCGCCATTATTGTCCAAGATGTTCAATGCTCACATAAATGTTGAATATTGGAATTCCGTCAAATCAATCAAATACATCACGAAAGGGAGAGCCATGGCTGATTTTAGTGTTGTTAATGCAAACACGATCGACGAAATAACACAATATTAAATGGGACGTTATGGTAGCAGTAATGGAGCGATATGGTTTTTTTATTTGCCATTCATTAAAGATATCCAACTGTGGTTCATTTGGTAGGTCATCTAGAAAATGGCCAGCCTACATATTTTACAACGGATAATGCTTCGGGAAGAGCTGAATGACAACCATCTCCCACATTGATGGGTGCAGCGAGGCGCACCGGGTTTCAGCTAGTTCTTTATAAATGTCCTCATTATTTATTAATTACTTATTAATTTATTTTAACTTATTTTAATTAACTCCAAGAATAATAAATATCAAAGTCCAGTTAAAGATCGCTTTTCCTCTTTATAAGACCTTGATAACAATTACTTCTTCACAATAACGCTAAACCACAAGGCTAAAAATTTCTTTATTTATTTATCTCCTAAAAACATCTCTTACTAACGGCGACCAAATTCTGTTTTAAATGTTGTTTATCGTATTTAAAATTACAGTTAGATTCAGTATATTTTAAAACGTCAAGTATTTGAAAGTCCCCCCGGGGGCTCAAAACAAAAAAAAAAGTATAAAGGCATCCAGGAGGAATATATGAAGGTGGTATCAACAATTCCTCACGAAGTTATCAAAGAACACCTTGGACCTGACACTCAATAATCGACCTCTGCCGTGCGCCATACTAAAAGCGAGGAACGCGACGACGACATCGCCGGCTCTGACATGCATGCGGAACACATTCCCGTGGACGCAGCCGCTAATAAACCATGCCGGGCAAGATAAGAAACCGCCTCAGGAGTCTAAAGATTTCAAAGACCCTGATAGATGACGACCGGTATGCAACCAGCACGGCACGTCGATGCCTTGAAAGAGACTCCTTTTGATGCCGCTCAAAAATTCTGCACTCATGAGCTAATTGCCGCGGGGCAAGTGACATGCCGGTTAAGGAGAATTTAAATGCGTTGCGTGCAGTTCACAGCTGCGGATGAGACTTTTGATGAAATGCCTGAAGAAATTAGCACAGGCGAAAGAAATGCTAATGATGGAATGGATTTGATTGTATTAGAGGTGCAAGAAGAGGTCCATCAGTCATGTAGAGGTCGTTCTGATCTGTAACTTGTTTTGTTTTGCATACAAGCATCGCTGCTTTTCTTCTGATTTGATTTCATTGACTCTGTTAAATCTGGTATCGTATTTTGGATAACTAGAATATGTGACTTGACGAACTTGCATTAATGATGTATCCTCATTCGCATTAAGAAACATGAGTAGATCCTTTGGTTTCTCTTAATTCCACTAAACCTCTAAAAATTGATATGTGCAGATTTAAGCTCCAAGCATTGGTAGGCTCCTTGTACTAATCCATGTCCTTTTAAAACAAAAAGAAATTCAAATTCATTTCTACTATAAGTTCGATCCCCATCCAGATGCCGCCTTTCTCTTTAGTAAAGTTCTCGCCAAAAAAATAAGAAAAATTTACGCGCATGCAGAGAAATGACAATTTTCACACATTAACATTGCATGTATGGATAAAATAAGCGCAGGTGCATTGTAATTTCCACCTTGAAATTGGTTTACGTGCAACATCACTTCCCATAGCATCTGACCACGACAAGAGTCGCAGTATCTCACCCCTGTGCTGAAAGTCGAATCGTGTTTCGTGACAAGTCGTTTGAGTTGAAGAAAGTGACGTTTCAATCGAATTACGATATTCAGCACAGGGGTCTAGAGTGGAAGTGCTAAATTTAGTTGAAGCCCCTGTACTGAGTGTCGTAATTCGACTGTAGGAATGCAGCAGCCCTCTCCGTACTTTATCGCTATTACCATTTTTTTTTTTTTTTTTATTTGATAGACTAGAAGCTTAGGGAAAGCCCCTTTGTACTGTTCGACAATCTATTTTTTTTTCGTATAGAATGTCGAACAGCAGCTCTAGCCGGAAGATAGAGAGTAGAAAGAGACAGAGAAGTACGAAGGAGCTGCCACAACCTGGCCGCAATATTTTTATTCCACCTACTTCCAACCATTTCGCGACTATGGCATCGGGGCATTTGAGAAGAAACAAATCGCTGGAGTGTTATGCCTCCTGAAACGAGTTGAATCTCATCAGCCAACCGATGACATGCGCTTGGTGGAGCGGGGAAGGAGTAGCGAAGGCTATGACAGGAGGAATCAGGAATGTAAAGAGGGGAGAAGAAAGAAGGGAAGTTATGTGGATGGAAAAGTGGAAAAGGCGAAGGACCGTGGGGCTGGCCGGGATTCGAACCCGGGACTTCTGGGAAAGCAGTCAGGCGCCTTACCTCTAGACCACCGAGGCCCCCAAATGATGATGTTGATGACATGATGACTGTTCCACTGAAATTCAGGACCTCCTGTTTGCACGGCAATATTTTCCCGCAAGACTTGCCCGCTCGGCTCACCCCATACCCTACAGCCCCCTCGTTCACGCACAATACGATATAGAAGTTCATTTATGAATAGAACAACTCGACTGTGGAATAATCTCCCGCAGTCAGTATTTCCCCTAACCTTTCCTTTTCTCCTCTATTCTTCAAACTAGCTTACTACTAGACATTGTACCATGAACTACCCCCTCATGACGGACTGGTAGTATAAAGGGTTACTCCTAAGCTTGGTTTTTTCATATAAAAAAAAATCAATACGCTTCAATAAATTGACAATGTGTTTAAACCTCCGGTTTTGGCCTGCCAATGGATAATGACTTTTTTTTTATGTGAAAAACTAGAATCTCAGGAAAGGCCCTTTATACTGTTGATAATCTATTTTCTTCGTATAGAGTGCAATGTGGAACAGCAGCTCTAGTCGAGGAGGAACGAACTGCCACAACCTACTTGCTATATTTTTTAGTCCACCTACTCCCAGCCATTACTATCGCGACTTATCTAGACTACTCACCACAGTCTTTATTGATCGATGCCCAGTAGTATTTCTTGCTAACGGCTCGTCTTGTAGCACGAATACCAGGATGACAGATACTATTTTCGGAGTTGAACGCTAGTCTACGTAAGGAAGTGGGTATATAAGGCCTAGGAATGCCTGTACTAGTATAATCACACCACACCTGATGGTATTCGTAAATGGTGGGGTGCTCTTGCAGAGACTTCAACTCTGGGTCACCTTGTTGAGCCTGAGGTAGTGTAGGCAGGTCGAAGGTGACCGAGTCGACGTTGTCGGTTGCTAGTGAACGTGACAAGTAGTAGTGGTAAACTGAGAGATTAGACCCAAATATCTGGTCTGTCGAGGGGATCGTTCGGTCTTTGTATGTAGGGCGTGATCCAGTGATTTGTTGTCAGTACAGACCACGAAATTCCTTCAACGAAATAATGGAAGTGTTTGATCGCTGCGTAGATTGCGTGAAGTTCGCGATTGAATGCAGAGTACGTTCTGTTGGAATAAAAAGCTAGTGGCTGCCATCGGTGACCGTTAAATTGTACCAATACGTCAGTCGTTAGACGATATTTTGCATCCTCGATTGGATGGTTCAGCAAAGTTATTCTGCCATTGAGGTTAGTTATTCTGAGGTCTTGAGGAATGCCGCCTGTTATTCTGCTGGCCAGGCAGATACTTCTCAGTGGTTGAGAAGGTCTCTCAAATGCTCGTTTATCAACACCAACTGTTCAGCCAATTTTGGAACAAATCGGTGATAGAAATTCACCATTCCTAAAAACTTCTGGATCGATTTGACAGAAGTTGGAGGTGCGAGATCAACGATAGTCTGAACCCGATCGGAGGATGGAAGTATTCCATCCTTTGTGATGCGATGGCTTAGAAACTTGATCTCTTGCACACCAAAAACGCATTTCTCTAGCTGGTTAAACCGAAGCCATCGAGGAGTTTAAAGAGCTCTTCGAGGTGAACGGTATGCTCATCCTCGGTTTTACTGGCGATGAGTATATCGTCCAAGTATACATAAACAAAGTGGAGATCTCTCGTAACTTCGTTTATGAACCTTTGAAATGTCTGTGTTGCATTCCGTAAGCCGAACGGCATACGGGTAAACTCATATGGGACGAATGGCGTAATGACTGCAGTCTTATGCACGTCTTCTGGGGCGATTGGTATGTGCCACGTACCAAGTCAACCTTTGAAAAAATTGTGCAACCGTGAAGGATCACGGAAAAATTCTGTATATGCGGAATCGATCTCTCGACGCGATGTCTTGAGGAACCTTTTGCACAGTGAGTGAAAACGGAAATGCCGGAAATTGTCTAATCGATAGAATGTTCCGAGCCATCGTTTTGATCGTGACGGAAGTTGTTGTGTAAATTGCGTAAAACTTAATAATTAAGTTTGTACGCGTTCACCACAGCAGCGTACTACAGTCTGTCAAGGCTCTTAAAACCCAAGCATCTAACCGACATTTAAGCTGCTACTGTAGAAGCTGTATAATACATATGCACATTCGAAACTTGGGTGCTTAACAAAAAGCTATTAAACCTTTAGTCTTGTTAGACAGGAAAGTCCTTAGGAGAACCTACTCGGAAAGCTGTATAACGTTAATGCAAAACTGGATGACATCGGCTTAGAATCGGGACCGGTGAAAAGAACAGTGTTGCAGGAAGACAGGGCCGGATTCCGGTTTATAACATTATCTTTCTCTTCCCAACATGATCAAATAAATAATAATTTTGTTTTAAATTTAAATCCAAACGCCATTTGTAAAAAATAAATTAAACAAAAATCCCAATAAATCCAAAATATGAAATTTCTTCCGCCAGATCGCATTGATCACAAAACCTTCACTTTCTTGAGGCTACTGACCTCTACCGGAATGATGTTTTTGCCTCTCCAGAATGAAAGCGATATACGTGAGGCAGCCATAAGAAAAAAATATTGATCCAAAAGACTGATTGATTACGCTGACGGGTCCTACCTTGTAGCGGTTCTGCTATATTCCCAAAAACTTTTTTACGAACACATATCTTCTAACGGCGGCTGATTTAATTGCAATATTTTTTGCCACCGCTTATCAACTAGAATACCTTAGCTCCGAAACCCGGCATCAATAGACTGACTCCACAGAGCCATGAGGTGTGCATTTAGCGTGAGGGCTACAAATAACTTGGACTATAATTAAAATGGTTCACTGTGATTATTTCAGTCCGTGTTTTTATGTAGGTATATGGATATGGATATGCGCGAGTATGTTATTGATGGCTTCATCCATTAGACTACTGCCTAATTGGATTAGCCGCCGAACACAACAGATCGGTCCAGGTGTTAAGTTTAATTATAGGAGAAATCGGCGTTTCCCCCAACGTTTACATCTTAATCTGCTAAAATTTAACTGCCGTTACTATGCAAGAATTATGTTCTAACCGAAATGGTATATAATTTCGAGCTCTTGTCCGAGCGATTTCTAATGTATTCATTACGCCCCATAAATTTCAGTTTTATCCCTTCACAACATTTTTATACATCTTCATTTTTCGGACGTAACACATTTTTAGGCGGTCCTCCTCACCTCGGGGGAATGCCAGAATCTTGTTATTTTGGCAGGGTTTTAAGTGGCCACAAAGAATTTCGCAATTTATTGGACATGACAAATGTTGGCATTTTTTGTCGCTACTACAAGAATTTATTAATCCAGAAATTATGGGGACACCGCGGCGCTGTATCTCACAACTATAATTTTTCACCGAATTAAATTGGAAGCGGCAACTCATTTGTATATCGATCAATCCCATTAATTGTACAGAATTAACAAAGGTACAACATTATACCTGGTTGGTGATTAATTAGGAAGCTAGATCAGAGAGAAGATTAGCTCAATAACGGGATGTTAATTCTTATAAAATGATCGGGTTTTATTGTTTGTTAAGAAATAGGTTGAACTTCTACTATAAGCAACTGGACAAGAGCTGCTACTGGCTTATTGTTAGTAACAAAACAAAAATGTTGCTTAGTTAAATATTTCCAGTGTTATTGTTGATGACATTTTTCAAAACAATTTATTAAGCGGATAAAAGGCTAACGTGAACCAAAAATTATTGGGTTATACTATTGTTAGGTTCTTTATCATCTTTTGTATCCCTTCCTCTTTTCTCGTTGCATCGCAATGATCGTGTTAGTCGTACTGGTGGTGGTGTTGCAATTTATGTTAAATCTTCGGTTTCGTCTATAGTAGTTGGCAGGTCCACTGGATCGCAATTTGAATTTATTGCCGTTGAAATAAAGTCCGCTTATGACAAATGTGTAGTGATTAGTGTATACTGTCCCCCTAATGCTTTCAATCCTGATGTTGCTGTTGAGTTCTACAATCTTGTTTCGAGCCTCTCTCACCACTATGAGAATGTAATTGTTGCTGGTGATTTTAATGTTGATCTGTTGAAGGATAACATACGTGTGAATACTTTTAGTGTATTTCCTTGAATCTCTGGATTTGCATATTTTAAATCATCTTCCAACATTTCTGAACTGCCAAAACCCGTCCTTACTTGATGTTCTAAGTGTTACCTCCACTGATTCAATACTAAAATACAATCAAATTTCACCTCCCAGCTTTCTTGACCATGATATATTATTCCTCTCCCTTCGTTTTGCTTTCCTTCCCTCTTCTGCGTCTTCTTCATTTTCATATCGCGACTATAATAACATCAATTTAGACCGGCTTTCTGAAGTCGCCTCCTCTATACCGTGGAGTGATATCTATAACACAACTTCTGCTGACACAAAAGTTGATATTCTGACCTCATTCATTCAATCAGGTTATGACCAATGTGTACCGATTATCACAAGAAGACGCTATCCTTCCTTACTGTGTCCTTGCGGAAATCCGCGACTTAATAATTCAGCGTGAGTTCATGTACAGACGTTATCGTAGGACTAGGATACCTAGGTACCGTAATCACTACAAACTGCCCCGCAACCTTATCAACAGTAAGGTTAAGTCTGCAAAGCGTGAGTATTATTCCCGCAAGCTTGATCCCAATTTAAAATCTAAAAAACTCTGGTCTAATCTTCGTTCGCTGGGCATCCATGCTCCTGTGGCTATCCCATTTTATGATGATGTAAACCTCCTCAATGAGTCTTTTATTCAATCTCCATCTGAGCCTGCTTCCTCTTCTGATCTTCTTCCCCTTTACCTACTTAGTTCTGATGGCTTTAGTTTTCGTTGTGTTGACACACCTGAAGTTCTTGAAATATTACTTTCCATCTCTTCAAATAGCATTGGCTGGGATAATCTATCTCCCCGTTTTCTTAAGCTTCTATCGCCACTAATCGCAGAAACTATAACGCATATCTTCAATTACTGCTTGACAACTTCTTAAGTTCCGTCGCTTTGGAAAAAAGCCATAGTGATTCCTTTACCTAAAAAATCGCCTCCCGATGACAAACTGATTTTCGTCCCATCAGTATTCTTCCTTTTCTCGCCAAAACCTTTGAAAAAAACCTCTACAATATATACAAGTACTACGATATCTTGAGTCTAACAACCTCCTCTCTAAATACCAGTCTGGCTTCCGTAGACCCCATAGTTGTGAAACGGCAGTATTAAAGGTAACGACTGATTTGCGTTCTGCGCTCGACATTGGTGACATTGCCGTACTGGTCCTTTTAAATTTCTCTAAGGCATTTGATTCTGTGGTTCACTCCCTTCTGCTCTCCAAACTTAGCCGACTCTATCACTTTTCCTCTTCCGCCATTCGACTCTTCGCTTCTTTTCTACTTAATAGGCTTCAATGTGTTCGCCTTAACAATGCTGTATCCTCATTCCTACCTGTGTCCCTTGGAGTTCCGCAAGGCTCTGTACTTGGTCCCCTTCTCTTTTCGCTGTATGTTAATGATCTTCCTGCTGTTATCCAGAATTGCTCCTTCCATCTTTATGCTGATGATCTCCAGCTGTATACTTCATGTAATCCTAACCAGATCGAACAATATATTTCGGAATTCAATAGTACATTATCCCGAATTAATGAATGGTGCTTCTTAAATTTCCTTAAATTAAATCCTACTAAATCCCAAGTTCTGTTCCTTACTCGTCGCTCTCTGTCCCTTGGAAACGTTTCATCTCTTCTACTCAATAATATTTCGCTTCCCGTTGTTGACCGTGTCAATAATCTTGGAATTGTTATTAACTCCAAACTTTCTTGTTGCAATTACACGTTTCACTTATGCTCTCGAAGATATATGGAACATTACGCAAACTTTGGCTCTATTCCAGTCTTTTATCCTCATCTATCCGGTTCAAGGTTGTAAGTCCCTCATCCTGCCACACTTTCTCTACGGGTCTCTCATATACATATCGTTCGACTCATCCTGTCGTCAGCGTCTCAAAGTTACATTTAATGATTGCTTAAGGTTCATTTACAACCTGAGAAGATCTGATCATGTGTCTGGTTTCCAAAACTCCTTGTTGCCTCTCCAATCCCTGCGCTCAATTAAATTTCTCATTCCCGCACATCATTCCCTAATTGGTAGTCGTTCTTTCTTTGTGCACTCCCTCAGACTCTGGAATAATCTTCCAAACTCTATTCAAAGAATAGGCACAGCCAGAGCCTTCAGAAGACCAGCTTCTCTCTTTCTATCTTCTTCCTCTTCTTCTACCTATTATTTCTTTTCTCTATATTTCGCTCTCCTTTATTTCCACATTTACTTCCTTTACCTTTTGATATTAATTGAAGTTTGTTTTTCTTTTTTTTTCTCTTAATTTTGCTAATTAGATATAGAAACTAGATTATGATAAGCTTAGAATTATAATTATAAAAATGTAGGGGAAAGTGGGGAATTGTGGGACGTGGGGAATCGTGAGACAGGGCTGTGGATTGCGCATGCGTCGACGGAGACATATGGAAACAGCTGATATTGTTTCTCATCGATCGTACGTCATATTTGCAATAGCATTTGTTCAGTGTACGCGAGTGTATGCGGCTTGGTGACAGTGTCTCGAAAATCGCGCCCTCCAAAGTGTTTTCGCGCTCTTCTGTGTGCCCGTGTTTCGAAAGCTTTGTTTTAAGTTACACTCAGGTAAATATGCTATTTTTCATCATTGGGCTTTAGCCTCTCAACAAACACAATACATTTTGGATGAAAAGTCTCTCAGTCGTTTACACTCCGCTGTATTGCAAAACATAGCTTGTGGGGAATCGGGAGACACTTTTAGTGGGGAATTGTGAGACACTTGATATCAGTGTTTTTCGATGCAGTAGCGGAGCTGGGAGGGGCGTAATATAACGTGTAAACGTGAGAGACGTAATATTAAATTCCGCACGTACCCTTACATCCTTTTTGACTTGTTGTAGTCTTGACTCTTTTCCGTTTTGCAGCCAGCATGCCGCGTTACTACGCAAAAAAAGGAGAGAAAATTGACTATGTTGCTGTTTTGGAGGGAATAAGGCAGATTGTCACAATAATTCCATTCGGCCAGTCGCTCAATCGTGCAAACTAGCGCCTGCAAGTCTAGCACGATACATCACGAAGGTCAAAGCAGCTGATATTGACGTTTCAACGGCTACCGACGAAGTTATCATCGGATTTATTAAATCAATCACCGTTCCAGGTGCAAAAACAGTGAGTAAATACCCGTTGAGAGATCCTAGCCGAAAAATTGTCTACTCACTCACTCACTCACGGAAGATCTCGTATCTCATACTTTCGATTTCATTTCTTTTCCAGATTTTCAGTCCTGAACAAGATCAGATGCTCATGAAGTACGTCTTGAAAGCGAGTGATGTTTACTACGGGCTAAGCATTTCCGAACTGAAAGCACTGGCATTCCAATTCGCCAAATCCATCCAATGCAGCTATCCTGAATCCTGGAATAAAAATCATGAAGCAAGCAAAGACTGGTTTATGAGTAGGAATTCACAATTGTCTTTGAGAACACCGGAGCAAATTAGTCAAAATCGTGCAAAAGCTTTCTGCAAGGAGAACGTTGATGCGTTTTTTGAGAATTTTCGTTCCGTTCTTGATGCAACGACTTTCGAAGCCCATAGAATATGGAACATGGACGAAACGGGCCTGCCAACTGTTCCGTCGAAAGTAACAAAAATTATTGCTAGAAAAGGGCGAAAACGGATCGGTAGCTCTACCTCTGCAGAAAGGGCAACGAATGTGTCAATGGCGTTAGCTGTGAACGCAACTGGAGCATCGATTCCTCCCTTTTTTATTTTTCCAAGAAACAAAATGAAGGCGGTTTACATGACACACGCGACGCACGGTGCGGATGCAGTCGCCAATGGCAGCGGGTGGATGACATCAGAAGTCTTTTTGAAGTACATGGAACACTTCATAAAATATTCAGGTGCAAAAACTGTGAAAGTGACTGACTTTTCCTTGCATTTCTTTTCAATATTATTTCTATAAACATTTCGTTAACTGCAATAAAGTTTTTGGCTTGAAAGTGTTGACTTTTAATTAGATTTACGCAGTGTCTCACAATTCCCCACCATTTTTCGAAAACACGAAAATGACACTTTTTTTCAAGGTCGTGCGAATTTTTATAAAAAAATTATATGTTGAATCGGTAAAAGCCAGAAGTTTCGTATTTAGTTATAGTTAACGTGACACTTTACAGATTTGAAATATCTTTTTTTTCTGTGGAGATATCGTGCAAAAATGATGTGTGTCTCACAATTCCCCACTTTCCCCTACATAATTATGTAAGTACGAAAAAAGATGTAAATCTTGGGTACAACAACCAAAATAAATTATTATTATTATTATTATTATTTTTCAAACACGAAATTCTTACTCTAAAAAAACGATCTATCCATAGTATCAAACTAATAATTACAATTGCAGAGATTGCCAAGCAGGATTGTTTGAGTTAGTGGCGTAGCTATCGGAACGCTAGAGGTGCTGTGTACCGGGACCCCCAAGCTCAGGGGCCGCTTGGTCTTCTTCCAACTTCAAAATATCAATATAATAATTTCTTTCTGTTGTGTTGTGTATAGGTTCTTGTGTTTAGCCCTAATCTACCGAAATATTAGTGATGAACTGCACTCTAAGTAAGAGCGTTCACCATATACTGTTCGTATACGAGGCACCAAAAATGTGCTAGATTGTCTGCTTAGTTGCAAGAAGTTAAGTTTTTGAAATAAATATCCAGGGCATCTTCTGTGTATAAGTTTAAAAGTGAATTTTAATCGGTGATATTTTAGGTAGTTTTCAAACGTCATACCTAGCAGAATGGGAGCATAGTGCGTGATATGATCAAAACAACGCAATTTAAGGGGAGGTCCAACCCAAAAATGATAAAAATTGAAAAAAAAAAAAAACTTTTTTTTATTGTGTTTTCAGATACTATGATTCTTCTAGTATAGTATTTATTAGTATTTAAACTTTGATTAGAATGTAAATAAACTCGAAAAAAAATTAAAAAAAGCGTTGCTTTTCTTTGATCGCCATTATCTCTAAATGGCATTTGTCATGTTTTCTCGTAGGTGGATTAATTTTTCTCAGTCAATTTACAGCCGATTTGCCTGAAATTTGGTACACACCCTCTTCGAACAATAATAAAGATTTTTGTAAAACAGATTTTTGATAACGTTATTTAAAAAAAAGTTATATCGCTTCAAAAGTGAAAAACACTCGAAAATAGCCTCAAAATAGCGTTTTTCTTGCATGTCATTATTCCAACTAGCGTAACTTCGTAACAAAATAAAAATTCAAAAATCTGTTTTACAGAAACTTTCATTATTGTTTAAAGATGATATGTGCCAAATTTCACGTCAATCGGATGAAAATTGGCCGAGAAAAATTAATCCACCTACAGGCATATTTTTTACTCTTTCATTCAAAAAATGGTGGGGGAAATTTTTGGAGAGGGTTTTCGTACACATTTTCTGTTAAAGCCAATTAAGATACACAATATATCTGAAAATTATGCAATTCGATGAAAAATTGTAGATTTTAGCCATTTGGGTTGGACCTCCCCTTAAAGACAAAACGAAGGGTATCATTGAACGCGACTTTTATTTTTCTTGAACAGACAACATCAAGTTTTGAAAAAATTAGGCTTCCGTACGTGAAATGGGGCATTACCAGGGCCTTCGCCAGTCGTATACGTAAAGCAAGAGGCAATAGATTAGAGGATACTCATAGTTGGCGAAGGCAGGCATACACCTTACGAAGGACACTTCTGGTTTGGTTACAGCAACTGAATTTACAGTCAAGCTCGACTCCCAGATTTCTTACAGAGTCAACATAGGGTAAAACATTACCATTAATTTTAATTGGGAACAGATTTTCAATGTCAATAGAAGTTTTGCTGACGACAAGGCAGGGCGACTTGGTAGGGTTCAGCAGTAATTTATACTGAACTGACCATTCAGTCACGCGTTTCAGATCACTGTTTAGCTGAACAGTACAATCCTCGATAAGTTCAAGAGGTTTGCTTAAATAGATCTGCACATCATCAGCATATAGATGTATGGAACAATGTTTCACTACATTTGGAAGGTCGTTTATATAAAGGCTGACAAGCAAGGGGCCCAGGATAGAGCCTTGAGGTACTCCACAATGAAGAAGCGCTGGTTCGGAGAAAGTTTCTTGTACCTTAACAATTTGAGAGCGCTCCTGGAGATAGCTTTCAAAAAGTTTGACTGCAGTAGGGCCGAGTCCAAAATTTCTGCCTAGTTTTTCAAGTAACATCATATGGTCAACTGAGTCAAATGCTTTTGAGAAATCGAGTAGAACTCAGTGGCGGATTTAGGGGGGGGCTATAGGGGCTTCAGCCCAGGGCGGCAAATTTTTAGGGGCGGCAAATTTTTAGGGGCGGCAAATTTTCAACACATTTTTTTATATTTTAACCGGACAACGTATATATGAGAACGAATGATAATTTGAAACCACATGTCATAAAGAAGGTTGTAATCAGAGACTATTTACTGTACACATTTAATCCCAATACTTTACGATATCCTTCCTAAACCAACCGTCATGCGTAATATATTCGTCTGGAGAGCGATGTGTCAGATGGGTCTAAAGGTCCCAATACACGAGCGCTCCATTATGGCGACACTACAATGTTGCCAGTCCATTGGATCCGGTCCAAAATTAGGGCACACACACGATAGCGCCTGAGTCAGTCAGCCGATTGCAGTCGGTTAGACGAGCACAGTACTTAAATTTTGTTTTCACAAAGGTTGCATCTCCCTCCGACAAAGTGATAATGGTTACAAATGAATTTTATTGTTTTATTGCCCTCATAAATGAGCACATCGGAATAGAAAAATACCGAAAAAAATTGTATCAAATGCGTCACATTTGAAAGTGGCTATGATTGTCACTTGTTGCACTTGGGACATTTGTATTGAAGGACATTGGTGCAAGGTACACTATCCATCACTCGATACTCGCATCAAAGCGGTTTGTGTATGATGCGGGTATTACACTAAGCATTCATTTTTCTACCTCTTTTTTTGTGTAAAGATTGTGACGCGTTTGTAGTTGTGCAATAAACGCGAATGAGAAGGGAATTTCTCATAGTTTTCGCAGACCCCCGAGTACGATGTTATATTTGTGTTAGTGTAATGGAGGGTGAGTCTGGCAAATTTTTTGGCTCAAAAGTGAGGAGTCATATGACGCATGACTTGTACTTCCCTGCGACCCCTTGCCTAAAAAACCGATTTTGTGTATGGGGGTAATAAACGAAATGAATGATAGTGTAACTTGCACCATTCACATATGGCGCCGCGCTTTTCAAATCCAAAGAATATCCAAATCTTTGGCTTGGGTTTCGCGTGCAAACAAATTGTTGTTGTTTTGGCTTGGCGTGGTGTAATTTGGACGGATGGAGCGCTCGTCACGAGCGGCTCGTGTATTGTGCCCCTAAGGCCAAAGCACACCAAAATAGGCCAGGGCGGCAGACGACGGACTTCCACCGTGCCCGTATGTCGACCCAGACGTACGCCACTAGTGGGAAATGCGTGGGGGGGAGAGGGGAGTTTCAAGTTGTAACAGGAAAAAGGTTGATGCACGCTGCGTCAATTCACCCTGCATTTAACAGTGATTATAAAAACCTGGTTGATGGATGATGTAAGAGCGGTGGTGGGGCGGCAGATCTCTTCCATCCCTTAAGGCCCCCATACACGGTCAAATTGGATGTACATCGAAGGGCGGATGTACATCCAAAACTATCGTTAGTGGGTCGGTCGGCCGACCAAAACTCATTGCGCTTATGGGTTTGATGAAATTCTGGATGTACATCCAATTTGACCGTGTATGGCGGCCTTTAGGCGGAAATTGTGTAAATCCGCCCCTGGTAGAACTAAGAGTGCAATTTTATTGTTATCAAGTGACTCAAGAATATCAGTTGAAACTTTTAAGAGTGCCGTTTCGCAGCTGTGCCCAGACCTGAAACCAGATTGCCATATAGAGAGAAGACTACTTTGATTTAGATAGTACATAAGCTGCTTAGCAATAATTTTTTCAAAAACTTTAGAAACGAAACATAGAAGACTGATTGGACGGAAGTCAGATGGTTGCGAAGAAGAGACCTTTTTCGGAATAGGTACAACAAGAGCCTGTTTCCATTGGCTAGAAAACTGAGAAACTGTAAGGCAGGTGTTAAAAATATGAGTAAGGACATTAGATATAAATGGGGCGATCAATTTCATTAGCTTTGGAGAGACGTTGTCAATACCCACGGCGTTTGATTTGACAGAGAACGACGCAGAAAGAAGTTCATGGTTATCGATACAACGAAAAGAAAAGCCATCCGGTGGGCATAGGTTGGTACAGCTACCTTCAACTGGAACAGAGTTACTCTCAGAGATGGATGAAAAGTACTCGTTTAATATATTGGGCTCTACAAACACTTGTTGAGAATCATTCCCATACGTACCCAAATCACGAATATTGCGCCATAATTTTTTTGGAGGTAAATTAATGTCGAGCTGATTTTTAGCGTAGGATCGTTTAGCAGATCGTAGAAGAGCAATCGTTTTATTACGGACTTTTTTATACAACTTACGAACTGCTTCACTGCGCGTCCTTTTGTATTGATGGTAAAGAAAATCGCGTTCAGCCAATGAAGAATGTATTTCAGGAGTTAACTTGAAGTGACTTTATTCCAAAAGTGTGATCAATTTCAATAGTCCAGTCCCCAACCCTAAAAATGGGGTATTACCTCTATTTGTTTTTTTGGAGGCCACGGATTTTGATGAAATTTTGGATGTAGTCTCTACTTACCACCCTTTTCAAGGTGTACCCTGTACATGAGCTTTTAATTTTTAAGGGTGAAAACTACCTTTTAACGTAAAAAATTAATAAAACTCAATAAATGGGTAATAAAAGCGCTTAGTAGACTTATATATCACCTCTTCTTAGGGTCGGTTTCACAGTGAGAACTTAAGTATAAAAATTAACTTAAGTTAAACTCAAGTATGGAAGGCGGTTTCACAGTTTAACACACATTTAGTTAAGTGTAACTTAAGTGGCAGTTTCTCTAGACTTAAGTTTTTCTTAAATCAGAATGCATAGAAAATTCAAACGTCAGTATATTCCATTACATTTCAAGAAAAACGCGTTTAAAAGAAAATTTTACATGTAAAGTTCGGCTGTTATAAGTTCATAATTTACAATTATGAAGTGCCGCCGTAAGAAACAAATATAATAGTAAGAAGAAAAAATTGCACTGTGAAACCGAATTTGACTTAAGTTTCACTTAAGTGAAAAAATTACTTAAGTTTAAGGAAAACTTAAGTATGACTGTGAAACCGGCCCTTAGACTTATGTACTATTGAAATAGTTTTTTAAGAAATTTTTCAACCCCTAAAAACTACCCTTATAGTTCGGGGAAAATGACTTGTGACTTTTTAAGAAAACAAGTTCGGAATCCAAAAAAACATGGCCGTCGGAAATATGGCGTTTTCCCCAAGTTTTCCTTGTATCTCGGTTTCTATAGATCATACAGACCCGTGCGATGGCCCAAAATGTTGACAATCAGGGGCGGCGCTTTCATAGGTGCTAATGGTGCACTTGCACTGGGCGCAATTGGACTGGTGCCACAATATCAATGCGCACCACCAGTTTGCGGGCGAATGGCTAACAAAGACCTCGGAGAGTTGTGGCACCCGATTTGCCACTTCTGTTAAAGCCGGTTAGTTGTTGTGAGTTACGTGGGTTACTGTAGACGAACACCTAGCAGCTCTATTAGCAAGTCTTAATCTTATCTCGTATTCGTTCGTATTCGAAACGACTTATCCGAGGAGTTCCCGATTCAGACGGGTGTCCGACAGGGAGACGTCGCTTCGCCACTTCTCTTCAACGTTGTGATCGACGCGATTATGCGTGAAGCATTCGATGGACGACTCGGAGTTCAATACGACGACAACAACTTCGTAACAGACTTAATGTTCGCCGACGATAGCGCTGTTTTCGCCGACACGGATGCCGAAGCAACGGACATCTTATACGATATTTCCCGCATCGCCCAATCATACGGGTTAAAAATCAATGCGGAAAAGACCAAAGTGCTCACAACGGATGGATCAAGAGCCAGTGTTCACCTCGATGGAACCCAAATCGAACAGGTTCCAAGGTTCAAATATTTGGGATCATTGGTTGAGGAAACGAAAGTAGCATCGACGGCCGACGTTCACAGCCGTATCGGCCAGGCAACAGCAACATTCGCCTCGCTCAAGTGGTGCATATGGAAACGAGCAAATATCTCCATCAAAACAAAACTACGTCTTTACCGAACGTTGATTCTTCCGATTCTTCTTTATGGATCTGAAACGTGGACACTGCTCAAACCGGACGTTAAGAAGCTCGAGGTCCTCCAAATGCGATGTTTGAGGCAGATCCTCCGTGTCTCACTCCGTGATCGCCTTCGAAACGAGGTTGTCAGACAAAGATGCGATCAGCAAACACTGATCGAAGAAGAAATGCAAAAACGTCGACTACGGTGGTTTGGACATGTTTGCCGAATGGATGATAACCGCTTGCCGCGTAAACTTCTCTGTCGAGACCGTCCTGCAGACTGGAGAATACAGCGATCGGCACCGAAGAAAACCTGGTTGAAGAATATCGAGGGTGACTTAAAGAATCAACGATTATCAGTTACCGAGGCTCGAGACACCGCCAAAAACCGAGAAGAATGGAAGCGAATCGTGAATAGAGTTCGGGACCCAGCGGCACCGATAGCAGCGTCCCGCTCGGACCGCAGGGACGTCCCGCTCGGACCGCCAGCTAACGGATCAAAGAAGAAGAAGAAAGAATCTTATCTCGCCACGGTGCCCCGTGGGCAGGGGCGGCGCTTTTATAGGTGCAAATGGTGCACTTGCACCAGGCGCAATTTCAGAAATAGCTCGCTGTCGAATCCCATAGGCTTACCGCAGAGAGATTATCTCTTGGAATATGAAGGCTTTGGAACGACATAGAGATTTTTGTTATGGAGATTCGAGTGTACACTAATATAGGTTATAGGAGCCAAGGATTGTGCTAGAAATAGTTAGGGAAGTACAGCTAGCACCCAAAAAAATCCTGGAGTATTAAACAATATTAGCGAGAGTTTGGTTAAAGCGCAAGCAAACTCAGCACAAAAGCAAGACCGCGAGTAAACATAAGTGCAATTGGTGCATTTGTACCGGGTGCAATTTCAGAAAAAAAGTGACAAAGTGTTCCCTTACATTCTTTTTCATATATTAAAAGTGTTTGTGTCTTTTTCATTCTCCTTGCGATCAAAAAATGAACAGCTGATGGGGGTGCAATATGGCATACTGCAGCGGGCACAAAAAGGCCAAACACCGGCCCTGTTGACAATGAAATTCTCTACAAATTTAGTTCTTACAAAAATGTTCACCCGATTAACCGTTTGAAAGTTATTCAAAGTCCAAATTATTAAAAATCTCTTTTTGCCCAAAATTTCACCCAAAAACTGGTATTTGCGAAAAAATACGTTTTGTCATTTTTTCGAAAACTTAACCCTTTCGAAGTTTTTTTTTAAATTGTATTTTGAAGGCAAAACATTTTTCTCGTCTAATTATACTGAACAAACTGTTACTCGTGGGAGTAATAAAGAATAACAATGTATAAACAGAAACAAAAAATAAAAAAAGAATGTCAGTGGGTTCACCTAAAACAAAACCGAGAGGAACCACAAATCTCGCTGAAAAACCCCCGAACCCAACGAAAACAAGGAAAGGCACAAGCTCCGTCCTTCAAAGGCTCCCCAAGCAACCACTTGTAAACGGCTCCTCATCATGGCAATGTCGCTCCCCAATGTACACCAGCAGGCACGGCCGCTGCAGGGGAAAAACCCAGGACAGGTATTCTGGGGCCGGTTCGTGTATGTCGAAAACGAAAAAATTTTTTCGTCTCGGGTTCGCGTAAGTCGAAAAAATTGAAAATTTTCGTCTGAAGCCGACGAAAGGCACTCGAAAGCTCTTGGGTTATCGAGTTTTTGCATTAGGACACGAACAATTTTCTTTCGACCTATGCGAACGCTAAAATTTTCGTCGACAAAATTTTTCGACTTCAATTTCTTTTCGTTCGATTATCGTCGTTCGCCATACACGAACCCGCCCCTGGTCAAAAACACCTTTCTTCTCTCTCAATTTAGTTACAGAGACTTTACGGTAGCCGACCTAGAGTTAAAACAGAAAAAACTCCATAGTGCTTTTCGTTTGCAAAAAATCCATAGGGAACAAATAGGGTTCTCCCCTAACATAGTACGATGGAGCTATACAGCGATTGCCCGTCCAATACTCCTATACGGGGTCGCAGTATGGTGGCCAACCTTGAGTAAGTCCACTGCGCTAAACAAACTACAGAAAGTGCAAAGATGTGCGGAGCTATGCATAACAGGCGCAGTTCGCTCCGCACTTACAGATGCCCTAAGCGTTATGTTATACCTCCCTCCTTTGAATCTTGTGGCATGGAAAACGGGAATCTGGATCTTGGACCGGAATCAGGGGGGGGGCACTTTAAGGTGCTGAACTTTGTCAACATTCCCACACAAACCGGTTATCGCATATCCGGTCACCTTTACCTTTACATCGTGAATGGAGTAATAGACCCCATAGTATTTAGGATAGGATGCCATATACTTCTTCACTGTTAGCTCTAAGCTCGATGGTCGAGTGGAAGGATGAGTCTTCTCGTCGGAACTTGGGATTGAAGTCTCCTTCCGATGACCCGATCACTGCAGTGTATACCAAGTGGAGGTTTTAGCCATACATGAGGCTGTTTTTCAAATCAACCAGCAAAGCGACAGGAACCGAAATGTCTACATCTTCTCAGATAGTCAGGCGACTCTGACTGAAAGCCCTGCGCTCTTGCACTAATAACTGCAGAACTATCTCTGAATGCCGCAGATCTTTTAACGAGATGGCTCAGCAGTTCGGGAGCCTTCTCATATGGGTGCCCGGTCACCGAAATATAAAGGGAAACTGTAAACCTGACGAACTGGCTAGAAAAGGCACGACCGCCACTCTCGTTCCTGGAAAGGAAAGGTTTGCTATGCCTTGGGCCACCTTTAAACTCCGATGCAAGCAGCACACAATGCATCTAGCAGAGAAACATTGGAGATATCTTAACCAATGAACCTTGGTCAAAATGACTTGGCCCTCCTCTCAGGCGGGGCAATTTTAGGATTCCGCAACAAAGAAGATTCAATACGTCCTCGAGATGGTTTAACGAAGAGAAGAAACGACATTTTAACATCGGGTTAAAGTGGGCATCACAATGGGCCTATCCCTTTGGCCAAAGTGTTTGGGCTGTGAACCAGCAGCTCAGCCATATCTTACTTAACCTAACCTAACCTAAGTGGACCGATACAAGATAATTAAGAAATTATAGAAAATTTGATGTTGTGATTTAAATTAACTTTTGTTTACAAAATCCGTAATATTTTTCATTTGTTGTTCTGCAGTTTGGTAGGATACCGAGCGAGATGACCTTCCCTAAATCTCAGGAGTGGATCCCTGTCTACCGTAGAATCATTTATTCAAACAAATCTCTAAATATCTTGTGGAACCAATGACAAAGTTAAAAATCCACATACTCCTCATCATCCATATAGCATAACCATTTACGTAAAACTAAATCGAACTATCCCAGCTGGTTATTCCAGACCTTACGAACTTTATAGTTAAAAAAAAACCAAAAAAATAATATTTCCTAATCGAAAAATTCTCAACCCCTATTTGGTCTTGGGTTAATTAACCCACAATAACTTCTTCATCCTAATTCAACCAAAAACCAAAATAAGCCACAAAATGCCCAAATCTGCCCAGCAATAAGTAATTGCCCATACAATAATTTAGCCAAATTTGGCTCCAACCGCTAATCCACAGATTCTTGAACTTGCCCTGCAATATATAACAACCAATAATCTCAGGATCTGACAACCAAGAACGGAGAAACTTCTTGTGTGATAACGAAATTTGCATACAATAGGATTCCCGTTTTGCTGCAACCTCTGAACAGAAATAGTTGGCCATACATGAAGAAATTATTTCAGCATTGAAGGAAGTACATCGTTCATTTTGACTGAGGGGCAGACAGGCCACAATCCTACCCGTACCTAGGCCCTAGCACACAATACTAGCATTTGGATTTGCAGCAACAAGAACGATTTATTTGTTCTTATTCACTTTTTCCTAACTTCTTGTATCGCTGGATGCAGTTGGGTTGACCTCTCAAGTCCGTATAAAAACTTTCTTGCAATTGATAAAGGCTGGAATTCGCAAGTAGCTGCTTGTCGCTTCAGTCTCTCAGATCTTACCACAAAACAATGAACTTGAATATTCATAGGCTGAGGGTTTTGCTTGGCCTTCACTTGCATAGAGTTTTACTTGCGCGCTCCCAGCCGCATTGCATTGTCGCAGTAATCTCTCATTCGCCGAGCATTATGTAATCAGTTGGTAATTAAAATCCTAACATGCTTGCACTTGTATAACTGAAGAAATTTGCATTCTATTCCATTGTTTTCGGTGCACTTTTATTAAAATGCTAACCGAAAGGAATTTTCCAGGAAGTGCAAGGTTGCTAGTTTTATAAAAGCTTAACGGACAGTGCAAGTAGTGCTCAGAGCAATTCGAAAATATTTCAGAAGACAAATACCACAATGAACAGTGGAAAAAATTAAGTTTCTGCTCGGTTTCACAGTATGAGTTTGATCTATAAACAGACGTTAAAGGTAAACTGTTTAGGTCCTCCGCTTATTTTTAAAACTAGAATAATGTAAAATCTCAACTCAGTCTGTCTTCTTAGAAACCACATCTAGAGAAACCCACCTGAATTACATCTTTACAAAATTCAAGAATGTTAGCAACATATGTAAGACAAGCGTTTATAACTTCATTTTAACAAGAAAGTCTCAAAACTGAAGTATATTTTACTAATTGCAACAGGAGTAGCCCCTCTTCAGTAATTAACGTACAATGCTCATTACCACAGCAAAAAGGAATCTCCTTTCAGACCTTAGTAAAATTACTTGCAACCTATATAAATTTAGAAACAAGATTTAAATTTCATTCACAGCAAAATTATTTCTCCTCATGCAGCCCAGTTAGATGTTGACAGTCCTTACGGTAATAGCGTAATAGCGATACAATTTTATCAGGGCTGCAACATCCCTATGTTGGCTTAATTACAAGGCCTGAGAAACGCCATCTGCGATCTAAGATTTTCACGACCTAAGACCTTCCGATATGCTACCGAATCCTACCTCCACCTCCACGTAGATGTTGGCTTTACATCGGGTGACCCCTGAATGCTCTTGTCTATACAAGAGTAACGGACGAAGGAGGGTGAAGGCGAGTGTTTCGCGCCTAAAAACGAAATGATTACCGGACTGGTCCTCGAAGTCGGGGGCTGGGCAGCAGGCTGACAACCTTCCATCGTAAAAACCCACCCTTCACGAATCCTCAAGGCAGGACGAACCCAACAACAATGGACCTCAGAACCCACACGATACTCTCCAGGGGTTCATCGAATAGAAGAAGCGAGTTCGGATTTGTCTTCATAGTGGAAAAAAAAATGAAATCACTGATTCTGGACTTCAAGCCAGTAAATAATAGAATATGTACGCTTCGGATTGACTGAATTACGATCCGCCCTTTACCTTGCTTTACTATGAGAAAGCGTTCGACTCGGTTAATAGGAGCTTTATATGGAAGGCACTACGGCAACATGGACTGCCTGATAAAATAATAGAATTGATAAAAGCCTTATAAAACAATTCCGAATGCAGAGTTCTCCATAATGGAATATTATCCGACAACTTTAAGGTGAGTTCAGGAGTACGACAAGGATTCCTACTTTCGCCATTACTATTTCTTAGAGTAATAAATGACATCCTTGTCGTTGTCGGCGCTCTAGATAGTAGAACAGGCGGCATACAATGGGGTTTGCTAGACCGTCTTAAGGATCTCGACTATGCGGATGATACCTGTTTGCTGGCCCACAGTAACCAGGACCTCAAAAACATGTTAAACAATTTGGCAACAGAAAGTAGTCCAGCGGGCTTAACGCTAAATCCGACTAAAACAAAAGAAATGCGGATAAATGCAAACACCCTTGAACGAACAGCGCTGAAAACCCGTGACGTGGAACTGGTAAATAAATTCTGTTACCTCGAAAGTATTATTACCGAAAACGGCGGGACAGAACAAAACGTCGGTTCCAGAATAAATAAAGCACGAAGCGCACGAAGATCAACGGAGACCTCAACTAACACCAAATTGCGGCTGTTCAACTCCAACGTTAAGGCAGTACTTTTGTACGGTTGGGAAACATGGAAAGTCACCCAATTCATCACAGGGTGCCTACAAGTCTTCATCAACAGATGCCTGCGTCGCATTCTAAAAATCCGCTGGTAAGATAGAATTTCACCTGAAGAGCTATGGCCAAGAAAGGATAGACGACCAAATCAGGCGAAAGTAATTGAATTGGACTGGTCATAACTGGCGACGCGAAAATGAGAATCTAGCCAAACAGGCCCTTGACTGGAATCCGCAAGGATCCCATCGAGTCGGAAGACCTAGAACAACGTGGAGGAGAACTCTATTAGCAGAGGCCGCAACAACTGGAAGATTCTGGTCGGAGTTGAGAGCTGTCGCACAAAACAGAGTCCGCTGGAGGGCTGGAGGGATTGTTTCCGCCCTATGTCCCATGAGGGATTAAAGGTGAATAAGAAGAAGCACCAGTTGAGAAATTTACTACAGACAAGTAGTACACCACCCCCACGACCCTCCGAGTCAATATATCTATCCCTCTGAAAAACTTGGAAGGAGGTATCGAAAAGTTCGGCATTTTTGTAAAAGCGATTATATCGAAATCAACAGAAATACATTTTGGGTTTTGGATCTGATTCCCCTCACGTTTTGGTAATAAAGGGAAAGCGTCTTAAGTTTTTTGAAACCTGTAAAGTACGCTGTACACGCGTGCGGGGAGCAAAACACTTTGAAACGGAGGCCAGAACGTCGAGTCTAAAAGCTTTTCAGCGATATTGGGCGTGCAATCAGGATGAAAGACGCAACCGTTTTGGATACACTGCTGATCTTCCTACAGGAGACTGTAACAGGATTAATAGCGTTTCCCCCAAGGTAATCCTTAATTGCCTCGCACGTAGTTTCAAGGGAGAAACGCGAAATGAAAATATTTCGCGGGCTGGGTACCGTTATCAAATTGGCCCAGGTTACAGAAAACTTAAGAGAATAGGTTGATGCCGCATCCGGTTCTGGGATATAGTCTGAACCCATTGGGAATGAGGGGGCGGGGACAGACGAACTAGTAGAGGGGTCGCAGTAACAGCATCCGCAACGTTGACTTTACGTCTGCGTTTACCATGCTTTCTACGAGTTTTCTGGTGGTCGGGTGCCAGACTGGAGGCAGTCTCCACCGAAGGGCCTTCTCAAGTATTCGGCCGGGTCATTCAAAGCTGTGAAGTTTCGAGTAGCTGTATCATCCTCCGTTAGAGAAACAGCTGGGTGCTTAAAGAGGCTACTCCCCTACGCCCCTACTCCATCAGATACTGCCGCCGTTTCGGGGTGTTTATTTTACCACTGACGCTTTAAAATTTTAGGGATAGAGAACTCAGGGTATTGTGATCTTGTACCACTGCTATAGTCAGCGATTCAATATCAGCCCGAACACGCTTCGTACTCCTTTTAATGTCATGAAAATGTCATGTATTAAAAATGCCGCCAAACTCCAGAATTCCTAGTTTTATTTACTTGATGCCACACCAGTAGGTTGTAGAAAGATCATAAAACCCAGGAAAAGTTGATTGAGTTATTTGGAGTAATTTCACCAGCTGCCGCGAATTCTGTAAGGAAATTGTTGAAGAAGAGGGCATCAAACTACAAAATAATAATAAGTATGTTCCTTTGATCATCTGCCTGCACATGAATTTAACGTAAATTACGCGAAGCAATATTTCTTCAATTTTTCAATTTAAAAAAATTTAGCTACCGCGTTCGTTACTTTGGTCTATATACTCCAACATTTAAGTATATACTAAATAAGTTTATAATATTCAAAACATTTACTAAAACACTCCAACTATCTTTCTTTTCTCTTTATTGAAAATGCGACATACAGTAATTGTCGACGTTTTTCAATTATAATTAACATAAATAAAGAATTTGAACATAGTATGTACTTGTTATAATATAGGTAGCAGAGTAGGCGTCTAAAAATGCAATATAAAAATTTTAATCTTTTAGTTAATTATATAACAGAAATAATTTGCATAAATTGCATTTAAGGACGCAAACTTTATATTTTTTAATAAAATTACATGAAAGAAGAAATTTTTTTATCGTATAAAAAAAATTGCTTACATGTTATGAAACTATTTATGTAACTGCTATCTATTTTTTTTTTTAATTAATAATTAAAAGCTAAATTAATTAGACATCATCAGGAACTGTCTCTGGGGATTTTGTTGCAGGAGATGGCGATGGTGATGGTGATGATGATGAATAAATACACCTTTTAGATCGCTGTCTTTTTGTTTTTTTAACTTTTTTCCTCTGTGTTTTCCTACGAAATTTTTTACTTTTCTTCTTTTTTATTGAACTATCTGATCGCCGGTGCTTGCTTCGTTTTGTTTTTCGATTTGATTTTCGGCGTTTTTTACTAGTTGTTCGATCAGTACTTGTATCCGAATCTGATTCGGTTTCGGTTGAATCGGATTCTGTGTCAGTTGATATATCTGTAGTTTCTGAAGATGTACAATTGCTATAGCTATCAGAGCTTTCTTCATAAATACTTTTAACATTCTTCTTGTGCTTCGATCTTGCTTGCCTTACTGGCCTAGCATAATATTTTTTTCTAAGTGTGCGTTTGGTTGTAGCGTTTGTAACACCTGATGATGTTGATGCACCTTTATTTGGATCCTCACAATTTTTCTCTTTTTTCGGTATTTTTTCAGGATCTTCTGATTTTAATTTCTTACGCACTTTAAATTCCTTTTCTAAATCTGATTCGTTACTTGATGACGATGATGATGATGATGATGCTGATGATGATAATGAAAATATAGTGCTCATTATTTGTTGTAATTTCCGTTTTTGTGTTTTGCGTAATTTTCTCGGTTCTGGGGAATTGGACTCTTTTTTTGTAACACATTCACTTACAAATACTACATCACTATCTGACTCAGAATGCAAAGAAACCATATCTGGTGTCCTTAAATGTGGCGGCTTCTCCTCTCTAACAAATTCACACTCATCGCTACTAGATGAACTTACAACTACATTTTCTATTTCATTATGAACTAATCTTCTTGAATGTGGCACATCACCTAAATTTGATTCATCATTTGATTCTATCAAATCTATTGCTGGTAAATCGGAGAAATTTATATCTGGATTATATGCACCAAATCCAAAATCTTCCTCAAACATATTTGATGATAGCATAAATCTAGTAAATTCCGAACGGCTTGAAAATGTGAAACCGGCTAAACTTGCTCGAAGAATTCGTGATTCTTCTGTATCATCAGCTATACCCGATGTTTCGGTTTGCGGTTCAACATATGGTGCATAACGTACTTCCCTATCATAGCCTATCATGTCGTAAGGACTCCTCGAAAAATTTACAAATTCATGTATGAAATGTGACGTCCTGCGCCTAAGATATGGTTGACATCTTCGCCGAAATTCAGGTGATGTTATGTTGTAAATTGTCAATAGCTCCGTTAGTGTGCTTAAAACAAATCCAACTGCATGCTCCTGGGAATTTTGAAGCAAGCAAACAAGGTCTCTGTTTAGCCATGGTAAAAGTCGATGCATTTGCGCTGGATTGTCTCTAAAAATAGAAAGGGTGTTTTAATAAGTGTTAATATAAAATGCAAATTGTGCTAATACAAATTATAAAGTCGGATATACATCTACCCTCTGAAAGTTTGTATCTAATCCGATTAATCCGGTTCTAATTTTCAATAAAAGCTTGATATTGAATCGAAATTCTCGTAAAATACTGTTTGTGAAATAACTAGGCTGTGATTTAACTTCTGTAAAGAAATTAGTTAGGCCATGATGAAAAAAAGAATCATTCTCAAATTATTTTTTCTTCCTTTTTGCTTGAATTTTGAAGTAGGCAAAGTAAACGTTCAACACCGTGCAATCCAAACAATTAGAAATTTTCATTAATAATAATTCCCCTTATGGATCTTTTACTAGAGGCATTCCGCATTATTTGAGTTTCCACTTCTCCTAATCAGATAACATTCCTCCTTTTTTTACTTTCATCTTTATAGCAATTTCCTGTCCTGTTTTTTTAAAGTGATACTCGAAGCTCAGGGTGGTCAGTCATCAGCAGAATAAGGGGAATAACATGTAGCATAACATGCACGTACCGCAACTATTTCGGACTGATGGAAATTTGATCATAACCTCCTGGCTCGTCCCTTCCAAGTAAGGTTGGCGTAAGGCTAATAGCCTCACCCGGAAAAAACATCTATTACGGAACAAGCAACATGCCGCCGATATTGGAATCAACAACGACGACCACGGTAATGAAAAAGTCAAAACGATTTACGAATTTTCTCATGGAATGTTCTAACTACCTACAGAACTCGAGCTACACAACTTCTAGCCGATACCCTGTCAAAGTATAAAGCTGACATTACCGCCATGGAGGAGATGAGATGGACAGGGAATGGTGTTTTGCAGCTCTTTTTACAGCTGTCATACAAGTAGACCGGGAGCCCATATACAGGCAATATGTCGGCACCCACAGCTTGCATGAAAACACTAATGATAAGCGAGTTATATAGATGGCAGCAAGTAAGAACTTGGTCGTTGCAAGTACTAGATGTGCGCGTAAAGATATCCATAAAGCCACCTGGGTATCTCCTGATGGAGCGACTCACAACCAACTAGACCATGTGTTGATAGACCGCCGCCACTTTTCGGGTCTGATGACGGTACAAACGTACCGAGGTGCCAACTTCGACTCGGATCACTATATTGCTGGTATGGTGCTTCGAGAGCGCATAACAACGCTGAAAAACTTTGTATCCGCTGATCAGGCTCGAATCAACACAGCTGCACAACGCAATGAAATAGCCAAAAAGCTATAGTCATGCATTAGAACTCGCACTAAGTCCTGGGATGAGATGCCGGGCGTCGACGAGACCCGCCTTAAAAATATTGTCATTGGTACTGCTGATGCCATCCTAGGCAGAAGTCGTAGAGATCTAACTAGCTAAACTAAAAGCTATTGGAATTGACTCACTTCTGTATACGTGGATTGAGAGCTTCCTTTCACGCCGTTCAATTAAAGTAGTATTGGATGGCGTCAAATCTGAATCCCACCCCATGCCTGTGGGAGTCCCCCAGGGGTCAATTTTATCACCGAACCTATTTCTTATAAATGACCTACTTTAAATCCATTCCAACCCACTTCTACGCTTCGCTTCGCGGCAATCTTATACCCGCAACACAAGATTAGCCGACTCATCTCACTCCCACCACTTCCAGACTGTCCTTATGCGCACTCAACAAAACAACAATTCATTTATCAATAGAACAACTCGACTGTGCATAATCTCTCGCAGTCAGTATTTTCGAGCTCTTTCAACATCCAATAGTTCAAACGCAGGGTTCATTACCACCTTCTTCAATACCCCCCGTACCTTCATAACCCTTAACCTATTCCCCCCATTGTGTTCACGATGATGCAGACAAGGTCTGGCTCATGCTTGTCTAACATTATCGAAGTCATAGGAATAACTTAGAATCCTGTCGACAGCAAAGCTGTGAAGCAGATTGGAGAGGATTGAGAGCAGGCCATTTATAAAAACTCTGAAATCTGGTGATAGAATTGAGGCCTGGGGAGCACCTGCGTCAAGACCGTCTCTACTGCTGGCCTGGAAGTAGACTTTTTCTACGGGTTAGTGGTAGACCCAAAATCTCACGTTTTAGCAAGCATTTATATCAGGCGGTGTAAGTTTTTTGAAGTGTTAACTACTTTAGGCGCGTTTGGCACTTTTTCGCTGGGGGTAAAACTAAGAATTCGCGACACGCGCACTTTGTTGCACACCCGTTTCTGGACACTTGCTGCAATGATGGTGACACGCGCAAAATCCATGTCATATTCTCGCACCCATTCATTTCATATTTTCGCAATGCAGACGCCGCTCTTAGCATTCATTTCATCCTCTCGCACACATTGGCTGCTGTCTGTTGCTGGAACTCGACCAAATTTTACTTACATATCTGGTCTGGGGCACTTTTAGACGAGGTCCAGCAACAGACAGCAGCGATGATGTGCGAGAATAAGACATGGATTTTGAGAGTGGGGTCTGCATTGCATTGAATGTTGAATGAATGCTGAGAGCAGCTTCTGCATTGCAACATTCAAACCCAATCCCTCCCACCAAGCGCGGGCTATGGGATACGTTTCGGCGTTTCGCCTATTCGACTGGGCATCTGTATTTTACGTACATATCTGAGGTAGTATCCCAGTAGGGAAATTCGCAAGTATTTACTGTGGGAAGTCGATTTGGAAGTACTTCTTTATTTAGTGTTTTCTGTAATGACTTATAAGTAATGCAGAGGAGAATGGGTTTGGTGACCAAGCGTTTGATTTCGTCGTTTCGGTCGTTTTCTTTGTTAATCATCTCAGTTATCTCAGCCATTAAGTTTTATATCTTTAATGTATAAACATATATTTGAATTTATGTTTATGATATAAATATAAATCGCTCAATTTTACTTATTTTACTTGTTCTGAAAAAATTCAAATTTAACCCAGTAGATTCCCATAAAAATTTAGATCCGTGACTTTGGCTGAATATAATATGACTTTTTTGCATATTTGCACAATGTTTAAAATAGCAAAAATTTCTGGTTCGTGACTATTGCATCAACCCGACGATAAGTACTGTGTACTATGTACTACATATTTCCTCTGAACTATGTACTATGTATTTATTACTATATATTATCTACTATTTTTACTAAAAACTACGTTATCCCAATCATCCACCGTCCGATCTTTGTGTGATAAGTTTAAGACAAATAGTTTAATTTCCAAAACATTGAAACACATTTTGGAGTGAGTGCATATAAGTAACAATTAAATAAACTTTAACAGAATATGCATAAATAAAATATATACATATATCCGTCCTGTATTAAGATTGATTTGGAAATTTAGGTTAGCCATAGAAGTTAACACTTCTAAAGTGTGGTCCTACGCACACTCGTTTTTTATATATTTTTGCAGTAAAAATGGATAAAATAATATGTACTATCAGTGATTAGTTATAGTGCTTTATTAAGTAAAAAAGGCAAGTGAAATCAGTTATTAAGTCTGTTAATTGGGTTTTCATTGGGAACATTTTAAGCGCCATAGATGAACATTTTCTTTTAGCAGTAAAAAGTAATAAAATATGGGATATAGGAACAGACCTTATATGTCTTCTGCCATTTTTAGTGACCGCCATATTAGATTTAAAATGACGTTACACTGCTTACTGTACTATACTCGTCATACATTTCCACTTGATACCCATATCGAGTGGGTTATAAAGAAAAAAAGGTAATGCGTCATTTTATGTTGGCCGCCATTTTGAATGACGTCAGACGCCAATTTTATTCTATTTGTCATACCTTTCTTTTATACCCACTGACATATAGTAATGGACTGTTAAATGAGCAAAATCCCATACAAAAAAGTGGCACCAAAAACTATTCCTGCCTCGCTCCCACGTTAAATCCCAATGAACTGTAATCGTCAGCGCATGTCAGCGATATAAACATAATTAGAAAAAAATAGACAGGTATAGTTTTCGTTCTTCTGTCTCACTCTTGAGCTATTTTGAAAACTTCGAAATAACCGTCACGGTTTTGGAATAAATACATTTATTTAATGAAAAAACTGCTAATAAATAAAAATGAGTGATGGAAATTTGTTTCCGTTAATTATAACAAACATCTTATCACTTATTTTCTCCTAAATTCGAAGAAATTTTTTTGTTTTGTATGAAAAAGGTTTTCTATTTCTGGAGAAAAATGGTGCCATTCAGCATCGTCAATCAGCAGTCCATTACTACTGTCAGAGTCAAAAGTGAGTTTACACCCGAAATTTTGTTCTTTCGTATCGGATTTCCAGGAATTCGATGGACATGGAAAAACAAAAAATAACTCAGATTATTAAACATGTATTGACGTAACCTTAGCAAAAAAAAATACTGCAAAAATTTTAAATAGCACAAAATGAGCTCATAAATTATAAAAATAGTTCATTTTTTTGCAGTCAAAAGTGAGTTTACAGCCGCTAGAAAATTACGACGAAAATAACTGTATTACCATCCTAATAATTTGTTTGCGCCCCTTTCTCTTGCATCACTGCATCTAGCCTCCTTGGCAAGGATTCGACCAGCTTAGTTGTCATATCCCCCCTTATTTTTTGCCATTCTTCCTTTAAGGCCTCCTTGAAATCACCTTTCGACGTTATTGATCGCTGCCGAATTTTCTGGTCCAAATGATCGCACAAATGCTCCATGGGGTTCAGATCTGGTGATCTGGGGAGGATGGGTAACCATTTTGGAGTTCTGTATAGAAGTCATTCCGTAACCAAGCGCGATGTGTGCTGAGATCGTTGTCTTGTTGGAATACCCAAGCACTTGGTAGCCCTAGTTTCTCAACACTAGGTGCTAAATTTTGCCGCAATATATCCAGGTAACCTTCCTTGTTCATTCTGTTCTCAATAAACACAAGGTTTCCTACTCCCGCAGCTGCCATACACCCCCAGACCATGACCGATCCTCCACCATGTTTCACAGTGTTGAAAACATTTTTTTGGGCAAATGCTGTGTTTTTTGTTCGCCATATTTTTGAGCACTTTCTTTTGCCAAATGTTTTAAATTTGCTCTCGTCCGTAAAGAGGACATTTTTACAAAAAGAAACCTCATAGTTTTTATATTTTTTGGCTATTGTACACGCTTTTTATATTTTTATCGGAAATGTAGGGCTTTTTACGCGGAACTCGACCGTGCAAGCCATTGTTATTTAATACACTTCGTATTGTCGATGCACCCACTCGTTTTTTCGAGTCCGTTATGTTATTATTGAGTTCTTCGGTAATGCGCACAGCACTAGATTGAGGATTTTGTTTAACCTCTTTTACAATAGTCTTAATTTGTATAGCATCCAACTTCCTTGGTCGTCCTGAGCGCGGTAAATTTTCTACCCTTCACGTGTTTTGAAATTTTTCAATAATTTTTTTGACGGTCATATGACTTTTTCTCACAATTTTTCCGATTTCCCGATAACATTTGTGTTCCAGCCATAAATTTAATATGATTTTTCTAGTTCCCAATTCAGTTTCCCTCCTCATTGTTTCAAATACTGTATTTTTCGTTAAAATCAAATGAAAATCAAGTACAACTGCCACCGCTTCAACGCCAAAGGCTACATGAAGTGATCCAAGCGAAAGGGGCGCAAACAAAATACTAGGAAGGGAATACCCTTATTTTCGTCGTAATTTTCTAGCGGCTGTAAACTCACTTTTGACTGCAAAAAAATGAACTATTTTTATAATTTATGAACTCATTTTGTGTTATTTAAACTTTTTGAAGTATTTTTTTTTGCTAAGGTTACGTCAATACATGTTTAATAATCTGAGTTATTTTTTGTTTTTCTATGTCCATCGAATTCTTGGAAATCCGATACGAAAGCAGAAAATTTCGGGTGTAAACTCACTTTTGACTCTGACAGTATATGTCAGTGTTTATACCCACATCGGGAGTCAGGAAGCACAACTGCAAAATTCGGCCGCCTTCTTGGAACCGTTATCTTGATTTCTTTTTTACAAAGTGGTCAAATTGCACTGTCACGCAAACAACACACCGAACATGGAAAAATGTTCAGTTGATCAGTTATATGGAAGTTCATATGTATGTATGTCAAAATCAAGTTGCAAAATTTGTTTACATATAACATATACTAACATAGATACAGGTGAAGCTAATTTAAAGCGTATAAAAATAGCCCAAGAAAATACGGAATCGTCTCATTCCGAGATAAGCCTGGACAAACCGACAGGCAGACAAAAATTTTAAAAATACATACTTGATTTTGTTTTAATAACATGTAAAAATAACCATATGAACTTAGAAAAACACAATTATTTTTAAATCACAGCCAGGCACTCCCTCCAATTATCTTTATTGTAGCAGATTAGCTAATGCAATTTTGTTATATAATATCTTGCACAGTTGAAGCACTTTCATTTAGTTTTTTTTTTTGCAATTTTACGATTACTGTTACTAAGCGACTGCTCGTTCTTTAAAAGTTTCATAGCACTGCTTTATTTAAAATTTAATAGAAATTGTTAGCAACAAATTAGGTGGTAAATAGTTCTAGATCATTTTCACTTTATCTCACAGCAGTCTCTACAAGGGTAACACCGCATATTTTACGTTTTTATTTGTTATTTACGAAATTTACTAGTTTCTGACCAGCACATTGCCACTATCACCAAACGATGAGCTTTTACCTATGGTAAAAACTATTAAACAATTCGTCTGAAATAATATTCAACAATATTTCGTTGCAGCAGTTGTTTCAGTCAACGGTCAGTTGTTTATACATATTTAGAATGCAAAAAGTAACTAGTAGAGTGTAAAATGGTGTTCCATATAACCTTAAGACCCATGCAAAATCTTACTAAGTTTTGTACATCAGAATTATAAGTAAATCTTACAAAATAAGCCACTATTGTTGCAATTAAGATCTAAAACATAAAAACCATACTTTCTAGACAGTTTTCCAACCATCGCATTCAAACAAAATTTATTAAAAAAATACCTGTAAAATCTTGCTGAGCATTCCCTAAATCGTCCAGTTATGTCAACCACCGGGAGGGCATACAGCTTCTTCTCATAGACGAACTTCCTCCACATCTGTCCCATGTTACCGCCAGGTATATAGCATATCATCCTTAGCTGTTGTCGCAATGTTGATGTGAGTGATCTGTTAGGATTAGCCATTAATTGGTGAATTGTTTCAGCCTCAGTTGTAGGGTGCACTTGGACAGTAGCACTGAATCCGTTTAAAAATGCACTCCTACCAATGTGACGGCTGTTTACATTACTTATAGTATAGCCAGTTACAAACCTTGGCATCTCGCTAAGAAACACGTCAAATCTCTGCAGGTGCGAGTATTGATGAGTATTAAGTAATGATGCCGTTCGACTTGCCATTTCATGAACAAATCTTGGATTAAATAATGTTGAATGGGAAGGTATTGGCCGAGGAACTGGAATGGATTGTGGCTGGGGCGGCGGCACATAATATTCCTCAAACTGATCAATCGATTTAACATTGTGAATTATAGATTTGAATGGCTGCTTACATAAAGGACATTCAGCTTTTATCTAAAAATAAAACAAGCAACATTTAGATCTTGGATTAATATAAAATGCAATAGGTAACTCACTTTACTCCATTCTAATAAACACTTAAAACAAAATTGATGCAGGCATGAATCAGTGAAGCACTTGCTTTTACATTTTCCTAAACAAATTGCACAATTCGGGGGTGGCGATCCGGTTCGTGATCTCCCAAGAAAACAAAAATCATTATCATCGCAAGAACTTGCTGCAGATGAAGATTCTGGAGACTTCACGCATAGAAGGCGATCAGGTGTTTCTGGGCACTGATCTATTCTCTCTGGTGTTGCTGGACATTCTATAATATGTGTCTCTGCCATCTTTTATATCATTTTATATAATTATACAAAAGTTATTTTCTTCAACTTATTCACACAGAACTTTAAATAAAATTATTAAGAAGTCACAGAAGTCATGCGTGTCAGCCAACAAAATGTCAAACAGTTTCTGGTTTTTTTTAATTTATCCCAAAAGAAAAGCACTTTTATATACTTTCAATTTATCAATTGAAAATGAATATTATACGGTTTTCATAGATTAAAAATCACTAAATATATAAATAAATAACTTTTTACAAAATAGAAAACCTGTTTTCACAAGAACTGCCAATGCTCGCTGCACTTTGATTTAATTCTTTTATTTTGTCCCAGCTGCGAATGCGAAAGGTATATAAATTGATTTTTTACTTTAAACAGTAATCATGTTGGCACCACTGATTTATAATAAACACTAATGATTTCGAAAAATTTTAAATTTTTTGATTTTTAAAATTTATCAAAAAATGTAGTGGACTAAATTGATTTGTGGATATCACGAAATATAGCCTAAAAAGTAGATAAAACAAAAAAACAGACAAAAAATATGTATAGAGAATTTTATACCTGCTTCAAACGCTTACAAAATTTTCTAAATTGCTGACATAAAATTGTTGGCCCGGTTTTAAATCATAGTGGCTTTGGATCTTCAAGTAATTTTTTATATATTTATAAAGCCGGCTTAATTTTATATGGTTATTTACATGATTTTAAAACGAAATCAAGCATTGTTAAAATTTTTGTCTGGCTGTATGTCTATATATCTGTCTGTCTGTTTGTTCGGGCTATTTCGGAAACGGCTAATCCGATTGCAATGGGACAATCGCAATTGTGCTCGCTGACTCGCTGACCGCCGACATGGGTATCAAATAAAAGGGAATGATAAGTATAATATAATTACCTATTTGTGGTCATTCCAAATTCAAAATGGTGGCCGGAACAAAATGGCGGCCAACACAGATGGCGGATTACTTTTTTATTTACATCACGATCGGTATGGGTATCAAATGAAAGGATATGACAAGTAGAATACTTTAGCTGGATGGCGTAATTCCAAATTCAAAATTCAAAATGGCAGCCAGCACAAAATGGCGGACTACCTTTTTTACAACGCTTACAACGGTTTTTTGCTAAAGCCAGTATATATAATATATGGGGCGCTAGCGAAAAGTTGCAGTAATAATAAAATAAGAATGTAGGTAGAGTTCCACGCTTTTTAACATTTCGAAAGGTAGGTTATTTGGCCAATATGAGATCAGGACAGTAGCAGAGATTTCGTTCATTCTATGATAACGATCGAAGAAGATCATATGGAAAATCTTGCGTGGAACAAATCTAAAAACCTGCGTGGAAAAAATCTAAAGTTTTACAAGACTGCATGATGGCTGTCTGGGAATGCGACGAGTGTGCTATGGCAAATAAAGTATCTATTAACAGAAAATCGCGAGATTTAAGAATGCATAGATTCCGGGCAAATGTTTCATTATACCCTTTTCTTATTCCGGACTATGCACACCTAACAATTTTGTTTTATTAAAAGGAGTTGCGACGCACGCGGGTTTTTGCTAGTTCTATATATAATTGCAAAAATTGCAAAAGGTATTATACATTACTGTAAATTGTAAAGGATATTACATAGCTTCTCTTCTTTCTTATGTATAATTTTAAACCATTTTAAATATGGGAGATATTTTAGTAAAATTATGAGATATTTCACCATAATCAGCTCCAAAACCGAGCAATGCAATTTTTTCTTCTACTTAATTTTTGCTCAATATTCCAGTACCATTTCTCAATATGTTTTTCTACCAGTACGCGCTACCTGAAAACAAGAAGAAGATTTAGACTCAGATTTGAATTTTGCCTGTTGGTTGAGACTTTAGACTTTAAAAATTTTTAATTCAAATTTTTGAATTTGTGCGTCAAAGTATAAACAATTGTTAAGTGTTTTGTAATTTTTGTGGCTTTAATGTAAGTAAAATGGATCCATTTACGCAAAGAATACTTGAGAAAGCGGAACAACGCAGCAAGGCTTTGGGCATTAGTAAAACCGTAAAGTATCCGCTAGGCGAGATTCAAGAAACCGTTCCGAAAAGCTTTGAGGCACCGCCGACACCTGGGAATAACAAAAAGGGAAAAGATTCTAGCTCAAAGATAAGACGTCAGTATTCTGGTAATGATGATAATGTAGACGTTGGAATTCAAATAAATATTACAGCAGGTCAAAATGTCGAAGTTGAAATTGAGGTGCAGGATGATAACAACAAGGCGGAGACTTCAACAAGTCCTTCCGAGACTGATAGTAAAGGGGAATGTACATCAAAAATTCGTGAATGCTCTCGAAATAGGCTTCAAAGACTCGGTGCTTTATATTCAAATAACGACTTATCATCACCCATACACAGGACCGAGGGTAAATTTCACGAAGAGGAGCAAGATTCATCTGAAACTAATGCAAGACGTCCTAAACAGAAATTGGGAAAACTCGTAGCGCTTGCAGATGCAATTAATAACTGGGAAGATGACACATCTCATCCAGACTATAAACAACCCAAGCGGGATAGTAAATCAGAAGAAAGCTCTACCACCGATACAAATTCAAGGTCAACAACAACAGAAACATCTAGCTCAAATAACGAAAAAACTCGCCCCAAACAGCTAAAGTGGGATAAGAACGTAATGGATTCGCTAGAAGCGCAAGGGTTTCAGCGACGTGAATCGACTGGGGTGAAGATGTCTTATCAGTATGAAAATCGTACAGGCGAAGATAAGGAAAACAACAAGGGGGCCAAGCTGAAAAGTGATAATGCGGCTAGTGTTGTTGGATCTAAATTGAAGCATACACCAAGCCCTAAAAGCAAACAACAGGCAAGATTCTCTTCTATCAAGACAGGCGCGGTATCTGGCAGGATTGCCGAGTTTGATAACAAAATATCATCACCAAATAAACAGCAAAAGGATCCAGCAGAAATGTCGCTGAAGGAAAGAATGATGGTATTTGAGAAAAACAAAGGAAAAGCTTTGCTGCCTAAGGCTGCCTTTGGAATGCCAGCGCCTGTTTCAAAATCTACCCAAAAAAACACTAAACCGGATGATATATCTCGCAAGGGTGGATCAGCACCTCCTAGAGATTTTCCGGTTGCTGTAAAGGTAAAAGAAAAAGTCGCAGCACTTACATCTGGTTCTTCTACAATTTCCGAGTCGAAAATAAAAGAGGACATAATAAAACAAAAACAAAGAGATATGGAAATTTTATCAAAGCGATTTGATAGACAGAAGAATACAAGTGAATCAGAACATATTCCGCCACCTCCACCGCCTCCAATGCCTGACCAGAAAAGTAATCTTGTTGAAGCAAAAAATGTACCTTCTAATAAGAGAAGAAGTCCTGGAAGTATCGATGATTCGAAACGTCTTAAGGCAGACAATATACCTGCTAGACTTTATCCAACACTACCGGAACTTGAGTCTGATGATAATTGCACCACAGCCACTGTATCAACATCTTCACCGTCAGATATGCATAGAAATGCTTGCGATCCTTATGATAGTGAAATGGATTCGGAAAATGATGAGGATTCAAATGAAAGCTTAGGTGAAAAAGTTTTACAAAATGTCCGTAAGAATGCATCACTTGAAAGGAAGAAGTTTAAGGTAATTTTTTTTGTTAAAATATATAAAATGCATATAAGTAATTAATTAAAGCAATCTTAAGTAGTAACTTTCACTTGTTTCTTTCTGTAGAAGCAAGATTGTATAGTAATTGAAGTCGATGTTGGTCTGCAAAATTCTCCGTATTTATCTGTCGTCTTCTAATGTTATATTATAGATTGCAGGTATATACATAATTTCTTCAAAATTCGGAAATATATCTAGTATTAATTTCCCATTACACGGATTTCATATCACCATTAAATTCAGAACTACCACCATCATCATAAATAGCTCCACAGCTTGTTATTGGCCTTGGCTTCGTGCAACATCCTTCTCTAGAACTGTCGATCCCTGCCTTGAACTCTCCAATTTCTTATACCTAGGGTTCGTAGATCTTCTTCTACACTGTTTATACCTCTTTCTTGGAGGTTCCGTGCTTCTGCGCACGTCTGGTCTTTTGTTCATAATAATTTTTTTTATGCTATCATCACTGCTACGTTCAACATGTCCTGCCCATTAGTCTGGCACACGAGACTCATTTTTCAGCTCACACAGCTTAGCTTTCCCCTACACATAGTTCGACTGATTTCCAGTTTTCTCAGTGACCGAACTCTCGCAGTCTAAATTAACGAAGTTGTCTCCAGACGTTCAATCCTAGGACCCAAATTGTTTAATTTATACCTTTACCACTTGCCACACGCAATGTCTGGACTAAAATCCAAAGCCATTCTTTACGCCGACGACACTAATCTACGTGACCGACAATAGCCCCAGAAAGGCATGGAATGGTTATGTAAGCATATTACGGCAGTAAATCGCTACTACAGTACAGGCTCTGCCTAAATGAAAACAAAACAAACTTCATTGCCTTCTGTAATGCCTGGGGAAAGAGCAGGAGAGGTGTTGCTAAAGAGTACGGTGACCTTACATTCACTTGAATAATACTGAAATTAAGGTCTCGAAATCCCTTAGGTACCTTGAATGGAATACACTTCAACCACCTATTGAAATTTAATCAACATGCTAAAACAAACATTTCCAAAGCGAAAAATGTCCTCGGCCTTCTCAACCCGGTTCTAAAACTTAACAGCAAGCTAAAGCGAAATCTAAACTCCTCCTCACAAGCAGCTGACAAGGCCTATCATTTGCTATGGCTTCCCGTGCTTGCTGGCACACAATGGCCTCAATTCCCAGATCCGGCGGGTCGGAAGTAAGTGTTTATTTGACACTTGCGATTCTCAAATCCCGCGACTGCAATTTAATTAAATCAAAAATTCGGAGTGAAGACTCACGCGATTATGAAATACGCGATGACGGATTTTCTTAGGCGAATTTGTCGCTCAAATCCGGGGAAAATTTGTTGCGGATGATACTTTTACAGTGCGGAAAATGTCAAAGAGAAATCCTCGTGTCAAATCCTAACTCACTTCCGATTCGCCCGATCGGGGAATCGAGGACAATATCTACTTCCTGTGCCAACCACCTTGAGAGATTGGAAAGAAAAATTCTTAGGCCACGCTGCTCCATAAAGTTTAAAACGCACAACAGATACTATTCTAACATTGAACTGTACGATAATGCTAACGTAACTCCTCTTCTCACGTATCACCATGTCAAATAGAAAATCAGATCTGTCAGAAAGTCAGAACTGTCTGAAAGTGTTGGGCAGAACGCATCAACCTCATAGCTCCCCTCAGCCCCCACTGGGTTTTATACTGGTCGTGACTTTCTACACAATAGAGGATAATGGTCGCTATGGACTGGCGTCGCTCAGCTTTCTATAAACCAGTACGAACAGCCCGTCTCGCATCCTCTCTAAACTGCGAAGCGCATTTAGTCTGTACAATATAACATAGGACTTTCGCTGCCGGCCTAAGAACCTGGCTTCGTAAATATTATTTGTAACTCCATAGTATTAGCTCTAAACTATAACTTAGTGCCTAAGTTTTATATTGTCAGCTGCATTACAGTTGTCCCTTGGACTAGTATCTACTACTTTATGCTAAAACTCAGTAAAATACCACTTATGTTATTGACTGAAGAAAACTGTTTGAGTTTGAGTCTTGCCATCGCATTCTGTTAATTTTTATAGTTTTTATGATGTTTGGATCTTTATACAACTGATACAGTTTGTGATTGTATCTTCTCCTCCAAACACCGCTTTCGTTGATTCCTCCCTAGGAAGCACCCTAGGAGGTGTTCTTCGTTAATTATTAATGTCCAGGTTTCGGATCCATAACATTAGGGCCAGCTTTAAGTATTTTGGCGCCTCGGCGAATATTTTTATGCGCCCTTATATTATTGTGCACAAATTATACAATAACCCGAGTAAACCTTACAACGGGCGAACACTGACCGCTTGAGAGCACATACGGGCTCACGACGGCCAAACTTGACCAAAAGATTTAAATGGCGGAGAACTGAGCTGTTCACACGGGCATACGACGGCAAATTCGAACCAAAAAAAAATCTGCTCCAATTTTATTGTTGAATGTGCTTTATGTGAACTTGATCCTTTTCGTTATGTAAATACAATCGTCCTTAAGACTATCCATGCACAAGAGAAACTCGCCAGTCTTCGGTTTGTTTTCCGGAAAGTGTGTGATGCGTGTTCGTCTGTGATTTCTATTTTAGTGCGAAATTTATACTTTGTCAGTCTTTGGCTAATGGTAATTATGATGTCAAGAGGGGTATAAAGTTTGTTGTTTAAATGTTTATTTTTTTTTGTGAGAAGCATATAAAACACTTGTTGACGAGTTCGTTCTTTTGACTCGATTTCTGTATTCAAACAAAACAACAATTCTGCAGTTAAGATGAATCTTTCCACAAGATAGTCAATTAATATAATGTCATATCAATTTAAAAAAATATCGGCCAATTTCTTCCCAGCTGATTATTGCTCCTTCGATCCATTTTCCTTAAAGTCACATTTCTTAACATCATTGAAATGACTCAGCATTGTCGATGCTTAACCTTGTTCAGAAATAGTAGGCCAATTGTAACTGTTGTAGCATGAATCAAATGCACCTCGTTCCAGATTGAAAATTTACGTTGGAATATCCTTAAACAGTCTGTATTTCCTAGTTCCACATCATCCAAGAATTCAATCGCAGAGTTCATCGCCACTTTCTTCAAGACCCTTCAAACCTATTCTACCCTTTGAACTTAGTTTACTACAAGACATTGGATCATGACGTGACCAACAACATGACGGACTTGTAGAACCAAGGATGATTTCTAACCTTATAATTGTCACATAAAAAATTATTCCAAATTTACTGATTATGCTGAAGAATCCATAACCAATATTCAAATCAACTTATCTTCCAGGAAGTACGATACGCTGATACAAAACCACAAGTCCATTACGATGAAAGCTCTGAAAATACTTCATTTGAATGTTTTGATGAAGTCGACGATTACCTGGATGAAGCATTATGTCAAGATGAAAGTAGTAATTCAGCACAACGCCGTCGCAGCCACAGAAGAAGCAGCAGAGGTGTAACAAGCTCTGACAGCTTTTACTATGAAAAACAACCAAAAAGATATCAAAACTACAATGATCATTCAACCGAAGAAGATGAATCAGAAGAAAATCCCTTGCGATCTGTATTAACTGTAAATCCATCAGCTAATGATAATACCGTTACACTGGTACATACAGTAAGTTTCTACAGGCGACAGCAATCTAATAACAGTAACAATTCAACGCCCGCACGTAAAAATCAGATGAAACAACAGTACGAACAGCACGATGAGAATGATGAGAAATCCGAATCATCAGAAGATTCTGATGCCGAAATGTCAGAGCCTGATGATCCAAATGCAGTACAAGAAAGGATTAAGTTTCTCCTTGAAGAAGTCTGTAAGCAGCAGCAGATAATTGCGCAAACTTCTCATGCATTGAACTTATGCGCTTCAACAATTGAATTTTCTGGTTCAACAGAGGCCGTCGAAGGAGAACGGCATCTATTAGTGGCGAGTCATCGACGCCAGACTGCTCTAGATGAAGTACAAAGACTTAAGATTGAAGGTGTTTTGAGACCGCGGGGATCCCTCAAGGAAAAGGGTCGTATAACAGTACATGAAATTACAGTGCCATTAAGGAGAGACTATGTTCGTAGGCTGTCAGAAGACACAATTGCTGGACATCACCTTGTTTGTTTGCTTAAATACGAAGAGAATGTTTTAGCTACCAAAACAGTATCTACCTTGCCTGGGTTGCTAGCAGTCAAGTTCCCCGACGTATTACAGCTAAACAATGTCTATGCAGATTTCAGAGTAACTCTAGAAGTTTATGGTATGGCAGCGCAAAGGGAAGTTCTGCCACATGAAATTAAATATCACATAAATCTTAACAAGAAATCTGGATCAAAAACTCCGAATAAAAAGAAGGCGAATGATTCTCGATTGGTTATGCCTTCACTTGGAGATCCGAATGCTCTAAGAACCCCGGCTCTTACAAAATATGGTTTTGCAATTCTTTCGTTAAGAGAAATTCGTAGGACTTCATGGTCGTTGGTACAATTGTGTACTATAAGTCCTCTAGAAGGTAGTATTCACATGAAAGTCAGCTACGAACTGGAAGTATCAATTAAGCATCGAGGATTTTTAACAATGTTCCAAGACATTTCTGGGTTTGGTGCTTGGCATCGTCGCTGGTGCTTGCTAGATGGATATGTACTTAATTACTGGAAGTATCCAGATGACGAGAACAAGAAGGCCCCAATGGGTTCGATAGATTTGAACAATTGTGTTTCTCCATCAGCTACATTAGCTCCTAGAGATGTTTGTAGCAGATTAAATACAATTCTTCTAGAATGCCAGAGGCCAGCAGAAGAAACAGATATTGAATCACTTATAATAATACCAAGAGGGAGAGTAACAATTGTTAGGCATTTACTATCTGCTGATACCAAGGCCGAAAGGGAAGAATGGTGTGCCTTTTTCAATAAGTCACTAACGTTAGTACGAGCACTGCATGGCAAGAAGTAAAGTTTTACGTATTAGAGAAGCAAAATGCAAACACTGCATTTATATACAATTTAGATATTGGGCATAAAGGTAATCTGTGTCATTTTTTTTAATCTTATTATTTACCGATTTCGTAATGTTTTCATGTATTTTATTATATGTTTATTTGATTATAATTTAAATGGTAAAACATATATTATGCTGCGGGCAAACGCGACTAGTTAATTTTATCAACGAGTATTCAAGTGTTTCCTTGTTACTAATAAACATTTTCGACAAGAATGAAATTCATTTCTAAAGATTTTTTATTAAACTTGGCGTACTTTGGTGGTTTTAAATTTCTTTTATATAAATTAGTATTTAATATAACTAATTAACAAATGTTGCAAGAATTTTTATAAAGATTATTTTTTTCACAATATAATATGATATAACATAAAGAATATATAAGTATGTAAAAAAATATGTAAAGCAAATCAATAAAGTATTAACTTGGTTATTTTTAATACTTTGTTGTGTTAACTTTTCTGTCATAATCTCTCACCTCATCTTTGGCACCTTGGCCAAAATAACTTGGCCCTCTTACGATCTCAGGCGGATCACCTCACTGATGAGCCTCGGCGGACGACACCTCTCAGTTACAGGGGGAATGCTCACCAGACACTGTCTGGTAGGAACACATGCGGCCCGCTTAGATCTCTAAACCTACGATTTCTGCAGAAGCTATAAGAATCTAGACGAGGAGGAAAGTGTAAAAAACCTCTTTTACTGCGCAGTCCTAAGCAAAAGGAGAGTTACCACTTTTGGCGAACCCTTCCTAAGCACGCTTGTGGAAATCTCGAAGTTTTGGGATCCCGCAACTAAGATTTATTACGTCCTCGAGGTGGTTTAGCGAAGAAATGAAGAAACGGGTTTAAAGTGGGATCAACAGCTCAGCTATATCTAACTTAACCATCCCATACTTATAACGGTAACCTGGTCGGTCTTGATGTCTTTGGAGTATGTCACTCGGTTCTATTACCTAAACTTGTGGTTTTGATCCAGCTCTAAAGCAGTGGCTCTCCAAACTTTTTTGACCGGAGTAATAGAAAAAATAAAGGACATGAGATGAACATGTAGCACGCTGCTCTGGTGCTGCTTTGCTTGTCATTTTAGCAGTCTCAGCCAATAGAAACACTTGTGATTGCAGCGCTGCATGAGGTTCTGAATGAGCCTTAAATGGTTAAAAAATTTTTTTAAAAAAAATTCTTTTCATTAACTAAAAAATGTACTGAAAAGTAAAAAATAAAAAATATTTTAAAGAAAGCGTGAAATTTCAATTTTAATGAAAAAGTTAATTAAAAGAATGGCGCATTTTTCATCAAAAATTGAAAATATAACTGTAAATCGCGTGAGATTTACAATAACCCTCAATTTTTTGCTTTGTTAATTTCAAATTCTAACAAAATTTTTTGATGAAAAATGCGCCATTCTTTTAATTAACTTTTTCATTAAAATTGAAATTTCACGCTTTCTTTAAAATATTTTTTATTTTTTACTTTTCAGTACATTTTTTAGTTAATGAAAAGAATTTTTTTTAAAAAATTTTTTTAACCATTTATTTTCTTTTCTACTTTTTAGTTTATTATATGTATTCCGCCATTTTATGATGGCAATTCTATTAGATTTAAAATTACGTCACACAGTTTACTGTATTCATTTGATACCCATGTCGTGGGCTCGGTGGAACATAATTGCAAAAACGGCCGCCATCTCGGAACCGTCTTCTTGATTTTTTTACAAAAAGGTCAGATTGCATTTAGTACTTATACATGATGAGTTGAACTCAAGTTGAACCCAAGTCTAACTACATGTAAACGGGAGTCGAGTTGGGTTAAGGTTGACTGAACTCGACTCAGCTCTGCTACCTGGGTTTAGTTGAAATTATGCATACGGACATGAGTTCAGTATTTGAGTAGTTGAATTTAGTTGACAGCAGCATCTCTGTGTTTGTGATTTTTTGTAACGTGTATTGCTTCTTTATTATCAACTCACCCTTAACTCAACTATTCATCTCATCATTTATACACATTAACCACCCGAACTACGAGTGTGTGCAAAATTGGAAGTTGATCGGTTATATTTTCTACTTTTTAGTTTATTATAAGCTTTCCGCAATTTAGTGTTGGCCGCCATTTTGAATTTGGAATGACGCCACATAGCTTATTGTGTTCTACCTGTCATATCTTTTCATTTGATACCCATGTCAGAGGGCCGCGGAGCACAATTTCAAAAATCGGGCGCCATTTTGGAACCGCCATCTTGATATTTTTACAAAATGGCCAGATTGCATTGTCATCCAAACTAAACGTGTATGCAAAATTTCAGCTCTATCCGAAACCGGGAAGTGGGTCAAATTTAACTTCCAAGATTTGACGACAAACAGTGTAAGTGTTGGCCGCCATTTTGAATTTGGAATGACGCCACATAGCTTATTGTGTTCTACCTGTCATATCCTTTCATTTGATACCCATGTCAGAGGGCCGCGGAGCACAATTTCAAAAATCGGGCGCCATTTTGGAACCGCCATCTTGTTTTTTTTACAAAATGGCCAGATTGCATTGTCACCCAAACTAAACGTGTATGCAAAATTTCAGCTCTATCCGAAACCGGGAAGTGGGTCAAATTTAACTTCCAAGATTTGACGACAAACAGTGTAAGTAAAATAAAAGCGGGCGCCATTTTGGAACCGCTATCTTGATATTTTTTGCAAAATGGCCAGATTGCATTGTCATCCAAACTAAACGTGTATGCAAAATTTCAGCTCTATCCGAAACCGTCTTCTTGATTTTTTTACAAAAAGGTCAAATTGCATTTAGTACTTATACATGATGAGTTGAACTCAAGTTGAACCCAAGTCTAACTACATGTAAACGGGAGTCGAGTTGGGTTAAGGTTGACTGAACTCGACTCAGCTCTGCTACCTGGGTTTAGTTGAAATTATGCATACGGACATGAGTTCAGTATTTGAGTAGTTGAATTTAGTTGGCAGCAGCATGTCTGTGTTTGTTTGTGATTTTTTGTAACGTGTATTGCTTCTTTATTATCAACTCACCCTTAACTCAACTATTCATATCATCATTCATACACATTAACCACCCGAACTACGAGTGTGTGCAAAATTGGAAGTTGATCGGTTATATTTTCTACTTTTTAGTCTTATAAGCTTTCCGCAATTTAGTGTTGGCCGCCATTTTGAATTTGGAATGACGCCACATAGCTTATTGTGTTCTACCTGTCATATCCTTTCATTTAATACCCATGTCAGAGGGCCGCGGAGCACAATTTCAAAAATCGGGCGCCATTTTGGAACCGCCATCTTGATATTTTTACAAAATGGCCAGATTGCATTGTCATCCAAACTAAACGTGTATGCAAAATTTCAGCTCTATCCGAAACCGGGAAGTGGGTCAAATTTAACTTCCAAGATTTGACGACAAACAGTGTAAGTGTTGGCGGCCATTTTGAATTTGGAATGACGCCACATAGCTTATTGTGTTCTACCTGTCATATCCTTTCATTTGATACCCATGTCAGAGGGCCGCGGAGCACAATTTCAAAAATCGGGCGCCATTTTGGAACCGCCATCTTGATATTTTTACAAAATGGCCAGATTGCATTGTCACCCAAACTAAACGTGTATGCAAAATTTCAGCTCTATCCGAAACCGGGAAGTGGGTCAAATTTAACTTCCAAGATTTGACGACAAACAGTGTAAGTAAAATAAAAGCGGGCGCCATTTTGGAACCGCTATCTTGATATTTTTACAAAATGGCCAGATTGCATTGTCATCCAAACTAAACGTGTATGCAAAATTTCAGCTCTATCCGAAACCGGGAAGTGGGTCAAATTTAACTTCCAAGATTTGACGACAAACCGTGTAAGTAAAATAAAAGCGGGCGCCATTTTGGAACCGCTATCTTGATATGTTTACAAAATGGCCAGATTGCATTGTCATCCAAACTAAACGTGTATGCAAAATTTCAGCTCTATCCCAAACCGGGAAGTGGGTCAAATTTAACTTCCAAGATTTGACGACAAACAGTGCAAGTTAAATAAAAGAATTTAAAAAACCCAAGATTGAAGCACCTACAAGCCCTGTACAGCCAAAATGTTCCCGTTTGAATCGCTCTACCTACGATCGGATAAATGGAGGTATTTTCTATATCCTCCATTCACTTCTCCCTCCCCCGCGAAACCCATCTATCTACGTTTCTGTGATGACTTCTCCCCATTAGTGCCTCCAGCGGTGGAGAGAATTCTTCGACCAGCTGTACAACCATGATCCGCCGCAAGGTCCAGCACCAGAACCTCCGATTATTAAACGAATCCAGGAACGGCGCCAGGAATAGACCCAGTAAATTCCCGAAATGATCAAAGCCGGAGGTTATGCCTTGTCACAACGACTTCATGTCCTCGTAACACACATTATGGCATTCGGATCGTGTCCCGTCGGCGTGGAAGAAAACGATCGTTGTCCTAATTTTTAAAAAGGCGACAGTCGGGGAATGCAATAATTATCGGAGTATTAGCCTCCTTTCGATCGTCGGCAAAGTATTAATGAAAATCATACAATCGAGGCCAGAGAAACATCGAGAGCAAACGAGCCGGAAAGAACTAGCCGGATTTAGACTACATCGAGGATGTATTGATCAAACATCCGCACTTCGTCAGCTCATGGAAGAAAGAATTTGTTCCGGGAAACGAACTGTCGTCATTTTCATCGATTTCAAATCCGCTTTCGATTGCATCGATTGGAACAGCTTGTGGAGAGCCTTGGAAACCGAAAACGTGCCATTGAAAATCACGCAACTTCTCCAAGCGTCGTACGATGGCTCAATTAGCAGCGTTCGTATTCAAAGAGACATCCGAGAAGTTCCCGATTCAAACGAGTGTCCGACAGGGAGCCTTTGTCTCGCCACTTCTCTTCAACGTTGTGATCGATGCGATTATGCGTGAAGCATTCGATATATGACCAACTACAACAACCGACTTAATGTTCGCCGATACGGATGTCGAAGCAACGGACATCTTATACGACATTTCCCGCATCGCCCAGTCATACGGGTTTTAAAAATCAATGCGGAAAACACCAAAGTGCTCACAACGGACGGATCACCTCGATGGAACCCAAATCGGACAGGTTCCGATGTTTAAATATTTGGCATCATTGGATGAAGCATCGACGGCCAACGTTCACAGCCGCATCGGCCAGGCAACAGCAACATTCGTCTCGCTCAAGAGGAACGTCGATCCGGACGTTAAGAAGCTCGAGGTCTTCCAAATGCGGTGCTTAGATTCTCGGTGTCTCACTGTGCGATCGCCTTCGAAACGAGACAGTTAAACAAAAATGCGATCAGCAGACACTGCTCGAAGAAGAAATGCAAAAACGTTGACTACGGTGGTTTGGACATGTTTGCCGAATGGATGATAACCGCTTTCCACGTAAACTTCTCTGAAGAGACCGGCCCACAGACTGGAGAATCTAGCGATCGGCACCGAAGAAAACCTGGCTAAAGAATATCGAGGGTGATCTAAAGAATCTACGATTTCAGTTACCGAAGCTCGTGACGTCGTCAAAAACCGGCAAGAATGGAAACGAATCGTTAATAGATTCGAAACCCAGCGGTACCAACAGCAGCGTATCCGTTGCGGGGACATTCCGCTCGGACCGCCAGCTAACGGATCAAAAAGAAGAAAAGTTCACGTACACAACTAAACACGGCACACTTGAAAGGTACAAACATCGAAAATGCGCCCCTCGCTTGAACGTCAGAAGAGACGTTATATTTAATAAATACCTTCAAACAAAATTCTACAAAAAAAATCATTGATGGAAAAGATGGAAGGCAGAATTGGAAACGCAGAGTTAAGTCGTTGAACTGAAGTGTCATTTCAACTCAATCCAAACTCAATTCGACTCCCATAGAAACTCGCTATTGTTGTTGGTATGACTCATTTGGAACGTGTAAAAACGGCCGATGCAGCTGTGTTTACTGTTTGGGTTACGAACTGTCAAATTTTGTTATTCCGGTCGTTTGGCTAAAGTCGACGTAAAATTTTTATAAATAACATTTTTAAAATAGATAACTGGTGATAAATTTTCTATTATATCATCATGGGTTTGGATGCACAAAGTGCTTCGATAATTTCTCTTTCGGCTGCAGCGGCGGCTTGTTTGCTCTTGGCTGCTAATAGGAGGAAGGAAGAACGCCGTCGCAAACGCACAGCGCGGCGGGTGCTAGTGCGGCGGAAGCCCCGCAGAGAAAGTGGAGATGCTCCAACATTTTTAAATGAGATGAAATTGTGCGATACATCAACCTTCCACCAACAGCTTCAAATGGACGAAGCCTGCTTCCGTTTGCTTCTAAGTAAAGTTGAAGGTCAAATCTCGAAGGAAGACACTATTATGAGGAAATGCGTCCCTGCTGCAGATAAGTTATCGGCCACTCTTCGATTCCTAGCTACTGGAGAAAATTATTCAGAATTGGATGGACGCACCAAACTTTCTGCATCTTTTCTACAGCGAAATATAATTGAGATATGCGATGTAATTTATAGTACATTAAAGGATGAATATTTAAAGGTAAAACATCATTAGTAGTTGGAGGCTTAATGAGGATCTTTGGTAAATTACTTTGCAGTTTCCAACAACCATAAGAGAATGGTTAGACATTGCTAAGGACTTCGAAATCCGATGGCAATTTCCCCTGTGCTTGGGTTCTCTGGACGCAATGCATATTGTATTCACGCCGCCAAAAAGGGAATCTGTTTACTACTGTAACTATAAAGGGGTTAATAGTATTGTGCTGCTTGCGTTAGCAGACGCTTATGGGAAATTCATTTATATTGACGTAGGATGTAATGGAAGAATCAGTAACGATGAACTCCTTAATCGGTCTGATTTGAGCGTTATAATTGCTCGAAAGGAAAAGTGTTTCCCACTTAAGAGAGTTATTGGGAATAATCGCCGTTTACCATATGTTATTGTTGCGGACAACGCATTTCCATTAATGGAAAATATAATGGTACCGTATCCTGCAACCACACAGAGAGAAAGCGAACAAGTCTTCAATAGAAGGCTTAATAGAGTGCGATTAAACATTGAACAGTCCTTCGGAATACTGTACAGTAGATTTCGTATTCTACAAACAAAAATTAATTTGCAAGTAGATAAAACAGTTAAGATAGTTCAATGCTGCTGTGTGTTACACAACTTTCTCCTACGTCACAGTTCGCGTTATAGCGACCTTCCTTTAGAAACATCTTCATCATCAGCTTATACTACTTTGAATCCTCCTGAAAATGAACGTGATTCAACAGAAACCCGCGAAGAAAGCAGATATGAAAACAACCGAAAGGAATTTATGAATTATTTCTGCAATGAAGGTCTAATAGAAGAAATCTAATTGATAAAATATATACAAAAGAGTACAATAAAATAATTAAAAATTAAAAGTGGTGTATTAATAATTTCCACACAAGTTGCAATATCTAATCTCCGGTATCCTAATGATTCACTTAAATATAATCCAAGAGTCTAGTGAAAGCCTTGGGTGTAACCCTTTTTATTAACGTCGTTCATGTCATGGTGCTTAGTTCATGTAGGAAGCTTAGTTCGAAGAATAGAAATAAGATAGGATGGGTTGAAAGAAGTCTAGGAATGCATGAGAAGATGGGAGTGAACCTACAGTTTGAACTGTTGTATGAGTTCAGAGGCAACCGTCGCGGTTAGCGGAAGATATTGTTGGAGTTTCATGTCTCCTGAAAATGGTGAATCCCTCTAACCAGCTGACAAGGGCTGTGACGCCGGCAGTTCCAAATTGCCAGGCGGAACATGGAGATGTATCGTCCGCAAGGTAAAGACTAAACCTTAGTGAAATGCTCGAACTTGCGCACTTTGGCCGGTGAATTCAAGGTATAATCGCAATTGGTCAAAGCAGTAATGCTGATTCTTTTATTGAAATATTGAAAAATCCGCTGGCAAGATGGAATAAAAAATAAAGACCTCCAGAGTGCAGTATGCGATGCAGGCCAAGAAAGGAAAAACGACCAAAGTCTTCTTTGATCCGTTGGCGGTCCGAGTGGGACTTCCCCGCAACGGATACGCTGCTGTCGGTGCCGCTTGGTATTGAACCCTATTCACGATTCGTTTCCATTCTTGCCGGTTTTTGGCGACGTCTTGAGCCTCGGTAACGACCAAATTAGTGGATAAATCGTAAATTGAAAACCTAACAAAGTCGTTATCAATAACCGTTGATTCAACTTCTAACAAGCAGATGGTGCATAAATCATCACACTGCCCCTTCTTAGGACTGTTCGTTACGAACAGTTGTCCATCCTGGATCCGGGTTATGATATGGGCCCAGCCTGTCTATGTGAAAGATCTTTTTTGCTTTGGGCCCTTGTTGAATCCTGTAGATAACATCGTTGATCTGTGTTAAGATTTTATAGGAACCCTCCCACTGGCGCTGAAGTTTTGGAGATTTCCCTTTCCGTCGCCGAGGGTTGAACAACCAAGCGAGGTCCCTTTCCTTGTATCCACTACTGCTTAGTCGTTTGCATTTACGACACCTGCTAGTAATATCCTCCTGCATGTGAAGCCAATAGAATGTCTCATTTATTTTTTCCAGAGTTTTGTTGACTGCCAAATATCCTCCTGACGGGCTATTATGATATGACACTCCTCGAGAATATCTGTTATTCCAGCACGAGGGACTAGCACCTGTATTCGATGAGAGGTGCTGTCAGCTGTTTCCCATTTGCGCTTCAATACTCCTACGCAATGAATCCAATTGGGCCCAACAGCTCTTCAGGATTTCACTTGTCTCTTAGATATCTTTCCATTTAGGCTTCTTTCTCTTCGCGTTCTTTCCAAGACAAAAACGGAGAAATATCCGGGTTGTCGCGTTGCGCATTTCGAATTCCCTGGTCGTCACATCCTTTGGCTCAAAACTCATCCTTTGACACTTTTCCTCGTTACGCCAACGATCTTTAAAACCTGGTTCGGATGGTCGCCGGGACAGTCCAGTATCCATTGGAATTCCCCTATTGCGATGTGTCGTCATTCCTTCTCCAATGTTCGCTAGGATTCCGTGTGTTGCCATAAAGTCCAAACCGGGAATACACTCGTCTACTATGTCAGCTACCAGGAACGAATGTGTCCTTCGCTTTCGACAACTCCTTTGTAGCTGGCCCGGCTCACCACAGTTCCAGCATCGTAGACGACGACTTACTTCTGAGATGTTGATTCGATGGCAAATCCTCTCAGTCGTATTGATTCCCTGACGTGGACTGTACTCCTTGTTGCTTGCTTCGCTGCCTCGTATGCCAGAGCGTATGCCAAAACTTGGGCGGTGGTTTTCTTTCTGGCCTGTTGCAGGTCCTGGTCAGTGAATGAGTTAAGAAGAGCCTCTCTTGCAATCTCATTAATGTAATCTTGACCAAAACTAGGATCTGCCAAATACACTAATCTCTCGATATCGGCGCATAGTTGTTGTAAAGTTTCTCCTGGCTTTTGAAGTCTATTTCGAAGTTGAAGTCGATAAACCTTTTGCATGTGTTGGTAGCCGTAACGCATTTCCAGAACGAAGAAGCTGCGGTGTTTTTCTGGTATTGACTGCAATATTTCTGCTGCTGTTAGCTGCCCCTTAGTGACAACTTTAAAGCCATTTATTTTCAGAAATTACCTACTGCTTCGAATTGTAGCTTGTAAGTAAGCCATAGGCTTTGCCCGTTTAAAGTTAGAGGCTGTTGTTTCCTAACTGCGATGACTTCGTGAGATGGTCACTGGGCGATGAATCTTTATCCTTTCCAGGTAGGCTCTGACGGACTCTAGTTCAGCTTCGAGCTTTTCCAAATCATTTCTTAAAATTTCAATTGTGTTTTCCAGCTTTTTGTCAACCGAAAGTGACATTAATTCGACTTTCTGTTCTAACTGATTTCTCTGTTCTTCCATAGACTCTGCGATCTACACTAGCCATGGCCATTATCCAAAAAAAACCCTCTTTTAATTGCATTCACTCATCTGTTGACATATTTTACTGGTCATTTTTATAACGATTTTCGAAAAACATGCATAAATTTTCCATAATTTTCCATTTCCATCTAATTGTAGCTAACTTAACACTACACGAAATTGTAAGAAAATTGCTCGAAGATTTTTGGTCCGTCTGTCATTTCAAAATATTCCGTGATAGCGGTGAGTCCCAGCTGAGGGAACTGGGCACAAGTTAAATTATTTTTTCAAAATTCGTTTTAAATTTTATTAAAAAATTACACTATTCAAATAAATTGAAACTTATTAAATTGTATTAAATCGTTTCGGTTGTTTAGTGATAATGTCGGGAGATGTCCAGCCGCGCAAACGAAAGGATAAGAAAAAGAAAAGAGGTTATTTTTAAAGAGGCTTATTTTTGTGCAAAAAAATTCTTTTCCAATATAATAATAAGAAAAAGATTGAATGTACATTTTGCTGAGAGAATTAGTGGTGTGCTTGTGGCTATTTAGCGACTTAATTAACGTATGCCCAAACTGTGATACTAAAAAGTTCCTTTTTTCTGGGATCTGTGCTCTGTCAATTGCGCGAATAATAAAATGTGAAATAAAGTGAAAATCTGCGATTATTGGCTATTAATATAATATAATAAGAGCGCGCTTCGTTGCTCAAATTTATTTAGGGAATTATAAATATTTGGCGCTCAGAATCTCTTCTGTTGTGCTGCGGTGCCGGGTATTTTTGGCTCATATCCATCCATGGAATTTGAATGTGAATAGATGTGCTGTAGGTAGTTGGCGAAGATTTTTTCTAATACGAAAGAATGGATTTTTAAATTAAAAGAATTACAAAAATGAATTTTAGAGAATAAAATCAGTGGGAAATGTAGATATTTATAAAAAATAAGTATTTCTCTATAGATTGACGTCATGCGTGTGTAAGCTCGCGGCGGTTTTCTGCTAAAATACAACTGATTTTTTTATAATGCGGAAATGAGATTATGTAAATCAAATATGTTTCATTATTATCTACAAATCTTCGATATTCTCCGGGTAGAGTCCTGAAGAGTTCGATGAAGAACTTCTGTGGTTTCTGGTTGGGAAAACTAATTCAAACAGTGCCGGCCGGTGTCATGTTGGCAGCGTTGCCAGCTCTTTCATAGAGAAACCACAAGATACGACTTTTAAAACCACTAAAGTATCTATCTCCCTTTTCTTCAAAGAAACTAGATATTCCACTACATCTAAAGTTCCTCAAACTTAATATTTGAAAGGCGGAAGAAATCAATTGAATTAAAAAAACATAATGACTCCACTAAATGCTATAAAATATCATTATTTTTATAATAGAATCAGATTTTTTTTTGATCAATTATCATACATTAACTTCAGCAGCCGAGCTTGGCAAATTGGTGAACTGAACTTTAAAATAACGTAACACATATTCAACTGAGGATAAAACAGACCTCCGTTCGCTCAACTGGACTCGAGCTGAAATTAAACTTAAAAGCTCAGAAGAAAGTATAGTAATCCCTCCGACTGCGCGGTAGATACGTTCTACAGAAACAGCGCGCAAACTGAAACCACGAACAGCTTCCAGACGTTAGACAAAGTGCGCAAAAGCAAAAAAAAAAAACTTAAATTTTCGGGTTAACTTTTATACCAACGAATAACGGCCAAACCGTGGTTGCGTCCGACCTCTTAAATGGCGGTACAGTCCTTACTCTCTCTTTTGCAGCCGTCTCTACGTCTTGCTAGCTAATTTGTTATACGAAGTTTCCGTATATCTTCTAGCACGTCATCCATCCACTTATTTCTTGGTCGTCCTAATCTTCTCCTTCCTGATAATCTACCCTTAAAAATCCTGGCTAGAATTCTACCTTCTGAAGTTCGTACAACGTGTACGCGCAGTCGGAGGAATTACTGTAATCAACTGGAATAGTGGACTGCATTTCTAATTTCTGGCGAAAATGATCAACCATTTCAAGCACGAAATGAACATGAACCAAGTCTGTCACTGCCGGGGTCACAGTCTTTGTCTGCTGGTTAGCGGGATCCAGCGTTTTCAGCAGGCGTAAGACAAGGATATCTTCCGCTAATCCCGACGGTTGCGTCTGAACTCATACGAGGACGGTCCGATAAGTACTTAGCCTTCAAGTGGCGATTTATTTCTCAACATTGTTTCCTTTTAGCTGGAAACACTTGACCCACCGATGCTCAAACTTCTTTAACCCGTCCGAAAAATACGTTTTCTGGAGGTCTGCAAAGTAGGCTTACATATACTACGTTTATAAGCGGAGTTTCACTCCCGGATTCTCAATCCAAAGTAAAACTCCCCATGGGTTTATAAGCAATGGGAGTGTAAATCCAAAATACTTTCTGGTTTGAGATGACAGCTCCAAGCTCAAATTCAAAATCACAGTAAAGACAAATATAAACCCAATGTTTAATTTAATGTAATTTAAAAATATCCATAAACAAAGAAAAAAAACTATTGTAGCAAAATAAAACACCCAGCTTCTTCTTTACAAAGTTTTCCCCCTTCGGAAAAAATTCTCACTCCCAGTCAGCGTTTATAAGCACAACATAAACCGGGATCGAAGTTTCACTCCAGCTTTTTCTTCGGGAGCGAAAATCCAAGTTCTGGATTTTCACTCCCGGTTTATAAGCGGTGTTTCACTTCGGATCGAAACTTCCATCCGGAGGAAAACTCCGCTTATAAACGTAGTAATAGTGGCGATAACCTGGCGATTATTCGACTCAAATTTGTGCTCGGCGAGCAGAGCTGCACAAAGTACTGACCAAAATTACTTGAAGTAGTAAGTACTAAGTAATTGGTAAATGTATTTGAAGTACCAAGTACTATGAGTCATTAATATTTAAAGTACTTGAATTATCAATTACTTCCAAAATGTACTTGAAATATTTACTTCAAGTACATAGAAAAACTTCAAGTAATTGCAAGTAATTGAAGTACATTGATATTTTAAGTATTTGAAATATCTATAAGTACTTCAATTACTTGAAGTTTTCCTATGTAGTTGAAGTAAATATTTCAAATATTTCAATACAATTATTTCAAGAAAAATACGAATAGTCCAGTGCAATTAGTCGAAAAAAGGGCATGAAATTGCATTTCATGATGTACGAATTTTTTTTTTTTTTTTGAATTTGTTTGGGTACATCTGAAAAGCCGCCATCTTGAAAAAGAGGTAGAGGCCATTTATACCAAATAACCAGTTTCCATGCAGTGATAGCTGAAAATGATCACTGGCAAGGTACTGGAGAATAAAATTATCTACAAAATCAGCTCTCAACGAGGTCTGTAAGTTGATTTGGCTCAAAGTTATGGCCGCTCAAAGTTCAACCTTGATCATGTGGTTGGGGTTGAATGCAGTTTTTTGCGATTAACTCGTAAGATATTAATTTGTGTGGGTTAATGCCGATTACCAAACTTAAAGTGCTAGTAATTACCTTTAGAATAAGCCCTTAGTCGTCGTTCTCGCTTGTACAGTTTGCGAGTAATTCAACGCCAAAGTTCGTACTGCACGTGCCTGAAATAACTGATAACGCCATTTTTTTTGAATATCTCTTTAACGGTTGCTCATATGATAATAAGCCTGTTCGTTTACTCCAAATGGGATCCCTCGGGATCCCATTTGCGCCAATTTCGTGTTCGCTTACTTTCTCGGGCTCGAAAAAGAGGGGAAATTTTCGCTTCCCCTCTTGCCAATTTGTGCCAGAGGTTTTGAGTCCCGGCGATTGTGGATTGCTGTTTGTAGTGTATTTGAATTGTCAAAAGGAACTGTCAATTATCATGTTAAACCAAAACGATTACGACTTGATGAAAATAAGTTCTTTATTTGGTGCCTAGTAACAAGATTTTAAATAATTTCATGCATAAATTATTAGTTTCAATAGCTTTATGTCATTAATTTGAAGACCCAAGTGATTTCTAGGTTAGATTTGCCAAAAACAGCCCAGAAGGTGTTCGCTTACTTTCATATTTTTATCCCCATGTTTTGAGCCATTTTTCTAAATTCCTGGACCCGCCCGCTTCCACACGCGGCCAAAACAAAACTACGAGTCCGATTCGGCTGAAATTTTGACAGTAGCCGTCTACGAGAATGTACTACCCAATAGTGAATTTCTCTTGCGATAGTGGCGCCACCAGGCGATGAGGCTAAGTACTTATCGAACTGCCCTCGTACAACACCAAGAGTTCAAACTCGAGGTGCTCATACATCCCTAGACTTCCTTTGACCTATCCTATCCTTTTTATATTCTTCGAACTAAGCTGCCTACTAGAAATTGCAACAACATAAACGACGTTAATATAAAGGGTAAAGGTTAGACTTGGACTTAAAGGCATCAAGCAAACGGTATGACAAGTAAAATACTATTAGCTTTGTGGCTCTACTACAAATTTTAAATGGCGCAAACACAAAATGGGGGATTTTATTTTCTTCACAACGCCCTCGGTATGGATATCAAATAAAAGGATTTGACAAGTAGAATTCTATTAGCTGTGTGGCGTCATTCCAAATTCAACTTGACTGCCAACACAAAACGGAGACTATCTTTTTCTTCATAACGCCCTCGGTATGTGTATCAAGTGAAAGTATATGACGAGTATAAAGCCTGTTCGCTTACTTAAAATGGGATCCCTCGGCATCCCGAGATTTTTGACAATAAAATTGAAGAGTGGGGATAAAAATATGAAAGTAAGCGAACACCTTCTGGGCTGTTTTTGGCAAATCTAACCTAGAAATCACTTGGGTCTTCAAATTAATGAGACGCCGGGACTCAAAACCTCTGGCACAAATTGGCAAGAGGGGAAGCGAAAATTTCCCCTCTTTTTCGAGCCCGAGAAAGTAAGCGAACACGAAATTGGCGCAAATGGGATCCCGAGGGATCCCATTTGGAGTAAACGAACAGGCTTATAGTATGTCGTATGACGTCATTTTAACTCTGATATGGCGGTCACCAGAAGATGGCGGAAGTCATATAATATATGTACTAAAAAGTAGAAAACAAACTGTATAGTTTAAAAAACTAAAAAATACGTTTTTATTTTAAAATTAACTAAAAAGTAAAAAATAATTTTGAATGTAAAGTTTTTGTTGTATATGGGAATAACATACCTTTCGAAATGTAAAAAAGTGTGAGGCGCTAGCGAAAAGGACCATAGATAAAGAGTCCTGAACATTTTTTTACCTCTTCTGTTCGTTTCATATCGAAATCAAAAAGAAGAAAATTTATTTGGTGGGTAGGTAGGCGCCACGAGACAGAAGCTCTGCACTGAGCGTCTAATCCTCGTATAGGAAAATCTATGCGGACGATTCTGAATATGTTTGGCTAGGTGTCTATTGTGCCCGTATTACACAATTTTTCATCATCAAATCTTAAAAAAGTTAGAACATACTCTACAAATTTTTTAATATCCAAAATCGAATTTTGCATCTTTGATATTTTTTCACTATACCATTTTCCTTACGCGGACTGTGCATACTTAATCTTTTTTTATTGAAAGGCTTTGCAACGCACGTGGGTTTTTGCTAGTGACCAATATTTTAAGATCTGCTTCAATGAAGTGAAATTATATTTAATGTTGTGGTGACCGTTACCAAGAAATACTTCTGGCCATCGATCAATAAAGACTTCAATGAGTAGTCTAGATCGTGCCTAGATTGCCAAAAGTCCAAAGTTTCACGTCATACCAAATCTCCTTTCCTTCATAATAATAAATTTGATCATATCCATATGGATATAATAGGATCCCTACCACCAACTCGTAGATAATCTTATATCTTAACGATAGTCGAAAGATTCGGCGTATGTACCTCTTGAGATCACGACCGATCCAGGTACGCAGTTCGAATCGAAACTATTCAATGAAGTTGCCGAATTACTCGGCACTCATCGAATCCGGACAACGGCCTACCATCCGCAGGCAAACGGGATGATTGAATGGTTCCACAAACAACTAAAGGCAGTGAAATGGCAAGGGACAATACTACTCATTGCAGTGAGACTTGCCTTTTGTCATGTTAGGCATACGCACGGCAATCAAGACCGACTTACCATGCTCACCAGCCAAGTTGGTATATGTACGTTCAGAATCGTTCCAAATTCGATTTCTATCACAACTGATGAAAACCCAATTGAAGAATCAAAATTCCTTTCCGGCCTTCGTACTCATATGCAGAACATTAAGGCAATACATCCTCGGCAACCCGTCCAAAATCATGTCTACGTGCCAGCAGCCCTATTTCCTGGTTACATATGAACTAACGTTTTGAGCAAATTGGTGACTCTTAAAACAACAAATCCTTGGTAATTAAATTACAATTGATCGATTTGTTTGTTTTCTCTACAACAATTTTCTTAAATTTTTTGTGACACAATGAAATATTATATATCAGATAAGTTTTAGTAATTCAAGTAAAAATCCTCTTCGAATTAACCGAAGAAGTGTTTATTTTTGAATTAATTGTTCCTCGCGAAAATCACGAAAGTTCAGGGAAACAATAGTGCTCTGGTTTCTGCCGATTTAAATCCGCGCTGTCTCTGCAATTTAATTTCTTGAATTGTTTTTGTTTCCTTATCATTGTTGAAAGTGTTGAAATTGTAAAATGAACAATCCCGTGCATGACCGACCCGACCCGGTAGCATATTTTTATTTTATTCCTCATGTTTTACACAAAATATTTTTGGGTCAGTCACAGCTGGAAGAGATTTTTTGTAGGTATTTTTTTTTTGGCAAGTTTTGACATACTAAAAATAAGGGAAGAAATTTTATTTATATTTAGACATGGAACTCGTAAAATAGATTTTAATTTTTATAAAATAAATATGAAATTTTTCCAATAGCAAATTGATAACTTTAGCTATAGAGTGTGAACATTCGCATATTCACACCGAGTTCAAGGACTCATTTTTCTACAATAAAAATTTCACGTGGTTTTAATAAATGACGTGCTTGCTTCCTTGGCATATGTTCAAATTGTCATATGTGTGCTTTTGCAACTTTTTGGACAAAGAATGAAAATATTTGTGTTTGATAATTTGCGTTTTGAATTGCAATATTCGGGGAAAAATCTTTCTTCATTTTGCGTCTTCTCTTGTTAATAATTTTCTTTTGTTTTTGAATTGAAACGCTTCGGCTTTAGTGCCATATAGAATATAACAATGAACTTTTTGGATGATACATATATTTATTTAAGAAAATTGTCTTTGTTTGAATCTTTTATGTAGATTTGCGATAGTTTTTGGATATAAAACATAAGTTGAAATGTCCTATAGGAGGCCAAATTAGAAATATTTTTATGCGGTTTGGAGATATTGTGCCATTTACGTAGAAAGTTTGTTTACGTGCCATGTAGTCGCAAATAGCTAAATTTCGGAAATATCTTACAAACGCAATTAAAGTGATGAGATTTCAAAAATAATGCAAATCATCTCCACGGTTGCATTTTATATATAAGCAGTTTTCAGCAATTCCCTCTCTATTAATAATTATGTATTTCAATTTCACGGGTTATGTTGTTATTTAGCTGGTCAGCTGTTGTAGATGGCTAGTATAGACTTGTGACTGACTTCCAGCGAAAAGAATTTCGGCGTTGTTCAGTCACATGAACTTTTGTGCCACTTGTATGAAGTCAAGCCTTAAATTGGATGAACCACAAATCTGGACTTCTTTTCCAGAAAGTTGGAACCCGTAGAGGCAATTAACCTTCCACTTTCTACTCCATCATGACGTTCCTTTCGATACTTACTCCGGGGCTCGTGTAATTACTTTAAAAATTGCGTTTGTGTTTGTGATTTGTAGAATTGCTATATATGTCAACCCTAGTCAATAATAATTACTCGAAAAATAAAAGTTCTCCAATTCTCTATTCAATAGAGACTCCATTCCTTTGGAATTTAATTGATCCCTTGATATGGTCGCTTCTCGCTCAGATGACGAAGTTAGCTTACCGCTCTTCTTGATTCTTCGAAGTTTGAAACTATTCTAACTGTGAATCATTTGCATTGCAACTGAATCCATAATACGAGTTACAGTGGTTTTCCCCAATAGCACTATGCAGTGGTTTGTACAGATAGTTTGTACTACTACAAAACTATTGAATCGTGCAATTATATATCTTATACTACCATTGCGCCATTATGCAGAGAATATGGGATTTGAAAATGTTGAGCAATTTGATGAATAGTCTGATCTGATGACGTTTGTTAGACGACAATACCGCACATAAAAAGGACAAAGAGGGTAGCTAACCTCTTGGTAACTCGGACCACAAACTAGTTAGTGCTTATTTCCCATAACCATCCTCACTATAACCACCACAACTCCCAAACAACTGTCGGGCACTATAGGAAAGCCAGTTGGTTAGTTCTTATTCGCTGATTCGATGCCACTGGCTGGGATTTGTGTTTTCGTAATGCCGCTCTATGTGTCACCAAAACTATACGAGCGGGTATGCGCTTGTTCGTCCCTCATTCTACCATAGCTGTGAAGCCTAGGCCAAACAGAACCCATCTGAATGGGGAATGTGTGAACGTAATAAAAGCTAGAGAAGCCGCCTATGGAGCCTACACACGTTCGCCTAACGAGTCACTTCGTCGTAAGTACATCAAATTGAGAAACTCTTGTAATTCCATCATCGGGAAAGTCAGATCATCATTTGATGATAGATTGAGAAGTAAGGTTCTTAACACCACTACAGGCCGTAAAAACTTCTGGTCCTTTGTAATTTCCATAAAGAAGAATTTTACTTCCTCCTCAAATCTCCTTTCATTTACAACAAGGAAGTGACAACTGACAGCAAACCCAAGGCCGACTTATTAGCATCTCTGTTCACCCAAATTCTTTTTTACCCAATGCTGCTATGACACCCCCGAGAATACCACTCACTGAATGAACGGGATTCAATTCAGAACTCGCGAGGAATTTAGGTGCCGCAAAGAGCTCGACGTCAGCAAATCCACTGGCCCCGATAAAATTCCCCCTATAGTACTTAAAAATGTGCCTCGCCAACTGTACCGACCTTCCTCCTGTCTCATTGGGTAAAGGGAATCTAAAAAATCTCACTCCCTCGAAAAATGTAAGAAATGTCTCTCCAGGAAAAAGTTTTCCTCCCTCGAAAAATGTAAGAAATGTCTCTCCAGTTCCCTATTTACAATCTCACCTCATCAATTGCATATTTTATTACCGCAAAAGAAATAACAAACGTCTCTCCAATTCGTGTTTACAATCTCACCTCGCTGCAGTTCAAATTGGATATTTTACTGCCGCAAAAAAGTGAGAAATGTATCTGTACTACGTAATTTACAATTACACCTCTCTGTCTTTATTTATCTCGATACATGCTATATACCAGTAGGACATTATTTTTGAACCGGGACATTTAACAAAATTGAGGCCTCGGTACAATTTACCATTGTGTAAGGGACAAATGTACTGCCTCGTGTAAGTCCGGCTCAACTCTACCGTCTTTTTCTCATCCTAGTCTCGAAGAGAGTTGAAATGTACATCGAAGTTCAGTTGGAAAAAGTTAAATTAAGGTGATGCTGCTGAGGATAACATATTTAAAATTTAATTCTTCGTAACAGAAATAAGAGGCGTATCTCGCCCATATTTTCACGCTTGGCATGATTATTGCATGATTTTTGAATGGAAACTGAAGTGAAGGCTTGAGCGTAATTTATGGCTAAGGGATGGAAACAAGAGCGCAATCCTGTCATAATAAATCGAGAATTTGACCGATTTTCTTACACAATCCCATCGAAAGTGTGAGAATATTCATCGTCACTATTCCTATAAATATATTGGATTGAGTGCCTATTGACATTATAGAAATAAACCTACGTTTCTATGAATATTGATTTTTTTTGTGGCCTAACTAAAGTTAAACCTTATTCGTTTGGCCCAAGTTAGCCTTTGAGTTTAACACCCTTGAATATGGTAAAGAATTGTGCTGTAACCATCCTTTGGGAGATGGACTATACTATTCTTATTTAGTCGAAACAACGCTTACGACTTATCGAGCAACATTGTCCATCCTACAACTAGATCTATTCCTTGTTGGACTTTCAAATTGCTATAATTTAATCTGTGGATCGAAAACCGGAATAGGGGGAATAACATGTAGCATAACATGCACGTGTCGCAACTATTTCGGACTGATGGAAGTGCGATCATAATCTCCTATCGGTGGCTATTGGTAACTATTACCCCGTTTATGACCAGGTCGAAAAGTTGAGTCGAGGTTGAGTTGAAATTTCGACCACCGTATATGATGTTGAGTTGAGTTCAATTTGGGTTGAAATAGAGTTGAATTGATATCAAAACATAACCTCAAATTTTTGTGTGAAATTTTCATTTATTGTTACGTAAAACTTCAGAACGAAATAATTTATTTTTCCTGTACCAGAAAAAACATCGAACACAAAACTAACGTCGAATGCGGACTTCACTGATAATAAACAAACAAGACAAATGTCACTTCAACCCAATTTCAACTCAACTTGCGTATATGAGGTAAAAACAACTCGATCCAAGTAGGAAAGCTGAGTTGGGTTGAATGGACCATGATAACTTGTTATGGATGGAATGGACCATGATAACTTGTTATTTTAACTAAACATTATTAAATACGATGCCAGTGCCTAGAATCAATTGTAAACGACTTTGGTAACGGGCAGGGTGTTGTAAGTGGTAGAGCAGCTGCCATACTGCGATCCACTGAAGCTCATCCTTTGCTCGACATCCGTTTATGACTGGGTTGAACCCGGGTTGAACCTAGGTTCAAGCACAGATAAGTAAATACAGATGCCCAGTCGCTGTATAAAATCATGTCCCAAATCAATAGTTTCGCTAGCCAGCTTTTCCCTCCTCTAGCCAGCTAAATTTTGTGTTGCAAAGAAATGTTGCAGCCATGTAGCTGGCTAGAGCATAGCAACTTTTGGTCAAGTTCTGGCCACCGACAGCAGCGGCAAATTCTGCAGTGTGTGATACAAAATAGCTACGATGAGTGTGGGGTGGGGCGTTTCAATGTTGCGTACGCAGGCTATACCCGTAACACGAATACAAGCAAGTGGGCTCTACTGCTCGTTCTCACCAATATTTTCACTATTGCTATCGTATCTCAGTCCAAACAATGAACTATTCTGCGATTCTACCATTCGGCATGAGACGAGCGAATCGACCAGGGAGCACAATTATTCATTTCCTGGAAACCGCCACAGGGACAGAAGACATTAAGTGACGTAGTCAAACAAAATTCAATGGATGTTGAGACTAATGTCTGCCTTGCAACATTGAAACCAATCCCCCACTCCTTGTAGCTATTTTGCTTCACACACCATAGAATTTCACGCTGCTTTCTGTCGCTGGAGCTCGACCAAAAGTTGCCATGCTCTAGCCAGCTACATGGCTGCAACATTTCAATATTTTGCTTGCATCAATCGCTTTCGGCAACATGGAACACGTTTCGCCTATTCGACTGGGCATCTGTATTTACTTATCTGTGGTTCAACCTAGTCATAAACGGGGTATATTCTATAGTTAATATACTAATACAAATCGGGCAAGTCTCTTCCAGGTAAGGTTGGCGTGAGGCTAATAACCTTACCAGGCAAAAAGAAGTATTACGGAACGAGCAGCATTTTTATCGTTCAATGTAGGAGTGATGTGGCTCCATATATTAGAGTATTGGAGGTTGATTTGTTTTGGAGTAACATTTTGTCTTATCTTTCGCTGAGAGGGTGGAGCGGCTCTATAAGTGCAGTCATAGTTCACTTCTGGAGCTGCTTTGGTTTTGTAGCGGGGGATGTGACTCCGAAACGGGCCAACCTCTAGTGTTTTGAGCCGTGGAGTTGTACCGCTTTTGCAGTGAACGACTCATTTGTCGCGTGAGGCCAAGACCGGATCCCGGTTGTAGAGCCATCAAAGAAGAAAGAAAGAAGATCGGAAACCATTTATAACACTTTTGTGAAATTGGAACCTATAGCTTCAGTTATATGTTTTGAGTTCTGAATCTTGAATTTAGAGTTAGTAGCAAAAAGATTTTGAGGATTTCACGTTACGCGTTAGAATAGACAAAAATCCAATTTTTATTTGCGATAGCGCAACGCCTTTATTCAGTTTAATGTGTGTTATGCTTGCAAGTTGGCAATAATGTAAGTTTGGAATTGTGCAATGTAAAAAATTAAGGTATGAAAGGCAGCATTTTTAAACTTTGTGTGCAAAATTGAAATGTTCTAATGTGTATGCATATCGAAGCAAATTATATAATATTATTTTGTTTGTTTTTCAATAGTAAACTAACATATTTTGTTTGCTAGATTCTCTCGATCGCAAGTCAGACGATGAAATATTTGTTCGCAAATTAAGCTTAGAAGGTACATATTATATCGCTTTGCCTGGCTATAGCTTATCCAATTAAAAATATGAATTCATATAATATATCAATTATATTTCAGAGGATTCAGAGGAAATTGTAAAAGAATCTCATCATGGAGTACATGCTACAAAAATGGGAGCAGATGATATCCACTTGCATGTTCATAGCGATCACGGCACTGGTGGACATTGGTTTGCCAAAATCTTTTTCTTTGGACTACTTGCAGTGCTAATAGGACTAGTTGGTCTGATTATAGTTGAAAATAGAGGCCTGTCTGATTGTTTGTAAATTATATTTAAGTGTTACTTGTTTTATTAATTAATACTTCTTTAGTGGATACGCCTTTATCGGAGTCTCGGTTTTCGGAATATTTTGAAGGATGGGTTGATGAACATCGCGATAGTCACGATGACCATGCAGCTGATAAAATAGTTGCAGAGCTAGAAGATCATGATCATGATGCTGAGCCTTTTGAGGAGGAGGAAGATCATTCAGAACAAGACGAAGCAGATGCCCATGATGAGGAACACGAAGAAGATCATGAAGATGATCATGATGATCACGATGAAGCCTCTGAAGAAGCTGAAGATAATACTGAAGAAGTAGCTCAGGAAGAAGAGGAGGAAGATGAAGAAGAAGCTAATGCTACTGAAGAAGCTGAAGCTGAAGAGGAGGTAAGCCAGGAAGAAGAGGAGGGACCTGCTGATGAAGAAGATGAGGCGAACGCAACTGAAGAAAATGAGGAAGAGGAGGAAGAAGAGGATGAACCAGTGCCCGTTCCACAACTTCGTTCAAAAAGGTCAATAGAAGAGCCTGAAGATACCGATGAAGGTTTTGGTGATGAAGAGGAAGAAAATAAGTCTGCCGAAGAGGATGAAGCTGATGCAGAAAAATCTGAGGAGGATGAGGCTGGAAATGAAGAACAAGAAGAGGTAGATGATGATGATGATGAAGATAATGTCCCCAAGGAATCTGATGCATTTGAAGAGGTTTGATGATTGAAATAACATAAGTTTTAATTGTTAATGACTAATTTAATTCAATTAATTTTTTTAATCAATGTTTTATAGCATGATACTAACAAAATTGAAACTAAAAAAATTGTAGCGAGTGCAGATGTTAACGATACTGTTTTAGTAAAGCAAAATAATAAGCGCGTGAACTGTTCTAGTAACTTGAGAGAACCTTTAACCGTACATACAAAGGCGGAACAAACAAAATCTGACCTTAGTAATAGTTCTGTTAAAGTAAAAATCGGGGTAAGTATATATTTAATAAATTTGTTTAGCAGATTTCTCGATATACATGAATATCTCATGAACAATTTTATCCTTCCGATGTTTTTTACAAGTTTTACAAAAAGCATTCCTTCATTCCTGGTTTTGGATTTTTCCCATAAAAAGCACTCAATATTATATTTTTGTTTCCTCCCGTATAAGTTTATTTTGATGATCTTTTATTTATTTTTAATGCTCAAGTTTATGATACTCATTTGCCATTAAACTCAAGTTTTATACAACAGCATGTAACGGAAAATATGAAGAACTAAATGCACGAGTTTCAAAAAATCCATTGCGTCGACTCGATTTTTTGTAAGAGAGAATATTTAACTTCATTTGTTAAGAAATTTGAGTAAATTCTTTATATCTCATGATATAAGTAAATAGTGTAATTCATATTTTGATGCCAATTTAAAGTTATAAATTATATTCCCGCACGAATTAATGTAATAATTGACATGCTTGCTCAGTGTGTATTTCAACATTAAAATTATATTTGTTCGTAGCGGCTATGAACGGTGACCGAATGTTTACTAGTCATTGTTTTATTCAATTTTGCATTATTGAGTGTTTAGTTCAAAGATTTGTCCGAGTGGTTTTTACAGATGTCTTTTGAAACCCCACTTGTATATTAGTACGCCAGCATGTTTCCAGCAAAGTTTTCTTTATATTTTGCCGAATAGTCAAATATAGTAATCGGCGGAAAGCAATGCCATTCAACTTGACCAATTTCTGGCACTTTTTCAACAATCTATATAAAGCGTGTTTTTCTGTACACAGAGTCACAGAGAGTAATACTAATTGTTTTATCACATGATGTCATTTTAGTTGTCCTCTCATGTCATTGTCTTATTTGATTCACTTTATACGATTAGCTATTAATGTGGTTTAATATCGTTTATGTATTAGTATTAGACTTTGCGTAAACAATTTACTTCTACAACAACACTTAACATTTATTTGTGGTTGTTAAACCGTGAAATTTTTTCAACACAAAATAAAACAGTAATGCTTGAATTTTATTTATTTTTATAGATTATTATTCTACTCGTACAATACATATACATAATAATCGCGCGCGAATTGAGAACATCTTGTGATCTCGTTAAAAACTGTAGTGGCAAGTGTAGTAGTGCGGATATCAACAGATCACTGAAGAATATTACAGTGATCGAGGAGGTGTCTCCAATCTTGATCGCTTTGACCATGGTGAATTTCTTGTTATGGCTTTTGCGTGAAGATTCAGATATACGCGGTTGTCACATATCATTACAATTTGTACTTTATTTGTGAAAAATCTACAAAAAACACGATCGCGATGTCTTAACGTGTGAAATATAAGCTTTTAGTTTACTTATTTCAAATAATAATAAAAATAGGTAGTATTTTTCAGCATCGATTAAAATTCGTTTAAAATAGAACAATACGGCTGTGGAATAATCTTTCGCAGTCAGTACTTCCGAGCTCGTACAACATCCAAGAGTTCAAATGCACAGTTCATTGCAACCTTCTTCAACGCCTCCTGAACCTTTATACCCCTTAACCTATTTCTAAGCTTGCTGCTAGTAATTTTGCACCATAACGTGACAAACGACATAACGGACTGCTAATGCAAAGGGTGATTCCTGAGCTTAGCATTGCCACATAAAAAAATATGTATTTTATCAGTTTACATACCACTGATCTATTTTCCCCGAGGTGCAAAGTGATCGTGAACAGAAATACAATAATTTTTAAATTAAATTTATTATTTTTAAAGTATATTGAATCAAATATAAAACACCACCCAAAAATCTGGCAACATCCAGCAACACTTAGCCAGTGGATTCCAAACTGTATGGTACCACGGCTCCCCGTTACATAAGAAATCCGTTTCCCCCCCACCAATAAAATATGTAAATTTGCATACTCGGTGGGGTGTGCCATCTAGATCTAGACCTTCGGTATTTCAACATTGAACAATTCCAAATTTTTTTAGCCGATTTTGACAAATGAACAAGATTTATTTAGGATATTCTTTACCATTTATTTCAAATCAGTTTTTGATTGTGATAATAAATGACCTCCATTCGATACGCCAAAAGCGGCTGTTTTCGGGCGTTGCATCATCTACTTAGGCTCGTATGTTAGCTTTGAGTTCGTCAATAGTTTTCGTTTGAGTTCGTCAATGGTTCGACATGCGCCGACAGAAGTGCACCAACACCGTGCGTCGTTGAGGGTCTCTCGAGCTTTGTAGATATATGGTCCGATGATGGTTTTTGAGTACCTACACTTCGGCCCAGTGATGTTTCGTGAATGACGTGTGGGTTTTCCGTCGGAAGTTTTGTTTATTGACTACGCCTAATTTTGTCCCCAAAAATCTGGCTTGGCATCGATAATCTTTTCGACGGTATTTCCTTATTACAAACGACGCGGCTTGTCCGTTGGCAATAATCATTGAGTACTTTGCATTTTTTTGGGATGTGATGAAAGTCTTACTTCATTATCCTCTTTAGAATCGTTCCACTCACATTATCTCCCGAAATCGGCGGCAGTACGATACATTTGGATTATCGGCAACACTCTATTTCCGCTTCAACAACAACTTCACTAGAGTGTCGCGGACGCTGATGAGTGGCTACGGACAAAAAAAATCGTCACCAAACTAGGAATTTTGTTGTTCGCCACCTTCAAAATTTCTCCATATTTTTTTACGATAAACACGCACAGTTTTCACAATTGAACGATTGTTTTCAATGTAAAGCGCTGCAATTTCAACGAGTTTTGTCGATGTGAGTAGAGATGTATAATAAAAAAGGCACTCTATCCCCTTTGAGCTATAAGCGCCCTCCACTTTGGAAGTCGCTGACTTAAGCAATATTAGTGCTTTAAGATTTATTCCAATTTGCAATTGTTTGGGGTTTACACGATGCGATTTTTATACGATTCGATCAAGTAACATACAAATCGTACTGGGTGTTGGCCCGTAAGATTAAAACTTTTCAATAGATTTCTCTCAATATTTTACTTCTTTACTGCTGCCCGCATCCGTAAATCCGTTCTACGTTGGCTGAACAATTTGAAGTTTGAAAAGTTGTTTTGATGCGACTGTTATAACCGACGCTGTAACAATATAAGAATAACTTATACCATGCAAATCATAATATTTAGATAAATTTTAGTTAATTTCATTACTAAAGAAAGTTTTTTTTAAAGTTTACTACATACATTTACACTTTTATTTTTATTATTGAAAAACCCGCATGTTTGTTGCGTGTAAATATTTAACTGCTATCGATAATTAAAATCGCAATAAAAACATATGTATGCAAATATTACAGGAAGAAGATGATGACTTCGATTCATTAGAAAATGTAGTTGATAATGATGCAGAAGAAACACTTCACTTACAACAGAAAGCCCAACAAGAGGAGCAAACGAAAGTAGAAGCCCCTGAAGAAGAGGACGAAGAAATTCAATCTTCTTCACGTAAGTAGTACTTACCCATATCCCAGAAAATGATAGTAATAATGTAGATCAGACATTTTAATTGTTCAATATTATTTCCTCGTCCCCATTATTTGTATGAAATTGTGTAAAGGAAAGTGCAAAATTAGAATTTCTCTTTCAATATTCCAGTTGGCGTTAAGGTCTTTGTGGGTGTAGCATTAGCCATTGTGGCACGCCTTGTTTTGATAAAGAATAGGCCAGAGACGAGTGAGTCATCAAATATTGTCGTTATTTCACTGTTATTTGTTGTGTAATACGCTTTTTCGGTTTTTTATAATTTTGTTATACATACTCACCAATCTTTTTCTTATTGTTATTTTCTTTGTTATAGTTGCAAATAATTCTCTAATCCTTTTAAGTGCTCTGCATGGAGGCATGTGAGCAAATCAAAAATATTGTAAAAAAAAAAATATACATTTTGCACTTTCTTAATAATATTTTTATTGTAATTTAATTTCTTAAGCCATTAATAACAATTTTTTTTGGAGCTTGTTGATTGTTGAGTGTAATTAATCCTTAATTACACTTTACTTTGAAGGAATTTAAACCGCATTATTATTTATTTTATAAGCATCACAAAGAAACGAAGTATTTACGGAACCACCGGTTGATATGAGAAGAAGATTGACCATAGCAAGCCCAGAGGAGCCTATTCCATCGGATGAAGAAGAAGGAATTCTTGATGGTTGTTATATTATTTATATAAAATATTTAATTATTAAGTTTCTTTATAAAACTAAAAGACCTTGAAGAAGAAGAAGAAGAGATCGAAGAGGAAGTGGAAGAAGAGGTTGCAGAAGGATCTGAAGACGAAGATGAAGTTCTAAGGAAGATTAAGAAATATGTTCCTGAAAGTTTTGAAGATCTAAATGCTTTATATCGCCCCAAACCAGAACCTGAAACACCCAAAACTCCTCAAGAGGAAGAACCAAAACCAAAAATTGAAGAAATAAAGATTGAAGAAACTCCTAAAGTTACACAAGCAAAACCTGTTGTACAAGAAATAAAGCAACCAGTGGTTGAAGTTAAACCAAAAATTGACCCTATTCCCACTAGAACAATTGAACCTAAAAGGGAACCACCAGTTGAGACTAAAAGAGAACCACCAAAACCTAAAGTGGAAGAAAAAATTGTTCCAACATCGTCTAAAGTATTAGCAGCAGCTCCACAGGATCTTCCAGTAAAGAAACCACCAGAACCATCTTTCAAAAAACCAGAGGAAAAAGAAGAGGAAGAAAATGTTGAATATATTGAAGAGGGTGAAGAAGAAGAGGAAAGCTATGAAGAGGAATTAGAAGACGAAGAAGAAGAGGAGGAAGAAGTATCTGATGTTGATGATGATGATCTTATGAAGAGGCTTGAAGCTAAGTATGGAAAATTACCTGAAAAAAAGTATGATAGCGAAGAAGAGGAAGAGGACGAGGAAGAAGCTGAAGATCCAACTTGGACAAGTAAATTAAATTGATCTTCATAATATAATTAGGGTTAAAAGTTTTTAAAATTATAATTAGATAAATTAATTCATTATTTGTTGATAAGATAATTGGTCATTTTTTGAAGTTATGAAACTGAGGGTCATTTATTTTGTTATATTTAATTTCTGTTTCATCGATAAAGTGAAGTTTTTTGTCATACATCGCGCCGTACATTTTTTGTCATACATCGAAATCGCTGTTTCGATGCGCAGTGAGTCATTCTATTTGTATAACATGCAAATAACCGGCTCATTTATATACTCAATCACAGTTCTACATGCGTGTTTATTCCCCTTATTTTATGGGCGGGGTCACAAGAGACTGAATTGGACCGCTCAACTTGACTACGTTATCAGCAAATCATGGGGTCTTACACCACAAATGATGTACTGGATGTACAATACGATCGTTAAATCTGTGGTCACTTACGCCGCTATAGTTTGGTGGCCCAAGACGCAGGACCCAATGTTTCGATTGCAGTGGGTAAGTGGCCGTCTGTTTTCCAGACTGAAATACATGCCATTGCGAGCTGCGCTAGTTTCAACCTTGAGAAAGGCCTTCAAGTGACTCTCAACTTGGAAGTTTTCTTCCAAAATAGTTGCAAGGCGTTTTGACCTACTCCAGAGCCTGACCAAAAGAGTTTAGGTCTTGCTCTGCTGGGTCCCTGGACACTGGGGTATCGAGGAGAATGAGGCTGCAGACAGCCTCGGTGGGGAGGAGGGGGGGGTCTGAGACGTTGGTTCATGGCCCAGAAACCTTCTGTGGTATCTCTTGGTCCACCTCAAGTCCGTGGTAGAGGAGTGGATTAAGGGACTGAACCTAGCCTATTGGGAGTCAGTCCCAGGACTTAGACAGGCTAAATATCTTATATGACCCTTTGCATTCGAAGGTGTTGCTGGTGTTGCTCCGGGCAGTCAACTTGTAGAAGATTAATTTATACAACATACTATAATATGAATTAATTTTGTACACCTATAATGTTTCTGAATCTACTGAAACGCATTTTCTGCGGTACTTGGTTGGCTGGTTGAAGTGACGAGACTCACATTCTCTGGGCTGAACTCCAATTACCACGCTAGCGCCGTTTTAATACCACTCATTCTGATGATCATTAGGTTTGCAACGGGTTTCAGATCCATTTTAGAGCTTTCAACAAATGTGTCAAGTTCTTTGGGTACTCTGGTGATAGATCCTCAAGTTCATTCAGTATGTGGCCTGGCTAGTCCCTGTCTGGGCCTGGCTAGTCCCGGGCATTTGCACATGAAGTCCACAATTCTTGCAGTTACAGCATGATGTGTTGAATGGCATAGCCATCTTTGATACATGCTCTCCTATTGGCCAGCGTCCTGTATACTCAGTTATAGCGATAGGGCGATGGTTTCATTTCTGCTTATACGTTCGTGCTCATCTGGTTTTGATGATATCATTTGAGAGCCAAGATGGCAGCTTGATTGTTACCATAGCCTTGTAGAGTTGTCTAGATCTCGGCGATGATCTAGGCCCTCCAAATTGCATCTCTGCTTAGAAGACACTGGATCCGCCGGAGCTCAATTTTTTTGGCCGCCAGCACCTGCTCCAAAGATAATCTTCGAACCGTCTGCTAAAACGAGTTCCAATATTACGTCTTATGTCATCTTCGTGAGTACCTTTCTATTTTTTCCTTGTTCAAGCTACTAGACTTTATTTTTTGATTAGGCGATATTTCCTGCTTCCATATTTTAAAATATGATAATTTTCAGTGGCATTAGGTTATCCAATTCCCTTACCTCAATTCGTTATAAATCGACTCCAAAAGGGCTGCTTTTTTTCTCTTTTGGTGCTACCAGTGCTGGTAGGCAGCTGGCAGCAATCCGGAATTTTGAAAATTCTGATGTCACTATGCAGGTAATGGGTATATGCTAAGTTTACAAAGCCACACGGCCGTTCGCATTGGTTACAAAAATAGGTACAGGGTGATATGTGAAATTCGAACAAAAAAAAAATTAACGGCTAAACTTACTCGCGCCCATGCTTTTTTTTTGTTCGTCTAAACAAAACCTATCACCAGTTGGCCGCTTTGGAAACTTAGCAAATACACTCTGTATCACCATGTTATAACAGCCGTATAAAATCCAAAAATTTAGCCACGATTTTTCCTCTAAAGGTCGATCCACACCTATCCGTGACCTGACGACGACTTCAGTGCAACACCGGCGCATCAGTGAAAAAAATTTCGGCACTATGTAATTCCATGGGAGCAAATGGGTGCGGCACATCCGACCGACCGACGTTCTCAGTACTCTTCAGGCGTCCGTGAAAAATACAAAAAATACGTTGTCACCGATATTTTTTAATTTATGCAGGGCGTGAACGAAATGTTTTTTAAATTCGTAAAATTTTACAAGAATTCATCAGATATTTGGGTGAAGATTATTTGAAATACACTCAAACCTGTTTCTGCGCAGTCTTTTTTGTGCTACTTTTTTATAGGATTTTTTTATAAGGAATACATAATGTACATAAATGTTAAAATTCCTTTGATGATAGGTTGCTTGTATACCTAAATGTATTCAATCCCCCTACTACATATGTACAGGCTCGTGTGGATCGACTTCTCGTCTTTTTTAGTATATCAGTAAAGCGTTTTAGCCCATTCTAAATTATTCGTAGAATTTAATTTCGTGGTCCACCAATCTTCTATATAAAGTTGCGAAGCGCAATCCTACTTCCCGAAGAGTCCACATGAGATGAACCTGTTCTCTGTTTTTATCCTTTTCCTCGCTGAATTCCATGATGTAATTAACATCACTGTTCAAATTTTCAAAACTAAAAAGTAATTACAGATCCCATTGAGCATTGATACGGAAAAGCGGGTGCTGTGTGAATGTCCGTGAAAAATTCATCACAGAAGCCACTGACACGGAAAGCGTCGGTGGCGTGCCGTCACGGATATCTGTGTGATCGATCTTAAGAACTATTTTACGACCGATTTTACGGAAGAAGATGGAACCCGATCAAACATGTTTGTTTTTCCTGCCGTCTCCATGAGATTCAATTTTTGATTTGTTACCGAAAAAATCGTTCCAAATGCTTTTTTTGGCGTTTCGGTGGTCATAACACTAAAAACGATGAATTAGAGTATCTATTCGCCTATAGTTAAAAGATTGATCTCAAATCAGATTTTGACTACCCGGAATTTTTTATGTTAGTTTTAGTTTTATGTTAGTTTAGTTATTTTGTCAACTAGTTGTTTGTTGTTTCCACATTCTAAAACGTAATAAGTCAGGTATTGTAATTTTAGAAAATATTTAATTTTAAGATAAAATAAGTTAAACAAAAAATTCATACATATCGTGACAAACTGTATAAACTTAAAAAATGTCTGATTTACACATAAAAAAAAATTTTTATAGTCAGAACTAATTTAAATAACTTACAGAAATAAAACCAAAAACAGGCGGTGGTCCTCAAGAATTCAACGAAGATGATTTTGAGGAAGAATTGAGGCGAGCGAATGAAGAACTGCTCCAAAATGTAAGATATAATCATTTTTTCAAATAATATTTTACCACAATTAAATATATTTTATTTATTTTCATTAGCAATTTTTCCCTTAATTAAGTCCATATGTTTTATTTTTAGTGTTACATATTAATTATAAATTTTTTTTTTTAATTTATTAATTTTTTTTTAAATAGAAATCTCAAAGTTGCATTTTTCTGTGATCAAAAACTAAAACCAAAAAACCAACTATTTTTAAATTAAAAATAAAAAGACGTTAAAATTCGATATAATCCTTTAATCTCCACCCACATTAAGATTAAAGGATTGCATCGCATGTTTAGAATGTGCAAAATTACTAATATTGCGATTTTTTATTATTATGTTTTTGCCTTTGTTTTGTGCGCTACTTTTCCCGTTAATTACATCCTTAAAATCCCATTACTTTGCCTTGCTAACTAAACAAAAATAATAATATTAAATATGGCTTGTGTGGTTTTTTTATACTTTTATAACACAAAAAAAACATTTTTAAAAATTGAATTTCTGCATTTGATTGGTTTTTCTATAACAAATCTCTAATCAAAGAACTTGAAAACTGCCCTTAAAACGTTTGATTCCATTGCCCTGAAATATCCTGATCTTCCTGGAGCAGTGTACGGCAAAGCAAAAACCCTTGATAGGTTGTCAGAAAAGTACCAAAGTAATCAGTTTCTAACTGAGTCAATTGAAGCTTATAAAAGATTTCTTGCCCTTGGGGAATTGGTCGATGATGCATCCTTCAAAGATGCGGCTGAGAGATGCATCAATAGAATGCGATTTAGAGGTAAATTGAAGAAAAATTAACTCAGAAAAATTATATATTTTATAATATCTCTATTAACTTTAGGATTAAATCTTCAAGCAGTTGCCATTCATGAAATGCTTATAAAGCGATTTCCCGAGGTTCCTAGTTATAGGAACCAGTTGGCTGTTACATATTTGTTGGTAAATCGGTAAGTTATTATTTACATTGATTATATTTTTCATAAGCATTTGTGTTGAGGTTTTTTTCTTGAAAAGTGAGAGAGTTTCTATTAATAATGATACCAACAGTTTTACCATTCAAAATAAATCCAATCCTTCGATGACACAACACCCACTAACAGAAGAAGAGAGGGAGAAATTGGGTTATTGTGTAGCCCTGTCGCTAGTTCCATCACTAACTGTTGGCTCACTGAAATCCTTTTTTGTGTGATTCTAGTAAGGAATCGAATGGTGTTATGTTTGGTAGAAAACTTAGTTTGAAGGATTCAAGAGCATCGAATAAACTGAGGAGTCTGAGGAGTGTTCAATGAACCTTACTTATGACTTTAGGAGGTTGGAGTTCGGAAATGCTCGCTGTGAAAGATTGTTTCTCAGTTGTGTTGTTCTAGTTATAAATGACTATTTGCTGTAGTGCGCGTGAAAGAGTGTTCATCTTGCATTAAAAAAGCATTAGAGTGCAGCCAGATGACCTATAATTTCAGTGGAATTCGCTGTGATAATAGCTATAGGTTTATTTAGGGCTGTTACATACCTGCATTGTTTCTTCTTCTTTTTTGATTCGCTAGTTGTCGGCCCGAGCGGGACATCCCCGCAACGGATACGCTGCTGTCGCTGCCGCTGGGTTTCGAACTCTATTCACGATTCGTTTCCATTCTTGCCGGTTTTTGGCGACGTCTTGAGCCTCGGTAATTAATAATCCTTGATTCTTTAGGACCCCCTCGATATCTACTTCTACTTTGCTACTTCTGGTGTTTTTTGTGCACATATACTTTGTTTTGTGCTCATTTATTTCCAACCCGCCTGCTACAAAGGCCTCCTTCATGCTCTCAAATGATCTTCCAAGGATAGCAATATCGTCGGCAAAGGCTAGTATTTGCACTGACCTGTCAAAGATACACCCTCATGTGTTAATCGATGCATCTCTTACTGCTTTTTCTAGGGCCACGTTGAATAACAGGCAGGAGAGTGCGTCACCTTGCCTTAATCCTCTATTTGTTCATAATTCACCATCAATTCTGACTTTACACCTTGCATCTTTTATCGAGATTTTTGTCAGCTTTACAAGGTGTTTTGATATTCCGAGCTGCTCCATAGCATCAAATAACTCCTTGCGGTTCACACTATCGTAAGCATATCTGTAGTCGATGAATAACATGTGGATGTTTATGTTAAATTCAACGGCATTTTCTAGGGTTTACGTGGTAAGCGGTTATCATCCATACGGCAAACATGTCCAAACCACCGTAGTCGACGTTTTTGTATTTCTTCTTCGATCAGTGCTGCTGATCGCATCTTTGTCTGATTGTCTCGTTTCGAATGCGATGGGCGATTGAAACACCGAGAATTTTCCTCAAGTATCGCATTTGGAAGACCTCGAGCTTCTTAACGTCTGGTTTGACCAGTGCCCACGTCCATAAAGAAGAATTGGAAGGATCAACGTTCAGCAAGGGCGTACTTTCGTTTTTATGGAAATATTTGTTCGTTTACATATGCACCACTTGAGCGAGGTGAATGTTGCTGTTGCCTGGCCGATGCGGCTGTGAACGTGGGCCGACAATGCCATTTTCGTTTCCTCAACCAATGATCCCAAATATTTGAACATCGGAACCTGTTCGATTCGGGATCCATCGGGGTGAGCAATGGCCCTCGATCCATCCGTTGTGAGAATTGATTTTTAATCCGTATGACTGGGCGATGCGGGAAATGTCGTATTAGATGTCCGTTGCTTCGGCATCCGTGTCGGTGAAGACGGTGCTGTCGCGAACATTAAGTCGGTTACGAAATTGTTGTCGCCGTATTGAACTCCGAGTCGTCCATCGAATGCTTCACGCATAATCGCGTCGATCACAACGTTGAAGAGAAGTGGCGAAGCGACGTCTCCCTGTCGGACATCCGTTTGGATCGGGAACTCCTCGGATAGGTCGCTTCGAATACGAACGCTGCTGGTTGAGCCATCGTACGACGCTTGGAGAAGTTGGATGATTTTCAATGGTAGTACATGTTCGGGTTTCAAAGCTCTCCACAAGCTGTTTCAATCGATGCAATCGAAAGCGGATTTGAAATCGATGAAAACGGCGACAATTCGTTTGCCGCAACGAATTCTTTCTTCCATTAGTTGACGGAGTGCGAATATTTGATCAATACAATACAAATCGATGTGGTCTAAATCCAGCTAGTTCTTTCCGGCTCGTTGACTCTCGATGTTTCTGTAGCCTTGATCGTTTGATTTTCGTAAAAACTTTGCCAACAATCGAAAGGAAGCTAATACCAGGAAAATTCTTGCATTCCCGACTTTCGTTTCCTTTTTTTATTGCTTTCAAAATTGGGATAATGATCGCTTTCTCCCACGCTTACCGAATGTCATATGTGTGTAATGAGGACATGGAGTCGTTGTGGTAAAACATCACCTCTGGCTTTGGTCATCTTTGCGGACTACTCCCGGCGCTTTTCCATTTTCAACAATTTTATTGCCGTCTTCAGCTCGATAATTGCCGGTTCGGTATCGAAAATCTGATTCGTTGGCTGTTCGAAAATCGGCGGTTCTGGAGCTGGACCTTGCGGCGGATCGTGGTTGTACAGTTGGTGGAAGAATTCTCTCCACCGTTGCAGGCGCCCAAGGGGAGAAGCCACGAAAGTTCCATCCGAATTTTGGATGTGTCGTTTGTTGATGTGGTTTTGCCGCCTAACCGTCGGATTGTCTGCTGCAGCGTCCGGTACTCGTGCCTCGACGCCGCTTCTTCCATGTCAGCCGCAACGTTATTCCAGTACTCTTCCCGTTCCGATTTCATTTTCTGTCGAACTTCTTTGTTCAATCGTCTATTGTGTTGCTCAAAGTCGACGTGTTTCATTCGCTTCCGCTGATCGACGAAGTCTAGGCGGCTGTCCGAGAACCATGGTCTGATCCGCAACAATGGTCTGATTCGCCATCGGGCCCACGCATCGCACGTACGTCTTCGAGCGTCGATCGGAATCTTTCGTTGATCAAAACGTAGTCTAACATCGTCGTTGTTGGATGGATTTCGCCAGGTAAGTTGGTGTTTGAGTGGATGGCGAAAGATGCTGTTGCTAACGATCAAATTGTTTGACGCTGCGAATGAAAGGAGGCGGGCATTAATGTCAGTAACTCACTTCACACCAGAATCTTTGGTCCCCAGATCTGGTGCATCGGTTGCCCCGGATGCAGTAGAATTATTACGTAAATAGTTAGTTCGTGAATGCGATTTCTTGCCTAGTTTCTTCGAATTCCCGATTCTAGTCAATTCTGCAGGTCGCCCACCCGGTCGGTCGCCCTTTCAGATCCTGGACTTGAGACCACGTGATAGCGGAGTTGTTTTTGTTCGTACCAACTCTTATACAATATTGGTACCAAAATTTTATTCAACTTCAACCACCATTCTTTAAAATGTCTTTGTAAATTTTTTTAAAGGAGATTGTATCAATCTCGTTCGCTTTCCGTGGTTTATTATGGTTTGTTTATCTTATCAATCACAAAGCAATCGACATTTATTGCAATTTGCTTTATCCCTTATCATTTAGTCATAAGAAACTTTCGTACTTTATAGTTCATTTGCAATTTCTCATTTTAACAAATAATAGTAACATTAAGTTCCTACAAACATTTAGTCTTGCAGAAGCCAAAGAAGTCCTCCATAAAACCCTGCTGAAGTGGCGACACGATGGCTTTGCTCTCGTTCATTACGGCTTTGTTTTAAAGAATTTAGACAAAAATTTCGAGAGTGCTGTTGACTTTTTACGAGAAGGAATTAAATCCGGCGACGAAGGCACCCAAGACGGAAGATTTTACTTTAATTTAGGCGATGCCTTACAGAGACTGGGTCGTGCCGAAGAAGCAATGGAAGTTTACCGTGAAGGAGCAAAAAAGAAACTTTTCTTGTCGGAATACCAAAGGTCTCTGTACAATGTTGATCCATTAAGCAGTAGACCATTTTGGACAAAAGAGGAGACAACCTATGCCTATTATTTTAACATATTTGAACAAAATTGGAAGGGAATAAGAGATGAAGGTTTGACGGTTCTAAATGAAAAAGGATATTTCCTAGATGAAGCTGAAAGCTTAAAGGACGTGGGTGATTGGAAACAATTTGAACTCTTTGCAAGAGGTTATAAAAATGCAAAAAATTGCCTAAAAGTGCCTTTTACATGTAAAATGATCGAAACCTTTCCTGCTGCTAGATTTTGTAAACGTGGCCAAGTTAAATTTAGTGTTATGCATCCTGGGACACATGTTTGGCCGCATTGCGGCCCAACAAACTGTCGGTTAAGAGCGCACTTAGGCCTAAAAGTTCCTAAAGGTACACAAATTCGAGTTGCCAAGGAGGAAAGGTAAATTTTGTGTTAATAATTGTTCAATTTAATAATAACTAATTTACAATATTTTAAAGGACTTGGGAAGAAGGTAAATTTCTAATATTTGATGATAGCTTTGAACATGAAGTCTGGCACAATGGAACTAGTTTGCGTTTAGTACTTATAATTGACGTCTGGCATCCAGATTTGACTGAACAACAAAAAAGTAAACTTTCACCGATTTAATTTATTATTCACTATTGAATCTCTTCACTGTAATATGTATTATTTATGAAAATCAAGGGTTCTTATGATAATTTTTTTGTTATAGTTTTAACTAAAGTCTGATAATGTATATACAAATATAAGTCCTTTATATATTTTTTATGCAGTATCGTTGCAGGAATACTACTATTTTTTTTTTCAAAGGATACCCAAGAGTGTTTTCATTGTTATTGTTATTTTGATGTTATAAATAATAAGAATTTATTTTGTATCTCAAGAAGTATTTTTTATATGAATGACTTTAAAAATAAACGAAAAAACGAAAAATTATATTGATGTTATTTTTTTGTTTCTACAGTTTTTATTATTAATTACAAAGTATTATTTTTTAGTTTGCATATGATTCAACGCAAGGCGTGAAACTCGATTTTACTATTGATGGAAAATGTGATATGTAAATTAACAAACATTTTAGAGCTTGTAAAGCCATGCTGAATTTATCGTCCAAGTTTAATAAACTAGAAAAGAAAAGGTAAAGAAGGATTGGGGTGATAAAATATCTCATTTAATCTTTTGGTTAAATCTTAGGTACAATTCGCATGCTAAAATTTAGTGTATCTGAGATAAATAAACAAACTGGAAAATTTGTTTATGATCTGTCGAACCTGTACTATTGTAACACATAATATTTTCTAGTTTGTGGGTGTAAAGTCCTTCATCTAGCTCTCCGTATTTTTTCAATGAGCTCCTGAGTAAGACAAGGCCATTATTACCATTATTCTTATATCCATAAAAGTCATCTTTGCTAGCTCGCTCGATCGATAGAGAAAGTTGCATATAGTGGGGACTGCTATAACAACTCAAGGACCTCGGCTACGCTGACGATTTCTACTTGCTGGCCCATCGAAAACAGGACAAAATTAATTTATCAATAGAATATCCTAATCCTGTGCGTTTGATTCTACATCCGGTAAAAACTAAAGAAATGCAAATAAATTCAAGTATGACTGGGACTTCGAGCTGGTATAACTGGGACTTCGAGCTGGTTGACAAATTTTGTAACTTCGGCAAGAACACCATGGCTTATAAGAAAGGATAGGGCTGGGGTCTCAAAAACTGACCTAGCGTGAATGGGCAAGGTGCAAAACGGTATTATCAAACAAGACACGTGGATGAGGAACCTAAAAACCCTGAAACCTAACAACTGTTCCACCGAAACCAAGTCTCGGAAGAACGGGTTCATAATTGATGGCAGAGTAAGTGCGAAAGAGTTTTCAGAGATTTTAAACTCTCTTTTCGCTAAATCTGGGGAAATGAACCTCAGTTTATCAAGTGGGGATGCTAAATTACTTAGGGTCCTAGTCTGATTCTCGTCAAACTGTTGAACGAATGTCAAATCGAAAAAGTAGTAGTCCGATTGTACTGAACCGAGTTGATTGCAGTCGATGACAGCTTACGATTGCTTTTAGATGGTCGAATGCTTGTGTTGTATTTATTTTATTTAAACACTAACAACTTTCGTAAAACAACACTGCCATTCAATTTACATCGAAAAATTCATTAAAATGGCAGAAAATTGAGGCATTTTTTGTCCGATACTACTGCGGTACGGACTACCAATCACAATTTACAATCGAATCAGTTTTCGATTAACGAATCGAATTTCGCACTAGGGGTGTTAAATAAGGATCAGGTACAGACAAAGAGCATTCTTATATTTGTAAACAATGTGGCAATGATTAGGCGTATGAATTAGTTAGTGGCCTTGGAGTGTATTCAAAAAATAAATAATGTGACGTTAGGTCGGGTTAGAGGTTCGATAGGAACGAGAAGGATGCCAATCTAACAAACAAAGATCGATGTCGGAGTTCGAGTAACGCGGCAAAAAGAGGAATCATGAAGATGCAGCAGCCGAAACAATAACTTGCCAGCGGATTTTTAGGATACGACGTAGGTATCTGTTGATGAAAACTTGAAGGCGCATTGTGATGAATTGGGTGACTTTCCATGTTTCGCAACGATACAAAAGAACTGCGTTAACTTCGGAATTGAACAGTCGCTATTTGATGTTAATTGAGATCTCCGTTGATCTCCATATGCGGAACAGGCATATCGCCTTTAATGCAGGTTTACGTTCGACCGTCTTGGTCTATGGCATCACGTTGGACGTTTCTGGGCCTGTACTCCCGAAGACGAAACGAAACGAAAACGAAACCGTTTTGTCAAATTGCTACCTGGGAAGACGATATCGTCTCGTTTTCGTCTAACAAACGATGACTTGTTTCTAATCGTCTTCGTTTAGACGTTAGTGCTTGTTGTGTGTCAGCGGTTTTGAGATTAAAATGTAAGTTGGGATTATTAATTATTTTGATAGTTTTTTTATTTTGCATAATAGGTCAAAATTTACCAACGCAAGGCAATACGAGATTATCGTCTTCAGGAGTAGGAAATATATTTTAGTCTCGTCTCGTTATTTCGTTTCGTTTCGCCTTCGTATCGTCTTCGGGAGTAGTTGCTACTACCAAATGGTGGTCACTTCCAGTTTCTGCTCCCCCTAAAGCTCCTGACATCCTCCAGAATCGGTCTCCATCTGCGGCTGACGGTCTCGTGATCTATATGCTTTCTCGTTCTACCATCGGGCGATACCCAGGTCTGTTTGTGTATCTTATTGTGGCAAAAGTATGTTCCACCTACCATGAGTTGGTGGGAACTACAAAAGTCAACGATACGATCACCATTGTTATTGGTAACTTGGCTTAGGCCTTGATTTCCAATTGTGAGCTCAGGGCAGGTGTTTTCGTGGCTGGTGTGTGCGTTTAAGTTACCCATCAAAATAATGATGCCTCCCCTTGGAATAGAGCGAAAAAACTCATTCAGTCCGATGTAGAACTTGTCTTTAATGTCATCGTCTACGTCTTCAGTTGGAGCCTGGCATTGGACTACCGTAGTACTTCTTAGTCTGGTACGCAGCCGCACGGTAATATTACCCTCAGAAACTGGTGACCAGCTAATGAGGCTAAAGCTGGCTTCTGTGGTGAATATTTCGCCTACACCACTCCTATGGCTTTCAGTTTCATTTCTGCTAGACTATAAGAAGGACTCACCGCTTGGGCAGATATGTTGCCCCGCATAGTGCCATCTGGTTTCACAAGTCCCATGATTTTGATTTTATATCGATTCATCTCGTTGAGAACTTCATCCAGCCGTCCATCAGCAAGCAGTGTTCTAACATTCCATGTTCAAATTCGTGTCCTTGTTCGATAAGCAGATGTCGTCGTCACGTTGTTCATCCGTTTCCGAGGCATTCTTTGCTAATTCGTAGCAATGTTGTTTTTATGGGAGCGAGTTGCTAACCTCAGGGGGCTCCCGAGGACTTGCGAACAGATTTGCTAGGTGTTCGTCTGCAGTGACTCTTCTCGGGTTTTGCTAGAAGTAACAAAAGGGGTGCCACCATCTTCCGAAGTTTTTGTTAACCGTTCGCCCCCCGTACTTTGTTTTAAAGGTATTGAATTTGACACGGTTCTTGTGGCCTCAATCAATAATGAGCTCAATTTGTTCGTTTCCATGGCAGCTTGAAGCTTACTTGCAGTGTACTTCAAGCACAAATGTAAACGCAAGAAGCTGACTACTGGAGTCGTTAAAAAATCCGGCTTGAAAGCTTGAGTGCTCGAAGTTATTTTCAGCCGTAGCTCATCAGTTGCTCAAGAACTGAAGCTCATTTCAAACTAATATGCCGCTTCAAGTAAATGGGCGCTTTCAGTAATGCAGTATGCGTGCGCAATTGACTTATTCAGTCATTGAAAGCTCCACACTTTCAATTGCTGAATAAGTCATTTGCGCACGCATCCTGCATTACTGAAAGCGCCCAATGTCTTTGGTTATTAATGAAAAAATTTGTCGATTGTGCCTGGTTCGAGTTTCCCATACAAATTGTGTGTCTCCGTCCGGTTCTGGCGAGGAGTTGGTATCCTTGAAACAGCTCGTCGGTTCTTCCTTGTATAGGTCGCTGAAGTCTCTTTTTAGACTCAAATCTAGGCTTCGTAAGATTTCTTCATTTTGTTATGCAAATTTTTGGTATATCGTTTAACACATCCCTCATTAACCTATTCTTGGGTGTTACATTTCTTTTTCCTGCTGTTGGTCTGATCTTAAAACAGCTACTTGCCCTAACTTGAGTAATAGAAGCTAGGGTGTCGTGGTACAATGTACTGCAACTTCACTGAGACGGTCATTCTATAAGTACATATATGTATATTCTAGTAAAAGCATTCAGACGCATCTTTTGATGTTCCACTTTAACTTCAGGCATGCCTTTCCACAAATACCCCTGTCTATGTCCAAATTGTCATTGATTTTTTTATATTATCGGTCCAATGGTCCTTATAGTTTCACGTGTCTTATCTCTAACTTTGGCAATTGCAATCACATCCAAAATATTCAATCACTGAAAATAAAATACAATTTTTATTAAATTGAAGTACCATGCGCGGCCTTTTCTAATTTTATCAATAACACGTAAAAACCCTTTTATCAATCTGCGTCGTAATTTATTTACATTTTTTTTATTGATGATGATCCTACTTCACATATGCCCTGCCCTACTCTCGAATGCACGCGAGATTAATGGGGTTGCATAACAAATTTCCAGATCACCCCTTATCATCGAAGCAATTGGATGGTTAATAAGGCCAGGGAAAAAATCGTATTTAGGTCATTTACTAAATTGAGGCTGCAGACGCCTCAATTCGGTGCTCGCAAAATATAAATCTTTTCAACTTGAAGAGATTCTTTGACAGGAAATAAAAAGTTGAAAGATAAAAATTTACGCCTTCACTTTCCTTTGGCTGCAAGGTTATTTAATTAAATTTGTTTTTAGGCTCTAAGGTGTAAGGATATGTTGGTGATGTAAAGGAGACCCTTCACCCTTTTCAAAAGATAGGATTTAATTAAGTTACCATTCACTACTAGTTCTAGTGCAATCTTTTGAACCAAATCAAAGGCAATATATCACTTGCTTAACCTTAAGGTTTTCAGTGCTATTATCATTAAAGAAATTTATTTTTAGTGAACTCTTTAATGTTTGTCGGGGGTTTCTTTAAGTGTTGGCAATGAACGTTCTGAGTTCACCCATCGACAAAATTTGTAATTCCATTGAGATAGATAATTTGAAATCCCTGGGTTATTTAAATGAACGTGATCCTGTTTAATTCTGTTGCCGGTGTCGCAAGAACTTTTTCTTATCGTGATTTGAATGTACAAACTTGATAAGATTTTAACAATCTGTTGAAAAACTCGACTATTTTTTCCCATTAACTTTAACACCGAGCTGTGGCAGAATGTAAATTCTTTTAGATATCGATGTACCTTAAAGCTGCATCCTTTTCAATATGCTTCTGGTACAAACAACAATAACAGACGACAATACTATTCATTATAGTCTTGAAACAATTTATTGCTTCCCTCTATAAATTGGATGCTGAATATCGATTTATATAGGAACAAGCAGTGTTGTGCATTGAAACAGTTCGGGTAAGATACCATGGCTTTGGTATAATTTGGCCGTTGCGGATGTTATTGTGGTGGCAATTCTTGTATTTTTTACTCTTTAAAAAATTGCATGAAAGGACTTGCAGAAAAATATCGGTGGAAAGCAGATAAATATCAAAAGCCATGGGTTCAGAATGGATTGATTACCAGCCATTGTAGACAGGGAGACAAATTTAATGAAACTGAGAAAAGAGACTATTTAATCGAATCTTTAATACTCCTACTCGATTATATGTTGTTTTTGGAAACTATAAGATATCATATCAACTTGACAAGCTGGCACCAGGGATGCTGGTGAGAAGTGGGTTATTGGTCGAACCCCCCAATCAGTCACACCAAAAATGGAAATTCAATTTTCCGCGTGGAATGTACGAACAAGACATCACATCGGTCAAAAGGAAATCATAGCAATGGAATTATCGAAACGCAAAATATCAGTTGCTGCGCTATTGGAACTACGATATACCGGATCCGAGACATTGATGATCTTCCCGCCAATCGAAAAAACCATGACGCTTTACTATTTTGGTGGTGAGAAACGAGAGGCCGACGTCGGGTTTATGGTCGCTAGATGGGCTGCCAGTAGCGTTTGACGTTTGACTGTTATAACCACCGGTAGAACGATCAAAACCCATATCGTATCCGTTTATGCGCCAACCGAGGCCAGTCCGGACGCGAACGAGGACGAATTTTACGATCAGCTTGAACAGACGTTGAATATGGATACTACGGTTTACGCTTCCGTTCATTCGCAGTGTCTAACAATTTCATCGTAACAGCATCTTCCGTCATCCACTTAAACCCCAAAACAGCTGGTGGAATCCATCCGGCAACGGCTCGGCGATGTTAGGCTACGTATTGACGTACGTGCGATGCATGGGCCCGATTGCGGATCCGACCATTGTTCGAGCGATTATCGAGCAGCCGACGAATCAGTTTCTCTATACCGAACTGACAATTATCGAGGTGAAGAACGGAATAACAGACATCCGATCCGGATGCCGAAACAACGGACTATACGACATTTGTCGTATCGCCCATGGTCATACGGGTTAAAAATCAATGAGGGTAAGACCAAAGTGCACAATGGACGGATCGAAAGCCGTGTTTACCACGATGGAACCCAAATCGAACATATTTGGGATCACTGGTTGATGAGGTTGCATCAGTCAGGCAACAGCCTCGATCGCTCGTGGTGCATATATGGAAACGAATAAATATTACTACCAAAACGAAAGTACGTCTACCCAACGTTCATCCTTCCGATTCTTCTCTATGGATCGGAAACGTGGACGCTGCTCAAGCCGGACGTCAACAATCTCGAGGTCTTCCAAATGCGATACTTTAGGCAGATTCTCGGTGTCTCACTCCGCAATCGCCTTAGAAACGAGTCATGGGGGCTATTTCAGCCACGGAGATGCTGCTGGGTTTACCCATTTTGGATTGTGAAATGGTGGAGACCGTGGAAACCTTGGTGTTTCGGTTAAAATAGAAGGCTGTACTGCATCAGTCGCCAATTCCAATATAACAATCTGAATTATTATGGAAGGAATTAAAAAATGAGGGCTACTGAGATGCTTCATATAACATTCTTAGTCAGATCATTTCCTGAAGAGAGCCAGAAGGATATATACAGTTTAAGACTAGACCTTTTATGAGATGGACTGCCGGCGATTTAATTATTGACTGTAATGCCCGACAGAACGAAGATTGCGGACACAGAAGATGAGTAAACAACGACGACAAGAAAGTGGAATGTTAGTCCGGTAGGAGGAGTGGAAAGGTAAAGGCCCATGCCCCGAAATGGAGTTGAACCCCGGACCTCTGGGATGGTAGTCGTAGTCGGAACTCTGAGTGCTGAGTCTTGAGTCTAGTAGTCACCTTAATAAAGGTTAAATACAAGGACCATACCATTGGTAGAGGGCTAGCGAGAAACCTCATGTTGAAATGATGAGACGCTGAGTAAAACCAGAAAGGGGATCGCATCGGCGTGTAGGCAGATCGTGCAAATAAAGCGGGGATTCTTCACTGGATCACTTGAGTCCATTGTTTAGACGTATGCACAAAACTGTGCAAAGGGACAATCCGTCATACCCTTGCTTCGAAAAGGAAGCCAAAAAGTGGTCCGATTAGCAGGGGCGGTGAAGCGAGTGGGAATGGAAGGAAAAGTGAATGCGCAATTTCACTTTTGCTGGGAAATCCACACCCAAAATAATTCATATACACATAATAAACCAGAACTTTGGAGGGCCGTCTCGGTCGACATATAGCGACACACATATAGCGAAGGCTTTACATGCGAAAAGAAAATATACTCTAATACAACTGTATAACCTTAGCTCTTTAAAACCCATCCGACTAGCATTTACAAAAGATATTGCCTCTTGTGGGCCCCATGTTACAAATGAGGGGCATGACGAAAGAAAGAGGACTCTATATGGAGCATCCAAAAAGAAGGCTTTCCGCTTAGCTTCCGCATGAACACAACACAAAATAAAAATCAGCGATACTGGACGGACGTATGTCATCAGTTTCTGGTTGGGCCCTACAAGGCAAACCTCTGCCTTGCGTATTCGGATTTTTTTATAAAAAACTTTAAAGTAATACCTTTAAACTTTAAATTTACTCATACACAACTTTAGGTTTTGTTGTTGTATTGCTTCATATTTCAGGCAATTTGTTGGTGATCGTGAATGATACCTTAACAAACTCAATAGACCGGTTTTGGTTCCATTACAAAGATTAAGCAGCATTGGCCGTGATTTGTACTCAGTTGGGGCACCACAGTGGTAAATCAACACTCGCGTTTAAAAATATAATGCTTTCTACACCGGCGCTGGTATTACTCACATATGTATCTACGCCGAAATTAATTCATTTTTCGGCTTCTTTTTCCACTTGAGATCGGGTATGATTTTGAAGTATGATAATGACAATGACGTGGAATAGATGCCCTTTGCGGGCCTAATAGGGAAATCTTCACGGCGTCCACATGAGGCAGTGGTGCTAGGCTATAAGGGCCCTATCTGCATCCACCCCTAAAAATGCTAGTGGGGCATAACCCCATAACCGAAAAATTAGAGACCATCTGTTATCTATTCACATGCCCCCAGCCATAATGCTTGCATCCTCAACGCCTCCACACTTCTAATAATAACTACTGCTCTTTTTGGCGCGAAAATTTCATGGAAACTTTTAATAAAATTCATTCATAATTTTCCTATTATTAGTAAATATTATATCAAAAAAATTCATAAATATCAGGGACATCAACAAAATTATTTTAAGCAATCCGCATGGCACGTGGTAGAAATACATATAAATAATCAAAGAAAGCCAAAAAAACTTTTGTAATCTAGATGTTAACGATTTTTATCAACTTTAACAGCACTATTGTTAAATGTCGTGTCATGTGATATATGAAATTATTGTTATTACCGTTTTTTTTTATATTTCAATGGGGCCTTGTGGAAATCATGATTTTCATTAATGAAAATTTTTGTATAAAAATATTTTTATTTTTGGTTGATGGTCAATATTTGTTTATTTCACAATTAATAAAAAAAAATAAAACATGGTAAGTAAAAAAAATGTTAAGAATCAAGAATAAGAACATAAATAAGAGATTTTGAATATTGATTGAATTTTTACTAATTTTTTTTTATTTTGAGATTTCAGTGATATTTTCAATATTTAATTTCTAGAATTAGAATACAGAAGCTACTATACTATACTGTAGAAATGGTAGATTAAAGATTATTTTTGTATGGGGCTTAATTCGTTTTTTAGTCAAAAATAGATTTTATTTTTATTTTTAATAAATGTATTTATTTATTTTTTATACGAAGTCTTTATTTGCATCATATACGGCTCCACGGCGATACCGTATCATGCGAATGCTACACGGGATATGGGCAATTTTTGGGAAAATTTGCCGTTTCACACAGTCCAAGATACTTTCAATAGAATTTAAATAAGACTATCAAAAATATTAAACTGTACAGCCAGATAATATTCTCTACATCTCAAGAATTGCACATAAGTAGCTGAGTGTGTTTATTTGTAAAATCATAAAAAGTAGATAATAATAATAATAATTTATTTGCCATTGTACAAAAGAACATAAGGGGTCGTCCATTAATTACGTGAGGCGTTTAAGGGGTGGGGAGGGGGTCGAGCCGAATCTCACCCAATCTCACGGGTCTCGGCAAATATCACGTAATTATTTTTTTTTTAAAGAAACAGTGTAAAATTGCAAGAAAATTGGGTTAAATTAAGTAAAACATGTTTCTCCACTAAAGATTCCCATTCACTTACAGGCCGCCGGTAGGCAGTGTCCTGTCAGACCAGGTCGACCGGCACGACTATGACTCAGTCTAACTGAAGCATGATACTTCAGGTATCTGCCTGATGGGCGGTGGCATGCAGGTGAAGTCATGATTCCTTACAGACACAGGGGAAAACGACAGCTTAGCGACAGGTTATGAATTCAAGTGCAAAAATGTTCGTAGCCTCAAAAAAGCTGTGAACACCCGTGAACAAGCGCGAACACAAGTGTGGATGGTTTTCACGCCTAGCTCGCGCCTTCCTTTTCGTTCTCACGGCTCGAGAGTGAATAGAAGTTCAGGGCCTGTATTCTCGAAGACGAAATGAAAGGAAAACGAAATCGTTTTGTCAAATTGTTACCTGGAAAAACGCCGTAATGGACTTCGTTCAGCCAAAATGCAGCCAGGAACTTTATACAAGAGAGGCCTCGATAGAAAAAATTTTGTGTAGTTTTTTGTAATATTTGGATTCATATTTTTTTGTGGTATGATTAAGCTCACTCTTTGTACCACTAGTACATAGCGGCGATCAAGTCATGGGGCAGTGTCTAGTAGTAAGCTTGATCTAAAACTTGCAAAAGGATATGTAAGGTTCTTCTTCTTTGAACCGTTAGCTGGCGGTCCAAGCGAAACGTTCCCGCAACCGATACGCTGCTGTCCGTGCCGCTGGGTGTCGAGCTCCAATCAGGATTCGTTTCGTTTCTTGATGATTTTGTGGCGAAGTCTCGAGCCTCAATAACTGATAATCGTTGATACTTTAAGTCACCCTCGAAATTCTTTAGCCAGGTTTTCTTCAGTGCGGATCGCTGAATTCTCCAGTCTACGGGACGGTCTCGCCAGAGAAGTTTACGTGGCAAGCGGCTGAAGGATCAATATTTGGAAAAGCGTACTTTCGTGTTGATGGCAATATTTGTTCGTTTCCATATGCTTCACTTGAGCGAGGTGAATGTTGCCTGGCCGATGTGGCTGTGAGCGTCGGCGGTTGATGCCACTTCCTTTTCCTCAACCAATGATCCCAAATATTTGAACATCGAAACATGTTCAATTTGGGTTCCATCGGGGTGAACGCTGGCTCTTGATCCGTCCGTTGTAGACACTTTGGCATCGCTCAGTCATAGGGGTTAAATATCAATGCGGGAAATGTCGTAAAAGATGTCCGTTGCTTCGGCATCCTTATCGGCGAAGACGAAGCTAAGATCCATTACGGATAGGTGGACACACAATAATTTCATTGCTATGATTTTCTTTTGACCGACGTTATGTCCTGTCCGTACATTCCATTGGGGGAATTGAATTTCCATTTTCGGTGCGACTAATTTGGGTGTCTAGTAACCCACTTTTCCCTAGAATCCCAGGGCCATATATCACCATGCCACGGCATCCCAGTGACATGATATCCCCAAAGTGAAAAGTGCCGTTCTTTATTCAAATTTTGTATTTTCTACAAAAATAATTTTACTTCTTAAATTAAAATCAGTGAAACCATTAATACTATTATGCAGGTTCAATGCTACAATATTACATTTTCTTTCATTCTAGGAAATTACCATGAATTTCGTAATATGTATAATTATTTTTAATTGCTCAATAATACTGCATAATACTGTATTTATTGCACATATGGCATATGCTAGACTGTAATATACTGCAAAGCAATCGATAATTGCAATTATTAAATACATATTTATTAAGAGCATGCGTAATGTGATTAAGTTAGTCGTTCACAAACCCAGACACGTGCCGAATAAATTTTCCGATTTAAGTCCATAACCCGATTTTGATAATAATAAAAAAAAAGTAAAAATAAAAAACACCAACAACAAAACCAACATAATGAAGATAATTTCTTTGGAAGCATTTTTAGTGTGGCGCTAGTTGTTGTTACTATATACTACTCTAATCTGAGGTGCAGGTGCACGAATCTCACTGCAATCGAATGCATATCGCGCCCTTCACTGTAGGCTTGGATTTTGGTACGATCGATCTTAGGTAATATCGAGATCGAGTTAGTAAAGACGTGGTGGGTTCACTCGTTGGTTGGGTTTTCCTTCTGCAGTACGATCGATCGAGTTAAAATGCACAAAAGATCCACAAAAGTTCGTTTTAAAAAATTGAATTTCGGTTACACACGAGGCAGAAATCTGCTCGTGACTACTGAGAGACTACCGCCGAGTTACCGCCTCTATATAAGCAGCTGGAGAACGCGTAGCTACACCAGTATACCCAGTATCGGAATCAGAAAAGAGTGTTTCTTAACCCGGCTAATCGTAAACTTCGGTTTAATTAATAATAGAATGCAATTTGCAGAAAAAGAAGAAGAAGATCAAGGAATATTAAAACAATAATTCAAATTCAGAAAAAGAGAATCGAACCGAAATCAACTGGATTAAAAATAGTGTCTAAGGCCAACACTTGATATCAATCACCTCTCTACCTTGGGGTTTCTATTTTAACTGGAGTTTTTGGTGCAGGTGAAAATTCCGCGATTGTTTCAACAAGTTATATCTTTCAAACCAGCCAAAAAGAAGGTAAACAGAGACTGCGACTCTCAGTGAGAATATACATTACATAGTATCAGCTTTTGCTGTCTTACACACTTTATAGGCGGCTTTAAAGCTATTGTTATTATATATATCGGCGGTGGCTTTGGCCCAAACATTCATTGCTTCGACAACAGCAACAACAACAACAAAATATATTATTATATCGAAGGAATTTATTATCAACATTTTGCGGCGCGTGTTTCTGCTTTGCCGTGGTGTGTTTCATTATTATTTTCCGGTAATCGCGGGCGTTTCTGCTTTTCTGCTCAAGTTCAAATTTCAAATTTCAATTTCGGGGAAAGTTTAAATCTTATACGGTTTTCGATTTCTTTACATGATAATATAATTTTGTGCACAAATTTTATAATATAAGCAAAATCAATAAAAAACACACATACAATCACAAAATGCTTTCGCTTAAATCAATTTAAAATTAATTATTACTTTATTTTGATACGAGAGTTTTACTACACCAGTGATGATAAAGTTTCGCAGAATTCTGTCCATTAATAATAATTAATTGTTTTTGTTTCTTTTGGTTAATTTTCACACATGCCTGACGGATTTGTTCTTAATTTGTTGCTATTTTTGTTAATTTTATAATTGAAATGGTAGTTTGTTATTTGAGGATTATTTTTAAAGTGAAAAGTTCTTTTTTTTTGTCATGAAAATAGAATTAAGATATTAATCAATTGAATTGTAGTGTCAACAGTCTATTGTGATACACTGTTTCTAATATTGATTTGTAACCAATTTTGTGTGAAAAAAGTTCAGTGCAGTGAGTTACGAAGGTAATATTTATATTGTTGTGTTTATATACATTTAACACTTCATAAAACCGGGGACGGATTTAGACTTGATAAGGCCCTAAGGTATTTGAGATATGGGGCCCTTTATAAGTTCATATATTGTATTCAAATATGATTTTCGGATACCTAACCCTCTCTCTGAAATAAAATTATACCCCGGCTTCATTTTGTTGTTTTTATAGCCACTTTTCGCTTTTTATAAATAATTTCATAATTTTTAACCTTGTTGACGAGTTGGTCGCCGGTAAACATTTTTGCAATTAAACTTTTTACGTTATGGCCCATTTTACACGATGAAACACAAAACATAAAGTTTCCAGCAAGCTTAGGCTAGGGGTGAGAGAGGGCTTGAGGGGACGTGAAATTTTGCCAACAAACTTTTGGAAGCAACTTTGCGGAAACAGTTTGACAGCTTCAGGTTTGTTGTTGTTTTTTCTCTGATTTCTTTGTAAAAAAGAGAAATGAGAAGTTTACTCATGTAGACACCGATGAAGTTTTTGAGGAAACTCCAAAAGGGAATTAGCGATTGCAGGCAACTTTGTTTCGTTTCGTGTTTCATCGTGTAAAATGAGCCTATGTTTATCAATTTTTTGACAGTTCAATGCGGCAATTTCTAATCTTTCAAAAACGAATGCGCTCAAATCCGACAATTTCTAATCAAAGTCTCAAGCCATAATCATTGACAGTAGAAAGAGAACAATATCGTTGGTTTCAAATTCGTTGGTTTCACATTCGCTTGTACCTTCTCTAAAAATTTATTTTACTTTTATTTAACAACAAAAAATAGAAAAACTACAGCGAAATTCATTGGTAGGTACGCACTTAACCCAACCTAATGGACATAAGAAATGGCAAACACTTTTTTAAAACAGTATCCGATCAGACAGCAAACGATTTCAGTCATGGTCATTATTTCTAATATATTGCCTTAACAGCTTCTCAGGTGAAAAAATATATCCGACTAATTGGTTGCCAGCGCTAATCGTTTCCACCTCAGTAGAGAAAACTGCTACATTATTGACCTAGAGCATCGCACCAGGCGAGACAATATGGGCCTGTTTAGACGGTTCGCTTCCAGGAACATTCCTCACGAACTTTGAAGATGAAAGGGGAAGAGGGGATGGTGAGAGATACCACCCCACTTCTCCCCTCATCCACAAAGTTCGTGAGGACCGCTCCTGGAAGCGATCCGTCTAAACAGGCCCTACGAGACGTTTGTCACAATTGGAACGAATCCACCTCGACCGATCAAACATATCGGCGAGGTCCTGAAGAAGCACGTCTGATGTATGAAATGCGTCCACACGACACAGACTTTTCGAAAGATGAAAGCATCATTGTCATAAAAAGCATTATGCAGGGCAAGTATGGTTATGTCGTGTGGACAGGAAGCTATGATGAGAAAATAATGTATAATATGCATACTGAGTCGCTAATCAGCCCGGAGCGCCGAATTAAAATGTTAAGAGGGCAGGAGGTGCTCAATGGCTCATATACGCTCTTTCCTCTCGATTCTTAAAAAACGTCTTTGTGAATTTACAGTCCGGTCGCCAATGACGAAATGATCGTTATTTAACAAAGTTAAAGGGAAGTTTGCGCACCTACCTGGCCGAAATCGTAACTTCTTGCCAAGCTTCTTGCAAAGTTTGAAATAGCTCAAGTTGTAGATTTATTTGGAAGTAACAATTTCTATGATTACTTTTAATAGAAACATAATCTGTGCTCCTCCGCCTCCGCCTGCGCGGCAAAGACGGGTTTGGTGGACTGCATATAATATTTTTGTTTGTGGTGCGGGCCCCTAGGCGGGCGCCTATGTTGCCTATTCTTAAATTCGGCCTGGAAAGCAGGGATATAGAGATTTTAACTTTCTGGCTTTCAATCCTTTTTCGGAGCCCCATCTGATCTAGGGCCCGGGGAAATTCTTCCCAGTTACCCCTATTGTGGCGGGCCTGGCCATAGGCATCTGTTGATGAAAAGTTGAAGGTGGCTTATGATAAATTGGGTGACTATCTACGTTTCGCAACCATACTGCAGCGTTGGGTATATCTGATTGCAACGATTTTGAGGAGAATAGTTGCTACTAGCAAATGGTGATCACTTTCAATATCTGCATCCGTAAGTTCCACCTACCATGACTTGACTTGAACTATAGAAGTAAACAAAAACTTCACCATTGATGTTAGTAATTTGGTTTGATTTCCAATTGTGTTCCTAAACCAGTGTTTTAGGGCCGATATGCGAGTTTAAAGGCTCAGAGAGCAGATTTTTGTTAGTTGGCTGTTGGGTCGTGTGAAACTGGCCTTTGCGGCATTTCCTCCACTCCCAAGCCCGCACTGCGGCTACGACATGGTATTTCCTTCTCCTATTAGCAATCAAAAGACAGAACATACATGCAAACAAACAAAAGCGTTTTGATCGATGCTCCTCCATGTATATTCAACAAGTTGTCTCTCACGTATGAATGGCCTAATAACATCTCTTTTTCAGACATGCCTCATTAAAATACATACATATGTCTAATGGTGGGTCCATACGACAACGACTTTTGTTTGCAGAGACGTTTTTCCTTTACACTGCTATATGTATAATTTTGTCTCCGCAATAAATCAGCGTAACCAAATATCGCTGCGTAAGAAAAGCCGGGTTTGAAAGCAAAGTAAACTTCAAGCAAACTTTGCTGTAGACTGTGAAAGCTCTTTGTATCATATTGCTGCGAATGTTGTTGCTTTCAAATTACTTAAAAGCTTTCAGGAACATACGGGTCCGGCTGCAAATACTTTGGCTTTAAAATACTTTGCTGTGAAATGCGTTCTGTTTGCTTACAGTTTTTCAAAGCTATGCTCTCCAAAGGCTGTGAAATTTCGTTCAGCTTTGTTATTCGTGGTCCAACTTTATATTCAACTTTCCTGTTGAACAGAAAACTAAAATCTTCCTAACACCTTCCATAGTATACGATGTGGAAGCAATTCTTTACTGTTTATCGAGAAAAGCTTCAATATTTTTCCGCTGGATATCAAACATCAAAAACATGTTCATAATGCTATCCACACCAACACCAGATGTGTTTTTATTATTCTCATAAAAAGAGAAGGGGGTGGTCTCCGATCCTCGAACTTTCAAGCCTGGATTTCATTAGATAGCCTGAAGTGGTTCAGTGCGGCCCTATTTTCAAAATTCGACCGAGCTTAAGTGATCACCGAGCAAATTCTTTGATAATAGGACTTTAGGAGTAGTTCGTTTATACTCGCAAAAATGTCATTTCATGCCTAGTAAATGAATCAATATCAGTAAGTGTGTGAGCAAAGTGAGTTGACTGCCCTTCTGCTAGTATTAAATTAATATAGATTCAATCTAAATTAAACGATAAAACTCTAAAATTGTTATTCCAATGAATAACGATAACAGCATAATGGACTTTATTCATATAAATTAATCTATTCTCAGAATTTTTCCTAAAACTATAAAATTATGTGCGACATTGAAACAACATCATTAACATAAAAGCAACGTCCTGTGCAGGCATACATTATCTTTTAGCTCATTCAAAGCAGGTTTTAAAAAATATTACAAAAAAAATGAATTTTGTTCATAAATACAAACACGTGCAAAAATCCAATTCAAATGATATTTCTAAGCATGTTCCATATGCGATTAACAAGCGCTGCGTTTGCAAAAATAATGCAAAGTAATTTTTTTCATACCAAGAATAAAGATTTTTATTCTTTCGAGGCGCTTCTAATATATTCTTTTGGATAGAAAAAAAGAGGACTCCTGTTATGATAATTTGTTTGAAAAAAGTAATTTAATAATTAATATCATCTTGATTATTGGTTAAGGAGATACTGTATCTGCCTAGGCACTATACCGCACATTTGATGGCTCGTGATCCTTATTAAAGGTTCACTGATCTGCTGTGATAACACGCAAAAAATATACGTCCAAAAGTTTTGTGACTTAAAAAGTTCTTGGCAACTTCAAATTAAACTTTTGCAGTTGATGTAGTTTTGAAGAAATTTCAATAGCAGTTTAGCTGTGTTGTAGCGCCGTTAGGGTCACCGGTGACTGGCGAAGTCAAGATTACTAGAAACTAGAATACGAATATTCGGTCAAAAACGTACCGAACCGAACATTCGGCCGAATTATTCGGTTCAGTAAGCAGGTTCATATATGTATACAGGGTGTCTCAGACCACCCGTACCACCCCATTATTTCGAAGAGTTTTGAAAAAAAAAAAATGAAAACCAAAAAACACGTATCAAATATTTTTTCAAACTCTATCCAGCCATACCAAAAACGCCCCCTACCCCCTGTTAGGGGTAGGTGGTGCAACTTCAAAAACTTAAATGGAAACCCCCATTTTTTATTGCATATTCGGAATCTTCTTAAAAAAATATGAAGATTTTGTCCCAAGCATTTTTTACGATTCGCCATAGATGGCGCTGTAATCGGAGGAAAACGTTTTTATGACTTATTTATTTCCGCCGATTACAGCGCCATCTAAGGCGAATCACAAAAAATGATAAGAATAAAATCTTCATATTTTTTCATGAAGAATCTAAATCTGCAATAAAAAATAGGGGTTTTTATTTTGTTTTCAATTCTGCATCCCTTCCCCCAAAAAATAGGGGGTAGAGAGCCATTTTGATTATTAACTTGAAAAACCCTTAATTTTTATTGCAGATTTAGATTCTTCGTAGGGGGCGTTTTTGGTATGGCTGGACAGAGTTTGAAAAAATATTTGATACGTGTTTTTTGGTTTTCATTTTTTTTCAAAACTCTTCGAAAGAATGGGGTGGTACGGGTGGTCTGAGACACCCTGTAGAACAGAATCTGTAGAAGAACGACCTTCACCGATCGAGCAACTGAATGAAATTTATTTCTATGATAAAAAATATGCTAGCAAATGTGGGTTGTCTAGCGAAATATGTACAAGGCTATATTTAATAGGCGTTTTTTCGTTTTTTGCCGCCTTTTTCTATATTTTGGGGAGATACTATGCATTTTGGTGAAATTAGGGCCTCACCCTACGCATATGAGTCGACTGATTTGCAACACCAGTTTCAAACTGGTTTCAGCATTATCAAGCTCACAACCAGTTTGCAACCAAATGAAACCTTTGTCCACACACAAGCGCAACTGATTTTTGATGAATTGGTATTCAAATCCGACTTGACGGAGTATTCCCTGAATGGAATGCATGCAACGTAAATGTCGGTCTACTTTCAACTTTTTCTGTATCTATAGCCGCATGCGTCATAGCACGCACACACAATCATACGCTCCTTACTTAGATTTTTGGGCTATGTTTAAAAGCCGGGACGGAATGTAACTAAGCACTAGATGTTAGTGAAAAGTCGCTGCATATCATGGACCGCTGAATGCAACGCAGGTACGCTTGTCTGTCACCAGCTTGATGTTGCTTCCGACCGGCAAGAACAGTCGCACGCAAGAAGTTGCAAACTAGTTTCAAACCGGCCTGGTGGATTCCCAATTTTTTAAATTTTTGATTTTGTGAATAAATATGGTTTCACAGAGAAATGTTTGTTTCATTTACAAATACTACCTATGTACGGTTCCACAATAAAGCCTCTCTGAGATATGTAACTCTTAAAATAACGCTATTTAAGTATTCGGTAATTATTCGGCAAACTAACCGAATATTCGGCCGAATACGAACATTAAAAAATACGCTGAATATACCGAATACGAATATTCAGCCGAACATTCGGCACATCTCTACTAGAAACACAAAATTCGAGCAAAGGTTTAATGATTTTAATATTTTCAATTTATCATCGTTACTGATATGGTGTAAAGAAACTAATGCAAAAGTCTGGCAACGGTCCGATACTTCCTGAAGAGTAGGTTTACATCACTGACATATAGTAATGGACTGCTGATTGACGATGCTGAATGGCACCATTTTTCTCCAGATATAGAAAACCTTTTTCATGCAAACAAAAAAATTGTCTTCGAATTTAGGAGAAAATAAGTGATAAGATGTTTGTTATAATTAACGGAAATAAATTTCCATCACTCTTTTTTATTTATTAGCAGTTTTTTCATTAAATAAATGTATTTATTCCATAACCGTGACGGTTATTTCCCCTGTTTAACGAACTTTTCAAAATAGCTCAAGAGTGAGACAGAAGAACGAAAAGTATACCTGTCTATTTTTTTCTAATTATGTTTATATTGCTGACATGCGCCGACGATTACTGTTCATTGGGATTTAACGTGGGAGCGAGTCAGGAATAGTTTTTGGTGCCATTTTTTTGTATGGGATTTTGCTCATTTAGCAGTCCATTACTATATGTCAGTGGTTTACATGGAAAAAGTTATAAACAAAAGTTGCTAAACTTGGAGGGTGCAATCTTTTGCCCACGAAACTCACCCCCACCCCCTTACTCCGTCGCATGGGGTGGGGTGAATCTAAAATTTCAAATGGCGGCCCCCATTTTTTCTCACAGATTATGATTCTCCAAAGAGAAATCGAGCCTTTAGAAAGCAGTCAAAAACAGAGTTCGAGTAGGGTGAAATGTGGTCAAAACGGCGTACACAATCGTTAAACCTTACTTCAAGCTTTTGGGCGCATGAGGAATCGAGAGAGGGATAGATGGGAAATAAAGCTGCACATCGACTGCATACGTATGAATCTTAGAATATCGTTAGTAAAAACACTGAATAAAAGAGACCCAAAAATAGAGCCTTGGGGGACTCCAGCGTGGGGAAGGGCACTTGAGGAGATTTAGCCACCTAGTTGAACCTTTTGAGAGCTAGATAAGAAAGTTGCAAAAGTTAAAGAGCAGATAGAACAAAATGTGATTGTGATGCCAGTTTTTTGAGAAGCAGCGGGCCTGCAAAAAAAATTATATAATTCTAAGTAGTTTTGTTCATGAATTTGTGAATATGAAATGAGAGCGTAACAAACTATTGAGTCAGTACGAAACAAAGTATTCAGGCCAATTCCGAACTACGGTGGAATCGATTCCACTGGAATTTTCTTACTAGTATAGCATAAATGTTAATTTCGAAATTAGGAGCGAAACACATCTAGGCGTGCTTTGAACATATCCAAGTCCAAAGCTGTCTGCAAGCATATCCAACCTATGCGTTCAAATGAGATTGAACACATTAAAACTTGTCTCGCAAATTGTAGCCTTGGTTGACGGAATATTCCGTGAATGGAATGCATGCCACGCAAAGGTCGAGCTACCTCAAACTTTTTCTGCAATGCCGCATTCGACAAAGCACACACAAGCATACACAACAAAGCATGCCCTCGTTACTTACGCACTTTTCGGTCTATGTGTGAAAGCCAGGACGGAATGCCATCATGCAATTATATGTCATAGGAAATTTGCTGCAATTTATGGAGCCGCTGAAGGCAATTCATGTACGCTTGCTTACTCTCCGCTACAGCAGAATTTATGCGATGTAAGAAAATTCCGAAGGAGTCAATTCCAGCGGAATCAATTCTAGCGTAGTTTAGAATTGACATGAATACTTTGTTTGACTGACTCAGTAGTTCGTTTGATTTAAAATACAATTAGCCGTTAGGGTAATCTCCGTATGCTCATATACACGTGGGGAGTACCCTGTCGTAGGCATAGGATTACTTGATATTTACTTTGTTTCCATGAGCCAGTATTCGTTGAGTTTACAGAAAGATTTTTTGCTCAAGTTAACACGATGCTGTTTCCAGGACAATTCTGGGTGTAACTGACAGCTGAATGATTTTATGTCTTATCTCTGTTGGTATATGTGCAGCAAACACATTTAAACAAACCCATATACAAAACCCAGCTTAATCCGGCGTGTTTCGTGGAGTTTTATTGGATTTACCGAAACCTTACTCAACCCGCATTTCCGGGGGCGCTTACTCTGAGTTAACCCAGGGTAAACTCTACATGGAAACTCTGTGATTGATCACGTTCGAATACCCTAAAGAAATACACTTAGACGTTTTTGTGTTATTGCTGTATTGCTTAAGCCTAGTATCCTGTTCGTGCGGAATTCCGCTCTGTAGAGAATCCATATAATTAGTCTGAATTCCGCTTAGCTGGGAGAGTAATGTAGACAATGTAGACCTGACAGTTGGATAATTTGAAAGTGCTTCTGCGGCGTTATGAGAAATTGAGAAAATTGCTTGCCTATCGGGTAAATCCATTATTTGGAAAAAATAAAAGGAAATTTTATCAAAGATGCATGTTCTATACATACATATATACTCGTACTTATCGTACTATATTACATTTTTCAATCTCGTATGCCTCCGAAAAGTAAACGTCAAAATTTCCGCTCATGAAAATAGTAAATACATTTCTTCAAGCTAAGTATCCTGCGGAAAATGAAATGAAAAGTCTCCACTCAGAAAAAAAGCCATCTGTTTTCTAGAGTACAAAGCTCATTTACGGGTCTGAATTCCGCAAGAACAGGATACTAAAGTTTATGGACGGAATTCAGACCGTCCTCTAACCTGAATTCCGCACACTTTTTTAACATGCATTTTAAAGGGGAGTCTGAATTCCGCACGAACAGGATACTAGGCTTTAGTAGGCAGATATCATCAACTAAGTGGGATGATAGACGTGTCGACGTGTTGATGCAACACACGATCAGTTTGTTGAGCGGAGGTGGTGATACACGACTCAACACGCTATACTCAGCACTTTGTATAGTACAATGTGATTTTATGTGTGGGTGTGTACCCAACCAACAACTGTTTGACAGCTACGCATACGTAAACATTTTTCATGCAACTTGAGGAGAAATAGAAATCGTTTCTATTTCTTGACCCACGAATTGCGCGGTAAAAGCTTATGTTGATCAACATGTTGAGCGGTGTATCATCCCTATAACGAATTTAAATATTTTTGGAGTGTAAGGCCTTCCGCACACAGATTTTCAATTCCAATTTCAAACTGGTTTCATAATAAACACTCGCACAATCAGTTTGTAATTAAAATGAAACCTTTGTACAACTACGAGCACAACTGATTTTGGATCAATGGGTGTTCTGTCCGCACATAGTTTATAGTCACGAGGTTGTGCCAAGGGTCAAGTGTCGAATGTCAAGTAGTTCAGATGAAGTGCAACCATGCAACTGTAATCCGGCAAAAACAATTGCACCCCAGCTGTTCAGACTAGTTTCAACACGGTTTCGTTTCTGTCAACCCGTGTATGAAGTCCCACTTTCACGGGCAACATAACGAATCAGTCGACTCGTAATCTATTTTTATTAATACTTTGCAGTATTGTTAATACTTCTCTGTGAAGTCCCGGTTTTTATAACAGGTGATTGTACTGCCCAAATCTCCCGAATCCCGCGGACTTTGTGACTTCTGTGTAGTCCCGCATTACTGATTCCGTTTGCGGGATTGGATTCCCTAGTCATGACCGACTGGTTGTAACAAGGGTGACTCCTAAGATTGGTTTTTACGTATAAAAAAATTACCCTGTTTCTTGGGGAATAAAAATTACCTACTTAGAATTTGGTTCGCAATTTCGTTCGTTGATGAAATTGCCTGACCATACATACTTACAGTACATACTTATAGTTTCTGTTCCATTGTAGTATGGAATCACCTTAGGATATGTCAGGTATCCGCTATGCATGATTTAGAAATTATGTTTTTGTTTGAAATTTTTGTGTAGGAGCTTTTTGCGACCTCGAAGATGTTAAAGACTTAAGGAAGGCGCTCCCAGTTGCAAGCTGATAACGTAATTCGCGTATCTGCCCAAAAATTCTGATTATGACAAGCACACGCCCGAAATGCACTTCCGCCACACCAGCAAAAAATTCGAACGAGAAAAAGTGGTCAGCATTTTCGCCTGTTACCACTCAGCGAATTCCCTAAGAAGCTCTCATCCCTCCACCTCCTCCGGTGGATTACTTTCGTTTACTTTTGTTGCTCGTGATGCTTTCGGAATCAATAATTATTGCAGAAATGAAAAAATAAATAAACAAAAAAGGCCGCCGTGAAAACAAGAAATTAAAATCCACGTGATTTAAGGTGAACGTAAAACTGGGAAAATTACTTAATCGCCAGCGAAAAAAAAACAAACTGTGGCGCCTCGCTTATTCCGGCATGTGGAAGAACGACTTTCGATCTGATTTCAATGATGATTATGTTAATTAATGGATTAATTAATTATTTTTTTTGTGGTTGCAGATAAGCTCATTAGCAAGCGTGACAAATTGGCTTCAACACAGCTGCAGATAAGACGCTGTCATTATGGAGTTTTTATCACCGCTGCTACTGCTGATGCTCGTTGGAGCTGTGACGCCGTTGGACGGAGACGAACCGGTGGTGTGCGTGCCCCAATTGGGATGTGTTGAAGGTGTCCAAATGCCAGGATTCCGGACTGATTACTTTGAGGCTTTCTTGGGGATTCCGTATGCCTTGCCACCTGTTGGTGATTTACGATTTTCCGTAAGTTTGTTTCCTTTAAATTTGTGCTTGTTGATCCTTCTCTCGAGGCTTCTGTTTAAGGCTGGAGGAAGATAAGCAGGGTGAAATTTATAATTATATGTTAAGAGAGTGCCGTGATGGGGTGATGATTAACAGCAATTTTCCCCTCTTTTATGGTGTGGGTTCTAATAAATGTGATTTGGCGTTAATGAAATCTTTCCCCACAATTTATTTTTCTGAGTTCGAAAAACCCGGTTGTGAAACTAGTTTGAGGATGCAGGAGTAGGATTGCAGTGATATCATTATAATCTTTAATTGTGGTGGAGTTATAGTATTCCCTTCTAATGACGAAGTTAGGGATGGAGCAATATGTTTGGGTATTTGACATTCATTATTTTTACATCATAGATTTTTTTGCACTGACACTCTTGAAGAGCACAGCTACTGTAAACTCTTTAAGTTTCAGCTCGCCCATCTAGTTAACATTTTCTCGTTAACTTTACTCAGTACAGAAAGTGCCTTCTGTGAGCAGCTTGGCCGTTTTATAAAATGAGTTTAGTAGTTAGTAAGTGCTTGGCTATGTGGTAACAGCCGTGGATCCATCTGTATTGCTACACAGGCTTTGAAGATTCTCGGCAGTTTCGCCTGCAAGGCAGTAGAATTTCGCGGGGGTGTTGTAACAAACTGAAACTTCATTCGACTCGACTCTGGTTGACAGCCATCTGAGATAGAAGTCCAACAAAGCTTTTATGAGGCAGGAAGTTTTCCTATGCCTCTCTAATGAGAATCTGGACACCCTTGATCCAATCGATCGAAAGCTGGGTTCAAGTTAAGTTTTGAATGTCATGTTGGTAGATGACCTATTAACCATTCCAAACGGTAGAGAACAACTCGACTCTGGGGCGACCTTCCATCCCTTCCACAGCTTCCTTTAGACCTATTCTTTCCTTTTTCTATCCTTCGAGCTAAGCTTAGATGTCATAGACTAGCAGTATAAAGGGTGACACCTGATGTAGCAGTTGATAGGGTTAGGTTCAGTTCTCTATTGGTGAAAGTGCTCTATTGGTGAATCGAGAATTCTCCTATAAGCGAGTTGATATTTAAAGTTGGGTTAGGTTCTTCTTCTTTAACGGCTCTACAACCGGGATCCGGTCCTGGTCTCTCGCAACTGTTCTCTTCACCGGTCTCGATTCTGAGCCGATGTCATCCAGTTTGCCATCCTTAAGTTCTGAGCGTCCTGGTCTGCGCCATCCTTCCAGCGAAGTTAGATTAGGTTAGGTTCGGTTGAAATGGCTGCTCCTTGCTAGGGATCCCACTTAGGTACACCATTGGACCCATTGTAATGCCATTCTAATGTTGGGGCAAAATTCCGACCATTTCAAGCCATTTGGAACTTTTAATAAAGGAAAGTTGAGCCATGGAAGGTTCGTTTTTTCTTCGCTGGGAGATGGGAGATAGTTACTTCCTCGTCTTCATTACCACAACTTCTGAATGAGTCCTTGTGGGGAAGTCCTAATCGTTCGGCGTGCAGGCCAAAAGGACAGTGGCCTGTCAACACCTTCACTACATAGCTTATCTCTTTTTTGTTCAACCGAAGAAGAGATTTTGAAAGCTTTGCGTCCAAAGTCGGCCATATTGTGTGAAAAATACGATCTGAGCTCGACTCGAGCTACGCTGATATTTCTTACTGCTAGTTTATAGGTGGCTAAGGGCATTTATTTCCATCTGGATTGCCCTTTCCACTTCGGTTCCCTGTCTAGCAAGCTAATCTGCCTTGGAGTTTCCTCTCTGTCTCTTACACAGAGACCTGCGCCTGTTCAGAACAGTCGTGCTTGTTGTGACGGCAAAATTAAGAGCCTCGGGGGCCTGGCTATTCGATAGAATATATTATTTATCTTCAGCCATTCGAGAGCCTCCCAGATCGTAGTGACTTCCGCGTAGACTAAGAGAGGTATCTATATTCAATGCCTCGGAGAAGATATTACAACCCAATTTTTTACACATCTGTGTAGTGTAGATACACCTAGTCGGGATAACACCATCTGTTCAGTCATCTCCGGACGGAATCATGGTATTGAAACCTTTCTCCAAGGTCCACATAGGTGTAGCGTACTCCAGGTTGTCTGCAGGGGTGGCGAACCTCCTAAAAATGGATGAATATGGAGTCCATCCAAATATCTGTCCTGGCAGCCGACCAGACTGCCATTTGCTCGGCATATATGTCCAAAGGAATAAGATGACATAAGACATCCAGCGAAACTGCTGGGGTGCTTCTCATTGCACTACTAATACACTGTTCAGCTGTTCTTTGGACCTTTCTAGTATCTGTCGATATGTAATGTTCTGTAATGCAGTCCACCATACCGGTATAACATGCATAAATTTAGGTCTGATTACGGCTATATACAACCAAGGCACGATGCGGGGTTTAAGCCCGCAATTGACTCCGATCGTTCTTTGGTATAAAAAGAGAGCTGTTTTGGCCTTATTAGCTCTCTTTAAAAGGTTCGGTCTCTCTATGATCTTGAGGATAAAGAATGTGAGACATGTAAGAGCTCTAGATTGAGGTAGGAGATTTTAACCGCTTTTGGAATTAAAGCCATCTTCGCTACCCCCCCAGGACTTTGGAATGTAGCTTAGTCGAAGGAAACTCCTACAGATGGTTGCAAGCTAGTCCAGAATTTGGTCACTGACTTTCTGAATTTCAATAGGTTTAATTCCGTGTAGTTCATGTGGAGTAAGTCCCTGTTTATCAATCTGTCGATTGTACCTAAATTATATTCAGTTGTGCTCCCAAAACCTGTTTCTTCAGATAGCGCAAGAGATGTCGAGCTAGCAAAGTGGGTATCGAGCAGGAGTTTCAATGACTCCTGGCTGCTTGTGGTCCATGTACCGTCTGCTTGCTGCAGCAATTCTTGGTACATTGGGCTTTTAGAGAGAATCCTTTCTAAGTCTTGCGGTGTCTAAAAAATCATCTATTGTCTCACAAAACGTCTTCTAGGATTCGCTCTTTAACTTAGATATGCAATTAGTACTTGAACTCCTGAGACGCTCTTTATAGTTGTGCCAGTCTGAATCTAAGTTAGACCATTTGGACTTATTGAAGGCCTTTCTACTTTTCGACCTTAGTTTGAGAAGCTTTCTGTTCCACCAAGGAAGTTTGGTTTTACCCCTGTGAATGGGACAGGCTGCTTGCAATGCATTATTTAGGAGACTGCTGAGATTCCTGACCTGATATTCGAGATCTTCAGCGTTCCATCTGTGATACGGACATTCCTGTAACCAGGGGCCTTCTTCACAGTTGGATTACATCGATGACTTGTTTTCAAAATCTTAAATTATCTGTGCACGAAAATACAAAAGGGTCTTCTCTGCTGCTTACCTCTACCCTCATAATGGTCATCTAAGTTGTAGTCAGGGCATATGCAAACATTCATATGTTTATTGGATAAACGACCTAGGTTTACCAAGGACGAAACATTATCTGAGGTACAGTGGCATTCTCCGCATTTTGTTTTCTAATTATTGTTGTCGTCTCTGCCGTTGCACTCGTCATATCAGCAGACAGACTCCTCATCTATTTTTGAGGTTTCAGATGCCTTCGTGACTGATACAAGTGCCTCTGTTGTTATAGTAGTCAGTTCTCTGTCTACCTACTATCCTGTAGCAAAATATTGTTTGTTACTACAAATTTAATCAGACTTCAAATTCCTTAAGGCCCCCATACACGGTCCAATTGGTTGTACAGCGAAGTGCGGTTGTACAACCAAAACTATCGATTGTGGGCCGGTCGGCCGATCAAAATACATTGCGCTTATAGGTTTGATGAAAATCTGGTTGTACAGCCAATTTGACCGTGTATGGGGGCCTTTACTCTCTCCCAATTCTCAACAAGTTGCCAAAACGTGCGTTCTATATTTTTTCACCAACTGACAATACTTTTCTTCATGAATAAGAAAAAACAATTTTTGGAGTGGTTTAGGATGCGTGGCATACCCTCATTTAATTCTCTTCACAAGCATTTATAGCACTATTACCTTTTTTATAGCAGCACTCAAAACAATCATGGCTCCTCCACATAATAATAAAAAAAACTTTTCTGTTATCACTTGGCAGAGGAACAAGGATTCTCTCCCTTCATTTGGCCTAAGTATGTGTTTATTATATCCCTTTATTTTATTTGCAGAATCCCGTACCCAGTCACGCCTGGGAGGGCATCCTTAAAACTCAAGCGCCGAAGCCCGATTGTATACAGAAGAATTACCTGCTGCCTGATCCCTTGGTGTCCGGGAAGGAGGACTGCCTCTACCTCAATGTTTATCGTCCGGTGGTAAGTGATTAATGCACACCTTTGATTAAATTTGCGCCATTAACCGGGCAACTGAAAATTAATTATCCACTTTTAGGCAATATCGGATGCCCTGATGCCAGTTATGGTCTACATCTACGGCGGCGGGTTCTTTGCCGGGTCCGCCAATCCGGGACTTCACGGTCCGGAGTATTTTATGGATACTCGTGAAGTGATTCTTGTGACATTCGCTTATCGCCTCGGAGCTTTAGGTAATTATTTTGGAGCTTTTCCTATCAATGTAAGTTATGCGGCCGCCTGATAAGATTAATCGAGTGTGGAGCAGCGCTTTCCTATTCACGGCCGGATCGACGGGCCCCTAAGGGGTTGGGGGTGGATTGTTTACATTCCTCATTCCCGTAGACTCATGTATTTGAACAGCTGATGAAAATAAAAAAAATTTTATTCTCAGGAATGTTGCCGGAGAAATTTGATTAGAATTTTTTTTTTGGTGGGACAGGGGATATTTTTTATAGCTTTGAAATAGTCTGATAAGGAATTTTCGTACTTGGCACGTGCTTTTGGAAATTTCATTCTTATCAAACGATATTTAATAACTTAATAAATATTTCGGTTTGTAACCAGTACGATTTAATTGCAATTTGATTTAGTCTATTAAGGATACGTGCCGTTCGGCCATGGAAACTATCTCAACTTTTGGATCATTGAAGAATTTTTCGCACTTAATCAGCGTTTCGCACGTTTTATATAATGAGGCAAAATGGGATCTTTCATCACTAGTTTTGTGAGCATTGTGCTATTAAAGACTTTGGCTATTATCAGTACCGGCTTTAGAGGTGGCCAACCCGGGCGACCTCCAGAGGACGCCATGTCCCAGGGGCGTCGCCGCGATCTTGTAATGTGTTTTTAGTTATTAAATGATAACACAATACAAGACACAACGCCGGACATGCACAGGAAGGAAACAAAGCTTTTGTTTGAAAAAATTTAAAAGACAGCTGGCAAGGGACGCTTTATTATACGTTCTTTCAAACTATTGTCTTTAGTTTGTACCAATAAACCAGTGCTGCACAATAACTGATCTTGACAGCCACACGAGCTTCCTCGGAAGTTGCAGATCGCTCCAATCCTACTTTTGAGTTGAACTGAGAGAGATATAGTACCCTATATTGTTCTCTCTTTTCTTCTTCGACTATGATACTCTATGATACGTACACTGACACTAAAGCTTTTATAATTTGTGTATCTCGCGACACCAATAAAGGTCTTAACATCTTACCTCCTTGCTTCTTGCAAGACTGTTCAAGCCAAATTTTGATTCCCTTCTATCCCTTCTAGGGGCCTCGGTAGTCTAGAGGTAAGGCGCCTGACTGCTATCCCCAGAGGTCCCGGGATCGAATCCCGGCGGCGCCACGGTCTTTCGCCTTTCCCATCTAACTTTCCTTCTTTCTTCTTCCCTCTTTACATTCCTGATTCCACTGTCATAGCCTTCCCTAGTCCTTCCCCGCTCCACCAAGCGCAGGCCATCCTGCCTCGTTTCAGGAGGCATAACACTCCAGCGAGTTGTTCTCGACGCCCCGATGTCAGAGTCGCGAAATGGTTGTGAGTAGGTGGAATAAAATATCGCGGCTAGGTTGTGACAGTTACTTCCTTCTCTTCTCTCTATCTTCCGGCTAGACTGCTGTTCGACATTCACTCCATACGAAAAAAAAAAATAGATTGTCGACAGTACAAAGTTTCCCTAAGCCTCTAGTCCAGTGATTCTCAACCAATGTGACGCGGCACACAAAAGAAATTCTTGATGTGTGCCGCCAAATTTTAGAAATGCAAACAATAAAAATTATTTTGTATGTTTGTATTGTAGTGCAGCTTCAGGAAACAACCGATCACATATTCGCATTAAGACAGGTAATTTAAAATACGAAAGCATTTAATAAAGAGACCCACCTTTTTTTCATTGACTTGTAAGACAGAATATGATCTTGCGCTACGTTCAAAAATCTACGAAGCCATGGTGGAACTGAACTTTCCAGACCAATTAATTCAATACACTAAAACTTCATCGAATGATAAACGGAGTGAGAATAGGGAGCAATTTTTCGGTGCGAACAGAGGCCTTAGGTAAGGAGACTCCCTATCCTGCTTACATATTATTAGCAAAAACGGTCCGGTAGGAACGTATTGAAATCAGAGGGCCAATTCTAAACAAGTCCATTCAGCTAATGGCATATGCAGATGATATAGTCATCATAGGTAAGGTCAATCGACTGCAGCGAAGGAAGTAGGTGTAGCGTTAGGCAAAGCAGCATCAAAGAGCAGCAAAGACCACAACATTACGGCGAAAATTAAAAGAAGAATACTGCTAGCGAACAGGGGCGGCGGAGCATAATCATTGTAGGTGGGGAGCACGCGAATTATATTATTCGGTCAATTGGATTACGAGCTGGCTTTAAATTCTTTGGTTATGGGGTTATGTGCGACTAGCAATTTGGAAGGGGCCCTTATGAGCCTAGCTCGACCACCCCATGTGGACCCCGATTAGATTGCCCTATAAGGCCCACACCGAGTATCTTATCCCTTGCCTCATTCGCGGCTCGTCCTACGGAAATGCCTCATTTGGCCCCCGGAAAAAAATCATTGCTCCTCGATTCCGAGTGGAAAAGGGATTCCGAAAAGTTTGAGAAGTTCGGCGTGTATATGTAAATAATAACTGCGCCTTACCTAAGGCCTCTGTTCGCACCGAAAAATTGCTCCGTATTCTCACTCCGTTTATCATTCGATGAAGTTTTAGTGTATTGAATTAATTGGTCTGGAAAGTTCAGTTCCACCATTGCTTCGTAGATTTTTGAACGTAGCGCAAGATCATATTCTGTCTTAAACTCAATGAAAAAGTGTTAAACTCTTAATATTAAACTCTTTCGTAATTTCAATTACCTGTCTTAATGCGAATATGTGATCGGTTGTGGACTTTTGTTTCCTGAATTTGGCGGCACACTTCAGGAATTTGGCACACAAAAGTGCCGCGGCACATAGGTTGAGAATCACTGTTCTAGACAATAAATCAAATTTTAAGACGCACCACGATGATATTGCTTCGAAAGCCAACAAGCTTCTTGGCTTTATAGAGAGAAGAGCCCAAGAATTCAATAACGTTCGTGTCACAAAAACTCTTTTCTCCTCGCTCGTCCGCAAAATCCTAGAATATGCTTGTCCGATATTCCAGGTAAGCAGCAGTAGATTGGAATCAGTTCAGAAGAAATTTCTCCTCTTCGTTCTGAGAAACCTACACGACCCGCGCGACATTTTCAACTTACCTTCATACACGGACAAACTCAAAAAGTTAGTTAGAACTCATTCCGCTGCCACATAGGAGGAAAGTTCCTTCTTATCTCTTGCTTAACTTTGGACGTCCTGAACGATAACGTTAAGGTACAGTTCTTGTCCGGTTGAATCAAGTTCGTTACAATAGGCATACAAAAATGCTTGACTAGGTGACTATTTTCACCTTAAAACGTGAAACAAGAAACCAGAAACCAGAAAGGTGAAACCATATAAAATTAATTCACCGGGAAAAGAACTACATTGACACCAGAAAAATGTTATATCGACACCAAAATTTTGAAAATAATTATTTTATAGCTTTATAGTTTTCTGGAGTCAGTATAGTTCTTTTCCCGGTGAATAAATTTTTTCTGGTTTCACGTTTCTGGTTTCTGGTTTCACATTTTCAAGGTGAAAATAGTCACCTCCAATGCTTAAAGAATACCCTAATCGGACAGAATATGCAAAGAACGAACCCGTCAATAGATGCTATATGACTTTTAACAGTCACAGTGCTTGCTTCTCATCACATATTAAAAAATGTTGACTCGTGTGAAACTGACCAAAGCGGCCGGCTGCAGACAGTTTTGTATAGACAACCAAAAAATCGTATGGATGTAGGGTAAATCGTAACGGTTTAAACGCTAAGACGTTTTCATTTTTTTGGTAGAAGTTTACAAATCACCTTGTAGTTTTGTTACGCTTTGACCCATTGAGTGTGGTAGCAATGTACGCAGAATACTCCCACCTATCTAAAACTGTAAAAGTCAAGGCCCCAATCTACCAACTTCCAGAGTCATCCAGGTGTGAATATGAGCTAATTACCAGGTGTGAATATGAGAACCTAATACCTACTGTTTTGTCCCATATATTACGATCTAGGATAAGAGAGGCAATAGACCGAACAATGAAGCAGTCGATCGAATTCCGATCCCTCCTTTTCCTTGCTTTAGTAGACTATGCGAAAGTTTTCGACTCGGTTAAGCGGTGCTTTATATGGCAAGCACTACGGCGGCGTGGACTGCCTCATAAAATAATAGAATTGATGAAATCCCTATATATAATTATATAATTCTAAATATAGAGTTCTCCATAATGGTAAATTATCCGACAGCTTTAAGGTGAGCTCAGGAGTACGTCAAGGATGCCTACTTTCGCCTTTACTATTTATTAGTATTAAAACAGTCTCCAGTCTTGGAGAAACTGGGTTCATCGCCACCTTCTTCAACACCGCCTGAACCCTCCTCACCCTTAACCTATTCCCCCCGTACTAAGCTTACTGCTAGACAATGCACCATGACATGACAAACGACATGTAGTACAAAGGATTATTCCTGAGCTTAGCACTGCTACATAAAAAATGTTATCAATGTTATCTAGTTTTGGCATCCCTAAGCTCTGGAGGTCCTGGTATGCGTGAGATAGCAGGGCCGAATTGTACGAATAATGGTTTGAATCGCTAGGTTATCTACCACATTAGGCGCGATGCAGATTTTTGACTCAACTGATTTGGCTCGATGAAACTTCTTGTTTTCAAATTCTAAATCTAAGGAAAGAATTTTTCTTCAAATCAAAATGCGGCGTAGATGAGATTTTCAGTCTTCTTTTTTGTTTAAGGAGATTAACAAAGTGAATCACTGTTGGAACAAGTGTGTAGATGCAAGGGGATTAGTTAAAAAATAAAGAGGTTGAAGAAAATATTTGGATATCAGTCAACGAACCTCGTATAAAGCAGCTTTTGAACAACTTCAAAACTTGACAAAAAAATTGTTTCCCATAGTATTAAAGCAATTTTTAAATATTTTAGGCTTCCTATCAACCGGTGATGATAACTGCCCAGGAAATTTTGCCCTAAAAGACCAAACTTTAGTTTTAAAATGGGTACAAAATTACATCCAAGATTTTGGGGGCGATCCTGAACGTGTTACAATATTTGGACAAAGTGCCGGTGGTGCATCTGTGCACATGCACATGTTAAGTCCACTCTCTAAAGGTTAGTTTATATTAAAAGAAGAAAGAATGAAAATGAATTGTATTTTAATTACTTCTAAATAGGATTATTTCAGCGAGCAATAGTCATGAGTGGTAATGCAGCTGCACCATACAACAAGGTGATTACCAATCCCTTAGAACAGGCCCAGAAACAGGCCGATTATTCTGGAGTTAAGAACTATAATCAACTTTCAACGAAGGAACTCGTTAATGCATTGAGAAAGGTGGATGCTACTGTTTTAGTTAATTCTGGAGATAAGTTCAAGGTGAGCGTTTATTTTTTTCATAATTTATTCCAACAAATTTTTGTTTTGTTTTAAGAAATTCTCAGTTCATTTCATGTAACAACCATGCCAAATCCAGTGATGGTGAAGATTTGAATCATTTATGTTTGAAAATAAGAAATGTAGAGCCAGGTCCACAGAATTGTACCGAAACGCTCCTGCCTATGTCACATAAAAACAAACACCTCCTTCGTGTCCTCCATCCTTCCCGCGTGTCCGGCATAAGCTTTGTATCATGGGGTCTAGGGTTCCATTGGTCCACCCGTATTAAGGCCCAATTATAATGAACGGATCTGAGCGGATTGGTATGTCAAAAAAACGCATTTGATCGGATACAAAACTGGCTGGTTATAATAACGCATCTGCTCGGATTCAAACGTCAAAGTTTATTGTAAATAAGAGTGCAAAAAATTCTTCATTTTGTTGTTTTTATAGCCAATTTTGGCTTTTTTATAAATAATTTCATAATTTTTAACTTCGTTGACGAGATGGTCGCCGGTAAACAATTTTGTATTTCAACTGTTAACGTTATGTTTATTAAATTTTTGACAGTTCAATGCGGCAATTTCTAATCTTTTAGAAACGAATGCGCTCAAATCCGACCAAATCCGCTTGAATGCGTTCATTATAATCGGTCAGGTCTAAAATGTATGTCGGGAAAACCAATTTGACAGATCAATCCGTTTTGTTGCGCTCAAATCCGTTCATTATAATTGGGCCTTTAGACTCTTCCTACCTCCTCTGCTGCCATGGACTGGTCGCCCGCCATATTCTATTACACTGCTTTTAGCTTCCCCTTTCGGGTCGTAAAATCTCTTGGGGATCATTCCTGCACGCATGCTACCTCCCTGAGGGCCAAGCAAATCTCTCTCTGTGTCTTACCTTCGACGCGATCAATGATGCCGCAGTAAAAAAGAAATTCAACAATGGTTTACTACGAGATGGATCACACCGCTACTCAGCAGCACCCTGATAACTAGATAATGAGATGAAGTGCGATTCGGTAAAACCAGGAGCCTCAAACCCAGGTTAATGTCTGGATCATTTATCGATCCTTAAGGAGCTAAACCTGGAATCAATGATATCATCATTGCTGCCACTCTCTCTTAACCACAACTGCCCATTTAAACACACAAACCGCTTACGACGATTATTTGAAATAGGTCAGAATAGCAACATAGCAGGCCCCTCTTTGGAGGAAGGACGGCCTTTTGGTATACGGACGGTTCCAAAACCGATAAAGGAGTAGGACTGGGCGTATGGTGTGCCTAAAGAGCACAAAATATCCATGGCTCCATGGACCTGTATTAATTAGTCCCAAATAGCTCTAACATTATTATTTTGTCAGACAGTCAAGCTACCCTGGCGGTCATTAAATCTCACAGGGTGTCTTCAAAGACTGTAGGGCTAAGGTAGGGGCAGACTCATCACTTGTCGGTCTGCAATCTTTCTGCAGTTTAGCAAGCTGCCACTTAAAAACGGCCATCAATAACTGGGTCGACCAGCTGTTTCTTCACAGCTGGACAAGGACCCAAATCGTCAAAGCTAAACGGGGCAAACTTTTAAATTTCAAGTGGTTGGATCTAAAAATAATAACAGAGCTTGTGACGAGCCACTGTTCACTTTATAATTAGGTGTTTGGTTTGAAGCTCGGGAGAGAGTATCTCTGAGGCTCATCTTCCAGTGAAGTTTTAGGTCTAGGGTGATTTTCAGTCCATCCAATATGGCGAGGTACAAGGCAGGGATTTCTCAGTGAATAGCATTAACCACATTTTCCTGGGTTAACTTCCAGACCGCAGTCTGCTGCCAATCCGCTAACTCTGCTCACCTATCCTTCCATGATTTCACTGGTCGATTTAGCACCTACGTCATTAAAGGAGTCTTCAGCACGACGACGGATGTTACGTTAATTGGCTTATAGCCCTTCGTGGGTTTGTGACCTCTTCTCCTCGTCTGCCTCCATCTGCAGCGTTACGGGCAGAGCCGAATTAAGGTTCTCAATTCCTCTAGGCAGAACTTGACAACTTGACGAAAAAATACGACGACTGAAAGAATCAACGATTATCAGTTATCGAGGCTCGAGAAGTCGCTAAAAATCGTCAAGAATGAATACGAATATTGCACAATCAAGCTTTTGCGTCTTGCGTTTGGGTCTTGGAAAACTTTTGCAGTTTGGTGAACTTTTCCCAAGGCACAAACCACTTCAGCACAAAGCAAAAGGGAAAAGCTCGACTGGTGGCACCGGACCAACATGGAGAGTTCAACACATGATCAGTTATGATGATAAAATGAAATATAATTGGGTTAATGAAATACAGGAGAAGCTTCGCATGTCCTTCGATTCTTACAAAACATCGGCCTCGATTCCCTGATCCGACGGGAGGGAAGTGAGTGAGGATTTGACACTTTGCGATTCTCAAATCCGCAGTCCCGGATAGGTTTAAATCGAAAATTCGGAGTGAAGACTCACGCGATAATGAAATATATGATGTCGGATTATCTCAGGCGCATTTGTCGTTCAAATCCGCAGAAAATTTGTTGCGGATCACACTTTTACAGCGCGGAAAATGTCAAAAAGAAATTCGGGGTTGCGGATCTGAGAATCGCAAAGTGTCAAATCCGCAACTCACTTCCCTCCCGTCGGATCTGGGAATCGAGGCCATTGTTGTGAATTTACAGCCCGGTCGGACTTAGATCTCACGTACTGTACTCCCTTGAGCTTTTAATTCTCTGAATCGTGAGTTTTCGTAAAATTTTCATTTGAAAGGCCGTACAAGCTTTTGTTAATCCCGTATTGTTTGGGAGTGCAATGTACCCTTTTAAGCACAGCTTTTTGTCCATTCAGTTTGGTCCTACTGCTTGCGCCGCAAAGTCGGTGGCTTATATGGTGGACTGCGAGCGCCTATGTTACCTATGCTTAAATCCGACATTGATTACAGACTGCGTGGTTTATAGGGGACAAGCTATTAAAAGCCCAAAGAAACTTCTCCTGTGAAATAATAGTGAAAATCTAATTCCAGGAGTTACCATTCTGTTACCTTATTTTGTAAGAAATAACTTTTCTAGTTTTCATTACGTTAGTCAATAAAATTTTAAAATTTTTAACATTTTTATTTTAGTACTGGCACGTTGATCCGCTAACAACATTCCGACCAGTTATTGAATCAAATTCATCTGGAGCCTTCTTAATAGAAGACCCTGCAGAAACAGTTCGGGTAGGCAACTACCATCATGTTCCATGGATGACAGGATTCGTTCCTTTCGAGGGCGCTGTTCGTGCACTTTCCATAATATCAAACGAGAATCTACGGAATGAGTTCAATTCAAAATTCGATTATCTGCTGTCAAGTTTAATGGAATTCACCGCCAAGTCCAAGTACCAACAGCAAGACAAAGTCAATAAGCTTGTAAATTTCTACTTGAATGGGTCAAACGAATTAACGCTTGACAACGCCCAAGGATTTGGAGATGTAAGTTCTGTGTGACAGTTTAATGGAATTTATTTTTATGTTTTATTATGTAGATGATATCCGATCGGGCATTCCTGCATCCATTGTACAAAAATATTAAGAATTACGTCCATTATGCTAACACAGCTGAAAATCCAGTTTATTTGTATAAATTCGCTTACAAAGGGGCTTTCTCTTACTCGTTTGCTTACACCGGGAATTTAAATAATTATGGTAAGTTTGAAAACATAAAAACAATTCAAATAAAAATTCACATTTTTTACAGGTGTTGTTCACTGTGATGAATTGATTTACTTATTCCGATCACCATTCCTGTTCGGTGAGGGATTTAACTCTTCTTCAAGAGATGCGAAAGTCTCCAGTGCTTTAGTGGAGACGTTTGTTAGTTTCGCGAAGAATGGGTAAGAAATTATTATTATATTATTTTACAATCCCAACATTACAAAAATTTCACACCTTTCAGTGAACCGAAAAAGTTTGCACCTATAAAGCCATGTAATAGGCAGTCTTTCAGTCGATCGGAAAGGATAGAGAATACGATGTGCGATTATCAGGAGTTTAAGAACAGTGTGGAGTCCTCGGAGAGTTTTATTGTTGAAGGAAATAATTTCTTTGATCTTGATGTCATCCGTTTTTGGGATGACCTTCTGAACTGAATTTTAATTTACAAATTACTTTTTATGAAAGTTTTTAAGAATAATATTATTTTTTTTTAGTATTTTTACTTATGTAAATTTGTTGAATTTTTTTGTTGTTTAGGATAAGAAATATATTTTTATAAATTGTTTTTTTGTTATTATGTTTTTCTTTGGAGATGTGAAGTTGAGATCTAGCTTACGGCGATTTTTGGCAATTTCTTAATCCTTATAAACATCTTTGAAAAAGGAACAATTATTTCACGCGCAGAAGCAAACCCGGTTTTAGATGCAAATCAGGTGCTGTGGCTCCGCAACAAAAACATACTGTGGTCTTCCAGTATAAAGCCGTGTTTACATCACAAAGTTCACTTTAAAACTCTTTTATCGCACAGAAATTTGTATGCTTACAAAGCATTTAATACAATTATTACACCAGATGATGATTTCTTAGTCAATATGCTTTATTCGTTAATGAAACTGTGGATCATTTATCAGCCGATTAAGTTTCCTTTCATCGATTATAGATCGTTAATCAATATCTCCAGCCTAATTAACTCCTTTAGTGCTCCAGCTACTGCAATATATTCGGACTCAGGTGTGGCAGCTTTTTGCCGATTGATTGCGAACTGACTGGTCACCCATTTAATAAAAATATAACAATTGATGTTGATTTTATAGTCTTGGTTTCTTTTGCATAATCAGCGTCACTGTAACCGATTAGTGCTCTCGTTGCATGTGATGCATAGTGAAATGCCATGTATTATCGTCCTTTTTATATACATAAAAAATTCTCTTCACTATATTTACGTGGACATACCGGCTCTCATTTCCCACTGCATATTGTATGTCAGGCCCTGTTCTGACACATAAATACATCATCATAGAATCTTCACAATCACTTACATTTGATTCGTATCAATCGGAGTTGAAACGGCATTTCAATTACTCATGTTGTATGTTGACAGTATTTTTCGAGCATACGCTGCTTGACTTAAATGCATGCCTCTGAAAATTTCCATGCCTAGAAAAGTATTTAAATTCGTTGTCTTGATCTTAAACTTCTCACGCAAATGTTCAAGTGCCGGTATAACATCTGCTGCAGCAATCAATCCATCATCAACATAAATTGCTAAGTAGACTTTCTTTCTATTCCATCATCTAAACGCCTGGTTTAAAGCAAATAAACTCTTCATAAGTTTACAAATCCTCCCTGAATCATCGTTATAGCCTGGTGGTTGACTCAGATATATCGTGTCTTGAATTTGTCCATAATGCAGTTTTGAAGTCATATAGACACAATTTCATATTTCCTGATGCTGCTATTAGCAGCGTTTTTTTAATGAACTAAATAGTTCTTCCCCTTACAAACCTCAAGACCTAGGTTTTATCGGGGTCTCTATCAAGGTTTTGGGAAATTTCAAAATTTCCCTTTCTTTTCGGAATGTTACATACTTTTAGGCGATAGGAAAAACTTCTTTTAAAAATAAAAACTACAGGGAAGTTACGAGAGCAAATTTGCAACAAATAATTGAGTTTTTAGAAATTTATTTATTATTTTCTAGCACCACTATTCAAGATTTGTAAACCCCGATCGTTTTTACCTACAGTCAGGGGCGGCGCTTTCATAGGTGCGAATGGTGCACTTGCACCGGTCGCAATTAAGATTTAAAAAAAATTAAAAATTAAAAAAAAATTGAAGTTCTCTCAGAAATCGCAAAAAATTACACAAATTTACCCAATTTCTGTAAGAAAAAACGAGAAAATGTCAGGTAAAATTTGAAGTTCAGTACACCAATTTGCTCGAACATGCGCAATTCGGCCGGTGAAGCCGCGGTATTACTGTCTAAAAAATTACTATGGCCAGTTTCACACGGGCCAAGCAGCAAAAACGTCTACTCCCTTCTCCGCAAACGACGACATCCGCAGATTATTGTGGGTTGGATGTTGACGCATGTGAAACTCCTATTTATATAATCTTTTTTATGTTATAGCTTAGAATAGAGAACTACAGGAAAGGTGTAAAATCCCTGTATGTGAACGTAGTGAAATCTGGGGGCTAGACAACTGTCCAATTGGGTTAGTTAGCTGCTTGTGCTCCCGTGTTCGGTGGAAAACTTTTTTAAAACAATTTTTTTTATAAAGTTATCTGAAATTATATCCTCAAAACTAACTTAAAAAAAGAAATAATGGATAAAGAATAGTTTAAAGTGTAATTAAAGTTCTAATGAATGAAAAAAAGAACAATGAAGTGTGCAGTTTGTGAATGTAGGAATAAATCGAAATTTGCGCGAGAAAAATCGTTCTTCAGGTGAATGTGTTAAATAAAATACTTTCTAAACATATATATTAGATATTTAAATTAATAAATATGTGAATCATTGCGATAGTCCAAATAATATAAATTTTGTTTGCATGACTTTCTTTGTTTACATTAACTAATCCCACGCAAAATTCAGAAGGATCAGCTGATTAGATTTCGGAGTGACGCCGTGTAAAAAGTTAATTTCTGGGGGCAAGATTTTATTTTAGATAACTAACTCATAATTTTAACTCGCTCTTGCCCCTCCTTTATTCCACCCGGTTTTTACGCTTGTAGTGTACAAACAACTACGTGCGTGGGCACTCATATCTACAAAACGAATTTCACTACGCTTTAATTCGGCGAGGGCTCTTCCTGTAGTTTTGTATTCTAAGTGTTATACGCATTATTATTATGCTATCTGATATTTTGCACATACTATGAAAATTATTTCTTCATTCCGCGAGTGTTTGTGTCTTTTCCATTGCCCTTCACTGGGTCATAAAAATGAACATCTTATGGGGCGCAATATGACCTAGTGCACCGGGCGCAAAATCAAGCGCCGGCTCTGCCTACACTAGTGACAATACACAAAAAAAGTGCAACCTTTATACTTTGACGTAGGTCTGAGAGGCCTTGGCTATTAGTCTATTATTGTAAAATCGAAAAAATTAATTATATTACTTAAGGCTCCTTCGATCTGTCAAAAACACGATACCAACAAGAATTTTGATCATATTGGCATAAACTCTGTTGGCACGGTCATTATTGCAGCGGTAACATATAGAGGTGCAAAGAGGTTGCTTGTCAACAGGGACTAAACATACAAATATATTGCAGCTGACTTTTGATGCTTTCACAGCGGTTTTCGACATTTTGTATTCCCCAGTATTAATACTTTGCGATGTACATATCGTCGCTTATCCAGAATAGTGTCGCAACTCAAAAACAATGAATTTTACAGGGGAGCCATTTGAAAGTTTTTAGTTTCATACAAGCCCATGTTATGATCTTGGATTCCACCGGGTTTCCAGCGGTCATTTTTAGAAGTATTAATATGGATTTTTGCTACATAAAAATATGCATATTTAGCTATACATTCTTAAAATAAACTCGAAATTGGAAATTTTTGAGTTGTACCACTATTCTGGATAAGCGACGATGTAGAAATCAGGACAATTAAGTTTAAGTAATGCATCCCATTTTTTTTTCTTGAAAAAAATGTAAGTATCATTTTGTTAACCAGTAATTGATGACCATTCTATAAGTTTTCAACTACCATTGTTTGATACCTTTAGATTTAAATTTGATTTGAATATATCACCACCATAAAACAATTAAAATGTTTGAATATATCACACTATAAAAAACCACAAAAGTTTATCATTCCATAACATTTATTAAATAACATTTAAAACCTTTCAAACTTACATCATGAAACGCGTCGCTATTTCTATCTACATACACACATATTTAAGCCAGTTTTGTCTACGATTATTCCATATTTATAATATTTTTATTTTAATATTGCGTATTTCAAAACTATTTGCCTTCACTTACATTCTAAAAACAGCACATTTGTGATAATGTAACAGTGTTATGTAGAAACTCAACAATTATGTTTTTCTTCTTGTTGCACAAAATTCATGAGTGCTTATAAATTTTATATTTTTGATATATATGTATATATATGTTCTGCTTAAGTAAGTTTTCCACAAAATATACAATTGTATTGTACTTCCAAATATATATATAGACCGAAATGTTAGCAATACTTTGTATTTTATTAAATTCTTTTATTTTTGTTGTTGTTTTGTTTACTTTTTGGCGAGATTATTGTCATTTATTTTTTGTATTTATTTTTTTTTGTTTTTGATTTTCTACTCTAGTCTATCACTAGTTATTAGTTTTCTACCCGCTACTTTAGTAGAGTTTTATCTAAAAATATTATTTCCAAATGTTTTAGAAGAAATGTGGATTGTTTAGAGGCAGTATTGAACCGATATTGATGCTTAGTGTGTTACTGAAGGAATCTTTTTCTTTTTTAGATAGTAAAAAGCGTTTTTGATTTTAGCTATGCTGCAAAAAAATTGTAATATATAACTGCAAAATAAAATTGAGTTTTTAGCAACAACATGATTTTTATTTAAATCATCTAAAAAATTGTATTAGCAATTAGAAAAATATCCAAAACAATTGTGGTAATTTTCATATGATTCCATTCAAAATACGCTAGGTGCAAATCAGTTATTATTTTCTGTCTATATCCATCTATCCCTGAATCGAACATTGTTTATATTATTTAATAAAGAAACGAATGAATTGAAGAATCCAAATTAAAAATGACGATTCTTAAGGTGCGAATACATTTTAAAACTAATTCGGAAATGTACACAGTCCAAAATGGACAATGAAAGCACCGCACCGGGTGTTGGCACTTAAAAAAATGCTTGTCAAATAAAAACTTCAGTAGATATATGGAACAATGTCCAATGAGAGCATCGCATCGATGCTCGCATGATAGTGCGTTTGATGCCGGTGCTCATATTAAAAAGTTTTGTTATTTTGCACGGCATCAAAGTTAATGTTTTGTTTTTTTAGTGAGAAAATGGAGAAACTAGTTGGGATGTGGGTTTGACCCCTTCGGTCCACACGATTAACTTCCCAGTATGATGAACGAAGATGGAATAAACTGACTTCTTACAAAATAGTTATACATACGTTTAGCACTAGTGGAAAATTGGCTAGTATCAGAACTGATGACAAAGCAATCCCGAGAGAAGCTAGTTCAAATAACTATAATAGTAGTAAATCCACAAGATTTTTCTAGAGAATTTGTTTTTCCTGAACGTTAGCAAACAAACATGTCCTCCGCATTTCGTTCGCTGCACTAAAGCGGGTGTTCAAATTCGTATTGAGCGTGCTGAAGCGCCGTTGACAAACTGAGAAACGAATGACTTCATTTGGAAATTCCAAAGCTTGCCGGAGATATTAGCAAAAACTGTAACTGTTAAGTACTTGTCAGACTTGACCAAAAAGAACAAATTTTGCGGTAACTACTGGAAAGCCTGGGATAAACCGCAATTTCCTGAAGCTGTATCACGCGTAGAAAACAATTCCCCGTCAAAAAGTGCGAATCCAAGGTTTAAAAAATTCGCGCTGTTTGTAAAGGGTAACGAAATTTTTGCACGATTTTGAAAGGTTGTTGGATTTTGACAAGTGATGTTTTGTTCGAAGACTATCGCTGTGCAGAACCCAAAAAAGATCACTTCGTTTAGAACGGGTCTCATTCCATCGAGTTTATTAGATATTAGCAAAACTTGTCAATTTAGGTCCTTCTGACAATTAGCCGAAGTTTTTCTATTTAAACAAAAAAGGCCCGACCGAATATTATGAAATTTTTGCAGAGCATTTCTTCGTTAATATTCTTTTTTCGGTACCTCAATGAAGTCGATATAGTTTTTAGTTCGCGCGGTATCATGCAGGTACAAAAATCATAAACGTCGTTTAAAAAAAAAAAAAAACGGTTCGACCGAATTTTATGAAAATCTTTTCAGATCATATTTTGGTTAATATTCTTCGAACGGCACGGCACGTCAACTAAGTCGACATCTTTTATAGTTTGCGCGATATCGTGCAGGTAGAAAAATCACTTAAGTCATTTAAACCAAAAAACCACTCGACCGAATATTATAAAAATCTTTTCAGATTATATTGTCGCTAATACGCTTCGAACGGCACCTCAAGTAAGTCAATATCCTTCGTGGTTCGCGCTATATCGTACAGATACACAAATCACTTACGCCGCTTAAACAAAAAAACGGCTCGACCGAATTTTATGAAAATCTTTTCAGATCATATTTCGGTTAATACGCTTCGAACGACACCTCAACGAAATCGATATCTTTTTTGGTTCGTGCAGGAAAAAATGACCACATACGTACGCACACACACACACACACATACTTCCTCCCAATTTTTTGCTTAAAATGCTCCTGGGACCTTGAAAGATGAAAATACGTCGAAATTTTCGATTTCGATTTTCGGACCGATTACAATAACTTCCTATACTGGGAAGTTAAAAATGGCTTGAATACTTTCTTTCTATACGTTCTTCGGATCTCTCATTACGAAAAGCGGAGGCCCACAGTTTTAAAATATGGGCGTCAACCGTAAAAATGCAGTAGCAGTTTAACCTCTTTAAAAGGGAGTTTAGAATAAAATTCCCAATTTTTTAATCAATTTTCGTAAAAAGAAAAAACAAACAAAAATTTCAATCTCAACTTTAATCTAGTGGTAGTTTTACTCCCTTAAGGGCTGCAAATAATTCATTTTTGGCACCTGTTTAACCAAATTTCAAGCCGAAACGGAAAAAAATTACTTTCAATTTTATTTTGCGGTTCATTCGGTGCTGCTATTGGACATTAACCGGCACCCACGGTACTTCACAGTATCGCATTTAGATTCCGTGCGATGCTCGATGCTCTCATTGCACTTCAGCCTTAATAGAATAATTTTTCGACCATTGTCTCTTTTTTATTAAATTCGGTAGATATTATTTTGTGTATAGCACGAGTTATGTTGAGGATATTTAATTCGTGTTAATATGCCATGGTAAATTCGTTGCTTGAAATATCTAATAATCAACCCAACCGAACGGTTCAATAATAGTGTTCAATAATAGTATTCTTTGTAGCACTGTAGACTATTTAGAAAAAGAACATTGATTTATCTCAAGAGAACACCAATATCTTTTACACTAATCGGATATCACTTGTACGGAATTTGGACGGCTTCGCTTTTGACCCTTCAATCATGTAGATAAATTTACAGTGAATGTGTATTTTTATATAATTTATTTAAAAAATATTTTTAAGAAGTTCTCAGTTCACTTGTGTTACAGCCATACTTCAAAATTTTTATTTTTGAAATTTTCATGAAATTTAACAATTGAAATTGATAATAAAGGTATCCAAGCCGGTGTCCGATGTTATTCGTTATCGGAGCGGTCCAAAAGAAAAAGTTATTAGATCGCTTTCATGTCTGTCTGTTTGTCCGGTACAAATAGTGCAATCAGTTTTTTGAATACTTCCGGTTATTCGTTCATGCTGAAATTTTTCACACAGCTTTAGCTCCGCTGACAATGACAATGCTATACTCAATATATTGTTAGAATCATGGCAGCTGTCTTAGGAAGGCGGATTTCTGCTCTCTTCACAGAACAAATTTTGCAATCAAGAGGGCAAATTACCATTTTCTCCACAAGCCCATTGACATGCGTATCAAATAAAAAGGTATGGAAGATTACTTTATACAAAAAAAGGGCCAAACCTCTGAAAAAATGCAACTGCAGCGAGATTCTCTTTATTTTGGGCTCAGAAATAATTTTCCAAAAGTCCATAAAGCCAACTTGCTGGCTATTCAAGTTCTGGAGGATCAAAAACCACTACCCTAGAGGTATAGGCGTATCCAGGGGGTGTTTTAGGGGTTCAAACACTCCCCTAAATAAAGGCTAGCAAACTGTCACTCATGTCATTCGAAGTTCATTGTATAAAATGAACGACGAGCGAAATATCGCCACTAAACATCCTAATTAAACAAGTATGTAGGTACAGAAGCTTTATTTCGACTACTGACATGACGGAGAAGTTTGGCTAATCTTATTGTGAGCGGCTTAAGTAACAACGGAATAAACTGCCGCTATGTAGCTGGTCTTTCGCACGTTAGCTCAGCGTTTAGATATCCTGAAAAAACCAACCAACAGTTCTGGCAATGTGTGAAACTCAAACATGATGCAGTAATTCATTTCAAAGAAATTTACGATGCTATTGCGCCAGCTTTGGAAGAGTTGCATGAAAGTATTCGTAGAGATTGACCAGTGCATTGCAAAAAATGTAGCAGTCTTCCAGCAATTTTCAAAGCTGATATTAAAATCTGCGGAGAAGTGTACTCTGGACCACTTTCATCCGTACTTATACCCTAACATCCTATGTCCTATTTCCATGAATAAGACAGCATTGCACGCAGAACACCCCCAGCAACACCCCAAAACTGTAAAAGTGAAGGGTCTACCCTACCAACTTCAAGAGTTATGTATGTTGGACGAAGCTGCTTGCAAGAACGTAGCCAGGGGAGGGGTTTTGGGGGTTCAAACCCCCCCCCGAATGAAAAAAGACATCGCAGATAGCATGAAAAATTAAATAATAATAATAAATAGTTTTTCTTCAATTGTATACTAAATTTGAGATAGGCAGAACACCATTCAAATCGCATTTTTTCTTCTTAGAAATACGTTTGGCGACAGCTATGTATAGCGCGAACCAAACGAGATGAGGTTTCTCAAAAGGCTATTTTCCATGCGCAGTAGCATTCTTGGTACATTTCGAAGCGGAAATTTGAAAATACATAAGCGAATGTCTTATTCATATGTGCGCAATGTTTAAGGGTGTGTAATTTGCATTTCCGAAGAAAGGAAAAAATATCTAGATGACTATGTATAAAAAAAGTAAAAAAATATAGGGGGAAGGGGAGGTCTCATTTACACAGATCATTATTATGATTCTCACAAAAACCCAGATGAGATGGACTACAGCAAAGGTGTTCCGCACTCTTCATGCAATCTGGCCAACTTTGGACGCAAAGCGTTCAAAATTTCTAGTTTTGTTAAACATAAAGGAGATAACCCATGTAGTAAATGCTCTGATCGGTCACTGCCCCTTTGGCCGGCACGCCGAAAGATTAAGACTTCCCCACAACGACTTATGCTGATGTTGTGGTAATGAAGAAGAGGAAGAAACTCTCTCCCATCTTCTCTGTACATGTCCCGCCCTCGCAAGGAAAGAGAGACCTTCCTTGGCTCACCCTTCCTTGATGCATTGAGCGAGCTACAAAATACTGGGGTCCCTGAACTCTGTCGCTTTATCAAAAACTCCAAATGGCTTGAAATGGCCTGCACTTTGTTCCAACACTAGAATGGCTAATGGCATCACAATGGGCCCAATAGCATGCCATTTCAACCTAACCTACAAAAACCCCTCCCGAAGCAAAATCCTGGCTACGTCCTTGGCTGCTTGGTGTCACGAAATAAAAATTCACGGCTGAGATAAATGAACTGCCCGACGTACGGTTACAAGATAAACGAACCAGAGCTTTTACTTTGAGAATGAGAAGATCGCGATTATAGCATGCCCAGGTATCCCAGTGTTATGATTGGTGCAATGGATAAATTGTGGCTGTGGCAAATTTGTAATGATTTAAAATTTCAAAATGCAGAATGTTCTGTTCCAATGGCAAAGCTGATTTGTCACAACTGAACACTCCATCTGGACCAAATTTTTACTTTTTAATCTAGTTTTCAATTCTAGGTGTCTGATTGCTGGGAAAGATTCCATATACATTCCAAGCATCCAAGAGTTCAAACGCAACATCATCGAAGAGTTCATCCTACAACATCCAAGAGTTCAAACGCAGGGTTCATCACCACCTTCTTCAATACCCCCCGTACCTTTTAATCCTTAACCTATACCCCCCCTCATCCCTCCCCCGTACTAAGCTTGCTGCTAGACATTGCACCATGACGTGACAAATGACATGACGGACTAGTAGTACAAAGGGTGACTCCTAAGCTTAGCACTGCCACATAAAAAAAAAAAGCGATCGATTCTTAATTGATCCCAATTCATTCCATCCTTTGACATCCCAATGCACCATGAATCGATTATTTATTTGTTATTTGGTCATCAACTGGATTTAATTTCAATGTACTAGAATCGATACGAATCGCATTTTTCCAACTAGGTGTCAATGACAAAAGGGTACTATACAGTTTAGCAAACTTTTCCGGGTTAAAAGAGTTAGCCATGTTGGTTTGTATCACCAAAATGACTAACCCCGTATATTAGTGGGGTATAGCATTTCGAATCGGTGCACAACCGAAGTTTTTCAAACCGCGACCTCTTCCTTTCGCGCAAATGGATTCTGTGAAAAATGAAATTGAACGACTAGTAAAGGAAAAAATATTAAAGCCAGGTCTTTCAGCCAATGGGCTACCCCAATCGTTATCGTAAAAAAGCCAAATGGAGGAATAAGAATATGTGGTGATTATAAGGTGACAATGAATTCTCAAATTGAGCGGACCGTTATCCCTTATCCCGAGTGGAAGAACTCTTTAACAAGCTAAAGGGTGGATACTACTTCTCAAAATTGGATTTAGTTGATGCGTACTTACAAATTGAGTTAGATTCGCAGTCAAAAAAGTTAATGACTATTAATACACCATTTGGATTGTACGAGTATCAAAGACTTCCTTTTGGATTTGGAGTATCTTCAGCCCCGGCGATTTTCCAACGTCTTATGGAACAAGTAATTTCAGGTATTCCGAATGTAGCCGTTTATATATGTAGATGACATAATAGTGACCGGATCTACCACAGAAGAACATATTGCAAATTTAGAAAAAAATTTCAATCGATTAAGTGAATGTAACTTAAGATGTAATCTAAACAAAAGTAAATTCTTCCAGGCTTCTATGGAATATCTAGGTCATGTCATATCCTCCAGTGGAATCAGACCAACTAAATCTGGTATACAAGCTATTGAAAAAATGTCACGACCAAGGAACTTGAAGGAAGTACAGGCATTTCTAGGTAAAGTTAATTATTATGGCAAGTTTATAAAGAATTTTTCAGATCTGTGCAAACCACTGAATTATCTTCGAAAGAAAGGCGTAAAACCAATTTGGTCCAAGGAATGTGAAAATTCTTTTCAATCTCTCAAGGCAGAAATAATTAAAGCTACTGAATTAGTTCACTTCCGAGAAGAATACCCAATAATATTAGCAACAGATGCATCTTTATTTGGAGTCGGTGCTGTTTTGCTTCATAGGTATCCAGATAATACAAAACGTCCTATCGCACATGCCTCTAAAACATTAAATGAATCACAACTCAACTACAGCTAAATTGAAAAAGAAGCTTTATCTATTATATTTGGAGTTAAATAATTTCACCAGTATATGGACGCAAGTTTGAACTCATTACGGATCATAAACCACTTATCAGTCTTTTTCATCCATATCGAGCACTACCGGTCATGACCGCCCAAAGGTTGCAGAGATGGGCGATAGTTTTAATGGCGTATGAATACATTATTAAGTATAAACCGACCGCATCTCATGGTAACGCGGATGGCTTATCTCGACTACCGTAAGGTCCAGATCCAGACTTTGATTCATCCGAAAATGTTTGCCTAGAAGTGGATTTAGAATTTGACGACGCCATTTCCTCATTACCTATTAGTTCAGCAAAAATTGCCAAATTTACTAAGCAAGATAAAGTTATGAGAATGGTAGCCGAATTCGTAAAACAAGAATGGCCAAATAATAAGACCACAGACAATATAACTATACCCAGATATGCCACGCCGAACAAAATTTTGTCCTAAGGAGATTTTCAAGTGGATTTACTAATTTTCCAGATCGCAAAGCTCGGCATGAGACTGCGCTGAGCTTTTCGCGTATGGAGAAGCGATTCTCAAAAAGCTTTGAAGCTATCTCCAAGCAGACTGCTTGGCTGCCGTCGCCTGCGCAATTTGAGAATGAAAAAGGGCTTGAGTGCACTGCACACACAAATAAGCATACAAATAAGCATACACAATAAGAAGAATATGAATCACCAAAACGAGCATTTAAAAAAATTTGCAGTTTTGTGGTAGAACATGAGATTAGTGATTTATAATTTTTTTTATTAGAGACAGACAAAAGAACAGATTTAAAGGTGTTGAAACGAAAATAAATAGAGAACAATAATTTAATATCGTGATGGATGGGATAATTCTATCGAAATCCGTAACCTGCTCAATTCCTAATAAACATGCCGTGACCATGAGCGTATATTTCAAATTCCTCAATTTATGATTTTTCAGGTCGGGCTGCGCTAATAATTATGAAATGTAGGGATAAGTTATGTTCTGGAATTATCAAATTTTCAGAATAAAAGAAATTTTCTTGTTTCGACTAATATTTATTTTTTCATTAGTGCATTTTTTTACATCTTACAAACTATTGTTTCTTCATATGTGAGCCAACGTATTTAATTTACTATTATTCGTCCTTTTCTTCTTATTAACTATCCACGCGCAATGCTTACGAATTAAAACTTTTATCAGGAAACTTAATATTGCTTTTCTATGTAGAAAACAAGGATGATTTTCTTGAAACCAGAATTTATATTCACTATCATTTGTGCAAGATATGCTTTGTTCAATTATGCAATGTTTTATTTTCCGTATTTGTATGTTATTAGTGAAAATTTTTTCAAATACTTTAATATGTATGTATCTTGCATATTTTGAAAAATAAATCAGAAGGTGGACATAAGCTTCCAAAGTCACTACCTGACGTTTTATAATTTTTTTTTAGTATAAACATTTCAGAAGGGAATGATATAATTTCATCTTGTTTAATTATGAGTTCTCTGCAATGTTCACACGTGATTCGGTGGGCAATGTAGCCACAAAAATATCTTGTTGACGTTATTTCGATAGGAATATTCTCCGAATTAAAATCATCAGCCCTTTGATCAAAATAATTTTCGTTTTCTGCATATACATCATTATAAGTAAAATTAAGAAGATTAGTATTTTGAACTTCTATTGCACTTGAACTTTGAATTTCACTTAAAATTTCTCCAAAGTCAACTGATAACATTTCGTCCTCATCTTCCATGCAATTACCTTTAGAGGTGAAATGTAGAAATTTCATTGATAACATTTTTGCTACAATTATATTGAATTCGTTAACCGAAGGATTTTTACAATTGCCCCCTTTTGCCCTTACATAAGAAAATGCATTTTCCAAAGGATCCTGGTTGAATCTGCTGGTCAATATAAAAAATACTTCTCCCTGTGCGAAGATTTCATCTGCTAGAGAAAGAATTCCCCTCGTGGTTTGTATTAATCCATCAATACAATAAACCCTGTTTCCGGTGTACTTGATTTGTTGCAAATATATTATAAGCTCTTCCAATTTTTTCCAAACAATATTTTCTTTTCTTAATCCACTTTTGAAAGGATTTGTATCTTTTAGTACTTGGCTGTTCAGGCAGTCAAATAGTATATTAATTTTTTGAATAAATTTTGCTGTTGACAATGAAACTTGTGGTGAGTTTCTTTTAAATTGTTTGTTTTCTGTAGCTGATAGAATAGCAGCTGCAACAGTATGACTCAACACTTGCGCAGCTAGTTTAACTCTCATTTTTTCGAAGGATGTGGGTTGAATATGCGAACTAGTTAGCGCAGTCATTTTGGTTGTCTTACCTTTTTCGAGATCATATATTTCACGTACTACATCAAAATTTACTGTTCCATCAGGAGTTTCCAGATTACCTCTCAAAAGTATATTTCTAATGGATTTAATTAAATGAGGAACATCATACAATAAATAAATTTTTTTGCCATTATGATGGAAATATGGATTCTCCGGACTCGCTTTCAAAATATTATAAAATCCACGATTATTTGGTCCTTGGTCACAAGTTATGGCTTTAACATCAAGGCCAAGTAATCCAACTTGCTCCATAAGTTCTTTAACAATTCGTTCCAAATCATATGCTTTTATAGAGCTTGCTGAAACTACATAATGAATTATGAACTTCCAATTGGTAATTAGTCCTCTCAACATAAAGACACAGATGGCACTGCCAAGTGCATCTTCTCTTTTAAATCCCAAATCCACTAAACCGTCTATAATGTCTACTGATGAATTGTATGTCAAATTGTGTCTAATCGAAACTTCATCGAAGATTAAAATGCATTTTTTTTCAACAATGTTCATCTTTTTCACTGCATTTTGAAGAGCGTTCATGATGCACATATTGTTTCCTGGTTGCAGATTTTTGATTAAATTCCAGCGATTTAATGAGGACAAACTTGGCAAATTCAATTTGAGTACATTCCTTAAAAATAAATACGCTGAAGTAGATCGATAATATAAATTTTGTGCAAATATTTTTTCGTCGTCATTCCACGAAGTTATCGGCCTTCGTCTTAAAATCATTTTACACAAAACTTTTTCATTTTCGGTTAACTCCATCGAAGTCACATGATCCTCAATACTGAAAATTTTCTTAATTTTAACCTTATTCCTTAATCTAATCACAATTTTGTTTAAATTTGAATTTTGCTTTTTTAAAAAATTATTTTTTTTTCTATAATGGTTAATAGCTTCCGATAGTTTGGAACACTTTTTGGAATAAAATTGCACATTCTTTAAATTTTTTATACATGAACTACACAGTGAAGGAGGAGATTCGGATCTCTTCCGTTTATGACCAGGAGATCGAAGCAAAGTTAATGGTATTTCGCGTTCTTCACTATCGAGCAAGGACCTAGAATCATCTGACTCCAAAGATCCTCCTAAATTCAAATTCGGTATAGCACCTCTTTTTAAAAACTTGCTACCTTTTAAGTCTGAAGAAAAATGTTTGTCACATAAAAACAATAATGACGACCTTGCAATAATTTCCTCAGACAAATTACACTTATCTACCCACAGTTTGAAAAGAGGGCTGTCAAATCCCGGAAATTTGAAAATCCTTGTTTCAGGAAATTCCCTTCTAGATCGCCCGCAATGTGGTAAGCAGCACTTGTTGCCGGCTTTAGAAGATTTCAATTCACTTTTCGTCTTTTTGACTGTCCGAATTATCCCATCCATCACGATATTAAATTATTGTTCTCTATTTATTTTCGTTTCAACACCTTTAAATCTGTTCTTTTGTCTGTCTCTAATAAAAAAAATTATAAATCACTAATCTCATGTTCTACCACAAAACTGCAAATTTTTTTAAATGCTCGTTTTGGTGATTCATATTCTTCTTATTGTGTATGCTTATTTGTATGCTTATTTGTGTGTGCAGTGCACTCAAGCCCTTTTTCATTCTCAAATTGCGCAGGCGACGGCAGCCAAGCAGTCTGCTTGGAGATAGCTTCAAAGCTTTTTGAGAATCGCTTCTCCATACGCGAAAAGCTCAGCGCAGTCTTATGCCGAGCTTTGCGATCTGGAAAATTAGTAAATCCACTTGAAAATCTCCTTAGGACAAAATTTTGTTCGGCGTGGCATATCTGGGTATAGTTATATTGTCTGTGATAAGACTTTATTGCCTAATGCTGGAAATTTGGAAAAATATTTTGTTCGAAGACTTGCAATCTCAATACACAGAAATTGTCTTATACTTAAAACTGAGTACATATAATCGAATTACAATTCCGTCACAGCTACAGAGCTTAGAAATACTACACTAGGGTCACTGGGGATCTGTACCAATAAAGCAGCTAGCGAGGCGATACTGTTGGTGGCCAGGGATAGATCAACAAATTGAAAATTGTGTGAACTGTCAAGCATGTCAAGAAAATGGTGCCAAACCTAGACAAGAATTTAGCAGTTGGAATCCACCATCAACGTCGTGGTATCGGGTACACGTTGACTTTGCTGGACCGTTCATGGGATCTATGTTTTTTTATATGCGTGGACGCCTACTCTAGATTTCCGTACGTAGTAAAAATGCAAACCACGACCTCAAGTGCAACAATTCGTGCTTTGGAAAATATTTTTGTCATCGAAGGTCTACCAGAAGTTATCGTTAGCGACAATGGTACGCAATTTACAAGCGAAGAATTTCAACAATTTTGCAGAACAAATGGAATACGTCATCTTACAACAGCACCATTTCATCCAGCCTCCAGCGGTGAAGCTGAACACTTTGTGAGATCATTTAAAACTTCTTTGAAGAAAATTTGTAGTGATGGTAGTAACCTGGATTCAGCACTTAGACGATATCTGTTCTCTTACCGAGTCACCCCTAACCCAGCAAGTTTGAAGTCACCAGCCGAGCTTCTACATGGTCGACAACCTCGAAACCAACTTTCGTTACTTATACCTAATAACTCAAATAATTCCAAACATTTTAGTAGTACTGAAACTAGTTCTAAATTTCAGATTAATGAGCCTGTGTTCGCACAGAACTTTTCCAAGGGTCCTAAATGGGTCTTCGGACATATTTATAAAAGAATTGGTTCGAAGATCTACAATGTTAAAACCCACAGTAATATCCTGAGGAGACATCAAAATCAAATTAGAAGAGCCAAGGGATTTACACCTAACGGAGAACAACAGATTGAAGTCAGTCAATCTCAGGCGGTGCCACCAGCGTTCCAACAGGAAACCCAGCACACCGCAGAAGGGAAGGTGTCGGATCCAAGTATTTCACCAACGACTTCTCAGCGGACTTATTCAGTATCCTCAGGCTCAAACGAATCGTGGTCAACTCCATCGGAAAGATCGTCTCCACCAAAACGTCAACCAAGGTCTTCCCCAATAGTGTCATTGTCTAATGATACTGCGACTGATAGCTTAAATAATGCAGCCACGCCGCCAACATCCAGAAAACTTCCTAGACGTACAACTAGACCGCGCAAGGCAGTCGAACGTTATGTACCGCAGTAATTAAGGAGGGAGGAAGTTGTAGAATTGTTCCTCTGGCAACACTCATAAAGCAACAGTCATAAAACGGAATCGAATAAATCTTTATAGAGTTCTAAATAACGTTCCTTCTTCTTGCCCAAGCCGTCGACTGGATCAGACGCAATCTTATTATAAGTAGTACTCTATTTTCATTGGTTCACATTGTATTATTTTATATACATACATTAATTATTTACATTAAATGTTACTTGAATTTTAGTAGTGATATTCTCATTTAAAAAACACAACACTTAGAGTGACCGATCCTGCATATTCAAAGTCTGATATATGCAAATCCCAAATCACTTATGTGTCCATGACAGTTGGTACGCCTCCACGATCTACAATCAATCTGGTTTTATATATGTATGTATATTTAAAAAAATTAAGTTTTGTAGTCCTCGACTACCTTTCTGGATACTATAATTTTATTAATAAATTAACAAAAGTTTGATTCGTCAGTAGTTACTAAATCAATATCGGTTCAGACCTGCCTACGATTGTATCGTCAAGCATTGACAACAATAGACACTTATGCAACTATTCACGATTTTATAATCTAATTTGCTCACAAAAATATATTTTATTATTATTATTATTAATTATTTATCTTCAAGCATTTACAGTATTACAGTAATTTTGATAAATGTGTTGATTATCTGTTAACATTTTGTTTTATACTTTCAACTTTGTTTGTTTTTTGTATTTTATATTGTCACTTTGTGTATACTTTGGTGTATGTTTATTTTGTATTTATATTTTCTTTCTTGATAAAATATTCCAACATAACAAAGACAACATAATAACTTAGTTTTATAATATAATTTTGTACATTTATTAATATTTATAATTATTTATTAAATTTTATCATTCATTCACTTAATTTTATCACTTCTTTTCCTTAACGTAAATTTGATTTGTATTTTCTCAACTAAGATGTGGAAAAAATATTTATTTCACAGCCTTTTTGGATTAATGTCCTTGTTAGGGGGTCTCTGTGTCACAAATAGTCACAGGCCACAAAGGAACAGTGTATTAGGGTGAATTTGAAAGCGTCAAAGCTAAGGAAGGATATCCTCGAAAAAAAGGGATAAATCTTTCTCAAGCAAACTCGGAGTTCAAGCTGCTCACTATCGATAAGGATGTAGCTCATTGATTTTTATATTTGGGTTGGTGCTGTGTGTGTGTGTATCATTCTGTATCATTCAGTATATATTGGCAAGGATTTCAAGGATTGAATTATTGCATAAATTGTTGCCTCGTTAGTGTTGAGTGGCAGGAAAAAAATAAATGTTCGGTATAATTTTGGGCTTTGCGGCATGTTTATAGTGATTTAAGGATTTATTTTTAGTATGTTAAAGTTTGTTGTGGATATTTTATATTGTACATACATGCATACATACATATGTATATATTTTTTCCCATAAATGAGAATATGTTTTTGGATTATCGGTGGGTTTCAGGTGATAAATTGATTCTGATCTTAACCTAAATTAGCATTTTGGATAAAGTAGAGGGAATCGGAGAGTAGAGGTGTAGGATAGAATTCGTTTGATCTTAAGGGATGATACTGAGCACGACCTTTTTACCCTTAGTATTGGCAATCGGCATTTGGGTAGCTACTGCGAAGAAGGATGGCTTTGGATAGAGTGGAAATGGGGCATAATCATCTGACCTGACTTTAATTTAATTTAATGAAACTTTAGGAAAATTGATAAGATTCTGAATAGAATAAATTACTTCAATTGTGTTTCAATCTAATTTAATTTGACTCCTTGAACGGTTTAATAGTAGTTTTTTTGTGTACTTACAGCTTGCACTCATGGAGATTTAGGGTTATGTAAACAGAAGAAGAGGATATCAATGTGGTTAATTTGGTCTTGCACACAAAAAGGAAGAAAGTAATATCTCTGCATAGGGCACTAGGGACTCTTGGAAATATTTGATAAATATAAAATAGACTATCTGGGTATAAGGGACATGGATTGGACTTTACACATGGCCGGCGTTTGGTTTTTTTGCACCCGGTGCAGTATGTCATAGCTGTCCATTTTTTTTTACAGCAGTGAAGGGCAATGTAAAAAGGCCCAAACACTATGTGAATTTCATTTAATATATGAAAATTAAACTGCGGGAGCACTTTTCAAGTTTTAAATTCTTTTTTAAATCTCATTTTCTGAAATTGCGCCCGGTGCAAGCGCTCCATTTGCACCTACGAAGCCTGGTCCAATCAGGGTTTGCTTCGCGATCTTGCTTTTGTGCTAGGTTTGATTGCGCTTTGACCTCACAAAACTCTTTCGCTATTGTTGTTTCTTTAAGTCTCGTACTACTTAAGCTTCTGGTAGATGGCCTTCGGGGCCACTGCCACCATTCTTTACGCATCTACCAACCTCATCATCTGCTCCAGGATGTATTTCGGTGTACTTCCATAGTTGTTTCAAGCACAATCCTTGGCTACACCAATCTATAGACCATAATAAAGATCCCTCCCTTTGTCGTTCTTCAAGCCTTCATATTTCATGGTGTAATGGGTAGCACTGAACTGCATGTATTAGTTTCTATTGAAGAATCAAAATAAAAGCAGCCACCTTGGCAGCCCTTCTGGATAAAGAAGGCATTTCCAACAACTTTCAACAACTTCAGAATAGAGGCGATCCAGGTGTTTCTCGCCGAATTATCGCATAGTATGACTAGTACTTCAAATCAAGAACTATGGTACCATGCCCGCCAACATAGAATAGACAACGAAAACAGGCGAACGAAATGGAATTGGTTGGTAACACCTTGCAAAGTTTAACGGAAAAAGACACAAACACTCTGTGCAGTTCCTTTAATATTTGAAAGTCCAGGCCTTTTCCAATTGCGCCCGGTGCAAGTGCACCATTTGCACCTATAAAAGCGCCTTCCCTGACTTTACAAGATATATTTTATAAAAGAAGATACACTGTAAAAGGTACTACCGCCGCCGAAGTGTTACAAGTTGCTAAAGATTTGACGATAACGTGCTAATATTTTGACGAGCATTAGCCTAGCAAGCTGTTTACAAGCCAAGAGGTGGTCCTAGTAAAATGGAAAGATCATAAAATTTTATTGAAAGTTGAAGAACGCTAAGAAATCCATTTCAAAGTGGGTTCATGGAAACACAGAAATGCACGTGGGAATCCCCTTTACATTTACACTTACATTAAAACAAACACATATGCAAAACCCGGTTAAATCAAACGTGTTTCGGGAGTTTTCTTGGATTTAACGAAACTTTACTTAGCTTCCGTTTCCATGGGCGCTTACTCTGAGCTAACCCAGGGTAAACTCCGTATGGAAACTCAGTAATTGATCACCTTCGGATACACGCACATAAATATACTTAGAGGATTTTGTGTTATTGCTGTATTTCTTAGTAGGCAGATATCTTCAACTATCGAATTTAAATTTTGTGGAGTATAAGGCCCTCCGGGCACGAGTCGACTGATTTGCAATCCTAATTTCAAACTGGTTTCACAATAATTACGAGCACAACGACTTTGCAATTAAATGAAGTCTTTGGCAACACACGAGCACAACTGATTTTGGTTCAATCGGTGTTAGTTCTTAGTCACGAGGTTTTGGCAAAATGTCGTATAGTAGTTCAGATGAAGTGTCGAAGTAGTTCAGATGAAGTGCAACCCCGCAACTGAAATCGCTTCTGATCGGCAAGAACAGTCGCACGCGATCAGTATGAGTTTCGTTTCGGTCAACCTATGTATGGATCCCGACTTTCGTCCACGGGCAATATCACGAAATAGTTGCAAATCAGTCGACTCGGAGGGCCCGCGTATTTCTAAAGTCCAGTCCCGCATTACTGATCCCGCAAAAATGATGCGGGATTGGATTGATTCATTAATCATGATAATGCAAAAACTCGATAACCCAAGTTTGAGTGCCTTTCGTCGGCTTCAGACGAAAATTTTCAATTTTTCGACCTACGCAAACCTGAGACGAAAAAATTTTGGTTTTCGACATACATGAACCGGCCCCTGGACCGATCGGTCACGAGAAATAATAACAACATCAGCACTCGTAAATAAAAGAGAGTGAATGTAGTTGTTCATCTTTGACTCACCAAAGTTTCAGCTATTTTTGACGCGCAGTTGTTATTTGACAGTCGTTTGAGTGAATCGATGTGAGTGTTTTTGTGCGATTTTGAGATTCCCAATTGTTTTGGCGCACGCCATACTAATTTTGGCTAATGGGTGCAGCGAGACACACCAGGTTCCAGCTAGTTGTTAAATAATATCCTCCGGAGATATTTTTGAGAGACGATACTTATCAGATTTGTGGAACTTTCTGGATTTTGAAACGTGGCGTGTCCTCAAATCCACCCTTATACGTGAAGTATAGACAAAAACCAACCTTTTTTTACCAGCTTTTTCTACCACTTTCTGAAAGACTTTTCCAATATCTACTTCATTGAAGATTTATAACAAAATTTGTGTCACCGCGAAATGTATCTCTGAAAGATTTATACCAGGGCTTAATATGTATAGTATATCGTATTTTCAACGTCTGTATTTTTCCCTGATTAATTTCTTTGAACTGTATTTTGTAGGAGGCTGCCTATTGTCATCGAATTGCTCAATTGTTCTTTTTAGTATAAAAGTTGCTAATTTACAAGGCTCCAAAAACTTTTTCCATTGTTGCTGCTAATGAATTTAAGTTATGTCAATTCTAGGCTAATTTCGAGACCTTTTCTCAAGCATCAAAGAAATTGGCACTGACAATTACAAACTTTCTGAAATAAATCCAAGAAAATATTTTTATTTCAGTTTTTTTTCAAGTTTGGAACCATAAAAAACTCTAAATCACTTGAAATATTTTTTGTTCTTTTCACATCACTTCAAGAAAATAAAATAAATGTGACTTGTAGCAAGAAAAAAAATTGGATTTATTACACAGCGGATATTGGAAAGCAATTTCCCATTTTTACGGTGTATTTAAGGATTTTCCTGCTCCCCTAAAAAGGAATGATTTTTTTGGAGTATGGAGGAGAAAATTTCTTAAATTATTCGTGTAGTCAGCAAATATCGGCAACAGAGCGAAATCTTGAAATGTGTCGTAATTTGCATCCCTGAAGCTGATCGGAGCTTCATTGGACGTACCCAAAGGGGGTTATTTATTGTAATTGAAATGCGATGTTGAATATTTGAAAGATATCTGAAAATCATATTATGAAGCGAATATATTGAATGTATATTTGCAAAGAGTTTCCGACCAACTTATTTGGAGCTAGCATATCTGCTGGTGGTACGTTGGGTAATGGATGCCATTCTAGAAATTTGTTTTGACAATTTTGTAAATGATCACAAAAATGATTTTTTCAATGCAATTTGAAAATATGGAAACTTATACTATTTATTTTATATACTGAGTTTACACTGAGTTTACTCAGATTAAGCGCCCATGGAATCGGGAATTGAGTCAAGTTTCGTTAAATCCAAGAAAACTCGACCGGGCTGGTTTGGTTAAACTGGGTTTGGCATATGGATCATTCCATGTCAAACCGAACGCTTAATAATAATTGATGATTCCGATTTTTTTGAAATTTGGCAGGCATATTATACCCATAAAATAATAAAAAGCGTGTCTCGCGAAAAAAATTTGGGATTTTTTTTTCAGAAGATATAGGCGGTTGTAAGTTGTAAGAAATTTCAAAAAACGACGCTCGGCCGACCTTTCAAATTACTGTATCGTCGAAACCATTAGTCGTACAAAAAAATGAAACAGGTCGATTTTGAAGATATCGAGTCACTCTATGTAGTGGTATAAATAAAATTTGAGTTTGGTGTTAATAAATTATTATTAATTTGTTTATAAAGTTTCATTACCACTTTTCATCATATCATCGTGTTCCCCTTTCAATTCTAAGGAAACAGTGAAAATTTGAAAATGGAACTCAAACGGGGTCACACTTAAAAAATTCTTTAAAAGAATGCGACCGCGCGGCACTACGGCGTAACATGTCGCGTACACGCAGAGAACGTTTACAGGGACTGTTAGGTGCAACGGAAAATGAATAACACATAAAATAATGAATTAAGTAATTTTTGTCGACGTAGTAGCTGACGATGTGATTTTTACTTCAATTTTTACATTTTGTTGTGCAAAAAATGAATGGTACAATAAAGTGCCACGAATCATCTTCGCTTTGTCGAAACGGGTTTGAAGTGCTTAAGCTTCCGTTAGTCCTGAAGATGAAAGAATTCGGTATTAATATTCTTAATATTTTTGTTAACCCACATGAAAAATTTGGCCGGGGTATTTATAGGGTCATTTATATTCTGCAAACTGACTTTTTCAGCTAATCTTTTAATCGTACCTCCTAAACCATCGCAAGGTCCTTTTCCATGAGACATGGCGAAAAAGTGCCATTCTGCACTTACATCAAAATCAACTTTGTGATAACAAAGATTTATGAAATTTTTTTTTGTTCTTGTATTGACCACTCGCTCCGTCAGAAAAGTAAAATATTTTTCGCAAAGAACCCAATGTTTTGTTTAAAAAAGTAATTAAACCACGCTGAAATAAGTGGACGGCTATTGTATCATGTTTGAAACAATCTGAGATTGCGATGAAATTAAGAAATTGTGTTTTTCCCTTATCTTTATAATAAATTGCGAAAGAGTGTATCGTTACTTGGTCATTATTCCAATGGACTCCTTGAATTGCATCCTGCAGGACAAACGCATAATTTTCGGAAAAATCGCAAATCAAAATCGCTTTTTGATACAGGCGAATCTGTAACACAGCGTGTACTAGGTCCAGGGTTTAACACTGAAACAACTTTTTCCGACGTCTTTGATTCAGTACTATCGGAATCAGAAGAAGGGATTTTCCTAGTCTTCATTCGGCTTGCGCCACAAATCTTCAAATTTTCTGACGAGGGCAACGTAATTTTCAATTTTCTTTGCAGCTTCGAAGTGACTCGACGTAAATTCTTCATTGGTTTTTTTCTCGTCATTACGTTTTTTAAACGGATTAAAACACGTATCGTAACGAGTTGACATTTTTTCTCCTGTGAGGTTTCAAATAAGGAAGTCTGATAAAATAATACCCGTAATTAATTATTGTTATAATTATTTTCAGAAAAAAAAAAACAGTAACACTACGATATTAAACACTATAACACTATTGATCTTGTGTAACACTTAAACAGAACTGAAAAAGTATACATAGCATAGAAAGTATTTCCACTTAACCTAAAGGCATAGAAAAATCGGGTAAAATAAAAAAAAAATGTTTATGCATTTTCCATTTTAAAGCTTCTGAAAGGAAATTGCTGAAAATGGAATATTTAAAGCTAAATTGGTACGTGTAAGAGAGAGAAAACTAGCAGTATTTTTTTTTGCGCCAGAAAATCAGGTCAATAGTGAGAAAAATGTAACACATTGATAGAAAGAGAATTTTTTAAGTGTGACCCCGGTTGAGTTCCATTTTCAAATTTTCACTGTTTCCTTAGAATTGAAAGGGGAACACGATGATATTTTTTCCAAAATTTTAAATTGGTGAGTTGAAGACGAAAAGTGGTAATGAAACTTTATAAACAAATTAATAATAATTTATTAACACCAAACTCAAATTTTATTTATACCACTACATAGAGTGACTCGATATCTTCAAAATCGACCGGTGTCATTTTTTTGTACGACTAATGGTTTCGACGATACAGTAATTTGAAATGTCGGCCGAACGTCGTTTTTTGAAATTTCTTACAACTTACAACCGCCTATATCTTCTGAAAAAAAAAATCCCAATTTTTTTTCGCGAGACACGCTTTTCATTTTTTCATGTGTATAATATGTCTGCCAAATTTCAAAAAAATCGGAATCATCAATTATTATTTTTAACGAAAAGCGTCCGGTTTGACATGGAATCACCGATATGCATGTGTGTTTGAGTATCGAACATATCCCAACGGCGACGCAATGTGAAAACGATTATCTGTCACTTTAACACAGTACCGGCATGGAAAGAACATCGAGTTAACTTGAGGTAAAAAGCTTTCTGTTTACTTAACGAAAACTCTACCTCGGCTCATGGAACACAGTACTAGAGGCCGGAACGGTTCGTTCACTTTTTAATTTATGAAATTTTGCAGAACTGCCAACAAACAAAACTTAAGAAAACAGAAGTAGTACCCCACAAAATTATAAAAGCACTGGATCTTCCAATGAGATGTGTCCTGGATATGGTTGCTACCCAAGCTATTTTCGTATCACAGAGTTTGAAGTGATATCTTTTATGGATCAAGTTGTTGTTGTGATTTACTTAAAAGTGAATTGAATTTTACTTACGTGAAAGTCTATAGCTCTAGCCCATTTATACTATCAGCGGTTTTATTTACGCGAACATCACCACAGCGATTAAAGCGGCGCCGCTGGAGCTGAACCCGAGCAAAAATAAAATATGAACTTACAACGCCTAATCCAAAAAATGTATTTACATCATAGAGACAACTGTTTAAGCGATGATATCAACTGCATGAATGTACAATTTGCAGCTTCCAAAACTTAAAAACCACATTACCGGAAGACTACAGAGACTACTACGACAATATACCACATGAAGACTAAATATTAAATGAAGACTAAATCTATATAAAAGTTAATGTTTGTGGGTTTTTGTGTTTGTGTGTTTGTTGCTTATGGGCTCCTAAGTCGTTCAACCGATCCCCACAAAAAATTTACTACATGAGTTTTATACTATGGAGAGTGTTTATACGTTATTAGCTTTACTCTACCTACTCATAAAGGGGGTAGAAGGTTGTATGGTAAATGTTTTATTTTTGGTCAGATTTTATTCAAGGTTGGTATAAATACTCTACCACATAAATAATGAAACATTTTTTTCAGAATTGTTCGAAATTCAACCCCTAATGTGATCAAATGGGGGTTTAAACTTTAATAACTACCAACTCGAAATCTATGTATATACCGGGTACGGCGAAAATCCGGCAACGGTCCGATATTTCCTGAAGGGTAGGTTTTCATGAAAAAAGTTTAGAACAAAAATTACTCAAGTTGGAGGGTGGGATCGTTTGTCCACAAATTTGACCCACTCTCACTCACTCCCTGGCAGGGGGTGGGGGTGAATCTAAAACTGCAAATGGACACCCTCATTTTTTTCAATTATCCTCAATCTTCAATTATCTCCAAAAATCATTCATTTGGCGGTACCGGGAAGCTTCGGATAAAAAATGACCAACAACAAAAGTTTCATGTTTTTCTTCGGAGAATCATAGTTCGTGAGAAAAAATGGGGGTTGTCAGTATTCACCCCCTCGCAAAAGTGCACATTATCTATCGATATTAATAAGAGAAAGTGCCTGTGTGTCATCTTATGTGTGTACCGTTGCACGTTGGAGCCAAACTAGAAGAGATGAAAATCTGATTTGCATGGATACAGGTAGCTAACAGGTAGCCAAAAATTGAGTATCAAATGGAAGGGCATGACAGCTAAAAAACAGTTAGTTGTGTGGCGTCATTCCAAATTCAAAATGGCCGCCAACACAGAATGACAGAAGGCTTATAATAGACTAAAAAGTAGAAAATAAATTTATGTAATATATTTTATCAAATCAATATATATAAATATATGGGTTCATTAAATTCCTTTGCCTATTGTATATATTTTGAGACAATTGTTTTTCAGAAGTGAACTCCAGTCACGTATCAGCTTTAATTTTTTATATTAGTCCGGCGAAATTTAGGGAGACCAAATTCCAAAATGGCTCAAAATTAGTATACAGCTTCCTTGTGACTTTTAAAGAAAACAATTTCGGAATCAAAAAAAAAAAAACATGATTGCCGGATATATCGCGTTTTCCCGAGTTTTTCATGTATCTTGGTTTCTATAGGTCATTTTTTCGAAAACTTAACCCATTCGAAGTTATTCAAGATCAAAGTTTGCAAAAATCACTTTTTGGCAAAAAAAAAATCACTCAAAAACTGCTTTTTCGAAATTGTATTTTGTAGGCAAAACATTTCGTTCACTTAATTATAGCATTATTCACTACAAAATACAATTAAAAAAAAAAAGTAACCGAGCTGCATGAAAATCTCGGGAAAAAGGCGATATCTCCGACGGCCATGTTTTTTTTTGGATTCCGAAATTGTTTTCTTAAAATGTCACAAGGAAGCTGTGTACCAATTTTCAGCCAATTTGGAATTTTGTCTTCTTTTGTGAATTTTTTTCTAATTTCCCCGAGTCCATTTAATTTTTTTCAGATTTCTTCCTTTATTGATAATAGCTTTTTTCCAGCCACGGAAAACACAATGATTTTTATTTAAAGGCGTTGCAACGTTGCAGTGTTGCCATCATCACTTGGAAATATTCCACTTGTAACCATTATACAGTGCTGACATCTAGGTGTCACATTTCGATGGCCCTTTAATTTTTCAGTCGTTTTTATTATGGACGTAATGGACGTAATATTTTAATAGTATTAATGCAAGGACAGATAATTTTAAATATTGCTCCTTGATCGTAAGTTCAACAGAAAATATTGTATGACTGAGGATTTAGGATTCGAATCAGGTATTTAATTATGTTCTTATATGTTAAAGGAAATTGAAGGGTATCATCCATTCGGTATCCACTTCATTATACATAAATGTATTTTTTAAAATCTACGTTAAATAATGTTCTTATTCAGATTTAAAAAAAAGAAAAAAATAATACTGATATTTCTTTAAAAGTCTGGTATTATAGGAGAAAAATATTGAAAAAATGTCATTCGTTTTTTAAATTGTACAAATGTTTGCCAAAAAAAAAACAATTTTTATATTCTTGAGTATTTTGTGCGAAAATATTTTTTAACTACAAACACCACTGGAATGAAATGATTTAAATTATTCAATATTATTTTAAAAAAAACTTACAGTTCAACTTTCTGCTTTTAAAATCACAAAGATAATAATGTGATTTATAATTTCTCCCAAAATAACTATAATACATATTTAAAATCATAAATTAAACTCAAAATGTTTTGTTTTTTGTTTTGTTTTCTAAATTATCATTCTTCATAAATATTTCATTTGGTTTTTTCTTTAAATTTCATTTTGCATTCATCACAATTAAAATATTTATAAATCAACAACATTGCAACAAGTTTATTTTGTTTAGAGTATAATAACATTCATCTTAACCTTTGTGTTTTTTTGTTTTTGTTCTTTATCTTATTAAAATAACCAACTTTTGTACTTAAATAAATAATATTAAAAATCACCAAAAAATTTCTAAAAATATCTCGAAGTGTATTATAATAGGAAAATGCTATTTACGCGCAGCAAACGATTCAATTCGATAAAATAACATTTGATCTAATATATAATTTTTTACGTTAAAAACAATCATTTATAAAATAATTATTTGGCACATTGCTTTTTTAAATGTGAATTTAAAAAATATACATGTTTGTGTGTGTATGTGGTGTATTTATATGTGTTTTTTTTGTTTGTTTTGTATAACAATTATTAAAAGTAGTCTCACTCAAAATATTTTAAAATTATTAAAAACAAAACTATTTTAAAAAACCTTCAACATTTTAACAAATTATAATAGTTATTAAATAAAATAAAATAGTAACAATAATAACAATAACAAAAAAAATAAACATTTTTTTATATATATTGTATATAAATATAGCCTCACACTCTACTACTTAAAAGCTCCTTAAAAAGTAATTCTCAGCAAAAAAATATATTTATATAATTAAAACTTTGTTCTTATTTATTTATTTTTTAACTTAAGCATTACTACTTGCAGGTCCTTGGGCTGCTTGTCGCCTTAGGTCTGATCTAATAATGGCCGTTAAGACGGTGCCGACGCACAGCATAAGCGACATTGTTACATTGGAATAAATATCACCAACGAGAGTAAGGAGCTCTGAATACAGCATGGTGAAAAGGATACCAAAAACTTGTGCTGCCGCGTTCAATAGGCCCGCAGATGTACCTTCCGGCTCTGGATATGTCAATTCTGCTCCAAATTCAAAGCCAACAGGCAAATATCCTGTCATGAAAAATCTTTAAGAAAGGAAGAAAAAAAAATGATACCATGAATGAACAGTGTGTGATTCTATATACATATAGGTTATCTTTTTAAATAAAATCATATCCTTACCCAAGAGCTGATGCTGTTACATAAACTACAGCTATGTGGTTTGTATCTAAGGTAAAGGTGAAGATCCACATTCCGATCATAGAGAGCGCGTACACAGCTAAAGTGGTTTCCCTGTTGAATAGAACAATAACAAAAGTATAATTAAACGTTTTCCAGCTAGGGGTCGTTCATAAATTACGTGAGGCGTATAGGGTGGGGGAAGGGGGTCGAGTCGAATCTCACCCTGAGACATTTCACAACTGAGTGAAATTAAGTAAAACATGTTTCTCCACTAAAGACCTCCATTTACTTACAAGCCGCCGGCAGTCCCAGTCGGCCGGCACAGCCCGACTTCAGGTATCCGTCTGACAGGCCGTGGCATGCGGGTGACGTAATGATTCCCTACAGACACACTGGCGCAGACTACAGTTTAGCATAGCAGGCAGTTAATTCAAGTTGCAAAAATGTACATGACCTCAACGAAAACTTTAAACGCACAAACAGATTCGTGCCTGGAAAAACCTTTAAAATACACGGCAGGGGCAGGCGGCGCGGAGAAATTAAATGTATGGCAAATTTTTTCGCAGGCGTCCGCCGTTTCCGCTTTCGTTCCAATATATTTGTGCCTTATGGCGGCTCCAGATTCACGCCGCGAACACCCGCGAAAGCGAGTGTGGGTGGTTTTCACGCCTAGTTCGCGCCTTGCTTTCAGGTCCGACTGGACAGTGGCGGCGGATCCTGTTTGGACCGGATGGGTAGTTCGACAAAATGACCCCCTTCGAAATTGTTATTTGGTAACAACCTTTTTTAGAAGGTAGATAACATCATTGCGAAGCGGAAGATGGGCCCACGGTGTGCTGAACAACATGTGGAGTTCCGTGGAGAACTATCCTGGGTGCCCTCCTGTGGATCACAAACTATTCAGGCTATTCCCAACAGGGGCAGTTTCCATCCGGTTTGCGGATGATATCGGTGTAGTCGTCGTGGGAAAACGCCTCTATGATTTTGTAAACACGGTAAGGGCGATGGCGAAACGATTTCCGTCGAAAAAGGCGAAAGTACCGACGAAAAAAATTTGTAATGTACACACATTATGAGCGATGGTGACAAAGATAACAACCCCGACAGCCGATTATGGTACACACGCATTCAGGAACACACCACGACATAGCACCCATGCAACGGCTACGAAATTAGATTGATTCGATCGGCATGTATACTATTCGTTTTTGACAGTTCGATTCGTCGGTTGCCCTTAGCATGATTCTATGAATATCCTTCAACGTTGGCCGCTTAATGGTAGGACGCATCGTGTGGCCGATACTCAAAGTAACGAGTGTCCAATGTCAAGCGTCCAATGTTCGTATTTGGACATGTACGGCCTTTTTTCGATGCTGACTCAACTGAAGCTTTGCTGATCAGCAAACTGAAAAAAGAAGTGTCCGTAAAGTTTATGGTATGGGTACAGATTAGGTACCAGGAAGTGATGATGGACTGGAGGCTTAATTTTAAACACACTTGGAGAGCGTTGCGGATAAGGCTTCCGCTATTTGTACAGCATTTCCAAGAAAGCTTTTCAAGGTGGAAGCCCTAGAGCGAGGAAGTATGTTTTCCTCATTATTGCTTTAGGCAGCGCCAGTGTGGGTAGCAGCGTTTAACAGGACTGCTAACAGCAGAAAATGGATGACCACATACAGACTAGCGCCCCCCGTGAGTGCTGCGCAAACAGGATCATATCTAATGGTACGGCGTGAGTGATATAGGGTGCGCTAAAACAATTGGGAATTTTACAACCAGGCGGGGAAATGACAATTCCATACACATTAACATTTCGTGTATGGCTAAAATAGAAGCGCTCGTGCATTGTGATTTCCCCTTTGAAATTCGTTTACGGGCAATGAGGTCCCCATAGCATCTGACCATGCCAAGAGTCGCAGTGAGTGAGACTGATTGAATTGTGATTGAAAATAAAAAGGGGGGAGTTATTTGGGTTTTTAAACGAACGGAGTGACGCTGCCCACTTTTCTTTTCGAATCTATTTTCGTGGTCGGGATTTGAGACTCTCACTGCGCATGAAAAAAGCGATTTTGAGATTCCCAATTGTTTTGGCACAGGCTATAGCAAGACCGATCCTCATAGATATACTGAAGGCATGCTTCTCTATGACTCAGAATTTGTCACAAGGGAGCCAAATACAGTGCGGTAGCAATGCGAGTCCGTAACAGAATGGAGAGGTTAGTGAGACGAATCTGTGAGGGGCGGTGGTTGCGATCTCAAGGAGTTCTTGTGTGGAAATTGGGACGTGAAGGTTATCGTTAATACCTCCATCATTTCGAGCACGATGACTCACCGCTTGACTTCCCGGTATGTCCAGGAGCAAGTCTTCTTTTATTATGTGATATTCGGCGAATATAAGGCTGAACTACAGCCAATAGCTGGGGCGCCACTAGCGCCGAAAAACAATATAGGAGATATGATTAGAAAATAGGATGAGGGGGGAAAGTGGAAGGTATTCTGAAAGCCGTGAAGTTGGGGCTGGGAGAAGCTGAACGAAAGAAAGGCAAAAAACACCAGGAGTATTAGCTGATCCATTGTCAAAACGCTAAAAGCCAGTCATGCGGAGAGAGTGGAAGACTAGAAGTTGTTTTCGTGGGTTCGAGTCCCACACAACCGGGCATGTAGCTTTTCACGTTTTAACGAACGAAAATAAAAAAAAATTGATTGAACTCGAGCAGTTTTAATAAAACAACATTGAATAAAATCGAATCTGCGGAGTTAAGTCGACATATGTTTACAAACTGGGACTACTTACTCTCAAATTTCGGGTGGCTATTTTACTCGCCGGCTATGCCACCACATTTAATACGGCTTGAATTCGAGCGGTAAATTCACGGCTTGAGATTGAATTGAAGTTCAGATCTTCAGGCCCAAACTGACGATAAATAGCCACACACATAATATAAAGATTTTTGTCAGGTTTCTTGGACGCAGACCCCATCCAGTTGGCGAACGGGGAGGTGTGTGGCGATACTTGGCTCAAAGTTAAAACTTTCAGGCCACGGCCTGCCGTCGTCATGTGTGTCAAAGGGGGCCTTAAAATATGGCTAAATCATACCCAAAAGTTTTTATGGGGACGCCAGAAAGTACATATATCTAATAGTAGTTCCTCGATTATTTAGCCGCCACCGACCAGCCAAACGCGCGTAATTTATGGATGACCCTTAGGATATCTTAGAAATTTCTTTAGTATTGAAAAAAAATGGGGGGCGAGAAAAATTCCTTATTTTTCTATTCAAGGATGCTTGAATTGCTGTTATTAAACATGAAAACGAGAAAGCCGTAACAAAAATTGCTGTACGGTCGACTATTTTTAATTCTGTGCACCCTTGCACATGTTTTTTGCTAGTCTTAATTGCCTTCCCGGGCACCCAAACCACCCCAACCACCAACCTTGTATCCTCATTTCTAAAATCTCCCATAACTCTGGGAGGAAAATATTTTGTATCCTTAGAAGCACTGAAACGAACTTTTGGTGTGTGAACGCGGAATCGCTAAACAAATACGGAAATGTGTTAAGGCATTGTGTAGAAATTTCACCCCATAAGAAAATTTTAATTAAAAATTCAAATTGAGGTCATATGATTTCGAAATGCTTAAAGTCATTTCTTTTATATTCTATAATCTTGGTCGTCCTTGTTTCTAAGAAATAAAGGGTGTTCCAATAAGAATACACAATTTAATTTTTGAAATAAAACACATTAATTAAGTTAAATGAGATTTTCGCTCATCTATGGAACCTAGTAACGTGCTCCATTTGTCCATTTAGCTCAGCAATCCTTCTCGGCTTGTTGTTCGCGTAATCATGTGATTTTGCATAGCCCCATAGACAAAAGACTTACGACGTCATGTCACATGCCCCCTATGGCTAATTATGGTTTTAATAACATCTGAGATGTCATGACACGAAAATTTCTCCAGTAGCAATGCAAGCGATTTGCGCTTAGTTGGACAGGTTCATGGGCGTATCGAGGGTCATAGGACTTTTGTGGACGAATTAATCTGAAGAGGTCCAGCCCCAGCGCAAGGAGGAACGGAGTGGAAATGGTGAGTCCGCAACCTGGAACCCGGGTAGCCAAGAAGCAGACCTATCTAGACAGCATCGCTCTGCCCAAAGTTTCTGGTTTGTGCAAAAAATTGGCGGGAGGGAGCATTCCCATCATCCAGGGTAGAAGAAACCCAGAAAAAAGACAAACAAAAGGTGGAATCTTCCTACAACAAGCAGACCCAGGCCACCGCCTCTCCGCTCAAAGATTCTGGACTCACTACAGGGCCAAGGCAAGGAGGAGGACCATTGGAAGCTTGAACTATCAAGCGAAACGCTACTAGACAGGCTGTTGAACTTGTTCCAGCAGTCTGGCCCGCGCAAATATGAGGTATAGGGGTGTAGTACAATAGGCCAAGTCGTGGTACTTTGGTACTTTTGGACCCAATATCTCACCAAAAAAAGTGAAGAAATATCGCTCGGCTCGCATCGTTGCTCTTATGTAAGCATCTGCTGGAGAATCTTAGGCTCTCCCTCTATTAGGAACGGTGGGTATTAAATTAATTTTGCAAATTAATTTTTTGGCGTTTTTTTTGGGTAAATCAATTTGTAGAAGGAGGAGGGCGGCAAGAGCTAAGTTTTGCACAGGGTGCTTACTACACAATGGTAGGTATATGTAGTAATTAAGCACCAAAAACAAGGTGGTCTGTCAGTAACTTGATACCGGCACAGATCCAGCAGACCTGCGTTTTCTAGTATAAAAATGTCCAAACTTTTTTTTAGTTTTAGTTTGAAACTCGTACTCGTATAAAAATGCTAAGAAACAAGGCTCAGGGCGTACTCTGATAAAAATGCTAAGAAACAAGGCTCAGGTGGAAAATATCGAAAAAGCTCTCTTACTGGAGTAAGTCAAGTTTCTGCAACTTATAGCAAATAGAAGAACTCACAAAAAACAAGCCCAATTGAGTTGCTGTGCGACAATTGGTATAGGAGTTATTAAGGTTTAAGTTTACTTAAACACTAAAATAAAAGGTGGTCTGCCAGGCACTTGGTACCGGCACAGATCCGGCAGCCCTGTGTTTTCTAGTATAAAAATGTCCAAACTTTAAGTTGGTTGTAGTTTGAAACTCTTACACGATAGGTCACGTTGTGGTCCCAAAACTACCACAAAAAAAGTCGTCTGCCAAGGCATTAACACCAGATTTGAACAAGCAGACCAACATATTTTTTTTCTATTCCGTAAGTAGTTTTTACTTTATTACCTTTTAATTCCCACTCACCCTCTTGCCCACTCCCCTATCCCTATGTGAGTGGGTGTATGGGTGGGGGTGAGTTTTGTGTACAAACGATTTTCCCCTCCAAGCTGTACAACGTTTGCTATTTAAACTTTTTTCACGAAAACCTACCCTTCAAGAAATACCGCACAGTTGCCGGACTATTCTCCCCCTCCAAAATTGGTTTTGGGGGTACAGGGAAGCTTCGGATAAAAAAAATTTCAGACAAAAGCTTTTCTTCGGAGAATCATAATCCGTGAAAAAAATGGGGTTTGCTATTTAAAATTTTAGAGTTACCCCCACCCCCTGCGGGCGGTGAGTAGATAGAGGTGAGTTTCTACCCTCCAAGCTGAGCAACTTTTGCTACAAACTTTTCTCACGAAATCCTACCGTTCAGGAAATATCGAACAGTTGCCGCACTGACTTTTCTCGTACCCTGTATATATTTTGACACAGTCTTTTTTCTTGTAGTTCTCTACTTCGTGCGCACTACGGTCGTCGTTTATAAACAGAGTAATTAACCATCCACAATCAGCATTCCCGAACTTGAAACATAAGGTGCATAGCTTCATGCTACGCTTCGATGCGAGATGGTACATTCCTGAGCTTAAAGCTGTCATGTCAAAAAGCCAAGGATGACTTCAAACTTGAAATAAATTTATTATTTCAAAGTCAACAGTCACAGTTTCTGCATAATTTAAACTGTTTCAAGAATTCTTAAAAAAAATAACCCAAAACTTTGCGGCATAAATAAGCTAAAAAGAATGTCATAAATCTTTCGAATTGACTTTATGATGCACCATTTCGTTACGTAGGCGCTGGTATCTCAACCATCCAAACCAAGACAGCCACTTGGTCATTTGGCAAAGCAAAATAAGTCATAAATTAAAGAAAAACTTCGTCGTGGAAAGTTCGTACGGAAATGCGAAGTCATTAGTGGATAGACACTTACGGATAAATTCTAATTACAAGTACTCGTCTCCGTTGAGGGTTCTGTGGGTTCACAGAGTCATCCAGTATCTTGAAAATCTCCCTCCCTCGGGGGATTTCCAAAAGTTTCGTCTTTTAATTGTAAAAAGATAAATAGCTAAACCCTTCTCCTTGCTTATAAGTAATGATACTCACTTGAAGCGGTGGGTTTTATCCAAAACAATTCCCGAAACGACTGAGCCCAGCATGCCGGCCAAAACTATGCAAAGCCCGATTCGTCCGAAGTCTTCAGTTTGCCCAGGGAAATATTTACCGACGACCTTTAAGAAAGTTTTGTAAATAAGATTTTTCGAAATTGGTTAATATATTTTCAAAATGGCTGTTTTAATAAAGATTACTTACGGTATTTAAAAGTGTTGAAATGGCATAGAATACGCCAACATTCATGCCATAAGATACTAGAAGGAGCATGTAGTTCCTGTTAAGGACGAGCCGCTTCAATGACTGAAGGAAGTCGGAGTCTCCTCCTTCTGGGGATTTAGTGGCTTCTTGTGCTGCTGATGGTGGTGTTGGTGGATGATCCTGGAAGACTATGATGAACAATTAACTTGAGAGAGAGTTTCAAGAAGATATTTTTAATTTTGCTTACATAGAACCATGAGGACGACAAGAACTGATGTTAATCCGGCAACGAGGTAGAAGAGAACTTGAAGATCCTTTCCTATTAGTTCGTGGTCTTCATGGTTTCCGACTATTGATGCTGGTAGCACAAAGCCGATTGCAACACCCAGCTGAAAGTAGGGAACATTGTATTTAGCATTATGTTTACAGAAAGTATTCTTTATATTCTAGAGAGAATTTAATTATTTTTTATTAAACCCTGACAATGTCTCTGGGTTTAAAGAGAAAGTCTAATCACACATAATAAATTTCAAAATATTTTAATATCGGTAGATATATTGCCTCATTGTAATGGCGAGTTTCTCTTATAAAATGTCAATTCATAAGGCTGGTCGTCCACTGGAAGCGTATTCGAGCGGCTTCGCGCTACGGCCATACATATGAGCGGCTACAAGCGACTCATTTGTATGGCCGAAGCGCGAAGCCGCTCGAATACGCTTCCAGTGGACGACCAGCCTAAAGCTGTGGGCTTTGTGTTTGCGTAATATAGATAAGCTCGAAATGATTATTCATTCATGTTTATTGCCCGAGTAAAATGCACCAGAGGGTAGTGGAAAAATGTATGTGACAGTTAAAGGAAACCTAGCCAATGAGAGTCCTTCGATGCTCTCAGACTTGACAAACCATTGGCATTAAATGATGCAGATTTAAGGACTGTAATCGGGACTACTTATTTAAGATACTATATAAGATTATATTTGCTCTGGTTGGTAAAAGTTTAAAAGATAAGCAAATGGCTTTTTTAAATGAAAGCATCCTCTATACCACACTTCGTCAGTCGTTCACTAAATGAGCATATAATTGTATACTGGTGGGGTTTTATACCTCCTCGTGAAGAGCACCAGTTCCGTTTTTACTGGGTTAACGCTGAGTCCGCTGTTGGCAGTCCAGCTTGAAAGCGTTTGTAACGCCGCCTCCACGAGATCACAGAAGACTTGAGGAAATTTTTCTTTTGTAATGCATTTTTTCTTCTTCCAGCAACAAATCTAAATATTAAACTACTGAAAGATGTCGTAACTCATGATTATTAAGAAATTACCTATCCATCGCACTAATTTCACAGCACCACAAAACGACACAGTACGCAAACAATAAGTAACGTAACCGTTTTTCACTTGAAAAATCCCACATGAACATGACAAGATAAAAGCACATGTTTAATGAAACCGAAAAAAGCAGAATAGTTCAAAGCAGAGCAGCTGTCAAAAAAGTAGAGCACGAAATCTTGCCCGAAGTTGCTCTATCAAAGAAGGTGCTTTAAGTTGCTCCAGTTCAACTTAAGCAGCCTTCACACACCCCTAGTTTTAACTGCGCAGTTGAACTGCGCAGAAAAACTGTACGATAAACTGACCTGAAAATGTGGGTTCGTCAGTTCGTTGTATGAGATTTTGGTCAGTTTTGTTGATTTGAATACATTTTACGTAACTGAGAGAACTGAGCGATAAACTGTCTGACCTGCGTAGTTTATCGGAGCAAAGTAGGTCTAGAAGCTAAAGTCTGAGGATTCAGTGAAAATAGCTCAAAACTGGTCAGTCCACACAGTTTATCGCTCAGACATAAGGTCACACGTGATAAACTACACAGTTAAACTGAAAGTGTGTCGGTAACTTTAGAGCAGGCGCAACCTAGAGCAGCTCATTAAACACAAGTCATAATGAAAAGTACGTCACAACTTTGAGAAAATATGTAGCAGACATTAAAAATTAATTTTACTGATTAGATAAGAAACGGTAATAGATAGATTTTGAAAAATGAAAATTAAATTAGGATAAGCGCGAACGTATCCTATTTCGGGAAAACGTATCATCGTATCCATATGATTTTTTTCCACTAAATAGTATCCAAAATGATACGAACGTATTCAAAGTGGCAGCACTGTGCAGTGAGTGTCGTGTTTGAGCTCTTCGATGTTGTTTGTATGATTTCGGGATTTTGAATGAGTCAATTGACGAGCAAATGGCGTCATTACTAATAAGTTTGACATCGTGGTATTGTACCTTTTCCAGCTTCCGTGTTAATGAATTTGGTCTGGGACAGCAAGGAGTTCGGACGTAAATAAAGAATACAAACATAGTACAGGTAAATTAAGCCTAAAACCCGAAATGGCGGAAATGATTGAGTACAGGATGAAAATTGGCACACGGGTTCTTAATAAGGTGTTATAAGGTCTACCGATTTTCTCCCCCGGAAGCTCTTTTTTTAGGGGGTTTTATAGTCAAAATATGAGTCTTTTGCAAATACATCTTAAACTGTAAGTCTTATCATAAAATAATGTTGACAAAGTTTGTAGATCATGCGATTCTCTACCAAAAAAGTTATTATACATTTTCTCGTACGAATTGCTATTCATGAGATATCACCGTTTTAAAGATTTAAAATACTCATATACACTCATTCGCGACTTGTATAGTACAGGTGACGTTCAAGCTGGACTACGTTGATAATTTTTTCAGGGGTGATTCCTGGATGTATTTGGAGGAAAAAGTTGTTCTAGAGAGGGGCTAACCACTAAGATACAGGGTGTTTATGAAAAAACAATGTATTTTTTCAATTTTCTTAGATTTGAATGACTCCTAGACCAATTATCGTAAAGCAACATACTTATGTTGGCTAATTTTTTAGGTAAATGTGTATTCTTTTAGTTGGTATAAAGAGCAAAGCCTTGAATAACTCCGTTTAAAAGATATGTAGCATCAAAACATGAGGACAATCACAATTTTCTTCTTTTTTAGCATTTCGCTGTGTTTTTCTCCATTCATAAGGCTCTAATCAATATTTCATAACACATCAATCGACAGATAATTTTAATACCTACAACTTTCAGATTAAACTATTTCGGATTCGAGCTCAACTTTTTGTTTTATTAGCGAAAAACGATTTTTTTTACTTTCGCGAATTTTTTAGGTTAGGTTCGCCAATGAAATTCCAGATAAAAACACGCTATCTTTCTTGAAATGAATTGTTCTACACGCTTATATTTTTTGTTTCCTGCCTTCAATTGCCTGGAAATTAACATTATGAATCCGTAGATTGATTGGACTATAAAACGACATAAGTGATTTTTGTACCTACACGATATCGCGCTAGTCACAAGAGAAGATATCCACTTAGTTGTGGTATCGTTCGTTCGTTTGCGTATTAACGAAAATATGATCTGAAAAGATTTTCATAAATTTCGGTGGAGCCGTTTCTTTTTGTTTAAACGACGCTTGTGAGGTTTGTGATTTTTGTACCTGCACGAAAACGCGCTAACCAAAAACTATATATCGACTTCTTTGAGATGCCGAAACGTATTGCTATTTTGTAAGAAGTCAGTTTATACCATCTACTACTGGGAAGTAGATCGTGTGGACCGAAGAGGTCAAACCTACTACAAACCCATGTGCAATAACAATGAACATGCGTTTTTCAGCGTTAAAAGATTATGTAATCTTGATATAAGTACAATTCATGAAATAAACGAAATAGAAATATCTAGGCCCTAGACCCTATTCCAGCGGGTTGCCATACAGCTTTGAAGTAGAATGTTGTTGAACTAGAGAAAGGCTCGGTACTTTTTTGTTGTGCAGTAACATTTTTAAATTTGATTAAAATCTATATTCTCTAAATAACGTATTTCTGTAGCTATAAGCAAATCTTTCTGAACTCAGTAACAATTACCAGACGAACAAGGAAATAATTGTTAACTACTATTGTAAGGGAGAATAAATTGATCTTCAAGCAAGTCGAAACTACATGCATCTAATTCCCAATTACCTACGTATATAGCATACATATTCCCAATTAATATTACTGTTCATACAATCTAATTAGCAATTAGTTGGAATGAACAAAGGGGTTAATAATTAGTGCAAATTCTAATAGACCTCAATTATGTTCTGAATACTTGTGTTCAAATATGAATGAATAACTTCAGCCACCTCCCTGAAACTACCCGGCTTGAGTTCATTCAGTATAAAAGCAACTTCATGCGAAATTAATCAAGTATTCAGTAATCTGTACTTCTTGACCCCTATTTCCTTAAATAAATCCTTTCTCGTGCGAGCAAACCCAGCCTTTTGTCATTCTATTCAAAAAGTGCCACCTTAACATCGTTGTTGACAGCAAGAGTGCAGGCGGCCTCGAGTGCCTCCAGAAGCTCCTTAATCTCTGCGGGCTGTGCCATAAATAAAACAACATGAAAACAGGACTCCACTCCTTATGAATGGTCCTATATTTAAAAGGCTTCATCCTTCGCAAGGAACGTGCCAAATGCGTTCTTTTCCCCATTCCATCGAATCGCTGAACCGTGAGATGAGATGTCTGCGGACGGCAAGGTATTATCCTTGTAAATTCTAATTACCAATTTCTATGTACGCCACCATGACATTGCGACTTTAAGGACCTTTCTTTCAATTTAATTTGAACAGGCTTTAAAAAGCCCTCGGTGAGGATGAAGGACATTTGAATGAAGCAAAAAGGAAGTGGAAAGCGCTGAGAATCATTTTCTTTTCTTTATTTTGTCTGCGAACGAGGATTCGTGACTTACATTCTGCCATCCGTTTTGCGAAAGTTAACTGATCGACCGGGGATGCTGAAGGATTTTCTTACGGCTTTAAATTGGCATTCTTCCTGTCATCTGAGAGGGAAGCTAGACTCTGCGAAAATCTTAGATGGAATTTGTGCTTTGGCTTCGTGTTTTTTAAACAGGGTTAAAGGTAAATTGAATGTCAATGGTGAAACTTTGCAAGTCGGAAGTTGTCTTAAGTATTTATACTCTTCTGGTACAGGTTTAAAGGATAGTTTACATATACAATTTCCAAGGATATACCAGCACTATATACTTGAGTTTAAAGGTTTGAACACAAGAAAATTTAATTAAAATCATTGGGAATTTTAAAAAAATACAGTATTGATGTTATATACATTTTCGACATTTGACAGCCAAGCGTGATTACGAGCTTAAACGCAAGGAGTAAAACTAAATGTGCAATAACTGGTAGAGAAAGTGTGGGTTATGTTGATGTAAGATAAATTGAATAAAGGCACCCCTGCAAGCAATTTATCGGTCCAGAGACTTTCTTTATATCATCCTGCTTATAAATTCAAATGAGAGAGGTATAGGACCCTCTATTGTTCTCTCTTTTCCTCTTCGACTGTGACAAACCGCATAAAATAATAGTCATGTCCCCAAGAAATTTGCAACATGTTTGCTGACAAATTCATTGAGGTTTTTTGCCCAAAGTCTAATGCAATGCATACTGTCCCAACATGTACGCACTCTGAAACTAAAGCTTTTATGACAGGCGTATCTCTATTTGTTGAGGATATAATGACCGGTACAAACAATCTCGACATCAATAAAGATCATGATTCTAACAATCTGCCTGCCTCCTTTCTTTTTGCAGGGCTGTTGAAATCAAATTTTGGTTCCCCTCCATTTTATCTTCAACAAACCTATATCGACAGGACAGTTCCCTAAGGTATGGAAAAAAACCTATCTCACACACATCCACCAAACATCTAATAAGCACTAGCTGGAAAACTACAGAAACTTGTGTTAAAAATGAGATTGCTTCTCTAATCGACCTATGTCTTAATAAACAGCAATATGGTTTCAAAATGGATCGACTACTACAAACCTTATGGCCTTAGACCGTGTCAATCAAGTTGTAGATTTTGTATTCCAAGAGCTAGCTGCAAAGAACGTGTCCTATCGACTCACAGGATGAAATGTTTTTTAAATATTAGTACGGTCACAGTGACCATAAAAACAATCTTGGTGTGCCTGGGCGGAAAGGCCGCACAAGTTTGAAATGTGCAATTTCCGGAACATTTTTAGGGCCGTTACGTGACCTATTGAATCACAGTTTGGAATTACTTTTAAAATGTAGTACTTACGGAGTGGACAAAAATATGGTGGTCACACGTGCCGCTATTGCCTTGGCAGACCATTTTTTGTTGTTGTTTTGGGATAGCAACTGACCTATCGAGTCACAGTTTCAAACTATAATCCAATTAAAGTTTGATCATTTTTATACTGGAAAAACACAGGTGTGCCAGGTCTGGGACGCTGCCAAGTGCACACCACCTTTTAGTTTACAGTTTTTGTACTACTTATACGCCAATAACTTCTATACCGCTTACAGTACAGCAACGTAATTAAGCTTGTTTTTTAAGTAATTGTGTACTCTTTTATTTGCTGTAAAAAACAGAAACTTGAGTGACTTCATTCAGGAGCTTTTTCGATATTGCCATTTGGAGGCTTACGAAAATTTGCCTTTGTCCAACGCCAGGTTGAAAAGGAGGCAGGCCTGACCGTCCCCTTGTCGGAGTCCATTATGGATGTTGATTGGTCTGGACATGGTTCCGGATACCTTTACTTGGCTTGTCACATTGGTCATGGTCAACCTACATAGTCTTGTCAGTTTATTGGGGATGCCGAATTCTCTCATGGCTTTGTAGAGTTCTACTCTGGCTATGCTCCCATAGGCGGCTCTAAAGTCTATGAAGATGTGCTGAATTGAATTTTGAAACTCTAGACATTTTTCCATAGCCTGCCTCAAGGTGAAAATCTGATCAGTCATTGATTTGCCTGGGCTGAAGCCACACTGGTAATAGCCTTGGATCTTTCCAACATATGGGGCCATCCTGTTTTGTAGGATAGCGGAGAATGTTTTATAAGCAGTACTCAACAACATTATACCGCGACAATTAGTGCACGTTTTTAGATCTCCTTTTTGATGTACCGGGTAGAGGATGCCTTTTCTCCGGCATCACTTCCTGCTCCCATACTTGCACAATCAATTCATGAATCGCTTGGTGTAATGTAGACCCTCCGTATTTAACCAGCTCCGCTGAGATGCCGTCTGCACCCGAGGCCTTGTTGTTTTTGAGCCGAGCTATGTCGCTGCCAACTTTTTCTAAGCTTGGTGGCGTCGTACTGCGGTCTCTTTGGTAGAACTCCCGCGCCTGGTGCGGCCGTCGCTCTCTGTATTTTTCTAGTTTACAGACTAGATTTTTTCCCAGGCTTCCTTTTTTCGTCTGTGAATTCTCTTTTATTCTTTTCTGAGATCTTTATAGTTCTCTTCGCGTGCACGTGTTCTCTGAGACTGCTGCTCGGTACGCAGCATTCTTACGATCAGGTGCTAGCTTGCATTCCAAACCAGTCGTTCCGATCTCTACGACTGCGTAAGAAGAAATCAGCAGTACCAATGACAATATTTTTAAGGCGGGTCCAGCTTCCGTCGACTCCTGGCATCTCATCCCCAGGACTTAGGGCGAGTTCTAATGCATGACCGTAGATGTTTCTGGCCATTTCATTGCGTAGTGCAACTGTGTTGATTCGACCCTGATCAGCGGATACAAAGATTTTCAGCGTTGTAATGCGCTCTCGGAGCACCCTACCAACAAGATAGTGATCCGAGTCAAAGTTGGCACCTCGGTACGTTCGTACCGTCATCAGAACCGAAAGGTGGCGTCTTTCAACACATGGTCTATATGGTTTGGAGTAGCTCCATCAGGAGATACCCAGGTGGCTTTATGGATATCTTTACGCGCAAATCTAATACTTGCAACGACCAAGTTCTTATTTGCTGCCATCTCTACAGCTCGCTGCCCATTGTCAATAGTGTTTTCATGCAAGCTGTGGTTGCCGACATGTTGCCAGTATATGGGCTCCCGGCCTACTTTGGCGTTAAGATCTCCCAGTATGATTTTCACATCATAGCTGGGGCAGGCATGAAGTTCCAGTTCAACTAATTCGAAGAATTCTTATTTATCATCATACGGGGTCTCTTCTGTAGGTGCGTGAACGTTTAGGCTGATGTTCTTAAATTTGCCTCGCACACTAAGGGTGCATAGTCTTTCGTTTGTAGCTTTAAAGCCGACAATGGTAGTCTTCATTCTTTTGCTGATATCGGCTAGATGTTGTGTAGCTCGAGCTCGAGAGAGCGGAATATTAGAGCAGTCCGGAGAAGTAAAATTCAAATGATATTTGTTCAAAACTGGGTACAATTCTTAATTGTTGTAATTGAAACTATTCTAAAATCAGAACCCCCGATTAGCTAATAAAACAATATCACAATAAAATGAAAATAATTACACAAATACAGTTAAACGAAATCTTAAAAAACGGCATAGTAACAAGACAACTTCCTTTCCATTTGTCAATCAATTACTGTCCCTTCAGATTAAATGGCTTCACTCGCACATCGTAAATGCTATCAAAATTGGCGACTTCCTCTGAGATCATTCCCTTCTTATGATATCCAAATTGCACACACGAGGGAGCACCCACCACAAATCACATCCATGCGAGTTGTTTTTTCATGTAATCTCATTACACCAGCTTCTTGCCATATTAAAGAATCTCCCTGGAGAATTACAGAAAGACACACGGCTTTTGTCGTATTTTAAATGGAAGAATAAAGCGCGAGTTCAATAGCCCAAAAGTTCCCAATTTTTCTTGCAAGGAGCAAGCTTTATTTGCAAATTACCCAACAGGATTTCGCTTCAAGAATTTGCAAATTATTTTTCAAAATATATGAAAAAAAAAAAAAAAAATTCTATCCAAAAGCCGCATATTTCGTCCTCTTTATTTTGCGGTTCTTGAACTTAGTCATGCAGAAATACTTTTCGTCCCGTTTATCTCTTCAAGGATGTTCTAGGGGTGTACAGCTACCGACCAAGTGGTTCCGCTTTCGACAATTGCCAGTGGTAGTGGTGGGAAACTTTATCTATCTTTAACAAGCATGGTTACTCCCCCTGATTTTGATTTAAACTCGAGCATGAATAGGGGAACTTAATGCATCGCATCCTGTGAATCCTTGCTGACAGAAATGCTGACAACTCTATCGCTATTCTTTAAAACCAACGAATGAGGGTGAAATGTATTCGCATAAGCGACTTGAAAAAAATATATAAAGGGCGGTAGCCGATGCATGTTTCGAATACAAGGACTTTATTCAAGTAATTCTATTGCAATAGTGGGAGATAACAAGGATATGAACTTTACAAAAATCCTCCACGAGAAGGATTCAATGCTTTGATGGAGAAGTTTTTCTTCATTCAGCGAGGCATTCATAGGGGCTCGATTTGGAATTCACTCAATAGACACGTAATTTGTCATCAATATTTTTTTCTGTCGAAACTTTTGAAGCATTCTAAGGACGTAGTGCACAATGTAATCTTTATCCGTTTAAGGCGTGGTTCAATTGCGGTTTTAACTGAAGTGTATCATAAACGGAGGCTTCTTGTAATGGACGAAGTGTTTTATTTGAAAGAGGTACTCCTATACTGTTGACTATTCTATAACAGTAGGTCTAGGAAAAAGTGCGTGAGATATTTCGATAGATGGGGTAATTGAAAATCTATCCATTTCTGAAACGAGTTATAACGGGTGCTGAAAAATGGGTCACATACGACCATCAGAAGAATAACAAATCGCGGATAAGGGATGGAGGGCCGTCACAAGTGTTCGTAAAGCCAAGATTGTTGTCGAAAAAGGTGTGGTCAGTGCCGCGGAGGAATTATTGAAATATAAAATATTAGTTGCTGCGCCATCGGAACTACGACTTACCGGATCCGGGACAATGACGATCGTGCCGCCAGTCATCGACGAAACGATGACGCTTTACTATACCGGTGGTGTGAGACGAGAGGCCGGTGTCGGGTTTATGGTCAATCGACGGGCTGCCAGTAGCGTTACCGCATTCCAACCGACATCCGAGCGTTTGGCGGTTATAATAATCGGTAGAGCGATCAAGACCCATATCGTATTCGTTTATGCGCCAACTGAGATCAGCACGGACTTCAACAGACGCTGGATATGATACCTCAAAACGAATTAAGAATTTTCACGGGGGACTTCAATTCATATTCAGGAGCAGTTCAAAACGACTGGGAAGGGACGACGGACAAATTCGGACACGGAGTAATTAACGACAACGGCTTACGCGTGCTTTCATTCGCAGCATCAAACAACTTGATCGTCGAAAACAGCATTTTCCGTCATCCACTCAAACACAAACTCACCCGATAAAATCCATCCAGCAAAGACTCGGTGATGTTAGATTACTTTTTCACCAACGCAAGGTTCCGACCGACGCTCAAAGACGTATGTGCAATGCGTGGGCCCAATTGCGGATTGGACCATTATCTTGTTCGAGCGAAATTGCAGATGCGATTACAAAGAGCGAAGAAAACGGCGCCACCACCAGCCCAGAAGGATTGGGCGTGCCTACGGGACCGTCCTCGCGATGAAACTCGCGAATGGAATTATCCAACAAATTCGCGGCAATCGCAGTACCAGACGATATCGATGTAGAAGAAAGACAATTGTCGGAGTCTATTATGCAATGGAATTGTGTCCACCTATCCGTAAACGAACGCAGCCATGGATCTCGGAAAGGTGTCAGGACCTCGTCAATCAGCGGAAGCGAATGAAACAAGTCGACTTTGAGCCATACCGACGATTGAACAAAGAAGTTCAACAGAAAATGAAATCGGAACGGGAATCGTACTGGAATAACTTTGCGGCCGACATGGAAGAAACGGCGTCGAGGCACGGGTACCGGATGTCTGGTACAGCATCGGTGGTTAGGCGACAAAACAACATCAACAAACGACAACATACAAAAATCGAATGGAACTTTGGGGACTTCTTCCCATGGGCGCATGCAGCGTTGAGAGAGAATTTTCCACCAGGTGTACAACCACGATCCGCCACAATTTTCAGCACTCGAACTGCCGATTTATCGAACAGCCGACGAATCAGTTTCTCGATACCGAACCGACAATTATCGAGGTGAAGACTGCAATAAAATTGTGAAAAATGGAAAAGTGTCAGAAATAGACCAAGTAACCCCCGGGATTATCAAGGCCCGGGGTGATTTCTTATCACAACGACTCCATGTCCTCATAACGCACATATGGCATTCGGATCGTGTCGCGTCGGTGTGGAAGAAAGCGATCGTTGTCTCAATTTTGAAAAAAAGGCGACAGTTGGGAATGCAAGAATTATCGCAATATAAGCCTCCTTTCGATTGTCGGCAAAGTATTTACGAAAATCATACAATCGAGGCTACAGAAACATCGAGAGCAAACGAGCCGGAAAGAACAGGCAGAATTTAGACCACATCGAGGATGTATTGATCAAATATTCGCAATCCGTCAGATAATGTAAGAAAGAATGTAAAAAGATTAAACGTCGCTTCGCCCCTTCTCTTCAACGTTGTGATCGACGCGATTGTGGGTGAAGCATTCGATGGACGTCTCGGAGTTCGGTACGACGACAACTTCGTAGCCGACTCAATACTCGCCGACACGGATGCCGAAGCAACGGACATCTTATACGACATTTCTCGCATCGTGCAATCATACGGGTTAAAAATCAATGTGCACAACGGACGAATCGAGGGCCAGTGTTCACATCGATGGAACCTAAATCTGACAGTTTCCGATGTTCATTGACGGCCGGCGTTCAAAGCCGCCGCGGACAGCTGCAACATTGGCCTCGCTCTAGTAATGCATATGGAAACGAACAAGTATTTCCATCAAAACAAAAGCACGCCTTTACCGAATGTTGATACCGAATTCTTCTTTATGGATCGGAAACGTGGACACTGCTCAAACCTGACGTCAAAAGCTCAAGGTCTTCCAAATGCGATGCTTGAGGCAGATTATCGGTGTCTCAATCCGCGATCGCCTTCGAAACGAGACAGTTAGACATAGATGCGATCAGCAGACACTGATCGAAGAAGAAATACAAAAACGTCGACTACGGTGGTTTGGACATGTTTGCCGAATGGATGATAACCCCTTACCACATAAAATAACCTAAATCTAAACTTAAAGAATCAACCGAGGTTCAAGACGTCGCCAAAAACCGGCCCGAATGGAAACGAATCGTGAATAGAGTATCCGTTTGCGTTGACCTAGCGCTCGGACCGCCAGCTAACGGATCAAAGAAGAGAAAGAAGAAGTTGGGGTAAATAACACTGTAGGCTGTAGGCAAATAACACTGAGTGCTAGTTGCCGAGAGGTGAGTCAGAGTACCTACTTTGTTGGATACGAAGTAAAGAATAGATTGAGGCGCTGGGCTTCTTGGCCTGCTACGTCCGTTAAAATTTATAGATTTATTATTGTCTGCTAATTGTAGATTTGTTACTGTGCATCTTCTGGAAGGCAACGTCGATCTTAATACAAATGATGATTCCCTTATGGATTGAGACGTGTTTTTTAACCCCTGATATTTACCTAAGCCATCTTTAAGAAAACTTAGGTTTCACAAAGTGCAAGAATTTGAGAGGGATATTTATATTTGCTGGCATTTCACACCAATGAAATTTGCATGCAGGCATGCAGCCCTGCAATATTGCAAAGATCAAAACAAACATTTTTGTATCGGAGCTTCACTGCCATAAGCTTAGTATCCTCAAGAACAGCCAGTACATTGTGTCACCACATTATCGCGCTTAACAGGAAGCAGCCTCATTGGAATGTTATGACTCCTAATAAAATTAATTTAGCTTTTAAACTACAAAACAAATATTAAATGAAATCAAACTAACTTAGTTTTGGATTTTAAACAATGCAAAGTTTCATTCCCTTTTCCACTTGTTTTAGGAATATTTGCAACCGTTATAATCAAAAGGTATAGGACCTATTAATGTGCACCACTGACTTTCGAACCACAATTACTTAAAGTTTAATTTAATTCAATTCATTCAAGCACAAAGCCAGCACTCTATCTGTGCACAGCTGGCAATTAAACCTATTGAGAACTTCAAACAAACGTTCCGAAATTGCTCATTGAAACTTGCTTAGCGCAGTTTGCCATAGAAGACTCTCTAATTGCCAACAACAGCATCCAACTGATGTGGCAATATTCACAGCCTGTAATTGCAGAATCTACTACACCAATGAAATTGACATCCTGATGCACTTCCGCCAGTCGTGAATAATTCATAGTAGTCAACCTGTCGCCCATTTCCACGTCTCCTTAACGGCAATGGACGTGCGGTGTTCTCTTTACGCCCCTTGAATCTGCAAATCCAGCAAATTGTAGATGGTGAGAAAATACTATGGGCGCTCCTTACGTTAAAGTCCTTCTCAGCTAGGAGCTTCCGGGCGGACTTTATGACAATTACATATTCTCCAGCTTTTGAACGGTTAAAGTTAGCTGAAATGTCCTGAAAGGGGGGCTGCAGGACCTCCCTGCCCTCGGCTTGCCCAGAAGAAGCACTCTTGAATGGAAACATCAGCGAGCGACATCAGGATGGCGAAGGTGCTATATCACAGGGTATTTCTAAAGATTCTTATTGTCTAGTGTCGCAGCTCCTTCTAACTATGGGGGAACTCTATATATAATCCTTATTAAGAAATAACGAAAACGGAAAGTTAGCAGGTTGCGCGCTGTGAATTTAAAGTGGCGAACTGGAGGGAATCCTCGCAGTCGCGTTTAAAAATAGCCGAGAATCGTTCAGAGGAGTCGTAATAAGGTCGTTTTCAGAAACAATTTGCCAAATTGCCAAATTCTACGGGCTCGAGTTTCATGGAGTGAAAGTGAAGCGTTTCTCTTTTTTGGAACAGCAATAATAATTTTATCATCCTTTAGGAGAATCTGTTGAATATGAAAGTAACGAAGACATCTCTACCTATATGCTTTTGGCATGGTTCAAGAAACACAGCTCTTTTGAGTTTATTTCAATTTGATTTATTTTGATACGATTACGAAAACTTCAATAGAAGGAATACTTGTAACCTAGGCGAGCAGTCGTCCTTATGTTATTTGATACTCCAAAAATTATTCATTTGAGCTGATTCAAGAAGTTCATATTTGGTAATAAGTTTTAACGTGTTGTGATATTGTCGGATTTATGATACGAAAAAGGGTTTATTAGTGGAAACACAAATGCGGATGTATATGAACTTACTACAGGAGGGCAAATTATGTTAAAATGTTAGGGTTAGGTGTAGGGCTGCTTCCAGTACAGAGGCAGAGGCCCAATTAACGTTTTGATGCCACAAACTCGTATACCTAAAATTATGCGGTTGTTGGAACTTTCATAAACGAAACTCATAATAACGAAAAAGTCATCACAAACAAAAAATCAAATCAGGCCCCATTATTTTCAGAGGGAGGGCTGAGCCCCACTGAATAACCGGAAGTTTCAAGGATTAAATTTATTAATTTCATATTATTTGCACGAGATTTGAAAAGACCAAGGGCCCCTCAAGGCTGCAGTGAGTACGGCAGCGCCAGGTGGATCACAGCAAAGCGCAGAAAGGCTGCTGAGCGAGGTGGTCAGAAATTACCTGCCAGTAGCTTTGATGGACGAGAAAGCTTTGGGGGATGCATTAGCCCGGAAACCTGGGTGGAGGTGGAAGCCAAACTATCGGACATGTTATTGGGCCACATACTGTCAGGTAAGGGAAGAATAACGCCTTGCTATGACGCCTCGGAGGTAGTTAGAGGGTTCAGAGTCAGAGTAATCAAAAGTGAAGACCAGGGGCCTTATCATGAAATGCGATACGAAAGTAAATCTTTCTTCTTCTTTGATCCGTTAGCTGGCGGTCCGAGCGGGACGTCCCCGCAACGGATACGCTGCTGTCGGTGCCGCTGGGTCCCGAACTCTATTCACGATTCGCTTCCATTCTTCTCGGTTTTTGGCGGTGTCTCGAGCCTCGGTAACTGATAATCGTTGATTCTTTAAGTCACCCTCGATATTCTTCAACCAGGTTTTCTTCGGTGCCGATCGCTGTATTCTCCAGTCTGCAGGACGGTCTCGCCAGAGAAGTTTACGTGGCAAGCGGTTATCATCCATTCGGCAAACATGTCCAAACCACCGTAGTCGACGTTTTTGCATTTCTTCCTCGATCAGTGTTTGCTGATCGCATCTTTGTCTGACAACCTCGTTTCGAAGGCGATCACGGAGTGAGACACGGAGGATCTGCCTCAAACATCGCATTTGGAAGACCTCGAGCTTCTTAACGTCCGGTTTGAGCAGTGTCCACGTTTCAGATCCATAAAGAAGAATCGGAAGAATCAACGTTCGGTAAAGACGTAGTTTTGTTTTGATGGAGATATTTGCTCGTTTCCATATGCACCACTTGAGCGAGGCGAATGTTGCTGTTGCCTGGCCGATACGGCTGTGAACGTCGGCCGTCAATGCTACTTTCGTTTCCTCAACCAATGATCCCAAATATTTGAACCTTGGAACCTGTTCGATTTGGGTTCCATCGAGGTGAACACTGGCTCTTGATCCATCCGTTGTGAGCACTTTGGTCTTTTCCGCATTGATTTTTAACCCGTATGATTGGGCGATGCGGAAAATATCGTATAAGATGTCCGTTGCTTCGACATCCGTGTCGGCGAAAACAGCGCTATCGTCGGCGAACATTAAGTCTGTTACGAAGTTGTTGTCGTCGTATTGAACTCCGAGTCGTCCATCGAATGCTTCACACATAATCGCGTCGATCACAACGTTGAAGAGAAGTGGCGAAGCGACGTCTCCCTGTCGGACACCCGTCTGAATCGGGAACTCCTCGGATAAGTCGCTTCGAATACGAACGCTGCTGGTTGAGCCATCGTACGACGCTTGGAGAAGTTGGATGATTCTCAATGGCACGTGTTCGGTTACCAAGACTCTCCACAAGCTGTTCCAATCGATGCAGTCGAAAGCGGATTTGAAATCGATGAAAACGACGACAGTTCGTTTGCCGCAACGAATTCTTTCTTCCATTAACTGACGGAGGGCGAATATTTGATCAATGCATCTTCGATGTGGTCTAAATCCCGCTTGTTCCTCCCGGCTCGTTTGCTCTCGATGTTTCTGTAGCCTCGATTGTATTATTTTCGTAAATACTTTACCGACGATCGAAAGAAGGCTAATACCGCGATAATTCTTGCATTCCCGACTGTCGCCTTTCTTCAAAATTGGGACAACGATCGCTTCCTTCCATACCGAAGGGACACGATCCGAATGCCATATGTGTGTTATGAGGACATGAAGTCGTTGTGATAAGACATCACCTCCAGCTTTGATCATCTCGGCGGTTACTTGGTCTATTCCCGGCGCTTTTCCATTTTTCAGCGATTTTATTGCTGTCTTCACCTCGATAATTGTTGGTTCGGTATCGAGAAACTGATTCATCGGCTGTTCGATAATCGGTGGTTCGGGTGCTGGACCTTGCGGCGGATCGTGGTTATACAGCTGGTGGAAGAATGCTCTCCACCGCTCCAGGCGTTCATGGGCAGAAGTCACAAAAGTTCCATCCGATTTTTTGATGTTGTCGTTTGTTGATGTTGTTTTGCCGCCTAACCGGCGGATTGTCTGGTACAGCGTCCGGTACTCGTGCCTCGACGCCGCTTTTTCCATGTCGGCCGCAACGGTATTCCAGTACGCTTCTCGTTCCAATTTCATTTTCTGCCGAACTTCTTTGTTCAATCTTCGGTATTCCTCAAAGTCGACGTGTTTCATGCGCTTCCGCTGATCGACGAGGTCCAGACAGCTGTCCGAGATCCATGGCTGCGTCCGTTTACGGATAGTTGGACACAACTCCATTGCACACTCCACAATAGACTCCGACAATTGCCTTTCTTCTACATCGATATCGTCCGGTATTGCGAGCGCCGCGAATTTGTTGGATAATGCCATTTGAAACTCTCGCCCGATGGCCGGGTCCCCGTAGGCACGCCCAATTTTTCTTGGCTGGTGGTGGCTCCGTTTTCTTCGGTCTTTGCAATCGCATCTGCAATTTCGCTCGAACAAGATAATGGTCCGATCCGCAATCGGGTCCACGCATTGCACGTACGTCTTTAAGCGTCGATCCGAATCTTGTGTTGATCAAAACGTAGTCTAACATCGCCGAGTCTTTGCCGGATGGATTTCGCCAGGTGAGCTGGTGTTTGAGTGGATGGCGGAAAATGCTGTTGCCAACGATCAAGTTGTTTGACGATGCGAATGAAAGCAGGCGTAAGCCGTTGTCATTAATTACTCCGTGTCCGAATTTGCCCATGGTTTCTTCCCAGCCGGTTCGATCTACTCCTGAATGTGCATTGAAATCCCCCGCGAGAATTATTAATTCGGTTTGAGGTATCATATCCAGCGTCTGTTGAAGCTGATCGTAAAATTCGTCCTTGTTCGTGTCCGTGCTGGTCTCGGTTGGCGCATAAACGGATATGATATGGGTCTTGATCGTTCCACTGATGGTTATAACCGCCAAACGCTCGGATATCGGTTGGAATGCGATAACGCTGCTGGCAGCCCGTCGGTCGACCATAAAGCCGACGCCGGCCTCTCTTTTCTCACCACCGGAATAGTAAAGCATCATCGTTTCGTCGATTGTTGGCGGGACGATTGTCAATATCCCGGATCCGGTAAGCCGTAGTTCCGATAGCGCAGCAATTGATATTTTGCATTTCAACAATTCCATTGCTATGATTTCCTTTTGACCAACGTGATGTCCTGTTCGTACATTCCACGCAGCGAATTTTAATTCGAAAGTAAATACGAACCGAAATTAATTTGCGGTACGAATGAATCTACCGATCATAGGATCCGTCGACTACGAATTCGCATTGCAAAGGGAGTACTGCCCTACGCAACTTAAAAATTCTTTCCAATACTGGGAAAGCAGGCAACTTCATGCCAATATTTGACATTTTATAAGTGCGGTAATAAAGTTTGTGAGTTTTCTTTACAAAAATTAAATAATTTAATCGAAGTAAAATAAATTATTACGTTTTTCTCATCATCTGACAGTGAAGAAGAAAATCTTCAAAATATGCGATTGGTTCGAAGAAAACTTCGTGATAATTCGAATCCTATGAGGCTCCCTGATGCCATATAAGTACACAGACTTTATTAGTTTCTTCATTACAATTATTTTCTGTTACAGCTTTATACAACTCTTTCGAGTATCAAAGCCGGAGTAATTGGATATGTGGATGGAACACACATAAATATAATTCGACCAAAGGAAAATGAACATTTATTTTATAATAGAAAAGAGTATTGTTTTTGTGTTGTAGCTTTTCCCCTGAAAAATTGTTTGTTTATACATATAATCAATTAAATATGTAGTTATAAGAAAATATGAAAGATAAATTTACATTTTTTATTCCTAAAGCGTGCACTCACGAAATCGAAACATCAAATGCGACAGCTGCACAGCCATCGGAAAAAATTCCGTTTGTAATCGTATCAAACCGATTCGAATTCGCATGACATGATCGCTTTTTTCGATTTTCGGATAATTTCATTTTCGAATCGCATTTCATGATAAGGCCCCAGGCCTCAAGGGACTTCCTAGGTCAATGCTTCACTGAGATCTGTGAGACATGGGAAGGCATGAGGCTCAAGCTAATCCCACCTGCGGATATCTCGAGGAGACCTAAATCTCGCATCTGGTTGCCAAAAGTAAATCTTGAACCTGGGAAGGTTGTCCAGTGTCTCAAGGCACAATATCCGACGGTTCCTATGGATGACTGGGTGGCCATCTAAGTAGAGGAACTGCCGAAAAATATCAGTTTATTCTTTCTCCTTATAAACGAGGAGTCTTGCGAGATATTAGGAAAGAATGAAAATCCACTATGGTTTGGAATCAGAATGTGGATGAACATGTGTAAGGTACTGGTTTGGAGGAGGGCGCCCGGCACTCAGGGGGAATCGGAAAATGTTTGAGATCGTTCAGATCAACCTCTAACACTCCAAACTAGCCGTAAACAATGGAGCCAACCTGATCGTAGGGTGCAACGCCATTGCGAGGCATAAGCTTTGGGGAAGCAAAGAGAATAACGAGAGGGTAGAATCACTATCAGATTATAGATAAATTAATTAATTTAAACCTAGCGCTGGGAGAAAGTTTGGACATCACGCTGTCCATATACACGGAAACAATTAAGTAGAAAGCTGGAGCGTATCAGATAAAGTGTCTTTCTTGGACCACGCTGCAGGGTAAACCTGAAGGTTGAAGCTCCTCAACCACACTGAAATCCAAGAAGGACTGACTGGAAAAAGTGAAACTCTCCAGAAGAGTGCCCACATGAAAGTATAGACCTTATAGAAAAAATGGAAGATAGGACAATACTTTCGAAAATGCTATCCACTCGGCGTATAAGGCATCCTGCACAATAAGCTGGAGAAAAAAAAACGTTTCCTCCGTAGTGGAATGAAGATCTCTCGAGACTGAGGAAGTTAACGCGAGAGATCTTCAATAGCTGTTACAAACAGAGCATTTTGAAAGCTTTACAAAGACTGTTTAAAATTGTACAAGAAAGCCATTGCTTCAGCCAAGAGAGACACCTGGCAGGGGTATTGCCAAATTAGTATTTTAAGGAGACAAAATTCAAAAATGGCTGTAAATTGGTAGAGCTTCCTTGTGAACTTTTAAGAAAACAATTTCGGAATCCAACAGAAAAATACGGCCGACAGAGATATCGCGTTTTTCCCGAGTTTTCCATGTATATCGGTTTCTATAGGTCATACAACCCCGTGCAGGGGGCCCAAAATGTTGACAATGAATCCCTTCTTCTTCCTTCAATGGCGGATTTCCATATGAAGAGATGCAAAGGGGTCAATCCAATGATTGCCTCTATTGCAGCTGTGGGACAGGTCCGCATAGCTCCGGTAATGGAGAGGCAAGCAAGTCGTGGTAGTTTGCTGCACTTGAGATTTAGTCTTGGGGCAGCAAACTATAGCGGCATAAGTGACCACAGGTTTAACGATCGTATTGTACATCCAGTACATCATTTGTGGTGTAAGACCCATGTCTTACCCAGAAGCCTTTTGCATCCCCAAATGGGCCTTGTGGATTTGCTGAAGACGTACTTAAGTTGAGCGTTCCAGTTCAATCTCTTGTCTAACTTTACTCCCAAATATTTGACTGAGTCTGAGTACTCAACTGTGGTACCTTGGATATAGATAGGACCTTGGTCCACTTTGTAGTGTTTGGAGAGGTACCAGGACAGCCTTATTTAGGTTGATTGCCAGGCCTTCCTTGGGAGACACCTAGAGTAGAATAAATGTCACAATCTACAAGCACGGCATTTATCCACTCAAACGTGCGAGCATCCAGGTTTTTGAGAGCCAGTGCACTAGAGAATCATAGCCAGTGTTGTCGAAAGCACTTTCGATGCCAAGGAACGTTTCTTCAGCGAGGAAGGCTTTTTCCATTTTACTGACGAGGTGGTGTAAAGCAACCTCTGTTGGTTTGCCCTTCGAGTAAGCAAACTGGGAACTATGTAGAGGGATCTCCAGCTTGCTTCTAATATGAAGGTCTAGCAGCCTTACCGACGTTTTCAAAAGAAAAGAAGTTAAGCGGATAGGTCTGTACGATTGAGGCAGCTCCGGGGGTCTGTTGCCCTATTACGGGATAAAATCCACCACGACTTCACCCGAGCTTATACTTACACATAAAAACAATATACTTCACTGAGCTGGACAAGTCGAGTACATGCCAGAAGACAGAGCAACAAAGAAGGTCTTCACTGGCATCACCGAAAGTAGAAAGACCCGCTGGCTGGTCGAGGAAAAGACACTACTTAGTCCATTCAAAACGCGGGGGGGGGGGTGTTCCAAAATAACACCGTTAAGAAAATCGAACCCTAAACGTTTTTGGGGTCGCTGATCACGAAAATCGAGGTCCCGCGGTCCTAAAATTAGGGCGTCAGCCCTAAAAATGCAAAAAACACCCCTTTTTGGGGGGTTTCGCGATTATTTCAGTAATAATGAAAACTAATGCGATGAAATGCACTTTTTTCAATATTTATTTGCGAAGGTGTTTCATTTATACAAAATTAAGGCGAACTAAATGGTAAGGGGTACTCCTAAAGGGTTGAAAGTACCCCTAAATTGGCGAAAAATGGCAAAAATTGTAAAATTTTTTTTTTTAAAGTTTATGCTTCAAATTCGATTGTGGGCGTACTGTCAGGCAAAAATAAATTATTTTCAACCCTTAAGGGGTTAAAACTACCCCTACAATATAGTTCATCGAAAGCTAGGGGGGGGTATTCCAAAATAACACCGTTAAGAAAATCGAACCCTAAAGTTTTTTGGGGTCGCTGATCTCGAAAATCGAGGTTCCGCGGTCCTAAAACTAGGGCGTCACTCCTAAAAATGCAAAAAACACCCCTTTTTAGGGGGTTTCGCGATTATTTCAGTAATAATGAAAACTAATGCGATGAAATGCACTTTTTTTAATATTTATTTGCGAAGGTAAGGTAAGGGGTACTCCTTACTTACTCCTCCTATGACCGCCCCCACCCTACGTGTGCCCCTCCTACGCCTACCCCCTATATCGTTCACCTACATCACTTCTGCCTCTACCCGCCCTTCGCCGCCTGCACCCTTCCACCATCTGCGCCCATCCGTCATACGCCGACCGACACCACCTCCCTCCACCTGCCCTCCCGCCACATGCCTACCGCGGCACAATCTCTTACGTCCGCCCTACCCGCCGCACGACCGCCACCGCTCGCCCTGGGCCTATATTTGCCATTACAAGTTGAGAATTATATAATACCCGGGGATTTTACGTAATAACCAGATTTATCACATCGTAACATACACACATGTACCAATTTATATTTTCTAATAAAAAGAATTTTTATTCAAACAATTCATTAAAAAAATTTAAATTGCAATCTACGAAAAGAAATTTTTTTTTCAATTTACCCCTACGGTTTAACTCCTTTAAGAGGGTTAAAAATTTTCCAAATGTTTTAATAATATTTCATCAAATATAAAATTTTAATGCAAAACAATAAATTTCAATTTGTTCCAATTACAATTTTAATGTGGGGGTAGTTTTACCCCCTTAAGAGTTGAAAAAATTAATTTTTTGCTAATAATACCTTTTGAACCAAATTTCAAACAAAAAGCAAAAAAAATTTTTTTGCAATTTTTTTATATAAAGTTGTTTTTATTATAGTAGGGGTAGTTTTAACCCCTTAAGGGTTGAAAATAATTTATTTTTGCGTGACAGTACGCCCACAATCGAATTTGAAGCATAAACTTGAAAAAAAAAAAAAATTTACAATTTTTGCCATTTTTCGCCAATTTAGGGGTAGTTTCAACCCTTTAGGACTACCCCTTATCATAAAGTTCGCCTTAATTTAGTACAAATCAACCACCTTCGCAAATAAATATAAAAAAAGTGCATTTCATCGCATTAGTTTTCATTATTATTGAAATAATCGCGAAAACCCCCTAAAAAGGGGTGTTTTTTGCATTTTTAGGGGTGACGCCCTAATTTTAGGACCGCGGGACCACGATTTTCGTGATCAGCGACCCCAAAAACGTTTAATGTTCGATTTTCTTAACGGTGTTATTTTGGAACACCATAACGCGCGTTTTGAATGGACTAACTGGAGAACTTCGACCAGAATTCGTAAAGCCTGGAGGAATAGAATATTCAGAATGATGAAATTCCTAGTTCCAGTAACTTCATTTTAGTAGTTTCATTGAATTTCTCACAATTTCGGCCTCAATCACTTACACTCCACCCTTTTGTATTATGAATTATTCCTCCACTGTCGAAGATTTAATCTTCTTAAAGAAATCTCGCCTCAATCCTCTGCCATGATATAAAAAAATCCGAAAATGCCTCAATTCCATGGATTATATCCGTGGTGGCCCAGTTTATATCCAGTAAATCACGTCTGCAGACGCACATTGTACTTTCTTAATTCCGACATAACCGCCCCTGCCGTGGCATAGCAAAACAAAACCGCGGCTTTAAATTGAACCTAATTTGATTCCATTAACAACAAGTCATCTACAGCAAGAAAAAAAATTATAATTGAATTCACTTGACAGTCTTCAAGTACACGGATTAAGATAATCTGCAATTACAGAATAAACTCAGCCGCAAAATCTCCAACGATAAACAGAAAATTGCTTAAGCCAGCGCCAATGCCTCTTTAAATTGAAAGAGCCTCCCATAAATTCCAGAACGGAGTGGCTGTGGCTTACAGACATGAGCTGCACTCATTCCCCTCCACTGATAATAACTCCATCTAAAATAAGATCCTAGAAAAACATTATGCCATAACAAATGGGCGATTTTATTCTGTAGAGTTTCATCCTTTATGCACGAGCAAATTGCTTTCATGTTCCCCATAGGTGATGGTTCTAGCCCGGAGATTGCTGGGGCGATTCATGCACTACAGATCCTTAAGGACGAGTATTCCCATGAATATCCTTACAAGTTCAGTCTAACATCCTATGCAAAATTACAATATTACTGAGGACAGGATTTAATTAAGGATCAGCTGGATGTGTCCTGGCCGCTCGTTGACTTAGCACAATCCAAGCGTGTGATTTGGGAAAAATATCATGGTTTACTTGGCAGTCCTTGGACAAAACCTTTTCAAGCATATAAACAATAAAGGGAAAAGGACCGTTTTTGTGGGCGGTGGCGGTCGTTTCTAGTTTTACCTCCGGGCTGTTATCAGCAACGACGTCACAAGAGATACCTTTTGGTAGGAAAACTATCATTTCCCCTTCAATAATTTTGTTATTGACATCGGGACTTTCACAATAACAACGTTTTGGTTGTTTTGAACTCACATCACTGGCCATAGTTTGCTGAAGGATTGAAGAATTTATGGCATAGATTCAATAATTTTGTGCACCAATGGATCCTGAAAGGAAATCAATTGGTCTATGCAGTTACGACAAGGATATGAGAAATGCATTAGTTTAAAGGATGATCTTGAGCACATAACATTTTATATTGCGCAATATTACTTTCATTGAAGCACTCGGATTTGATTGTTACTTGAAAAATAATCAATATTCTGTTCCAACATTGGATCGATAAATAAGTATCATAATTAGTGCATGCATAACTTTACTGTTTGCCATAACGTTGGGTATGTGATAATGATTTCTATTGTTTTCTGTCTTTATTTTTATTCTCTTTTGAGTCTCTTCATAACGTGCACAGCAAAGCATTAAATTATGCTTTATAATGGTATAATTGTTTGGGGCTATATGCTTTCCGACAGCGACTTTGACGAGGTAGTTTCATGCTTCCACCCGCAACTATCATGTACGCCTGAGTAAACATAAGACTCGCCCGCAGGTAGCATGCAGCTGGCACGCACGAACAGTGTCAAAGGGTATTTTTCTTAAATTTAAAACGAAAGAAAGAAAAAAAAATTTGCGTAGAATAAAGCATCCTAGCATAAATAGATAGCCACAGGCATGCACTAAATCCCCTGTATGACTTTAAAAAATTGTATTGGAGGAAGAAAAGGGGCAACTATCGTGGTGACCATAAAGGGCGTCAATAGCATACACTCAGTAGAACGGTTTTCCTTCGATTGCGTAGGTCAAGCAGCACTGGACGTGGTTAATGTTTAGCCGGGGGACTGCTTGGTAAAACAACACTCGCGTTTGGAATAATCTATGCCTATGCGGGCGCATTTATACATTTTCATTTCTGAATTTTTGGATTTCCGTGTCTGTGACGGAAGCATGCATGCCTGTGGCGGGTGAGTGCGTACTTTTGTGGCATGCCTATTTGATCGCTATGCGTTCTAGCTAGTAATAAGATTAACCAATAAAATATTTTTAATCGGGTAGGTAGTCGGAATGACTTGAACGGGCTAATTTGCTATTGCTAGTATAAGATTGCAGCTGAGGCAGGAGACCTTTAGTGGCAGGAAACAATCGTACGATGATAGTACGATATATCTGCTACCTTCTTACTACGACTACGATTTTGTGGTGGTTTTTCTTCTGAGTTTGAGACTTTAGTCACTAAGGCCGAGCGTACATTGAGACGCAGGCAGCACAGGCAGAGCAGAATGGTATCTGTGTCTCATGCTTTTTAAGGGAGGATTGCCATAGTTGCGACGCAGAGCAGGTGACATGAATACTGCGCCAGGCGCAGGCTTCACGACACTTGAGAATGGGGCACGGAAACTGTGTGACAAGTGTACTACGTTGAGACTTTTTTTAAATAGAAGACAAATTAATCGAAATAACCCGAAATAATAATTCCTCAACAGAATCTTCCTCAGAGCTTAATAAATTAAGATATTCCTGCACTTCAAAACTACTTTCTTCAAACTGTCTAACAAAACTGTTCTTCAATGTGCTTAGACAACTGCCCTATCTTGCGCTTATTGCGTGACACAGCTCAATGTACGGCTTAGCTAACTACTGGATTAACATTTATCGTTTGGAGAATTTGCCTTGGATTTTTAACCATTTGAGAACGACCCGATAAGTAGCTTAGAAATAATTTCACAGATGTAGGACCCAGACCGAAATTAGTAGGTACCTAATTTCTTTAAGAGCTTTACATGATCAACTGAATCAACAGCCTTCGAAAAGTTGGTTAAGGCCAAGAAAGTTACTTTAGTGTTATCCAAGACATCATATACCGATTTGCTTTCCATCGTCCTCCATATTTTTCCATCAATAAATTTTATTATATATTCGTTCTGGTGCAATGCCTAGTAGGAAGCTTAGTTCGAAGAATAGAAAAAAGATAGGATGGGTCAAAGGAAGTCTAGGGATGCATGAGTTTGAACTGTTAATGTTATATGAGTTTAGAGGCAACCGTCGGGGTTAGCGGAAGATATTCTCATATACTCATATTCTCAGTCTTACGCTTTCTGAAAATGGTGGATCCCGCTAACCAGCTGACAAGGGCTGTGACCCGGGCAGTGCCAGACTATCAGGGGTTTACCGTCTGCTAGGTAAAAAACAAACCTTAGTGGAGCTTTGGCACCCGAATTAACCAGTTAAGCCGACAAGATGCGTTATTAGAGCCGTGTATACCCAAAGTCTAGTAATAACAAGTCTTTCATCTTCATACAAAATTTCCCCCCGTTAGTTGTGTGCGTGCATATAAGTATGAACATCACTGCTGAGCAAAACTCAACGTATACTTCGTGAACTTGACGAAACAAAGCCAGATTCTATCTTTACGATAAAGTATGCAGAACAGAAAAGTAAAGAAAATTGAAACAGCTGTTTTCTTTCATAATTCAAAACAATCGAGCAAATATGCACCAATACATTAAGTTTATCCCCATATAAAAACTCATAAAAGTTTCCGCTGTTTAGTTGATAAACGCGTATAAAAATGTTTCATTCTCTCTCTGATAGCCTGACATCGTCATTTGAAGAACTTTTTTTTGCATATAGCTGTTCGCCTTTCACTCATTAACCGTATGAAGATGAAAGACTTGTTAATTTCCAGACTTTGTGTATACCCTTAGGCCCTTCTTCCACAGGTCGACTGGTACCATACACAACTACGACTCTACTTCGCTTCAACAACTGGTCTTCTACTCGTTTGCGACTAATTCTCGTACACGGGTCGATTCTGAGACTACCTAAATAACACACGCTCGCGACACGGAAGAGGAAATCCATAGAAGGGTATTAATTAAAAAAGCAGCATAGAAAATTTTGGGTACATCCCTTTATTAAAAAGAATTTAAATTGTCATGCATTTTTGGCTACAAAGAAACTAGAGCGATGATAAAAACCTTTTCTCATTTTACAGAATGTCAAAAAAAGTGTATACCAATTCCAAACTTGATGCAACGGAAAAATATTATAAAACGGTTTCATTATCTATTGTATTTACCCAATTTCTTAGGAATTTCGGTAGCGCAACTAGTATGATACTCAAATCGCGTGAGACTAGTACTAGTACTGCATGCATGTCAGTTGGGGGCCTCGGTAGCCTAGGGGTAAGGCGCCTGACTACTATCCCAGAGGTCCCGGGTTCGAATCCCGGCCAGCCCCACGGTCCTTCGCCTTTTCCACTTTTCCACCCACATAACTTTCCTTCTTTCTTCTCCCCTCTTTACATTCCTGATTCCTCCTGTCATAGCCTTCGCTAGTCCTTCCCTAGACTTTGGTCCTTCCCCGCTCCACCAAGCGTATGTCATCGGTTGGTTGAAGAGATTCAATTCGTTTCAGGAGGCATAACACTCTAGCGAGTTGTTTCTCAAATGCTCCGATGCCAGAGTCGCGAAATGGTTGGAAGTAGTGGATTAAAAATATATCGCGGCTAGGTTGTGGCAGCTCCTTCCTACTTCTCTCTCTACTTCTCATCTTCCGGCTAGAGCTGCTGTTCGACATTTCTATAGGAAAAAATAGATTGTCGAACAGTACAAAGGGGGCTTTCCCTAAGTCTCTAGTCTATCACATAAAAAAAAAAAATGTCGCGTGCAACTGATATCCAACGATTTTCTTCGACTCGTGTACGAACTTAACAAAAAAGGTATGACGGACACTACTATCATACTCAAATCGCGCGCGAGGTGACCCGTGGAAGAAGGGCCTTAGAGTGCCGGCTAATATCTCCGGCTTCACCTACCTCAGTTTAATAATGTTCAGTTTAATCGACATAAAGTTCAGTTCATGTTCAGTTCGTGTTTGAAATGGTTGTTGCTTTTTCGCCCCAAGTTAAAATTGCAAATGATGGCATTCCAGTTGATTACTCTTTTTTGAGTGAGCTTTCACGATTAACTTCAGTTCGAGCCCAGTTGGGCGAGCTGAGGCCTGTTTTATCGTTGAAGAGTTGAATATGTAGAAATTGTATGCTAGCTGAGGTTATTTTAAAGTGCAGTCCACCAATTTGATCGAACTTGCGCAGTTTGTCCAGTGAAGCCAGAGTATAATGATAATTTGGTCACAGTAATAATGTTGATTCTATTATTAAAATATTGATATTATATAGCATTTAGTGGAGATATAATTTTTTTTTTGAATTAGTGTGATTACTTACGCCTAAGCAGCGCTTTTCAAATATTAAGTTTGAGGAACTTTATATTTATTAATTAATATATCTAGTTAGTTTTGGCGAAGAGGAAAATATTTTAGTGGTTTTCTGGTGGATTTGAAAGTCGAATTTCTTGAGGAAAGAGTTAGTAGCGCTACTTCGATTGCTACTACAGGGCAGCTGGTTTCAAAGACTGTGACGATCGTTTCCTGCATACTGACAGAGAAAACGTCCAGATCGTCCTCAGTGATGCGGTTATTACGTAATGTGATATTAAGATGGTGCAGGAAACTCCTCGTTGGCCCTACCACCAGCGCACTTATTGCAGTGGTCACCATCCTGAAGTTCGACCTTTACTTCCACTTACACCCATTATTAAAGTATTTTTAAAATTAAATATCATTATCAGAAAAATACGTAATGTCTTTTGCTAAAAACATTTCCCATTTACCAATTTAATTATAACCACACGCTTAGGTACTCACTTCAAGGTCCTTCCTAATTGTTGTTCTTTTATTTTTGCTGTCGTTTTTTCTAAGTAAACAATCTCATTTTGCATAATTTAGTTGAGTTTTTGATTTGCTCTAAATATATGTTAATACAATTCAACGAAAAAATTGTATCCTTTGAACAAGGCCTCCTCCTTTTCGTCATAATTAACAAAAAAATCATTTTCGATTCGTGCAGGGTAACGATGACTATAAAGCGTAACCTAACGAACCCCGAATTTAATTAACCCAAGGATGAGCCGGTCATTGTCGATGATCATTTAACAAACGAATTGGGGCTGAGGCCTGTCTTAATTTTCCCACTGATTACGAGCAGAGAATTTGCAATCATCATTTTAATTAAGTTAAGCAATCCACGCTCAATTTTTGTTTACGGACTTATAAAATATCCCCGGCATCAGCAATGCCGTGTCGAACAGCTCGATAATGGCTGATAATAATTGAAAGCATCTGAATAATTGATGGCTCATTTCAGGTATCAGATAGATGAACAAAAGTTGCCGCTGGTGTGCTCTCGGAAATGATGGTCTTAATCCGAGTTTAATCACGAGCGAAATCGTTGTTCACCACGCCAAAAACCACGGCGCGGCTCCATTATTCAATTTAGACCGGCACTGATTACCGTCGCAGAGCATCGCGGAAATATTCGCGAATTCAGTCCCCCATTTCGCACTTCTGCTATTAGCTGGCCCCCAAAGTGTGCTTTGTGCTTGTTAGCCGCTTGCGGTCTCGGTGTCCGATTGTCTGCAGTGCTAGTTTAGCTAGAGAGACTAAGCATGATTAAGTGCAGACCGGGGGCTTCCCTCCGTGAGACCAAAAGTAATTTCCTGTATAATTTCAGCTCATATTTCACTTGCCAAAGCCGACTCAGAAGCATTGTCAGCAGCCGCAAATTGACAAGAGAACTGGACATATGTGTGGATATATTGCGGCCACAATTGACATCGTTATAGAGAAACAAGATAAAATCTTAATCTACTAAATTACATTACCTGATTCCCAAAGACGGCGACACTGCATGCGGACGACACCTGATCGGGGCCAAACCAAACGGCTGCTACACGTGCTGGCAGCGATAGAATACAGACCTGGAAACACATAAATTATTGTTATTACAGGTATTAGCCGTGTTTTTATCGAACTTTCCCAAGTAAACAACTTTTGTTTGTCGGAAAAAAAAATGAAAGAAAATAAACAAATAAGTTTTTCTTTACCTGAGCGAAGGCAACAATAGATTGCCCAATGAAGCTCACGTAGAATAAATCAGGGTGCACCGAAAACACTTTTATCCAGGCTCCGATACATGTCCCCAGGATTCCTACTAAAGCTGTTATCCTTAGACCCTGAAAATTGTTGGAAAAAAAAGTTTTAAATTTTGGGAATATTTCTTCAGTAGGGTTTGTTTTTTATTGATTATTTTGATAACATTGACTATTGACAAGAAAACACGTGTCATCATTTTTTCATGTTTGATAGTTTGGTTATTTTGATGCTATAATACCTTCTGACAACTCCGCCAGGATATCCTGCAGGTCCTAAGCCCTAGTAGGAGATTGGGTGAGAGGTGGACAATTTCTCCTAGGAAAGCAATTATCGTTATGAAATGGAGAAGGTAACCTGGGAGCAGTCAAGATTTACGGCAACGACCTCGACAACGTTGCAGGACTTATGATTTAAGAGACTACGATGTGAAAATCGCTACACGAAAACGCAGAACATTATATAAACGTAGAGCAATAGCAGGAAGGTGGTGGTGAGCAAAATCGAACCGCCACCTCCCGGGGAGTTAAAACCAAGATTAATTCTCCGAGCACATATTTCTACGCTGTGGTGTTCCACAAGGCTCTATTCTACGTCCCTTGATGTTTATCATTTACATTACTCTCTTGTTGTAATTAAGAACTCATCTGTTCACTTATATGCTGTTGATGTATAAGAAGAAGAACTACGTTAGTCCAATGATATGCTCCAATTGAAGATGCAGACGACATCATCAAGGACGATTTCTTTATGCGACGGAATGAGGATTTTCGCTCTATTCCAAGGGGAGACATCATTGTTCATGGTAGGTAGAACTTACTTTTGTCACAAGAAGATACACAAGAAGACCTCGGTATTTCTCGATGGTAGAACGAGAAACCCGATAGATCACATGGCCATCAGCCACAGATGGAGAGCTGTTCTAGAGGATGTCAGGAGCTTTAGGGGAGCAGACTCTGCAAATGACCACCATTTGAAAGTTGCAACTATTCGTCTCAAAATTGCCGCAATCAGAAACGTCCAACGCGATGCCATAAACCGTAGACGGTTTAACGTAGACCTTGTGCGGGACAGCATTAAACGGCGAGAATTTGCTGGGAAACTACAACAAACCTTAGGCCCGCAAAGAGTGAAGAAAATAGCATTTAAGAGCTGTGGAGTACTACAAAGGGGGCTATTGTAACACCAGAGGAAACAAGTTCCGGTTATGTTCAAAGAAACCAGCAACATTGGATCTCGGACACAACCTGGCAAAAAATAAGACGCAGAAGGGCCCCAAAAAAATAAGTTGAACTCTACAGGCAATCCAGACAAACGTCACCAACTTAAACGGTAGTACTCCCAATTGCACCGGGAGGAAAAAGAAGCGTTCGGCGTGATAAAAAGTGCAGATAAACGAGCTCGCAGAAAAAGCGGAAAACGCGGAAAACACAGGCAACAGTAAAATGCTGCACCAAATCACTAAACAGTTCTCGGGAAAGCACTCTACTAAAAAGCATGCCGTTAAGAGTACGGATGGAAGGCTGCTGTGCAGCGACGAGGAGCTACTCCAAAGATGGAGAGATGACTTCTTCGCCGTCTTGAATGATTCAAAACCTTTGCGCCATCCAAAACAGAAATAGTAACCGCAATTCATATAATGGCCAATGGTAAAGCAGCTGGAAAAGATGGCATCCCGCCAGAATTGTTGAAAGCAGTCTCGAGCCTCAGAGTAGATGCACTACAGCCAATCTCGAAAAAAGCATGGAACACCTGCACCTCTCCGGAGCATTGGACGGAAGGTATAATAGTCGAAATACCAAAAAAGGGGGACCCAACAATAGCGTCCGACACGGTCAATAGGAGCATTATAAGACAGGCACTAAGGCGACGTGGACTGCCTGATAAAATAATAGAATTTATAAAAGCCCTATAAAACAATTCCAAATGCAGAGTTCTCCATAATGGAAAATTATCCGACAGCTTCGAGGTGAGCTCAGGAGTACGACAAGGATGCCTACTTTCACCTTTACTATTTCTTATAGTAATAAAGGACATTTTTGTCGGCGCTCTAGATAGTATAACAGGCGGCATACAATGGGGCTTGCTAGACCGATCCCGAGTGCGCCGATGATATCTGTTTGCTGGCCACAGACACTAGGACCTCAAAACCATGTTAAACAATTTGGCAACAGAAAGTAGTCCAGCAGACTTAAGGCTAAATCCGAAACCAAATCCGTGACGTAGAACTGGTACATAAATTCTGCTACCTCGGTAATATTATTACCGAAAATGACTATGCAGAAGAAGACACCAGGTCTAGAATAAATAAAGCGCGAAGCGCTTATGCATGCCTGTTCCGCATATGGAGATCAACGGAGATCTCAACTTACACCGAATTGCGGCTGTTCAACTCCAACCTTAAGGCAGTTCTTTTGTACGCTTGCGAAATATGGGAAGTCACCCAATTCATCACGCCCGCCTACAAATCTTCATCAACAGATGCCTGCGTTGTATCCTAAAAATCCACTGGCAAGATAGAATTCCTAATGAAGAGCTATGGTGACGTGCCGGCCAAGAAAGGATAGACGACCAGATTAGGCGAAGGAAATAGAATTGGATTGGCCATACCTTGCGAAGCGAAAACGAGAATCTAGAACAACGTGGAGAAGAACCCTATTATGTAGTAGAGGCCGCAACACTGGGAGATCTTGGTCAGAGCTGAGAGCTGTCGCGCAAAATAGAGTCCGGTGGAGGGCAACTGTTTCCACCTTATGTCCCATGAGGGATTAAAGGAGCATAAAGAAGATTAAATAAAATAAAATTATACTGAATACGAAACATTTACGGACAAGAGTTTAATTACCTCGCTGGTCTGTCAATGAAGACAAATAGATGATGGAGTTTAGACACCTACCTACTACGACAGGCTTCTATTCCAGGTTCGAAAATTGAATTGGAAAATACTCTTACAGGCACAATCAGAAAAATGGACAGGGAGCTTAATTTACCTTTTTACAGCAATTGGTATCTTGACGAGAGATGGTGGGAGGAAGGACAATGCTACTCCGAGAAGTCGAACCTCGCTGAATGTTGGACAAAAATCGTTGAAGATTTGTTCCAAATTTTTAAGGCTACTGATAGCTTTATGAAAAAGGTCTTGCAGCATCTATGTATGTATTGTAGAAAAATGTAGAAAAAATCTATTGATATTCATTTATTGTAGGTTTATCAGTATTTTGATAAATTCATTTCAAGTGATATTTTTTTTGTAGCTGTGTTATAATCGCAAAAATATTTCTAATATAAACCTTATTTTAATATTCTATTCGCATCAATTGAATCTCAACAACAAAATCCAACCCCAAAACCCACTTAAAATTGTGTCAGATAGAGATCTACTAACACAAAAGTCTCAACAAAAACATGTGTTTACTCTTTACTAAGTTAAAATCTAATCAATTATAAAAAAGGCCGTCTTGAATTGACAAGTTGTCACTTTTTGAAATAATCTAATCAATCTTTCAAAATTTAAACGTGAGTTGGTTATTTTCACCCCCGGACATAATCTAAATTTAAAATATATTTCTCTCACCATTTTGTCCAGGAACCAGCTTGCTGGGAATATCAGAGGGATGTACAGGATCATATAAATCATCGATGTCCAGTTGACCCATGTTTCACTTACACCATAATATCTGAAAATAGAAAACAATTCCTAAGAAATGTTGAAAAAAAAGTTTAACAAGGAACGAAGAAGTTTCCTGAGAATTTCCTTCCCCCAAGGAAAAATTTCTGCCCCTCAGGAATTTTCCATCCCTACCCAATGCATTTTTATCTGAGAGACCACTCAATATAATCTGTGAATATTTCACGAGGCAAATTGTACAGAAATACGCCATTTAGCATATCCAGATGATTTTTTCCCTTAGAAATTTTCTAGTTTTGTCTTATTTTCTGCAGCCCTCCGCTGTAGCATGAAAAGAAGGGAATTCATAAAATTTTGTGGAATCTTTTAGGGCTTTATTTAATGAAAGCACTTTTAGCCACTTAAAAATTTATTCGATAATTTGGAGCCGCCACTTCAATGGTTTCCACACTTCATATTTTATTTTTATTCATGTTCTTCGATAATGGAGATGGTCTTAATATTTGTGTGGATAATAAAAAATATGGATTTAAAAATGATTTTTAGATGGCCTTGAAAATTTTAGATGATTCGCCAGTAGAGACAGTACTGAAATGAGCACTTATTAGTAAGAAGTAGGCCTTACCATACCCCTTACAGAAGTACTTATTTTTACACACGATGTCATAGGAGGTAAGACCTTACTTTTTTATTTTATAATGACAAATATAATTAAGGCCAGACTGGAACCTTATTCAGAAGCCGCAATACGTGAATACCAAGCTGGATTCAGACGAAATAGGTCAACAATGGATCAACTTTTTTAAATAAGGCAAACACTCCGAAAATGCCGGGAATACAACATCGACGTGTATCCACTTTTAATCGAATTTAATCAAGCATACGACAGTATCGACAGGGAACAAATGTATGGGACAATGCTAAACAGATAGTGATACCTCTACAAGGTGTACTCTCTGCCTAGAAGGAGTAATTCGCAAAGTAAACACTGATGCGAACGCAACCCTGTTTAACAAATCAAAACAGTTGGCAGGATATGCTGACGATATAAACTGCCTTGCCAGATCACTGTCATACTTTAGAGAAATATTCACGGAATTAGAAGATGGAGACAAACATATATGGCAGCAAACAAAAACAAACAAGGGTACGATTCTAATTCAGTGGGTGGAAAGAAGATGAAGAAATCACAACACCACCTGGGAGGACATAACTTCAAAAGGGTAAACCAATTTAATTAACTGGGGTCCACAGCCAGCTAAGACAACGGTGAAACAACAGACGGGTTCCCGAAGGATATACGGCCCAATCATTGAAAACAGTGCATGGAGAATACGCTAAAATCACGAATTGTACAACTTATACAAAGAGTTTAAACTCTCGACACATGACAAGCAACTGCGTTTACGTTGGGTCGATCATGTCCAAAGAATCGATGACTAAAGAATACCAAAAAAAGCCCTACCAGATGGCAAAAGACCAGATAGCAAACCACGGACAATGTGAGAAGAACATGTCATGGCCGATGGTGGAAGAAGCTCTTGGAGACCAAGGCTCGAATTGAGCTGTATAGTCGTCGAAAAAGAAGAAGATAAAAGAAGACGGCAAAGAGTGCTCTCGATCGTGCCTGTATTTGTTTGTAAAAGTCTCACGACATATAAAATCTTCATTTGGAGATGGCCTGAATCATACCCATTTCGGGACATTTCCGCGTACTTCTTCACAACTGATCTAGATAAACAGTTCGAATTCCAACTGGTTAATGAAGTAGACAAATCACTATCCACTCATCGAATCCAGATAGCCCCCTACCACCCGCGGGCAAACAGGATGGTCGAACGGTTCCACTGGCAACTAAAAAGCAACCTTAATAGTTCAATTGAGTGCTTCAAGTGTGCGTTTGTGCGCCATTGTGCATTCATCCCAGATGATGATTTTACTCGCCCCCAAAACTTTGGACATAGTGTTTCTCAATGTTCCATGTTAATTTTTCAGTCGTTTGAAGGTTTAACGGAAATTTAAACTTCGGCATCCGTGGCCGCTATCCCAGTAGAAGCAACTGCCACAGCAATTTCGGATCTCGTACGAACAGAGGCCAAAATCAATGACATGACAAATGTCTTCCCAGCTCCACCGGGCGCATCGAGGTAAAATAAACCTCCATTTCCATCATCAATTGCTTCCTTTAGCTCTTCGTGCACTTCTTTCTGTAGGGTGTACAACAGTGGTACATTCGCTCGAACCGATTGGTCATTCGACGATATGGCGTTGGTATTCCTAACTTGACTAACAAACTGCCGCACATGAGAACATATCTTAGATCGAAAGCGAAATCGGGATTCCCTAAACTGAAACAAATTCGGTGTAAAAAGTTTTCGGACATGTCATCCTTGTACTTGTTCCACAATTCACGTCGATTCTATGGGAAGCAAGTCAAAATAATGCTATCAATCTGTCATGGAGATGCAGAAACAATTTCTTCAGCGATTATAATGTCCCAATGAGCATCGTTTTCAAGGTAATTCTGCTGTAGAAGCACACAATTGTGCTGTAGAGGCACACACAAGTAGAAGCATTCGTCATTATTTTCGAATGAACTCTGCGAATTCGATCAAGAGCATCAGTACAACGCACATCCGGATGATCAGGAACGGCATTGCCTTGCTTCCAACGTTGAAATTTCTTCGATGAAGCGTTTCACATTCGATGCGTTGAAATAAACTCGTTGAACGTTCTCCAGATTCACGACCAAAGCTACAACAGTGGGATGACTCTCATTGATGGGGAATGATAATATACGCCAAATCGCCTCATTGCACCTCATATATCGAAATATCCGATGTTTTACAAATCCTAAAAATCAAAAAATCATAAAATCGGTCCAGCTGTTCTTAAGTTACTAACTCGAATTTGTTTTATATAAAGAGAGAATTGCCATAATCAGCGTAAAGTTATATTTTCGCTGAAATAATTATGTCGTAAATACGAATTTACACCACTTACTAGTTCAGTTAATGTAAAAAAAGTTATACTAATTTGGCCGGCGGCAGATCGTCAAGAGTTACTGACTCCAGATTTCACTACGCTCACGTACACGAATTTTATAGGTGAGGGCCTTTCCTGTAGTTTTTTATTCTAAGACTTCGATCGGTTTATCCAAAAATAATATAAAAAAAAAGAATTATCGATAAAAAGATAGTAGAATGATAACTTGATGTAGTAGTGTAGTCGATTATCATTTTTTTTCTAAAAAGGTAGTAAAACTACAATATATGTAACGCTGGACCGAATATGTTCGCATTTCAGCTAGCAAAGCGGCACTTGAGCTAGCAAGACGGCTGCAGCGACCGAAGGAAAACACCAGCCAGGTCAACGATAAATCGAAACCAAGGCTTCGAGCATCAATTACAAAAAATCATAATTCCATCTTGATCTGGCATTCAGAGAGGCAAGAACAACACTTCCATTCCAATTAGTCATACATTTTGTATTATACTTTAACTTTCAGAAGTTTGCAGAAGTAATAATAAATAAATTTCCCGAGACCAATCGTTAAACGGAAAAGAACAATGAGCATATTCATCCAGTATGGATTATTAAAGGTAGCAGCTTAATCAGAATAGAAGTTCTAATCTTCAGGCACGGACTGACGATAAATGGCCACATACATAAAGATTTGTGTCATTTTTCCAGGACTGCATGCCACGGTGCGGTGGTGGTGATACTTGACCTCAAGGCGGGAAATCTTTAGGTCACGGCCTGCTGCCGGCCTGTGTCTGTGAATGGGGGCCTTAAGCTAAAACGCCGTGTCAGTCCATCTTCGATAGTGTCTTTGGTATTTGTAGCCATAGTTACGTCTGTAGGATCTGCTCACAAATAGTTTTCAAGAATTTTGTGTAGTGTGAACCATAGAAGCTGGCGAATTACGATTTGTATAAAAAATGTTTGTAATGCCTTGCAGTGCTCGCAGAAGTGCGACAAGGCTCTTTATAGCTGACCATTCCCTTTATGTGACTTCAAATTTAACAGCTACTGCATTTGTTGTGACGCGCCGATCAGCTAATAGATTAGTTACACGACTTCGTTTTTGTAATATGAGCTCTAACATGGCCTACGTTAAAGTTCACCTGATTCGACAACTTTGGCCAAGAGATCTCACGGGTAAACTCAGCTGTTTTTTTTTTTTTTTTTGAAGAACATAGTTTGCCACACTTAAATGCTTAAAGTGTGCAACTACTTTACTAGATTCATTAATCTTAGCTTGAATTTCTTCTTGTTCAAGAGCCTTATTAATCGCTAGTTGTATCTTGATGATCTTTATTGAGAATTATTTTGGTAGCGTTTACAATACAATATTTGCAGCCCTATCAGTAAAATCGCCTTTACTTGAGCCCTAGATGACCAACAATCAGTTGTACATGCAACTACTTCGGAAGAGTCTTTTTCTTTTCTTGATTGATCGAAGAGTGCGGTTGAGAAGGCTGACCTAAAGATGATTGCGACTGGGAATCCCCATGAGAAGATTGACCTGCAGATGATTCCTCTTGAGATACTTGCTCCAGAGAAACTCTCGATGATGACTGATCTTGATCTGTACTACTCTCGACTGATTCAACCTCTTCTGTCTTTCAGGTAAATTAACATCATAAATACTACACCTTCACATTCGTTAAGAAATTTACACCGGTGAAAAAGATATACACGTGTATAAAAATTACACGTGTCATTGTTGTTTAATATTTTATCAGTGGCGTAGCATGGGGGGTGGCGGGGGGAGCCATTGCCCCGGGCGGCGTAGTTGTTGTGGGCGGCGGCCAAACTGGACAGAGTTAGAGATCTTGCCGGTAACATGAAGCCCTAACCATTGCCACATCCAGCACGATGTCCTGGCTGATGGTGTCTACAGGCCAAACCCAAATGGGAAGGGAAGTGAAGTGAGGTGAAGTTAGGTATCATTCCATATAAATGTATGAGAGCAAGGGCGGCGTTGTTGGAAAAGTGATCCCATTGTCATATATTACACGGAATGCATCTTCTGTGCGTTTTACCATTGTCTTCTGCAAGGTGTGACCAATGCAATTTCATTTAGTTCGCCTGATTTTGTCGTCTATCCTTTCTTGGCTGGTAACGGTGCCATAGGTCATGATTTGTAATTCAAATTAGTCGTACAATTATAGATCACTACTTCGGCGAGAAACACCTGGATCGCCTCTGTTCTGAAGTTTTTGAAAGCGGCTTCTATGTCCAGTAAAGCTGTTAAGTGGACTGCTTTGTTATGTAAGACTCTACCGTAGAAACCAATACATGCAGTGCAGTAACCATCTATTATCCTTCGAAATATAAAGGATTGGAGAACGACATAGAGACCTCCGTTATGGAGATTCGAGTTTATAGTATTATTAGTCCTGGAAATAGTTAAGGAAGTGCAGCTCATAATGAAAATCATCGGAGAGCATTACTCAGCATTAGCGGGAGAGTTTTGTGAACTTAAAGCGTAAGTAAACTCAGCACAAAAGCAAGATCGCGAAGCAAATCCTGATTGGACAAAGGCAAGGGCGCGCTTTCATAGGTGCAACTGGTGTATTTGCACTGGGCGCAATTGGACAGGGCGCAATTTCAAAAAAAAGTGAAAGAAAAATTCCGTGCCTTCATTCTCAATGAGTGTGTAACGGTCGGAATTATCATTTATTTGGGTTGGGAAATTTATTTTGGGAATCACCTTGTAAAGGGAAATTTTGGGGAAAATCACTTTGTGGGAACAGGAAAATTTTAAAGACAGAATAGGCGAGGAAAAAAATTAATGATGAAAGGAGTTTTGTTTTGGAAGAAAAAATGTGGGCTCAGGACAAAACAGTCATTTTGGTCAGCAATTTTGCTTTTAGTTCAGAAATTTCACAAAAAAATAGTTATTATTAAAAAGAATTAAGTAGTCGGATTATTATTTAATTTAAATGAGTCGTTAGTTCTATTCAAATCCCTAAACCCACTTGGAGAGGAAAGAAAAGAAGTTTCGAACTAGGACGTGAGGAGATTTGGTCCGTTTTTGCACACATACGACTGGCTGGAAGGAAAAAGAAACCCGCAGTATTCAGTTCATTGGAAGAAAATAACAATTTCTTTTCCGAAGTAGCAACAATCAGGACTATTTTAGGAAATAGGAGTTTGGAGAGGTACCGAAGGGGATACCAGCAATAAAAAAAAATTGTTTTTTTGCCCAGGGCAATGTGCGGATTGGTGTTAATCTGTACAAACTGTTTTATGTAGTTAAGGGGCAATACCCCGTGTTTATAATACTTTTCGTTTATCTGTCACCAGAATTTCCGAAGAAAGGTGAAAAACGTGTATAGATGCGGAAGGCAACGGAGATTTGGTGGACGAAGGAACAGGTTTGAAAGCAGAAGAACGAGGGGGTCTGGAGAACAGACCGAATTATATCCAAAATTACTCAAATCTGGTTTAAATAGAGGAAACAATTGGCGTAAAATTAGATGATATTTCTCAAACAGGCGACCCTAGTATAAAGGGAGGAACTTCAGGTAATTAATCAATATCTATAGTGCATCCCCCCCCAGATGGGTCAGGGTTAGCAAAAAAAATCTACCCGAACAACAAGACACAAAATAGAATTACAAAAAATTTGCCTTTTTTTTGCTTTAACTTAAAAAAAAAACAAAAAAACCAAGAAATAATTTATTCTAAAATAATAATTTTAATAGTAGTTAGTATTACTTAGTATTACTTTTATATCTTTGATAAGTATTTGTGAATGTGTGTTGCTCCTTGTCGGATATAGTTTGTTCTTTGGTGGTACCGGGAAATTTGTCGTTCTTATCAGGGATTCTGTTGATTGTGATCTCGTTTGTACAAAGCGAGGAGTATTGGCCAATACTGCGCGCTTTATTGTTGTCATTCCTACAATGTTCCCTAAAAGTAACGTACCACTTATGTTTGTAATTGGATCAGGTAATTGTTAATATTTGGCACGGGCAACTAATCCGTGACGTTGTTGTTAAGGTTCAAATATAACGTGTATGTTGATGGTTATAAATATATTAAAGCATAGTAACTATTAAAATGTCCCGGCGTTAAAAATTTTTTCTTGTGGAATGGTTGAGGGGGGGTTGGTCATTCCTTTTCAGGGTTGGACGCGGCACAGGCGATGACCGGAGAGTGACGGACGGAAGTTAAAGTTGCACAGACACAGGTAAGTGGTGAACCAGCCGCGGTAAGTCCCGGCCACACACCCCACGACCCCTCCGGCGAGCTAGATAACTCCGTGTGGCCGGCGTAGGAGTTCCGGATTTTCTTTTCATTTCTTATGTATGGTATTGGCTCCTTGGTCATGCTCTTCCGGGCTTGTGGCTAAGGGGGTAATACCTCGCATAAGTGGCGCCCACTATTTTATCGCGCCATTATGCTAGTACAAGTGTTTGTGTCGTCTTTCATTTTCCTTTACTGCCATCAAAAAAATGAACAACAATGAAGGGGGCGCAATATGTATATGGCATGCTGCACCGGGCGCAAAAAGGCCAAACGCCGGCCCTGTGTGAGAGTGACCAATTTGGAAGTAATTGGATGTTACATCTGCTTCAGTGGAAGTTACGTCTACTTTACTTCTGCGTTACTTTTCATTTGGGTTTGGTCTTATTTCTGGACTATAAATATGAACCTTATTTCTGGACTAGCGCATATGAAACACGATAGGTGTGCATTGGCAGCTGACAGCAGATTGCCAAATTGTGAATAAATCAGTCGGTTAGATTGTGGTGAAAAATTGATTCAATTGTTTATTTTCAGTTGAATTGTAGTTTTGTTGTAAGTGTTCGTTCGTTCGTTTTTATACAAACAGAGTGACGTTGCTCTCTTGTATGAGACTCTCAATGTGCATGGAAACAGCGATATTAAGATTCCCTTCTTTTATGACGCGGGCTGTAAATGCTGAAGTTTGAGAAGGACTCCAACAGCTGCCGCATTTGTCGTTAAAATCGCCTGTAATAGTATTGTGCTACGATGATGGGAAATGAAACCTCCAGATATTGGAACAGAGAAGAGTTTAAGCGTTTACGAGGCTTTCTATCTAAAGACAGACTGAAATAAATTACAGAGAGAAATTACTGATTCCAGCTCTCTGGGTTTGTTAAAGTTTATAATTTAGGCCAACCTTGAAGCACGGATATAGCCTGCGCCAAAACAATTGGAAATCTCAAAATCGATTTTTTAATGCGCAGTGAAAGTCTCAAATCCTCACCACGAAAGTGGATTCGAAAAGAAAAGTGCACCTCGCCATTCCGTTCGTTTAAAGCCCCAAATCACCCGCTCATTTATATGCTCAATCACAATTCAATCCGTCTCACTACGCGACTCTTGTCCTGGTCAGATGCTATGGTGGAGTGTTGTTCCCGGTAAACGAGTTTCAAAAGGGAAATTAAAATGCATGTGCGCTTGAATTTTATCCATACACGGAATGTTAATGTATGTGGAGTTGTCATTTCCTCACCTGCGCGTAAAATTCCCATTTATTTTGGCGCGCACTATACCGAACATTCATTAGTTACATATAATTCATTGCGTTTACATGATGCCTTGAATTCTTGGATTGAAAATTACTTGAAATTCAAGTTGGGTTTTGATTCATTGATTAAAAGAATAAATTCGAAAGTAGGGGGCAGCAAATTTATGGTTCGCCCCGGGTGGCACAAATCCACGCTACGCCACTGTAATTTTATGTCTGCATGTCTCAGCTGAGCCACTGAGCAGTGGTAAATCTGTCTCAGCCCAGCTGAGAAGTGCACCTTTGGCAAGCCGCTTGTGCAACATTTATTGCATTAAGATAAATTCCGCAATGCGGTAATTACTGCACTGAGATGTGAAACCGTATATTTATGCGACATTTACCGTAAGGTATAATGCTGTAAATATAAGCAAGTTTAACAAAATGAGTTCTAGTGAAGATAAAGTGTCTGTAATTTGGAATTTTTAAATAAACTTTTTAATTTTTTTAAATAAACTTTTTAATTTTTTTGAATTCATTTTTGAATTTTTCAATAAACACTTCCGATGAAGTCAAACCTCAAAATCGCAATGCGAAGCGCTGTAAATATTGCAATGAGGGAAGAGGTTTCTATCTCTTTGCGATATCTCGTTTATGTTGCAATGCAATATTTCGATTGGTCGCATTGATGACTCAGCGTACCCTTCAAATGGGATCATGCGATATTTGTTGCATTGCAGTAATTACCGCATTGCGACATTTATCTCATTGCAATAAATGTCGCACAAGTATGCGGCTCGTCTTCTGTGTAAGAAGGGTAACTCTATTAAATTACACATGAACTCGTGAGGTACATACACGTGTATTTAAATACACGTCAAAATATTGGATCTAAATATTGGAAGACTTTCCCTTTGTCATGTTAGGCATCCGCACAGAAATCAAAATCCACTTACAATTCTTACCAGGCGACCTCGTATACGGGCAAAAGCTGGGACTCCTAACTTCTGTCAAAACCGATACTTGAGTGTATGACAGGATGGATCTAAATTCACTTCAAGCACACGGACGTTTTTCAAGTTGTAAATTACTAGTCATGAACGAAATTGATAGAAATTTGAAAGTGGCCAACTGATTTCATGATTATGTTTCACTAAAAGATTTCAATTTCATGCTTTTAAATCAGGATTTTATTTATCCAATCCAATACTTATCTACTTAAGTAACGGTAGAGATTATATGTATGTAGTTTGAAAAAAAAAAAAAAAAAAAAGAAAAAACAAGATTGAACAGCTTACACCTTCCAAAAGGTGAACAAGCATAGCAACATGGGACTCCACTCCCTTCCATCTGATTGCATGTACTTGCATGAGAAATAATTTACTAGGTTCTCCCTATCCCAAATGTTCCTTATCTTGAAAATATATACATTGATAAGCGCATGGATATCATTTCGGTTGAAATCCAATAAACCTCAATCAATAGGTGTAATAAAAATGTTTCTTACTCTCTAATAATATCGCTGATAATACTGTATTGGATCCACTGCATGGCGTTGGATGCTGAGTAAAATGCAAAGAGTATGAGGACTGCCCATCTTCTTTTGTAGACTTTAAATTCTGTAAAGGTAAAAATAATGGTGTATAAATGTTTGTGGTCGTATTTATATGTGAATAACTAAAACGGTTATAAACGGTTGAAAACGGTTGAATAATTTGCTTACCTCCAGTGTGCTGATCTATTCCCTCGACTGAGTCCTTAGGCTTTATCAGATCGGTTGACTTGCTGCCTTGTAGGTAGGTTTCGGTGGACGATCCTAGAACGCTAATATTGGAATCCTTCAAATCCATCGTGTACTCGTGTATAGAGGTAAGTGTTCAAAAAATAGTGCTGTCTCCTCTCATTTATATCGCAATTAAAAAATATATTATATCTTTATTTATCTGTTTAATCTTAAATGTTGCTATCCGTTTATTGTCATTCGTGTCTCTTAATTATTGAGGATCTGGTTAAAATCTACAATTTTTTTGTACAAGTTGATATGCGAGCTTCATGCCCAAGAAATTAATTCCTGAAAGAGAGAGAAAAAAAAAAGTGAAATGTGATTTGTGATAAGGAATTTTTGACACAGATAATAATTATTGTTATTATGAAATCTTAAGTGTTTACAAAATAATTGCCAGTATATACCTGCGGGGAAACATAAGAAACAATGCAAGAGCACAATAATCGCGATAAGTCAATTTATTGGATGAGTGCCTTCGAGTGGTGATAGGTAAATTATTGGCAATAAACTTTGTATTTCTGATCTTATCTGATAAGGTGAAATTATCAGCTGTTGCGAATATGTAGGTACAAATATACATATATACAAACAGTATATATGAATTGCTGCGAAGTGAAGTTTTCCTGCAGAAATGACGTCTGGTTCTTGACCTGATTGAAATCTGAATGATTACAATGTAGACAGAATTTTTACGCAGTTACTGGTGATAAGCAGATTATAGCTTTTGATTTTCGTTATTAGAAGGTTTCGATTGCATATTCTGGGCCGTTCAGTAGTGGAGAGACTTTCGCCTTATATCTGTAGACAGATATGAGTGTACTTGCGTCACTAAATTCACTGTAGAAAGGAAATGAGTAACTTTGATTTAATGACTTTTGTGTATGTATGAATTGTTCAGCTTTTTACAATCTTACTAATTCGCTGGGCATGGAGATAATTACTTTCCTGGTAATTTTAAAAAAATAGAACATTTTTTAAATCTATTATGAAATGAAAGTTTATTATTCTACTTTTTGTGAACATTAAAATCGAAGTACATTCTACAGATTTAATACGAGTTTAGAATAACCGGTGATGGCGTATCATGGAGGGACATTTTCTATTGAGCTCTTCCCAAAAATAACTTAATGTTCTTAAGCGAATTTATTTAACTAAAATATACAATTACATTATTAAAGTTTACTATCTCTTCTTTTTCGCGCTAATAGTCAAGAAAAGTCTTAGACACACAACACTAACCTCAGAGTTCTAAGGTTGCACTCTGCAGCTCTTCTGGCATTTTTTGTCCAGCTCCCAGGTCTTTTGCTCTGGCACTGCCATACGTTTTCATTTTCAAGTTTTCACATTTTTTAATTGGGTTGAAAATAGCTTTTTCTACTTTTAGTCCAGTCAATCGGTGTAAAAAAGTGCTGTTTTCGTAACATAAGTTTTTTCTTCAGCGATTTTAAAGTTTTTTGGGGTGCTGAATCCGAATTTCAAGTTTGCTGCCTTGTAGGAAGTCGGCTTCACAACCAAAAAGGAAAAACCTAAAAATTTTCCCACTTTTTTCAGTTGTTCGCTTATATGTCTGTCGAAAACTATCCGTTTTTCAAAGATGACCACTACCAAATTAAAGGTAACAAAATTTCCTCTTCAAAATGCATTTTTTTTGTTCCTGTGTGAGGTCTGATAGTATCCCCGCTTCCGGAATATCTTCTTGATCTTGATTATTATAGAATTCCCTCCCCCAAGACCAGCGCCGCGTTTATGGCGGACTTCTCTACCTCAAGGTGGAGGGGTACCATATTGAGAAAAGTCTCCAGCGCTGTCGTCGGGTGTCCGGTGTGTTTCCGGTGTCTTTCTGACCCACTAGTGTAGGTCCCAAAAGTCCCGGTAGTGATCGTTTCCTGGTGAAAGGAACCAGAATCGTTTCGTCGGGATTGGCTTTTAGTCCAACACTGTCGCACCAGCTAGAGACCAGATCTAGTGCCTGCTGGAGGCGCCTTAACATGGCTCCTTCAGTTTCACCTGTACCTAGTATGACGACATCCTCAGCGTAACCTTGGGCGAAAAGGGTTCGGCCATTGAGCAGGTCTAGGAGTTCATCTACAATAAGGCGCTATAGAAGTGGAGATAAAATTGCTACCTCTGGACAACCTTTTGCTATAGTGTCCTTCAGAGACTACTCCACATGAGAGATCATTAGTTTGCGAGTTCTCAGAATAGAGTCAATCGAGTTGCAGAGAGTGCGGCTTAGACTGCGTCTACTTAGAGCCCTAGTTATAGTATCAAAGGATTTATTGTCGAAGGCTTCCTCAATATCGATGAAAGCCTTCAGCGCAACTCCTTTGTTTAGATTGTACAGTGCTGTCTTAATGGACTTGCCCCAGGGGACTTGTATCGTTTGAACGATCTAATCGCCTCCCTAATAGCTTCGTGGTTAAATATGGTGTTTGATTCTGTCCAGGCAGCTTTGGTCATTTTAGAAAGTCGGCCTGTTGGCTGCCCAGCAAAAATTGTATTCCTATTTGAATAAATGCAATAATATCAAAGTTTCTTCCCTAGGTTCTCTTTATAGATCGTAGATTTGATTGAGTGCATGGAACCCTTTAATACGCTACTGAGTTCGCCCCGAAAGTCTGTCCAACTCGTATATCTAGGATTCCTATATGCACTCACTCTTTCCAAAGACTCACCCAGCATAAACTAATGTGCCTATGGTCTGAACACGATGTCTATAACTCACGTCTCCTACCGTTGACGAAGGTAGGATCCGTGCGATTTAATATGCCCAGTTAAGTAGTTAAGAGGTAATCAAAAAGGTATTCACCCCTCTTGTTCACTCTACTACTGCCTAGGCATCACATCCTACGATGATCTGCAGACCGCTCCTGTTAGAGTGACCCACGATATCCTTTAGTTCTTTGGATGGTGGTGGCTGGTGGGTCAATGGAGTCGTAGCGGAGGTATGCCGAAAACCTAACATTTCAAGTAACGATATCTCAAAAACGAAGCGATATACCGAAAAAAAAAATTTGACATTTTCGTCTTATTTTAGGGTGTTTTCTCGAAATTCATAATTAAAACATCGGCCTACGTAAATCGCAGCTCTGAAATAACTAAAAACTTGGGGGAAATACCTCAAAACGCCAACTTCAAGTGTCAATATCTCGAAAACTAAGCGTGATATCGAAAAATTTTATTTCACATTTTCCTCATATTTTGTGGTGGTTCATCAATATCCATTGTCAAAAAGCCGTCCACGAAAACACTAGAGGTGCCAACAAAAAAAGGAGGTTGAAAAAAATTGGACCCATAAATGGTCCGACAACATCCTCTTTGAGCTATTCTCAACTGAAATCAGTTGACGGCATTCGGTCCTCATATTCTGCATACTCAACTACCTCCAGCACCCGGTCTATTAGAGGTGAAACAGGTCTTCTTTTTGGAGGCATGGAGTTCGACACAATTCTTGTAGCTCCAGTAAAGAGTGTATTCGATGTCTCTGTGAATTATCAATCCCAGTGGACGTCAAGATTGTTTGAGACACCAATACAGTGAGCTCCGTCTACTGAGTGATCGGCTCTTTGGAGGGCAGGAATCCCATATAAGTGTCAAGTAAAAAGTAGTCGTGACTCAATCGGATAATGTCTGAATCTCTATACGCAACTTCTATTGCTTTAATTGCATTCACACATTTCGAATTAAACCATCTATTGGGTTGAGAATTCATATCCTTCGTAAGATCCCTTCTTACACAAAGAGAGACAGATGGAGATTGGTATTAATGTGCCAATATTGTGGATCATAGTTTCTTTTCTTCCCATTCTATCTATCTATGTGCCCCTTAATCCCTCGTGGGACATAGGGCGGAAACAGTTGCCCTCCAGCGGACTCTGTTTTGCGCGACAGCTCTTAGCTCTGACCAGGATCTCCCAGTAGTTGCGGCCTCTGCTAGTAGGGTTCTCCTCCACGTTGTTCTAGGTCTTCCAACTCGACGGGATCCTTGCGGGTTCCAGTCAAGGGCCTGTTTGGCTAGATTTTCGTTATCGCGTCGCAAGGTGTGGCCAACCCAATTCCATTTCCTTCGCCTGATTTGGTCGTCTATCCTTTCTTCCCATTATGAAAAGCCAAAACTTCTATTGTTCCGTAATTTGAAACCATCAATTCCTGTTACACAACCATCCGTCATGGATATTTACCTTTAAATCAAAACAATCAAAGTTAATGATTTTTTTACAGCAACATGCCATATTTCAAGCTGGTTCAAGGCATTCGCTCGAGCTTTCCCAAGCACACAGTAAACCCAGATAGTACTCTCCCCGAGAACACCGAAATGGACGATAAAACTTTTTAGGGACTAGAAACTTTTATTGCTAATAAATCTTTTCTGCTTTAGTTTCAAAAACTAGGCTTAAACGTATTCCAATCTTTTATATTTTCATAAACTTAACTTTTTAACAACGGTCATCAAGCTAGCACCCAAAAATAAGGCAAAATTCCTCGTAAAATTTGTGATTCCACTAAAGTGAAGTCCTGTTCTACCTTCGTCTTGTTCCTAAACATCGATATTTCACGTAAAACTCTTTCCAAAAAACAAAATCGAATCCCCAGCTGGAGTGTATGGAGAGTGTTCCTGTGGAAAAGAAGGAGCTGCCAAAATGGTCTCCATCGAATTCAATTTGCATACCGAGGGTTTTGGCATTTTTATATAGGGAAGATGGCAGCCACATGCAGGAGAGTACAATGTACAAGTCCCTGAAGAAGGATGCTCATCTAAATTTTTCTGGTGTATATGGGGGAAGCTGAAGGATGCCAACGGAAATCTCTTCATTCTTCCCGCAGGAATTCGATGGGAAATGATGTGCTATCGGCTGGCATTTCACGTAGATGATGTACGGAATTCTTGACTCTGTGGAGCTGGCGGTGTGGGAGGCTTTTCACAGTTGCTCAATCGTAAATCATTTAGCGACGGAACGCATTATCTTCATTTATTTTAGGATTCCTTTGAACTTCCTTTATTGTGTTATGTGAAGGAAGCTTCGAGTATGATATAGTTATGTTCGACGTCAACATATTTTATATCTGTCATTCTCCACTTGAAAGTGGACTTTTTTCTTGCATTTGTAGTTAAGAAAAGATACTACCAATTTCTTCTTCTTGAATGGCACGACAGTCTCTTTTCCCAGTCGTTTCTACATTTTGCTAGTTCTCTTCAGCTGATAGTTTTCGTATATTTTCTAGAACATCATTCTTACACTTATTTCTTGGTCACCATATGCTTCTGTTTAAGTGGGCGGTGAGATTATAATGGTTAATCAGCCTTCTAACATTCTAGACCCAGTTTTAACCCAGGTCGTTTGGTCCCAAGCCAAGGGTGAGAAACGAGGAGAGTGGTCGACCTGCCGAATTGACCAGAATCGGGGAACCTAAGAAACTAGGCAAGAAACCGCATGGGTATACGAACTACCTATTTAGGAAATAATAGGCATGCTGGTGAGAGGTGGGTTACTGGCCGAAGCCCCAAATTAGTCACAGTAAAGTAACGCAGAAGTAAAGTACACGTTACTTCCACTGATGTAAATGTAACTTCCACTTACTTCCATTTTGGCCACTCTCATACATTCATATGCAATGCCACCTAACTTTACTTCACTTCACTTCCCATTTAGGTTTGGCCTTATGACGATCGTCCCTCCAACAATCGACGAAACAATGACGCTTTACTATTCCGATGGGGAGAAACGAGACGCCGGCGTCGGGTTTATGGTCGATCTACGGGCTGCCAGCTGCACCGTTATCGCATTACAACTGATATCCGAGCGTTTGGTGGATATATACATCGGTTCAACAATCAAGACCCATATCGTATTCGTTTATGCGCCAACCGAGACCAGCGCGGACGCGAACAAGGACGAATTTTACGATACCTTGAACCGAATTAATCATACTCTGGGGGACTTCAATTCACATTCAGGAGCAGATCGAACCGGCTGGGAAGGGACGATGGAAAAATTCGGGCACGGAGTAATTAACGACAACGGCTTACGCCTGCTTTCATTCGCCCGACCATCAGGTGAGTGTATCAAATGGCATTATCCAAAAAATTCACGGCGCTCACAATACCAGACTATACGAATGTAGAAGAAAGGCAATTTTCAGAGTAAATTGTGGGGTGTGCAATGGAGTTGTCCTATCCGTAAGGACCAACCCATGTATCTCAAACGCGGCAAGCGTACTAGGGTAACGTTGCGGCCGACATGGAAGAAGCGGCGTCGAGGCAGAAGGAACCGACAATTACCCAACGAATGTACGTTTTTACGAAACGTTGATCCCTCCGATTCTTCTTTATGGATCCGAAAAGTGGACACTTCTCAAGCTGGACGTGAACAAGGTCGAGGTCTTCCAAATGCGATGCTTGAGGCAGATTCTCGGTGTCCCGCTCCGCGATAGCATTCGATACGAGAGAGTTAGACAAAGATACGATCAACAGACACTGGCGAGACCGTCCGGTAGACTGAAGAATTCAGCGATCGGCACCGAAGAAAACCTGGTTAAAGAATATCGAGGGCGACTCAAAAAATCAACGATTATTATAAGTTATCGAGGCTCAAGATGTCGCCAAAAATCGTCCAGAATGGAAACAACGCGTAAATGGAGTTCGAGACCGAGCAACACCGACAGCAGGGTATCCGTTACGGGGACGTCCCGCTCGGACCGCCAGCTAACGGATCAAAGAAGAAGAAGAAGAATATGGGTTACACGGGCTTTTCATGGCTTCTTGTAAAAAAAAACACTATTGGACAGGATTTGCGAGTCGAACCTCTTCTAGTCGGCCGGAAGCCTTAGTCTCTAAGCTACCGAGGTCGACAAATTGTTGAATAGTGTTTTATAGCTGGGAGCCGATACTCCTCGCTGCACCTACAAGCTAATACATAGTAGCAAGTAAAAACCATACATTGACTTGTTTTTTGTCGAGATATGAATTTTACACAGATGAAGCGCCTCAAAGAACGGGTACATGTGTGTTAAGACGGCGGCCATGGGTTAGATCCATATTGAGTAAACTACATTTCTTATTGTATTCTACTTATCATACCATTTTATTTAATACCCATGTCGAGGGGGTTGTGAAGAAAGTGGCAATCCGTCCTCTTGAGACGGCCGCCATGGATCTAACGGTATATAGATTATACTATATTGCTTATTGTATTTCAGTTTTTTTTCAAAAGCGTCATGGCCTACCTATTGTTGGATATCTGCGCAAATTTGAAATTGTCATTAAATGGAATGAATCAATTTAATGGCAATTTTACATTTACGAAGCTGTCAAACAGCAATAGGTAGGCCATGGAGTTATTGAAACTAAATTGAAGTGAAAATTCCCAAAATTACCAATTTTTTTTAGATTTTTCAACTATTTTTTTCGGTTGAGGGTATAAAACGGGTCTAAGTCTACGACCTATTCTCAGACCTACCAAATATACACAACAAATTTCATAAAAATCGGTCAAACCGTTTCGGAGGAGCTCGCTAACAAACACTGTGACACGACATTTTTATATATTTAGATAATTATTTGCAATACCATTATGAAGTAGTCTATATATTAATATCTACAAAATGGAATTGGTGCTGAAATATAGCAATACGATTTTGTTTATATTCACAAGTTGCACCAAATCAATGTCTAAATGAGATCTAGCTTAATTACATTTTCCGATCAATGCCTTCAGTTGCTCTCAGTCACGTGATAATCCAAAACGACAAAAATTTCAGATTTGAGTGTCACTATAAAAAGCTTGCACGCAAATTATTCAACAGACGAACGCAACACGAGACAATATGAAATCACACCAAAACGATTGGGTCATCGCTAAACAATTGAAGTCAATTAAATTAACTCGAAAGTTTCTTCCAATAATAATAGCATGTAACTTTGATCCGTCAGTAATAATACGCCGAGCCCCACGGTCCTTCGCCTTTTCCACTTTCCCGCCCACATAACTTTCCTTCTTTCTTCTCCCCTCTTTACATTCCTGATTCCTCCTGTCATAGCCTCCCCGCTCCGCCAAGCGCATGTCATCGGTTGGCTGATGAGATTCAACTCGTTTCAGGAGGCATAACACTCCAGCGAGTTGTTCCTCAAAATGCCCCGATGCCAGAGTCGTGAAATGGTTGGAAGTAGGTGGAATAATATATCACGGCTAGGTTGTGGCAGCTCCGTCCCTCTCTCTCTCTTTCTACTCTACTGTCTATCTTTCGGCTAGAGCTGCTGTTCGACATTCTATACGAAAAAAATAGATTGTCGAACAGTACAAAGGGGCTTTCCCTAAGTCTCTAGTCTATCACATAAAAAAAAAAAAAAAAAAATGATGATATTAACAGATCGCCAATAATGACGAATGTCGTGGGTGAATATTAATCGTGGTTTAGGAAATGAAAACTTTGTTTAGTTAGGATTCTCGAGAATAAGGTATTAATGAAGAAGAATGATAAATATCGGGGCACAAAAAAGATCTTGAAAAGGACCTAGTTTCTGGATATTCCTTAAGCTTCAGGATAAGTTATGTTAACGTCAGCTTTTACTAAAAGGATAGCGCATTTTTAGGGACATCCTCAAATGTCAATGCCTTTGGGGATTAAATGCGTATGTCGCTTGAACATTATAAAGATCAACAAGTTTCGCATTGGGTCAGAGAAAGTTCGTGGCCTCTTCCCGGTAGATGGCGTATAAAATGCAAATAAGTTACGAACCAATGATCGCAGCGAAAACGCTAAGCGCTCGCTTAAAAGGTGACAGTTCGACGAATTAGTAGTTGGAAAGTTTTTTGCGTCTGAAAATGGAGAAAAATAATCAAAAGCTGCGGTACGACAAAATAGAGAAAAAAGGTCGGCAAGATAGGCACGTTAGCAGTGGCGATATTTATATGGAACTCAACTAAGCATTAATCCCAAAACTGTTTTGAACACAAAGCTGGATCCTGGATGTTAAAGAAAGCTCGATATTTCAGTTCCGGCGAAAACCATGATAAACTGAATTAACATCTGTGGTGCGGTGCCCCCATCGACCCATTTCTAAAGTAACTCATAAAGGATACATGGGTCGTACGACAATCGGAAGAGTCAAATAACGTGGACAAAAGATGGTTAACTGTCTGGAACGTTCCTGAAGTGAAAATTAACGTCAGAAAAGGTGATGTTAAGAGCGATGAGACTTGAAGAGAATCGTCCAAAAGGGGTTCTCCTAGTTGGTCTGACGATTGATTCTTAACTCTATTGTGGACAGCTATAGAGAATTTACAGGGCAGGCATTTGAACAAAAAAGCCCGAATCGCATAAAAGATGGGGGGGCCTGGGGGGCCTCGGTAGTCTAGGGGTAAGGCGCCTGACTGCTATCCCAGAGGTCCCGGGTTCGAATCCCGGCCAGCCCCGCGGTGCTTCGCCTTTTCCACTTTCCCACCTACATAACTTTCCTTCTTTCTTCTTCCCTCTTTACATTCCTGATTCCTCGTGTCATAGCCTTCCTTAGCCCTTCCCCGCTCCACCAAAGCGCATGTCATCGGTTGGTTGATGAGACTCAACTCGTTTCAGGAGGCATAACACTCCAGCGAGTTGTTTCTCGATGCCCCGATGTCAGAGTGGCGATAGTAATGGTTGGGAGTAGGTGGACTGAAACTATCGCGGGAAGGTTGTGGCGGTTCCTTCCTCCCCGACTAGAGCTGCTGTTCGACATTGCACTCTATACGAAGAAAATAGATAGTCAACAGTCTAAAGGACCTTTCCTGAGACTCTAGTCTTTCACATAAAAAAAAAAAAAAGGTGTTGTCTTCTATTAAAACAACATGCGACCACACATTTCTTTGGCGATTCGTTAAAAATTGGGAGAGTGTGGTTTTGAAGTTGTCATGGATCCACCGTATAGTCACTATCAGTTGTTCCGATCTTTGCAAAAGTCCCTCAATGGAATTAAGCTGACATCAAAAAAGTCTGTGAAAACTACTTGATTCAGTTTTTCAACCACCAGAAACCACAGAACTTCTTTACTGATGGAATCATGAAAAAGAGCGAAACATTGTCGACAATACTAGATGCAATAATAGACCGTATTTGGGTTAAATATTAATTTCATTTAACTAATTATATGCTTTCTTTGGAATGGATATTTCAAACTGCCGAGGGCAATCTTATGACAACGCAGCTAACATGTCAGGCGTATACGCGGCCTACGAGCAAAAATAAAGGAAATTTCTCCCTTTGCCGAGTATGTTCCCTTCTTAGCATATTCGCTCAATTTAGTAGGTAAATGTGCAGCTGAAAGCAGCCGATAGGTTTCTCGTTCATTTCTCTACTACAAGAGTTATCAACGACTCGTAAGACCCCCATACACGGTCAAATTGGATGTACATAGAAGTCCGGATGTACAACCAAAACTATCGATTGTGGGCCGGTCGGCCGATCAAAATACATTGGGCTTATGGGTTTGATGAAAATCTGGATGTATGTACATCCAATTTGACCGTGTATTGGGGCATTAAGTCAGCTAGTGCAGGCGCATGCAAAAGTATACGCGAATCGTGGAATGAAATCCATAGAGTGTTAAGGTGTTTGGTACATCAGCCGATCGATGTACATCCAATTTGACCGTGTATGGGGGTCTTTAATCTCCATTGAAAATGACCCACAACAAAAAAGAATAGTTTTATGCGTAGCAAGAGGTAGTCGTTTGAAACTGGAACGTCTTGAAATGGCCTTCATGACATTTTTTGGGGGATTTTTACTGGATCGAATGAACTGAACTTCAGAGTAAGAAAATTGACATTATCATTACTGAGTTTCCACGAGAGTTCAACCAGAGTTGAACCCGAGTTATACGTCAGTTAAGAGTTTTCGTTAAACATTTTCAACTCTGCTCAACTCAACGAAAACAGGTAGGTTGAACCTACATAACTAAAAACGACTCCCTGACAAAGGTACAAAAAGTGAAAATGTCGCGACTCCCTTGGATGTCAGAAGATACTTTGGATTTAATAAATACTTTTAAAGAAAAATCTATAATAAAATTAATTGGTGAATAAGATGGAGGAGATGACAGTCAGAAATGCAAATACGTAGGGTTAAGTTATTGAGTTGAAGTGTCATATAAACTTAACCACAACTCAACGCAACTCCGATGGAAACTCGGTAATAGTTATTGAAATTCAACTGTATGACGTACTAATATATTTTATTGCCGAAACTTCAGATAAGTTCGATGATTTCGAAAACAAAGCCAGAAAAACTGTTTTTTTGCACAGGAATATGGAAAAGATCTTCGATGCAATCGAAAGCGTAGGATACTTCCTGGTGAAACCTGCTTAAATTTTTTTTTTAATTTTTTTGTCAAAAGGGGTAGTTTTCACACCCTAAAAACGAAAAGCATATATTAGGAACATATGTATAACTCTCAAGAGGAGGGTAAGATAAACTTAATTACCAAATTTTATAAAAATCGGTGTTGCTCGAAAGAATTCGGAGGTTATACTCTATTTTTACCGCTATTCTTTGGAATACTCGGAGAGTTGCACGTTGCAGGATCTTGGGTAAAGGGTTACGATTATAAACAAATGACATAGACTCAGAAAAAAAGAAAGTACGATAATCTCCGATCGACTTCTTACGCATAAGAGCGAGAAACTCGAAAAACCCGCCGTAGGAGGTATGGATTACAACACCGATCAAGGAACTGGTGCTGGGAGGATGGCGTAGATCAGGACGCTCAACACTTGGGAGTTCCAAATTTAGATCAAATAGGTTGGAAGTTGAAACCGGTGGAGGGAGCCCCGTACCCGTCACTCCTCCTAACCAACCTTTCACAACAATTTTTTCACCTATCTCTGATTTTACTGTAAGTAAAAGTAATGAAACGTTTCAACTGTAATAGGTGAAAGAACTCAAAAAACCTTGCGTTTATTCCATGATAACAAATGCAATAAGTTTGACCTTCACAACAAAATTCGATCCTGGTTGAATGATTTAAGTTGTTTATGTCCATGACAAAAAAATATTGGTCACTGTAAATTTAAACCAATGTTACACCAAAATTCATAACCATTAAGGTAGCACATAATAAAATTTTCAAAATAAACTTCTTAAATGCCTGGATTTATATAAGATAGAAGTTTGTAGCATCTCGGATCCAGTATCCAAGTTTTGTTTTCCATGGTGTCATAAATCACTCAATTTAATCAACTTCTTATCAGTCAGATTCTGGTGCTCACGTGTAATCTGACAGATCCAAATGTTATGTCACAACTGTGCAACAGATGTAAAATTGTAAGTAAGAACTGGTTAAGCTCACATTTGAAATCTTTGATAATCTGATTACAATGTACACAACACACAAACTGTTTTAAATCACTGATCACAGTTTCACTTAGCCAATATCACCTTTGTGTTCGAATATACATTATTATTATTATATCACTTTCACATAGCAGCTGTTCTTTCTGACAGTGATATAAACTAATATCTTTCCAGTTATATTGATTACTTAATTTGCTGCCGCTTCTTAATGTACTTTTGATTTGTTGGCTGGTGAAGATCACAGCCAATTTTACGGTGAGTTTTATTCTTTTTCACCGTATCGATATAGTGATCGCGGATTTTATCCATTGTTTGATAGACGACTGATCGATCATGCCACAATTGGTTCGGGTATATCTGGAGCAGTTTCCAAATATTCTTGGAGATATCAACTTGATTCTTTACGTTGGTTCTTTTTGTTATGTGGAATTTCTCAATTAATATCGAATATGTGCTACCATATGAAATTTCAATTCTATTAGTAGTGATTCTTACAAAATTTGCTATTTTTTTAATGATGCTCTCTTGAAAATTATTAATATCATTATTAATAAATATGTACGTTTGGAATGCAATGATATCTTGAATTTTTCTTACACTAACAACTAAAAAATCAGTTCTTGTAGCATTCCCGTTTTCGAAAATAAAACAACGATGTTCGAAAAAATAGCTATTTTGAATATTAGTGATGATATAGTAGTCCTGATCTGAAACTGAGAACCTATCGCTAGGAAAGTTTCGGTTATCGAATTCATGCTGTATATACCGACTTCAGTAAAGTTTTTGACCGACTTGACCACAACACCCTTATTGCAAAGCTATCAAAATTTGGAACTTCCGCTGGATTAGATGATATCATATCTTGACGGAAGATCACAGGTTATTAGATGCCAAGAACTTTTGTCTAAGGAATTTGACGTAACTTCCGGCGTTCCTCATGGCAGCTATTTACGCCCTCTACCTTTCAGTATTTTTATCTCTGCTAAAAAATTAGGGAATATTCCTTGTCTCTTCTACGCGGATGACCTCAAAATACATATATAGCACCATTAAGTCTCAAACCGATGATGTATCCTTTCTCCAATAAATTGCATCTTAACACCAGCAAGTGCCATGCAATCAATACCTTGTTCAACCATGAAGCTATTAGGGAGGCGATTAGATCGTTCAAACCATACAAGTCCCCTGGAGCAGACGGAATCTATCCCATTCTGCTACAGGAGGGCTGCGACCTAGTCACTCCCTTATTATGCAAATTATTTAGGGCTTCCTTCGCACATGGCTACATCCCATCCGTCTGGAGGAACGCCAACATAACATTTATACCTAAGCCAGGGCGTTCGGATTACACCTTGACTAAATCTTTCAGGCCGATAAGTCTCTCGTCTTTTGCCTTGAAGACAATGGAGAAAATTGTCGACCGGGCGATAAGGGAAACTTATCTTCAAAGCCAACCACTAAGCTCCTATCAGCATACGTACCAGGCGGGCAAGTCTACTGAGACAGCACTGCACAATCTGGTGCTCAGGCTTGAACATGCAGCTCTAAACAAAGGAGTTGCGCTGACGGCCTTCCTCGATATCGAGGGAGCCTTTGACAACACATCCTTTGATATGTACTATAGCTAGGGCTCTAAGTAGACACAGTCTAAGTAGCACTTTCTACAACTGGATTGACTCTATGCTGAGAACTCGCAAACTAATTGTTTCTCATGTTGAGGGGTCTCTGGAGGGCACTATAGCAAGAGGCTGCCCGCAGGGAGGAGTTTTATCTCGAGCTGCTCAACGGTCGAAACATTTTCGCCCAAGGTTACGCTGACGATGTCGTCATAGTAATTACAGGTGAATCTGAAGGCGCCATGTCAAGGCGCATGCAGCAGGCACTTGATCTGGTCTCTAGCTGGTGCGAGAGCGTAGGTCTAAAAGTCAATCCCGACAAAACGATTCTAGTTCCTTTCACCAGGAAACGATCACTACCGGGAATTTGGGAACCTACATTCGCGGGCAGAACTATAGGCTTTTCACAACAAGCCAAATATTTAGGAGTGACGCTAGATGCCAAGCTCAACTGGAAACAGCATATGGACACTCTGATGTGTAGAACGCGCAGATCCCTGTGGGCTTGCCGCAGAGCTTGTGGTTTCACCTGGGGTTTGCAACCGAAAACCATGTATTGGATATACACCACCATCATAAGACCCATGGTAACTTATGGAGCTTTAGTTTGGTGGCACAGAACGAAGCTTAAGGGTTCCATAACCATTTTAAGCAAAATTCAAAGAATGGCTTGCCTCTCCATCACTGGGGCCATCCGCACTTCCCCAACGGCAGCGCTGGAGACTCTCCTCCACCTTGAGGTAGAGAAGTCCGCCATAAACGCGGCGCTGCGGCTGAAAGCGAATGGTCACTTGGGCGCTGGTCTTGGGCGAGGACATTCTATAATAATCAACATCATGGAAGAGATTCCGGAAGCGGAGATGCTATCGGAAGTTATGCCCTATAAAATCTCAAAATTTAAGCAACCTTCTGTACATATACAGGAAAGGCTTACCTGGACTTTTCCTAAAGTTTTGCCGGGCGGGCTAGTATGGTACGTACACGGATGGCTCTAAAACGGAAACAGGTGTAGGCGCCGGAATCTGGAGTGAAAGTCCCAGATTCAGCAAGGTTATAAGTCTAGGCACTCTGGCAACTGTCTTTCAAGCAGAGGTGTACGCTATTCTGGCATGCACTCATGAGAACTTAAGAAGGGCCTACCAAAATAAACGGATTTTTATCTTCTCTGATAGCCAAGCGGCAATTAGAGCGATAAGGTCCCGTAGGACCAAGTCGAAATTAGTTTGGGACTGCCAACGTGCTCTTCATGAGTTGGGCGTTCTCAATCAAATTACACTTGTCTGAGTCCCGGGTCACCGGGGCTTCAAAGGCAATGAAAGTGCGGATGCCCTGGCTAAACAGGGCTCTGATTTAGAATTCATTGGTCCAGAGCCGGCTATTGGGGCACCGTCCAGCTTGCTGCAAAGGGCCCTGGCCGATCGGACTTTGATGAAACATATTGAACGCTGGAGGTCCGCGCCTGGACTGGCCAACTCTAAGCGGTTCCTTCCAGTGCCGTCCCCTAAGACGGCCAAGGAATTATTACGGCGCAGTAGGAGTGATGTTAGGACACTTGTTGGCTTAATTACCGGACACTGTGCCCTAAATTACCACTTATGGAAGATAGGAAGGGCGGAGGACCCTACATGTAGGCTTTGCCTAGAAGAGGATGAGTCTACCCTCCATGTTCTCTGTGAGTGCCCTGCAATAGCGAGGAGCAGGGTCTCTTTGTTCGAGAAGTCCCTGCTCGAACACTCAAGTCTAAGCGACAAACCACTAGGCAGACTGCTGAACTTGTTCAGGCGGTCTGGCCTACAAATACCTATGAGGTGTAGGGGTTGTAGTACAATAGGCCAACTTAATGGCCGCAGTACCTTTGGACCTAATACCTCACACAGGAAAAAAAAATCAATTTCTCCTGAAAGAATACCACTCAGATGCGGAACTGTTATCTCAACTACAAGATATTGAATCACGTCGATCATATTGTGGATTTAGGTGTTGTCCTAGATGGAAAACTAAATTTCAATATGCACTACGATAAAATTCCTGCCAGGGCCAATAAGCTTCTTGACTTTATAAAGAGAAGGGCTAAAGATTTCAATAATGTGTGGGGGTTTTTTTGTTCCTCAGTTCACTCAATCCTGGAATATGTTTGATATGTGAGGTTAACAGAAACAAGATTGAATTTGTTCAAAAGAAATTTCTCCTTTTCGTTCTGAGATATTTGCACGACCCACGCGGTGCACTTAATACGCAAGTAACGAGCCCGTCAACAGATGCTGTATATTCTTCAATATCCATGGATAATTCTTTTGCACACAATTGATAAAATATCCGGTAAAACAAGAATTAATTTTAATGACTGTTTTTGTCTACTATGAATTAACTTTATTCATTCGGCATGCGCCCATCCCTTCCCAAATTATTTTGTTGAGTTTTTTATGCTTTTGTTGCCATTTTAACTAACAAGAGGACAACAATATTTTTAAAATTTGGCAACGATGTGCGCAGAACTGCTCAAATTTTTTGTGTCACGGGGTTCGAAAAAATCTATACACACTCTACTCCAATTATAATGAGTCACCTATCAGTCACTATCATCTATCAATCGATAAGTCTACCTTCATAAAGTTTGACTTCAGACCTTGTTCAAGTGATCTGGCCTACAAATCTTGGGCAGAGAGGTTGCTAGGCGGTTCGCGGTACTCCCTAGATACTTCACTGAAGGAATAAAAAAGAATAAGCTCTGTAAAGAAACCAAAAGAATATAACGGTACTACGAAAAATTATTTTGACCCAAAGATGATAGAAGTCAGTTTATTTATTTTTTACACCTATTGGAAGATCATGTTTTTCATGACTATTTCACAATGGACAAAGTGAATTTGCACTGACGTTATACCCAGACACCTGAAATGGGTCTAAGTCAGTATCAGCTGAGGCTTAAATTGATTTAATGTCAGTAGAGCAGGATTGCATGGTCGAGCACATAACACAGAAAAGAGAAGAAATGTGCATGAAAACTAAGAATATTATAAAAATCAAAACAAAAATTTCTGTATTATCAGCAAGAGTTAACCCTTCTATCACAGAAGGCGCACTTTTCAGCTAAGCATGAAAATCTATATATACATACACATACACACACACACACACATATATATATATATATATATATATATATATATATATATATATATATATATATATACATATATAGATTTTCCCTTCTAACACAGAAGGCACACTTCCCAGCAGGGCTGAGAAATATTTACCACTGCCGTGGCTCAGCTGAGACATGCAAACATAAAATATTAGTAACAATTAGTAAATAAAATCGTATCTCTAAAAAGAGGATGAACATAAATTAAAAAATAAAAAGTAAGGGCATCCAACATGTAACCCACCAAACAACATAAGATGTAATCAATCACGTGAGATTGAAAAGACTCCTTTTAAGGACATCTTTACCAATACTCACGTTAAACACATTAATATTGTTGTTCACGTTAATGAACATGCTATTGACAGGTTCGAATCTGCCGTAATTCGTATTAGAAGAGTTGATTTGCAAGAGAGGAGGTCCTCTTAGATTGTAACGACTCACTCTAAACGATGCACGGTGATCTAGAAAACCTGAGTCAACCTTTCCATTAAGGAGCTGATGAACAAAAACAACATCGGCCACCTCACGGCGCTTGTGAAGAGAGCTTAAGTTAAGTAACTTAAGCCGAGATTCATAAGATGGAAGAACTAATGGGTTTTCCCAAGGAAGATGATTCAGTGCGAATCGAACGAACCTTCGTTGGACCGATTCAATAGTTCTAACATGCACAGAGTAGTGAGGAGACCAAACCTGGGACGCATATTCGAGTAATGGTCTGACAAGAGAAATATAAAGGTGTTTAGTAATCAAGGGGTTGTTAAATTCTTTGGACCACCTTTTTATAAAACCCAGGACTAAACTACCTCTAGAAGAGATATAGTTGATGTGAGTGGAGAAATCCAGCTTACTATCAAATCTAATCCCGAGATCTTTAACAAAGTTTACACGAGGGACACCTTCATTAAGAAAGGTGTAGTTAAAAATTATAGGATCACGTCTCCTACTAAAAGTCATGACTTCACATTTACTAATATTAAGAGCCAGGTTGTTATAAGTACACCAAGAGTAAAAGGTGTCAAGATCAGCTTGCAAAAGTTTGCAATCCTCAATACTCTTAATGTGACGGTATAACTTGATGTCATCAGCGTAAATCAATATTCTACAGTGTCTTAGCAAGGAAACAATGTCATCAATTGATAAAATGAAGAGAAGAGGGCCCAGATGACTTCCTTGAGGGACACCGGATGATGCTTCAATGGGTACTGATTTGGATCCTCGAAAAAGAACTTGGTAGGTCCGGTCAGCTAAGTAAGACTGGAACCACACCAGAAGTGCTTGCGGAAAGCCAAGCCTTCTTAATTTGAGAATTATAATAGAATGGGAGAGCTTGTCAAATGCCTTGCTAAAATCAGTGTAAACGCAATCACTTTGACAACCAGAAACGAAGCCCTCGACAGCATGAGAAGTGAACTCAAGAAGATTGGTGGTAGTGGAACGACCTGCAAGAAAACCATGTTGATTCGTTGAGACAAGCCTCTTGCAGATCGGAGCGATCGCAGAATAGATAATTGATTCGAAAAGCTTCGGTATAACAGACAACTTCGCAATTGGTCTATAATTCGATATTTCGTTTTTGCTACCACTTTTGTGAATAGGAATTATAAACGAATTCTTCCAAAGCGTAGGGAAGCACCCTTTATCCAGGGATTTCTGAAACAGGGTTTTCAGTGGAGACTGGAGAACCACCACACAGGACTTCAGGACAGCAGGTGGAATACCGTCAGGGCCCGAAGTGAAGTCGAAAGGGAGTTCATCAATATGTTTCACGATATCAGCAAGGGTAATTGAGAGAGGTAAAAAATGAGGCTCTCGGTTAGGGGTAATGTGACGAAAATTATTGTCATTAGGCTGAAAGTCAGAAGGTGAAAAAGATTGATGAAAGAATGATGCAAACATGTTGCAAATCGCAAGTGACTCAGAACTAGACCAGTTCGTGTGCTGCATAGTATTAGGGTAGTTATCAACTTTTTTCTTAGAGTTGACAAATTTAAAGAAGTTCCTAGGATCAGTAAACACTTTATCACTCATGCTGCTAAGGTGTTCACGATACAGAGTAAAAGAGAGTGAACGAAATCTGTTATAGCAATTGATAAATGAATTGCGACTAGGAGAGTCCTTTCTCTTTAAATAGGTTTTCCAAAGTCTATTCTTCTGATTTTTTAAATGCCTGAGTTCATTATTAAACCAAGGTGGAGAAGAACTGGGCAGTTTTTGGGGCTCATAAGGTACGCAAGAAACGAGGGCCTCGTATAGTACGTTATAAAACAGTGCCACATCGTCATCCAACTCATTTGCGGAAAGCAAACTGTTAAAATCGATCGAGGCAAGCTTAGATGACAGCTCCCCAAAGTTAGCCTAAGTTAAAGGAATGGGTTACCTCCTCCGGAGCGGAGGATGGTAACTGTCAACAGACGTCATGACTGTTGGACTGAGTTCGACAGTCATATTGACTGCGTCAGTAAAGAATACAAGATCTAACTGCCTCCCCAAAACGTTAGATACACCGCTCATTTGATTCAAGCCAAGTGAGAATAAGGAATTAAGAAAACAGGATTCCTTAGAATTCAGGTTGTCTTCAGGAAGGTAGTTATCGTCGTCTACATCCGTTACCCACTGAATATTGGGTAAATTAAAGTCTCCAAGGAGAAGTAATTCATCGCCAGTGTCCATCATACTCGAGATATGATCAACACCAGAGATGAGAATATCATAGAGATTTTTACCTCTATCGTCAAGAGTGCTTATCATATCTGGTGGGATATAGCAGCACAGCAGAAAGAGATTAATTTTTGATAAGGTAATTTTAAGAGCGACAAGCTCAATGTCAAGGTGGATAGAAAAACTAGGAAGAGAAATTAGATTACAAGACAGATGGCTACTACAAGCAAGAAGTACGCCACCTCCACGAGCATCCGAGTCAGTGTAACGATCCCTCCGAAACACTTGGTAAGAGGAATCAAAGAGTTCCGCATTAAGAATACCTTCATGAAGCCAGGTTTCAGTAAATGCAATGACATCGAACCCGCTAGCCATCGATGCCTGAAGGATTTCGTTAGTTTTTGACCTAGTCCCTCTTACATTCTGGTAGTAGAGGGAAAGCGTCTTGAGTTTTTTGGCATCTGTATAGTGCTCGGAGTAGGAGCGTTTGCACGATGCGCTTGAGTACGGGTACGCGGAACAAAAAGCTTGGTAAGGGCACCAGCAGGCCAGAAACCGGGATCTAAAAGAGTCTCGGCAATAACTGTGCAGACTGTGCAGACAAAACAAAAGAAGCAACAGGCTTGGAAGCCTTGCTGACTTTTCTGCAGGAGACAGTTCCAGGGTCTATAGATTTCTTCCTTAAATATTCACAGACAGACTCCGTCATAGTTTCAGGAGAGAATCGTAATATAAAGATATCTAAAGGTCTCGGTATCGTAACCAGAGGGGTGCACGGTTGTAGGGGAACTGTAGCTGCCGTGACCGGGGGGTTGGCCACTATTAAGGGCGAAGAGGTTGGTACTGAGACCGGCCTAGAAGTCGACCCCATCTCCGGAACACGGGGCAAGGAACTCAAAGTGACACCGTCCCCAATGATGGCTTGGCGATTTCGATTTTTTCTGCGACTTTTGCGACGCACCTTAGTAACAGGTGCAATCGAGTTGACGGCCTCCTGTGGCAAAAGGACGTTCTCCGAACGGGAAGTAGCCGCGGGGCAGGGTGAAGGCAGAGGCTGTTCCTCAACCTGCAGAGCGTCATCAGATGCTGCCGTCGCTGAGGAGGTCTTATTTGTAACAGCGACGCTCTCCAAACTTAAGGACAGGGAGCTCAGGGCGTTGTGATTTTGAATCACTGCTGATGATAGCGATTCAATATCAGCCCTAACACGCTTGGTATTCCTTTTTATATCGACCAATATAGGATGGACAGAAGCCAAGGAGCTATAAGTGCAGGAGGGAGAAGTGGCGACCGGATTAAGTATCGCCGAATGAATGTCGTCTAACGACTCTAATGCTGTTGCAATTCGGGAAGAAATTTTTTCAAATTTCTCAATCAAGGAACCCGTATTGGCCACAGCAGAGTTCAGGGTGTCAGACAACGTGTCAAGCCGGACATTAATAGACTGGACGTCATCAGATAAAATTTGAAAATGGCAGATGTTACTTGAGAAGGAGTTAAGACGATCTATGACTTTTTCGCGATCAGCGAGAAAAGCGTCAGAGATGTCTTTCATCAATCTCAGCACATGACTGGGTTTGATGTCAGAGCATTCACTACACGTAGGCCCTCTAGGAGCCGAAGATTTGCTACTGACCTTCGAGGTGAGGCAAGAAGGATGGAAAACGCCTCCACAAACCCCATCACAGGAAATCCCGTCACGGGCGATTTCCGAAGAACACCTCTTGCAAAGATCCGCCATGAAGAATGAAAAAATATAATCAAATTACAGTTAAAAGATCAAGAATAAAACAAAACAAAAAGAAACACTGGCAAATTAATTTTAGTAAATGAAAAAATGGTTTAAAACTAAATTAAAAATAAATAGAAAAAATAAAAAATAAAAAATTATTTAGAATACTAAATTTTTTTTATAAAAACCGTCAAAACATTTATTCCACATCACAGACAGCTCGCCACTAATACAAAAAAAAAACACCGAAAAAGACAAAGAACTATCACTGTCGACAGTGTTACAGTTAAAAGATCAAAAACAAAACAAAAAGAAACACTGGCAAATTAATTTTAGTAAATGAAAAAATGATTCAAAACCAAATTAAAAATAAATAGAAGAAATAAAAATTATTTAGAAAACACCGTAATTATTTATAAAAACACCGTAAAAACATTATTTCCACATCACAGACAGCTCGCCACTAATGCAAAAAAACACACAAAAAAGACAAAGAACTATCACTGTCGACTGTCGTCGTTCGCGTCTGGAGAGACACTTGAAGCTTCATCTCTCTATTTAAAGCAAATTAAGACATGGACTGTGACATGGAAATGTATGCGACAATGTTGGACCTAAACATACCCCTAAAGATAGTGAAACTGACTAAAATGACAATGGAAAATACAAGGTGTGCAGTCAGAATACAAGGAGAATTGACGGAGTCCTTCCCAGTCAAGCAAGGCTTAAAGCAGGGCGATGGGCTGGCACCCATGCTATTTAATCTCTGCCTTGAAGGAGTAATTCGCAAAGTAAACATTGATGCGAACGCAACCCTGCTTAACAAATCAAAACAGCTGGCAGGATATGCCGACGACATAAACTGCCTTGCCAGATCACTGTCATACCTTAGAGAAGTATTCACAGAATTAGAAGATGGAGCTAAACATATAGGGCTGCAAATAAATGCAGACAAGAGCAAGATTCTAATTCAGTCAAGGGTGGAAAGAAGAAGAAGAAACCACAACACCACCTGGGGGGAATATAACTTCGAACGGGTAAGCCAATTTAACTACCTGGGATCCACAGTCAGTGAAGACAACGATGAAACGATAGACGTACAAAGAAGAATAAACGCCGCGAACAGAACATACTTCTCACTACTGCCAGTAATGAAATCCAGAGACATCCACAGAAAAACAAAAATAAGAGTCTACAAAACCATCATACGTACAGTAGCTACGTATGGTTGTGAAGCATGGAGTATCTCCCAAAAATCCGCCGACAAGTTGGATATATTTGAGAGGAAGGTTCTCCGAAGGATATACGGCCCAATTAATGAAGACAATGCATGGAGAATACGCTACAATCACGAATTGTACGACTTATACAAAGAATGTAAACTTTCGACCCATGCCAAGCTACTGCGTTTACGTTGGGCCGGTCATGTCCAAAGAATGGATGACTCAAGGATACCAAAAAAATCCCTGTATCTACTACCAGATGGCAAAAGACCAGTTGGCAAACCACGGTCAAGATGGGAAGATAATGTTAAGACCGATGCAGCGAAACTGCTCAACATGAGAAACTGGAGACAAGCTGCGGAGCAGAGAGACGTCTGGAGGAAGAAGCTGAAGGAGGCCAAGGCTCGAATTGGGCCGTAGAGCCATCGAAGAAGAAGAAGAAGAAGACATGGACTTAGCATAAAATGCCATAAGTTTTTCTTCTAAAGTTCTATTTTTGATGATAAAACTCCCACAGTATATAAGTAGTTCCTGGGTCATTTTTTTAATGATTAGCAACAAGCTGACATTTTGTGAGTAGCTTCCTTTTGACAAGATGCACAACTGGCCGCCAACTGGGTTCCCTGGTAGCGGCCATTGAAAAATCACTTGAATTCAAGGAGTTCACTTTGGCTTTTTTCTTAGATATTGAAGGTGCCTGTAATAATGTTGAATCTTTCTGCGGTCACAGCGTCTAGTTGTTGAAGGATGGTCCAGGTCCTTTATTGATTAGTTGCTGAAGTGCAGGACCATAAAACCTTCTCTGAGGATTTCTGAAGAAGTCAGACGGGTTGGAAGAGGCACACCGCAGGATGGGGTCCAGTTCCTTTGGAATTTAACAATAAGAGATATAATGAAACGAGCATTGGATACTATTGTTCATTCTGCTACTACAAAGGGTCTAGGCCTTGACCCAGCCAAGACTGAAGTAGTGCTCTTTACAAGGAAGCAAAGACGCCCCGATTTTCCTTCTCTAAGACTCTGCAAGGAAAGACTGCAACTTAAGGATAATGGGAAATTTGTAGGTCTCATACTGGATAGCAAGCTAACATGGAGGCCGAATCTTTTAGAGAGAGCTAATAAGGCTACAAGCTACAACAGCTCTCTTCTTATGCCAAAGAACGATTGGAATGAATTGGGGCCTTAAACCCCGAATCGTCCACATGTTGTATACTGCCGCAACCAGACCTATACCTATGCCTGGAATATAGGTGTGGTGTCCTGCATTATAGAAGGTAACGTATCGTAAGAGGAAAGAAGAGATGTGTCTTACTGGTGCAATGAGAAGCAACCCAACAGCTGCGCTGGATGTCTTATTGCACCTTACTCCTTTGGATATTCATGCCGAGCAAATGGCCTGAACAAAGGTTTGTCTTGGGTGGGCTTCTTATTCATAAGGTTACTCGTCCATCCTTAGGACGTAGACCTTGGAGAAAGGTTTCAATACCATCATACCGGCCAGAGATGACTGGACAAATTGTGTTATCCCGACTATGTATCTACACAGATGGCTCTAAAATTGGGAATAGTGTTAGTTGTGGTACCTTCTCCGAGGTAATAAATATAGATACCTCTCTTCGTCTACCCGACCATTGCAGCGTTTTCCAGGCGGAAGTCACTGCGATTTGGGAAGCTATCGAATGGATGAACATATACATATAATATATCTCATAAGAATAATACATATGTATTCTATCGGATAGCCAAGAGGGCCTCAAGGCTCTTAATTCTTTCGTTACAACGTACATCCAGATGGGAATTCTCTAAGCCACCTATAAACTGACTATGCGAAATATCAACTTAGCTCGAGCCGGGCTAAGATGGTAACAGTGTGCCGCACTCTTCACACAATATGGCCGACTTTGGACGCGAAGCGTTCGAAATTTCTTATTCAGTTGAACAAAAAATAGTGAAGGTGTTGACTGGTCGCTGTCCCTTTGACCCCTCAGATGAGGAAGAAACAGTCTCCCATCTTCTTTGTACATGAATGGCCCTCGCGAGGAAAAGGGGGACCTTCCTCGGCTCCCCTTTCCTTGATGGATTGAGGGAGCTACAAAACTCTAGTGTTCCTGACATCTGTCGCTTTATTAAAAGCTCCAAATGGTTTGAAATGGCCTGAATTTTGTCCTAACACTAGAATGGAATCACAATGGGCCATTTCAACCTATCCTAACCAAGGAATTTTTTCCTACAGATAAAATTGTATCGAATAAGAACAATCTATAAACTAGTAAGCTAGTAAAGTAAGAACACTTTTTTCTTGAACTGTAATATTTTTACTCACTCGACAATTTTTGTCAATTTCAAAATATTAAGGGGGAATTAAATTGACAATCAAAGCCAAAAGTTAGTCATATACATATGTATATATACGTAGGTACAAAGACTTTATTCAACTCTAATATAATTTTCGGTGGCTCATGGGGGGATTGATCCCCTTGCACTCCCCTTTCCTATTTACGCCACTGCTTCTCCGCACTTAGGTCGAAAGCGCGCGCAAAAATTTATCAACGAATGAACCAATTCACTACTTTTTTCACTATCGTATGCCAAAATAATTTATGGCTTCTGTATAGTACTATAGGTATGTCCTAGTCTAATTTGGCTCCTAAATATGCGTGACATTTCTCGGAAAAAGAGTGACGCACTGATTGAGTGTTATTCTAAACGAAACGCATGTAGCTAATTTCCGGTCTCTTTACTCAAAAAGTTTTACACAATACCCACAATTTATTGTAAATTTGCTGGCTTATTAAGAGCCCATTAATTACCTAAAGGCCCATTCAAAAACTGGTCAAGTTCGTGTCTAGAGCACTCGAAATTAAACGTAGACCACTTTTAGTTGACTTAGAAACTTGAACTTCGTCGTGGAGTTAGATTATTCAGTGAGAAACAATCAAAAAACGACGAGTGTTCAAGTTTGCAAGATTATGAATGATATGAGTATTTATTGTCAGTCTCTAGTTCGGTTGGAGATTTTTAATATTTTTAACATTTCTCTTGTTCTGCGGTGTAACCTATTTCTTAAATGGCTAACTTCCACTAAAAGGCGCCCTGGCAACCACCTGGGTTGTCTTCACACTAAAAACGCCATTGGCCACATACGAGTAAGCAAAAATGCTCAGTTGAAGAACTAGAAAACACCACTGCTATCTTCACGCTATAGCGTGCGCATCAGTCATCGGAGAGCTGCGAAATTTGGCATGAAGGTTCCTGGGGGTCTTCCATGAAACACCTCGAAGCCCGACTTTCGAAATTCAACATGGCCACCGAAAAATGACCAAAATTCAAAATGGTCACCCAAATAAGAATTTGCAAATTATGTTCCGATTTCAATGAAAGTAAGTACCTAGCGGTTTTAAGTTTTTAATAACGAATTTGTGGTCAAAACTTATAAATTCAAAATGACCGCGCCAATATGGCCGACAAACTTTCCAATTGTGTTCCGATTCCAATGAAAATCGGTATCTGGGTTTTTTTGAGGTAGCAAGTAACAAGCAACAAATTCAAAATGGCCGCGCATAGGCGGACGAATTTTTCCAATTTTATTCTGATTCCAATGAAAGTGGATGGCTAGGAGTTTTTTATGTTGCAAATAACGAATTTATAATCAAAACTTGTAAATTCAAAATGTCAGGATCAATGAGTTTGCCAATTGTGTTCCGATTCCAATGAAAAGCGGTAACATTTAAGATCTCAGGGCCAAATTTGTGTAATTTTCGCTGTTTCCATTGTAATGTTAATTTCGTTTTGGTTTTTCGCAAAAAAAATCTCCACATCAAAAAATCTATATTAATAAAAGAAAGTGTCGGTCTGTGTGTCTGCTTGTTCGTACCGTCACGCGTTGGAGCCAAACTAGAGGAGATATAAATCTGATTTTTGTTTGATGCACGGATACCCAAACAGGTGACTAAAAGTTTCAGTTTTTTGAAATAGTTAGTTTGTTTCACCACTTTCTACGTTTTCTACGATGTATCAGCATTTTCTATGTTCTACGACTCTTGCAGCTTGATTTTGACACACTTTCATGTAACCGATCAACTCCAAAAATTGCCAATACGCATAGTTCGTGTGGCAATGTAATGTGTCATTTGTGTAAAAAAATCAAGATGGTAGTTCCAAGATGGCGGCTGAATTTTGCAATTGTGTTTTCCCTTCCCGACATGGGTATCAAATGAAAATGTATTACGAGTAGAATACAATTATTAGCTATGTGGCATCATTCCAAAATCAAAATGGCGGCCAACACAAGATGGCGGAAGACATAATAGAATAAAAAGCAGAAAATATAATTTATCAGCTTCAAATTTTGCACATATGTATAGTTTGTGTGAAAATGCAATCGGACCATTTGGTAAAAAAAATCAAGATGGCGGTTCCAAGATGGCGGCCGATTTTTGCAATTGTGTTCCCGACCCCCGACATGGGAATCAAATGAAAGATTATGACAAATAGAATACAATTAGCTGTGTGGCATACTTCCAAATTCAAAATGGCGACCAACACAAAATGGCGGATTATCATTCTCTTTACAACGCTCTCGGTATAGGTATCAAATGAAAGTGTATGACCAGTATAGTACAGTAAATATGGCGGTCACCACAAAGTGGCGGAAGATATATAATAGACTAAAAATAGAAAATAAAAATACAGTTTAAAAAATACTAAAAAATAAGCTTTTATTTTAAAATGAAGTAAAAAGTAAAACAAATAATTTTGAATGTAGAGTTTTTATTGCTCCAGCCAGTATATGGAAACAACATACATTTCGTAATGTAAAAAAACGTGAGGCGCTAACGAAAAGTTTCAGTGTTTTTTTTTTGTTTATGTGATAGTCTAAGCTAAGGTGTCATCCTTTGTACCACTAGTCCGTCATGTCGTACACGTCATGGTGTTAATACAATAAGATAGATAAAGATAGGTATTCGATTTTTTCTGGGGCACATGTGCGTTTTTGGGCTGAACAATAGGTGCCACATTTGCAAAATTGATTACTTTTTGGTACTTTTTCTGGCCTTGTGCAGCGTCTAATCTCTCGCCAAAGCAAAATCTATGCAGACGATTCTGATTATGTTTGGCTAGGTGTGTATTGTGCCTTAGTTCACATCATCGAATCTTAAAAGAGTTGTAACATATTCTACAACCACCTGCGTTGTCTTCACACTAAAGCCGGCATTTTCCATATATACAAATAAACAAAAATGCTCAGTGAAATAACAAGAAAACACCATTGTTATCTAAACTCGATATGAACTGCAACGACTAATGCCACCAGCGGAATATGCCAATTGTAAAATATTAAATAAAATCAGATAAAAAACACGACTTTTCTCTGCTTTACCCATTCCCATTAACGGTCGACAACGTTGATGTTGATACAATTCTAGACAATATGTCTGTCTGTTATTTATCTAAATCCATTTGTAAAATTCCATTCTTTTTCGAAATTCAAGCAAAAATTTACTTAGTTTGTTTTTAAAATTGCAAATGAATAACAAATAAAAAAAAAATAAAAATAAAAAATGCGATGACTAAGATGAAAAATGTTTTCCTATGAGATTGTTCGACAGATTTTTATTTTTGCACATTCTTATCATCACAGAATCCATAGACTTAAATATTTACATATGTATATCTTACACTTACCAGTTTAAATATGTATATTAGTTAATATCCTTAGTTAAACGAAATAGAGTATAATCTGGCTTGAAAAAATTCCGTGAGTGATGTTGGTTGGTTGGAAATATTTGTTACTAGTTGAACAATATCGAAGAAGGTGTGAAGATTTGTAGTTAAATTGCACAAATTGGTAACACTGAACTGATAATGCACTAGAATCAACACTAGAGATCAGATTAAATGATCGATTTTTTTTGGGGATTTTTTAAAATTAAGAACAAAAACGAATTGAAATTGTTGTTGCAGATGTTGAACTGAAGTAAACTTTTGGCGGCTCAGTTAACGACCTTGATAGTAAATTGAAAAAACTATTGATAACCACTTTTGGTGTTTTTCTTTTGTTATTTTTGTGTGTAATGTGAACTTTTTTTTCGGTGCCGAAAAGAGTATGGAATTTAAACTCTATGAAGGCGGTGCACTTTTATCACTGAAATGTAAACAGTAGTAGCTAGTTCCCGAATAAGAAAACTGAAGCTCAAGTACTCCTCCTAGCTCCAAGCACGTTGTTCAGCGTAGCCCCCCGAGTGGTATCAACAGCATTAGCCGCAACTGAGTGAGTTTTTTTCGTTAACCGATTCTAGCTTTTATAGACAACCTGGACAGCCATATATCCCTTGGGCCTCACATCGCGATCATCACTTTTTTTTAATTTTTAAAGTATTAGATAAAAATTATTTTTTGTTAAGAACAATTGAACAAAAAATCAGATTCCAAATCAAGATGTTTTTCACCACTTGAGGTGCACTGATTAAAAGTCGCCCGTGTACTGATTTTAATGCGTGTAAATTGTCAACAATTGAGAAATTAGCAACGTTTTGTCGATATACCTGTGGTGATTTTAGCTGTGTACGCGCCCGATATATACTAATTCGATATTCAAATTTCATGAATAAAAAAAAAGTAAAAAATAAAAACAAATAAATTGAACAGTATGAAAGTATATAAGAATAAGAATCCGGGCAAATGTATTGCTTGAGTTCGTGTGGCGGCACCTATCAAAGACCGCCCCAGACGTAGTAATTATTATATCGAAAGACGTTTTTCCATCGAAAAATTTCAGTTGCCTACAACGGAACGAATTTAAAGTATATTGTTCATGACCTTAAACTAACCGAAATTTTAATTTATATTTTTTTTTTTATTTTTTTACTTTTTGTTTCTTATTTAGATTTTTTTTGCTTCAAGGGCACACGCGAGTGCTATCAAAAATTGTTATGCACTTTTGCATGTCATGTTCTCTCTTCTCGCACAGGTAAAATACACAATTTGTTTTGTTTTGTTGCAAATTTTCTTTTATTATTAAATTTATCATTTTTCATGTTTTTGTTGTGTTGTGTCTTGATTGAATAATTTCAATTTAGCCTAATCAAAAATGGCATATTGATAACTATACAAAAAGAATTATGTAAATTTGTCATGCATGTCGAACTTTTGGTCAGTTTGGTCAGATGAACACAAAAAACTATTTTGTAATCAACGTAATTGCGTATAAAAACGATATTTTAACATTCATTGTTACTCTCTTGTTAGTTTATTAAATTTTTTTATTTTTTAAACAATCACATATAATTTGTTGCTATTTGCGTTTCAATTGTCATCTCATATCAATTTCATGTTAGCTAAATAGCAACAGGTTTTAAGAAGATCACTTATCCTTACATAACACTAACTTTGTTTGAAAGATTATAAATTTTATAAAAAAAATTAAAAATTGTTAAGTAATTAAAAAACTTAAAAAAAAAAAATATATATATATATTTAATACGTCATAACTTATAAACTCCTGAGCTGTATTTTTTTTTCAATAGGACGGACTATATGACAAATTTCTAAGAATATACACGTTTAAGCTCGTGTCTGACTATTTAAAAGGTCTCTGGGGTAATGAATGTCATGGCAACCTTCATTATGCCACCGATTAAAAAATAAGTTTTTACCTTCCTATGTTATACCTGTGCGTTTTGTCGCCTCTGCTTCCATGTGCATTTGGGACAAAACATTTTCTTTTTCAAATTATTCCTAATTTAATTATTGTGACTGAAATAAAAAAAAAAATATTCGATATTTTGCTACGCTTCTGGAATATATTAAGATGGCGATTTGTTGCTTTGAGAAAATATGAATAGGCAATGAATGCATTTTTCGGGGGCATCGATCTCTAATCTTGAACTTGTTATATGTCGTGATGCACGTGTGTTCTTGGTTGTGGCTGATAAAGAGTGTATGGCATTATGAAATAGGGGAAAAATTGTAGAATAATCACTAATCTATTTAGAGCATATAACCAAGGAAACCTTAGCATGTAGATCTTTGAATATATGTTGGAGATCTTGGGTTGCATGAGTTGGAAGATCGTAAGCATGATGGAGGTTCATTTGTGACATTTAGCCTTATTAAAATGAAAATGACCTCACCACCGCCGGATTGGGCCAGCTTTCATCTAACTGCTACTAGTTCTGACATTTCTATTTACATATATGAGGCATCTTCTTGAACTTGACCTTGACGAACTTCTTGCCAACCTGAATAACTAGAACTTCAAAGCACAGGCTTGACAGATGAATTTGTAAGCAAACATGGGCCCTAGGGTCACGTACGCATCCATTGCATGGTGGGTAAAGACCAAGGGGCAAAGGCTACTCTGAACGGTATCACGGGAACTAAAACCACCTGTCCGACTACGACTATGGAAGCTCCACTGAACCTTCCTCCGCTCCACATAGTGATGCAGAAATGGGCTCTCACGGGTCGCTGCATCTACGGGTGTTATTCTACTTTACGCGAAGAGACCTTGGGAATATCCTATCAATTCTCAATGAACTAAATCTCTCATTGTCCGATACCATTGGGGCCATCCATAAATTACGTCACACGTTAGGGGGAGGGAGGGGGTCGGCGAAGTGTGACATAGTGTGACAAGGGGTGGGGGGGGTCTTAAATTTTGTTACGTCACATTTCAAAATCTAATATATCTAAAACTCGCGTTAAAGCTGGTGACAGACACACGCGCAATGGCGGTTGTGTGATCTGTGTATTATTTTTCTATATTTTAACTAATGTTCCAGATATTAACGAGAACGAAGTTACTAGTATGCCTGTAATAAACAATTTTTATGTTGATTTTATATTAATTTTATTAAAAAATAATTTAAATAGAAATATATTTAATTTCGGAACTGCTGTTTTAGTTTAATAACTTCTAGATGCAAAATTGCACAATATATGACGTCACACTAGGGAGGGGGGTCTCCCAAATGTGACCAGCTGTGACAAGGACGGGGGGGGGGGTCAAACAATCATGAAATTCGTGTGACGTAATTTATGGATGGCCCCATTCCTGCTACTCTGGACTTCGACGAACCGTTTATCACCATTGCCGGAAGTCGGTCAAAATGGGAGCACAGTACGAACAGTTACAAATCCGATAATGGGGTCCAGATGGACATATAATGTCGCAATCTACAAAACCTTAGCGGTCTGCACAGGCATCCACAGGGCATTGTCAAAGACTGTTGTTCCGGCGACACTAAAAAACAACCAAAAAAGTAAAAAAGGAAATTAATAAATGAAAACACCAAACTCCTTTCACTTTTGCATTTTTATTAATAAACAAACTATACACTGAAAAATCAAAAATCAAATAAAAACCAAGAAAAAGGAATTCAAAAATAAAAAACATCAATTACACGATTTCTTTTTGCACTTTATTAAAATCAACATGAATACATGAAAAAATACAAACAACACACAAGTTATAGGACAGCACTACACAAAAAAGCTATAAGAAATTCATACCTGAAAATAAAAAAGAATTAGTTAAATATAAATACTAAATATACAAGTTCTTACCTTTTACAGGGGATAAACAATCCAAAATAATGATGAGAAACAATCCAGAAGATCCATCATAGAATATCTCCAAAAGCCGTCGGCAAATCACAAAATCTGTAAACAAAAAAAGATTACTAAAATTGCAAACAGGTTCCACAAAAAATACTTACCTGTCAACCCCAACGAAATAAGCTCAGGCTCCTCCTTGGTCATCCCCCACTAGAATCCTGAAAATATAAACTAAAATTAATATATAAATTAAATACAAGATAAAAATATACTTACCAAAATAAAAGCCCATTTGACGTCTATGGGCAGAAAAGGAACAGCTGATCAGACATCTAGTACATAACCCGAAATTATGTACTTCGAGAACGAAGCCCCCTACTACAAGATAGCCGCAACTATTGTTCGAGTAGAAATAAATACCGACGCAAAGACGGCGTTAAATCAGATTGCTTTTAATCTTTCTAGAGTCTTGAACTAGAAGATAAAATCTGTATTGAGGTTTTAGCAATAAAGCAATTTCAAAGCCTAAGTATCGAACTTAGCATTTTGGAAAGACAGAATTGAGGTCTTTTCCCAGTAAAGCCCGAATTAAAGACAGTTTTGAAGTCTTTAATACAGCAGTAACTTAATCACCAAAATTGATTTCAGCAGTTACTCTAACCAACCACAGAGGGACGAATTTGCGAAGAAACAAGGCAAAACAGTCCAGCAAGCCACAACCAGGGCAGCAAGCAGCAACCAGGCAGCAAACAGCAAGCAAATCCCAAGCGATTCTCAAGAAACGAAACCAGAGTGCAGCAACACAAAGGTTATTCCTGGCTGTTCTAATTGCAGAACACATCAGGCGAAACATCGATCGTCATCTGACAGATAGGTGGCGTTATCAATTAAACTATCAGAGCAAGCAATATTTTGGTAATTCTTATTTACAAACAAATAAAGAATAATTTACGAATTTTCAAGTACTAAATCACGAATTAATAACGAATTTAAGATTGAATTGAAATATTTTGGCAATTTGTTGAATTTTTATTGAATTTATATTTAAGAAAATCTAATAATTAATTGCGAATAAATAGTAATTTGGTTATTGGAAAAAGTTATCTTTTTATTGAATCGCACCCTTCCGGCACCTTTTTATTGAGTCAGAAATTAAATTGCTAATTCTGAACAACTGTCTTGGATTGTCAGCATGGAACCAGCAATACTCCAAGCTGGTAAATGACAACAGATACTTTTATAGTTTGTCCAAATCCCAGAATCTCACCATAACGTCCAAACTTCTACTAAATAAGACCGTGGTGTTGCCGGTATTCACACATACATCTATGGTTGCTTAACAATAAATATTCTAACCGCGTTGGAAAGGAAGTTCCTTCGGATAATTGTTGGTGATGACGAACGTTTTCGGAGACTGTGCAACGACGAGATCTACGAGCGTTATCGCGGCATAGCGTGCGACAGCAAGGAAGACTCATCCTACACTGTAAGAATGGTGTAGATCAGGATGTCCAAAGCTTAAAGATATCAAGCTGGATGACATCGGTTCAGAATAGGACCGCTGGAGAGAACAGTTGCAAGAGACCAGGATCAGATCTACTGGTTGTCGAGCTATTAAAGAAGAAGAAACCATTCCGTAATAGGTAGGCAAGTTTAACGATTTATTCAAATCGACAAACAGAAAAGTTAAAAGATTTATTCAAATCGACAAAGCTAAAACCGGCAAACTTTTAAATTTCAAGAGTTAAAAATAATTACAAAGCTCCTAATGGACCAACTAACATCTAAGCAGAATAGGGCTGGTAGGGCTTTAGTAATTTTGGCGCCCCGTGCGAGATATTATTACGCGCCCTTAACTTTTTTAAACCATTTCTTTGAAGTAGATGTTATTATTCACAAATATACAATAACCCGAGTAAAAATAAAATATGGCCTTACAACGGGCAAACACCAGCCGCTTCGGGGCACATGCGGGCTTACGACTGCCTAGCTTGACCAAAAGATTTAAGGAGTTATATGCAGATAGATTTTATTTTTATCGAATTTTCGGAATGTTGCAGACAGGGACGGCGCTTTCGTAGTTGCGAATGGTGCACTTACACCATTGGACGGGGCGGAAATTCAGATATTTAGATTAAAAAAAAAAATTAAAGCTTTAGAACGCATCTGTGTAATGTTGTAGAGGCCTTGTCGATGGGTATGATTCGACAATGTTCCTGGCAGCGTTTCTTATACCGTGTCGAATTGTATGATCCACGATAATTACGATAAGAATACACATACAAAATACATCCACACCGTATACTGACCACATACTGACCACTACCGACCACCTGAGGAAAGTTGCCCGGGCCTTGTTGAGCTGTACGATCCGACAATGTTCCTGGCAGCGTTTTCTATACCGTATGAAGGAAAATATTGCCCAGGTCTCGTTGAGGTGTAAGATCCGACAGTGTATCTGGCAACATTTTTTGGACTAGTGTCAAGGTATGACCATGACCAAACATCGACAATATACCGAACACCTCACCATACCCATATCACCGTAGACCGCCATAGCAACGAACCGTAACACACATGTAGAGAAAATTTATAAGTAGGTAACTGCTTACCGATACCAACATGTGTCCAGAGATAACAAGTAGGCACTTGCTTAGCTATACTAGTAGAAACGGGTATCCAAAAATAATAAGTAGTTACTAAGAGTTAACGCATTAAAATTGTTAGTATATAAAGATTTTTGGATAAATAAAGAGAAATAAAGAGGTGTTTGTTGGGGCAAGACCCTAGACTACTCAAGAGTTTCCGGTAACCCTCCCCTAAAAAAGGAGGTTAAGAGAACCACTGAACGAAACACCATTTCAACATTGTCAAGAATAAGTGAAAGGCTAACCTCAGGTGTCACCCTTAATATTAACATCTTTGATGTCATGGTGCAAGGCCTAATAGGAAGCCTAGTTCGAAGAATAGAACAAGACTTGGATAGTTTAAAGAAAGTCTAGGAATGCATGAGGAGGTGGCGGTCAGCCTCGAGTTTGAACCCTTGATGTTGTATGGGTTCAGAAGGAACCGTCGGGGTTAGCGGTAGATATTCTCCTGAAAATGGTGGATCTCGCTAACCATCTGACAAGGGTTGTGACGACGGTGGTGCCAGACTACCAGGCGGAACAAGGAGGTGTGTCGTCCGCTAGGTAAAAACTTTACCGGGATCTTTGGTACCCCGATTAATCATTTAACCCGAAAAGATGCATTATTAGAGCCGTGTATACCTCTAAAGTGCCGACTAATGCCCTCAGCTTCATCTAACTTAGTTCAATAATGTGTAGTCCAATTCGCATAAGTGGGTTCACCAGCTAAAGTCCAGTTCATGTTCAGTTCGTGCTTGAAATGGTTGTTGCTTTTTCGACAGAAGTTAGAAATGCGGAAGCTCACTGGAATGGCATTCAATTATTCCAGTTGATTACTCTCTTTTGAGCGAGCTTTTACGTTTAATTTCGGTTTGAATCCAGTTGGGCAAACTGAGGTCTGTTTTATCCTCAGTTGAATATGTGGAAATTTTAATGGAACTGAAGCTCAGTTCAAAAAATTGCTCGAAATTGAACAGTTCGGCCTGCGAAGCCAGAATATAATAGCTGCGTTCCTTTTCTACTATTCAGTACTTGTGAGCAAAGCAGAAAAGGAACGCAAAATTTTCTGATTTGAGTAAAAGCTCACTTGAAACTTTTGATGTTACTTTAAACTTTACAAATAAAAAATTCTTAAAAGAAGAATTTGTGACACAATGGGGAAATTAATGCGACAATTTCTAAAGTAAAACGAAAGATAATAATTTTTGATAATTATACGAGTGAAGTTTTATTTATGGACGTTTTTATATGAGCAAATCAGCTCGACACAAATAAAAGCCATCTAGCGGGTAATGGCGTAAGTGAAAATAATTCACAATAGACTCGAAATGGCCGCTTTCCCCCTAGCGGATTTCAATTGCGTAATTGCAAGAGCTTTCTACTCGTTTATAAGAGCAAGTGTAGTTGCTAGTACGCAAGTGTAAAAAATAGTAAAAATTAGCAGAAAAGGAACGCAGCTAATGATAATTGGTGAAAGTAATAATGCTGATTCCATTATTAAAATATTGATATTTTCTAGCATTTAGGGGAGTCATTATTTTTTTTTTTGAATTAGTGTGATTATTTCCGCTTAAACAGCGCCTTTCAAAAACATTAAGTTTGAGAAACTTTAGATTTAGTGGAATATCTATTTAGTTTTGGTGAAGGGGAAAATATTTTAGTGGTTTTAACAGTAGAATCTCAGGGAGATAGTTGGCAACGCTGCTTTGGATAAGGCAGGCTTCGTTCATCATTACGCCGAAGCATCCGAGTTGAGTGAAATCTGTCGCCAAATTAAGAGGACAGCACAAGACTATTTGAGTTGGAAAAGTCTGAAGGAATGTGAAAGATCGTGTAATGGAATTTAGTATGCACAAAAAATGGTGCCATCTTCGTAAAATGCTACAGATAACTATTCCTAGCATGGTACCTGTCTATGCTATTATTGAGTCTCTCCATGCCTTTCTTGGGGTACCTCTATCAAAACCAAATAAATACTTTTATTTTTCAGCATGAGAAAAAAACATTTTCTGCAGAATTAAATTTTTCCAATCTGCACACTCGAAAATGATAACTTTTTCTGACAGAACAATCGAAAGCAAACAATCGACGACGATGAGCTTGACAAACTCTTTAGAGACTACTTCAAACAAGAGATGGCATTGTCTACTAAAGTCACATCCTGCTATATATGTTTTGTTGCAATGGAATCAAAGTATTGGCAGTGGTTTTGTCTGCAACAAGATTTACTCAACATTTTTGTGTACATAACCTACATTCTCCCGGGAACGACTTTATGATAAAGTTTAAAAATTTTTCCTGGTTCTTTTCGCTGATAAAAAATTCCCTTTCATCGTCTCTTTTCAGGGAAGAAGTACCGAAGTTGTTATTATTGAAAAGTTGCTGCTTTGCTTCAAAAAAAAAAAATACGGGGTATAAGAACCCAAAATAAACAAAAGATTAGCTCGTTACCAAAACCAATACGAACTTGACTAATCAATCTTTGTTGGGTTAAGGGCTTTTAATTCATACCCTTTTCTGGAGCATCTTCTCCCCCGGTTTTTTTCTATGTTGACTCTTTTTTTCGCTGTATTTGATTTATTTCACTTTGGCCCTTATGGAGTCCCAAAGTAGAAGCAATAATTTAGAATGAAGGGTGAAATAAAACTGATTAAAAATTGCCTAAGAAAATCCGCAACCTTAAAAGTTAATGGGGTTTCCGTTTAAGAAGTTTCGCTTTTATCACTCTTTTTTCCCCCGCTCCGAGGGGCGGAATGGCAGTTTTTAATTGAATTTATTTCGGTAGAAGTTTGGTCTATTAGTCGACTTCCTATCTCGGCTCTGCAATTTAAATAATTCAAACGCATGATTGCATTTTATTACCGCCGCGGAAGTTTAAGCCAAGAGAAAATTGGTTAAAAAATTTCGTTAGTAACAATTTCGCCAAATTTTCGTATCTTTTGGGAAACGTGACCATAAATAGCTGCGGATTTCCTTGTGAAATTTAGATTTCCCTAAAGTGGACTTGAATTGGTCTTAAGTCTTTAAATCGAGAGGGAAATTTAATCTGGTTTATCTTGGTTCATTTAATTTTTAAATAAAGTTAAACTAAGGAAAATCTCAATTGAATTTTAAACGGTTCAAGTATTTCCAGGATGGGGTGATGAAATTTATAATCTATTCTGTTAAAAGTTTCAAAATATAAACGGATACTCATACTCATACCCCCTTATTCGAAGCACTGAAATAGCGATGATTTTTATACATAGCGACAAATGTCAAACAGATTAACGATTCTACGTAATTTTATTCAAAAACTATTATTTTAGATTCGTTTGTCGTTGTTCGTCGCAAAAAGTCAGTTGCAAGAGAGATTGGGGTAAGTCAAGGGCTGCCATTCGTTCGGGTTTCCCCGGTTTGTGCTAGTTTGAAAGGCGACCGGGGCCGTCCGGGAGGGGTTTTTAAAAAATGTCCGGGTATAACCCGGGCACTTTTGGTGTCAGTGGTGACCCTATCAAATCTTAGTTAAAAATTGACTCGTAATCCTCATCCAAGCAAACTTCGGTGTGGCAAAAATGCTCTCGTTTTATTTGAAAGTTCCAGTGACAATTCAATTATCAAACGTACACCGATAACGAATGAAAAGAGGACTTAATTCAGTAGTAGGTTTTAGTTATCCAACGACTCAATATCCACCCAATTTCTTTTCAGATTAAAATGACCACGCAGATGCCAATCGGTATAGGAGTGATTAAGGTTTTTTTTTTATTTTTGTTTTTTTTATGTGTCACTGTTTGCACTTCTAGTACGTCATGTCGTTTAAGTCATGGTGCAATATGTCCAGTAGTAAGCTTAGCTCGAAAGATAGAGAGAAGGACATAATAGGTTAGGGGGAGTCAAGGGGGTGTTGCAGAAAGTGGCGATGAACCTTGCGTTTGAACTCTTGGATGTTGTATGAGTTCGGGAATACTGTCTTTGGGAGGTTGTTCCACAGACGAGTTGTTCTTGTTATAAACGAATTTCCAGATCGGGGTGTGCGCGAAGATAAGGGCTGTAAACTGTGGGGGTGAGCCGAGAGGGCAAGTCTTGTGTTGCGGGAGAAATGTTGCCGTGGAGGCATGAGGTTACTTATTTCAATGGAGCAGTCATTATGAAAAAAGCGCTAAAATTTTGCAAGAGCTGCTACATTCCTACGGTGGCTTAATGAGTCAATTGAAGAGCAAATGGCGCTGTCACCAATAAGTTTAAGGGCGCGGTTTTGCACCTTGTCCAGCTAAGCTAAGATGGTTCTTGGGGCCCCGGCCCAGATATACGAGTTGTATGCAAGACGGGGACGAATGTAGGACTTGTAAATTATAGCCCTGGCAGACGGCTGAAGGAGAAATTTGCACCTTTTGAGAAATCCTAGACACTGGGATGCTTGTTTAGCACTTTGGAATATGTGGTTATTCCAGCGCAGATCTTCAGCTAATGTTACGCCTAGGATGTTTAGAGAGGGTTATGCCGTTACGGTCTTGTTGTCCACTGAAATAGAAAGCGATTCGGTGCAAGTTTTGTTGGAGATGAGACAGTACTTGGTTTTTAATGCATTAAATTCGACACGGTTCTTGTGGCCCCAATCAAGAATTCGTTCGATGTCCCTGTTGATTGAATTGGACAACAGTTGGCGATGATGTAGACAAGGTCTGGCACGCGCTTGTGTTACATTATCAAAACCATAGGAGTAACGTAGAGTACCGTCATCAGCAAAGCGGTGGAGTTAGTTGGAGGGGACTGAGAGCTGGTCATTTATAAAAACTAGGAAGAGAGCTATGTCCCATGAGGGATTAAAGGAGTTTAAAGAAGAAGGAAGAGAGCTGGTGATAGAATTGAGCGTTGGGGAACACCTACGGAGATGTGGGGGGGGGGGGGGTCGGATTCGACGCCATCCAATACTACCTTGATTGAACGGCCTGAAAGGAAGCTCTCAATCCAGTTCTTCAGAACAGAGTCAATACCAATAGCTTTTAGTTTAGCCAACAGAGCGGGATGCCATACTCTGTCAAAAGCCTTGGAGATATCCAGAGCAACCAGGCCAGATTCACCAAATCGGTGTATATTTCGGCTGAGGTGCTCCGTTAGGCAAACAAGGAGGTCGCCAGTAGATCTTTTCGATCTAAAGCCGTATTGTTTGTCGTTCAGTATTTGGTTGTATTCAAGATATTCCATAAGCTTTCTTTTTATTATTGTCTCCATAACTTTGGAGAGAATAGAAGTAATTGCTATTGGGCGGTAGTTAGTAGGGTCACTAGCTTCACCTTTTTTCGGTATAGACTGAACATGAACCAGTTTCCAGAAGTCAGGATAAACTACAGGAGAAGTATGAAAGTGCAAAAAGTTTGCGCAGAGGTTTAGCCAAAGGTGAGGCACATTTTTTAAGAACTATAGGGGGAATTTTGTCGGGGCCAGTGGCTTTGTTGGAGTCCAGATCTTTGAGACACTTATACACTTCACGCGTCCTGAAGAAAACTCTATCCATTGAGTGAGCGGAACACTCGATGGTGGGGGGTTGCATGTCGGCATCGGGTAAGGAGAATAAGTGTTGAGATGGCACAACACGGAATAGAAATTCGTTTTTAACCCACGGATGTTGGTAGAGTCGATACAAAAATTATTGTATCGTAGCTTTGTGTACACAAGGTTGCAAGCCCCAGTCGCAACCGGCAGTGCCATTGTCATCACCGTCGGGGTTAACGGGATGCGCTTTGCTGGAGTGTTATGCTTCCTAATGCTGTAAACATGCTAAGGGCGAAAATAGTTTCCACAGCGACTGGCAAAAACGAATAGAACACACAGCTTTTTTATGAGTATGAAGGGTGCAGCACAATATGCAGACCACTCGACGACGAGGTCGCCGAGAGTGGCGACTCAATCAATCCAAGTTCTATTTCGTAGCCGTCGTCCCTCAAAGTTGCCTGGGCGGTGTGACATGGGATTGTGTTGTTATTCTCGTATGTTCCTGCGCGCGTGTGTAGCATTCGGATGTCGAAGATGATTATTCTTGTGTGTGCTTTTTAATTTGTGTGCACCGTCGCCGTCGCCCTTAGCATGTTTACAGTCTAAAGCAAGGAGAACCCCGTTAGCTGACCGACACCGGCTCTGACGCCGGAAGTGCCTTGAACGGGTGTGGGAAAGGGGAAAGAAATTTACATGTACTGTCCGTCTGTCCGTTACATCCACTGTTGCGTTGATGACACCTTCACTATACACTAAATATCACAGCAGCTGTTTAGTTATTTTGATTCTAGGTTTAAGAAGTAATTAAACATCAAAATAATAGATGGTCTGTCGGGCACTTGCCACAGGCACTGACCAAGAAAACTTGTGTTTTCTAGTATAAAAATGCTCAAATTTTAATTTAGTTGTAGGTTGAAACTCTTACTCAATAGCTCAGCTGCGGCCCCAAAACAGCAACAAGAAAGTGGTCTGCCAAAACATTAGCACCAGATTTACCAAACAGATCAACATTTTTTTCCTCCATAAATACTAAATTTTAGACTGGTTTGGTATTCTCTGTTTTTCTCCGCTGGGCCAATTACATTATTAAGTTTATTTATTATTAAGCCTGCACTGCACTACTAGCGAAGTTGGTCGAAGTTCGAAAGACTTTGTGTAAGTAACTTTACTTCGCCTCGGACCACTTCGCATTCTTGACGGTTTTAGTGCTCGAGTGAAAGGACTCGAGGTGTGTGGAGTGCCGGGTGGCTTTGCTCCTCGCAAGGTGGCACGAGTGTATAGTCACGTACTTCGGACTTTGATCAACTTTTACCAAGTTTCCATGGGAGTCGAGTTGAGTTGAAATGACAATTAAACTCAACTCTAACTCGCCTTAACTATATGCATTTCCATTTTTTCCTTCATTAATTAATTTTATTATAAATTTCCAGATTAAAAAAAATTTATTGGTTAATTTTATAACTAGCACGCACGCGTCCGTAACTAGCACGCATAAGGGGAAAATTCGTGAGGGGTTTGTTAGTTTAGTCAGATTTTTTTAGTCAGATTCCGACAGCTATACCTATCTTTCAATAATTGTGAAACTGCACTGCTAAAGGTGCTTACCATTCTTTGAAAAGCTCTTGATATAGAATTTCTGAGACATCTTGACGTCAGGAAGGAATTTGACAGCGATAGCCATAAGCTTCTAGAAACTAAGTTAATAGACGACAAAAAATTTTCATTCCAAACAAATGCATTCAACATAAAAACAAAATCTTACGAACTTCCACAGGCAAGATTTAGGAAAATTTTAAGTGAATCGGTTGAAAATTGCTTGAGTTATGTTTACGGCCAATTTAAAAAATACAGTGTTTTATGAAAATAGAAGTCTAGATATGTCTAGACTAATCAGGCTACAAATGATTTCAATAGCATCTGCCTTATACCTTCTTTAGTCCCTAAAAGCACCGTCGCCCTAGCTGCCGACCAGACGACTCTGATGGTCTACCTTTGAAAATCCTATTCCTCTTATTCAATTTCGAACATTTGCTTGGCGTAATCTCTCTCTAGCTGTCCATAATAGAGTTGAGATTTAATCGTTTAATTCAGTGGTCCTCACCGGGTTACTACACCTTATCGTAGTGATCGGATTTGTGTGCCTCATGGTAGCATTAGGCTATGTCGGCGGTGGTTAGATGTTAGCCAGAACGCCACCGGTACGGACACCCATGTCGAACAAGCTAATGGTGAAGAGGCCAGACAAAGCTAGGAACATCCTCCTCCTTTCACCTTTCTCCTTTTCTCTTTTTTCTTCCCCTTCCCATTTTCCCACTTCTAAACCAAGGTGTTTACCGTAACGACGGCTGCGTGGCTAGTCAGTGGTTAAGATAAGGTGCACATTAAGTTTTGTCACGCAGTAAGCGCAGAGCAGGGCAGCATGGAAAAAAGGTTCTTTACGCAGTTGTCTAAGCACATTGGGGACAGTTTGACGAAAGCAGTTTAAAAGTGGAGGGATATCTAAATTTATTAAGCTCTCGATTAATTTTTCTTCCATTTAAAAAAAAAAAAAGGCTGTACGCGACACGTGTCGCACAGTTTCTGTGCCCTATTCACAAGAGTCGTGAGGCTTGCGCTTGGCACAGTATTGGTGTCACCTGCTCTGCGTTGCAATTCGCGGTTCTTCCTTAAAAACATGATACATAGAAGCAGTGCTGATCTGCCTGTGTCGCGTAAAGGGTGCTATTCGAAAAACGGTTACCTCAGATGCCCGGCAAGGTCGGGGTGTACAAGTATTGCCATCTTATCAACTATTCCTAAACTTTTCGAGAAACTTGTTTACGATAAGATTGCCCCTCTAATAGACCCATGTCTTAATGAACAGCAACATGGTTTCAGAAAGGGACGATCGACTACTACAAACCTTATGATTCTAACCTCCAATCTACTATGTGCTATGGAGAAGGGCCATCAAATAGATACGGTCTATACTGACTTCAGCAAAGCCTTTGATCGTGTTGATCACCATATTTTAAGTAAAAAACTACTAAAATTTGGAATATCAGGTCCTGCCCTGGAATGGATTAAATCATATCTCGACAACAGAACTCAAGTTGTCAGATTCCAAGGATTTCTGTCAAAAGAAATCTCAGTAACTTCCGGGGTCCCTCAGGGTAGCCATCTAGGCCCTCTGTTATTCAATATATTTATCTCAGACCTGTCGGATACACTGGAAAATATTCCGCATCTCTTCTATGCCGACGACCTCAAAATTTTTAATGTCATAAGGTCCCCGGTCGATGTTACTTTCTTTCAAACAAAGCTAAACGCGTTGCAAGACTGGTGTACTACCAATAAATTAGAACTAAACATCAGAAAATGTCATGTTATTACCTTCTCCCGCAAAAGAATCACCCAGCTACAGGAATATTATCTCAACGACAAGGCACCGTGTCGATCAAGTTGTAGATCTAGGTATTGTTCTAGACAATAAATTAAATTTCAACTTGCACTACGATAATATTGCTGCAAGAGCCAACAAGCTTCTGGGCTTTATAAAGAGAAGAGCCCGAGAATTCAATAACGTTCGGGTCACAAAAACTCTTTTCTGTTCGCTCGTCCGCCCTATCTTGGAATATGCGTGCCCGATCTGGGACCCTATATTCCAGGTAAGCAGCAATAGGTTGGAATCAATACTGAAAAAATTTCTCCTCTTCGCTCTGAGAAACCTACACGACCCGCGCGACTTTTTCAACTTACCGCCCTACACGGACAGACTCAAGAAGTTAGAACTCATGCCGCTGTCACATCGGAGGAAAGTGCTTATCTCGTGCTTAACTTTGGACGTCCTAAACGATAACGTTAAGGTGCAGTTCCTGTCGGATAGAATCATGTTCAATACCGAAGTTCGTCACAATAGGCATACCAAAATGCTTAAAGAATACCCTCATCGGACCGAATATGCAAAGAACGAACCCGTCAACAGATGTTGTATGACTTTTAACAGCCATAGTGCTTGCTTCTCACCCCACATTAAAAAAACATCCTTTAAACAAAAAATTATATCCCTTCTAACATCACAATTACTACCATAAATAAGCATAGACTTAAGTTGTTCCTTAGTCATAAATGCATTGTATAATTCTGTAGTAGGTTTAAGTATGCCTTGTTTGGCAAATAAATAAAAAAAAAAAAAAGTGGCTAATTCTGGTAAGCGGTTCTGGCAGGATAGACTATCTTTTCCGCAAACCCGGTGGGACCTTTTATGGAAAAATTCAAAAATAAAAAACGTCTCCCCTCCATTATGGAGGCTAAGAAAACCAAAGGACATCATTCACGTTCCATACATTTTTGGGCCAATTCTGAAAGTGCCGGCCAGAAAAAAAAGCGTAATATTCGGATAGATCACAAAATTCCCACTATTTTTTACTATGAAACCAAACCTGTGGTTATGTTGTTACATGCTTTTAAAATTCAATGTGAAATAAAATGTTATTAAGATGTGTTATTTTAATACATTTGGACAAATACATATAAGTATTAAATATGAAAAAACAAGCAACAATACCAACAGCGCCTCATTTAGATTCAGTACCTACCTTTCATTTAGGTAAAAAAGAGCAAAATGAAACAACACTCAATTGTATTAATTCTTTTATATTTGTCCTAATCTAACATTATACATCATCTAATCCTATTGCAGGTATTGCTTAAAACAGGTTTGGACTTGTTGTGCATTGTGACGCTTTGTCTGTGCGGCGCGTAGAGTATCAATGATGAAAATACTTAATACAGAATAGAATTCACTTTATTGCACATCAAAAGGACATACACAGTATGAATAATTAAAACATCATAATAACATTTTTGTTGTATTTTAAAAGTATGTAACACCGTAACCAAAGGGTGCACAGATTTGGTGCCGTAGTAAAAAATGAGAGGAATTGGGTGTTCTATCCGAATATTACACATTTTTATCCTGGCCGGCCTTTTCAGTTTTTGGTCCAAAATGAATGATGTCCTTTGCTCTTTTTAAGGGCAGTAAGGTTGGTAAAGGGAAAATTGGAACTTTCCGAAGCCCCCAATCCCTCTAAGCCCTCAACTGCAGATACCCAGTGCCTCTAAGGAGGCAAATAAAATTACTATACCCTCCTCTACGGCTCTAAAAGTTGTAACGTTGGGTGCGGCGGGTCATCTCTGAGATGCCCCAGGTTTAAATAGAAACTCCTGTTTAGTTTATGTCCTTTTTATTTCTAGAAGTTCTCTTTTACACAACACTATCGAGAGAAAGGAAAGAAATCGAAATATAGGGTTAGCGGGTTACCACCGGATCAACTCTCCGTGGCTTGTAAATGTATTAGTCGGTCGGAGCCACTGGAACAACTGTCCGTGGCTTGTCTGTTTTGTCTGTCTGTAAACCATACGAACAACTCTCCTATGGCCCCGTCCAGTTATCAGGCAGAGGAATCATCTTTTCCACTGTCTGACCGCGGCTGAATTTCGCAGGCATGAACCGGCCTTTTATATTGGTGCCTAGCTACGCGTCGCTGTTCTGTTTCGTAATGTCTTGTTTGTTGGTCGTAATATCTGTTTTGTCTTTGTGTTAACAGCGGAGGCGCTGTTGTGTTTGTTTACAGCGGCCGGTTTCTTTACAAAGTACCAAAAGCAATCCAGCGCCCTTGCTCGATTCGAAGGAATTGCGTAGGGTGGCAACCCAACACCAAAACTTCAGAGGTCCCTTGAAGAATGGAATCACCCTGAGGCTAAGAGAAGTAAGCAAAACAACAATCTACTTTCTTCTACTACTAAGACCTATAGCCAAGTGCTAAAAGGTTAGATCGTGATCACTGTTATCGACGAAAGCGCTCCAGACGGCACCATTTTGCCTAATAAATGGAAGGAAATTGAGGTCAGGCTCGCGATGATTTTCCTCCTAATTCTTCAGAAGCATCCTGGCACTGCTCCTTACTGTCGCGATGGCAGATAGCATCAGGGCCGCGTGAAGCTCTTTGCATGTGCCGACCAGAGATCTGTCGATCTCTGTAAAATAGTCATATCCACAATCGGAGAATGACCAGGCGCTAAAGTCAAGATCGTTGCAGAGTGGAGTGGCTTTAACTGCACTACCTGAAGTAGCTAATCCTAAGGTGCCTGAGGGTACTCACCTATCAACCCTGGGTCCAAAATACCTTCCTACCCGAAGAGGATATCCACGCTGTCAACGTCGGAGAACAAACGGGGGGACTTTAACCAAATTCTTTCGGTGGTCGATGATGGTATTAATCTCACACCGGAGGAGGACGAGGCTGACATAACGGGGATCTAGATTGATTTCGCTGCTCGCAACTACGATGTTGAGAGTAGTACAGATTAATCTCCCAACAGCAAGGCTACGTCCGCCAGTCTCTGCCTTTCGAAGGCTGATTTAGATTTCGTCCTACTACAAGAGCCATGGATTGCCCGGGAATCAGGAATCCGAAATACAGTTTGCTGTAATGGAAATGGGGAAGGTAAACTAAGAACCTGTTTAATTGTTAATATTGACCTTAACGCTTTTATGTTCTCTAAATATAGCAATGCTCCCCAGGCAACGTCCTTGACATGACCGAATTTTATCAGTCTTTTCAGGTTGTATATTCGTTAATACGGGTCGTTCGGCACCTCAACGAAGTCGATATCTTTTTTTGTTCGCGCGATATCGTGCAGAAAATATGACCACATACGTACACACACATACTTCTTCTCAAATTTTTGCTTTAAATGCTATTAGGACCTTGCAAAATGAAAATACGTTGAAAATTACGATTTTGATTTTCGGCCCGATTACAATAACTTCCCTATAAACTGGGAAGTTAATAATAAAAAGAATAATTTTCCGCAGTCAGTATTTCCGAACTCGTATAACATCTCAAAGGTCAAGCGTTTCAAGGTTCATCCCTAGCTCTTAAAACATCTCTTCTATTCGTCCTACTCATCATAACCTTGCACTAATCCTGCAACTCATTGCTCCCTGACCTGAACGACATAACGCACTGGTGGTACTAACGGCGATTACCAAGTTTTATTTTTCACTCATTGGTACTCATGCAAGGGAAATTTCTGACTGCAATGTTCAATCCCTTGATATTTCCACCAACAATTTTCTGAATCAATAAATTATCGATTTGTAATATTTCTAATTGCCATAATCAGTTCGCCTCCTTTAATGGTTTTGTGTAATAAAGTTGTCATCCACAATGCAGCATTGAAATCTCTTTGAAGCTAACGAGCTCTTGACCTTCTCACTATGTCACTCCTATTATTAGTTCCCCCTCAATCATCTCCACTTCAGTTCTAATCGAGGGTGCTTTATCTAAATGGAGTATTCAAAGGGGAAGTCACGCAGTTTCACACATCACACAATTAGATCTCACTTAGAGCTGGTCCAAGGACTGCTGTGATCTGCCCATGGACAAGAGGTGGTGACTCTTGAACTTGGCCAGAAGTGGAGCCCTTCATAAATTCGACGCTCGCTGTCAAGGCACGAATAGTGCTGAAATTACCTCCGGCAGCTTTATTACCAGGTAAAATGCCTGAAATATTTCATAAGGACCCAGAACGTGACGTGCATAAGCTCCCTACACTGTAGATGGTAATCACCTGCTTATTACACTGTGAAGCTCTCATGCACATTACGTTAATGATTGCAATAAGGATTATACAAGGACATAAACGCTTCTAAGGTTAAGGACGGCACTTAAAATCCTTTTACGACCGTTTAAGCAGAAATGAAGTGCCTAAAATCAGGCACATCTTGCTAAGCCCATCAAAATGAAGAAATATCTGATAAATTATTTGGTGCAAAAAAATTTGGGTGGAAAAAAAGTTTTAATTAAATCTCACGAGAGGGCGCCAGCACACATAAACGTTTCATTTTCTCCGCGGAGCTTCAGGAACGACTTCGTTAACATGGCGAACATCCATTCATACGGAAGCAGATTTGCGATTTTATTACAAATCTCACAAATTGTAAAACATAATAATTTCGCGCCATTACTTTCCCCGTGACATAATTTTCGTTTTTTTATTTTTATTTTTTTTTTTAATTTTTTTTTTTAATGAATAAAGAAATCTCTCCAGGTCTAAGGAGCCACTTTCCATTCAAAGGATACAACAAGAAAAAACATATTTTATGGCCCACAAAAGTCCTTCACAGTAATAAAAATGAAATTTGAGTAATTTGGATTTTATTAAGCCACTCTCACCCCCTCCCCTCCTCTTGCTGAGGGATTATTAATAAATTTTAAATGGCGACCATAGAATTTTGAGCGATTTATATTTATTATTTGGTCATAATGTGTAAGACGAACAATAATAAAAAACAATTTCGCATTTTCATTGTTTGCTTGTGTCTGGGTTTTGTCAACACACCTCTCTGGCCTTTGTTTGTTTTCTCAAAAGATTCGACACGGGACTTGATTGCTTTTTGAGAACGTAAACAGAGTATCATTTTCGTTTGCAGCGGATTACAGGTGTATTTCGGCATTTTAATGTTTGCAAAGCGGATTTAAGTTTTATTTACATTCGATTTGAGGCTATAAAATAACAATGAAGTACAAGGACCTAAAGGTCCTTTTTGGAATTGGTAAATATTTTTAAATGTTTATATTCCAACGTATATAAACTTGAGTTGTTCTGGGATTTGTTTTTGTGTAAGATTGCCTCCAGTGCGACAGGAAGCTCAAATTTGATGTCAGTACTACCGGAGGCAGTTTTGATGCCACTGCTCGTGTATCTCAAGTTTGGTGATTGTTTAACCGACAATTTGTTGCTTTTATATAAGCATATATCTGGCGAGCAGCAAAATTTGTTGTTCCTCCAGCTGCAGTTGAACACGATCTTCAAAGGTTGTTAGCGTCGGCATGCTGATTTTATTTGATACTTCTTTCCAATAACCATATCTTCCAACGTCCAGTAGGGGGTGAATTCCAAGTTTTTCAGTTCGGAAATTGTAGTCATATTGCAGAATTGATGTGAACGTTTAGCAAGTTTAAGTTGAACTGCTTGGGATTTGCCACACAGGGCTCAAGTATACTGAAACCATTCATACACGACTCGTCGTATTATACAAGCTATTTCATTTTGTAGTTGTTATTGGATTCGTCCATTTACCCTCTTCTACAATCTTATTAAATTTCTAATCTCGCACGGGGCGCCAAAATACCTACAAATTTCCCTGCCTCAGCACATGACGTTAAATTCCAGCATCTGGATCCTGATATTGAAAGGAAAAGTCGTGTTCATTTTTACCTTAAAACTCAAAAGTAAACCCCTTTGTACTGTTATTATTATTTTATTGTACTGTAGACTCCAATAAAAGTAGTCTCATCTCTAATAAATCTTGCACCGACCGTCCTTCTATTTCAGTGGGCAATAAGATCCTAACGGCAGGACCGTCTTTAAATATCCTACGCACAACATTAGCCGAAGATCTGCGCTGGAATAACCACATATTCCAAATTGCTTAACAAGCATCATAGGGCCTGGGATTCCTTAAAAGGTGCAAATTCCTCCTTCAACCGTTGGCCAGGGCTACAACCTGCAAGCCATACGTTCGTCCCCGCCTCGAATACAATTAATATATCTGGGCCGCCTCCAATACAATTAATAGCTTGACTGGACAAGCTGCAAAGCTGCTCTCTCAAACTAATTGGTGATAACGCCATTTGCTCTTCAATTGACTCAATAAGGCACCGTTGGAACGTAGCAGCTCTTGCAAAATTTTACCGTTTTTACCACAACTAAATAAGTAACCTTATGCCTCCGCGGTAACATTTCTCCTGCAGCACAAGACTTGCCCGCTCGGCTCACCCTTATAGTCTACAGCCCTTATCTTCTCACACACTCCGAACTCACACAACACCCAAGAGTTCAAACGCAAGACTCACCACCATCTCCCTCAACACTCATCTGACTCCCCCTAATCTAACCTTTCTTTCTCTCTATCCTTCGAGCTAAGCTTACTACTAGACATTGATCCATGACGGGTACGGCATGACGGACTAGTAGTAGAATGACACCTAGGCTTAGACTATCATACATATATATAAAAAAAGACGAATTTTCTAGAGTAGAAAATAGAAAGCTTTACTTATAGTCCGGATAAATTAGCAAAAAAAAACGCACGAAAGGAGACAAAACTCCAAAATGGCTGAAAATTGGTTCATAGTCACCTTGGGCCTTTTTAAGAAAACAATTTCGGAATCACGGAATGGCCACCGGAGATATCGTGTTTTCCCTGTATCTCAGTTTCTATAGGTCGTACAACTCCGTATGACGGCCAAAAATGTTGACAATGAAATTCTCTGCAATTTTAGTTCTTACAAAAATGTTGAACCCTTTGAAAGTTATTCAAGGTCACTTTTTGGCCAAAAAATCACTCAACAACTGGTATTTTCCAAATTTATTTTATCAGTCAATACGAAAAGTTATTGCTACAAAAGGCTTCACCTACTCGTTCATCTGATGGGCGCTACAAAAGCGACTTTAGTGCGACTGGACAAGGCTCTTCTTCTTGTTTTTATGAATTCAGCAATCCTTTAAAAATTTGATCGCTATTACTATATACAACGGACTGATCAATTAAAATGAAGAACTTCCTGGCTATACGGATACATTTTCTCTGCAATGCACATTTCCCCGCTCGACACTCTGAAGTTCTCCTTTTGCACACACTACGGTATAGTCCTCAAAGGAAGCCCTGCAAAGCGGTTCGGAAGAGGTGCACAGTCTTTCCCCGTAATTCCTTATTCCAAAAGTCGCATGACACTATCGGTCCATGATTCGTCTCAATCTATAGTTTCTGGTATACAGAAACAAGAAAATGTAAAAGAGACTGACAGCTTCGAATACTGCAGAAAAGAGGCTTTCAGACGTCACCACTAATGCAACAACAGCTTCGACTTTATATGAAAAGCGGTCACCAAGTGACTGCGTATTAAAATGCCGTCTTACGATATTCAGTCTTTTACATTACCTTGTTTCTGTATACCGTGGATTGTTGACGTTTTCCACCAGTTTTCAGTGCAACCGCCGCTTGCTTCGCCGCTAGCTTGACGTTCATGCTTTCTATGCCTGTCAACTTCTGCAGGGACACCGGTGGACAATGTACTGAAGCCTCTGCGATAGCTAGACACCTCCACACACATGGTTGTAGATGGAGGATCTTTTCATCATGCGTCAAGGTTAGGAAGGCTTGGGGTTGACACGGATATCGTAAAAACCGTGTCTATAATTACGACACTGGCCAATTGACTATCATGCATTCAGATTGAGAATCCTGTATAACATTGACTGCCACATCAGACACCTTGCATTTGAAAACCTTTTATTGAAGGAAGCTGAAAATATTCTAGTACAGAAACATGTATCTACTTGTCTTATTATTAATGGTTCCAAAGGATCTTCCCAATGTTTCACGTCCTAACTCAAAGGTAACACAAATTAAAATTTTAATCTTTCACTCAGACTTACATTGTAACTAAGATGTACTTTAAAACAAAAATGAAAACGTTTTAACTATTAAGCATCTAAGTTGTTTCACGTGCCGCTTTTATTGTGTCGAAATTCTAAGGAAGTCACCACATATCTGAGAAGTACATTATCATAAACCATCAAGGATATATTTCCCAGCCTGTTTTCTCTGCACAAAAAGTTAGAAACCACTTAATTGTGTGGAAGGATTTTCAGATGAGTATCGCCTTATAGTGTGGAATATGTTCCACTTAAGGAAGTTCAAGTGGTAATGTAAAAGTAACTAATCAAAACATGAATATTTATGAGGATAATGGAGTTGCCTCCGCCATGAATTTCCTTACATGGAATTCCTTAAAAACCACTTGAATATTCAGAGCTTCTTTAAAATCAATTTCTCGTAAATCCTCGACAAATATCGTTTTACACTTTTCAATGATATCAATTTGTGGATAGATATCGATTCTTATACTACAATGGTTACGAGTTTTGTGCAAGTGGATAGGGTCTAGATATTTTCGATTATGGCAATTAACAAATAATAATCCTGGGATGCCAGCCATTGAAGGAATTCGAGTCCTGAATGTACAGAAAAGTTCTTTCATGTTCCCAGTTCCCACTTTTTGGTCGTAGTAAATTGATTTTTTTCTGTCTGCAGATTAGGAAGTCATTACCCTCAGGGCGCACATATACATACATAAATAAAATTCTACCATTTAGTATTAAGTATTTATTGCTTCAGATTTGATGCTTACATAACTGAATAAATTTATGATTATTTATGAGATATTATGTGGGAATGCCTTCAAAGGTGTAGAAAGGTGCTTTGTGTCGTCAAAGGAGTAAAGAATAATAAAAAAAATCTCTTTAAAAACAATAAGGTACAGATTAGAGTTAATAACATCTTAATAAAACCAAAACTTCATTCTACTTAATACTACAACAGAATCTACAAGGATTATGGATTTACTCTATAAAAACTATTATGGTGACCAGCATAGAAGTGAACCATTTGATCATCCATCATTTGCTACGTTTCCCCTTAATCCGTATTTGTCTAGAAAGGGATTCCACTTAGTGTGATTCTGCATACTTTAAAACTTACCCCCAGCACCCCCTACACCCCCACTGCCATGAATACATACTATAGTTCCAGTAGGGCTTTTTCAAATGCCTTCAACGAAGAAGTTCATGGGGTTTTACATCGCAAATGGGGGTGATGTGGATTTGTTTGCTACTCCTCCTGTTCAATTGTTTTAGAAATGACCATGTAGATGTATAGCTTCATTCTTGACTATGCGGATAATTTTGCTTATGTATGTATATAAAGTTGCTGAGAATTGAAGTTATTCAAACTATAGTAGCATTTAGGAACTATGAATAACAGAAATAATTTTAGGTTGATACTTGATATAGTCAAGTGCTAATCAATTGTTTGTCAAACTGCTTTAAGCAGTGAACCCGTGTAGATGAAGTCTCATTATAAAATTGTTTCACATTAGTGATGAAATGGTTGAATTCATTGGTGTTGAAGTGGCATCTGATTAAGAAAAGCTGTATTTAGTGTTTACTCTCGTCCAGTGATCTTCAATCCGTGCAACTTCATTGAACATACCGATTCACTCAACCCTATCGTTCAGAAGTATTGTGACGTTATTTTTCTGGTGATTTTAATGAGAACGCTCTGAAAGCTGGTTCAGCAGCGGATGAATTGTAATATCTCCTGCTGACAAAAGATCTAAAGCCTCTCAATAATCAACCAACCTATTATAATACGTCATCCCTCTCCTAGTTGGATTGAATGTTGACTATAAACATACTTAAGGTACTATTTCATAACCAGATCTCGCCTCCAAGCAACCTTGATCATGATTTTCTCTTTATGACGCATAGGATGGGATACGAACTGCCTACAAACGGTTCCTTACGACAGCAATTATTACGGACTCTCGATCACAGTGAAAGTATCACGCGAGCCGATCGACCTGGAACATTATGCTACAGTGCTGCACCCCATTGCTTACCATATGGCACATTGGCCACATTTCTCTAGCACATTGCCTGCACCATACAGACGGCCGCCGACAGACAGAAACCTGACTAAAGACGAAATTGATGGTATCCTGACCGAACTATACCTTAAGTAAAAAGACGCAACTGCACCACTGTTACAGAAAGTCTACGATTGATAATCTACAAAGACCTAAAAAGGTATGCTGACCTCGAGACTCAAGTCAATACACCCCTAATTCCAGGACCGACGGAATCCAGAGATCGCAACAGTAAAGTCGATGATCCAAAATCTCCAACAATTGATCAAGGAGAATTACTCCAAGGTCATAAATCTGTATTGGAGCAATAAGATCCCGTCCATAAAACCCAGTGGTCTGGGTATGTTTCCGTAGATAAACAAAATCTTGAGGAGGAAAATACATAATCGTCTGGAGAAGTTGCGATTGCCTAGGAATACCGACAGCGAGGAGTTGTCGCGAAAGGCAGGCCTTGATCCGGATACGCTCTACCGAGACGATGACGATTGCTTTCATCTGGAAGGTGACCAGGAGAGAGTAGATTTGGTGCTAGCATTCTGACAGGAAGTCTAGTGTGTTTGACCGAACTTCGACCTGGAGAATCAAGCTCTGTATGTAGAGTATGGAGATCTGAGAGTCGACATTTAGTTGAATTCAATGAAGATTGCCCAGCGGACAATATCCAGGGGTCACCGGATACTCAATTTTCGTGAAGAAGGATGAACTTCTGTGAATCTTTCAAATGCTGAACAATAAGAAATCGTCAGGAATCGACTGCATCTCTAATGTCGTTCTGATGTGGTTCACCTACCTCCGTGGGCAAACGACATTTACACTAAGTTGTACAACAATTGCTTGAACAATGCCTATTTTCCAGAAAACTAGAAAACGGCTGTGGTATATCCTATCCTTAAAGGAACCAAAGACAGATCAAACTTAGCTAATCTCCGGTCAATAACTTACTTCCAAACATAAGCAAAGTATTTGAAGTTGTAATTAATCGTTCGCTGACAAGCTGGGTTGAGGAAAATAAAATAATTCCGGGCAACCAGTTCGGATTTCGGGCGGAACATGGCACTATCTATGCTTGCGCAAAATGGGTGTCCGATATACACTGGAACTTTGCCAAGAGACAGTGTACGGGAGCATGCCTGCTGGTTGACTTGGAGAAGGCCTTTGACTCTGTGTATGGTTTGAAGGACTACCACTAAAGCTAACCAGGTATGGGATGAGCGATTTTCTGCTTCACATAATCTACGACATGCTAACTGGAAAAAGCTTCTCGTTAAAAGTGGGAGCCTTACCTCACAGGTCTTAGAAATTATAAACGGGTTGCAACAAGAATCAGTGTATTCGTCGCTGCTCTTTAACATCTATCCCCTTGCCCATCCCTCCGCCCCTTGCGAGTGGGTGAATGGGTGGGGGTGAGTTTTGGGTGCAAACAATTCTTCCCTCCAAGCTGAGCAACTTTTTGCTATAAACTTTTTTTACGAAAACCTACCCTTCAGGAAATATCGCACAGTTGCCGGACTATTCCCCCACCACCAAAAATTCGTTTAGGGGTGCAGGGAAGCTTCGGATAATAAAATTTTAAGACAAAAGTTTCATATTTTTCTTCGGAGAATCATACTCCGTGAAAAAAAATGGGGGTTGCTATTTAAAATTTTAGAGTTACCCCCACCCCCTGGCTGGATCAGCACTTTATCAAGTTTTAAGTTGTTTTCTTAAAATCTTCATTTCTGAAATTGCACCCGGTGCAAGTACACTGATGCACCTATGAACCCCTGTGTCAAAGCAGGATTAGCTTCGCGATCTTGCTTTTGTGCTATTTTTGCTTGCGCTATAACTTCACAAAACTCTCCCGCTAATGCTGCTTCTATAAGCTTAGTACTGCTTAAGCTTCTGGTAGAAGGCCTTCGGCGCCACTGCCACCATTCTTCACACATCTACCAACCTCATCATTTGCTCCAGAATATTTAACGGTGTACTTCTCTAGCTGTTTCAAGCAGAAACCTATAATCGGTTGTCACTGAACTGCATTTATTAGTTTACACTGTATAATCTTGCCTAAAATAAAAACAGTCCACCTTTTGGCAGCCTTTCTGGACAAATAAGGCGCTTTTAGCAACTTCGGCGCTTTCAACAGCTTCAGAACAGAGGCAATCCAGGTGTCTCTCGCCGAATTATTGATCTATAATAGTACGACAGGTACGGACTGCAAATCAAGAACTATGGCACCGTGCCAGCCAAGAAAGGGTAAGCGACGAAAACAGGCGAACGAAATGGAATTGATTGGCCGCACCGTAGGACAATGGAAAAAGACACAAACACTTTGTGCAGTTCGTTTAATATATAAAAATGAAGTCACGGTAACACGTTATCATTTTTTTTTGGTGCCCAGTCTAATTGCGCCCGGTGCTAGTGCACCATTTGCACTTATGAAAGCGCCACCCCTGACAAAGAGAATACAAACTATGAGGCGTCATTCCAAATTCGGACTACCTTATTTTTACAAGCCACTCGGTATGGGTATCAAATGAAAGTGTATGACAGTAAGTAAGAAAGTAAGCTGTATGACGTCATTTAAAATTAATATTGCGGTCACTACAAAATGGCGGAAGACATATAATAGACTAAATATAGAAAATAAATATATTGTTTAAAAAAACCAAAAAATTCGCTTTTATTTTAAAATAAACTTAAAAGTAAAAAAAATATTTTGAAGGTAAAGTATTCATTGCTCCAGCCAGTATATGGAAACAAACTACCTTTCGAAATGTAAAAAACTGCGCTAACGAAAAGAGCCGGTGTTAATAAAAGTATTTAAGTATTTATTATATTTTTGTATGGGCCCCTGTACATTTTTACGATGTTTACACCAGAGTCTTAAAAAAAAAACATTTACAAAATTTAAAAAAATCAAATTAGCGATTTTATTTAAACAGCGTAGTCGTATTCAACATGCAAATTATTTAATTAAGTAACAAAAGAAAGAATAAAAAAGGAGAAAGATCATCGCAACTTACAAAAGCTGCCAGACTTGAAAAGCCTTAATTTTATTTAATTATTGCCTATCGTCCACAGAACAATACAATTATGAATTAGAGATGTACAAACTGTTTGCATCAAATGTGTTCGTTCTACCTGTACCTTACATACATATGTTCAACATAAAATACCCCCTAACAAAAGAGTGTAATTAGAAAAAATCGTATAAACAATGCTAATGTGAAAATACAATAAAATAATTACCAATTACTTAGTAATTATAATTATTTAAATTCACTAACGAATTATCTCTTTAAAACGCAATAAATTCACTCATTTGAATTATTTATAATATGTTTTAGGTAAGGGGATTTTCTTTTATCAATATGTAATTAAATTGCGCTCTCATGACTACAGCAGTAACCGCAAAAGTTCCTCCAGGTGGGTAATAAATACTTTAATAGAAATTGTTAAATGAAATAAATCTAAGAGTTATTCTAAACACGATTCACTTAACTTAGTAAGTGGAACAATAAATTTGAAAAGTTTCTCGATGTGCTTTTTTTGCGGTATTATATGTTATATACAGTCATCAATTCTATGGAACATGAATAACATATCTTTAACGATATATAATAAATTATAAATGATTCACATAAACCCCCTGTATAAAAAATGCACGCTCATACGTTATCACCCCCAAATGAAATCAGTATAATCGACAGAGAAGTAGCGAAACAAAAATCGACTTCTAAATGATAAATTTCAAAGTTCAACCTTAACAACAATCTGGTAATTCACCACAATCGCACGATAATTCTTAAAGAATGAGGTAAAAAAAAATCATAACGAAAATTGTTTACCTACCTTCAATATGCAAAAAAATCATTTACAATAGCTCCAACTAAATTACACTTAGTTGCCGCTCTTTAAAGCTCTCGGCTTAATCCGTACATCACATCCGTAGAAATTTATGTAATAATGAATGTGATTCCACTATTATTACTCACAATTGCACTCTACACAGAAGTCTCGTGTTATTTTTGGGGTTGTTTAAGTGGAGCTCACAGTTTGTTGCTCATTTTTACCTGAGATTATTACACAGAGCGGCCAGAAACCACGAGGAAATTTTCATTTGAATTTCATTGAAACAGAGGTTTTATATTCTTAAAGGTGAACCCACGAAAAGCAAAATTCAGGTGAATAATTAACAACAGAGATTTTCATAAGCCACGTTCGTTGTTTAGTTTAAAAATTCAAAAATATTTTCCACCCGCAAAAATCTTCAACCCTCGCAAAGCCAGAACTAAATTAAAACTGAACTCCTAGGATTCACTGGGATAAAGCCGCCACGTTAGAAAATTCTGAAATGGAAAGGACACAGCAGTTTCCTGATGGTCCATCGTTGTCCTTTACGCAAAAAAAATAAAACACACAAGCACAACGTTTCACAACAATGTCCACCACACTCTTTCACTCCCGATTGGGATACTATGCATGCAAATCACGAGAGTAGCGCGCAAACAAGTATCGTGTTCTACAGCGGCCGATTCATAGTGTTCAAAGATTCGAACCCCCAATAGTAGTCCGCAACTTCCGACATTTAGAATCTGACTGAAGGCCTGCTGGGAACTGAACGGCGGCGGGGAGTCTTGAATTGTTTATCCGCGACCACACATAGATAACAAGCAATCACTGATTGGATAATGGCGCGCTTTTGTGATAAATCTCTTCCGAAATTGCATCAGAGAATGGAAATGCAACAAGATATACTTTTTATCCCACAGCAGCGCCCCTAAGAAGCGTGGAGATTGCGGTGCACAGCAGCACTACTGCAGCCGAGCATCTGAACGAAATGGATTTTTTTAAGCGACTGAGAAAAATCTTTGCTTTTTTTTTTTTCATATATTCCTAAAATGTCCTGAAAATACACACAGAACACACTTAAAGGACCTACCATCAATAGTTAGCTGGTGGTAGACTGGTACACGACGAAAAGATGCTGGAGCTTGTCACTGCGCAGCGACAAATAAACCCAAACCACCCCTAAAGAATCATGCCACAACACAGATCCCGTGGAGCAGGACGAGAGCCAAGAGTACCACGTCCCACCACCCCCACGTTATGTGCTACTTTACCGAGATTCATTCATCTTATACCAGCGTGTATCTACACGTGTTCCCATAATGACGTAATACAGCGCCAGGATTCAAGTGCTGCCTCTTGTCGTCGCGCTTAGGATAATTCTAACGTGAACAAGCCCTTTTCGTTCTGATCTCTAAGGGAGCTCAACTCGACATAGCCCACTATATTACTACTACCTTGGCCAGGTGCTTAACAGTACAGCAAACATCCGACTTACGTAACATAACATAACAAATGTCACCACATCCTTGTGCAAGGACTTCTCATCTTACGATGGCCCCCTGAATGCCAGAGCTAGGAGGCCAACAAAACACCTTGCTAGCAAGAAAAGGGGAGCAAGAATATTATTGCGCTACTCAAGAAATTCGATCTTTATGGCATCATTCGGTGTGAAATATGACTCCTTAATATACCTGACAGGTGTGAGATTTATTTGTTCTTTGTTGATTGACACCTACGAATTGGATCTTAATTAATTGCTGCCGGCTGTTGACGCTAACACTCAGGTAATTTCCGAATACTGTCTATAATTAAGGGTTTATTGACTGATCACTATTGATAAGGGACTAACCGTGTCTGGTAATATTTTCACCTGTGGATTTCTTAAGTGGATGCATTTGATAACAAAATTTGATGGAGTTTTAATTATGTTTGCCCTTGGGGTTTTTATCTTTCGTTTATATGTCATGAACGCATAGACGGCGAATAATGTGGGCATGGTGGGTAGCAGGTAAAACACCCACACGGAATTTGAGAATAAATGAGCGTGTCACATAAAGAATGCCTCTAGTTCCGGCTCGGCCCATATTCGTCGAGTTTCACACAATAAAAGAAAATTGGCTTAACATTATCCTATATACCTAGTCATACTAGTCACTACGCTGAGTTATCGCGGTCGGTATTTTCTATAACGTCCGTTTCCACTCAAGCCCTGCGTGAGGTCATAGCTTACTTCCTTACATACCCTCGTAGCCCATCTACATATCTACGTTGGGGATAAGTCTGAGAGTCGAACGACTATTAACAGATTTGTCTTACTTGCCTTGCAGAGTCGCAGTGCGTCATTACACGTCGTTACAGAGTCGCAGTGCATCATCTACCGTCGCACTGACTTTATATCCCCTCTAATATATTAAGTCGCATTACTTCTCTAGCCAGTATCTCTATGGATGGGTATGACGCACGCAGTATTTTTTGATATGGTCCTCTATGTGCAGCACGAGGATGCTTAATCTGGCGGTAGATATGAGCGTACCTTAATCTGGCGATAGATATGTGTGTATACCTTGGTGCGTGCGGAGATTGACATAATACAAGTGCGTATGTTTAAATGCAAACTGACATATAGTTACGTAAACAGAACGCACGAAACACAAATGTTGGTCCACTTCCAACTTTTCTTCATCGCCGCTTTCACCCTAGCCTCAAATACTCAAACTCAAGCACACACAACAGACACATGCACTCGTCGCTTAGATATTTTGGTTATTTGTAAAAGGCTAGACGGAACCCAAGTACGCAACGGTCGGTCAGCAAAAATTCGACGCATATACTGCAGACACCGTATAGTCTGTATGCGGGGCTTCATTTCCTGCTATTAGCCCTCTATCTTACTGCTGCCTGCACATACTTCTTCTTCTTCTTCTTTAACGGCTCTACAACCGGTCCTGGCCTCTCGCAACTGTTCTCTCCACCGGTCCCGATTCTGAGCCGATGTTATCCAGTTTGAGAATGTCAGTTTGAGCCGATGTCATCCGTGAGCTCTGATCGTCCTGGTCTACGCCATCCTTCCAGCGAAGGTTGGGTCTCCCTCGCTGTCGCACCCCATAGGTCTTACCCCAGTGAACTTTCCGAGCAGGCTTATCTTCACTCATACGAGCTCGATGCCCTGTCCACAGGAGCCTACCGAGCTTTGTTTTCTTCACAACATCTATGTCGCGATAGCGCTCGTAGATCTCGTCATTGTAGAGTCTCCGGAATCGTCCTTCCTCCCATAAGGGGCCAATAGCCGTTCTCTGCATCACAAAAATCATATTGGCAGGAATGCGTTTATTCTTTTCCCATTCTTCCAAATCCATCAGGCCAAGGTTGCATCGTTGGTTTAATCAAGAGTGTATAAAGTGATTGAGTGAATCATCCCGACGCGAATTCATCAGGTTGAGAAACGTCTGAAAAACCACCATCAGGCAAATCAAAGCATCTTTTGATGACAGATTAAGAGGTAAACTTGCTAACAGTAAGCAAATCCAAGGCCGACTTACTCGCATCTCTGTTTGCCTCAAATTCTTCCTTGCACGATACTGCCTTGTAACCTCCCACTGTAGAGGGATCTTATCATTCAATGGGCAGAGTTTTCTTCAGGACTTGCAAAGTGTACAAGTGCCTCAAGGAGCTCGATTCCAATAAAGCCACTGGCCTCGATAATATTCCCCTATGGTTCTTAAAAAATGTGCCTCACCTTTGGCTAAACCTCTGCGCAAACTCTACGCCCTTTCTTACAAATCCGGGTTTCCTGGCCAATACGGTTTTAGATATGAAAGATCTACTGGCGACCTCTTTGTATGCCTAACTAAGCACCTCTACCAAAGCATTCATCGTTTTGGTGAATCCACCGTGAATGCTCTCGATATCTCCAAGGCCCTGGATAAGGTATGGAGAATGGTATGGTATTGACTTTCCTCTAAAGAATTGGATTGAGAGTTTCCTTTCTGACCGTTCAAATAAGGTAGTATTGGACAGCGTCGAATCTAACCCACACACCATCTCTGAATGCGTTCCTTAGGGCTCAATTCTATCACCTGCTCGTTTGGTAGTTCTTATAAATGGTTCCAGCACACTCACTTCGCAGCTTTGTTGATGACAGTACTCTGCGTTACTCGTATAGCTTCGAAAAACCAAGATAATCACGTGCCAGACCTTATTTGTTTGATCGTGAGCTTAAGTCCATTTCAATCAATAGGGTCGACAGTACAAAGGGGCCTTCCCTAAGTCTCTAGTGTGTCACATAAAAAAAAAAAAAAAATAGGGATATAAATCTGATTCTAGATTAGGGCCACAAGCATCGTGTCGAATTCAACGCTCGGAAAACAAAATACTGTCTCTTCTCTAAGAAAACGCGCTCCTTAATTTCTCCCATTACAGTGGACAGTCTATAACTGATGGCAGAACCATCTCTCAATATCCTAGGCATAACATTTACAGAAGACCTGCGTTGGAGTAATCACCAGGGACGGATTGGTCCCCTTTTAGCAGCCCATAGAAAATATAAATTTTTGAGCAAATACTGCACAGTCCGTGCAACAATCGCACTGCACCCACCGTGCGTCTATTACCCCGTTTATGACTAAGTTGGAAAGTTAGTTGAAATTAAGTTGAGTTGAAATTTCGACCACTGTATATGATGTCGAGTTGAGTTCACTTTCGATTGAAATAGAGTTGAACTGAAAAGAAAACATAACCTCCAACTCTTGTGATAAATTCGCATTTATAGATATGTACGTAAAAATTCAGAGCGAAATAACCAAACTAAAGCCGAAGGCGGAAGTCACGGAAGGTAAACAAATAAAAAAAATGTCAGTTCAACGCAATTACAAGGCAAGTTCAACGCAATATCAACTCAATCGAGGTATGAGAGCTAAAGAGTCAACGTCAGTCAAGAGAAGTGCACCATTAGCTACACAGTCGGTACAATTTCTTAGTTATGCGGATGTGACCATCCTGGCAAGGTCCTTTTTGGCAGCAAAAGAAGCTTATGTCGAATTAAGGGGATAGACTACAGTAAAATTTTCAAAAAATTAATTTCTTTTTTTTTGCTTTAAATTTGAAATCAGCCACCTTGAAAACCACCGAGTTAGAAATTTCATCACAAAATAATCAAGATTTCACGTTTTGGCCAGAAATTTGGGACTCTGTCCCACAGTGCAATGTTCAAACGCGTTTTTCTCGAAACGATGTTTTTCAAAACGGTGTACATGATATCTCAAGATCTAATTAACGAATTGACTTGAAATTTGACACACTTCTTTTATGGATGAGTGCCTCTGGCGCCACGTAGGATTTTGTCAATATCTTGCTTTGTTCAATAATTATTAACAATCATAACATGAAATTTGTGCCGAAAAAACGTACGTATAATTCAGGATTTTCTTTCTCGCTAAAAAAAGGCTACGTGACGCGATAGCCAATACCATATAGATGATGAGAATATTTGGTTTTTTTGCCTCAGACGACTGGTTTTCGCAGAATCATGTACACCATCCAACAATGCGTGAAAATCATAGGGATGTGCGAAGCAACATATATCGAAATATAGCAACATATATCATAACAAAAAAAATTTTAAACGTTTTTTAATATGTACGGAAGATAATAAAAAAAAATTATTAGTGTAACATTATTAGTTAGTTAGCAATAAATTAATGAAAATGACCCACAAACAATGCCCGTTACTGTGCTCTACCCCCTTAAAAGAGGCGGCAAAAAACATAGATCTGAAGATAAATGAATAAAATTTGTTGTCTGTAAAGAGGGTTTACGGACGATAGTTTAACGTGACAACGTCATGAGACCGTGGTAGCTGTCTGAAATCTCCGCATAATATCACGTGGATGCCTCCGAATGGTTTGTCATAAAAGCCGGTAATCTGCTGCAGTCGGTAGTTGATTTTTTGAAGAATGGCTGAACTTAACATGCTGATCTCGTCGACGAAAACAGCTTTGACGCCAACGAACATGTTTCTGTAATCTTGCAAATTTTCTGTGGATAAGAGTTTTGTCACGCGAGAAGTTGTGAGACGAAACGCTGAATGCACTGCAGTTCCACCAAGAGGTACAGCGGCTTTACCTGTTCTTGCACAGGCAATGTAGGCGTTGTTCATCGAGTTGTACTCCTGAGTGTATCGGTTGTACGTTTCCATAAGGCACTTTAATGTGTAAGTTTTTCCACAGCCCGCCGGACCGGTGAAGAAAATTTGTAGCGCTTCCAAAATGCCATCTCCACAACCATGTAATCGGTGAATGACTACAAGGATGATCTCCCGTTGTTCCGGATTGGGGCTTTGAAGAAACTCGCAATACTGCTGCTTTGACATCACATTGCTGCGCTTTTTCACAATCGAGAATCCACAACAAATATTATTGTTGACAATTTTTGACAATTTTAATCAAATTTTTAAGATTACTACAATCAAATTTTTATTAAAATTACTACGGGACTTACGGGACTAACGGGACTGACGGGACTAACGGGACATAACGGGACAATGAGTCATCATTTTTCGTGCATGCAGCCGGCGTTCATCGTTTTAATAGACGTTGTCACGTCAAAAAACGAATGTGATGCAACAATCCAGAGCAGGAAGATTTAGAATGGGAAGAAATATAACCACGGACGAGCATAACCTAGAAATAATCGATAAAACAGTCTACCTTGAGTCTACAATCACAAAAAGAAACGAAGAAAACGAAGAAATAACCAGACAAATTATACTGGCTAATAGAGCCTTTTATGCCCAAAAACAAATACCTCCCTCAAGATTTGTACACATGACCCAGGACATAGAGCAGGGGTTCCCAACTTTTCTGTGGTGCGGGCGCATTCGAGATTGCAAAACAAACTGCCGGGCACAAGTCGGATTTAAAAAAGAAAACAAAATTAAATATTATGGCCTTTATTAGCTACTTATCGAAAAAAACAATAAAAATGCGACCAAATCGTGGAACCTAACCGACAGAGTCACTGCCCAGGGTCTAATTGGCTTGGTGGATTAGACAAATTTTAGTGTAGCCAATTTAGCGAATTTCTCTATACATCTAGCAAGATTTTAAAAATTAAAGAATATTTTATTTTTTTTTTATTTTTAAGTCTTTTTTTTCGTATTAAGCACTTTGTCGCGGGCACAATTAATTATCTCCGCGGGCACAAATGCGCCCGCGGGCACGTGGTTGAAAACCCCTGTCATAGAGGAACGAGTCAACAGGTTTGAGATAAAAGTTCTCAGCCCAACCAGAGAGGATAGAATATGGCGAAGAAGATACAACAACGTGTTGTATGAAATTTTTGACGACCCACAACTCTCAACTTTAATAAAAATCATCAGACTGAGACTAGCCAGGAACAGGGGACATGCTGCAAGAGACAGTCAAACTTGGAGAAATGCCTTAAAGGAGGCCAAGGCTAGATTCGGGCTGTAGCGCCATAGGATGGATACAAGGATCGCATTAGTTTTGGATGAGAAACAAAAAAAAAATTGTGACAAATCATACAGCTCCTCATATCGCCGAACCCTTTCAACTAAATTTTCATCTTCCGTCATAAATTAGTTTAATACAAAATAGATAAATGCTTGAAAAATTCGAAATGCTTCCGTTACTACGTTCACATTGAACAGAATAGATCAGTCACGTCACGTCAAAATATATGTAGTTTGAAACTAATCTTGACGTGCCGTTACGTTGACGGTCCGGCCTATATATGTGAACGTGTAGTGCAAAACTCACTGAAGTATATTTTGACGTGCCGTTGCCGTAACGTGACGTGACGTTGACGTTCCGTATAGTGCGAATCGACCTTTAATCTTCGGCCCACCAGCGGCCCGGCCTTTCGAGTATTTACTCGAATCCGGCTCTGGTAATCACATATTCCAAATCACTAAACAAGCATCAGAATGCGTGGGATCCCTTAAAAGATGCAATTTTCTCCTTCAGCCGTTGGCCAGGTCTAAAATCTACAAATCCTACTAATCGCCGCTCTGCGCAGGGGCACCGAGTACCACCTTAGAATGGCTGGATAAGGTGCAAAATCGCGTCCTCCAACTCATTGGTGACTTCACCATTTGCTCCACAATTGATTCATTAAGCCACCTCACGAATTAATCGCTTCAGATAAAATTCTACCGCATCTACCATAACAACTGTTCCACCGAAATATATAACCTCTTGCCTCCACGGCTTTGTTTTTCCCGCAACACAAGACTAGTTCTTTCGGCCTATCCTCACTATATACAGCCCTTATTTTCACCCACACTTTAATTTAGAAATCCGTTCTTTTCGAGAACAACTCGGCTGTGGAACAACCTCCAAACAATCAGTATTCAACTCATACATAATCCAAGAGTTCAAACGCAACGTTCATCTCCATCTCCTCATGCACCTCCCAGACTCCCTTCAATCTGTCTTATCCTTTCTCTATCCTTCGAGCTAAGCTTGCTACCAGACATCTGACCTTGACGTGTCCGACATGATGGACTGGTAGTACAAAGGGTGACACCTGAACTTAGACTTACACATAAAAAAATATGTATAATTTATTAATCTCATACATACTTATTAAATATTATTAAAGAAGAAATTTTAAATACGCATTAACAATATCATTAATAATACTTTACAGTGTCAATTATATTGTCACAAAACTTGTAGAGTTAGTTTTAATATTGTCTTTACATATATGTCCCTTGTTTGTCTCCAGTTGCAATTTGTATACAAAATATATAATTTAGTTTTTTATCCATACATTAGAATAAATCACGATATACACTTGACATTGAATAGAAAATAGTAGCTAATCAATAATATGAATAAGAGATTTTGTCCCAAATTAACTCATTACTTAGTACAAATTGGGATATTTTTTTCATCACTATCAATGACACATTTGTAAAGTTTTGTTGTGTTTTGTTTCATATAATAATTTCGGTTTGTTTTGTTAATTTTACTTATGTCTAACCTTCTAACCGAATAAAATGTCGCTGCGAACAGTTATTGTACTAATTTTAATTAATTCATTTTCTGGCCTAATCGCCATTGATTTTTCGCATATAATACAATTCTCAAAAGATTTACATGAATTTTACAATTTTACAAATTTCATCGTTTTCTCAAGTGATAAACATTTTCTGAAAGATGAAATTAATAATTTTTATATCCGATTAGCATGTGAAATAAATGCACCGATTTTACGATTCAATGAAAAATGTGATGTGAGTTTGGTGAAAGTTTTCAATACACATAGTGTAACGTTAATATTGATGACAAAGCTAACATCGAATATAACGCATGTAGCTGAAAGATCATTATTACGAATGCGTTCATCGCCGATATTGTTTATATTTATCGAAGATTTCGAAGAATTTCCGCTAATGGATTTTTTCACATGGTGCTGGAAAAAGAATATGATAAATGTAATTGCTGTATATTATGATGGTAGTTCAGGAAATCAATTGATGTCGTATTCACCATTTCCAACGATTCATTTTAAGAATATTACATCGAAGCCGATTAAGAGTGTGTTTACCGATGTTTTTACAAATTTGAATGGATTTAAGTTTAGATCTTATGTTCATCGAGATGCACCATTTACATTTAAGTATGTCAATAGACAGGGGAAGGTGATTTTAACTGGGTTAGCTGCAAATACATTGATGACATTCATCGAGAAACTGAATGGTACATTTGAAGAGATCGTAACTGATGTCGAATATAAGACAATGCAGCCGAATTTGATCTTTCAAGGTATTGCCAATAAGGATATTGAAATAAGCATAAACCTAATCCATCGAGAATATGATAACGATAGCTACAGCTTCAGTTATCCATGTCATGGAAGTAAATGGAGTTTTGTTGTTCCATATAGCAATCCTATACAACTTTACATGTATCTGTTTCGACCGTTTCAGAGTTTAGTTTGGATTTCGATAATTTTGTCGATAATTGTCATCTCAATAACTGGATATGCGGCAACACTTTTATCTGATCGCGATAAGGACTTTGGTGAAATGTTTGCGATTGTTTTTCGTATGATTTTATTCGTACCAATACCGCATTCACAAATGTTTAAAAAATTTACCTGGCGTATATTTTTTATATTAGTAATATTTCTCGGTTTTTTCTTGACTTGCATCTACGTATCTCTATTGGCTAGTTACTTAGTAAATGTTTTCTACGAACCACCAATAGATACATTCGATGATATTCTCAAGCTAGGCCTGCCAATAATGGAAGAAAGCCACTATATAAATAAAATACTAGGAAAACGAACGTTTCCAAATGGTTTTGATGAGCTATTTAAAAAATCATCATCCGATGATGTCTTCAATCATTTCTCAGTCCTAAACACATCCTATATTTACACAATCGGTTCGACACGCTTCAGGACAATCACAAAGCAGCAAGAAACTTTGACTGTACCACGAATGCGACTAGCCCAAGAATATATCACTGATATCATCTTTGCCTTTCCGATGCAGGTTGATTCGCCATTTTTGGAACAGTTTAACTATCATGTTAACCGGGTTTTCGATACTGGACTATATGAACATTGGCTACGGTTGGTTTTTGCACAATGCGTTGAGGCGAAGCTAATGCAGAGATTTCGTGGAACACAAACACTTTATCATAAATTGAAAATGGGGCATTTAGAAATGTTTTTGTATATATTTTACTGTGGTCATTTTATGGCGTTTATTATTTTTATTTTTGAGTATTTTTATTATTATAAGGTAGAATATAAGAAATTAAATAAAACTAAAAAAAGAGTGGTTATAATAAGGCAAACATATTACAGACTACCATTTACTGTTATAAGAAAGTAATCAGACTGTATAATCAATTTTAAAACACCGTTAATTGTTTTTTTAATGTTGAGAGATTTTTTGAAAAGCATAAGTTAATCCTCTACTCGTTAAGAGGTGTCCTTTAAATCTATTACGTTAAGAATTTTCACTGAAACTATGCACTGTTCTAATATTTATCCAAATAAATAAATTTTAATAAATAAGTGTTTTATTCAGGGGCGTGCACAGAGCTTTCTGGGGCATTGGGCAAATTATAACTGGAGGCCCCCTCCACAACCACAAACAAATTTGTTGCGAAGAATATTACATGGTGAATATCAAAATGTATTGTTAGCTTAGGGCAGTGGTTTCCAAACTTTATGATAACGCCGTTCCTTCTGTTACATAATGCCTGGGCGCCTTGAGGCACCCCATAAAATATGCAAATTTGCATACTAGGTGAAGTGCGCCATCTCGACCTTCGGTATTTCAATATTGAATAACTCTGACATTTTTTAGCCAATTTTGACACATGGGCAAGATTTATTTAGGATATTTTCTACCATTTATTTCAAATCAGTTTTTGAATACAATGTCGATTTCATGACTTTCATTTGATATGCAAAAAGCGTAATGCGTTTTTAGTGCATTACAGCAGCTTCTTCGACTCGCATGTTATGTAGCTATCAGTTCGTTAATGGTTTTCGACTTGCTGGCATAAACTTCGGTTTTGCAAGTACTTCATCCTAGTAGCTGCAATGTACGTTGTCTTGTTGAAAAAGGCTCGTAAGACCTTATTCACGCGTTTTCGGACACCTGAAGTGCACCAACTGTGACTTTCTCGTCGTGTAGTGGTATTTCGTGAATGACGTGTGGGTCAAAGATTATCTATTACAATAAGATGTGACACTCTCGACGTTTTCGCTTATCTATTTTTGACCTTGGTACGGTTATTTAAACGACCTTGCCGGGATTGTAAGAAATAGATAGCGATAGAAAAGCCATTTGTAAGAAAAGGATGCAATATGATGAGGAACGAAGTGAAAATAAACACAATTTTTACAGGGTGTGCATATAATTTAATGAAATTTTTTGGTTTAAAATTAAATTTAATCACATAGGCAAGTCAAACATGGCCAATTAAAAACTCAACCTGGGAATAAGCCTAGTTTAGCTTATCTTAGCCAGAAGCTTAGTTTTTACTTCATTGTATGAAATTATGCCGAATGTCCTCACTAAGTGGTAAGTTTTTTAATGGATGATTCCTGGACAAATTGTTCTTTTGCTATCGACACAGACGTTTGGAATAGTATTGAAGTGAAACTGTTTTTGTCGCGGTAGAGAAGCATTCTGTGTAGAGATATGAAACCATCACGAAAAATGTAAGGAATCGAGGGGAATTGAAAAAGTAAGCTGGTTTTATTTGTAACGTTTTTAGCACCATCTAAAAATGTGATATTTTGTAGGAAATTTTTCATTTCATTTAGAAAATCTATTTGTTTTTTATTGCCTACAAATGGCCTTCTGAATTTTTTTGATTCATTAAATTTTGAAGAATTTAATATATCAAATAATGAATCGAATTTATCAATAACTTTAGCCGTATTAAATGCGCTTGAAGAAGTTGTAGTTGCACTAGCAAGTGCATAAATAGCTGATGCTACTGTTGCACTTAAAACTTGAGCAGCAAGCTTCACTCTCATTTTTTGAAATCTGTTCGGAAAAAGGTTTTCGTCGCGTAATTTAGGAGCCAGTTTAAATGGTCGAGTTTTATCGACAGAATAAAAAGCTTCAACATCTTTCCAGCTTGCCCGTCTATTATTTTCTATTACTAGGTATGTCATACTTTATGAAGTTCCGCCATAAAGATTTCAATAAATGCGGAGTATCAAACATGTAATATAATTTAATATTATTCACATAAAAATAGGGATTCAAGGAAGATATTCCTTTTAATCGGTTAAAACCTATGAAATTTCCTCCTTGGTCCGAAATTATTACCCTTGGTTTCATATCAACCTTCACTAACTGTTTTACAGTTGATTCTATAATTTGAGCTAAGGTTTTCGAGGGGCAAGCAGAATTAACGAAATACCAATTGTTTGTAACGATGCGTAATCCCTTTCACCATTACAACTATTGCGTAATTAGCCGGTAATTTAGTTTTCTGACTTCCATTATCTTCTAAACCAATAATTTCTCCTTTGCTTTTATCAAAATATAAATTGGTTTTAAAGGAAATTTCGTCTAAGCAAATTATTCAGTTTTTTGCCATGTTCGGTAAATTTTGAATTTTTAATTTTAACGAAGTGAACAAGCTTTCGTGGATACCGGGACCGGAGGGCCAGTTTTGAATGAATCTCAATAGAGTCCTTTTGGACGGAAGATTCATATTTTTTGCCAAAAAATGGTAGGCGGAAGGTGCTATAAAATATATACTTAAGCAAAATTTCTTAAAATTATTCGAATATCTCCAACCTTTAGGTGTATGTTGAAGATTTTTTACGTGGTTTTCAATTATGCGTGCTAATTCACCAGGTAAAACGCGTTTTGATTTCTGTATAAATGAAGCATCACTTTCCTTATCTTTTCGCAACTTTTCAAGTTCCTTTTTTAAATCGTCGCACTCCTTTCGCAATTTTGTTACGTCATCTTCCGTAAATTTTCCCTTACTATCTGTTTGTGTATATTTATGCGTTGTAGGAAATATCGCGTTATCATTACCATTATCCGACATAGTATCTTCTTCTATGCATTGTGCTGTAGAAGTTTCCGCAATTGGCGTAGGCGTATCTACACTTTTTGGCGGGACCAACAAAGTATTATCCAGAATTAAAACTTTGGAAGTAGTTTCTTCTGGAATTGAGTTTGAAGGGCTTAGTTTAACTGGATACGCCTTTCGTTTTAACCGATTTGTTTTTTGAAAGCATATTTTCGATTTTTTTGAAAGCATATTTTCATCGAAGTGCTTTTCACAAACCCGGTAATCTTCCGACAATTTTACATTTAGCATATCCGTTTTATTTAAATTCCCCAACCATATTGCTCTCCTAGCACTATTCACCGGTAATTTAAAAAATTTCACTTCTAAACTGTCATTTTTTTTGGCACCACATACCAAACACTAAATATGGTGCTTACCCATTTTTAAAAATATTTCGAGAGTAAAAAATGAATAAAATAATTTCTAAAAACCAATTAAATGCAACCCAGAACCAACTGGTTCCTTTGCGTTGTAAGGACTGCGAAATTTCGGCAGTCCTTACAACGCAAAGGAACCAGTTGGTTTTGGGTCGCTTATAAAAATTCATAAAAAGCACTTTGAAAACTATACCCGCACCACAAAGCAACAAGCAACGTCTAACACTCTCTTTTAGTTTACTATTTTTAAAAATACTTCAAATAGAAATACTTCAAATAATTCGGTTACAATTTTGTATTAAAATGAAATAATTTACGGCGTAATCTTATTATATATATTAAAATTTTTTTGGATCAGGCTGTAACCTTGCTGGTTATCTGTACTAACACGAGTGCGATCGCTCCAGGTCGCCTTTAAAACTATGGGGTGAAAAAATTCTCAAGTTGTAATGCGTGTAGGGGTTTCACATGTGTTTCCTTTATTTCAATTCCACATTTCCCTATGATTTACATTGCGCGAACTGCTTGAGAATGAACAACTAATACCATGACGATTGCTCCAGGTCGCCTTTAAAAATGCATTATGAAAAAATGTGACTTTATTTATTGTACACATTTTATGGGTGGGGCGTAACTTATGTGATGTTGTTTCGTACCCTTTCTTTTTTATGGGAATTTTCATAAGGGAATTAATTAGGAAAAAAGCACTGTAGCTATTCTTTTTCAACTAATAGGAGATTTTTGTTGATGTGGTTATAAGGAATTGTAAATGGGTTAGTAAATCAAGAGTGTCACATCTTATTGAAAATAGATAATCTTTGGTGTGGGTTCTCCGTTCCCCAAATTCGACAGAATTGTTTATTGACTCCGCCAGAGAGTGTAAAATGAGCTTCGTATTGCATCAGAATATTGTCCCAAAAATCTTTCTCGGCATCGATCATTCTTGCTACGGTATTTCCATATTTCAAACGACTCGGCTTTTCCGTTGGCAACAATTATAGAGTAAGTTGCACTTTTTATGGGAAGAGATGAAAATCTTGCCTCATAATTCTTGTTAGAATCGTTCCACTCACACTTAACAATCGGCGGCAATACATATACAACACACTTGAATTATCGCCAACACTCTCTATTATCGCTTCAACAACTTCATTGGAGTGTTTCAGACGTGGTCCTATGAGACGCTGGCGAGTGGCTACCGACCCATACTAAAAGAAATTCTTCACCAAACTACGAGTTGTCTGAAGCCGCCGAATTTCTGCTATATTTTTCCAATAAGCACGCACAGTCTTCACAATTGAGCGATTGTTTTCAATGTAATACGCTACAATTCCAACCCGTTTTTTCGACGTAAACTAACAGCTTAAATGATACTGAATGACGTTCCAGAATCGGGCACATTTGTCGGGATCGATCTAGATGGCGATGAGATGTATAACAAAAAAGACACAATACAATTCAAGTAGAAATTGAAAAGCGAGTCAAAAAAAGTCGAAAAGATAAAATCCTTCGCGCCCCAGTTTGGAGACCCTTGCATTAGGGTAAGTATTGTTTTTGGCAATATGCATGCAATAATAAGGGTTTACTTGTTTACTTTCATTCTTTGTTCTCTTCTTGGTTACTTTCATTCATTCTCTTCTTTCTTGTTTACTTTCATTCATTCCTCATAGGGCGGAAACAGTTGCCCTCCAGCGGACTCTGTTTTGCGCGACTGCTCTCAGCTCTGATCAGGATCTCCGGCAGGTTGTTTCGTTTGGTACCATGAACTCTATTTACTTATTTATATAAATACGCCCACAAAACACTTCCTTCCAGGTTTGCCTCGCTGTTGCCTCATACATCCTAGTTCTTCTTTAACCCAGGTGTTCTGCCTGCTGGAGCCCACTGAGCCTAGTTTCCTTCAAATCTGTGTCACACATTAGAGCGGGAGCTGGCTGCAAAAAACGTGACCCATCGAGTAAGAGGGTGAAATTTGAAATGTTAGTACTCACAGTGACCATGAGAAATATCTTGGTCTGCCTGGGCGGAAGTGGTACCCATGTTTAGTACGTCCGTTTTCCGGAAAATTTTTGGGAGCTCAAACTGACCTATCGAGTAAGAACTTGGGATTACTCTTCAAATGGAGAACTTACGGAGTAAAAAAAAATATGTCGTTCTGCTTGGTCAAATCTGGTGCTAATGCCTTGGCAGACCACTATTTTCGTTGTATAGTTTTGGGACCGCAACTGACCTATCGAGTAAGAGTTTCAAACTACAACCAAATTAAAGTTTGCACATTTTTATACTAGAAGACACAGGTCTGCCAGATCTGTGCCGGTGCCAAGTGCCTGGCAAATCACTTTTTATTTTAATGTTTAATTACTACGTAAACCTACATAAACTTTTAATATATTTACCGAACTCTATCAATATTCTCTCCATCCATTCTATAGTGTCAACCAATATTTTGACATTTGCTTTGAAAGTTGTCTGATAGCCCTGCAGAACTTGCAAAGCTTGCGCACATTTGCTTCCCATGTCTGCATTTATGAAGCCGATGCAAACGAATGGTTGCTTTAATGAAAATACTGCAAAAACAAATATGCGCAAGCTATATTACTGAAAGCACTCTCGTTCCATCTCTCCTGCCATGCTGCTATGGGCTGGCCGGGTGCGAAAATCCGTCGCATTGCTTTTCATATTACCAATCTTACCATTGGACCTAGTATGCATAGCATATTCGAAAGCCACTTAGTCGATACACAGAGTTTCTTTTCTCCTATTGATCGTTCTGGCACTTCATAAAATAATTTCAATCTATCTATCCACTCTCGTAATAAAGATGTGTTGGCTTGCCAGAGGCCCCTATAATAGGCTGATAGCGGAAGATGTTCCGCCGAACTTTGGTGGTAGTCAGATTCCTTAACGCCTAGGCGCCTAGCCTACCAAGGCCGACAAGTAGAGGTCTTGCAAAGATTTTTGGAACTCTAGAGACTTATCCATTGCCTCAAGATGAAAATCTGATTAGTTGATGTGCCAGGTATGAAGTCACACTGGTATTGTCCTATGATATGGTGTTTCTAGTTTATAGTAGTAGTAGAATAGAGAAGAATACGTTATACACAAGACTTAAAATTTATACCTGAATAAGTGCTGCACATCTCTTCCTGCTTTTAAACTCGTACAATTGCTTCATGTTTGGTTTGGTGAAGTATAGTGCAGATCTGCGGGAGAGCTTCTTGAACTTTTTTTATTGCTAATGGTTTATGGTGGCTGAAACAATAAAAAATTTCATTCAAACTTGTAGATTATCTTAAAAGAAACGCGATGTTGTTGAACAAATTTAAACTATATTATCCCTTTTAACGTTTAGAAAAGTTGTAGTAGTAACAGTCATTTAAACGGTGGACCCTTCAAGAACCTCGACAGGAGGGCAAGGAGCTTTAAGAATAGTGTATGCCTTGCTCTCTGAAGTAACCCTACCAACGTGCAATTTTTGACTAACCTCACACATTGCATCCTCGGCCTCGGCTTCTCACCATTATGTTGGTTTAAGTGATTCTTTGATCGATCCGAAATCGCCAAAAGTCGTTCGTCATTTTCTATTTATGAATATGATCACAAGTTCGTTACTTGCGAGCTTTCAACCCCCGGTACCGATTTTCAGTAGAATCGGAGTGCATTGTCAAATTAGTTTGCCATTTCGGAACTGGATTTTTTTTTTAATTTAGATTAAATCGTCACGCGAACTATACACATGCGCTAAATTTGAACTTGATCGGTTATGTGGAAGGTTATATTCAATTTGCAGGATTTATGGACATAGTTAACATATGTACTGTAGTTAGTTACGGAGGAAGCTAATAATAGCGCGTTAAAGACAGATTGAATATTGCCAAATAAAGGACAAAAAAGTACATTCCATGTACACATTTGTAGTAAATATATTGTATAACAAACATAAAAAAATGAATTAATACGTACTTTTTAACCTCTCTGAACTTGTCAGTTTTATTTAAGAAGATTAAGTAATTCAAGATGAATTCAAAGAATCTTTTGTCAACTTCCGCCATAATGTACCATAGAGAAAGATAAATAAGTATAATGTCGCCGATATACAAGGAGCCATGTTGATCAACTTGGTTGATTTCTTGTCCGTGCTGTTTGCACACACACACACACAATTTGACTGGCCAACAATTCCACACAAGACAAACTTGTAATACACAACCAAGTTGAACAACATGTCTCGTTGTGTATGGACGGCATAACGGACGTTCCACACCATGCATACTACTTGTAGACAACCGCTAAATGAAGACCGATCTAAAGGGAATTTTGGTAACCTACTATTAACTGGTTATCATTGTTGATGTTTCGTAAAATTGGTTGTATGCTACCCTAAAAACAGAAAATTCGGTTTTGTGCTAATATCTCTTAAACGGCAAGTCCTATCATGAAATAGTGTTTACAGAGTTTGTAGATCATGAGATTATCTACAAAAAATGATATCATACATTTTCTTGTACGAGCTGCCGTTCATGAGATATAGCCGTTTTAAAGACTTAAATTACTCATATCCCCAATAAATAAATACTTATTCAATAAATACTTATTTTGAGCCTACATATCTTCCAAAAGGATTCACTCAATCTCCTGTTGTTAACATCAAATAAAAGAATACATATTTATCTAAAAGAGTATAATTACGTTACTCTAGGATGATTAGTCTAGGAGTTTAGATTTTTTTCTGTTCTTTCCACCGACTATATTAGTGGATAGTGTATACCCTCCCCCCTCTTTAGAACAATTTTTTCTTATAATATATCCAGGAATCACCCTGAAAATATTAGCCACGTAGTCCAACAGAGGATTTATTGAACGTCTGATGACCTATACAAGTTGCGAGTTAGGGGATATGAGTAATTTAAATCTTTAAAACGGCTATATCTCATGAACGGCAGCTCGTACAAGAAAATGTATGATATCATTTTTTGTAGATAATCTCATGATCTACAAACTCTGTAAACACTATTTCATGATAGGACTTGCCGTTTAAGAGATATTAGCACAAACCCACTTATTGCAAGCGATCTGATTAAAAGATTTAATGAAACTGTTTATGTCTAGTCTGTTATAATGACAAGTTCCTTGAGTTTTTTATTTATAGCAAATTAATGTGCCAATATTCACGAATATAAAACACCAAAAATCATTGGTGTACACTAAGTTCGATAGCTATGCACACGCTCATACAAAAATGGGCCATGTCCTTTTACGACCAAACTAAAGTCCAATTTAAACATTCAAGATAAAATGAAAAAAGATGGATTTAAATCGATTTCCTCTTAAGCAGAACTACACGACCCTCTCTTACGATACTAATAGCTCGGAATTGGTTTTTACTTAAACCCACATTGAAAACCGATAGACCCCAGCAGGAGGCATCCTTTCCAGAAAGTGCGGAAACAAATTACACCCTAAATTATCGCAAATGTACAGATTCCCCAAAATAACCTTATCATATTAAGGCCACAACCTCACCGGCTCCTTCCACTGTTCTCGGTTACTTCCTTATGCGAATGTATTTAGTCAAAACCACTTTTGTGCGGCCTTAATTTATGCCCATGTCCTGTTTATCGGCTGCCTTAATTTACTGGTATTAATATGGACTTGATTCATTGGATCCTTTTCAAGGAGATGTCAGTATTTACCTTTAGCTAGGATTTTTATGCTTTCGTCCTGTTCGAGAGTCGTCGTGAATGAAAGGTTGAGGAATTATTTTTTTTGGTCTCTCTCTACTTACTTCTTACGAATTCATTATTTTATCTGAAAGGCAATAACTTACTCTTGAGGAGCTTTCACAGGAAGGAGACTTTATCACAGCTCGAAGACGTTTCCTCAAATGGAAACCAATCGTGGAAGGCAACTGCTATATTTTATGGGTAATAATCTCGCTCCTTTCATATGTATGCTGCAGTCATATCTAGGATTGTAAAAAGCACCTGCCTCAGGGCTTTGCTGTTCCTTTATGAGAATTTTGTGTGTAAATGCTGGAAATCAATAGGTTGTAACGGATTTTGGCTTGTTTTTATTATAAGCTAAATGGTTTTAACTTATATTTTGACAGCAGTGACCAGGATAAGTTTAGATTACATGGCTACTGATTATTTAATCTGTTTGTGGATTATCTATTAAGCATACATTCAGTGGCGGATACAGGGGGGGGGGGGGAAATGAGGGACATTTCCCCCCCCAAGAGCTCTATAATTTATGGATTACTTTAAAAAACATAATCATAAAAATTACTATCTTGATTTTTAACATTAACAAAAAATATCTTGAAAAAATGCTACCCTGAAAAAATATCCCTGAATACTGTTCAACTACTAGACAGGAAAATAATTGTCACAGTCAGGCCTAAAGCAAAAATGCAAAAAAATCATGCCTGTGTTATATACAAATTTCCGAAATAGAGAAGCCAGCATAACGGCCAGTGGCGATGGTGTCTTAAATCTCACGCAATTGGTATGGATAAAATAAAGAATGGGGCGTAATTTAAGACGTCATTAACACTGGCCGGTATGGGTGATTCCACACGAGAGTACACACGACACGACAGTCGGATGCAAAAGTGGTTTATGGAGAAAAGGGTGAAAGAGGACGATGGAATGGACACAATTTGCATCGTCCTCTCATACCCTCTTCTCCATAAACCACTTTTGCAACCGACTCTTATCGTGTCGTGTGTGCGCTCGTGTGGAATCAGGCTATGCTGGATATTTGGGACCACAGCCTAGGCTTTTTATTGATTTTCGATTTTTAACATTCATAAAGAAATGAGGCGATTTGAGAATGGTCATAAGTAGAAGAGAGACAGGGTTTTTTTTCTTATTTATTTTTGAGCAGTAACATCCCAGTAGGACCGGTAAGCTTACAGAAGTACTGAAATCAGCACTTACTGGTAAGGGGAAGGCCTTACCACACCCCTTACATAAGTGCTTATTTTTACACACGATGTCATAGGAGGTAAGGCCTTACTTTAGTACTTACCTTATAGTACTTATAGAACTGCTCATCTGTAAGGGATATAGTACGGCAGCAAATGGAACATTGCAAAAAGAATTATTCATGGGCGCCTGTGGATATGTGATCCGGTATCGAAATGCTTTTATTTTGTTCATCTTTTACAAATGCCTTTTTTTTCCAAGCCCGAGAGTGGCTTTACCTAAGCAGTCCCCCAACTAAATTCTCCATTTCTCCAAAGCTGCTTGTCCTCCGTATCGAATGAGAGCCGGGCTATTGAGTATGCTAATGTCGCATTTTATGTCGACGAATATAATTGCCCGTTTTCTTTTTTTCTATAAAATTTATGAAAACTCCAGGAAAGCTCCCTTGAGTCATCGGGCAGATTCTCACTTGTTTGGGTATAATTCTGGAGTACACCTTACCATCTGCCTTCTCTGCGCTGTAAGTCACAATTTGGGTTACTTCAGTGTGGGTACTAAAGGCCGAAAGGGTGCTGCAAATTGAAGTTTTGAGATGAGAGGAAATGCAGCACGATGGTCCGGCTCTGCTTGGCCTTTTGCGATTTTCAGCCACGAGTGGGGATATTTCTACCCAAACTTGTATAGATTATTATAGGGTCTCGGTGTACATTCCTCTGTTGGATACTATCACTATCACTGGATACTATAATGACAAGATCGTGCAACGTTTGAGGCTAAAAGGAGAATTGAATTCCTAGCGATGTCATTGGGAACAGCAGCGAAAATTTGGAATCAATGTATTACCAACCACAGCATTAGACGTATTAAAGCACTGCGATGTTGACATTTACCCGATAATTCACACTTATCTTCGCATATTCTGCACACTTCCCGTAACAAACGCGAGCTCTGAACGCTCTTTTTATACTCTTCGCCGCTTAAAAACATGGCTCCGGACGACTATGCTACAAGAAAGATTGATTGGTTTGGCATTGTTACACACACATCGACATTGACGTCACTGCTGAAGAGGTCATCGAAAGATTTGCGAAACTTGGGACGCACCGTTTTGTTCTATGAAATCTTTCCCAACATGTAAATGAACTATGTATGTACTGCATAAAAACACAATCAACATACTTAACATGTAAATATACAAGAGTGTATTTTCCAGTGCAATAAAATATGTCACTTGACTCTGTATGATATACACAATTTTTTTGCGAGTTATTTTATTCTTAGGGATGCATTTTTTTAATAAAATTTTTAACTTTCATCTCCAGATTTTGAGTAAAGTGGGACCTAGACTATCAATAACATTGTGCAATAATATTGAGCAAAATATTGACGGTTTCTTTCTTTGCCGCAGGCAAACTTTCAATATCACCCACAGACCGTCAATTATACTGAACAAAACAAAATATTTCACTAGGTCTAGGGGCCTCATAAAATTTAATTTCCCCCCCCAAGAATGGTTTCTGGATCCGCCCCTGATACATTGGTATATTAAACAATAAAAACTAAAGTACAAAAGCACTCTTAATATTTATTGAAAACCCCTAAAAATATGCTACTGTGTATAAAGTAAATGTATGCAAAAATTTTCGCGGCTTTTAACAAATTTTAAAATTGAAGTGCGATGAAACTAATAAAGAATATTAAAGAATGAAAGTTTATATCGAAAGAATAGTTGCTTCTATATTTGGCTGGAAACTTGAAACACTAGTCCTACAAATTTTTGGAAAACTAAGATGTACTGAGATAAGATCAGAAAAACAAACGTAGCAAACGATCGTGGAAGCAATCTAAGCAATTAACCCGGGGCTGCACTATCAATTTTTCAATTGTAATATTGCATTGCAGTACTAAAATTGCAATATTGCATGCATGGCTAGACGATCAATTTTAGTAGTGTAATGAAATATTGCGATTGAAAAATTGATCTCCTAGCGAACCGCGCCGGGTCAAAGTTAAAAGTCAGCCGGTATCAATAAATTACCCGGTGACTGTTATAAAGCAGAACCTCCAAGGGTAGCTGAAATACTAAATCTACATAACTGGTGGCTAGAATAAAAGCTTTCTTGGCGGTTATTGCACAAAGAAAGAATGACTACCAATTAGGGAATGATGTGCGGGAATGAGAAATTGAATTGATCGCAGGAATTGGCGAGACGTGAGAAGGTGTAGAAAGTTTTAGAAGGCAGACCAAAACCATGATACCAATAAAGCGAAATAGACCACAACCCAACAAGGAATTTTGGACATTATCACATTTTCTCATGTGGTAAATGACCCTTAAACAATCATTGAACGCAACTTTGAGACGCTGACGACAGGATGAGTCGAAAGATGTGTTTATGAGAGACCCGTACGGAAAATGTGGCAGGATAACAACCTTAAACCTAAAAGAGGAGGATAAAAAACTGGAATAGAGCCAAAGTTGCGTAAGGTTCCTTATATCTTCGAGAGCATAAGTGGAACGTGTTTGCAACAAGAAAGTTTAGAGTTGATAACAATTCCAAGATTATTGACACAGCCAACAATACGAAGGGAAATATAATTGAGTAGAAGAGAGGAAACTTTGCCAAGGGACGAAGGGACAGAGAGCGACGACTAAAAGCCAAAGGCCGTCTGTCAGAATTAAATGTAAGCGTGCCAGTACTTATTAACACAAAGGCAGCTTCGGCTTCGGATTCAATTTCGATGATATTTGATATTCGAAGTCGCTTCGGTTTAATTTGCTTGGAAAATCATGGAGAATCATGGATTTTGAGGAAAAATTAATCCAGTTGGTTAAGGAAAATCCATGTATATATAAAAAAAGGTGGAAAAAATTGGTGGAATTTTAGGTGTTCGGATTCGATTGGTGTCCGTATTGAATTTTTTACTAACTTTTGGTGGATCAGCGTCAGCAAGTTATTGAAGCAACTAACACTCTTTCTAAAGGTTTTCAAAAACATTGTTCGATCTGGTACGGATTACATGAACTATACAGCTGGAGATCGTCAGCATAAAGGTGGAAGGAACAATTATGGATTACAGCGGGAAGATCATTAACTTACAGCGAAAAGAGAAGAGGACCAAGTACAGACCCTTGCGGAACTCCGAGGGATACAGCTAGAAATGAAGATACAACACTGTTAAGACGAACGCATTGAAGCCTCTTAGAGAGAAAAGAAGCTAAAAGTCAAATGGCAGAAGAAGAATAGTGATAAAGTTGGCTAAGTTTGGAGAGCAGAAGCGAGTGAACCACAGAATCAAATGCCTTGGAGAAATCTAAAAGGTCCAGTTCGTCAATTTCGAGCGCAGAACGCAAATCAGTCGTTACCTTTAACACTGCCTAATGCGAAAGACTAGAGGCTCAGGGAAAGCCCCTTTGTATTGTCGACGAATCTTTTTTTTCTCATATAGAGGGCAATGTACTCCCAACCCGCTGGAGTGTTATGCCTCCTGAAACGAGTTGAATAACATCAACAAACCAAAGGCATGCGCTCGGGAAGGTCGGACAATGGGAAAGGCGAAGGATCGTGGTGCTGCCCGGATTCGAACTCGGAACCGCTGGGATGGTAGCCAGGCACCTAGACTAACGAAAACATGTAGAGCGCATGCTGGAAAACAGAGCAGTGTAGAAGATATATAAAGGAATCATAATCGGTGACAGACCATCAGGACGACGGAGAAAAAGATGGTTTGAAGCCGTAGATACAAACGCTTCACACTTGTAGAGCGTACGAAATGGGGGTCCTTAGCCAGCGAACGAGAAAATTGGAGGAAACAACTGAAGAAGGCCAAGGGTCGATTTGTTGTGTAGTGCCATTGAACTTAACTGAACTGACTCTGGAAGTTGGTGGGTTTGAGCATTGTCTTTTACATTTTTGATAGGTGGGAGTATTAGGCGAAGATTTATGAAAATATCTCATAGGGTTATAAAAATACAGGGTGTTATGTGTAAACCTCTACCAAAAAAAAAAAATTCAAAATGTCCTAAGAGCTAAACCGTTCCGATTTCTTCACCCATACGATTTTTTGTTCGATTTTGTGAAGAATTACGACCTCTAGTGGAAAATCGAAACCATCGGAAAATTGTGCTGATCACTTTTACTCCTAGGAGAACAAAATAATTATTTATAAATATGTGAACTTCTTCATGGACTTTTTCTTACATCAAATTGTGTTTTCGCAGAGATTTACTCAAAGCTGAGTAGATTTCTTAAAAACGATAAAAGGTGCATTATTACGGCCAGTGATTTGCTGATGTCAAGCTTTTCGAAACACTTTAGTCCGAAGCAGGAGATAGGCTATTTACGCTTTTTTTTAATACGCTTTTATTAGCTTCACTTGTAACTATTGTTACGTTTTTACGGCTTAACGGATTCGTAGGATTAATTAAGGAATACACTTTTTAATTATCCACAATAATTTATTTATTACAAACCAAACACAATTTAAAAATAAACACAATTCTTAGAGTTCACTATAATCACTAGCAAATTTAATATTTCGCACTATTCAATTCTAATTATCGCTTTTTATTTCACTATAAATCACCACTTTTCACTTTGGAACACTTGTATCGCCTTTATAATCAAAACTGACTCGATAGCGGCTGCCAGGCGCTTTTATATAGGCAGCTCCACCTTTGTCTACTTTCTGGAACCTTCGTTTTCTGGTTCCTTGTGGTATGTTCTTTTATTTCCTTAAGTTTCGACCAGCTTGAAGTTGTCTTCGCTTATCGCTCGTTAGTTTAGTACATAAATTCTTAATTCAGACAACAACCGAAAATCGTTGATTCATCCTCTCGACAAACAGATGGCGCATAATCATCACACTATGTAATAAAATCTTGGAAGTTAAATTTGACCCACTTCCCGGTTTCCGATTAAGCTGAAATTTTGCATACATGTTTAGTTTGGATGACAATGCAATCTGACAATTTAAAAAAAAATCAAGATGGCGGTTCCTAGATGGCGGCCGAATTTTGCAATTGTGCTCCCCGACCCCCGATATGGGTATCTAATGAAAGGGTATGACAAGTAGAATACAATTTACTATGTGGCGTCATTCAAAATTCAAAATAGCGACTAACACAAAATGGCGGACTATGGCTTTCTTTACAACCCACTCGTTATGGGTATCTAATGAAAGGATATGACAAGTAGAATACTTTTATCTATGTGGAGTCACTCCAAATTCAAAATGGCGGCCGAAACAAAATGACGACGAACCCAAAATATGGATCACCTTTTTCTTTACAACGCGCTTGGTATGGGTATCAAATAAAAGCTTATGAAGAGTGTAGTACAGTAAGCTGAGTGACATCATTTTAAATCTAATATGGGGGAATACATATAAAAATACCTGGTTGCCTGTAAAGTCCGTATACGGGCGAAATTTTTACGTGACAACGTCTTGAGACTTGAGAGTTGAAACTTGAGACTTGGGACTTGAGACTTGAGACTTGAGAGTTGAGAGTTGAGACTTAAGACTTGAGACTCGAACAGAGCGATGAGTCATAAGGTAACGCAGAATTTGCTGATAACTTTTTTGCGAATGACTCCCAAGGTATACCGATTTATAAGACGTTGTCACGTCAATAGACTAAAAAGTAGAAAATAAAAAAATAGTTTCAAAAAACTAAAAAATACCCTTTTATTTTAAAATGAACTAAAAAGTAAAAAATAATTTTGAATGTAAAGTTTTTATTGCTTCAGCTAGTATATGGAAACACCTACCTTTCAAAATGTAAAAAAGCGTGGGGCGAAAAGTTCCAATGTTAATAAAATATGTGGCATATGTATATATGAATATAGGTAAAGAGCCCCACGCTTTTTTACATTTTGAAAGGTAGGTGTTTCCATATACTAGCTGAAGCAATAAAAACTTTACATTCAAAATTATTTTTTACTTTTTAGTTCATTTTAAAATAAAAGCGTATTTTTTAGTTTTTTTTAAACTATTTTTTTATTATAAGCGAGGGAACCAATATTGTCTAGGTGATCTAAAAAAACGAATGTTTATGCTACTGCTTGGAATTGGACCATGTTTAGGATAGTAGTGGAATACTTTAATCCGTAGACTACTGAAGTCGGGTAAAGAAAAATTCAAGGCGAACAGAAATGCTAAAAAGACAAACACGCAATATACTTTTATGCAAGAATTCTTCTTGGTGGAAGTTTTTTTCTCTTTTTTTTTATGTGGAAAAGTCTAAGTTTAGGTGTCACCCTTTATACTACCAGTCCGTCATGCTGTTTACTTCGCATTGCCATTTCTAATAGTAAGCTTAGCTCGAAGGTAGAAAAAAGGATATGATAGGTTAAAGGTAATCTGGAGGATGCATGAGGAGGCAGTGAGCCATACATTTAAACTCTTGGATATTGTATAAGTTCACTTGTTTAGCAACCAGCTGAGCCACAACAGTCAGGTTTCGCGGGAGACAGCCACGCCGAAAATCTCGCTAACCAAACGACAAAGTCTGTGACGCAGGCAGTACCAGAATACCAGGTGAACAGAGAAGTACACTGTCCGCTAGGACAAGTTCCTACCGGAAGGTTAACTTACTTGAAGTTTGTAACGGTCGGTTGGAAAATTTATTTTGACTGGGGAATTTAGTTTGGAAATCACCCTGTAGGCAAGGGGAAATTTACTGTAAAATTACTTGGGAGGAAAAGGAAAATTTAAAAAGGATAGGCGAGGGAAAAAATGAATAATGAAAGGAGTTTTTTTTTGAGAAAAAGAAAAGAGAGTTCTATCTAGTTCGTGGGACAGAATTTCATTAAGCAGTCCTTAAAAATTACACATAACTACAATATCATATTATCGTGTTATAAAATAATGATATTAACCCGTTGATTAAAAGTATACTGACTCGGTTCTATATTCGTAAGAATTAAATAAAAAGAAAAAAAAATAAAAAAAGGGAACGACTAAATAATAAATCATCATCATCAAAAACAACAAAAAAACACGACGAGAGAAGATCAGAAAGGAAAGAAGACGACGACGACGTACGGCTGCTCTACACCACCAACACACCACAACCAACGGGGGGGAGAAAAAAAGAAGCCACAAAAGATGACGTAAAGCCAGAGTTTATGTTACATCGGAATTCAATAAAAATCCTTTTAAATTCCGTGCAGCAGTAAGTAAAAATTTCATACATCAAAAAATATATGTAGCTTTCGTGGGTTAATTAAAACACAAAAAAAGAAAAAAATTAATAAAAAAAAAGAAGAAAAAACAAAACAAACAAGAAGGATTAAAAAACGCACACGGGAGGAAAGTTTCACGTACATTTTGTTTTGCTATTGAAACACAAAAATCGCGGAGAAGAATTATTTCAATAAAAACTGAGGATTTTTGTCTATAATTCGGTCGCAGATCGCAAATTACAAAAAAAAAGAAATAAAAGGAAAAACTTTAAAAGCGGCTGAGGACGTCTAAAATAAAAAAAAAAAAAAAAAATTTAATTGAATTTTGTGTGGTTGGGTTTTTTTTGTTAGAGGAATAAAATAGAGAAGAAAAAGAGGGGGGTAAATTTCGTGTGCTCTGAAAACCCCGTAGGCGGCGTTTTTACAAAATATATTATACTTATATATATAAACTGAGGACGAGAGCAATAGTCAATTAACTGTCTGGGGTGGAGAAGTTCAACCAATTCTTGCAGTCCAGAAGAATATAAAACAAAAAAAAAAAAAAAAAAAAAAAAAAACTTTCTTGTTGCTTTAATTTAAACGAAAAAAGAAAAAAATTTATTACTAAAATAACAATTTTAATATTAATACTTAGTATTTAGTATTAACTTGATAATATTCTTTATACTTAGTTGTGATTTGTGTTGCTCCTTGTCGGTAATAATTACATTTTGGTTTTTGTTGGTTCAGGAAATTTTTGTTTTCCTCGTCTGTTGATTGTACTATCATTTGTACAAAGTGAGGAGTATTGGCCAATACTGCGCACTTTAGTGGTAACATCCATAAAGTACGTAACTCGTATTTTTTTATTTTATTGTATTCGTTCACGATTATTTGACATGGGCAACTAATCCGTGTTGTTGGTATTAAACTTCCATGTACTGTTTATGTTTAGTTTTCCAGATTAAATGATTATAATCATGAGAATGGTCCAGTGGTAAATTTTTTTTGGTGGAATGGTTGAGGGGGGATCATTTCTTTTCAGGGTTTGACGCGGCTCGGGCGACGATCGGAGAATTATGGATGAAAGTCAAAGTGGCACCGATACAGGTAAGTGGTGAACCAGCCTCGGTAAATCCCGGCCACACACCCCACGACCCCTCCGGCGAGCTAGCTAACTCCGTGTGGCCGGCGTAGGAGTTCCGGATTTTCTTTGTATTTCTTATGTATGGTGTTGGCTCCTTGGCCATTCTCTTCCGGGCTTATGGCTAAGGGGGTGACCCCTCGCATAAGTGGCGCCCAATAAATGGTCGCGCCATTATGCTGCTACAAGTTATATTAAGAAGTTGAGCTAAGGGCTGCTGAACCTGTGAAAGCCGTCTGGAGTACAAATTTGAGATATAGGGGTGTTTTTCAATAGGCCAAGTGAGTGAACACGGTACTTTTTGACATTGGAAGAAAAAGAAGAAAATAATTTCGCGGCCCTGAAAAAACTTTATCGCTATTGATTGCTGCAATGAATGATCTTTTACGTCTGCCGCAGTCTAGATTAGCCCTCTCAGCTCATTCCTCTGTAATTCCAAACTGCTGCAACATCCAACCGTTCAAACGCAATCTTCATCCCCATCTCCTTAAACACCCTCCGTACTCCTAACCTCAAACCTCAGAGACTAAGTTTAACCATAACGTGACCAAGAGCATGACGGACTAGTGCTACGACTGGTGATTCTTGAATTTAGACCTGTCATATAAAACTTTGTCTTTAATGCTGCTACAGTATCACTTTCAAATAATTTGAATAATTTTGAAAGTTCTTAATTTTGAAAGGGGACGATTGCGTTTAATGATTGCAATCACTCCCCATCTTGTCAACATCACATGTGTATGCCCCATATTCCATCATTTTGTGTCGAATTCGAACAATTGTCCATCAATGATTAGGGTTAATTTCCATCACTGATTTCTGATTACTAATTGTGGTGGAACATGAAACACACCCAGCACCACACATAAGTCAAATTTAAGACGACAACAACCCAAATGGAATATTAAAGATCTAAGTTATCTAGGTTAATCTAGCAGTGTCTTTGAAGGTACCAAATAACCAAAACTGAACCAACTTTTAGCAACAACCACAAGAAAGCAATCATCCCCTTTTACGCAATTTGTAAGGGTATTCTCCCGAAATCTGAAAACATGCTAAAATTAGCCCAAGCCTTTGTAAAATTGATTCCGATTGTGGCCATTCCAGGTTAGTGTTAGTGTTGTTTTCATTTCGCACCGATAACGTCGCTGCCAAACTCCAAATCGAATTCCAACCAGTTTCGAATTTCACTCGTTCGCCAGCGCAAAAAGTACAACAAAATTGGAGCCGCCGTTGGCAGGTTTTTTGTGCCAAAGCATTTCGCTGATAACAAAAAGTGCACCCATATCAGTTGATAGAACACGACAATTCACTTTGCGCCTAGCTTTTCCGGCCGTCGTCGTTATCCGTGGCGTTGCCTACAAGTGTCGCTGCTACGTGAAGGAGTTCCCAGAGGAGGCACGAGTCCAGCAGCAAGTCGCAGCGGAAAGAAAGCACCGGTAGCTGCCAGCGCAAAAAAAAATAAAGGTGATTGTCATAGATTCGCATTCCGTACGGTGCGCACTGGTCTAGCGCTTTGTTTTATCCCGTTCCGTTGACCCTAAAAGGGGCTCCCCCGCATGGCCCAAATGGGGCGATTGGGGCGTCATCAATGCGAAATTGCAAAGTGGCCAGTTGCGCTTTTCTGCGGAGCCGCCACAATGGCAAAATCGCAGCTGGCCTGCATCGATCGTGATTTTTCTGCTCTCGTGGAGGCCATAAATCTGCTAAATTTCATAAATCGTGAATTTTTGTTTTGGATTTGTGAATAAAAAATTTAGTTTAAGTGAGAAGTTAATTAAGTGCAGTGCGGCAGTTTAGAGCACTGAATTTTACGCATACGTATATTTGTGGTTGTGTTATGTGCGGCCAAGAAGACCTTAAGTTGCAACAATTTATTCTTTAGGATAAAGTAAGCGTAATTTTACAAAGAAAAAATCATTTTATAGTCTTGCCAAATTGTGATTCAAGTTCATCCATGGAATGTTACCGAAGTTCTTTAACTCAAAAATATAATGGGTTGTTCATGTTTTATAGTTTAGATCTGTGCATTCTACATTAAAACAAAATTTTCAATAGTTTAAGAATTCACAACCATTACTGTGTCATTCCAGGCAATTAATTCAAAATATTCAACTGTAAAAAAATGTTGTGGTGAAAGTGTTTTCTTCTTTTTCTTAAATAACGCTACAGTCCTTGAGGACTCTTGAAGGCTGTTCTTCCAGTCTCTACGTTTTGCTAGTGTTCTCCAGATTGTTGTACGTAGTTTTCGTATATCTTTCTTCTAGGCGCCATCCAACTACTTCCCTCTCATTTATAAATCAGGTCAACTACATTTCTGTAGTCTACAATAAGAAGATATCTAGTATCCAATGCTTTCGTTCCGGGATTTTTAAAGTATATGTCTCATTAGCGTGGTTCAAAAATGGCAAAAAAAATTTCAAAAACACGTTTTTAACAGCTGTTTTTGACAGCTGTCATGTTGCAAAATTTGACGTCATATTCGTAATCAGCGACCTCCAAAACCCTCTATAGCACGAAATTTCACGTCATTTTGAAAAAAAATGTAAAAAAATGCAATATTTTGTTCATAGTTGACAGCGTTTTTGACAGCTGTCATTTGTCAAAACTTCGATTTGACGTCAAATTCGTAATCAGCGACCTCGAAAACCTTATAGAAGCCACGATCTAGGTAGTTTAATGGACGTAAATGAACAGAATTATCAAATTTTTATTATCGTTTAACAATCGTAAATCTCTAAAACGAAATGTGCTCGACGGCAATGGTTAGTGTCAATCAAAAAGTCTCCGGTTGCCGCCAAAAATCATCATTTTAATTGAAGTTAAAGATAGGGGGGTGCACGTTTTTTTGAAATTTGTTTGCCATTTTTGAACCACCCTAATGTCTCATTGTGATAATCTGGTTTGTGGTCGATCTGTTCTTTCGAAATTCTGATTGGCAATCTCGTACTTTCTTTTCCATATAAGGTGTGCTTAAAGCAGACGACATCTTTCTGCTTCTTCATAGGTGGTGGGACTTGCTCATCGTCTTTATTATAACTTTTTTGTTCTGATGAGATATAGGGTCCAAAATTACTACAGCCAATAGCTTGGCCTCTTGTATTACACCGCTATACCTTGTATTTGTAGGCAATGACGCTTGAGCAGGTTTTACAGTCTGCTTAGTGGCTTGTCGCTTAGTCTTCACTGTTCGAGTCGGGTCTCGTTGAACAACTTACCACTGCCATGGTGATCTCATCCAATTAGGGATTCCCGGGCTCCTGATCGCAGTCCTGCCTTCGGTCTGTTTGGAAGTAGCTCACGAAATCAGGGCTCAGGTGTGCTCCATGGGGCTTCCGAATTCCACTTCAATCCTCCTTGCATTTTCACTTTGGGCAGAACGGCGGCTGTCTAAGTCTGATTGTTGTCTCGGCTTGAGAGTGTTCGGCCTAGACGATAGCTATGCTGCTAATATTCTGATGGGTCTAGAAACTTCGGACAGATCGACGACTGACTGGGTCAGCTTCTTGGCAATGCGCTGTAGTATTGTGTGGAAACGGGGAGAGTAAAATTGTAAAATTGGGCTTTGGCAATTTTTTCATTTCTACTATCTTCATCCAACGATAGAGCTGTCGACAGGTTTACCAAGCACACATTAAAATAATTTGTGACTTATAAAGACGCTATTCCAAATTAACTTTTTCGATACTTTTACACTATAACCCTCCCTATTCGAGCCGAAATTAGTTGCTTTCAGCCAGTTTTTTGTATTTAGTAGTTGCTGCAGCAGAGCTAGCAATGTCTTTCCAACTTGACTGCAGTTTGCCAACTTCCCAATTGAGAAAAGAAGAGACGATTCCGTAAAAATTGATTCGGCCTACATTACGAAGGAGCCAATGGATCCCTTCTTTGATTCTTGCTAATAGAGAAGGTAATCGATTCTATACTTCCGCGTATAAGCTTGAAATTCTTGAAACTAGAGATGTACGAATTTTCGCAATGTGAATGATGGACATCATTTTAACATTCGCATCGACATTCGCATTCGCATCAAGCGCACATATCTGAGCGCTCAGCCGACCACCGTTCAGAGTGAGCAAGCAATTATCCGGCCTTATACATGAGCCCCTTACAGCCCCCATTTACACACAGGCCGTGGTCTTTTAGGCCAGGTCGATAAATACCGCAAGATGAAGGCCATACCTTACTCCGTCTGACTGACTGCAGTTGACCTCATGGTTCCCTACATACACACATTCGAAGACGACAGTTTAGCATAGCAGGTTGTTAATTTAAGTTTTCATAACCTCAACGAAAATTTCAGACTGAATGACCGTATTTACACACCCAATCCCTTTAGACTCACATCAAACCAAAAAAATTTTGGATTTACAAGTGGGTCCCAACACATACACTTGCCTACATCTCCTTGTCTAAAATACCGGTTTATTGGAAATTTTGGAAATTGTAGCTGGGAAAGTGATAGACCGAGTAATAGAAATTCAGATTTTCGGACACAGACTGACGATAAATACACACACACTTAAACATTATTGCCAGTTTTCTTGGACTGCAGGCCTCATCCAGTTAAAGGCCGGTGAGTGTGTAATTATACTTTGCCTCAAGGTGACAAACCTTCAGGTAATGGCCTGCAGGTGGCCTGATTGTGATTGGGGGCCCTTATAAATCGCATCATGGGAGAAAAGGCGGCAAAATTGTTTTTCCTGAAACATAATGTTCCTCTCTATACGAGAAGAAAGAATATCATTACTGTATAATAACAGGTAATAAAATTGTAGGTAATTGTAGGTAATAAAAAAATAACGCCTTAATTCAATCCTTTTTGAGGCGTAGACTTTTTCCGGGCGTTTTATGCGGATTTTTATGGGGAATAAACCTGGAAAAATCGCCACCGTTACCTTTTAAAAATCATTACCGTTAACTTTAGCAATGAAATCATCACATGCCCCTTTGCTACATCTATCTTTATACAAAAGTGATAATGTAGCTTTTGGTTACGGCCCGGCTAAGTGGGTCATCCCTCGGGAAGTAGCTGAGTGCAAATCGGGCGAACTTCCTTTGAACCGATTCTATTTTACCAACATGGGAGGAGTAGTAAGGAGACCATATCTGGGAGTCGTATTCAAGCGAAGACCTAACTAAAGATACGAACAAGTATTTAGTGGTCGTTGAATTCCTTCGACCATCTTTTTATAAAACCCAGAACTGAATGCCCTTGGAAGAGATAGGAAGATCCAACTCACTTACAAGCCTAACCGCTAGATCGATTACAGAGTTAGCGCGGGGCTCTTGTGGTCGAGAAAAGTATGGTCATACGTTATAGCACCACGTTTTCTATAAAAAGTTATGATCTCCCGAGTAAAAATAAAATAAGGGCATTTGGCGGGCGTTGGGGCAAATGACGGGCGTAGAATTTTAAACCATTTTTTATGATGGCCTTTCAAGGGGCAAAAAACGGCGACTTGGCTTTTCAAGGGTCAAACGACGGCCGTAGAGTTTTTAAATTTTTTTAGGGTGAGCACAGATGGGCAAATGACGGGCAAACTTGAACAAAAGATTTCAATTTCCGAGAAGGCCTTATAGAGGCCATAAAAATGCCAAATGCATAAAGCGTGATTTATGTATTTTTCTCGTTATTTCTCGCTCGAGTAAAAATAAATTTCGGCCTTTTGACGGGCGTGATGGCCCGGCCATTTGGCGGTCAAATGACGGCCCGTTGCAGGACAGTACGGCCATTTGGGGGGCGATTGACGGTCAAATGAGGGCTTTTCAGTGGCAAAAAAGGCCATTCGGGAGGCGATTGACGGGCGAATGGCCTGTTTGACCTATGTCCAGTAAGGCTGTTAAGTGGACTGCTTTGTTATGTACTCTACCGTAGAAACCAATACATGCAGTGCAGTGACCATCTATTATCCTTCGAAATATAAAGGATTGGAGAACGACATAGAGACCCCCGTTATGGAGATTCGAGTTTATAGTATCTATTATTAGTGCTGGAAATAGTTAAGGAAGTGCAGCTCGTAATGAAAATCATCGGAGAGCATTACTCAGCATTAGCGGGAGAGTTTTGTGAACTTAAAGCGTAAGTAAACTCAGCACAAAAGCAAGATCGCGAAGCAAATCCTGATTGGACAAAGGCAAGGGCGCGCTTTCATAGGTGCAAACTGGTGTATTTGCACTGGGCGCAATTGGACAGGGCGCAATTTAAAAAAAAATGAAAGAAAAATTCCGTGCCTTCATTCTCAATGAGTGTTTGTGTCGTCTTTCATTTTCCTTTACTGCCATCAAAAAAATGAACAACAATGAAGGGGGCGCAATATGTATATGGCATGCTGCACCGGGCGCAAAAAATCCAAACGCCGGCCCTGTATGAGAGTGACCAATTTGGAAGTAAGTGGATGTTACATCTGCTTCAGTGGAAGTTACGTCTACTTTACTTCTGCGTTACTTTTCATTTGGGTTTGGTCTTATTTGTGGACTATAAATATGAACCTTATTTCTGGACTAGCGCATATGAAACACGATAGGTGTGCATTGGCAGCTGACAGCGGATTGCCAAATTGTGAATAAATCAGTCGGTTAGATTGTGGTGAAAAATTTATTCAATTGTTTATTTTCAGTTGAATTGTAGTTTTGTTGTAAGTTCGTTCGTTCGTTTTTATACAAACAGACGTGCATGGAAACAGCGATATTAAGATTCCCTTCTTTTATGACGCGGGCTGTAAATGCTGAAGTTTGAGAAGGGCTCCAACAGCTGCCGCATTTGTCGTTAAAATCGCCTGTAATAGTATTGTGCTACGATGATGGGAAATGAAACCTCCAGATATTGGAACAGAGAAGAGTTTAAGCTTAAGCTCGCGCGTCTACCAGGCTTTCTATCTAAAGACAAACTGAAATAAATTACAGAGAGACATTACTGATTCCAGCTCTCTGGGTTTGTTAAAGTTTATAATTTAGGCCAACCTTGAAGCACGGATATAGCCTGCGCCAAAACAATTGGAAATCTCAAAATCGATTTTTTAATGCGCAGTGAAAGTCTCAAATCCTCACCTCGAAAGTAGATTCGAAAAGAAAAGTGCACCTCGTCATTCCGTTCGTTTAAAGCCCCAAATCACCCGCTCATTTATATTTTCAATCACAATTCAATCCGTCTCACTACGCGACTCTTGTCCTGGTCAGATGCTATGGTGGAGTGTTGTTCCCGGTAAACGAGTTTCAAAAGGGAAATTAAAATGCATGTGCGCTTGAATTTTATCCATACACGGAATGTTAATGTATGTGGAGTTGTCATTTCCTCACCTGCGCGTAAAATTCCCATTTATTTTGGCGCGCACTATACCGAACATTCATTAGTTACATATAATTCATTGCGTTTACATGATGCCTTAAATTCTTGGATTGAAAATTACTTGAAATTCAAGTTGGGTTTTGATTCATTGATTAAAAGAATCAATTCGAAAGTACGAGGCAGCAAATTTATGGTTCGCCCCGGGTGACACAAATCCACGCTACGCCACTGCTTGCGGGACACCAAACGACGCTTTAATGTTTCTAGATTTGTCTCCGTGAAACAGAACCTGGTATGATGTTATTTGTTGGATACTAGATGATTTTATTTTTTATTCGGGTTGATAGCGGGCTTAAATAACTGGTGACAGGCCACAGACTTACTTCTTCAAAAACTAGATTAATATTCACTACATTTTTCCTCTAAGCTTCTAGAGTTTCATTCTGGAGTTGATCGTGTTTGTTGTGAGCTTACAGACCATGCCCAAAGTATATGGGTCTTTAAAAATTTTCCCGGGTGAATTTGTCACCTTTACTATATTATATAATATGTATATAAGGCAGATAACGCTGTCCTCCTAGCTGTGGGAAACTTTTCGCCCTTCTACGTGTTACATAGTACATAGTTCGTGTGCAGATGCTGGCCGTAATATTCATGCTTGTTTGTTGAGCTCTACCGGGATGCTATCAATTTGCAGGAATTTGTTGGTTTCAATCGTATGGCATTTGCATGCTCCAACAGAGAGCAAGTAGATTCCATATTTCTGCGTAAACAACCTGAATAAACCTGGAATTTGCAACGCATCTGAGATTTGCCGATAAAATCAGATCTTTAAGCAGATATATTCCAATTTGAATTTTTCTCATGGCACCACGCAACCTTATATTAACTCCAGATTGAGCTTATCCACGCCCGTCCAGGTTACACGATCTACCAAACCCGTAAACCGCTCGAAAACCCCTCCAACCACTGACAATGCGAATGAAACGAGAAAGCTATCAAAATAGTTCCATCTGATTCCGCAACACTTTTCCATGTAAACACCTGATTATCATCATTTACAACCTTCAAAGATGAAACCAGCTTATCGTTGTCGAAAGTAATAATTTTTCCATTGCCTTAATTTTTTCCAGACAGAATGAGAGCGGCAGAGTCGCTTTGAAATTCAAATTGCCGCCCCATTGTACAAGTTCCATTTCTGACTAACGAGCGCCGGTGTACCTGTATCAGGTGTGCATGTCTGATGGATCGTATAACAACATCAAGAAAAAAATGGTTTTTCTGTGAATTAAAATTTAAGTGACGACAATGACGATTCCAATTGCATGTTGAAGGTGCTCCTCTAAGACGACACCTTTGCAGACACAGCCACCTGGAAGAGATTCCTCCCGAATGCATGCCTGAAGCATTTCAGCAATTCCTATGTATATAGTTCCGAATTCGCCAGTCTTACTCACCCTCGTTAAAAAAACACCATTTCGTGAGCAAAGGTAAACAAAAAAACTATTTACATTTTCCGTCTTATCGCCTTTGCTCGTAATTAAGAGGTGATAAGATCTTGCTGCTAGGAAATGGATAAACTTGCACCACTTTTACCTGGGCACTTTTGGATCATTTTGTAACAATTGTGATTTTTTTTGTTGTTTTTTTTTATAAATTTTTGCTGCTTGAGATAATTCTCGCTCTACTAAAGTGATTTTATTAATAAAAGTGAATTAGAAAAGAAAAAAATGAATGTGCGGAAAAACAATGAAAGTTGAAATGAATTTTTAATTTCGAAAATGTTAGAACGTGAAAATACTGTCGATGTGAGCTTCGACAGTGGAATTAGCCTCGTCGATCGAACACCGGACGATGTTAAGAAGGAGATTTTGGAATACCAAAGGATTTTATTTATTTTGGACAGGGATAGGGACAAGCATGCACAAACACGGAATAGACTAAGGTAAGTTTTATATTTTCTAATATTTATTTTTTTTTAAACAATTTTCATTAAATGTGTGTGAAATGTGAAAAATGCTCCAAATTTGACTAGATGAGAACCGTTTTTAGCACATTTTATTTGTGTTTACTCAGTTGTTTCGTGGTGTATTTCAAAACATGCTGCTAAAAATATACTACGTTCTAATTCATTGAAAGTTTATTTTTTGCTTAACCTTTAACCATGGATTTGATTCAGCTGTGCACTTCCGTGGAAATGGGGTCCAGAACAGGCCTTTTATGTAAAATTGAGTGGGTGTATGTGTTTATGTTCGCAATAGGATCTTACACCGTGCAACCGATCTTAATGAAATTTTAAACAAGTGCTATTTACATTAAAACCTAGAACATATCGATGGATCTTACGAAAAAGATATTGTTTCAAAATGTTGGTGAAAAAGATATTGTTTCAAGTTATTGCTGAAAAAGATATTGTTTCGGTTTCTCGGTGAAGAACATATCAGCTAACTCTATTACTTTATAACGCCTCTCCTAGATGGCGCTGTCATGGAAAGCTTCGTTCATCGCCAGGGCCGGACTAGACCAAGTGCCGCCCCCACGCCAATCGCAAGTTGCATATACTTTTAATACAATAACTTTTTAGAAATTTATCCGCATATTCATATAGCACTTTCCATGTTTCTGTGTTTAATGGTTGTCGAGATGTCGAATTGTTAATTGACGATTTTGCTTAGAAAAAAGCTCGAAAAGTACTAATTTAAAAACCGTAGAATAGTATGTATTAAAAAAAATTAAATAAAAAAAAATTTCATTCCAAAATAATAAAAAAAAAATTTTTTTCACATTATTGCCGCCCCTAGTAATGTGCCGCCCTACGCCATGGCGTTGTTGGCGTAGGCGATAGTCCGGCCCTGTTCATCGCACAGCTTTGCGTGCTTTTGTGTGAAGGACCGTGGGGGTCTCCCATAATGCACCTAGAAACTCGAATTCAAAATGGCCGCTGAAATATAACCAAAATTTAAAATGGCCGCAGAAATATGGTTGCATTTGCCAATTTTATTCCGTTTCCAATGAAAGTGGGTATCTAGGGGGTTGAAAAATCGCAAATAATGGATTTGTTATCAAAAACTTAAGCTCAAAATAGCCGCAACAATCGGTATAAGGGGTTTTTTAAGTCAATAAATAACGAATTTATGATCAAAACTTATAAATTCAAAATGTGTGGCCAATATGGCGGAAAAGTTTTGCCAAATAACTGTCATTTCCCGGTTACGACTATGTGGGTTGTTCAATAGTTTGAAAATCGGAAAATCTTGACATTCTCACTACAAATGTCAAAACATTGAACATAGTGTACAGTGGCGGCGGATCGCGTGGGGATGAAAGGAAAAGCGCATACGCACTTTCGCTTTGGGTAGGGAAATCCACACCCTAAATGTTTCATGTACACCTAATAATCCAAAATGTTGCAGGGCTGTCTCGCTCTTCGGCTGGCGACGAAGGAATGTGGGCGAAGGGCCGCACACAAGCAAAGCTTTTCATATCAAAACTAAATATATTATATTAGAACTATTAATACCTTATAACTGTTTAGCCTAAGCTTTTTAAGCCCCATCAAGTATTCAGAAAGGGGATTACCTCCGGGCATGCCGAAAGAGGGATTTCCCCGTAAGTTCCTCATAGAATCCCATGTAGCTTTTAGTTTAACCTTTAGCTTCTTTATAAACCCCGCTCAAAAAAGAAATAAGTGATACTCAAGTGCCCTTGTAGGCAAACTTTATTTCAAATGGAATGGAGCAATGTCTGTCTTAGGTGCTCGGAAAGCGGAAGGCGCAACTGCCCAAGTTCGAACAAATTGGCGAACTGAACTTTAAAACAACCTCAGTTCGCATACAATTTCCACATATTCAACTGAGGATAACCAAACTTCAGTCCGTCTACTTGGACTCGAACTGAATTTGAACGTAAAAGCTCGCTCAAAAGAGAGTAATCAACTGATGGGGATCAGTGGGCCTTTGTATTTCTGACTTCTGGCGAAAAAGCAACAACAATTTTAAGCCCGAACTAAATATGCACTGAACTGGACCGGTCGGTAAAGCTACTTATATTAATTGAACTGAACATTATTGAACTGAGGTTGTTGAAGACGGGGCATTAAGCTTTAGTTAAAGTTATAGCGGTTTTTGTTTTCAATAGACCGGTTGTGGTTCGGTTACAGAGGTTAATCAGAATTGGGCGTGATTAGTATTCAGATAGGAGACCGTAATGGTAAAACGCCACTCGCCTTTAAAAATATGGAGCTTTCGACACCGCTGAAGTTATTACTTACCACGTCGGAATTCTCAAATTTTTCGGCATCCTTTTTCCACTCGGGAACGGGAAACAATGATTTTTTCTCAAGGTGGGCAAATGGGGCATTCCTTATGACGAAGTGCGAATGAGGAAGGCTTTAGATCCCTTGTGTGTTTTTTATGTGACAGACTAGAGGCTTAGGGAAAGTCCTTTTGTACTGTTGACAATCTATTTTTTTCGTATACAATGTCGAACAGCAGCTCTAGCCGGAAGATAGAGAGAAGAGAAGGAAAGAAAGGATCCACAAGGGATCTACATATAGCGGAATGAATTTAAAACCATATATGTAACTCAACAGACAGATGAAAAATCAATAAACCGAATAAGTTTTTTACATTTTAACGGTTATCTGTTCGCATAATCCCCCCCCCCACAATGATTATGCTCCACCGCCATTGATAGTGTAACTTGAAGCTCTCTAAGCAATAAGTTCAGAATTGATATGGTGAGAAGAAGCGGAAATGTGGGATTTGAGTTTGTAGGTAAAAGTCTAGGATCCGGGAAGATTCTGGCATCTGGGCAAATAAATAAAACCTCGGCCAATGACCTTCTCAACTGATGTGTTTTGACGCATTTACACTATTCATTTATCGAATGTTGAATGTTTCTACTTGCGCTTGCTGTTGATACATGGCCCAATCCATTTAGACATTTACGAACGGTAACTGGGCTATCTTTGTCAAACCTATCGAGAGGTGAGCCAGCGTTTCAGCTTAATGAAGGATGATTCCCAATGGGTTCAAAAAATCGCTGATTCCGTGGCCCCAGCAAATACGCATCAAATATGAACGCTATTCGCCATCATTGTGACAACATGATATCCGTCTCAACCTATAAAGTTATGGAACAAATACAAGGGGGACATGTGCGAAGACACATTCCATGGCGTACGAAATACATTGCACAATCCGGAAATGGCAATGTGTGACGAAATATACAACGAAGATCAATGCACGATGCGTTCGATCAAGAACTGAATCGGGGGCATCAATACGACCGTGATGCGCTGCAAGAAGCGGTGCAATATAATGTACCATTATAAATGATCAACAAATAATGCTTATGAAACATTGATGCAATTGGTGGACAACAACACTGGTGGGATATTTTTCCTGGATGCGCTAGGTTGAACAGGAAAAAAATTCGTTATTTCGCTGATTCTGGCAATTCGATGGCGAGCTGACGTTGCACTAGCTCTCGCATCATCTGGAATGGCAGCGACAATATTATACGCTATTAGTACTGAACATTCCGCACTCAAAGTGCCATTGCATTTGAATACAACGGAAATGTGCAACATATCCCGCAACAGTGCAATTTAAGCTGGGAATTAAAAACTGTTGATTGAATTTAAACTGATTGTTTGGGAATGTACAATGACGCGTCGTATCGAACTCCGAGTCGTCCATCGAATGCTGCACGCGTAATCACGTCGAACAAAATGTTGAAGAGAAGTGGCGAAACGACATCTCCCTGTCGGACAACCGTATGAACCCTCCTCGGATAAGTCGCTTCGAATACGAACGCTGCTGGTTGACCCATCGTACGACCATTGAAGAAGCTGGATGATTTTCAATGGCACGTGTTCTGTTTACAAGACAATAAAAGCGGATTTTAAATCGATGAAAAGGACGACAGTTTGTTTGTCGCAACGAATTCTTTCTTCCATTTGCTGACGGAGTCCGAATATATGATCAGTACATCCTCGATGTGGTCTAAATCCAGCTTGCTCTTTCCGGCTCGTTTGCTTTCGATGTTTCTGTAGCCTCGATTGTATGATTTTCGTAAATACTTTGCCGATGATCGAAAGGAGGTTAATACCGCGACAATTCTTGCTTTCTGGACTCACAGCCCTCGATACTATAACTATACATCTCGATTGGTAGGCTTTGAAGCGCGTACTTCCTACTACGATCGTAAGCTTATTATCCAGTTTGCATCGATGCAGCCTTTCTTACGCTTTTCTTCGATGTCCGACTTCTAGTTGAGATGTCAGCCCAAATTCGACACAAAAAGTTCACCCTGGTAGGAGAGTGAGGGAATGTCCATTTATCCTAGGTTGTTGAAGGCAGTGTTGCAACAACATGTTTGAGATACCAATATAAATTTTACATTTTACAATTAAAAATGAAAATAGATAAGCTAAAATGGTTAAAACATTAAAATTTTTCACTTTTAACACTGTCACCAAAACACCTATAAAATGCGGTAGCGATTCGAGAGATAAAAATGTGACAGGTAAAGTTCCGCCTGTATTCTGCATCGTTTTTGCAATTTGGAAAGCTTTCTGAAAGCGATTCCAATGCAGCAATTGTGAATTATTTTTTATTTATACAAAAGAAAAAGTCGCAATTAAGTATAAAAATAAAACGATTATAAAACTTTTAATACAATAAAACTGAAATAAAGCTTCAAAATCGAAGTATCGATCACACTTTCCCCTTGAATAACGAACTTTTTCCCTCGGACATGAATCGCTTCATTCAACGTGAGCCGCCACCCACACCTTGTCGGTTATCACGTACCTGGATTACTGTATAGATTATATTGTATATATAGTGAGAAAAAATAGCATCTCTGGGAATCTTGCAAATTAGTCTAGAAAGGCATCAGAGACCCCCTCCTCCCGTGTAAATCACATTATTCGGTAGGTACTCGAGAGAATTACTGTAGACAGTCGCTGTCGGTAGAGGCTGAACACCCGCTTCACCTGTCCTCGGGAAAGGTGTTCTCGTCACGAGAATGATAAGATTATCACAAGTAACGCAAAAACCATATATACACAAAATTCGCGCGAGTATCCGTGACGGGAGCTAAGTTTTTTTAGTTTTTTGATTAACTTCAGTCCGAAATCTTGCGAGAAAATTTCTCCGAAACGAATTTCGAATTTCGAATGCGAAAATCCCAAAAAGGGTGAAAATAGTGTTTTCTTGTGTTGCGTGCAAAATTGTGTAATTACAGATTGAATTTGGTGATTAAAAGGTGTTCTTCTTGAGTGCTTACCTGGTGTGCGGGGTATAATTTCAGACTGCTTTTATCTAATAATCATAGTCACATGTTGCGAGAGGAGAAAACAAGGAGAAAAAATACAGAAAAAAACAACATAAAGAATACAAAAGGAAAAAAAAATGAAAGGCCTTAACCCAACCAGAATTAAGTTCGTTTTTATGTAATCAAACCGCCAGCAATAACTTGGAGTGTTGTTACCTACATTCCACCTGTTTGCTGTTTCAGTTATCTACATAAATGATAACATATGATAAAAAGAATTAATTTTTTTTCTGCCTAATTGTGCTAATTGTGATATGATGCCTTTAAAATTGCCGAGAGAACATTAATTAACATATTTTACTGCTAGGCCGTTAAGCAACTTACCTTTGATATTTTGCTTGATGCTTTTTATTTTACCAAATAAAACAAGTTATTAACGTATAGTTAATCTTCAGACATTATCTTTTTGTTTAGGTCTTATCTTAATTCCTTGTATAGTAGTATGCTGCTAGTGGCTTTAGATGTTTGCTCATTTTCAAAAAATCTCCTAACTATCACATACTTGTAAATGTCAACTGAAACTAAAAGGACTATTAACTAGCAAAATAACATATCGGAATAGTGGTTTGTTATGCTCTGGAATATTTAAATATTTAATTATTAAAAAATGTAAATCTTAAAGTATTTTTATGGCACTTTTTTTAAGTTTATGGGCAAATCGTGAACAATGGAAGGCATTTTTTAGGATCACATCTCTCCCCTGAGTTACCTAGGCCACGATAGTTTATTCGTTTGTCATCGCTTTAGTGTTGACCCCCTAACCCGGTTACTCTAAAGGTGCCGGCCCTTAGAACGCGTTAACGCGATGCGTGCGCAAGAAGCGTGTGACAGTCCGGGACGCGAAGCATTCGATAGACCCGATGAACGCTTTGTACTTGTACGATATTTCATTTCATTTTATGTTTTCAGTTGACTTGTATTTCGTATTCATATTTTTGAGCTTCGCATACTAGATGGATTAAAGACTGAAATTTCAAATTATGTATGCAACAAATAAACGTCAAACGCGCCTATCGCATGAAAAAGTTGAAAATTAGTCAATTTCAAGCGTTTGTAGCTTTACTTGCGTGTGTCGCGGCAGTCATTGGGACTGCCTCTATTAAAAAGCATTTACTTTAACTGAAATGTCACACGCATCTTACGCCTTTAGTTATCGTAATTTCTCCAGTACTGACCCAGACCGACTCGTCCAAAGATGCCTACGAATGACGTCGATGACAAGATCGCTTCATTTGACAGTATGTTCCTTGATCTGTTTGATGAGTGTGTACCGCTGCGAAGTAAAACATTATCAGCAAGGTCGAAATCGCTGATTGTTGAAAGAGAGTTTCTTTTCCGCTGGACACAACAAGTCAACAGTGATTCTGCGTTTGAATCGGGAACTCCTCGGATAAGTCACTTCGAATACGAACGCTGTTGGTTGAGCCATCGTACGACGCTTGGAGAAGTTGGCTGATTTTCAATGGCACGTGTTCAATTTCCAAGGCTCTCCACAATCTGTTCCAATCGATGCAATCAAAAGCGGATTTGAAATCGATGAAAACGATTACAGTTCGTTTGCCGCAACGAATTCTTTCTTCCATTAACTGACGGAGTGCGAATATTTGATCAACACATCCTCTATGTGGTCTAACTCCAGCTTGTTCCTTCCCACTCATTTGCACTCGATGTTTCTGTAGCCTCGATTGTATGATTTTCGTGAATACTTTGCCGACGATCGAAAGAAGGCTAATAACGCGATAATTCTGGCATTCCCGACTATAGCCTTTTTCAAAATATGGACAACGATCGCTTTCTTCCCCGCCGACGGGAGACGATCCGAATGCCATATATGTGTTATGAGGACATGGAGTCGTTATGAAAGGACATCACCTCCGGCTTTTATAATCGCGGTGGTCACTTGTTCTATTCCCGGCCGGCTTTTCTATTTTTCAGCGATTTTATTGCCGTCTTCACCTCAATAATTGTCAGTTCGGTATCGAGAAGCTGATTCGTCGGCTGTTCGATAATTGACGGTTCGGGTGCTGGACCTTGTGGCGGATCGTGGTTGTACAGCTGGTGGAAGAATTATGTCCACCGCTGAAGGTGCCCATGGAAAGAAGTCACGAAAGTTCCATCCGATTTTATGATGTTGTCGTTTGCTGATGTTGTTTTGCCGCCCGTCCGGTACTCGTGCCTCGACGCCGCGTCTTCCATGTCGGCTGCAAAACTTTATTCCAGTACGCTTCCCGTTCCGATTTATGTTCTGTCTTCTTTATTCAATCGTCGGTATTGCTCAAAGTCGACGTGTTTCATTCGCTCCCCCTGATCGACGAGGTGCAGGCAGCATTCCGAGATCCATGGCTGTGTCCGTTTACGGATAGGTGCACACAACTCCAATACACTCCCCACAATAGATTCCGACAATTGTCTTTCTTCTACATCGATATCGGCCGGTATGGCGAGCGCCGCGAATTTGTTGGATAATGCCATTTGAAGCTCTTGCAATTTTTCTTGGCTGGTGGTGGCGCTGTTTCCCTCCTTGCAATCGCATCTGTAATTTCACTCGAACAAGATAATGGTCCGATCCGCAATCGGGCCTACGCGTTACACGTACGTCTTTAAGCATCGATCAGAGTCTTGCGTTGATCAAAATGTAGTTTAACATCGCCGAGCCTTTACCGGATGGATTTCGTCAGGTGAGTTGGAGTTTGGTGGATGGCGGAAAATGCTGTTACCAACGATCAAGTTGTTTGACGCTGTGAAGGAAAGCAGGCGTTAATAAACCCGTGTCTGAATTTGCCAATCGTTCCTTCCCATCGGGTTCGATCAGCTGCTGAATGTGCATTGAAGTCCCCCGCGAGTATTATTAACTCGGTTCGAGGTATTATATCCAGCGTCTGTTGAAGCTAATCGTAAAATTCGTCCTTATTCGAGTCCATGCTGGTCTCGGTTGACCCATAAACGGATACGATATGGGTCTTGATCGTTCCACCGATGGTTAAAACTGCCAAACGCTCCGATATTGTTGGAATGAGAAAACGCTGCTGGTAGCCCGTCGATCGACCATAAAGCCGAAGCTGGCCTCTCGTCTCTCACCACCGGAATAGGAAAACGTCATCGTTTCGGCGATTGTTGGCGGGACGATCGTCAATATCCCGGATTCAGCAAGTCGTAGTTCCGATAGCGCAGCAACTGATATTTTGCATTTCAATAATTCCATTGCTATGATTTCCTTTTGACCGACATGATGTTCCTGTTCCACGCGGCACATTGAATTTCCAGTGTGACTAATTTGGGTGTACGGCCAGTAACCCACTTTTCACCAGCATCCCTGGTCCTTAGCGCTGGCGCATCAGTTGCCCCGGATGTAGTAGCATTATTTCGTGAATAGTAAGTCCGTGTATCCATGCGGTTTCTTGCCTACTTAAGGCTATCATTTCAATCAAAGACGATTCTCTGGCCAACCTGACATTGTCAGTCGTTTCGTTTTCATGAGGGCCAGAAAAGTCGATCTGCGCGCATAAATTTTCGTCGTCTCAATGAGCATGTGAGTCAACGACTAAACATTACATAGAGCTCATTTTCCATAATTCTGTCGCGGGGATGGATGTTTATGAAGTACATTGCGCGAGCAAAGCGAATAAAAAATTGTTTAGTCTCTCTGGGGCCTCTCGCAGAATTTTTGTGCAGGGCCTCCAATTGTCTGTACTAACATCTAACATCTAGTCTTTCATATCCCATTTAGCTTAGGAAATTTTCAATAACAGACAGTCTAGAAATTGACTAACTAAACTAAAAAAACCATGTCACCGCATTTTACTGTTATACGTCTATATTAATCACAGCTACTTCCGACGCTATATTACAAACATTACTTCCAATAGCAATTTTTGCATAACCATCATTGCCAAAATCTGTTCCCCAGGAATTTCGAACAATATAAAATGGATCCTCAGCCGTCAGATCATAGCCCACTACCTGCACAGCGTGATTGGGTGGCCCATCACAATGATACTTTATAACGCCTCCAATATAGTTCTTCCACAAAGCAGCATTAACCGAGGCCACAACTGGTCCATCCCGAGCTAAGACTGCAACCATGTAAAGCTCATATCCTGTAAAACTGTTGTAAATATTTATAAGGATTAAAACCATAATTTTATTTTTGACTTACTTTAAACATGAATAATCCTTCACTCTTACAGTCCTCGCTTCCTTAGGCAACAACTTCAGAGAGCTGGGATATTTACAGGATCTCGCTGAATTTTTCGCCGAAGGATAATACTCCTCGGGAAGGATACTAATATTTTTATTCTGAATCCACTGTAGTAAAGTACAGGTATTGCCTCCTACACAGCCGTAGTTGTAGTTTTTCGCGCAATCTATCATTTGTTGCACGCTCAGTTTAATCGGTGAAGTCAGATTCAATTTGTAGGCGAGAAGAGTCTCAATTGTTCCAATCACACTTTGGGCGTAGCAGGAGCCACAAACTCCTTGGTTTCTGATTTCTGTCACGTAGCCATTTTGTCTCCAGTCTACTTTGAGGGGAAGTCCAGTTAGTTCGAAACCTAGTTTTTTGCTATATTCTTCTACTTTTGATGATGGAACTTGTGCGTTTTTCGTGTTCTTTTTCTTCGCACGGAGATAGTTTTTCGAGAATTCGTAGTCATCGAGATCTGAGAATTTTGTAATTCCAAATTTTGCAGTGTTTTTTCGTTGATTCTCATTTAAGTAATTGATGTTTTCGATTGTTTTCTGAAATTGTAAAAGATTTAGCATTAATACGGGTAGAAGTTCACTAATTTTTTTTTATCATTAAAAGAAACGAGACGGTCGGGGTGATTTTAAGAAACACCATTTGATTTTTACCTCAAACAATATCATAGAGCAACTACTTGTCAAATTAGTTCAACATTTAAAATGCATTTATTTATTATTAGTAGCATAATAGGCTCATTAATTCATTCACTCTTTAAGGGCACGTCTTAGTGGGCACTGCCATCTATTTTATTTGGTATATTGTGCCAACCCTCGTTTAAAACCTTCCACGTTAAGGCTATTGATGTTGAAAAGGCTTTGTCGCCGGAATCCACATTGCAATAACGTTGTTGTTCCAGCTGAGGGATTTCAGGGGTTGGGAGAGTCTCAGTATAATACTCGCAAGGACGCCAAGGCTGATACTTTTTGCCGCCGGATTTGGAGTAGTTCTAGGCTTCATTATGGATATATTAAATTTTTTGTCTGAAGATTTTTCAACGGGCTTTTCGAACCGGATGACTAGAGTCTTCATCTTTTTTGCCGGGTTATCGTGGCCTGGAAGATCAGCATTTCTTTCCTTCTTAGGAGCAACGTAGAGTTTAGCAGGTGGGCCTCTAAGTAAATCTTCTTCCAATGAAGGAGTGATATCAGCGAAGTCCATTGCGTTTTGCTGCCCTCATTGATGATTGATTCCCAAAAACTCTCCCCTTTACTGGAGCCAAGTTCGGTACCCGCTTCGACAGAGCTCCGTATTATGATGTGAGGGCAAGAAATTTTGTATATGGGGGTTTTCGAGTAAGGCGAGTAATCCTATGCAGCCTATTCTATCTCGAACCCCTCAAGTAACCTTAGTGTTCCGATATATTAAAATCCGAAACTTTTGTTTGGGAGTTACTCTTCAAATGACTGCTACAGAATTCAGGTGCATTTTAGTTTTGTTTTTTTAGAAAAAATACTAGGCCCAAAGTTTCATATCGATCGGAGGTGATTTACTTGCCGTACTATTGAATGAATGCACTTGCAGTGACATCATCGGGAATTGCATCGACGCTACTTGATGGCGGATGTACAGTGCATTCAAGAATTGGAAATTTAAGTGCAGGCGGGAAATGACAATTCCACACACATTAACATCTCGTGCCTGGATAAAATACGAGCGCACGTGCATTGTAATTTCCCCTTTGAAATTCGTTTACGGGGAACAACAATCTCCCATAGCATCAGACCATGATAAGAGTGGCCGTGAGACCGTTGAATTGTGATTGGGAGTATGAATGAGCGAGCGATCGAACGGAGTGACACCTTTCTTTTCGAATGTACTGCCCATGGAAAAAGCGATTTTGAGATTCCCAATTGTTTTGGCGTACGCCATACTATTGGCTTATGGGTGCAGCGCACACCGGGCTCCATCTAGTTATAAATAAATGTTTTTCGATGTAATTCGTCTTAGTCCCCAGTATCACCTTTTTTTAATGATTAGGAACAAGCTGAAATTTCGTGAGCACCTTCCTTTTGACGACACGCGAAAACTCTCGATAGTGGTTACTAATGAAACGCGTGGGCGTTAAAGATGTCGGTTTGGCGATGGCAAAATTTTTATTAGTAACTATGTATTTGTTTGTTAGTTAAATCAAGAGATAATATCCTACAAAATTGATGGTCCAACCGTGCCACCCCTACATGCGCAAATAACTAGGTCATGAATAATTACTAGTAACAAGCTGTTTTTCACTGTTGGTTAGTACTCGTGCCAACAATAAGATGGCCACAATGTCTTACATGGTAAGTGGCCCGATTTCCCAGTCCTATACGCTTCATAAAATTGTGTAATTATTGTTGTTAAGGTTTTGAACGAAAAAAGAAGAAATTGCACGTTTTTTAGTTTGAAGAATTTCCAGAACTAAAAATTAGCATGTCATGCCTGGGTCATACATAAAACCGGTTTGAGTTGAGGACCGAGTGACGAATAGGGTAATTTACCCCATTAAAGCATTTTTCACTTCAAATGCAGTTTAAAAAAATACAGATCCCAAAAAGGGGCCAATTAACTACTACGGCCCGCGGAAAAAGCAAGTGACAAGTGATGTCTTCTTGGGAAGTTCAAGCAAGCAAACCGTACATTCGGCTTCTCGACGCGAATGCTAAGCTTGCTTCTCTTGAACTATCAAAAAACGTTCAGAAAAGCCTTTACGTCTAAACTCAAATGCTCTCGTTTATAATGGACCAATTGACCAGAGTTTGGAGAATTGAAAACAAACATTGCTTGGAGTCGTTAATACACAAAGTTCCACTTTTTAATGTTTGGCTGACAATATTTTTAATAACAAAACAGGACAAATTTCTTTAATATATATCCAAGGATACTCTGTGGCAGTATGGATTCGGACTAGAGATTCTTAAATGGTATTCGGAATTCTTAACCCATAAGACCCCGAGGCCGTGGGTATCCGTAGCTACGGAAATGAAATAATCATATTGATTAAATAGACTAATGCCGAAGCGTCGTGCAACGCAATTTTTCCTCAAGCTGCACGTCGCATCGTACCTTCAACCCAGTAGGAATAGGCTGAACGAAAACACGAAAGCAGCACCATATACGAGATGAACTAACATTGGCCCCACCATCACAGTGGAAGGAATATGAACTTGAAACACAACACTCCTACACCTAAAGTGGATTAACTATGGGCCTGGTGCTGAAAGTCGAGTCGTGGTTTGTGACAAGTCGTTTGAATCGAAGAAAGTAACGTTTTCGTCGAATTATGGTTTTCAGCATAGAGGCCTAAAGTGGAAATACTAAGTTGAGTTTAGGCCCCTGTACTGAAGGTCGTGATTCGACTGAAACGTTACTTTCTTCAACTCAAACGACTTGTCGTGTCGTGATGACTCGAATTTCAGCACAAGGGCCTATAGCAACCAATACATCTTGGAACTAAAAACATGTCCATTCTTGCCAAAAGCCATTCAACTGCAAAATAAGGCAGTAAATGTCAGATCTAGAAAGCCTCTGAGCATTTGAACACTTAAAATCTCGTTACACAATTTATTCTTCTGTTGCACCAAAAAATATAATATCACCAACATCAATCTCTTACCTTAAATATTTCGAGCCTCTTTACATACTCAATCTCATTTCCATGATATGTCCGATTGTACGTAATAATAAAACGCCTAAAAATCTTATCAGTTGGATCTTCCCTGATTGGAATACGCACAGGAATAGCGAAAAACAACAAAAGGAAACAAATTAATCGGAAGCTTACATCTGCCTCCATTACTGATGGTAGTGTCAAGATTGCAATGCACCACTCAACTAAAGAATTTATTTTATCAAAATGAATGGACACAACTCCCACGGGAGCCATTAATCTGCAAGGAGCAGGAAAGTAATCTCCTTCCAACTTTATGGTGGGAATTATTATCATCCCCGGCCTGAATGATAATGATAATAACCAGCGATTTGTCTTTACTAAACGGAATTTTTTTTATTTACTTTGACGAAGATTTTTGTGATAAACGAAAAATCAAAAACTGCTTGAAATATTAGTAAATAATTCTCGGAAGAGCACAATCGCACTGTACAATGAAGTTTTGTCAACAAATATCCATAATTGTTTATCAGTAACTAATCGATTGGCTTTCGAATAGAAAAAGGTTTGTTGAGAAGATACTACCCTGCTGCATCGGTACATAGCCACAGTTTAGGCGATTAGCACTCCTAGCCATAAAACCAGAGGTCCATGTTTCCATACCACGCAGCGGTATGTTTCTTTGCTAGATAACATTTCTTATTGCTGTCCTTCTCTACAGCATAATAAATGAAGTATCCATCTCCTGTTCAATTGCCCATGTATTGATTCGAAGCGGGTGGAGTAAATCCGTTGGCTATTGGCTCTTGTTTCATTTGTCTATCTGTATTATCTCTTGGACCCGAGGCTTCTATTCGACATATGGCTTCTGTGATGGTACTGTCGCCAGTACATTGGGCCGTTTGACACTGTAACAGTATTATCAGTCACGTACAAATCTTGCCGCTCTAAGCAGCAAGTCTATTAGTTTTACGAATAAGATTATTTGATAGGTATATTCAGATGATTTTGCATCTTTCTATTTTGAAGAATTTCCTCTAATTCATTCAAGGCGCTATCAAAAGGACTGCACAGAGGACATGGGAGCGCATATTGACCAGGGACTTTTTGTGAAATACAGAGTTAAGTAAAAGCAAACCAGAGTGGAATAAGTAGCATTTCTGTCATTCACTAGCTCTTCTTAATAGGATATACTGTGTTATCGAATAAATATTGTCTTAAAGAGAGTAACCCAACGATCCACGGATCTAACAAAATGCGCTTAACCTCTGACTCGACACTTGCATGGACCTTCATTTCTTCTTAGAAATTTGGTCTTATTTCATACCTGCCTCCTACTCCTCTAGCTACTTACTTTATTATACAGACAATTCCAACCCAAACATACACCAACCCTGGTTTGGTGGCACTAGATATTGTCAAAACCTATAAGTAATATTTATGTAGTCTTCAAGAATTTTTGTAGCTCTACAGAGCTTGACAATAAAGATACGCAATCGGTAGATCGATTAAATACTCCTGGCTGAGTACTTGTCACTCGTTTAGGTACTCGATTCCTTGAGGATCTGCGAACTGCCTTAGCATAGGCATTACTGTATTTTCGGCTGAAACAGATTACAAATACTTATGTAGCTTTCATCCTGAATAAAAGAACGCACATATGAATATATAAAAATGCGTCTGCCAGAGGTATGCACGCCCCTGTTACAGATATGAATGTAGTTCATTCTAAACTGGAGTATCGTTTTACCATGTAGTCCTCAACTTAGTACTAACCACGTCCAATGCTGCTTGACCTATGCCATCGAACGAGATTGATAGATAAGATAAACTTCTGGTTCTGGATGGTAGTTAAGCGAATACTCCCCCGTCAGGAACTCTGTTATTATTTTAAGCCCCCACCCCTTGAGATTTAAAAGTTTGCCCGCTTTAGCTTTATCGATTTGGATGAATCTTTTAGCTTTACCAGCACCCTGGGTCTTTGTCCAGCTATGAAGAAAGACCCAATTTTTGATGGCCGTTCTTACGTGGCAGCTTGCTAAGATACAGAAAGGTTCCGGATCGATAAGTGATGAGTTTCATTACCAATGTGGCCTTCGTGGCCCAGAATCCCCTTCAGCGTAACACTGTTGTTCCTGCTGAGAGATAGGAGACAATCCAGGACAGCAGCAGCTTGACAGCAGTTATACCCTTGACACACTGCAGCATCGAATGAACATTGCAGTATCATTCGGCTATGAATGATCATTCGCGCCCAGTATGTCATGTCCAACGTTCATTCAACAGCTTCATTCGTCATTCAATCGAATGAAGTCAAAATAACTTCATTCAATGAAGATGGAAGTGAAATTGGGAAATTATCGAACAACTTTCCATGAAATTTCCAGTAGAATTTCCAACTGAAATACCTAACTGTCAAACTGTCATTCAGATTTCAGAATTTTTTAAAAAGTAGTAGGTTCCATTGTAAATAACTGTTGTTGGGCCTCAATTAATAATTTTTATTAAATTTAGAATTATAAACCACTATGTAATCACTTTCAGTTCATATATTTAGCAGTTTGTGTAAAGTTTCTATTTTGACAGTTCCAATGAACATTGAGAAATGCAGTGTGTCGCTTCTAAAATGAATGATCATTGAAAGCCAATGAAGTTGGAAGAATGCTCATTCGTTTTTGCAGTGTGTCAAGGGTATTAGAGCTTTTTGGAGCTCTATTAATACAAGTCTGAGCACACTACTGGATGGCGACTCGATACCTCTATCTGAAAAACAGTGGGGGTAGTGTCCAGAGCCAGAGCCATATTTTGCTCCTTGGGCCATAAACGCCCAGCTCTACCCCTTTATCAGTTTTGGAACCGTCCATGTACCAAAACGCCGTGCTTCTTCTAAAGAAAGGCCTGCCATTCGCCACTCTGACCTACTTCGAATAAATCGTCGTAACCGGTTTGTCGAAATAAAGAGTGGCAGGAATGGTATCGGATGGATGGATGAATGGCTCCCGACAGAGCCTCCTTTTTCACTACTTGGTGTAGCGGAGGGAGGTTCAGTAGGGCCTCCATAGTCGCAGTCGGACAGGTGCTTTTGGCCCCTTTGGTTTGGTCTTCACCCACCATGAGATAGTCGCATACATGACCTTACGACCGTCGTATATAGCCAAAACATTAACCTAGGTTTGAGGCCCCAGGTTTTTCCTGCAAATTGTCGACAAATATGGAGAGATGTAATCGCCTTGCCAGTTACTCTCTCAATTTGGCATTTTCAGGAGAGCTTTTGATCCAGGATTATGCCTAGACATTTAGCCTCGTTTGAGAAAACCATTTCTTTGCCATTCAAGGAGGGAGCTTTTAAATTTAGAATCCTTCTATTAGTAAATGGTACGATGACAGTTTTTTGTGGGCTAATATCCAAGTTCTTGCTATGACACATATGAAACGGTGTTATCATGACCGCCGGTAATCGTTAGGACGATATCGTCTGCATAGGCCTGTGCTTTAAATCCCCGACTATACAGGTCGGCAAGAGGTCGTCGATCTCCATTGACCATAAGAGGGGTGATAGGACGCCCCCTTGAGGACAGTCTTTAGCAGCTATTACCGTAATCGATTCACCAATCACCTCAACAGTTATCAATCTGCTGCTGAGAAGCGACGTGATCCATATCGCAGTGGGGATGAATGCCTTTTCTTCCTTGACCCTCAGAGACTTCTTAATATCTCTCACTAACACATGAAAGGCAGTCTTTGAGGATCTGCCCGGCCGGTAGGCAAAGAAGTGGCCTCTCTCAAACACCTCGGAATATGGGCCATCGCAAAGCTACCCCGAAATAGTGGTAGCAGGATTTGTTAAGATCTCTTCCAAGCCTCTCTGAATGAGTGCTGGGAAGAGGTGGTCTTTTTCAGAAGCCTTAAAAGGATTGAAGCGGCCCACTCAATCTTACCCGCAGTGAAAATCCTGTTTTCCAAGACTTTGTTCCTATTGTAGGACCGGTGGGCAAGTACTACCTCCGAATCAATGTTAGGTTCCAAGACCAATCCAGGGTTAGTTACGTAAGAACCGGGGAAATGACACAAAGTTTACTTTTGCTTCAAAATATTTCCGTTATAATTTGTTTCTTAGGGGGTGCTCAACTAAGAAGTAGGAAATGTCTGGTGTATACTAACTTTTGACACTGACTGTCCAGATTTTCATCAAACCCATGAGTGCAACGAGTTTTAATCGGCCAACCGGCTCACAATCGATAGTTTTGGTTGTACATATACACTTCCATACCCCTCTCAGTTCTCAGGTTCCATAATCCAAAATTGATATTTTTTTTATTTTATTGACAAAATTAAATTAGTTCGAGCTTTTTTCTAACTTGTCTCGGATTCAAAATTGATATTTATTTTAGATAAGTAAATTTTTATCCACTGTTCCAGTAAATCTTTACACAACGTCTTCGCTGTCAGATGTTTTATATGTATTATTTATTTATTTATTTATAACAAACCGATAATAGACAACTACATTCCATTTTTTAAGTTAAAATTTAGTAATCGATTGTTGCTCAAAAATTGTTCAGTTGACATTTTCAAGCTGTGGTTTTATAAGTAAATTATTCTCCAAAAATTAACAAATAAATCAACGTTTTAGTATGTATGACTGTGACTGTGAAAATATGGACAATTAAAAATTAGCTAATAGTGCAATAATCGCTGGATAAAGCCAACATTTGAAAGGGAACCGACCACAACGATAATTAGTGGTAGATGCTTTGTTTATTCAAGTGACAATGAAGCAAACATTTAGTGAATTTTGTCAAGTTCGTTTCAATGTCATACTGGGAGCATCAGTTGTCATCGGAGCTATTGGCGGCATATGCTTATTTTACCACAGGAAAAAGTTTTTTAGGTAAGTGCATAGTATAACATTTATTATGTCATCACAATTCCATGATATGTAAACAGTAAAATCAAGCACTATAAAAATTTTGCGTTTTGTATCACAAAAAGATTATTTGATTGTAAATTTGGCTGACGCCGCCACGACATTCTTTTAAGTTTGGTACCGAGGACGCGTTGCCTTGATTATCTTGGCTTACCTGCAGCCCACGGCAAATTTAGAGCAATGGTATAGTAAAAAGAAAACGAAACCAAAAGAAAAGGAAATCAAGAAAAATAATTACATATGCCTTAGTCTTAAAAATATATAAAAAATGACATAGACTTCATATAACCAAATTCACTATACATAGTCTAGTTCAGCGGTCGGCAACTTATGGCACGCATGTCACTAGGTGCCACGTAAGTAGATCTCTGGTGGTACGAAGACAATTCGGAAATGTGTATTAAATTAAAATTTTCGTTATTATATTAAGGCCCCATTCCCATACAAGCCGCCGGTAGGCCGTAGCCTGAAGGTTACACGCCTTGAGGCCAAGTATAACAACACACTCACCAGCCCCCAACTGGATGCAGTCCAGGAAAACTGACAAAAATCTTTATGGCTGTGGGTATTTATCGTCAGTCCGGGCCGCCTGAAGACTGAAATTGTATTCATTCTAAAAATTTCGTTGAGGCTATGTACATTTTTTCACTTGAATTCACGTGGTCACCGGATGCCTTAAATCCTCATCGCTCAGTTAGACTGAGTAATGTATGGCCTTCAACGTGCATGCCCACCTGGCTTAATGTTTAATTATTTTTTTAAGGCACGCTTAATGTGAAGTAGTTGTATAATTATCTGTTGTGCGGCACGCTTATGCATTTGGGTTTCCGACCGTAGGTCTAGTTAATATTAGGCATGGTAGTAGGAGATACCGAAGAGGCCAAAAGCGATAATTACATAGTTGCTGGAAGAGGTGGGAGGGGTTATACCGAAGTCGCCCGTTATCCCGACGCAAACCATTCTTTGACTTGATCCAGTCTAGATATGTTATACTCTTTGAGAAAAACGTCCAACCATACGGCGGAGGCGTTTGGCAGTGTAATGACGTCCGTTTTAGCCAGAACACCATGCTTCTAACTCCAACTCTTGAAGTTCTGTTTACAGGCACAGAAAACTATACTGGAATTCCATGCCATTTCTACGATATTGAGCTTCCAATTCAGCTTTAGATCCAAAAAAAACCAAAGTACTTATCGGAGTGGGATAGGCTCAGTAATCGACCATTGGTTGAGGATGGACTTAAACTGGGTATTGTACTCCTTTTAGTGAAAAACATTAGTTCTCTCTTTTCCGGCTTTACGAATAACTTGTAGCGGTTGGATCTTGTCGTAAAGCGGCCAAAGTAAACTGTTTGCAAATACTCCTTTTTATAAAGGAGAACTGTGATTGAAAAAAATTGGTTTCCCATAAAAAGTGATTTAACAAGGTTTTAATTCAATAAGCTCCCCTTAAGTATTAGGTCTGGCAAAAAGAAATGAGATCTTAGGGGTCGTCCATAAATTATAAATTACGTGAGGCGATTTTTGCGAATTTTGCTCCTCCGCCCCTGTGGTGAGATGTCGTGTGATTTGGCTCGACCCCCTCCCCCTTAACTCACGCGAGATTTTTCAGATTTTAAAAAAGTCTCTAATGTTTAACACGTTTACGTATTTACGGGCCTAACCCCAAACTTTAATTATAGATAACTGATAATTCGATCTCCTAGTGGCCTCTCCTATATTCCACTCGCTTTTTTGGCTTGTACTGGACACCCAACTACCAAAACGTGAGCACTCATATCCAACAAGAATTTCATTACGCTAAAATTCGGCGAGGGCCCCTCCTGTAGTTCTATATTCTAATCGCCTTTTCACAGGTCAGTGTTACTTGGCTCGTACTTGGTTCGTCGAGTAACGCGTTTGGCTGGCCGTTGGTGGCTAAACAATCCATGGGCTACTATGTTACTTTCCGGCGTTCGCATAAAATTTTTTTGTATCTGCGGGTGTGTGCGTGTATCTTAAGGCCCCTTTTCACAAACAGATCGACAGCAGGCCGTGGCCTGAAAGCTTATGTAGTATCACCACCCACCTCCCCGGCCACCAAATGGACGGGGTCTGTAGTCCAAGAAAACTTTATATTTGTGGGCATTGGTCATCAGTTTTTGCCTGAAGATCGATCTTCTATTCAGTCTCAAGCCGTGAATTTACGGCACGAATTCACGCCGTTTCCAGTCGGACCTGAAAGCAAGGTACGGACTAAGCATGAAAACCATCCACACTAGCATTCACGCTTGTTCACGGGTGTTCATGTCGTGAGTCTGGAGCCGCCTTAAGGCACAAACATATTGACGCGGAGACGGTGATAGCGAAAGAATTTCCCATGCATTTAATTTCTCCATGCCGCACTCCTATTGCGTCAGCAAATATCGTGGTAAATATTTCAAAGGGCCTTTAGAGTTTTCGTTGAGGCCAAGAACATTTTTGCACTTGAATTAAAAACATGCTATGCTAACTTTCGTCTTCGCCTGTGTGTCTGTAATGTATCATGACGTCACCTACATGCCACAGCCTGTCAGGCGGATACCTGAAGTCTTGATCTCCCAATCAGACTGAGTATTGTGTGACTCTCATCGGGTCGGTTGTGCTTGCGTGAATGGGGTTCTTTAGTGGAGAAACATGTTTTAGGTATTTAATTTAACCCAGTTTTCTAGCAATTTCACACCGTTTCTTGAGGAAAAAAATTACGAGATATTTTCCGAGACCCCATCTCTCCCCCACGTGAGATTGGGTGAGATTCAGCTCGACATCCTCCCCCCCCCCTTAATGGACGACCCCTTACCAATAATTTTTAGTATTGCTTGGGAAGCAATAACGGGGAAAGACGAACTAAATGAAACAAAGAGCATCACCACAAGAAACATTCAAATAATAGTCTTCCCAGATGACGACATATAAAAGGAAGTTTTTAATCTACATACTTAAAAGGAGACTCCTTCAAAAATTCGGAAAAAAATTTGAGTATTTTTATTGAAAACTATTGTTATGTTTTGTAACCCTTTCGTTTCGGTAAAGGTCATATTGCACGTGTCCAAGTTACAAATTTTACTTTATATGAGTTAATTATTTTTGCTTCCGGCATTTCTAATCCCAACCCTTTATAACAATATATAGAACAAACTTTTGTTCATAAATTTTACACACAAATTACTCAGCTATAAAAATCATAAAACATTTACCTACAAAACTTACCAGCCATGATTTATAAATTCCCTCCTCTCTTCCTGTGCCCGTCCATTCACAAATTCACCTTACGCACAACACCGACCGTAATCAAATATTTTAGGGCCAAATCACCTCATATGCCACCACACACTCGTACATACATAAAATTCGCTTAACCCCCAATTAATGAAACTGAAACCGAGCCATGTTTTCACTTTCACCCCTCTCCCCAGACGAAGGTTTACCTAGCCGCCAGAAAATGTTACCTGGAAAATAACGTCCAGGAATAGTGAACTCTCTATAGGCATGCACATGTACCTTCACACATGGCGGTAACCTGTCAACTGTGAAGTTCAGAACGGAAGTGGCCCACAATACAACAGGCATTGACCAGTTGTTACCAAACCCGCCGTTGGTCGCCCGGTACCTGAACGTCAGTAACCGTGGGTGAGCAATTTTTCACCTGTGCTTTTTTTATTCAGTTTGATTTAGGTGCGCAAATTTAATGCTGCTACTAAACTATTTGTATTGGAATTTTAATAATTTTCATTTAATGTCGGCGTTAGATTTGGTGTGAAAATAATTTATTTTTGGCGTAATCGGTTCGGCCGGTACCAATATTGTGCTCGTGGGAAAGTGCAGTTTGAGTTCCTGAGTTCCAGTGTAAAAAAGAGGAAGTAGTGATTACGTGGAATACAAGTTGCTATGACGCAACCCGAAGTGCTCAAGTTTCATTGTTAATGTACCTGGACGGGGTGATTTAAGTTGTACTTGTCGAGTGGATTTATGCTATGGGCATACTTTGTTTAAAAAAGATTTGTCAATGAACCGAAAATGCATGGGTCTTTGTAGGTAAGTTTGTGCTGTAAAGCTTTAGTGCTATTCTAGTACAAAACTATATTGCAATATACATATTTCTCCAATTTCCACATAACTCATACGTGAAAAGTTGCAGTCTAATTAACAATCTATGAAACAATTTTTATTAAAATAAAAAACGGTTCATAACAAAGTGCTAGCGGAACCCTCTATACTTTTTAGACAACTTGTAGCTTTTGCGAACTTCTTTCCTTTTCCGTGTCATTTTTCCTGTTATCATGTTATCGCTGCCATTTAAAGCTTCTGGCCCTGGCCTGTCATTACATCAAGAAAATCCAAGGCAACCGATCTTTGAGAAATGTGTCTCAACTTTGTCTAATAAACCTCGGCGCAAACCTTTTGTCATACTTTTCCAGGGTTGATTCAGACTTTTCTTACTAATCTTTATAAACGATCTTCTCTCAATACCCCTTAACCCACTTCACTGTTTCGCTGATGACGGAGAAGAGTACTCTGTGTTAAGCCTGAACATGTAACCAAAGCGAAACCGAACCGAAAAGAAGAAAATAAATTGTATGAAAATGTATAAACTCAATTATGTAAGCTAGCGAACCCGAAACGGAGCGAAGGATATATGTAAATTCTTTCATTTTAGCTATTCAGCACTGGAAAGTACTAATCAGCTGATTGTCAAGTTTCAACGTCAAATTTTGCTTTTCTTTTGTAGGTTTTTAATTAACAGAAAAGCCATTTTAACATTCAGCATAACATTTTATAGTATTTAATTAATTTTTTAAATTAATTTATTTAAAATTAAAGACTGTTCAGTTGTTTCTTCCTTCAAAAGACAAGCAAGTGCCAGACCTTCTTTTCTCGAACGTGATATCATATCCAATTATTGATCGGGACCGCAAAAATTACAAATACCCGTATTAACCTTCCTTTTGTCTCAATGGATTGGATTGTGGATTGAGCTCATCTCTTAAAAACATTAGGTATAACTTCAACCGAGGATTTGCAATCGAATGACCATATATTCTAAATCGCTAAACAGGCTAAACATAATGCCTCGGATGTCCGAAGTACAATTTATTAGTTTCGATCTCGACAGTCGTCTTAGCATGGTTTAACAAGGCACATAACTGCCTCTATAAACTTATTGAGCCCCTGCAGCAATGTAAAAGCCCAACAAAATTTAATCGCTATTAGCATTGGTATTGAGTAGGACACGACATAAAAATAGGTTATAGGATTACAAAAGTACAGGGTGATAGTGAAACTGTAAAAAAAATTTCAACGGCTTTAGCAACTAAACCGTAACGATTCCCCTGCTCCTCTTTTACAATTTTTTGTTTCTCTGACCAAAATCTATCAACATTTACGTCGCTCATGCAGCTTAAAGAGCAGGGCATGTCCGGCTTCGTTCGAATCAGAGTGAAGAGGATTGGCTTAAAAAGGAGACTACTGGTGGCTCTCACCAGCAGGAACAATCCCAGGATGCTGGTGGTACAGTGCAATACAGTAAGGCTGGCCCGGCAGTCCTTTGCAAGGTGCTGGCCGCCCAAGTTATTTGCGTGTCTCTTGTACAGGAGGCATGGATAAGTAACGGTGCTATAAGGAGCTTGCGGCAGCCGCCTACAGCATTGCATGCAGTGATGTTCACGGCGACCCTCGGACCAATGCAGTTTACAATAAAAACACCAACTGCTTTCCAGATTAACACGGGGGGAGGGGCGCAGCAAGAGCATGATTATCTTACGCTCGGCATACCCCCCCCCCCCCCTACGAATCCAGGGACCCACCACCATCCAAAGAACTGAAGGATATCGTGGGTCACTCTAAGAGCAGCGGTCTGCAGATCTTCATAGAATGTTATGAACGCCTCTCCATTACTGGGGCCATCCGCACTTTCCCGTCGGCAACCGACAACATCATAGAAGAGATTCCGGAAGCGGGATTGCTATCGGATTGTATACTTTTTAGAATCTCAAAATTTGAGCAACCTTTTGTGCACACACAGCATAAGCTAACCTGGAGTTTTTCTAAAGTATTGCCGGGCGGACTAGTATGGTAATGGTACACGGATGGCTCTAAAATAGAGACAGGTGTGGGCGCCGGAATCTGAAGTGAAAGCCCCAGATTCATCAGGGCGGCAAGCCTAGGCACTCTAGCAACTGTCTTTCAAGCAGAGGTAAACCTCATGAGAATCTGAGAAGGACCTACCAAAATAAACGGATTTTTATCTATCAACGGCAATTAGAGCGATAAGGTCCCGTAGGACCAAGTCGAAATTAATTTGGGACTGCCAACGTGCTCTTGATGAGTTGGTTCTCAATCAAATTGCTCTTGTATGAGTCCCAGGTCACCGGGGCTTCAAAGGCAACGAAAGTGCGGATGCCCTGTCGGTCCAGAGCGGGCTATTAGGGCACCGTTCAGCTCTCTCCAAAGGGCCCTGACCGATCGCACTTTGATGAAACAACCTGAACACTATGAGGTCTTCCTGTGGCCAAGAAATACAGGATCAGTGTGTACCGGGTCACCAAAATATCGGAGACAGCGAAAGGTCACATGAATAAGGCAGATTAGGAGCAAATCTGATTGACATTGACGCCAAGTGGTGTTTAACAGCATATACTAAAGCTAAAAAGATTTTGCCCCACTATAGCAGAGATCACTCGCCGTATTGTTAAAACCGACGATCTCCTTAGCCAAATTGATCGAGGGTTGAAGACTAGCCAATCGATGCTGTGCTGGGTACGACACGATTACAAAATGAGTTTGTAAGAGGTGCATCGTTTTTTATTTTGAACCAGTACAAAGTCATGCTTCAAATGAAGAATTTTTTTCACGAGTTTAATTCTAATATGTATTAAACTGCCTCAAAGTACGAGTGAAAAATTAAGAAACCTATGCTTCCACGATGTATGCTTTTTATTTTAAAAACACACCTCGCCTCATTTCAAGTTGAATTTAACTGCCCCAAAAGAAGTAAGAAAGAAGAAACCTACGTCTCTCCACTACATATTACAATCACACCTCGCCTCATTTATATCGCTTGATACACCTCTTTCCAGTAGGACATTATTTTCGAACCGGGACATTCCAAGAGACGTCGTCCATCTAGCCCCCTATTCTACTTGGGAGATAGAGTGTGTGAGGTATAGAATCCTCTGTAGTTGTCTTTTTTTCTTTGAACCCTGAAGAAGAAAAGAGAGAACAATAGAGGGTTCTCTACCTCTCTCACTCGATGCACAAGCAGGACAAGGCTCTGGAAGGCTCGTTTGTTATTGCTCATCACTGGTTTATTGCTAAAACTAGAGAAAATAGATGCAAAAATATAATAAAGCCCCCTTGCCGGTTGTATTTTACGTTTCTCCCCAGCACAAGCTTTGTTTACCTCGTGTGCGCACATCCGGCACTGTGCCTTGTAGTGTGGAAGCATTATCATTTAATAACTAATGAAATGATTGCATTACTCTACTTCGACGATAATGGTGGCGCTCTCGGGCGGCGCCCGCGTTCACCCCCCCCCCCTCCCCCCCTAAAGACGGTACTGCCTCTTTTTTTATGTGAAAGACTATAGGCTAAGGACAGGTCCATTATACTGTTAACAATCAAGTTTTTTCGTATAGAGTGCAATGTCGAACAGAAGCTCTAGTCCGAAGATAGTGAAGAGAGGGAGAAAGTGAAGGAACGAACTGCTACAACCAAGCCGTGATATTTTTTATTACAGCTTCCCAACCATTACTATCGTGATGACCGGGATTCTGCCGGGATTCGAACCCGGGACCTCTGGGATGGTAGTCATACGCCTTTCTTACACCCTAAGCTACCGAGGCCCCCAAGGTTCAGCCAAATTCTATATCCGCCATTGCGTGCTTTTAGAGTTTTACAACTATAGTAAGGTAACACAACAGCTGCTAGCAAAAGCTTTTGCAATATTGATCAAAGTGCATTTAGACTTTCGTAAATCTCAGCTGGTTTTCTAAGTTCAGATCCTGGTGTTAAGGGTGGAAGTGTAAGCAAATCCGTGTCCTAAAATCCACGAACTGTCCAACACTCTTAATCCCTCTAGCTCGACAACCCAAAAATATTTGGTAAAAAATACGATATTCCTTTCCTGTGGGGTGTCCTTCACCACCAATCTTCAGTACCGGATTGGGGCTACCATGATTACCTACCCTCCCAGCTTCAACGCTGTCTTTAAATATTGATTACGTAATTTGTTAACTATAAACAAATTTTATACTATTCCAAATCAACTCGTTCTCATTATTAATGCATAAATAAACAAATTATTCCAAGTGGAAGTGAATATATTCTATTTTTGCATATATTTAGGCCACTCGAAAAACAACGCATTCAGCTGGAAAAAGCTTCAAAGCTAAGAAAGTCTCATTTGGAATTCAGTTGGCTTATCTCTAAGCGGTTATCGGCACACTTAACCTTCACCCGAGAGCTTTGGGACATTGTGTATTTTTTTTTGTCGCAGAAAAGAAAGTTTGAAAGAAAGTGCATCTTGTTTCCGGAACGTGTTAGGGTGTCATTGCGCCGACCTGTAATTATTTTTAATAAGAGATTTCGCGGGCAGGCGGACAAATCGAGGTTAAACAATCTTTTTTTAGCGCAAAAAATGATTTCAAAGCAGATGACACCCGGTGAATTTTAAATCGAATCAGAAATCGATCATCACCGATAAAAATGACCTGCAAGGTGAGTGACTAGAAGCAAATCGCCCTTGAAGCAACCTGGCTCCACCTGCGGAGAACGGTACTTCAGTGGGGGCGCACACTCACCTTCATTACCTTTTTATAGCGAAGGTACATCTAATAATTTAATCGGGTATGGAAATTACCAAAGTGGAATCTGGTGCCATATCGGTAGAATACTGTTGCGTAATTAATAGGCAGCTCCTCTGGAACAGTCCAGAGTGTGCTCAGCCCAGTGAGGTGTTATTAACTCTAGCTACTTCCTTAATGTCGGCTGTTTTGTATGCTACGACGAGTTTATTGAGTCTTCATTACCTGCAGATGATGGGGTATTGACGGAATTTTAATGTCACTTTAGATTTCCGCTTCAGTGGTCATCATCGGTTAACGTTCGTTTTTTGATATTTGGTTTTTGGCCAGTCGTTTCTTCAGGTAACTCCTACACGACCGGTGTTGGGAATTGTGTCACGTCCCACTGCGTCTGAGAAAAATGTTTTTCTTTTTTTGTTCTCTTCGCCATCCACCATAGCGAAGAACGCCATTAATTCAAATAAATTCAATAAGAACCTTTAAAAAAAAACTTTCTTTCAAGGTTGCGCCGCTATTTATCCAGGGTGAATTGTAGCAGTGGATTAAGTGGATTAACTGTAGCTGGATTAGGAAAGGTAATAAAGGTGGCTGTGATTCAATTTTTGTTTATTTTGAGTAAATAAATTCTGCTTTCTCAATGGTAGCAGCTGAAAAATTGAAAAAGTTTTGCTGAATATACTTCAGTGATTATTATTCGTGGGGAGTTTGAGTCACTTCATTATTTTATTTGGGAGTATTTGATAAGTTTTGGTTTAGATGTTTTTAATTTAAAAAATAAAAATAAAATCGAAGTTTCTCGAGATACTCCTAGATTCTGAAAAAATGTTGGCCTTTACACAAACTAATTCGCCTCTTGTGTGATTTACCCTTATGGAAGTATACACAAAATTCTTCCAAGAACAGTCGGCATCAGGTGTCATGTCCTTGAGAATTCGCAGGTTTACGGTTACGGTACATCTCCTCCCCCACTGGTGCCTAGTTTTAAATTAACTTCGAAAGCTATACACTGGCCTCCAGCTGCTTTCTTATCGTAGGACTTGGTATAAATCCCAATAAAATGGTACTGGTACCATTTACCAAGTGATAAAAGAACTGGTCCATGAAGGCAGAGCTTTAGGCTTCTCACAACAAGCCAATACTCATGCTATCGACTCATCCAGGATATGTACGACTTAAACCTTAACTAAAAACACCTTTTCGTCATCCACTCTACCCGCGGACCGGTTTTTTACATTGCATCGCGGAGATGGATCTAGCTGCCAATGCTATTTATGTTGCTTTACCTTTCTCTCGTGTTCTTTCAGCCTCAACATCCTTTAGCACTTTCAACCGCACCTTAGCCTCAACATCCTTTTCTACTTTCATCCTCCAACATAATCGTGTGTCCTAGGATGTTCTTCTGTATCAGTCACCACTCGGCCATCATCGGCGAATATCACGTAATGAAGGAGAACATGTTTCCGGACAGCTAGAGTTTATGTCGGGTACAGCAATATTGTCTATATTCCAAGTTCACTCAAGAATGCGTGAAGTCGTAACTCACTCTCCAACGCTTCTCCATAACCCCTCTCCTCACGTTTAGCCTAAGTCTCTGGGTCTACCGAGACTTAATTGGCCACTTTAGTAGAGCAGTTGGCTTGGGTACACTGTCTTTGAAACAAATGTGTATGCTATTCTAATGCGAAAACTAATAGAAGAGCCTATTATAACAAGCGCAATTTTAACCGATCAAGGTCGCGAACTAAAGTTGTAGAGAATTTCATTGTCAACATTTTGGGGCCTCGCACGGTGTTGTATGACCTATAGAAACCGAGATATGTACATGGAAAATTCGGGAAAAACGCGATATCTCTGGCGACCATGTTTTTTTAGATTCCGAAATTGTTTTCTTAGAAAGTCACAAGGAAGCTGCGGACCAATTTTCAGTGATTTTGGAGTTTGTCTCCTTTCGTGCGTTTTTTTGCTTTAACCCCAAAAGAAGAAAACGAGAGAACGATAGAGGGTCCTACACCTCTCTCACTTATACTCACAAGCAGGATTGGAAGGATATGGAATTCCCGGGGAAGCTCCTTTGGCTTTCAAGAGCTGGTCTTCCCCAACACTGGTTTATTGCTAGAAACTGTAGACAAAAGTTGAAAAAGAACGTATAATAAAGCGCACAAGGTTTGTTTACCGCCGTGCATATTCGGCGTTGTGTCTTGCATTATGGAGGTGTTAGGTGTTAATGAACACATATTACTAGATCGTGGCCGCACCCCCTGGAACCTGGCGTCCTAGGGCAGTCGCCCAGGTTTGCCTCTAAAACCGGTACTGGTCATATGGACAAGAAAAAGTTGGATCCTAGATTTCTTTATGATGTCCTTCCACACCCGCTTCTTGCTTTTTCTACAGAATGACATGCTTCTTCTTTCTCCAATTTTACAGTAAAAGCTTTACATCTCGAGGCGACCAACTGCCGTCACCGCATCCGCGCCAATCTGTTTCTGCCTTAAGGCGGCTCCATACTCACGCCATGAAGACCCGCGAACAAGCGCGAACGTGACAGGATAATTTTCGCGGATAGTTCGCGCCTTGCTTTTAATATCGTGTGGATACAGCATGAATTCGCGGCTTGACATTAATAGAAGTTCCGGGGGGGGGGGGGGGGGTAGCACATAAATTGTTTCAGTCGACCTGTTAGTGTTACAAAAATTTTTGTATGAAGATGTCGATTGAAACAAATTACGTGCCAGATCTTCACAAACTGACGACAAATGCCCATATATGTACATATAGATTTTTGTCGGTTTGTTTGGACTGCAGGTCCCATCCAGTTGGCGACTGGGGTGGTGTGTAGTGATACTTGTCTTCAACGCCAAAATTTTCAGGCTACGGCCTGCCATCGAGGGGACTGGGGGCCTTAAGATACGGCTAAAGCCAACACAAAAATTTCTATGCGGACGTCAGAAAGTAGCATAACAGCCACTCAATTGTTTAGCTGCCATCGGCCAGCCAAACGCGCGACTCGATGAATGCTGCAGCGTACGAGCCAAGTAGTAACCCTGACCCGCGAAAAGGCCATTACAATATAGAACTACAGGAAGGGTCTTCACCGAATTTTACGTAATGAAATTCTTGTTGAGTACGAGTGCTCTTGTTTTGGTAGTTGTGTGTCCACTATAAGCGGAAAAAGCGAGTGGAATAGAGGTGGGGCAAGTAGGAGCTCGAATTATCAGTTATCTATAATTAAAGCTTGGGGTTAGGCCCGTAAATACTTCTTTATAGTGTTTGAGATTTTTTTAAATCTGAAAACTCTCACGTGAGGTTAGGGTAGAGAGGGGGGTCGATCCAATCTCAACAGGAGGGAGGAAGGGTCGAAAAATTACAAAAATTGCCTCATTTGATTTATGTACGACGCGTTAAAAGAAACATAACGACTTTCTTCTTCTTTAAAAGCTCTTAACCCGGGATTCGGTCCTGGCTTTTCGCAACAAATGTGTCGCTCACTGTAAAATCGGTGTATGTCCATACTTCAAAACGCTAGAGGCTGATCCGGTTTGAAGTCACATACCTTCACATCCCCCGCTACAAAAATAAACCAACTCCAGAAGTGCGATTATTTCCGCTCCACCCTCACAGCGAAAGATAAGACAAAATGCGACTTCAAACTTCTAATATCACGAGCCACACCACTCCTGCATTGAATGGCATTAATGCTGATCGTTCTGTAATAGTTCTTTTTTTCTGTGTGAGGTTATTAGCCTCACGTCAACCTCACTTAAAGAGACTAGCCTAGATCATAATATTAGCCTATCTTTTCTCATAGAATAGTTCCAAGTGGCCACCGCGGTTTTGTTCGCGCTTCCCTCAGCCCGAAATATTTGCAGCACGTGCATGTTATGCCCTCTAGTCTGCTGATGGTTGACCACTGTAGCAACTGCAGCTACTTAAAAATCAAAAAGAACACCCTGTTTGCGCTCCTATCCCATTGAATAATGGAGACCTACAAAATGCAAAATTTCAAGCTCCAACAAGAATGCAAAACCTATTCAACTGCCGGATTAAAATGTTTTGTGGTAGGTTGGAACCACTTTATTTACATTTATATATTGACAATATTTATTCTTTCATTATTACTAGAACGGATATCACTTTCAAATATGCCACAGCATTTTCAAAATATCCGCAAAGGAAATTTTTGATAATTATTAATTACTTATTGAGAAAATACAATAGGTTTTAAAAATATTTTTTTTAGTTTTACATTTTTTTACTGCTCATAAGAGATTGCGTATAATTTTGCAATTAAAAATATATACCAATAAATCTTTTTTTTTATATCTTTTGCGCCTCTAAATTTTTTCCGGATATTTAGAATTGTTTAGAATGATTTTTAATAAATTTCTCATACATCATTCAAAATTGTTGATTTTTCTGTATTAAATTATTGTTAATATATAAAGAAGGCAACGATAAAATATTTCCTCTATACATATATAAGAATATTTAATAAATTCTAAATTGATGTTCTAGTCTAGTTAAAGAAAATAATAATTCATTTTGATTCACGTTTTATTTTATTTTTTGTGTCATTTTTTACAAAGCTCACAAAACTTGTCAGTAAAAAAGATAAAATAAACTTCACTGTTTAATATTAAAGCTCCAAACAAATAAAAGTCACAAACCCCAGTTTTCCTTCCAGAGAGTCTCAAGACTATGCGAATATGAGATTCCACAGCTGCTGACTAAGAGTCGCGATTTAATTATAGTCAGACAGTCAAGCGGGACGGTAACCAGTTGACGAGAAATATCAAAAATATTTTTAACGAACAAAATAAAAAATTAAAAAAAAATCGTTATTTGTTTATTTATATCTATTGTTGTTATTGAACCAAAAAATTGTGTAACTTAGTGAAAGTCTAACAAAAATAATAATAATTTAATAAAAAAATGTGCATACAAAATATAAGAAAGTGAAAAATATTTGCATTTTTTTAAAGAAAATAAATCTGTGCAGTGCGCTTAAGTTGAAATTTGGCAACGCGCTAAAAAAACAAAAAAACTGATTATCCACAATAATGTCATTATTATCAAATCTATTTGAAACACCATCAGATTGGCAAAGGACATACTTTGTTGGGACTCATACAAATTTCGCAGTGTTCATGGTGCTTTTTATGTTGTGCACAATTGAAGCGGTTATTATGAAAATCGCGACAGCATCAACAATTGAGGAGCCAGACTACTCTAGTGAATATGAAGAGGATATCTACTATGAGGAGCAGAACAATAACTATAGACGTCGCCGACACAATGGGATATTCTTCTTTTAAACAATTTAAACAAGGATGAGGATAAGGACTGAATCCAGCATACATAATATAATGTTTATTTATGCCCTATAAAACACCGCCCTTTTGCCATACGGGACGGATGGACTGCTACAAAAAAATGCATCTTAATTCTAGGCCCACGAAAAGTGATTTTAATGTTTGTTTGTTTGTGATGTGATATCCATTAACTAGGTTAGGTCAAAGCTTGTATTCTATTCTAATTATACTTAATAATAATAATAATTGTAAGTGTGATTTATACTCATTACAATAAAAGTCTGTTTATTTTTTTTAATATATATGAGAGTTTAGTGGTTAGACATAGTTTCTAAACCTTCTTTTAGTGCTGCGATCCACAAAATCAAAAAAAAAAAAATGAAGTCAAAAATCTTGCGACCCTTCACTATAATTTTGGTTGAAAGATAAAAATGCAAGCATTTCGTTCGATTTTCTCGATAAGACGCCAAAAATTGAGTCTGATGGAGACGACAGGAAAAACATGTTTGATCGGGTTCTATATATTCTTCCGTCAAATCGGTAATAAAATTCAGTTATTAAGGTCGATCCACACATATTCCTGACGGTACGCCACCTACGCTTTGCGTGTCAGTGACTTCCGTGATAATTTTCACACTGACATTCACTGACAGCACCGCCTTTTTCATATCAATGCGTGTCAGTGACTTTGCGCTTCCGTGTTCAGTTCGCTTTGCGTGTCAGTGACTTCCGTGATATTTTTTTCACTTCCGTGATAATTTTTTCACTGACATTCACATAGCATCGCCTTTTCCGTATCAATCCTCAATATTCAATGACATATTTTTAGTTTTGAAATTTTTCGGCAGTGGTCACAAGTGCATCATGGATTTTAGCGTTTAATACCTTGCCGAGGAGGAAAAGAATAAAAAGTAGAGCAGGTTAATATCATGTGGAATCTTCGGGAAGTGGAAGGAAACTTAACAACTTTATATAGAGAATTGGTGGACCACGATTCTACGAATAGTTTATTGATTTGCTTAAAAAAATCGAGTAGTTGATCCGCACAAGTCTGTACATTTATGTTGTAGGAGAATGAAATACATTTGCAACCAACCAGAAGGGTACTGTGTACTTCGATTTACCACTGTGTCGGATGTGTGGAAACTTGTGGGAATTTACTTCCATGGAATTACATCGTGCCGATATTTTTTTTTTCACTGATGCACTATTGCTACACTGAGGTCACGGATATGCATGGATCGACCTTTACCGAAAAAATCGTGGCTAACTTTTGGACGATTGTTATTACAAGGTTATACAGGGTGTATTTACTAAGCTTACAAAGCGGCCGACTAGTGATAGGTTTTGGTTAGGCGATTTAGAATGAACGGTTTAGTCAGTAGAGCCCGTTAAAAATTGTTTGTTAGGGTTCACATATCACCCTGTATTGTTACATATGATTTTTTGTACATCTAACCAAAACCTATCAACCGGCCGCTTTGTAAACGAATCAATACACTATTTATATTTAATTATATAACTTAAAATACATTATTTATTAAAATATTTGGAACTGTCTTCCGCAGTCGGAGTTTCTGAGCTCATATAGCATCTCACAGTTCAAACGCATGGTTCATCGACATCTACTCATGCGCCCTCCAGACTCCTAACCTATCCTTTCTCATTTATCCTTCAGATCAAGCAAGCCCAGCAGGAAATTTGGGAGACCTTCCTAGAGGATGAATACAGGAGCCATTCCAAATAGGGTTTCAGTCATTGATTTCAGAGTTTATACCGTGGAATACGTTTATTTTTCATTACGTTATGAGTTCCTTTTCTGCTTTTTTAACCGACTTCAAAAAAAGAGGAGGTTACTCAATTCGACGTGTAGGTCTTTTGTAGTCATGTTCACGCATAACTTTGTAACCCAATAACTTTTTTACAATTTCGTACTCATGAGTACTCGGACTTCTGCTGTTTTTTCGGATTGCGTCATTCTGCATCATCTATCCGCAGCGCGAAGTGCAGTGAAACAATTATTCATCCATTTCATACCACCTTGGAATTCAAGACGAGATTTCCAATTTCAGTCTGCAGCTATAGTTTTACGAAATCACTCCAATTCAACTCTATTGGGAATACTCTCTTTAGGCTTTTTTGAAGGTCAGAAGGAGGCCTCTCTTCCAATGACATGCTAATGTTAAAATCATGGCAAAGGGAGACAGTTCGGATGTATTAATACCTCTCCTAGGAAGGCATCCAACATTACTCGAGCAGACCTCTTTACAAGGGTGACTCCTAAGCTTCATCTTACCATAAAAAAATAGTTCTTCTTATTTTTTTTTAATATATCTATGCATGTACATATGTATATAAAAATGTATAAAAATTCCTCGCGTTTTTCTTTCGAAACTAAATCAAATTAAAAAAAAAATTCGCACTAAATTAACTAACTATTTTGCATTACGTAAAAGCCTGTTTGTAGACAGACATATATACCTAAGGCCATTTGTTGACTATGCCGTAAACATACTGGAATCAAGTTGGATGTGGAGACCAAGCAGACAAGAAACTCACTTGCTTCCTGGTTATTACGAAATTGCACGGCTGAAAAATGATCAAGTGAAAGAGTCTAGTCTGGCATCAGCAACATATCGTAATCTAGCGAACAAGACGAATGCTGGTAAAGCAGCTAGTCTCTGATCGTCGGGTATCCATAGTCCATCGTCTGTCTTGCTGTCTGTTTTCTATAGAAGAAAAAAAAATATATTTTAACTTTCATTTTTTTTTTAAAGTTTCACTTTAAACATTTCTTTGCAATATGTTTTAGTGATACACAATTTTAGATAAAAAAAAAAAAATAAACAAAAAACTCGATCTAGGCCAGTGCCAAAGCGCTTTTGAAAAGCCAAAAACAAGAAAAATTCTTATTAGTATATGGATGGCGGGAAAATTTAGGAGAAATGCTACATAAATAAGGAAAATTCGAGAGCACCGCAACATATGACCGGAAGGGGGGCAGCGGTCAAAATGTGGGTTTTGGGGGGTTAAACGTGATTTTTTACGATTTCTGAGAAAAGTAGACCTCCTATCTTAATATTGCAGGAGTAATAAATTTTGTTTATGAATATTCCATTTAAGTTTATATTATTGATACTTACCGTTGCAATAAAATAAGAAAAACAACAACGTAATAATACATAATATACATAATTCATAATACAACAAACATCCTACATAATGCATAGCACATAAACAGAATTCATAGTACATAGTACAAAGTACACATTACTTAGTACTTGTACATAATACATAATATCCAGTGGCGTAGGAAGGGGGGTTTCGGGGACGAACCCCCCTCCGCCCCCCCCCCCCCCCCCCCGAAATGCCTTTTGTATATAGAAAATTCAACTTGAACTTTTATAATAACATTTTGTAATTTTGGTGGTACATTCAGCCCGAAGAAAATACACTAGAAATATCACCTTTTTACAAAATTTCATTTAGCACAAATATGATTCTCGGCAAAATGCGTCTTTCTAATCTCGGTGTCTCTTTCTAGGACTCATAGTTTAGTCTACTTCAATAGAATGGAGAGTATTAGATTGGTTACAATCGGTGTTAGGCTACGATTTATCTCAGTAGTGATTAACGAATGGTGATTAACTCCTTCTATGTGGATCGGTCCGGTATTATCCTTCTTGGGTTACCAAAAATTTATGCCAGTTAATCAATCACTCGACTACCTCCACGCTTGACGTGGGGTGCAACCAAACATATTTAGAAAACGAGAAATATAGCAGCAGACAGACACAAGAGGACAACAAAGGCTTAATATTCGAAACTGGAGACCTGCTGCAACGGACTATCAAAGATGTAGACAAGGCCAAGGCTAGATTTGGGCTGTAGCGCCATTAACTGGATGGAGTCTTTAGGAATAAAGTAGGTTTTCCTGATGAAGACTTTAGCAGCTGAAAAATATCCTACTTGTGAATAGATTTAATGATCTCCTCTTCCATTAATGCGAGAATGACAATTAACTGCTCCCTTGGATTATTAAATAAAAAGTCATGTTTAAGGTAAAAATCTTCATGAGCGGAGGTCTTTAATATCTTTCCTATAGCTCTTAAATATTGGTCTTCCTTCTGTGCTAGTTTAATAAGGTAAGTTAACATTATCGAAAATTGGTATTGCAATTCTTCTCAAGTCATTTACGTGCCTCTTTTTAGTACCTGAACGATAGTCGATCTGGTAATTAAATTCTTTTAGTAACATAGCCCATCTAGCCACTCTCAATGGAACATCTCCTTTTTCATTGTCGTGGCGAAAGCAGTCGGTGACAATCTTCCTTCCCAGAACTTAAATACTCCACTTCTTTAGGGAGTGTACTATGGCGAGTACTTCTAGCTCGTAAGCGTCAGAGAGTTGTTCGGCTGGGCTTACGACTCATGTATATTGCAATGGATGAAACAGTCGATCGTCATTGTTCTGTTGCAAGACAAGAGCTCCGAATTCCTCCTTACTAGCATCGGCATGAATCTCCGTACACGTCTCTGGTTCAAATAACTTAAACACTGGTGCTTTTACCAATATTCCTTATAATACTTTAAATCCATATTCCAATAATGCTTTAAATCCATTTTGCTATGTTAGAAATTCGCTGAACGGCTTTGCTGCAACTGCCTAGCCTGCTATAAATCTTCTGAAGTAGGGCGTTAGTCCCAGTAGCCTTTGTAAAGTTTTCCTATCATTTGATATATTAAAGAGGAAATTCAATAACTACTTTTGTCCTCTCCTCTGATAGTCTTTGCTCCCGCTAGACATCGCTTGTATTTTCTTATGAAGAGGGGCGCCGTTTTTTTAGCAGCCCACGGACGCCGAATATCTAGTTGCTAGTGCGCGGCCGGCCTAAAGGGACATTTTTGCTCTTCCATGTAATGATATCGGTATCTACTCCCTAAAAGTTAAATCTACTCCCCTTTTTCGGTCGAAATACTCCACAGTTAACCCCGAAAAATGACCTTACCGCTAATTGTAATAGGGAATACGGAAGCATTTTAGTTTCGGATAACAGTTTCGAGTAAAAAGCATTTTACTATTGTAATAGAGAATAGGGCCCCAGTACAAATTAAATGCATAATAATCTGTGTACATATTTACATATGTATGTATTCCTACTATATTTAGAAGGGAACTTATATTTGTATTTAGTTATTTTAAACTTATTATTTTTTTTTTGTTACTTTTTGTAATAAAATTTAAAATATACATTCTAGTATAAATCTGCCCTATTTTTTCCATTCTCTCATAACCGGACACCTCTTTTCGACAGGCAGATTTTCACAGTCTCGTAAATGTCCGGCTTTTTTTGGGCTAAAAATGTATTTTTTCCTCGTCTTCTAGGGTGAATAGTTGTTTATACAATTTTTGTCACATCTGAAACTGCTAAACGAAGTTCCCTTATATAGTCCAGGGAAATTAGCAAAAAAAAAAACGCACGAAAGGAGACAAAACTCCAAAATGGCTGAAAATTGATGCACAATTTCCTTGTGACTTTTTAAGAAAACAATTTCGGTATCCAAATAAATAAAACATGGCCGCCGGAGATATCACGTTTTTCCCGAGTTTTCCAAGTATCTCGGTTTCTATAGGTCATACAACCCCGTGCGAGGGCCCAAAATGTTGACAATGATATTCTCTACAACTTTAGTCCATACAAAAAAGTTGCCCCGACTAACCCTTTAAAAGTTATTCAAGGTCAAAGTTTTCGAAGATCACTTTTTGGTCAAAAATTCACTCAAAAACAGATAATTTCGAATTTTTTTTCGATCAGTCAATACGAAACGTTATTGCCTACAAAAAGTCCACATATCATTTTTTCGAAAACTAAATCCTTTCAAAAATCGCAGTTTTTGGCCAAAAAATCACTCAAAAACTTTTCTTTTTTTTTTCGAAAATTGTATTTTGTAGGCAATAATATTTGGTATAACTAGATGAAAAAAATGTTTTGCCTACAAAATACAATATTCGAAAAAAAAAAACAGTTTTTGAGTGATTTTTTGGCCAAAAACTGATTTTTACAAACTTTGACCTTGAATAACTTTGAAAGGATTAAGTTTTCGAAAAAATGACAAGTGGACGATTGTGAAAATCGAAAATTTTGTTCGCCAATTTTTTTGATTGAAAATAAGCCCTTTTTTAAATTAAATTCATGAAAACAAAACTAAACAATCAATCGCTTAAAAAAAATTATGGCTATTCGAAATATGAAAATCTACTTTTTTACCAAATTTCATTAAAACCGGATCTTTTTGTGAAAGATAAAAACGATAAATGAAAAATCGGTTTTTGACGTTTTTCTCCAATTTTATGACGTTATGTCGAAAAATGGTTTGAATGAAAGCTCTAGATTTTTTTTTTATTATTTATAACTTTTAGATTTAAAATTTTTCGATAGGAGGTCTACTTTTCTCAGAAATCGTAAAAAACACGTTTAACCCTCCAAAACCCACATTTTGGAAACTCCGTTGCCCTTCCGTTCATCTGTTGCGGTGCTTTCGATTTTTTCCTTGTTTATGTAGCATTTCTCCTAAATTTTCCCGCCATCCATATACTGCTAAGAATTTTTTTATTCGCAAAAACTATCGGCACTGGTCTAATCCTACTCTCTCTAAAATATATTCAAAAACATTTAATTTTTTTTTTAAATAAATTAAACTCCTATTAATTAACATTCAATCAAAATTAATTAATTCTTTTTTTTTTTTTTTTTTGAGTGACTAATACTTTACAATTTACTTTACATACTCTTCTTTTTATTTTGTGTTTGCTATATTCCATCCATATCAATCATCATGTCAACCTTCAACTTGATTTTTAATTTAACGCAAACAATTTTAATTGTGTTTTAAATTTTATTCTGTTTTAATTAACAGATCTGACGAATTTGTTTTCAAGCATCTCATAAAAATTGGGTCAATTTTAATTAGATACTTTCAGCTTGATCGTCGAGAATTTTTTATTGAAAATCACGGACAACTTGTTTTTGAAAAAGCAAATCCAAAAACAAAACAAACAATTCGAAACGTACACGCACTTTGAAGCCATTATTTTTTTTTATAAAGTTGTTTTCGATTGGTATGCTGATAGTAGGGTACTATCCTTGATATTTCACGTTTTTGTTCTATATCATTTTTTATTTGATAAATTAGAAAATTTAGTAATCGAAAATAATAAACAAAATCAAAAATCGAAAAACTTTAGTATGCCATTAAGTTTGAAAAGGTCAATTAAGTTTATTTTCAAGTTCAACTAGGCTTAAGATGGCATAGTTTATTTGGCATGTGTTTGATACAGAAGAGTGTTGCTTTTCAGAAATATTTTTATTCTTATTCTTCTTCGATGGCTCTACAGCCCAATGCGAGCCTTGACCTCAAGCAGTTTCTTCCTCCAGAACCAGACGCCTCTCTGCTCCGCATCTAGGGTGGTTTCAGTAATGCATACTTGCATGCGCAAGTTAGACCTGCATCCACTTGCAGAAAAATCATTTGGGCTTGCATGCAAGTATGCATTAGTGAACTTGTTTCGCCATAGTTAAATATGGCGCTGATTAATTGTCATGTTTCATATATTTTTTATTATAATTACCGCACGTTATCAATGTTCTTCTGGTCTATTTTATGTTGTCAACCAATACTTTGACATTTGACATCAAAGTGTCTTCTTTTTCTTTGATACTTATTCGCAAGGCTATCGAAAAACTTGCAAAGCCTGCGCACATTTGCTTCGCATGTTTGCATTTATGAACTCTGTACAAGCGCATGCTTACTTGAATAAAACTAATGCAAAAGCAAATATAATAACAATAATAGAGTAAATCCTTCTAATTTCACTTCTCCACTGCTAAGCTGGGCCAAAAAAAAAAATAACCAACTTAGTACAAGAAAGCGCTGAGATGAGGTTCAACTATAATTAAAAAAACAATCACAAAGTAGCACCAAAGAAGCAATAACAGGAGGAGTGAGATACTTAGACAGTCACGTGAGATTGACAAGACTCATTTCAAGGATATCTTTGCTAATGCTCACGCTAAAAACATTAATATTTTTGTAAACATTAATGAACATGCGGCTTACAGGTTCAAATAGGCCGTAGTTGGTGTTAGAGGAGTTGGTGTCTAAGAGAGGTGGCCCTCTTAAATTATATCTGCTCTCTCTAAACGACTCGACCTGATGAATGAAAACAACATCAGCCACCTCACGACGCTTGTGAAGAGAGTTTAAGTTAAGTAACTTAAGCCGGGATTTATATGATGGAAGAACCAATGGGTTTTCCCAAAGAATGTAATTCAGTGCGAATCGAACGAACTTTCGTCGAACCGATTCAATTCTTGCAATATGCGAAGAATAGTGAGGAGACCAAACCTGGGACGCGTATTTAAATAAAGGTCTGACTAGAGAAATGTATAGGTGTTTAGTGATCAGGGTGTTGTTAAATTCTTTGGATCACCTTTTTATGAAATCCAAGACTACACTGCTCTTGGAAGTAATACAGGGTGTATTGCTGAAACTGTCGAAACGCCCGGCGGTGGATAGGTTTTGGATAGACGAACAAAAAATCATATGGATGGGAGAGGGGAATGGTAACGGTTTAGCAGCTAGGCCATCTTGATATTTTTTAAGTAGAGGTTTACATATTACTCTGTATTTTTGTAACACTATAAGATATTTTCATATATTATTTTATTCATATTTTCTGTACTGAAGGTAACAAGCCAGTGTTATTCTGTGCAACACGTTGGACATCGCAACGAAATGTAATTGAATCATTTGTGAAAAATTTGTCCAGCATGAAATCGGTTTCGGTCAATTGTGAGCATAAGGGAGCAGAATCAGATCCACAAGCAACAACACCAAAACCGAACGTTGCTGCTAGTCTGAGTGATCAAGAATTCATAGCATCGGTGAAGGCATTGCTCGAAATACTTAATTCGGTGGTAGAATTGACGAACTTTTGTCAAAAAAAATACCTCTTCTGCTGCTGCTGCATCCGAAAAATACATAGATGAAATTGTTGCAGGATAGGCCAAGCGAATTGCGTGAATTTTTGGAAAACCGCATGATCAAAAGCAACATTTTGAACATTATAACCATGACGGCCAATTTCTTACATCCAATTTATCGCGGTAACAGATTGAACCCGGATGAACGTAAGAAGGTTACGGCCTACCTTTTTGATAAGCTTGAGGGAGCTGCACTTGACTCGTTAAGCGAATTCACAGAAGATGAAGGAACATTCGCGACATAGCCCAGTCTGATTTTCGTGACTGATTTTCGTGACTTTTCATAACTCGAGTAGCCGGTCAATTGGCTTTATGGACTTTTGGGAAATTATTTGTGAGCCCAAAATAAAGAGAATCCCGCTGATAAATCTCCAGTTGCATTTTTTCAGAGGTTCATGTTTAAAGTGACTGGGCTAACATTGTTTCGAAACAATCTCATTTCGCCAAAGACGTTTTGACATTTCGCCGCCGAACTGGGTCATGACAATCAGGCTACATTCGCTATGGACTACTTAAAGATCCCCTCATCCGCCGCACAGTTGGAACATCTATTCGCAACCGATTCTCGGGTGACACGCCCAAAAAACTTGTAAACACTTACTTCACGCTACCGTCCACCAAAAAGTTGGTAGATGATGACGACGATTTTGAAATACAATCGGACCACTTAGAAATTGATGAATAAAATCAATGACTTCAAATATAATAAATTCATTTTCAATCCCTAAAAATTTTCATTTTTTATGTAAAAATCCAACAATAAACTCAAATATTTTGTATTTTTCCACTGTTGATGCATTTCCATAGTTGATTTACTATAGCTTACAATTTTTCCTCATATAATTGTACACACATTTTTTTTTAGAGTGTTCGACGAATCTATGATTTTCGACGTTCAAGATCAAGTTAAGGGGTTGGTTTTATTTTCATTGAATTCGCCATACCCAAATTGGTAAAAGGTGACATTACATTTTTTTTATATATTTCGTGCATTGTACCTGATATATCTTATTTCAATTTGATGATTATTTCAACTTCGTCCCATCCTAAGTTTTGACATATGTACCTTAAAAGTGTATGCGCAAAATATAAAAAAACATTATTTTGAGATATATTTTGAGACTAAAATGTCAGAAAAATTTGTATTCTTTCTAATAATACTATGTTGTATATCAAATTGGGGGCCTTGGTAGTCTAGGGGAAAGGCGCCTGACTACTATCCCAGAGGTCCCGTGTTCGAATCCCGGCCAGCCCCACGGTCCTTCGCCTTTTCCACTTTCTCACCTACTTAACTTTCCTTCTTTCTTCTTCCCTCTTTACATTCCTGATTCCTTCCGTCATAGCCTTCCTTCCGTTTTTGAACTCGACTAATTTCAAAATTTCAAAATTTGTCCAAACTTTGGGATTTTCGATTTTTAAAACTTATAACTAAAAAAATAAATGGTTAAAAAAAAATTTTTAAAAAATTCTTTTAATTAACTAAAAAATGTACTGAAAAGTAAAAAATAAAAAAATATTCAAAAGAAAGCGTGAAATTTCAATTTTAATGAAAAAGTTAATTAAAAGAATGGCGCATTTTTCATCAAAAATTGAAAATATAACTGTAAATCGCGTGAGATTTACAATAACCCTCAATTTTTTGCTTTGTTAATTTCAAATTCACATTTTTTTTATAAAATAATCTTTTTTAATTTTGTTTTATTTTTCAATATATTTAAGATTTTATGTATTAATTTATAAGGCGTAGTAAAAAAAATTAATTTAAACTTGTTGTTTTGCTCAATTGACTTTGAAGAAAATTCTAACAAAAATTTTTGATGAAAAATGCGCCATTCTTTTAATTAACTTTTTCATTAAAATTGAAATTTCACGCTTTCTTTTGAATATTTTTTATTTTTTACTTTTCAGTACATTTTTTAGTTAATTAAAAGAATTTTTTAAAAATTTTTTTTTTAACCATTTATTTTATTTTCTACTTTTTAGTTTATTATATGTATTCCGCGATTTTATGATGGCAATTCTATTAGATTTAAAATTACGTTACACAGTTTACTGTATTCATTTGATATCTATGGGAGTCGAGTTGGGTTAAGGTTGACTAAACTCGACTCAGCTCTGCTACCTGGGGTGAGTTGAAATTATGCATACGGACATGAGTTCAGTATTTGAGTAGTTGAATTTAGTTGACAGCAGCATCTCTGTGTTTGTTTGTGATTTTTTATAACGTGTATTGCTTCTTTATTTTCAATTCACCCTTAACTCAACTATTCATCTCATCATTCATACACATTAATTATCACCCGAACTACGAGTGTGTGCAAAATTGGAAGTTGATCGGTTATATTTTTTACTTTTTAGTCTATTATAAGCTTTCCGCAATTTAGTGTTGGCCGCCATTTTGAATTTGGAATGACGCCACATAGCTAATTGTGTTCTACCTGTCATATCCTTTCATTTGATACCCATGTCAGAGGGCCGCGGAGCACAATTTCAAAAATCGGCGCCATTTTGGAACTGCCATCTTGATATTTTTACAAAATGGCCAGATTGCATTGTCATCCAAACTAAACGTGTATGCAAAATTTCAGCTCTATCCGAAACCGGGAAGTGGGTCAAATTTAACTTCAAAGATTTGATTAGTCAGGATTGAAGTTAAATAAAAATAAAAAAAAGAAAAAAAATTTTTTAAGAAACTCTTTTCTTTACCTTAATATATTGATCAGTTGTGAACACAAAATTAATATAAATACTAAAAAAATCGACTAAAAGGTAAAAAATAAGAAGATTTTAAACAATATAAACTTTTAAATCAAAATGGAAAAAATCTCACACATTCCTTAAAGAAAAGCGTGGGGTGCGTTTTTATGAAACAAAATGCTCAATTAGTGAAAATTCGTAGCTGTCTGAAATGTTAAAATGTACTCACGGCAGTCATGTTTTTTTAAGTTCAGGTTGGTATGGGCGCCCCACGCTTTTCTTTAAGGAATGTGTGAGATTTTTTCCATTTTGATTTAAAAGTTTATATTGTTTAAAATCTTCTTATTTTTTACCTTTTAGTCGATTTTTTTAGTATTTATATTAATTTTGTGTTCACAACTGATCAATATATTAAGGTAAAGAAAAGAGTTTCTTAAAATTTTTTTTTCTTTTTTTTATTTTTTACTTTTTAGTAACGAATAGCGTTAATTAATACATTACAATTTCCAAACTTTTAATTAGATTATCATGTTAAAAAAGGAAACTTTTTTACATGTTTTGTATTTGTTTCTTTACAACAGTTCTCAAGTGCAGCCCAAAAATGCACAATTTGATGACCCCTCAAAAATCTAATAGCGCTCTACGTTTTTTTTACATTTTGAAAGGTAGTGTGCTCGCGTATACTGGCTGGAGCAATAAAAACTAAAAACTGGAAACATATTTTTTTGCATCTTTTTAAATCATATTTTTATTTGCTATTGGTAGCTATGTTATGTCTTCCGCCATTTTTTAGTGAACGCCATATTTGATTTAAAACGACGTCATACAGTTTACTTTCTTACTCACTTTAATACACTTTCATTTGATATCCATACCGAGAGCGAAGTAAATAAAAGGGTAAACCGCCATTTTGTGTTGGCCGCCATTTTGAATTGAAATGACGGGACACAGACAACAGTATTCTAATTGTCACTCCCTTCCATTTGATACCCATGCCGAGCGCGTTGTAAAGAAAAATTGATCCTCTGTTTTGTGTTGGCCGCCACTTTTATGCCGCCATTTTTCTACCGCCATTTTGAATTTAGGATGACGCTAATTGTATTCAACTTGTTATAACCTTTCATTTGATACCCATATCGAACGAGTGGCTTGTAAAGAAAAATGTAATCCATCATATTTTTTTGGCCGCCATTTTTAATTTGGAACTATCATTTTCGTGTGTTTTCGTCGGAAATACACATGTCTGTTAATTTTTACCAATTTTTATTGAAGGGAAGTGAATTTTAAGACTCTACATTGAGTAGAACGAATAATTCCAAGCATTTTTTATTAAAAATCGTTTTTTGTTACTCAACAACAAAATCAACAACAAAAAATGTAACAAAATGTCATATTCGTGTATTGTCATCGGGAATATGTATGCCTGCAAAGTTTCATCCATTTGCATTGAGTAAAAGGCGGTTAAATTAACGTTACAAGATTTGATGCTCCGAAGTGAAAGTAAAGAAAAGAGTTTAAAAAAACAAATGTCCAAAAAATTGTTGGTTTTTTCTAATAGTTGCCACCAGAAATTATTTATAGAAAAAAATTATAACTATCCGAGGTTGTGAGGTCCAAAGCATTGGTTGATTTGATATGGAATGACCCGGTTGCGAAACTTGTCACAAGTTCCTTAAAGTTTTCATCCGCAGATGTCTAGTCTATTTCATAACCTCAAAATCCGCTGGGGAAAGAGAATGAGAAATGAAAAATTCGAAATCAGGCGAAGGAAATGGAATTGGATTAGCCCTTGGAAACCGTCGAGTTGAAAGACCTGAAACAACATGTGGAAGAACTCTATTAGCAGAGGCCGCAACAACTAGGAGATCTTGGACTGAGGTGAATGAAAGTTATCGTAAAAAACAGAGTCCTCTGAAGGGCAACTGTTTCCGCCCTTTGTCCCGCGAGAGGAACACTTCCCTGTGCTGTCGCTTCTCCTCTGGATACTTTTAAAAAGTAAGTTCTGTCAAGGTAACTAAAAATCGATCGAACGCCTTATTTGTGCACAACCATACATCGCGGGACTTTCTAGTATACAAATCCTGTTTTTACAATATATTTAAATAAGTGGGAATCACATTCAGCTGAATCCGCTTGAAGTCCAAAAGAGCAAATTGAAATACAAATTCAGACATCGTCTAAAACCTCAAGGCCACAACGTAAGATAATAAAATTAAGCAAAACAAATTTATGTTTCCTAAAGTTGTTGTTTTACATTTTCCAATATTTTGTGACTCAGAACCTGCGTGCAAAGTATAGCTTAGTTGAAAGTTATTTATGAAGTTATGACGTTATGATGTAAACAAATAGTGTTTTTTGTGTATTTTTTGCAATGTTGTTTTAAACTTATTAGTAGCATTTTTTGGTGAAAAACAATGAGCGATAGAGAGCAAATGAGTGCAAAGGTGGAGCAGCCCCCTGCACTTGGAAACACAGAAGAAGGAAAAGTGAAAGAACTGACTACGCCAGTTCCAATCTAATGCTACAACGACAGAACGCTGCTTTGGTGATCGAATAGGGTTATCTTAGGATGCATAAAAGGCAGCAGAAAGGGCAAATAATTGTTGTAAAGAGGGAGACAAGAACGAAAGAAAGTTATCTGGGTGGGAGAAATTGGAAGATAAAGAAACATGCGCGGAGTGGATTCGAACCAAGGACCTCTAGGGTGCTAGTCGAGTGCCTTAAGCCCTTTTATGAGCGATTTCTAATTTCACTTTTTTTGATAGTTAGTCTAAGGGTTTAATTTTTGCTTCGGATACTTTTTCTTTACTTCAAAGTAAAACACATTAAATTTTCTACAAATCACAGCTATTAGCGTCTTCACTCGGCCACGCTTCAACTTTTTAAATCAATTTAAAGCTGACATCAGATCACGTTTTTCAGTTCCAGTTATTCCAGTAGTCATTGTTATTTGAAATTATGTATATCGCATATTTTTGAATTGTTTTTCTACAAAAGTGAATGAACAAGCTGAATCATATTGTTACGGCATTGATTAGAAATCACCAAGAATGGCCAGCTTATTGTGTTCTGCGACTCATAAAGAAAAGAGGCGCGTTATTCCTTTTAAACAAATTTATTTACATATTCTTTAACAACTCGAATTACTTTCTATTTCCTTTTATTAAATTTTAAACGAACTAACGATTAGAATAATTTGATCGTGATAGAATTGATTTACTACTTATGGCCAAAGATAAGTACGGCGTTTTAATTAAGTAACAGGTTTCTCGAAATTAAAGTTTATACTATAACGATAGGCTTTTCGCTTCTTTTTAACCGACTTCAAAAAAAGAGGAGGTTACTCAATTCGACGTGTAGGTATTTTGTGGTCCTGTTCACGCATAACTTTGTAACCCAATAACTTTTTTGCTTTTTTTTTGGTTCATTTGAAGGGGGAGCTTCCCACGGTGGTCCCGTTAAATTTTTTCTAAATTCTGATAACGGAGTTCGAAGTTAGGCATAAAAAACTGTTAAAATTGGTTCAACCTAAACATTTCATAGGCACCGAACAAATTACTTTATTGTTGTAAATCTGGTAGCAGGCCAATGGGGGAGTGGGTAGAGCGTCGGATCCTCGATTCAGCGTAGTGTGGCGTTTGCAGGTTCGATCCCTGGTCGGGGCAGGCCGGTTGTTCTCTTTTTCTCTTTTTCTTCTTTCTGAAATGATTTATTAAGATATTGGTCAGCGGCCGATAGTACTTGACATAGCGCAAAGGGCTAGAGAGAAGTATTCTTGTCTGTGGGATCTGTGGGGTGCGAGTTCGATCCTTGGGCTCGCGGTTCTTTTTTTTTCTATATATCGACAAAATAATTATTTTTTAATTTCCTTCGGGGAATTTTGTTCCATATTAAACAAGTTTTCGACGTGAATACGTCTGTAAATTTGCTTCCAGAACAAAAGCCGATGAGAACGAAATTATGGCATATAGTTTAGAATTGCAGCTCAAAAACTATTGTTTATATTGAATAAAGAAATATACCATGACGTGGGTGAAGAATCAAAGAATTTTATTGTTTACTTTTGATTTCCCCGCTATTAATGGCAATTAAGCTTATATTTCCTTGATTTGTATGTGTGTGTACTGTAAACAAACGTTGAACTTGATTTTGACCCACTTCCATATAAGCGATCAACTGCAAATTTTACACATACGTATAGTTTGCATGACAATACAATCTGATTATTTTGTAAAAAAATCAAGATGGCGGTTCCAAGATGGCAGTCGAATTTTGCAATTGGGCTCCCCGACCTCCGAAATGGGTATCAAATGGAAGGGTGTGACAAGTAGAACACACTTCGCTATGTGGCGTCATTCAAAACCCAAAATGGCGGCCAACACAAAATGGCGGCTTACTTTTTCTTTACAACGTCCTTGTTATGGGTATCAAATGAAAGTGTATGACGAGTATAGTACAGTAAGCTTTCGACTTCACAATAAATATTTCTTTTAATTTCCCCCGGAGAATTTTGCTTCATATTAAATAAGTTTTTTTTTTAAATTCGTCGGAAAATATGCAAATACATTACTGCAAAAACTATTTAGCTACTGCTTAGATTTTTTTCGATGGCGCGGCGGCGTGTTATACATCTCAAAATGGATTTTAAAAGAAGAATTAGGCTTGCAATACGTACGCTGCATCGTCGGTTAAACGATACTACGGCAGCGTGTCATACTTATCGTAAAGGTAGGTTCATACGCATCGATTTAGTTTTTTAAATTGTAAGGCCTATATTTTTTTTTGGCCTATTTTTTGGACTTTTCGGAATTTTTTAAAAGTAGTAAAAAACATTATTTTTTTATAATAATAGTTAGTACGATAAAGACATATATTGAGAACACTCACTGAAAATTTGAAGTAAATCGGTCAAGTAGAACTTGAGAAATCATGGCAAACTTTTTAAAAAATGCAGTTTCGAGATAAACACGTTTAAAGTTTAGGATAAAATTACGCCGCACAATGGGCAAAAACAGTCAAAAGAGCGCGCATCACATATTTTCCGATAAATTTTTGTAATGTATGAGTTTAAAAATATTTTTTTATACTCGTACGTAAATTTAGTTTTGAGTAACTAGTAAAAAACACTATAGATTTAGTTATAAAAAAGGAATATTGTGTATAAATAATATAGACAAAATTATTATTTACAACAGTTGTATTTAATGAATCGTATTTTCGACATTATTGTACTTGATCAGTCTTATTCTATTAATGAGCACTTAAGTAAGTTTATCACTTCCCCAGGTAAGTCAATAGATTTCGTTTTTTTTCATTGCGCAATCTTAAGTGGCAAATATAGGGATCAGACATTAAAAGAAATCGATGAAAAATATCTTCTTAATTCTGTTTTCTGGGACTTCGTCTACTTTTGTAGGCCTTAAATTTTTGATTGCAATGCTCCAATGCTTCTTCAGATATTTGCCCTGCACATAATTATAATATTAATATAGAATAATAATATAGTTATAATATAATTATAATATAGAATAATTATTGAGATGAGGACCAAAATTCGGACCAGTAATAGGTCACGAATCCTCAAGGCAGGCCTCGGACAGGACGGACTCAACGGCAACGACCCAGGCAACGAAATATGGAATTTGACATTGGAACTTGGAACGTCAGAACGCTCAACAGGACGGGCGCTCTGCGTTCGCTTTTATTATTATTGGAAAAATACGGCATAGCAATCACCGCTCTACAGGAAACCAAATGGACTCACAGTGGCATAATGGATCTCAAAACCCACACGATACTCTCCAGTGGTTCTTCGAATGGAAGAAGAGAGTTCGGAGTTGCCTTCATAGTCGAAAAGAAAATGAAATCACTGATTCTGGACTTCAAGCCAGTAAATAATAGGATATGTACGCTTCGGATTAAAACAAGACTACATAACATTAGTCTCATAAACGTCCATGCGCCCACAGAAGACAAGACGGATGAGGAGAAAGAGGAATTCTACCAGGAGCTAACAAACGTCATCAGATTAATACCGTCAAACGATATTAAAATGGTGCTTGGAGACATGAACGCCAAAGTAGGAAAAGAAGAGGAATTCCTAGGAGTCATAGGAAAGCACAGCCTACATAACGCTACCAATGACAATGGTAGTAGATTGATCGATCTCGCTAGCTCGAACTCAATGGTAGTAAGTTCAACAATGTTCCCACATAAAAATATTCATAAGATGACGTGGCAGTCACCAGACAGGGTTACATATAATCAAATAGACCACGTCCTAATTGAGAGAAGAGGGGCCACGAGTATACTGGATGTGAGAACTATGAGGGGAGCGTGCTGTGGCTCGGACCACTATCTTGTCAAAGTGAAATTTAGAGCCCGGATAACGACCAAAACTCAAAGAGGGCAAACACAGCTAAGGTACGATATAGACAAGCTGAAACTTGAAGAAAGAAGAGAGGCCTATCAGAATGCTATTGTACAAAATCTCAGAGAAGGAGTAAGAGAAGAGCCTGACATTAACAACAAATGGGAAAAGCTGAAAAACAGCGTAAAGGAGGCAGCTGAAGACGCCCTAGGCTGGGCCCCCAGACAGACTAGAATTGACTGGTTTGATCGGGATTGCAGAGCTGCAATAGAAGAACGAAACCAGAGCCACCGGGAGTACATCGCAAGGCCCACAAGAGCAAGGATGGAAGTCTTTAAGCTAAAAAGAAAAACTGCAGACAAGCTGTGCAGAAAGAAAAAGAGAGAGTATCTAAACAGGAGGATCCTACAGATACAGGAAGACTTGAGCGAAGGTAGAACTATGCAAGCCTACAAAGGAACACGCCAGATCAGTAATAAGTTTCAGCCAAGAACGGATATTTGTAGAGACATGGATGGGAACCTATTAGCAGACCCGGATAGGATAAAGGAAAGATGGAGACAATATTTTCAAAACTTATTGAATCCAACCCAAAGAATAAACGAAGACTCACAGGCGGAAGCAATGGTAATACCTCAAGATAGTATCCCAATAGAACCACCAACACTGGATGAGGTACGGGAAGCTGTGAAAAGGCAAAAAAGCAGCAAATCCCCTGGCATCGATGGAATCGCAGCTGAGCTACTAAAGGAAGGAGGGCCGCAACTCTTAAGGAACTTGCACGAACTCATATGTAACGTCTGGGAGGAAGAAGTTATACCAGATGACTGGAAGAAAGCGATTATATGTCCAATCTACAAGAAAGGAGATAAATTAACCTGTAAAAACTACAGAGGCATCTCACTCCTCAGCACCAGCTACAAAACCTTCACAATCCTCGTGAAACAAAAACTAGAACCTATAGCGGAAGGCCTTATAGGAGAATATCAAGCTGGTTTTAGGACAAACAGGTCAACATCGGACCAACTGCTGACCTTAAAACAAATTCTGGAGAAAACCTGGGAAAGGAATATAGATATATACCAGATATTTGTCGACTTTCAACAGGCATATGACTCGATAAACAGAGAGAGGCTGTACAGGATCCTATTGGAATTAGGAGTCCCCTCCAAGCTGGTACGACTGATAAAATGCGCAACGAATAGCTCCCTGGCGAAAGTAAGGATTCAAAATGCAATAACAGAAGAGTTCGAAGTGCGACAAGGTCTTAGACAAGGAGATGGACTAGCCCCCATGCTTTTCAACCTGGCCCTAGAATGGGTGATAAGAAAAACATCAGTACGGGGAAATGCGTCCATAGCAACGCAGTCTGTACAATTACTTGGATATGCGGATGACGTGAACATCGTGGGAAGGTCCTTCTTGGCAGCAAAAGAAGTCTATGTCGAATTAAAAGAGGCGGCCAAGGACATAGGGCTGAACATCAATGAAGAAAAAACGAAGGTGATGCAACAATCCAGAGCTGGAAGATTTAGAATGGGAAGAAATATAACTATCGACGAACATAATCTAGAAGTAGTCGATAAAACAGTCTACCTTGGGTCTACAATTACAAAAAGAAACGATGAAAAGGAAGAAGTAACTAGACGAATACTACTGGCTAATAGAGCTTTTTATGCCCAAAAACAAATATTGCACTCAAGATTTGTGCACCGAAAAACGAAACTCTCACTCTACAAAACAGTAATACGACCAGTACTGTGCTATGGCAGCGAGACTTGGACTATGACCCAGGAGATAGAGGAACAAGTCAACAGGTTTGAGAGGAAGGTGCTCAGATGCATAATAGGCCCAACGAGAGAGGATGGGATATGGCGAAGGAGATACAACAACGAGTTGTATGAAATTTTTGACGACCCACAACTCTCAACGTTTATAAAAATCAACAGACTAAGACTAGCCGGCCACGTAATCAGGATGAATGATAACCGTATCCCAAAACGGCTTATGGTGGCCGAAATTCCAGGAAACAGACCAGTAGGTAGACCCAGAAGAAGATGGATGGACTCTGTGACGGCTGACTCAGAGACAATGCTGAACATTCGGAACTGGAGAACTGCTGCAAGGAACCGTCAGACTTGGAGAAATGCCCTAGAGGAGGCCAAGGCTCGATTTGGGCTGTAGCGCCATTGGATGGAAGGATAGGTCTTGTGCCTCGGTTACGCTCGTAATTTTCACACATAATGAATCACTAAATTATCGCGTATAAGCATGTTTAAACGTATTTTTTTCAAAAAGTAGCAGAAAGTAGCACTTGGAATGAACGGGATTTGTATCTGGTAACATAAAACTTTAAATTTTTACAACACATACCTCAGCCATCTGCAGCCAAAATTAGTTCTGTCATTTGAAAAATTATAAATTTTGGTAATTTGTAGTAAGAATCCAGCTTTTTACCACCCTAGTATATTTCTCATTAAAATGTATATATTTTAATTTTAAAGAGGAAAATTTTCTTAATATATGTAACAAAATAATACAAAAAATTATCTGCCTTAATCACGAATATTGGATTGACTATTGAAAGAAAGTTCGTACTTGGTATTAAAAAGCTGTATTTAACAACCATTGTTTGTAATAATTTTCTTATAAACTCTTGTTATTTATTGAGTTTACATACATTTTTTTCCAACATATTTTGTTGTTCCTTGTTATTTAACATATCTAGAAGAAATATTAAACATTATAACACTAAAAAAACAAAAAATTTTTTTTTTGATTTTGCGTGCTTTTTCACTTGTTTTTGCCCATTGTGCGCCGGTTTTGAACCATAAAATTACATTTTATACTTACGTTCATTTAATCCGCGATTCCTGCTCCATACATTGGGCCTTCTACTTCAAAAAAAGCATTTTCCAAACAACAACAAACCCTTTTAAGGACATATTCTTGAAAGTTGAGCTTTGAAAATATCCAAATTTTTTTTTTTTTTTTTTTTCAAATTTCTACACTAGAATACCCCTACTAAAATGACTATATCTCTGAAAATAATTAAAATTTTAACAAGCCCTTTTAAGGACATAATTCTTGAAAGGTTAAGCTTTGAAAATATCAAAAAAAAAGTGATTTTTTCAAATTTCTACACTAGAATACCCCCTTAATGTTGTTAAGAATAACAAACAATTATTTCATCCTTTTTTGTGCATTTTGTGCGGCTTTTTTCTGAAGTCGGTTTTAAATTTTTTTTTTTAATAGATATCTTCGAGGTCAAGCTATCGTTTTCTTATCATGTGAAAATGATTTGATTCAAAACAAAAATGTTCCATTATTATGGACAATGCCTCGCTATTTTTCGGGAGTCATGATGCCTCGATGAAGAACTTCTTTGGTTTCGAGTTGAAAATCTGAATCAGGTAGTTTTCACAGGCTTCCTTTGACCATCGTCATCAGGAATTCCACCTTGGTTTTGGCTTCTTTCAGCGTTCACCTCCATGATTCTCGACGCCTGGCCCGACTTTTCCTGTTTCTTTTTACCAACTGCCTCAAGTCATCCTCGACGTCATCTATACTCGTATATCTTTTCTTAGGCCGAGCTGGTCTCCGTTTCGCTGGCGGTACTTTCCCCAGCACTATGTATATTTGTCGGGTTCCATTCTGCACCTCGTTGGACATGACTTGAATTTCACTTTCGTTTGGAATCTTACTGATTTCATACAATTCTGAGTTGTATGTTCTTCTCCAAGGCCTCGGTAGTCTAGAGGTAAGGCGCTTGACTGCTATCCCAGAGGTCCCGGGTTCGAATCCCGGCCAGCCCCACGGTCCTTCGCCTTTTCCACTTTCCCACCTACATAACTTTCCTTCTTTCTTCTTCCCTCTTTACATTCCTGATTCCTTCTGTCATAGCCTTCCTTAGCTCTTCCCCGCTCCACCAAATCGCATGTCATCGGTTGGTTGATGAGATTCAACTCGTTTCAGGAGGCATAACACTCCAACGAGTTGTTTCTCGATGCCCCGATGTCAAAGTCGCGATAGTAATGGTTGGGAGTAGGTGGACTAAAAATATCGCGGGAAGGTTGTGGCAGTTCCTTCGTCCCCGACTCTAGAGCTGCTGTTCGACATTGCACTCTATAAGAAGAAAATAGATTGTCAACAGTATAAAGGGCCTTTCCTGAGACTCTAGTCTTTCACATAAAAAAAAAAATACGAGTGTGCGTAGGACCACACTTTAGAAGTGTTAACTTCTATGGCTAGTCTAAATGTCCAAATCAATCTTATTACAAGACGATAAGGATTAATATATTTTATTTATGAATATTCTGTTAAAGTTTATTTAATTGTTACTTATATATGCACTCCCTCCAAAATGTGTTGCAATGTTTGGAAATTAAACAATTTATCTTAAACTTATCACACAAAGATCGGACGATGGATGACTGGGATAATGTAGTTTTTAGTAAAAATAGTAGATAGTACATATATAGTAATAAATACATAGTACATAGTTCATAGGAAAAATGTAGTACATAGTACTTGTCGTCGGGTTGATGCAATAGTCACGAAACAGAAATTTTTGCTATTTTAAACATTGTGCAAATATGCAAAAAAGTCATATTATATTCAGCCAAAGTCACGGATCTAAATTTTTATGGGAATCCACTGGATTCATTTTGAATTCTTTCAGAACATAGTACATAATATGCAGTACATTGTATATAGTACGTAATAGATAATATATAATACATAGAAAATAATATAACATAGGGAAGTTAGGGAATGGAATTACTGGAAAAACTACTTCTACAGAAGCAGTTCAGTACTTCCACCCAGTACAAAAAAGGCATTACATTAACACGGCGATGGCCTAGGCTGGGAAGTACTTCTTTTTTCCCTTCCATTTGGAAGTACTTATACTACATTTATTACTAAACTCATAATGCAAAGTTATTATACTGTAAATTTTTATAATGTAATTTAGTTGGCGTAGGCGTGAAGGGGTGGGGTAGCTTGATGTAAAATTAAGCGATTTATATTTATATCATAAACATAAATTCAAATATATGTTTATACATTAAAGATCAGAAACTTAATGGCTGAGATAACTGAGATAATTAACAAAGAAAACGAGCAGCTACGAAGTTTTTTAACACGCTTTTTGCGCGAAATCGCTTGGTCACCAAACCCATTCTCCTCTGCATTACTTATAAGTCATTACAGAGAACACTAATTAAAGAAGTACTTCCAAATTGACTTCCCACAGTAAATACCTGCGATTTTCCCTACTGGGATACTACCTCAGATATGTACGTAAAATACAGATGCCCAGTCGAATAGGCGAAACGCCGAAACGTATTCCATGTCGCCGAAAGCGATTAATCCTAGCAAAAGATTTAAATATTGCAGCCATTTAGTTGGCTAGAGCATGGCAACTTTTAGTCGAGGTCCAGCAACAGACATCAGCGATGGTGACGCGCATTTTTGGTTCGCACCCGTTTCTGGGCACTTGTGCCTATGCAGCTGGCTAGAGCATGGCAACTTTTGGTTTAGCTCCACATAGAAACAGCAGCGTATAATTCTATGTGTGCGAGGAAAAATAGCCCGCGCTTGGTGAGAGGGATTCAAAATTCATGTCATATTCTCGCACGCCATCGCACACAGCAGCGAATGTATGAATGTATGCAGACCCGCTCTCAAAATCCATGGCATATTCTCGCACCCATTCACTTCATATTTTCGCAATGCAGACGCCGCTCTTAGCATTCATTCATTTCATCCTCTCGCATACATTCGCTGCTGTTTGCGATGGCGTGCGAGAATATGACATGAATTTTGAGAGCGGCGCGAGAATATAAAACGAATGCTGAGAGCAGCCTCTGTATTGCAACATTCAAACACAATCCCTCTCACCAAGCGCGGGCTATTTTGCCTCACACACTTATAATTATACGCTGCTGTTTGTAAGTGGAGCTCAACTAAAAGTTTCCATGCTCTAGCCAGCTGCATAGGCACAAGTGCCCAGAAACGCGTGTAGCAACAAAATGCGCGTGTCGCCATCATTGCAGCAAGTGTCCAGAAACGCGTGTAGCAACAAAATGCGCGTGTCGCGAATTCTTTGTTTTACCCCCAGCGAAAAAGTGCCAAACGCGCCTAAAGAAGTTAACACTTCAAAAATGAAATCAAACTGTATTCCTTTGTAGATCGAACAAAGGATTCTCCTTTCAAATCTTCCTACCAGTTCTTTGTCTGCGTTTTTCCATGTCCACACTTCCGAACCATATAGTAGGACCGGCCTTATTAGTGCTGTGTAAAGTGCCAATTTTGTCTTCTTTAAGATATTTCTGGACGTCATGTGCTTGAGTAGAAGCATTTATTGATGCATCGGCGAAAATAAGGATATCACAGTGCTTTAATAAGGTAACAATGTCATTGATTGATATGATAAAAAGCATAGGACCTAAATGACTACCTTGCGGGACGCCAGAGGACGCTTCAATGTTCCTGGATTTGACTACACGAAATAGAACTTCTGTCGGCTAAGTATGATTGGAACCATACCACAAAGTCATGCGAAAAGCCTAATTTTTGGAGTTTGAGAGCTATAATCGAGTGAGAGAGCTTGTCAAAGGCCTTACTGAAGTCAGTATAAACGCAATCGCTTTGGCAACCAGTGACGAAGCCCCGAACAGTGTGAGAAGAGAACTAGTGGTAGTGGAAAGAGCTGCAAGAAACCCTTGTTCATTTGCTGAGATAAGTCAGATACGCACAATCTCAGAATAAGAAATAGATTCAAAGAGTTTTGGTATACACGATAGCTTCGCAATAGGTCTATAATTATATATTTCGTTCTTACTATCTTTGTTATGACCGGGGACTATGAAAGAGTTCTTCCATAAAGTAAGCACCCTGTATTAATGGATTTTCGGAGTAAGTAGGATTCGTACTGCAGGAGTTCTCGTGGGTAATTATCAAATTTTTCTTAGTATTGATAAATTTTTAGCAACTCTTAACATGGGGTAATAGCGATAAAGCATAGAGAGCGCTGCTACATTACTACGGCGGCTCAGAGAGTCGATGGAGATGCAAAGATTGTCGGCTTTGCACCTTGTCCAGCCACGCTAAAGCTGTTTTCGAGACGCCAGCACAGACAAATGAATTTACTCGAGGCGGAGCCGAATGTAGGATTTGTAGATTGTAGCTCTGGCTGCTGGTGGCAGTAGAAATTTGCTTCTCTTAAGAAATCCTAGACATCGGGATGCATGTTTAGCGATTTGGAATATGTGCTTATTCTATCGCAAGTCTTCAGATAAAGTTAGATAAAGTTACACCCAAGATGTTAAGAGAAGGATCAGTTGTAAGATTTGTTTTTCCCACTGAGACAGAAGGAAGGTGGGTGCAGGTTTTATAAGTAATGAGACAGTACTTGGAGGGGTTGAACTCAACAGGATTCTTGCGGCCCCAGTCAAGAATGTGTTCGATGTCCCTGTTGATAGAGTTGGACATGAGTTCACCATGATGAAGACAAGGTGTGGCACATGCTTGTCTTATATTGTCGAAAGCGTAAGAATAACCCGGGGATGTCCGGCCGAGATGGTGAGGGGATTAGATTGAATGGCTTCCAATACTACCTTTATTGAACGTTCAGAACGGTAGTTCTTAATCTATTTTTTAGAACTGGGTGGATACCAATAGCTTGGAGTTTTTACAATAGAACAAGGTGCCATACTCAGTCAAATACTTTGGACATATCTAGAGCAACCACAGTAGACTCACCAAAGCGATGGATGCTTTGGTAAAGGTGCTCTGTTAGACATACAAGGAGGTCGCCAGAAGATTTTTTCGATCTAAAGCCGTACTGTTTGTCATGAATAATTTTGTTGGTTTCCAGATATTCCATTACTGAGGCACTCCTTGTAGAGAGCTTCGGAGAGTGGGTTAAATTGGTCATAGCAATTAATAAATGCACAGAAACTCGCAAGGTCTTTCCTCTTCAGGTAAGTTTTTCAGAGTATATTCTTTTGGTTTTTGGCCGGTGTCAACTCATAGTTGTAGCAGGGTGGGGATGATTTGGGTAGCTTTAGAGGCTTCACAGGTATACAAGATGCAAAGGTATTGTACAGAACGGAATAAAAGCATGTAACATCGTCAACCAACTCACTTGAGAAAGCAACCTATTGAAAATCGATCGATGTGAGTTTGGATGACAGTTCATGAAGATTGGCCTTTTTAAAGTTAGATTAGTTTATTGTTGAAGACAGAACAATGGCTTAGTAGAAGAGGAGGGTGATAATTATCGATAGACGACAAGACTATTGAACTAGGCTCAACTAGGCTCACCACTCAATTGGTTTAAGCCGCATGACAATAGGGAATTCAGAAAGCAGGATTCCCTAAAATTAAGGTTGTTTTCAGGGAGGTAGTAATCGGCGTCATCACAATATTGAACATTGGGTAAATTAAAATCACCTAAAAGTAGGATTTCGTCTTAATACTAGAACTCTTATCGAGTTTCATATCAGATTCATATTATTTTCCATTTCCAGATAGTCCAGTCAAATAAGGGTTTCACCTCGGAATTTGAGGTAATAAGATTAAAATTGGTATGATCGGTATAATATTGGTATGGAAATAGAAGAGATAGAGGGATAATCGACAAAATTTTACCATAGGTTGGAACCCAACGATTAGGCCTGTCCCCGTAGGCCATGTTGTAAGAAGCGCCCCTTGCACTTTACCTCAAAGGTGGTGAGGAAAAGAATGCAGCGCAATGCCCGAGTTTTCTCAGCCCTATATCTCGAAAACTATTGGTTCAACGTAAATTCTGTATGGAACACTTTTATGTATATTTATCTAAAGATCAAAGTTTACGGAACTAAAATTTACGTAAACCCGATAATTTACGAGATATTCGCGAAAAACTGATTTTTGTGACCTTTGACCTCTAATATCTCAAGACGCGGACACGAGATTATAGGAGACTTTTGTGACACATCATATAGAATGCCAAAACAAAGGATCATACCAATTTTCAGCTTATTACCTCAAATTCCGAGGTTGACCTCTTTTTTACCGTATTTGACTGGACTAATAGGCCTTTTTGGCGCCATAATTCTTGTTAATACTCTAAGCTGTTATCCGGAATTGATGTATTGTTTCCTGCATGCTTGTTAAAATCCATCATTCCTGAAGAAATGTTGAGAATTTTCGTCGAACAAGCTTCTTAAATATTTTCAATGTCGCAACAAATTACGTAATAAACAAAACATTTTTTGTTAAATTCAATAAGTTCATTTTGAATAATGAATTAATACCATCTAAAATGTTATCTTCAAAAAGTTTTTTATTGATAATTCTTTAATTGCTACTTTTTAATAGGATTTTTTTCAATAAAAATTTACTTGTAGCCATCAATAGTTTTCCACTCCTTTTATGCAATTAAATTCGACACCAATTTGTAAGCTTCTAGAATAAACGAAAACCGGTTTTTTACAAGGTACTTCAGCAGCAACAACTTCTCTGCTTCAGTTCTTTACATCGTTTTGTTAGATGATAGAGTTTATAGTGTTTTCTATGTTGGGATTCAATGTAGATTCTACATATTAACAAAGGTGCTAAAATCTGAATATATACTCTTTACTCGATTGTTGTGTTTTGTTCGCATTGAGAAATATGACAAAACATAAACATTATGAAAAAATCAACATCACAAAATTGTGCTGCACCTTCTCGAAAGTAATTTTTACGAAATTTATTTGTTTAAGCAAAAAACGAGTATATTTAAGTCTGAAAATGCTAACAATTTAAAATGTTTAATCTGCTAGCCCGCAGCTTAAAAGTTTACTTCCTTAATGTCTGCAGAACTTGATGAATGCTGAGCACATACATATAGCTACTGCTCAAGTACTTGACGATATCCAAGGCCACTGAGCCCATCACCGAAGCTAAATCCACAAAGCATTAACTTTCGTCTACAAGACACAAAAATAAATAGCAGTCAACTTCACGTTTCCAAAGATAATAATTTCGACTAAGCATAAAATCCATTCCAGTCCTAAACCAGGAAATCATTAGTGTCCCGCGTGCCACGTTCCTTCTTTATTCAGCAAGAATCTAGCATACCTGTCATATCTATTCATACCTGTCCAATATACCCACACTTTTATAACCTGTTGATTAGATTCCTGAAAGTTCTGTAAACGCAGCACTATAGTGTATTTGGATTTGTTGTATAGCGGTAATTAATGGTACGAAACGAGTTTCGCCAGGTGCAGCTCTCGATATCTACCAAGCCCCTCGGGCCAAAGGGCTACCTTGAACTTGCCGTGTTTGTTTTGATTATATCAATCAGAAGCAGACGCACGTAGACAACAACCGCCATTAGCTTTTCGCGGTGCCGTTGTCAAATAATGGAGTCAAGGGGAAAAACACTTCGGATACATTGACGACCTCAAACTTGAATATTGCCCAATGCTCTCCAGCGCGGCTACCTGAAGATAGATAGCCACACCTGAGGTAAAGGTGAAGATCGCGTGCTGCAACGGCACTTTTTGTCTGTTGTGGCTAAACTTTTACTTTTGCGGTGGAAAGTGAGAATTGACGAATATTGATCTAATAATAAAATGACGCGATAAAACTAGTTTTGATACGGCCCACTCAATATTTTCGTCATTGACGTCGTTCTAGTTTCAATAGTTCAAATCTACAATCGTTTTCTTTTTGTAATTCTGTAAGATAACAACTTTTTGAGAATAATGTGGCCAAACATGATTGCATGATATGTGGGCACCAAGAATTGCTTCCGATACTTCCAAAAATTTTGGAAAAAATCTACTTTCAACAAGGCCATATGCAAATTAACTCGGCCAAGAAATTTTTTTGTGGTTCGCTAACTGTCTAAGAATCATTCGGTGACGTTCGTTTCAATAAAATAGGCCCACTATGTTTAATTGCCACAGAAATAATGACGCAAGTTCAGGTAGACAGTTTACCTTAAGAAAATCAATATAAATTATATTCTTAAGAATACTAGTTAATTTACAATTTTTTTTTCTTTTATTAAAAAAAACCCTTTTAATTTAGAACAAGAAATTTTAAGCAACTATGTGATCTGTACTTGTTAATGAAACCTTGGGAGAACCCTAACAAGATTATGGGTATTTAAGAGGTAACGAGAATTGATAGTAGAATGATAGACTTTGAACTACCTTGTTAATTTCTCGTTACTATGCAAAATTGTTTAGCATATAGAAACATGCAGATATTGTGTAATAGCATCATCTTGCCAAAGGTATGAACTATAATTTTAAACTTGAAGAAACAAGGTAACAAAAAATATTATTTTAATGCTGGTCAAAATATGAAAATTTCTTCATGGTAGAAAGAGATGCAATTTTCTTAATTCAAAGAAAGTGTCATTTTTTTGTTTGTCAATTCACAAATTATATTTCAAGTTACAAAATTTACTTCGATTTTACCTTTCTATTCTGAAAAAAATTATAGTTTTTTTGTGGCAGTTCTAATCTCAGGAATCACTGTAGTTCTAGTAGTACAGGAAAAATAGTAAAAATAGCGGAAATGTTTGGGTACAGGCTGAAAATTGGCACGGAGCTTCCTTTTAGAGTTCTTAATAAGGGGTTATAAAGTCTACCGATTTTCTACCCCGGGAACCTTTCTTTCTAGGGGGTTTTAGGGTCAAAATATCTGTTTTTTGCAAATGCATCTGAAACCGTAAGTCCTATCATAAAAAAATGTTCACAAAGTTTGTAGCTCATATAATTTTCTACAAACTTTGTGAACATTTTTTTATGATAGGACTTACGGTTTCAGATGCATTTGCAAAAAACAGATATTTTGACCCTAAAACCCCCTAGAAAGAAAGGTTCCCGGGGTAGAAAATCGGTAGACTTTATAACCTCTTATTAAGAACCCTAAAAGGAAGCTCTGTGCCAATTTTCAGCCTGTACCCGACCATTTCCGCTATTTCGCTTTTTTCGGCTTAATTTGACTGTACTATAGTTCTAGTTTATACTAGTTCCTGTAACCAAATATTAACAGCAAGCAATCGGCATTAAACCGAAAAGATTTACTCGCAACCTTCTTGTGGCCCTCACAGAGGTCCTTAAGGAAAGTATACATACATACATTGCTTTGGTGAATTTTGCCTGGTTTTTCACAGCTATTGTGTATTCGACTATCTTCTAAAAAAATATAAAGTTTAAAAACAATAAAAAATACGCCTTTACTTTAAAATGAACTAAAAAGTAAGAAATAATTTTGAATGTAAAGTTTTTATCACTCCAGCCAGAATATGGAAACAACCTACCTTGGTGATCCCCGCCAACAAACCGCAGTCCTTACTTCGATCTGTTGGAAAGGAGTTTACGGAAGCGTGGCTAGGCTGTGCTCTATGGAGAACTTCGGTCCTCTTTGCCTTGGCTTTCTATAGCTTAATTGTTTCATAAAAGAACCATGAGTAGGGTAGGAAAGTGAAGGTCCATCCTGACAGCGCCTGCATATCAGGATAAGGCATTATACAACTGGATGCCCCTGGCACCCAGCACTGGGATTCCGTAAGGAATAACATTTAGGATTTAAAAAACAGAAGTTTTCTAACTTAGAGTGGGTTGGTATTCTGTAAGCGATTTAGAATTATGTGCTAGATTTTTAGAAAAGATAGTACGTTTTCACATCAAAAATGTAAATAATTACTTGACAGAGAAACCCTATTTATTTCCTTGAGTCAGTAAAAGTGAAGTTTAAGAAATAATTTTTAAAAATTTAAAATGGATAGTGCACCAGGGCTGGGATTATAGAAGTCGTCTCAACTCATTTGTTACGAGTTTTAAATGGAAAATGACTTCAAACAACTTTTGTAATACTACCCCAGTAATTTTATGGTGAAAAGAAGACAGCAAAGACGAAATTACCGAATTTTAAGAGAAACCTTAGGGGATGAAAGTAGTCCGCTTGATATGACTTATTTCGGTTATTTAAATTTTTGAAGTGTTAACTTCTTTAGGCGCGTTTGGCACTTTTTCGCTGGGGGTAAAACAAAGAATTCGCGACACGCGCATTTTGTTGCTACACGCGTTTCTGGACACTTGCTGCAATGATGGCGACACGCGCATTTTGTTGCTACACGCGTTTCTGGGCACTTGTGCCTATGCAGCTGGCTAGAGCATGGAAACTTTTAGTTGAGCTCCACTTACAAACAGCAGCGTATAATTATAAGTGTGTGAGGCAAAATAGCCCGCGCTTGGTGAGAGGGATTGTGTTTGAATGTTGCAATACAGAGGCTGCTCTCAGCATTCGTTTTATATTCTCGCGCCGCTCTCAAAATTCATGTCATATTCTCGCACGCCATCGCAAACAGCAGCGAATGTATGCGAGAGGATGAAATGAATGCTAAGAGCGGCGTCTGCATTGCGAAAATATGAAGTGAATGGGTGCGAGAATATGCCATGGATTTTGAGAGCGGGTCTGCATACATTCATACATTCGCTGCTGTGTGCGATGGCGTGCGAGAATATGACATGAATTTTGAATCCCTCTCACCAAGCGCGGGCTATTTTTCCTCGCACACATAGAATTATACGCTGCTGTTTCTATGTGGAGCTAAACCAAAAGTTGCCATGCTCTAGCCAGCTGCATAGGCACAAGTGCCCAGAAACGGGTGCGAACCAAAAATGCGCGTCACCATCGCTGATGTCTGTTGCTGGACCTCGACTAAAAGTTGCCATGCTCTAGCCAACTAAATGGCTGCAATATTTAAATCTTTTGCTAGGATTAATCGCTTTCGGCGACATGGAATACGTTTCGGCGTTTCGCCTATTCGACTGGGCATCTGTATTTTACGTACATATCTGAGGTAGTATCCCAGTAGGGAAAATCGCAAGTATTTACTGTGGGAAGTCAATTTGGAAGTACTTCTTTAATTAGTGTTCTCTGTAATGACTTATAAGTAATGCAGAGGAGAATGGGTTTGGTGACCAAGCGATTTCGCGCAAAAAGCGTGTTAAAAAACTTCGTAGCTGCTCGTTTTCTTTGTTAATTATCTCAGTTATCTCAGCCATTAAGTTTCTGATCTTTAATGTATAAACATATATTTGAATTTATGTGTATGATATAAATATAAATCGCTTAGGGCCGGTTTCACAGTGCGAACTTAAGTTTTGCTTAAACTTAAGTAAATTGTCTCACTTAAGTATAACTTAAGTCAAATTCCGTTTCACAGTGCAATTTTTTCTTCTTCTTACTATTATATTTGTTTCTTACGGCGGCACTTCAATATTGTAAATTATGAACTTACAATAGCCGAACTTTACATGTAAAATTTTCTTTTAATCGCGTTTTCCTTGAAATGTACTGGAATCAACTGACATTTGAATTTTCTATGCATTCTGATTTAAGCAAAACTTAAGTCTAGAGAAATGCCTACTTAAGTTACACTTAAGTATATTTTAAGTAGCGACTGTGAAACAGGCATCCATACTTAAGTATAACTTAAGTTAATTTTTATACTTAAGTTCGCACTGTGAAACCGGCCCTTAATTTTACTTATTTTACTGGTTCCGAAAAAATTCAAATTGAACCCAGTAGATTCCCATAAAAATTTAGATCCGTGACTTTGGCTGAATATAATATGACTTTTTGCATATTTGCACAATGTTTAAAATAGCAAAAATTTCTGTTTCGTGACTATTGCATCAACCCGACGACAAGTACTATGTACTACATTTTTCCTATGAACTATGTACTATGTATTTATTACTATACTAGCTGGGACCCGGTGCGCCTACGCTGCACCCATAAGTCAATAGTAAACAATAAAAACCATCCATTGACTTAATATTTTTCGAGATATGAATTTTACACAGATGAAATGCCTCAAAGAACATGGGTCTTGCGTCGGCCGCCATGAATCGGTATATTGAGTCTACTACATTGCTTATTGTATTCTACTTAACATACCCTTTCATTTGATACCCATGTTGAGGTGGTTGTGAAGAAAGTGGTAATCCGGCCTCTTGAGACGGCCGCCATGGATCTAAAGATATATTTTGTATACTACATTGCTTATTGTATTCTACTTATCATACCCTTTCATTTGATACCCATGTCGAGGTGGTTGTGAAGAAAGTGGTACCCCGCCCTCTTGAGACGGCCGCCATGGATCTAAAGATATATTTTGTATACTACATTGCTTATTGTATTCTACTTAACATACCCTTTCATTTGATACCCATGTTGAGGTGGTTGTGAAGAAAGTGGTAATCCAGCCTCTTGAGACGGCCGCCATGGATCTAAAGATATATTTTGAATACTACATTGCTTATTGTATTCTACTTATCATACCCTTTCATTTGATACCCATGTCGAGGTGGTTGTGAAGAAAGTGGTACCCCGCCCTCTTGAGACGGCCGCCATGGATCTAAAGATATATTTTGTATACTACATTGCTTATTGTATTCTACTTATCATACCCTTTCATTTGATACCCATGTCGAGGTGGTTGTGAAGAAAGTGGTACCCCGCCCTCTTGAGACGGCCGCCATGGATCTAAAGATATATTTTGTATACTACATTGCTTATTGTATTCTACTTAACATACCCTTTCATTTGATACCCATGTTGGGTGGTTGTGAAGAAAGTGGTAATCCAGCCTCTTGAGACGGCGGCGCCATGGATATAAAGATATATTTTGTATACTACATTGCTTATTGTATTCTACTTATCATACCCTTTCATTTGATACCCATGTCGAGGTGGTTGTGAAGAAAGTGGTACACCGCCCTCTTGAGACGGCCGCCATGGATCATTTTAGTTTCAATAGCGTCATGGCCTACCTATTGTTTTACAGCTGCGTAAATTTGAAATTTTCATTAAATGTAATGATTCAATTTAATGACAATTTTACATTTGTCAAACAATAGGTAGGCCATGAAGCTATTGAAACTAAAATGAAGTGAAAATTCCTAAAATTACCATTTTTTTGGATTTTGCAGCTGTTTTTTTGGTTAAAGGTATAAAAAATAGCGTACGACCTATTCTCAGACCTACCAAATATACACAAAAAATTTCATGCAAATTGGTCAACCCGTTTCGGAGGAGTACGGTAACAAACACTGTGACACGAGATTTTTATAGATATAGATATGTATTATCTACTATTTTTACTAAAAACTACATTATCCCAGTCATCCATCGTCCGATCTTTGTGTGATAAGTTTAAGATAAATTGTTTAATTTCCAAACATTGCAACACATTTTGGAGGGAGTGCATATAGTATAAGTAACAATTAAATAAACTTTAACAGAATATTCATAAATAAAATATATTAATCCTTATCGTCTTGTAATAAGATTGATTTGGACATTTAGACTAGCCATAGAAGTTAACACTTCTAAAGTGTGGTCCTACGCACACTCGTATTTTTTATAGCATGTTAGTATTAAAATGACATGTTATAAAAAGTATGATGTTTTACATAAAAAGGTGATCAATAAGGGATGAAGGAGTAGACTTTTTAAAAATTTGACATGAATTCGTAATCAACGACCCCAAAAACCCCGAAATACGGATTTTGAATCAATTACTTGATTTTCTGATTTTTGGCCAGGTTTTTTGGATTTGGCCTCTCTGTGGAGCAGGTATTTGCTGGTGAAGGCTGTGACAATAGGAATCAGGAATGTGAAGAGGGAGGAAGAAAGAAGGAAAGTTATGTGAAAAATGGGGAAGACGAAGGACCGTGGTACAGCCAGAATTCGACTGGTAGCCAGGCTCCTTACTCCTAGACTAACAAGGCATCCATCGTCAGTATTGCGACGAAAAACTGCCAAACCAACCTTCGAATGGACCACACGTCGTTTATTCCACTGAAAGCAAACACGGCATCCCTCCCTTGTCGAGATTTTTTTTTACTAAATTTTTCGTGGAAAATAGAAAACGCTGCATACCTTATGATACGCCTGTGATCTATTCGTGTATATTGACAAACATTTCGGAGGGTCACTTCCATTGGACGTCTGCAATTATATTCATTATTTGACGATTTGCGGCCACGTTTAAACTAATTTACGTAATTGTAAATTTGCTAGCACAGATGTTCCATTAAGTTCATTAAATCGGCTTTGATCTGCTTTGAATTGCGTGATGGATATAGCTGAAATTATGACAGATAACGCTTAGTAATTGCAAAACTTTCTTGGTACATTGATAGGTTGAACAACGCTCGCATAATAATCTCTGGTATCCATATACCAATATCCAGTAGCAGTTGGTTAAGTAGAGTTAGCCAAGAACTAAAGACATAGTTATTTCAAATATCACAACCACAATATTTTTTTCAAATATCACAACCGTTTGGTAAATTCATTTTACTACTAGTAAACAAAACTATACTAACGCGTCTTTGAATAGAAGAAAGTATTTCTGCAATATTAAAAAAAAAAATTGTGGACTTTTAGATGATATGTTTGTTGAGATATTTCCAAATACCTGTTCTTTCAGCTCAAATAAACTAAAAATAACCAAAAAACGCATTTAACATAATATAAAAAATTCTACAAGCATTTTTTCCCTATAGCTTTAATTCATCACTGGTTTGAACATCCCAACCCAATGGCAGAAAACTTGTTTCCCTGGTCTTTCAATCATCCCACTACATCACTAATCCCCACTCGGAAATTGCGCTAATGCAAATCCCACTTTATTGATATTGCATTACTCATAAAGTCTTTCCGATTTGTTATTAAATCTTAAAAATACTTTTCCTATCGGCGCCATGTTTGTAGTTATAAGCCATGCGCCAAGAGATTCATTACTACCGATGCAATGGGTCAAGAAACTTTGTCTGTTCAGCAGTGCCCAAGGTGGCCACATTGCATTTTGTTGCCAAAACGCGACCAGGAACCATATGCGAAATAAAGTTACCTTGTTCAATCAAGGAAGCGCGCAGGTGGCTGTTGATATTTCGCAAATATATCCACATATTGCAAAAACTGACGTTTCATGTACCCACGACAAGTTGTTCCACCATATACTACCTGAAACTAATAAAAAATTCAAAACAATCAACGCATAAAAGGCCAAAGACCTTACTTTTGGGCGAAAGCGCGCTGTTGTCATCGGTGGAAACACTTTGGACTGGGGCCAATCTCTGCTGGTCCAGAAGCCGACAAAAAGCCTAAAACAATTTTATAACATCTCGAAAAAAATCCACAAAAATATTGGTCAATCAGCCGAGAAATTTCACTTTAGTTTCGTTGATAATTATTGTGAAATGCTTCATTTGAGGACGGATTTTTCACACGAGTCTCGTTTTGGGCAACATCGTCTCACCTGCATTAAATTGATAGAAACTGTATTTTTTGTGTTGGCTTTGCGTGGAGGAAGCCAGAAGCGGGAAGGTCACCATTTGGCTAAAATCACTTCCTTGGGAAAATAGTCGTGATTCATAGTGTTTTCAAATACGTGTTTTGAAACTGGCATTTAGCGAATTGATGACTCCAAGTTCGGGCGAACAATGGTCGGATGGATGGGGCAAAGCTTTATCTGGAATTCAGCTATGACAAATTAATTACGCTGGAAATAAACTTCAAAAAATATTTTATAAGAATTTTTTGCCAGAGAACAGGTTTCATTCAGCCAATCTCGATCTGGGGGTTTTTTGTTCATAAGAATTTTTAAGCACGTGAATGAACTAAAATTTGCATTTGAATCTTTAATTCAGGAGCGTTTGTAGGCCTAAAATTAATTCTTAAAAAACGAAAACACATAATACAGTAATTTTAACTATATTTTATTTAAATAGCCTTATTTGAAAATCCTGCTAACATGTGATGTGGTATTGAGTTCGTTTGGATGATTTGGGCGAGGGATTAACAACCTCTCGTGGGAAAACAAGTTTGGAGATAGAGATCACCAATGTGGCCGCGAAGAGCAAGAGGTTGTATGACCCGGATTATGCAAATGGGAGCCCCAACGCAAGGCGATGGACCCTGGAGTGCTGCCAGACACAGTACGGCCAAGGAGGTGGGACTAGTTTGTCAAGGACCTTTGGACCCCTTGACTCATACTAAATGTGAAGAAGTGGGTTTTTAGGGAACCTTCAGAAGCGAGGCATTACGTTACGCAGTTCCTTAGTGGGTATGGAGGTTATAAAGCATATCTTCATCGCTTTAGGTTGTACGATTCACGCTCTAACTAGAATGTCCGGAAAATGTAAAAGACGTGGAGCCACAAACTTAGGCAATGCAAGGAGAGGAAGGGAAAGAAATGCCAGAAGAAATAGCAGATAGCAGATCCAGCCCCGTGATACAAGGCGTTAGCCGGTCACGCGGGAGAATGGCAAATAAGAAACTACTCAGTATATTGCTGGTATACCTTCGGCCGCACCTACGAGCACTTATGTAGCACGGAGCTTTGTAGCGAAAACACCTTTCTCAGAAAGAAAGCATAAACGGTAGATCGCTATCACATATGCTCACTGAACTGGCCCTGGTGACCATCTCTTCGAGGGACCTTTTAAGGGTACGTTGATGATGCCACACCTTGGCTTGTGCCGGTCACGATTCAAACGTCATTTGCATAAACCCCGCTGCTCGGCTGATGGAACATTCTATTAAATGATAGTCAATGGACCTTGGGCCTCAACAAAAATGGAGCATTGGAATTTTCTGAGATACCCGAGTAAAAATTTAAAAGTGGCCTTACAACAGGCGAACACCGGCCCCTTGGGTTTTTAAGGGGCATATGATGGCCGTAGAGTTTTTAACCGGGCTGCTTACCCAACTAGGAAGCGTCTGTCTGGCACTTGGATATTTAGATGGTTAGCGGCCCAATAAGTGAGAACAAAAGCCCTATTTTTGACTACCATCTGTTGCCAGCCAACCAAAGGTGAAACGCAAGCAGACCTTTATTATCTCTAGCTCTATGTGGCTCAGCCAACTGCTATTGACGATATCGACCTTGCGAAATATGAAAATTTTTCTTGTTGTTACATACGTGGACATCATCAAAATGTTTTTTATTGTGGTAAACTTCAACAACATGAAAGGTCCATCTCCTCACCCACAGCACTCTCCAGACCCTTATTAACCTATCTTGTCCTCTATTTCTTCCTTTGAACGAACCTTACTACTAGATATTTCACAATAAAGAGTATGACACGACTGACTATTAGTACAAACGGTGCTCTTGAGCTTGAACTTTTACATGTAAAGCTTGATTTGCCCCACTTACAACAAGATCAAAGAGCCCGAAAAGATTTCGCCAAAATAAAGACAATCACGTTGCCAAGCAAGGTATCTCACCCAATGTTAGTAGCGGTACCTACTGGCAGATGAACAAGGGAACAGTGGTATAGACCAGAACGCCCAGAGGTTAGGGATGCCTAACTGGATGACTTCGGGACCGGTGGATAGTACAGTTCGAGAGGCCAGGACCGAATCTCAGTTGTAAAGCCGTTAAATAAGAAGAAGAATGCGAGGGGTCGGGCATTTGGTACAAACTTCTCCAGGAAGAATGTTAGGCCAGATTTTGAAGAAAAGTTACTCGCAAAACCTAATATAGGGGCGCGACTATCATCTTTCATTTCCTATCTTCCCTTTATACAAAAATTCTCTGCCCTCTCTTCTGACATTGAAAACCGCAATAAAGGAGGAAGGGATCTGCTGATTGATCAACAAAATCAGCGTTCGGTCGCTGTGGAATTGGATTGAAGTTGTTGGAGTCAATCATACCCTGTGATCTGAATTTCATATCATGAAAATGGCGCAAAAGCCTAAATACACGATAATCACTAAGGGAGCAGCCCAAGACGGAATTTTAATAGGGCGAAATACTTTTGAACCGCCGGAAGTTATAAATTAATCGTACACAATCGTTAAAGGCTACTTCGAGCTTCGGAGAGCAAGAAGAATCAAGAGAGGGGAAAATGAAGATGCCCTGCATTAAAAGAGGTAACAGTAAGTCTTTCACCAAATACGATCGCAAGCACAGTGGTATCTTAGTTTCGATTATTTGGGCCATCTGTTTTGCCAATAATGAAATTGACGTGGTGAGGTCATACTACTATTCAGGACAACTCCAAGATTTCTCACTTTAAAAACGCGAACAAGAGGAACCTCATTTAAGGAAATTACGTCAGATAGAAAAGTGGGAGATTGAAGGGAAAAAAATACAATGTGACTTTGATGGATTTAACTGTAGTAAGCTCAGAGTTGACCAGCTTGAAACACGGTCCAAATCAGCCTCAATCTTCTCCACACAATTATGGATAAAAACGCTAAACAGAAGTGGCCCAAGAATAGAACCTCTAGGAACTCCGGAGTGAAGTAAGGAATTGGTGGCACTAGAGTCGCGTAGTTTACTTTTTTCCGACTGGTTTGTTAAAAAGCTATGCACAAGTTTAACAGCAGTTGAGGAAAAAGAGACTTCGGAGGAGAGTTTTTGCAAGAGCAAAGAATGATTAATCAATGCGATCAAATGCTTTTGAAAAATCAAGCAGCAATAGACAACAAACGTTATGTTCATCAAAATAATTGCGAATATCATGTGAAGCTTGGAGGAGTGCTGTTTCACAGCTGTGATGTATGTGGAAGCCAGATTGCCATTCACTTATAAATTGAAGTTGTTTGCAGAACTCAAGCCTTTGAGTCGCTATCAGTTTTTCAAAACTGGTATTGGCATCAGAATTTGAATCATTAATCTTTATACTATCTTTTCAACTATAATACTCGTTTTGTTCGATGTTGAACTCGAGAAGCGACAGTTCGTTAATCTCTAATCCCTAGTCTCTTCACATAAACATATCCCAACGTTTAACGCGCCACTGAGACAGAACATTATGAAAAACGGAAGTTTGGTATAAGAACCAGCTGGTTTAAAATATTAGCCTCACGTGATGTCCCTGATCTCACTAAAAATGCTATGGCGATTTAGTGCCTGGAGGTACAGCTTGGTCATTGCAGTGATGTTGTTGAGACATTGTTTTCGATCAAATAGCTCGAGTGGCATGATTCACTGTCCTACAGTCAGACATATAACGCTATATTTGTTAATAGCCAGCCCTTTCAACCAACATTTGCGCCGCTCCTGATAGTGCGTCCTTTTGAGTGGCTCCCTCTCGCCGAATCGATAGTTCTAAAACACTTAATTCCTTTAAAACAACATACATAAATCGATTTCTAAAATATCGAATTATTTCTGCTACTGGGCCGTTTAACCTTCGATTATCGCCACTTTTCGATTATACTTTGAACTGGTTTTTACTTCGCGATCATTATAAGATTATGTGAAATTACTGATAGCAGCACTGACAAACAATATGACCTTTGACGAAAGCACAATTTATATGTATATCAGCTTCCATCAGCTGTGCCCTGAAATTATCTAATGCAGTTACTGAATACAAATTGTTTCCCATTTTTGAAGTGTTAACTTCTTTAGGCGCGTTTGGCACTTTTTCGCTGGGGGTAAAACAAAGAATTCGCGACACGCGCATTTTGTTGCTACACGCGTTTCTGGACACTTGCTGCAATGATGGCGACACGCGCATTTTGTTGCTACACGCGTTTCTGGGCACTTGTGCCTATGCAGCTGGCTAGAGCATGGAAACTTTTAGTTGAGCTCCACTGGCTCCACTTACAAACAGCAGCGTATAATTATAAGTGTGTGAGGCAAAATAGCCCGCGCTTGGTGAGAGGGATTGTGTTTGAATGTTGCAATACAGAGGCTGCTCTCAGCATTCGTTTTATATTCTCGCGCCGCTCTCAAAATTCATGTCATATTCTCGCACGCCATCGCAAACAGCAGCGAATGTATGCGAGAGGATGAAATGAATGCTAAGAGCGGCGTCTGCATTGCGAAAATATGAAGTGAATGGGTGCGAGAATATGCCATGGATTTTGAGAGCGGGTCTGCATACATTCATACATTCGCTGCTGTGTGCGATGGCGTGCGAGAATATGACATGAATTTTGAATCCCTCTCACCAAGCGCGGGCTATTTTTCCTCGCACACATAGAATTATACGCTGCTGTTTCTATGTGGAGCTAAACCAAAAGTTGCCATGCTCTAGCCAGCTGCATAGGCACAAGTGCCCAGAAACGGGTGCGAACCAAAAATGCGCGTCACCATCGCTGATGTCTGTTGCTGGACCTCGACTAAAAGTTGCCATGCTCTAGCCAACTAAATGGCTGCAATATTTAAATCTTTTGCTAGGATTAATCGCTTTCGGCGACATGGAATACGTTTCGGCGTTTCGCCTATTCGACTGGGCATCTGTATTTTACGTACATATCTGAGGTAGTATCCCAGTAGGGAAAATCGCAAGTATTTACTGTGGGAAGTCAATTTGGAAGTACTTCTTTAATTAGTGTTCTCTGTAATGACTTATAAGTAATGCAGAGGAGAATGGGTTTGGTGACCAAGCGATTTCGCGCAAAAAGCGTGTTAAAAAACTTCGTAGCTGCTCGTTTTCTTTGTTAATTATCTCAGTTATCTCAGCCATTAAGTTTCTGATCTTTAATGTATAAACATATATTTGAATTTATGTGTATGATATAAATATAAATCGCTTAGGGCCGGTTTCACAGTGCGAACTTAAGTTTTGCTTAAACTTAAGTAAATTGTCTCACTTAAGTATAACTTAAGTCAAATTCCGTTTCACAGTGCAATTTTTTCTTCTTCTTACTATTATATTTGTTTCTTACGGCGGCACTTCAATATTGTAAATTATGAACTTACAATAGCCGAACTTTACATGTAAAATTTTCTTTTAATCGCGTTTTCCTTGAAATGTACTGGAATCAACTGACATTTGAATTTTCTATGCATTCTGATTTAAGCAAAACTTAAGTCTAGAGAAATGCCTACTTAAGTTACACTTAAGTATATTTTAAGTAGCGACTGTGAAACAGGCATCCATACTTAAGTATAACTTAAGTTAATTTTTATACTTAAGTTCGCACTGTGAAACCGGCCCTTAATTTTACTTATTTTACTGGTTCCGAAAAAATTCAAATTGAACCCAGTAGATTCCCATAAAAATTTAGATCCGTGACTTTGGCTGAATATAATATGACTTTTTGCATATTTGCACAATGTTTAAAATAGCAAAAATTTCTGTTTCGTGACTATTGCATCAACCCGACGACAAGTACTATGTACTACATTTTTCCTATGAACTATGTACTATGTATTTATTACTATATATGTATTATCTACTATTTTTACTAAAAACTACATTATCCCAGTCATCCATCGTCCGATCTTTGTGTGATAAGTTTAAGATAAATTGTTTAATTTCCAAACATTGCAACACATTTTGGAGGGAGTGCATATATAAGTAACAATTAAATAAACTTTAACAGAATATTCATAAATAAAATATATTAATCCTTATCGTCTTGTAATAAGATTGATTTGGACATTTAGACTAGCCATAGAAGTTAACACTTCTAAAGTGTGGTCCTACGCACACTCGTATTTTTTATCTTAAACTTATTGGAATATATCAGCAAAAGCCCCCATAAAATTGGCAAGAAATTGCATATGTTATAAAAATTTAATCAAGCAATTAAAATAACGTAACTTGGGATAAATTCTAATCCAATCTTTTATAATTTCAGCCAAATCTCTGACAGGAAACCAAAGCAGAAAAAGACTGACGTTTGCAACGTCTGTTGTGAAACCATAGATTTAGAAGACTTTAAATGGTGAGTAAAATTTTGTTTCTTAAGTTCGATTTCCTCATTCTGCTAAAGCTTGGATAAAGTTATACATACCACAGTACAGTTATAAGAATCACCACTCGTGCATCATCCAAGACAGAAATATTAGCCGCAATTCACGCAATGGTAAAATTGCTGGAAAATCTAGCATCTACATCTCTAATCTCCTTCCCTTGCATGGCATTTGAATGTGCTCTCCGGGTTGGTGAACTCAAGCTTTTACCGCGTGAAAGTTGCTGGTTCGTTCAGGATGGGGTATCCGGCTGCAGGGATCAGCATTTGTACTGTACCTTCACTGCTCACGTCCGTTGTCAAATTAAACGGCTTGTCTAAATCTGGATTTATTAGCAGTGGAGGGGATATTAAACTATGTTTTATTTTCTGTAATGCGTCGTCACACTTTGGTGTCCATGGAAACTTCTAGACTCAGTACGTTTTACGTGGGTCTGGCCATGGTACAATAATTCAAGGTAGGCTCGCAAGGAAAAGTTCTGTTTCCATCTTGAAAAGCTTCTTCCATTTTTATATGAGAAAAGATCTGGGTGACGTCACGAGAGAGCTTTTTCCTTTGTGAACTATGATCTGAGTGACGTCACGGGGTCCTTATGAGCTTACCTTGTAGATAATTATTGTACCATGGGTCTGGCAAGGCTCCTTTCTCCAAGGAAACTTTACCCAAGTAACCACCGTTTCCCGGAGAAACTGACATTTTTCCTGTTGTAGTCTAAGGATTTCTCGTAATGCGTCCATGACTCTTCGTAGTTTACTATTATGGTCCTTAAGGTTACTACGTTAGATGACGATGTCACCAAGGTAGACAAAAAATTCGAGACCTTGCGGACCTGTGAGGACGTAATACATGAGTCGATGAGACCTTTGCACTTAAATAGTGACCTGGTAATGAATACCATGTTAGGTCGGTATTGTGGTTGTACCAGTACTTGATGATAGGTAGGTCTTCTTCTTCTTCTTTGATCCGTTAGCTGGCGGTCCGAGCGGGACGTCCCCGCTCCTACCGATAGGTAGGTACTGGCAAATTCGAGGGTTATGAAATACCCAGGGTGACCGAGCTGGTCCAGGAATCCTCAATTTTTGGCAAAGAGTAAGTGTCATCTATAGTCTTTTCATTGACTTTTCGGAAGTCGACAACTTCGCGCCACTTGTTGCCAGCATCCGGACCCTAGTTTTTGCGATAAATTCCATGGGCTCTTGCTTGGTCGAACAATGTCACTGCCCAACATCTAGCTGCTCATTAATTGCCTGCCTTGGTGTTTCGGAAGCCTATACATATTCTGGATAATTATAGACCGCTTAGCTTTCTTGGGACATAGAGGCTCTATAAGTGCGCTTATTTCCTTGGAAAGTTGAAGTTGAAGCGTTTACGTGATGAGATCGTTTACGGATACGCGAAATGAAACGCTTGGCAGCAGTGCAGAAACCAGGGTCTAAGAGAATCTCGGCAGTAACAGGCGGTGCAGACCAAATAAAAGATGTAAGTGGCTTGGAAGCTAACTCTTCCGCAATGAACTGTTCCGGAGTCTATTTATTCTTTATTCTTCAAATATTCACCGATAGACTACGCCTAGGTACCGAAACCAGAGGGGTGCAAGGCTCAAAAGGGACTATAACTTCGGTAACCGGTGGACCATCCACTATTAGAGGCAAAAGCGGGATCAGGCACAATTTTTGCGAGATCAGTAATGCGGGATCCGCCGGATTCATGGAATTTGGGCAGTAGAACCACCTGTTATAAAAACCGAGGCTTAATAGAGAAATACTAACAATATTGCTAGGTATTAATAAAAATAGATTTAGGCCCTCCGCACATGAGTTGACTGTTTGCAATTCTAGTTGAACCCACAACTATTTCGTGCGTCCACAGAAACGAAACCGATTTGAAACTAGTCTGAACTCCTCACTTGCGACTGTTTTTGTCGATCGGAAGCGATTTCAGTTGCTTCATCTGAACTACATACTTGACATTTTGCCACAACCTCGTGTCTAAAAACTGTGTGGGGTCCGTGCGCATTGATCCAAAATCAGTTGTGCTCGTGTGTGGACAAAGATTTCATTATGATTGCAAACTGATTGCAAACTATCGACTAGTATGCGGAGGGCTCCACAAAATATTTAAATTCGTTAGCTGAAGATAACTGCCCACTAAGCACCGACCGTGATCAATTACTGAGTTTCTATGGAGAGTTTACCCTGAGTTAATTCCGAGTAAGCGCCCATGGAAATGCGGGTTGAGTAAGGTTTCATTAAATCCAAGAAAACTCCACGAAACCCTCCGGATTAAGCTAGGTTTTGCATAGGTGTTTGTTTAAGTGTGTTTGCTGCACATGTACATACCAACGCCAACGTCACTTCAACCCAGAACTGCCATGAAAACAGTATCGGGTTAACTTGAGAGAAAAAGCTGTCTGTAATTTCAACGATTGGTCTACCCGGTGAATGGAAACAAAGTTACCCTACGCCTACCACAGAGGATTCCCCACTTGCATATGAGCGTACGGGGATTACCCTAGCTACTAATTGTATTGTATATCAAACGAACTACGGAGTCAGTCAAACAAAATATTCATGACAATTCTAAACTACGCTAGAAATGATTCCACTGTAATTGACTGGAATCCGCAAGGAGCCTGTCGAGGTGGAAGAACTAAAAAACGCGGAGGATCTTATTAGCATAAGAAGAAAGTTATACCCCAATTTCTTGTGACTTTTCTAAAACTAACCTCGGTATAACTTTATCCAATACCTACATAACGTTAGTGAACCATACATTGAATAGCTTTCTAAACTATTTATGTTAATTATTATGATAAAATATTTCTTACACCACAAAATACTTATTTTTTAGTTGCGTCACATGCTGTAACTGCGGAAAGGATGTATGTCGCGGAAGACAATGCTCAACATGGCTGCCACGTCAAGCAGAATGGGAGTGTCACCTGTGCAATTTAAGTAATGAATCCCGATCGAGAACAAACGAATGGATTCATCGTCAAGTGCTCCCCAATCTGAATCCTCGCCCAATGAGTATGAGAAGTGATACAACAATACCAATTCGAGGTAACAATGGAAGTCATCTACCATTCAGTTGAGTCCTTTTTTTTAGTTATAAATCAATAATTTAATTAATTGCCATCGTATTAGATTACGATACACGCAGCGAAGCGGCATCATTCTGCCCCGAAGAAAAAGAAAGAGTTCGGGGTTATGTCGAAGATATCCTTGCTGGAATGTTGGGAGGATCCCTTGATGACGTATCAGTTGGGCAATTGTATCGAAGTAGGGAATGTGAGTATTCTAAACACAAATTCGAAAATTTTTTGTTGAAATTTAAATTTGCACAAAACTCGTAACTTTCATTCTGCAAAGCACTCAAAGTCATTTCCATGTCATAAATAATCCAGCAAAAAACAATTATTCCAGACCTGAAACTTTTCCGAAAGTATCATTCATGCCTAAGCGAAAGTTTGTTCGGGTTGGAAAGCTCAATTCATCAGTCGCTGGAGGGTGAGTTTTCAACAAATCGCCATTTGTTTATGGCCGCACTGAATGCCATTTCATAAATCTTTGATGGAATGCATTTTTCGTTTATTGCACCGCATGTGACAGTGCACGATTTATAACCCATTCACAGCTCTAAAATGCATTATGTAACCCATAGAAATATTTCGTTTTTAATCCCTAAGAAAATAATCTTTTTTTTATGCATGTTTGTTACTTTTGCCTGCACGTGGAGTTTTTTAGGGTATTAAAAAAACTTGCTCAATTTCTATTTCTGGCGTTTACATAACGATTTGCAATGCACTATATCTACAGTTGGTAGCCAGCAAAATAGACGCACACGTGTTTTTTCGCATGTTGAAAATATTTTTAACAAATGTTATTTTTCAGATAATGATTATTTACAATTTTAATAGTATTACCGGCAGTTTTTTTTTTATAAAATAGTACTTCTTTCTCAGAGCCGGCGCTTGAGGTGTTTGCGCCCGGTGCACTATCCAAGATTGCGGCCCATAAGCTGTTCATTTTTGAACGCAGTGAAGAACAATAGATTTTTTGAACCTATGAATTCTTTCAAGAAATTTTTGAATCAACTTTGACAGCTGTGTAATTGTTGGTTTTTGTCTCCCTTTTGCTAGGGAAAAGAAGAAATGGGATGGTAAAAGGGATAATTAATATTTAAAAGCAACAAGCTAAGCTAACGTATAGCTTGTTGGAAAAGTTGGCTCTTGTGAAAACCCATGCGATTCTTCATCGAATTTCAAAAGGGAATGGATGATTACAGCCCGTGGCCATATCACCAGCCGAATTGCGCAAGTTCGAGCAAATTGGTGTACTGAGCTTCAATTTTTTGCATACATTTTCACATATTGAACTCAGGAAAAATAAAGCCTGAGTTCGCCCAATAGAACATGAAACTAAGATTGAATGTAAGAGCTCGCTCAAAAGATAGTAACCATCTGGAATAATGGAACATCTTTCCAGTGAGCTTTTGCATATCTAACTTCTGGCGAAAAAGCAAAAAAGATTTCAAGCATGAACTGAACATGCCAGCCGATGAAATGAAAAAGAGCAATTGAAAAGAAGTTCTCGCCACCACAAGGAGTTTTGTTCTTCTCATTTCGTTCACTTACCTCTTTTAACAATTCTTGAAATAGAATTTAAAACTACAGCAACGGCGCCCTCAAATTTATATCAATCATGGTAAATACTAGAGATGCGCCGAATATGGGTTCGACCGAATACGAATATTCGGCCGAATATTCGGTCATAAATGTACCGAACCGAACATTCGGCGGAATTATTCGGTTCATTTTTGCGCAGTTCAAAAAGGTCGGCGAAGCGATCTGCGAATAGGAGTGTTCGCCCACCCTTTGAGCACTTCGCGCTAGCTCGGTTCGTTCACTCAATGCGCCGCTCTTTTTTTTTATTGCAATTTCTCGCGTGATAGAATTATCGCCAAAAAATAAGGGACTAAAGCGAGAATTCCATAAACATTGAGGCCCTACGCACATGGGTTGACGGATTTGCAATCCCAGTTTCAAACTGGTTTCACCAAACTGGTTTGCAACCAAAATGAAACCTTTGTCCACACACAAGCGCAACTGATTTTTCATCAATCGGTGTTGTGTGCTCACGAAGCTTTTGTTGAATAAACTTTGACACGTACAAACCACGCAACTAAGCGTACATGCGTTGCATTCGGTGACAGAAAATATATAAATGTGTGTATTCAAATGCGACTTTGTAACGAACCACGTTTTCGTTACTAAGAATTTCACTCCAGGAACATAAGGAAAACTATTCACTCAGTAGGCGGGGAAATTCTTTTAAGTAAACTTTAGGAAAATAAAATATTCACCCAGCAGGCTGGGCGAGTATCCTTTGACAGTTCCCTTCGGTATAAAATAAACCGCTTCACCAGGCCAAAATTCAGTCTTTAATCAGACTCGTTCCAGGGAGGTCACCCTCTCTGGTCCTATACCGTGTCGTGGTGTACGATCCGACACGGTCATACTTTTACCAGAGGAATATTACCGAGGCCTTGTCGTGGTGTACGATCCGACTATGTGCCGAAGTAACTATTCCTATACCGTGTCGTGGTGTACGATCCGACACGGTCATACTTTTACCAGAGGAATATTACCGAGGCCTTGTCGTGGTGTATGATCCGACTAGACGCCGAAGTAATTATTCCTACCCGACTTTACCAGAGGGGTGTTACCGAGGCCTTGTCGTGGTGTATGATCCGACTAGACGCCGAAGTAATTATTCCTACCCGACTTTACCAGAGGGGTGTTACCGAGGCCTTGTCGTGGTGTATGATCCGACTAGACGCCGAAGTAATTATTCCTACCCGACTTTACCAGAGGGGTGTTACCGAGGCCTTGTCGTGGTGTATGATCCGACTAGACGCCGAAGTAATTATTCCTACCCGACTTTACCAGAGGGGTGTTACCGAGGCCTTGTCGTGGTGTACGATCCGACTATGTGCCGAAGTAACTACTCCTATACCGTGTCGTGGTGTACGATCCGACACGGGGAGACTACGGACATAACAACAACCGACCGCATACCGAACCCATATACCGACACACACACTTCCTGCTAAACCACTGACCCCGCTTACATACATGTAGAGTAGAGTAGTGAGTAGGTAATTGCTTAGTAATCATAAGTAGGAAACTTGTATGTTAGAGGCATACCCTAGTTAATTACTCAAACATAATAGGAAACCTGTAAATAATGTATACTTAGACATAAGAGACCCGAATTGTTAGTATATAAGAACTTTTGATTAAATAAATGAATTTTATTTTGTAATAAGGTGTTTGTTCTCGCACGACCCTGGACAACTCGAGAGCCCCCGGCAGCCCTCCCTTAAAAAAGGAGGTTAGAGAACACTTCCACCCGAAACACCATTACAACTTGACGGAATATTCCATGAATGGAATGAATGCAACGCAATTATCTTGATATTGCTTCCGACCGACAAGAACAGTCGTACGCAAGCATTTGCAAACTAGTTTCAAATCGGTCTCGTTTCTGTCGACTCATGTGTGGATCCCCATATTTTTCAATTTTTGATTTTGTGAATAAATATGGTCACACAAAGAAGTGTTTGTTTCATTTACAAATACTACTTATGTACGGCTCCAGAATAAAGCCTCTTTAGCATGTGTAACTCTTAAAATAATACTATTCAAATATTCGGTAATTATTCGTCAAACTAACCGAATATTCGGCGCATCTCTAGTAAATACCAATAAACAATACAGAGCCATCGGAACAAATTTTCTCTTGTGTGAGTGAATATGGTGCTTCTTACAGAAATTTCAAAAAGTGCTCCAAATTTTTCTCTCACTTGGGAGATTTTTTCCCGAATTTCTCGAATCTCGAAGCTAAAACCTCTGGAAACTTCCTGCAAGAGGAGAAATGAAAATTCCCTGTGACAGATTTGTGAAATTTTTTTTAAATCTTAATATCTGACATTGCGCCCCTGACTAATTGCGCCCGGTGCAAGTGCACCATACGCACCTATGAAAGCGCCGCCCCTGTTCTTTCTGTAGCGTTAATAACTTGATTCTTGCTCAGCACAGACGTGCTCAAAATACAAATTTGTAATAGCTTTTATTTTAATTTGTCTAAGGTCTAAATTTAGTTCATAGTCAATCGTCTGGGGGTTTAAAAACGCCACCTCGGGTGTTTCCTAATATGATCACAATATGTCTCATTTCATAAATCACAGGAGAGCCACACAATATGATTCATATATGATTCATTTTAGATCTGTCGGTTTTCTATAGGAGAGTGTATAATGCCTACTAATATTAATCGGACATATGTTGACCTACACCTTTTTCAATGATAATTCAGAAAGCGTCAATTGTAATTCAGATTAGTCAATTGTATTTCAGAAAGTATCAAGTGTAATTCAGAAAATTTCAATATACATCTCATTGATGCAGTAAATTAACCAAATAATTTCTTTCATTGCAATACTTTTCCCGCAACACAAGACTGGCCCGCTCGGCTCACCCCCATACCCTACAGCCACCCCGTTCACGCACAATATGGTTTAGAAGTTCGTTTATGAATAGAACATCTCGACTATGGTATAATCTCCCGCAGTCAGTATTTTCGAACTCGTACAACACCTTAGAGTTCAAACGTGAGGTTCATCGTCATTTTCTTTTACACCCTCCAGACCCCCTCTAACCTTTCCTATTCTCCTCTATTCTTCAAACCAAGCTTACTACTAGACATTGCACCATGAACTGAACGACATGACGGACTGGTAGTATAAAGGGTTACACCTAAGCTTGGTTTTATCATATAAAAAAAAAAAGAATAAATATTCTCCTAGCCAAAACATACATGATCATCACATCATCAGGAGCTCCATAGCCTATTGTTGGCCTTTGCTTCTTTCAGTTTTCGCCTCCATGATTCTCGAACCCTGGCCCAACGTTCCCAGTTTCTTATATTCAACTGTCTCAAGTCATCCTCGACGTCATCTATATGTATGTTTTCTTTGACGACCTGGTCTCCCGTTTTCCTAGCGTTACTTTCCCCAACATTATCTTTGTCGAATTTCGCTCCCAACCTCGTTGGACATGACCAATCTATCGTAGTCTGTTTATTTTGATCACTTTAACAACGTTTGGAATCTTACTGATTTTATACAACTCTGAGTTGTATCTTCTATTCCAAACGCCATCAACCTGTAGATTCCTTTGTAGATCGAACGAATCTTCCTACCAATGCTTCGTCTGCGTTTTTCAATGTCCACTCTTCCGAACCATATAGTAGGACAGGCCTTATTAGTGTTGTGACACCATCATGCATGATATCGTCCCATTATTACTGTTTCAATGCTAAGCTGTGTTATCTGACGCAATCTCTAAAGTCTCCCAGTTGATAACCCATTCGTGCAAACGATGTAGAGCGAATGTTTAGGCTAACTGTGAAGCAAATTAAAATCTTCTGAAACTACAATCTGAACTACAATTGATACTTTCTAAAATACAATTGACTAATCTGAATTACAATTGATACTTCTGAATTACAATTGGAAGAGGTGTAGATGAATTTTTAGTTCATATTCGCGTTTTATTTAGTTTTTCAATTGACTTAAAACATTGAATATGTAGTTTTGAAAAACATTAATTAGAGATAATTGAGTAGTGTAGTGATACAGCTAAGCAGTAGCGAATACAAGGGGGAAATAAGGAACATTTTACCCAAGAGCTGTATGATATATGAAATATTTTAGTTCTGAAAAAATCACTAACTGACTAATAATACATTACATATCAAGGGCCGAAAGGAGGCTTTTACGGACGATTGCGGCGATGGCCTATAAGAATTGAAAAAATTAGCTAAGCTAATTTTTACATTTGTAGCTATTTGAAATGTTATCTAATGAAAACTGGTTGGTATGTGGGTTTGACATCTTCGGTCCACACGATCAACTTCCCTTTATGATGAACGTAGACGGTATAAACTGACTTCTTACAAAATAGTAATACATTTGGCACTAGTGGGAAATTGACTAGTATCAGAACTGGTGACAAACTAATTCTGAGAGAAGCAAGTTCAAATAACTAAAATAGTGGTAAATCCACAAGATTGCTCTAGAGAATTTGTTTTGACGTGACAACGTCTATTAAAACGATGAACGCCGGCTGCATGCACGAAAAATGATGACTCATTGTCCCGTTATGTCCCGTTATGTCCCGTTATCCCGTAATAATTTTAAAAATTTGATCGTAGTAATCTTAAAAATTTGATTAAAATTGTCAATATTTAATTAAATTAAATTTGTCAAATTGTCAACAATAAGCAAAGCAAGCCAAACACTCTGTCTCCTAACTGGGTGCCGGTGTATAAGAAAATAGTGAACATTACACTGACGAAAACTGTGAAATGCAAACGAAAACAGTTTCCTTGCGTTCCTGCTTGTGCTATTACCATTCACAAGTCGCAAGGTGGGACGTTTACTGTTATTGTTTATAAATACTCCTCGGAGCAACCACAACAGTTGGTGTACGTGGCGCTGAGTTGGGTAACGAATATAGACGGCTTGTACATCATCACGGAAAAAGATGCGCCTTTTATCTTCAAACACGGACGGGATGGGAAGGACTCACAGACTACGCGAGATGTCCGTAACGAACACATTCGACATCAGATGTTACTAAGTCAACAACGCTGAGAGGAACAACCCTCGATTTGACTTTTTCAAGGCACATTACACTTGAAACACTCCCATTCATTTCATACTTTTCCTATCATCTACCTATCCTTAACAGAATTACACAGATTGCAAGAAGTTAAATATCAGACATGTATAAAAGCTGTAAATGAATTTGTTACTACACATTGTTACTTGTAAATAATCTGTTCATTAAAGTAATAAACATATTTGAATTCATTAGTGCAAATAAAAGCTAATTTATCAATCAAAATGAATATTTCATTTCACTCCTTTTTGTATCCATACAAAATAATGATAATTTAATATAAATGATTCAATTTTATTAATAAAAGTATGCAATCATTTCATCAATGTTTTCTCATGACGTTGTCACGTTAAACAATCGTCCGTAAACCCTCTTTACAGACAACAAATTTTTTTTCTGAATGTTAGCAAATAAATATTTCATTCTTACTTGGTTCGCTACACTAGAGCGGGTGTTCGAATTTGTATTAAGCGAGTTGAAGCGCCGCTGATAAACTGAGGCGAATGACTCCTTTTGGAAACTCCAAAGCTATCCTTAGATATGTACAAAATTAATCAATATAAACTACTTGTCAGACTTGACTAAAAAGATCCAATTTTTCTGTAACTACTGGAAATTCCGGGATGAACCGCAATTTCCTGAAACTGTAGGACAATTCTTAATTTTGTACGATTTTTAAAGAGTGTCGGATTTTGACAAGGGATGTTTTGTTGGAAAGATATGGCTGTGCATAATACAAAAAATATCAAGTTTAGAACGGGTATCATTCAATCGAGTTTATTAGAAAATAGCAAAACATCAATTTAAGGTCTTTCTAACTCTTAGCCGAAGTTTTTTCATTTTAACAAAGAAAAGACCCAACCGAATGTTAAGAAATTTTTTTCAGAACCTTTTTTCGCTAATATTCCTCTGTCGGCTCCTCAAAGATGTCGATATAGTTTTTGGTTTACGCAGTATCGTGCAGGTACAAAAATCACTTATGTGGTTTAAAACAAAAAACGGCTCGACCAAATTTTATAAAAATCTTTTCAGATCATATTTCCGTTAATACGCTTCGAACGACATCCCAACGAAGTCATTATCTGTTTTGGTTCGGGCGATATCGTGCAGGAAAAAATGACCTCATACGTACGTACACACATACATACATACTTCTTCTCAAATTTTTGCTTAAAATGCTATTGAACTTCCCTATAAGTTGGGGAAGTTGTATCTGAAATTGTTGAATTTTCAAAATCGGGGCTTAATAGAAAACTCATTTTAGAAGCTACATCTATGTACAATAACTCTAAAGCACTTCCTACTCCTCGGCTTCTCTTCATTCTGTATTGGATGACATTAAAAGGAGTACGAAGCGTGTTCGAGCTGATATTGAATCGCTGTATTCAGCATTGATTCAAAATCAATAACGCCTTGAGCTTTCTGGCTTCAAAATTTGAAGGCGTCTTTAATAGAAAGATTTCCCCGTCTGTTGTCGCCCTGCAGGTTGGGGAGCAGCCTTCTTCTTCGAGTAGCCCCGCGGATGCTCCTCCTTTCGTTAAAGTCATCCATGTCAAGTAGTAAGGCGCGTTGCAAAAATAGAAAAAATAAAAATAACGCATTGGCAATGGCGTCAGCTTGAGTTCCTCGACCTGTGTTTCATTTACAGAGCTGACCACAAAGCCGGTCTCGGTATCATCCTCTTTGCCAATGTTAGTGAACGGTCCTTCGGTCGCGGAAGTTCCAGGGACTGAGACGACCTCTATGCCGGTTTGGGTAGCAACCCCTCCGCTTCTAATAGTTAATAGTCCAGCGGTTGCCGAAGTTATAGTTCCTTCTTGAGCCTTGCACCCCTCTGGTTACGGTACATAGGCCTTTAAATATATTCATCTCGAGATTATCTCCGGAAACTAAGAGAGAGCTTTTTTCCTTTGTGAACTATGATCTGAGTGACGTCACGGGGTCCTTATGAGCTTACCTTGTAATTATTGTACCATGGGTCTGGCAAGGCTCCTTTCTCCAAGGAAAGTTTACCCAAGTAACCACCGTTTCCCGGAGAAACTGACATTTTTCCTGTTGTAGTCTAAGGATTTCTCGTAATGGGTCCATGACTCTTCGTAGTTTACTATTATGGTCCTCAAGGTTACTACGTTAGATGACGATGTCATCAAGGTAGACAAAAAATTCGAGACCTTGCGGACCTGTGAGGACGTAATACATGAGCCGATGAGACCTTTGCACTTAAATAGTGACCATAGCTGGTAATGAATACCATGTTAGGTCGGTCTTGTGGTTGTACCAGTACTTGATGATAGGTACTGGCAAATTCGAGGGTTATGAAATACCTAGGGTGACCGAGCTGGTCCAGGAATCCTCAATTTTTGGCAAAGGGTAAGTGTCATCTATAGTCTTTTCATTGACTTTTCGGAAGTCGACAACTGAGGGACTGAGACGACCTCTATGCCGGTTTGGGTAGCAACCCCTCCGCTTCTAGTAGTTAATAGTCCAGCGGTTGCCGAAGTTATAGTTCCTTCTTGAGCCTTGCACCCCTCTGGTTACGGTACCTAGGCCTTTAAATATATTCATCTCGAGATTATCTCCGGAAACTAAGACGGAGTCTATCTGCGAATAGGAATAATACATAGACTAGTTGGGATGCCCGTTACCGAAATTCGGTCACAAAAACAATAAATATATAAAATTCACGATTTGTTCGATTTTAAATTCAATTTAAATATTTTTATTTAAAAAAAATTATTCGCAACATTTCCATTGTCGCTCCAGAGCATCTAAAATTTCCCAGGATTATTTTAATCGCATCCATGACGTCTTGCTTGGCTATGTGGTAAAATGATAAATGACATTTACAGTGTCATTTGACAAATTACACTCAGAGCTAATCATTGCAAAGGCAGCATTATACGAACGAATATTTGCAAAAAAAAATTTAGAACGATTTTTAATACCACTTTCATTCGAAGTTAATCCTTCAAAAAAATTATTGAAAAAGTAATTTTGAGAAAGTGGAGGTAGATTAAATTAACTTTGCCTTTATGACAACACAAAGAAAATGCCTCAGTATTACGTAAAGTTACTTCAGTCAGAAAATGTTTGGCACGACAAAAATGACAACTCATATAAAAGAACCACACGAAAACGAATCAAAATTAACCGGAATAACATTCAAAGCACATTTAAAAGAATCAGTCAAAATTTCTAAAGGTGCAACACCATCAACAAACATTTCATTTCAATGCACGCACATAGTGACCGAGTTTTTTTATGTCAGTTATGCCGCCAAAAATCCACACAAACGCTTGTTTTTCTCTGTTTCTCATTCGCTTGACTGAAACGGCATTTGTGTCAATCGTAGGCTACTCAGCTCTACATTGACGCTCACAAAAAATTCAAATTTTCCAACGGCTTTTTAAAATCCGAAAAATTAAAATCGCTATAACTTTTTTATTCGTGAATCGATTTCGTTGAAATTCCTTATTACAAAACTATGCCATAAAAAGAACATTTTCTGAAAATTTAAACGAAATCGGTCCACGAACAAAAAAGCCTTAGCGTGTACAAACTTTTTGTTTGCCTATTAATATATAAGATACCGGAACAGTTCATTGCAGAAGGATTAGCAAGGCCTTCAAGCCAGTTGCATCTTTTATTTTGTTTGCACCGCCTGTTACTGCCGAGATTGTCTTAGACCCTGGTTTCTGACCTGCTGGTCAATCTCATCAGGTAAAAACTTCAACTTCGGGTGTTCCTCAGATATAAAAAAACTCGAGAGGCTTTCGCTCTACTACCAGAATGCAAGGGGGACCAGGTCAAAAACTAAAGGCATCCTTTAGGCCTCGCTTGCCAGTGGTCTCGATGTCGTAGCATTCACTGAAACCTGACTCCATGTGGGTATTCTCATTGCTGAACTTTTCGATTCCTCCTACCAAGTCTTTCGGAGGGACCGTCACACTGACTCGGAAGCTCATGGGGGTGGCCTAGTTGTTGCTTGTAGAAGCCATCTTACTTGTACCCCAATTTCGCTTCCTATGTAGTTTCTCTAGCCACCTTGACGTCAAGCTTGTTGCTCTTAAAAGCTCCCTTTCTAAAATGAATTTCTTCCTGCTGTGCTGCTATATCCCACCAGATATGTTAAGCACACTTGACGATGGGGGTAATAACCTCTATGGTATTCTCATCTCTTATGTTGATCTCATTCTGACTTTGATGAACACTAATGATGAGCTACTTCTTCTAGGTTATTTCAGTTTACCCAATATTCCGTGGGTGTATGTCGCAGATGACGATAACTACCTTCTTGAAGGCAACCGTAATTCTACGAAATCCTGCTTTTTCTATTTCTTATTCTAACTTGGCTTGAATCAAATGAGCGGTGTGACTAATGTATTAGGGAGGCAATTGGATCTTATAGTCTTTACTGACTCAGTCAACATTACTGTTGAATCAGTCCAGTAGTCATGATGTCTGTTGAAAATTACCACCCTCCTTCTTGCTTAACTATTGCTTCAATTCAAAAAATACTTGTCCGGAGGTTGTAACCCATTCCTTTAACTTTAAAAAGGATAACCTTAGTGAACCGTCATCTAAACTTGCCACGATTGATTTCAACAATTTACTTTCCGCAAATGAGTTGGATGACGATGTGGCACGGTTTTATGGCGTACTATATCTACGAAGCCCTCGTTTCTTGCTTATCTTATGAGCCCCAAAAATTGCCCAGTTCTTCTCCATCTTGGTTCAGAAGGCTCTGGAAAACCTATTTAAAGATAAATGATTCTACGAGTCTCAATTCATTTATCAATGGGGTGGCATACACGGATCATAACGTCAAGACTAAAAAACCGGTTTCCTGGACAGAGGGGCAAAAGGAAGAGAGAAAGTTGTTGCAACTTTTTGAACAGAAATTTTTGGCGTGAAAACTAACACATGCACAAATGTTTCTTCTTATCTTCTTCTTCTTTGGGTCTGATATTGACATATCTCTTTGTTATTCGCGTTCGGGTTGTGCACACATATAGATATTCCGTGTAGGGATAATAAAGCTACTCTCTGTAAAATAAATACCCATGTACGCCGAGAGTATCATAAAAAACCGGTTTTTTTGGTGTTGATATTACGATCCGTGTATGCCAGCCCAATTACTATAACCAATTCGTTCACTCTCTTTCGCTCTGCATCGTGAGTATCTTAGCAGTATGAGAGATAATGTGTTTACTGATCCTAGAAACTTCTTCAAATTTGTCAACTCTAAGAAAAAAGTACTATGAACAAACGAACTGGTCTAACTGTGAGAAGCCTACGATTTGCAACATTTTTGCGTCAATCTTTCTCATCTTCTAACTTTCAGCCTAACGACAATAATTTTCGTTAGGAATTACTAACGGAGGGGCTCATTTTTTACCTCTCTCAATTACCAGTGGTGATATAGTGAAACATATCGACGAACTCCCATTCGACTCCACTTCTGGCCCCGACGGTATTCCTCCTGCTGTCCTTAATTCCTGTCCAGTCTCCACTTAAAACCCTTTTTCAAAAATCCCTGGATAAAGGGTACTTCCCTGCTCTTTGGAAGAACTCGTTCATAACGAAAAAACGTGGTGCGCATGCTAGAGACAAGTACGAGTGTACAGTAGCTGAGTTGAGAAATCATTCGTATCAATCATGTATGTGCCCCACGTTTTTTCGTAATAATTCTTACAACTAATTTCATATGGCTGCATTCAAAAATTCAGCCAGCTGCGCAGAATTGGCAACACATCATTCAAAAAATCAAATTGCTGCAGCCAGCCATATAATGTATATCCTGCAGCCGATATAGTCCATTCAAAACGCGGTGGGGGGGGTGTTCCAAAATAACACCGTTAAGAAAATCGAACCCTAAAGGTTTTTGGGGTCGCTGATCACGAAAATCAGGGTCCCGCGGTCCTAAAACATGGGCGTCACCCTTAAAAATGCAAAGAACACCCCTTTTTAGGGCGTTTTCGCGATTATTTCAATAATAATAAAAACTAATGCAATGAAATACACTTTTTGTAATATTTATTTGCGAAGGTGGCTGATTTGTATTAAATCAAGGCGAACTTTATGATAAGGGGTAACCCTAAAGGGTTGAAACCACCCCTAAATCGGCTAAAAATAGAAAAATTGTAAAAATTACTTTTTTTCAAGTTTATGCTTCAAATTCGATTGTGGGGGTACTGTTAGGCAAAAATAAATTATTTTCAACCCTTAAGAGGTTAAAACTACCCCATTTTCATACGCCACTTTCTGGCTAGTAATATTGTGTAACAAGGTCTGGACCCCAGCAGGAATTCCAGGCAGCACTTACCGATGGAGCACTGATATAAGTAGTCATCTGGTAAGGGGTACTCATATTTTATTTGGTGTTAGATGAACCCTTATATAACCCATTACAAGAGAAGGCAGATGGTAAGGTTAGAATTCGCCCGATGACTCATTTGTTTTCATATTTTTATAATACCCCAGTAGGACTTGTAAGCTTACGGAAGTACTGAAAAGAGCACTTACTAGTAACAGTAGAGAAGTTCTGTAAGTACACTAAGGAAAGTAAAAAAGTAAGGCCTGACCTCCTATGACCTCGTGTGTAAAAATAAGCACTTCTATAAGGGGTATGGTAAGGTCTACCCCTTACTAGTAAGTGCTTATTTCAGTAGTTCTGTAAGCTTACAGGTCCTACTGGGAACGTGAAGGTCATCGGTAATGATAGGTGAAAGGCGTCATTATCAAGAATCAGTTTACACATGTCTCCCCATTTCAAAGCGCGAGTAATAGCTATTATATTTATGTTTCGAAAAAGAACATTTAATTGTTACCAGAAAATTATTTCAAAAAAAATTTAAACAATAACTTAAATTTTCATTATTCATACCTCAATTTTTTAAGAACTGTCATTCCATTGTATTATTACTTCTAGGTCACGACTTTGGACAGCATTTCGACTATACATATTTCTAAACCTTAAAAACAAAAATGGATTTTCATTGTCCATTATGATCTTAATCTCCTTCTTCTATCTCGGATATCATACCATAATCTGGATTATGGAATTCCTCAACAAGAAAGTTTTAAGCTGGTTAATATTTAGAAAAAAAAATAATTCATGAGCTTAACCTGCATTCCAAAGCACGTATGCGAAAAAAATAATCTAGAATCTGCAAATGTGATTTTGTTGTGTTGACATGAAAAAAGCGGCATCTTTTATGAAACAGCAACAACACAAGACTTAAAACTTCGAACGCACGCAGAATATGAATTTCCGCCTAATAAAAAAAAATGCTATAAGCTCCAAATAATGGCCAAGAGCTGGCGCCTGATGACCTTTGATAAGAGAGTTAATAAGAAAAAAAATTTGGTTATATAAAAATAAAATTAATAAGGTGTGTTATCGAAAGGGATTATGATAACCGATTTAATTTCATTTCAGGTATTTTAATGTTACTTAAGACACGTTTTTTTGACCGAAAGAAAAATGTTGCCATTTGTTGTACCTGACGAAAAAAAAATCACCTGTCGATACTTATCAATCTCACGCAATACAATCAAAATGGATTTTATGTTATTCTCTTTATCGATACCTTAGTATCACACCTGTGATAAAAAGCTTTTTGCCGTTTGTTATCAAACAAACACATTGACTGCGAAGTTGAACAAAAAACATAGACCAAACGTTATCAGTTCTAGCAAGTACATATAGGTGTCTCAGCCATCAGTCGATTAATACACCTTAACCACACGGGGCACCTCAAGATACCTGTAACTACGTTTTGAAAGAGGTATACGCGGCGAGCACACAATTAGTATTTTTTTTTTGTTTTTTCTCTGCTCAGCTCGGGGTATAAGAAAACGTTGCGAATTTCATATGTTTTTTTTTTTTTTTTTTTTGTTATCATCACATCAGGTACAACACACAGAGCTTCAAAATTTCCGTGAAGAATCACCGTAGAAATTTAATGTAGATGTTATTTTTTTTGTGGGCATCTTTCTACGCTACACAATATTCCATCCGCAGTTCTAGCACAGTTCAAGAGTCTTGTTTTGTGTATATGGCTGAAGGTGAAACTGATTTGGCCGGGTAATTATTAGTAGAGTATTAAGACCGCGCGGTTTTGTGTCGGATTATATTAGCGAAGAAGAATAACACAAAAAAAACACACTTCAGTTATTAACTATATTTTTCTATAAGAAACCAATCGTGTTCGAACTTTGTACATGGTAATTTGCGCAGGTGAGACCTTGTGCATGTGTCTATAGCACTGTCGTTACCTGTCGGACTGGAGCGCGGGGCGGTTATTGCGCGAATTTGGTTGTAGAGCAAAAATTTACTGGATTTTTTTTTAAACAACACTATTCCAAAAAAAAAAAACAGACCAACGTAAAAAAAATTACAATTTGATTAATTACGCAAATTAATTCCAACCGGCCGAAAGCGAAACCCTTTTTACCCGAAATTCAGTTTCTTGAACTTTTATTAAATGTAGGCAGCAAAAAAAAAACTAAACTAGCCTCAGGTTTGCACAGGTGAAATTTTAAAGTGAATTCTGTGTGTATTTTTTGTTGTTGTTGTTGTTGTTATTCACTACTCCATTATTATGTCATTCATCGATTGTGTACTGAGCGTGTAAAAATTCGGGAAATCGTACGAAAATCGTTATCTGAAAATTCAGATCAAAGACTTCGATCGTTGAAGAGTGTTCAGAAATTTGGATAAAATCACGGTTTTATTTTAGGTAATAAGTGTGTTCTAATGGTCTACTGTGAATAAAACCGCCAAAATTTTTAGGTTAGGAATTATTGTGACGCTATTATATATACGATATTATTAAATTAAAAAAAAAAATCGTTCTATTAGCTCAAGTGGCGCCAATTTTTGCTTGTATAAATGTTTTTTCATGTGCCAGTGTTAGTTTTTAGTTAATTAAGAAACCAATCTATAAAATTATGGATTCCGTACTTGAGGTCATCTTAACCGTTTATGGGATTATTGCAGCGACAATATTTTTACTTGTTTACATCATTGAAGTGAAGCTTGGTAAGATTTGATCACAGTTTTCAGATTATCTATAAGCAATTTTATTTAAATAGAAAATTTGCTACCTGTATACTACTATAATGATACAAAATATGGCATCATTATTGTTTCATTATATAACGTTTTTTTTTTTTTAATAATTTCAATAATTGTGTTCTTAAACATTCTTGAAATATACCTACTTATAAGTGTATGTCATGCTTTTATCTTTGTATCTTCGACTTTGAACATAAGAATAAGAGTTATTACGCAATATGTCCTATTTTTTTTAAACAAAAATATTTTATCTTTGTGTGTAATTTTTTTTTATTAAGTAAAAGGTGTCTGACGTGTGATGATGACCTACGACTTTAGATGGTAATCGTTAAATGTAGTTGGACTTTGAAAGAGGGTAATTTGTTCATGTAATTTTTGTTCTTGTTAAGTTGTCGGCATTACTTGAAAAGTTGTCTTTGAGAAATCTTTATGTCGTCTAGACACGCTCATATGTCTCTTTATTTATAAATCTGTCTGCTTTTGTTTTTTTTTTATTGAGGCGGACTTAATATTGTCGTTCTTTATCAGTAATTATCAATTATCTCAATTCAATTCAACTGCCCTTTGATTGTCCAGATGCATTATTTAGTACTGCTTGAAAACAAAATTAATGCATTTATAAACACCCATCGAAGCAAAATAAAGAGACAATAGCCATATTCGTCTCGTAATTTTGAATTTATAAGTTTCGATCATAAATTCGTTATTTGGCTATCTTAAAAACTCCCATATACCGATTCTCATTGGAAGCGGACTACAATTGGTACGACCATTTTGAATTTAAGTTTTGATCATAAATTTGCTATTTACTACCTTAGAAAATCCCAGATACTCACTTTCATTAGAATCGTTTCAAAACTAACAAAATTCGTCCGCCATATTGGCGCGGCCATTTTGAATTTATAGGTTTTGACCACAAATTTCTTACTTGCGACCTTAGACACTCACTTTCATTGGAATCAGAACAGAATTGGAAAATTCAACCATATTTCTACGGCCATTTTGAATTTTGCTCGTATTTCGGGGGCCATTTGGAATTTTTCAAAACCGGACTTCGAGGTGCATCATGAGAGGGCCCCATGAAACTTCATGCAAACTTTCGAATCTTTGCGATGATTTTCAACGAAGCTTTTCATGACAGCGCCATCTAGGAGTGGCTTTAGAAAGTAATATATTAGCTTCTGTTCTTTCTATCAATGTGAATAGCACATGGATAAAATTTCTTTAAGATCGGTTGCACAGTGTAGAAGCTTACTGCGAACATACGGATATACTCACATTAGCCGTTAATTTTTCTAAATTAACCAATTTTATGCGCAATTTTCTTAATTTTCCTTTTTCTAAGAACCTTCTACAAAGTATAAGAAAACTTAAAAAAAAGATGAATGAAATCGGTAAATTCGTTCTCAAGTTATGACGTGTCCAAAGGAAACAGAGATTCATTTTTATATATTCGCTCTACAACCGCTATCCCTGCCTTGCTTCTCACAACTGCACCCTCTTCCCGACTCCAAGCAGTTTCTCTAGGAGTCCCCTATACCTCATATTTGCAAACTACGGTAATGTTGGGTTGTACAAAAATGAGTTATAAAATGAGTTTGTAAGAGGTGCCTCTTTTTTTTTGAGGCCAGCTGCCATTGTAATGCCAAAATGACAAAATCAAGCAAATTAAAGGTCCAAACAGGTTGTGGCGGCGGCGGGGAAGGTGTCGGCTACAGTGACGGGTAAGACGTTTAAAATACCCGGACCACCATATATTGTATTATGGCAACAAAAACGGCAGTCGGTGCGGAGAAATTAAATCTATTTGGAATTCTGCCGTAGGCCATCGCCATCACTATCTGCAAAGAAAGGTTAGAAACTTCATTGCCTCAAAAAAAGCAAGAAATGTCTCTTCAGCTTTTTTTCACTGGATTGGCTATTTTATTAACGCAAAACAAGTACGAAATCTCTCTCATATATCAGTATCAGTAGGACATTATTTTTGAACCGGGACATCAAAATTTGTGGCCTCAGTACAATTGACGTTCGTGTAAGCAAGGGATAAATGTGCTGCCTCGTGTAAGTACGGCTCAACTGTAGAGCAGACCTCTTGACAGCTTCAGCAGTCTGGCTGGTGGTTTGTTGCTTAGACTTGACGGTTCGGGCAGTGTCTCGTTGAACAAGGTCGTGCCATTGCATGGTGATCCTGGCCCTCAAATTTGCTCCGTTTGGCTTCCCAGTTCCACTCCGGCTCTACTTGCCTAAGTCCACTGGTGGGTCTAGAAACTTAGAGCAAAGCGGTGGCTGCCTGTAGGTGCTTGTTATCTCGCCTCGTTATCCTATTCGCACAAAACGCAGTACAATTTAGCTTAACCCAATTGCAGACCAAGTAGTAAGGCAATAACTTATAAATCGCCGCAGATTTTAAAGCCATATGTATTATAGTGAATTTGTCAAGTAATAGTTTCATGATCTCCTAAGTTTCCTTCATATTAGAAGGAAGGAAGTACATTACCGTTGTGGAGTAGGACTGCTTTTAAACTCGTCTTGGATGAGTCGATAAACAAACGCCACTGAGAAGGGTCTAATTCTATTTCCAAAATGCTCATAACTGAATTTATATCATTACAATAAACCAAGTTCCCATCTTGAGAGAAAGGAAAAACCTTTAAAATGTTCATTACGATTTCGAAAATGGTTTATTTTGGTTTCACTGTGTAGCAACGAGATCCTAACAGTTCTGCCTGTTTTTGATAAATTCAAATCGCCAACAAGGTCATTTAGATCTCCTTGAGTTACCAGATGTGGCTTATCTTCAATTCCTTTAAAATCGGAAACATCATCGTCGTCAGTACTCAATAGGCTTTTTTTTTTGTGGCAAGATGAAGCTTAGGAGTCACCCTTTGTACTACTAGTCCGTCATGTCTTACAAGTCATGGTGCAATGTATAGTAAGTAAGCTTGATCTGAAGGAAAGATGAGATAGGATAGGTTAGGGGTCTGGAGGGTGCATGAGTAGATGTCGATGAATCTTGCGTTTGAACTCTGAGATGTTATATGAGCTCGGAAACACCGACTGCGGAAGAGAGTTCCACAATCGAGTTGTTCTATTTATAAACGAACTCCTAAAACGTAATGTGCGTGAAGGGGAGGGCTGAAGGGTGAAGGGGTGAGCCGAGTTGGCTAATCTTGTGTTGCGGGAGAAAAATTGCCGTGTAGGCAGGAGGTTTTTGATTTCAGTGGAGCAGTCGCTATGAAAATAGCGGTAAAACTTGCTGAGCGCTGCTACATTCCTACGGTGGCTTAAAGGATCAATGCAAAGGGTGCCATCGCCAATGAGTTTGATGGCGGGGTTTTGCACCTTGTCTAGCCAAGCCAAGGTGGTTTTAGGGGCGCCCGCCCAGATATACGAGTTGTATTCAAGGCGTGGCCGAATGTAGGACTTGTAGATTGTAGCCAAGGCAGTTGCTTGGAGTCGAGGTTGTGATTCGTCAACCTTAAATGATGTAGATAGATGGAACTGATAGAGTTAAATTTATCATTATGAGAGCCAGGTCTTATTCCTTTGGATTTATGCCCTTTATCTGCTTAAGACAAAAATAGCAGTCTGAAACATGATCTCTAGACTCAATCCATATCATGGGAATAGCAAACAGCATATGACGTGATCCTTTCTTCCAATCAGTTAAATTTTTAACAGATGTTATACAACAAATTAGTGGGGCTTGATGGCACCGCAAAATTAAAATACTCGTGATGGCATTTCAAAATAGATTCAGAAAAATTCCGCCTTTGATCGTTAAAGTCACTTCACCACAAATATAACAAAAAGTGTTGGATCTTTATACTTTCTTGGCATCTTCGCAGAACCACAGAAGTTAATTAAATCCAAAACAATTTAAATTAATAACGAAAACAAATATATACAAAGCGAGCTTTTTAGTGCCGTACATGTGCATTTATCGGTACAATACCAAAGATGAAGTTGTCCTCATCACAAGAAAACTGAGGGTGATGGAAACAAAACAAATGCATTTTCTTAATGAGGATAGGCAGTCAAAACACGATTATCCATTAGAGTTCGTGTGGCATGACCAGTGTTGACCAGGGTAATCGAGTGTCTAAGTTCTGTCATAATAGCTTTGAATGTGAGCCGTTTTGCCTTTGAAAGTTCTCGCTATCTTTCAGACAAGAGTTTGCTATTCAACATTGCACCATGAGTAAAAATGAAACTCGCCCACACCTAGCATACACGTACGAAAAATGTAAAATGACACGGACAAGTCTTAAACTCGCCCGCTCCTAGCATGCACACTCCCGCCACAGGCATCCACGCACCCGCCAGAGGCACGCACTTTTTCTAAAATAAAGGTAGCAAAATTGGGGCTTTAATAAATTGTATAGGACGAAGAAAAGGGGCAATTATCTTGGTGACCATAAAGGGCGCCAATAGCATACTCAGTAGAACGGATCTCGTTCGATTGAGTAGGTCAGGCGGCATTGGACGTGGTTAGTAGTTAGCTCGGGGACTGCCTGGTAAAATAACACTCGCGCTTGGAATGCCCGATGCGGATGCATTTATAAACGTTTATGACTCCTAGCAAACAAATTTTTAGATTTGCCTGTGGCGGGAGCGTGCATGCCGTGGCGGGAGCGTGCATACTTTTATGGCATGCCTATTTGGTTGCTATACGTGCTAGCTGCGGGCGTGGGTGTAAGAAAATTAGGCAACTAAATTATTTTTACTCTGGACCTATTCATAGTATCTTTTCCACTTTCTTTAAGGCGTTCCAGATTTCTGTTTTTTCTACCATATCTCCTATCTATCTTTCGAATTCAGCTTACTGCTACTAGTGCGTGATATCAGACACACTGGGATTACAAGATACAATGTATACTACTTAAAAGTATAAAAGAACTCAGTAGTTGTTCATTTTTCCAAATATTTATCCATTTATTTTTTTGAAAATGCCCATAAGCCATCAATAACCCTATTCTTTGAAGCCGAGTAAAGAATAGCATGTAGTATCAGAACATTGAAAAAAAAGGATTGTTTATACATAAATCAAAACGCAAACCCCGTGTGAGTGGGACCTTTGTCAAAATTAAAAGAAAAAATGATTTCGTTTTATTAATAGTTTGAGACAACAAATGTACGAAAAATTATATAATAAACAGTAAAAAGCAACACTAAGTATGACTTTGTTAAGGCCATATAGTTTACCAATCCTTAACATAAGCAAATTCCCCCGGCAGCCCAACGTCCCCACCCTTTAAAATAAGAAACAAAATCAATTGACATTATTACATAAATTTCAGACTTACCATTATCTGGATCAGAGAACAACTATGGCGGCGTATCGCACGTCAAACTAAAGCGGCTAATTGAAAAAATAATTGAAGACACCCTACATTTGCCGGCACTCATTGACTACAGCGGCGTCCCAGGGCGACAGGAGGAGAGCCTACCATATTTTGACCCAAAGAGATATCAGGAACTACTAGCAACTGCCGTTTTAAATAAGGTAAGTCCACAGCACAAATACTTATGCATCAAATGAAAGAGTTACTTTGTATTGCCCGCTATACGTCTTCAGGTGGCGTTTATTATTTACCTGAAACGCTTAATGTTATCCGATTTCAAAGAAAGCCCATGAGCTGTGCGTTGCCGAGAATTTCTTTTTTTAGAAATAAAAATATAACACTGAAAATCGATAGAACTAAGAAGGGACGTTTACATTGAAGTCTTCTTATGCAAGTTTTTTGCGTTTCTTTACCGAATCGCGTTAACAAGATTTTTTATTTCTGCCTTCATAAACGTCAAGAGAACGTAAATTAATTTATTTAATAATATCTTAGTGACTTAACACTCGATTCGGTAGATGGAACAATTTTGTATAAGTGACTATAGTAGTTTCCATTAATTTAATTCTACAAAAAAATAAATAGTTTAAAAAATCTAAAATATACGCTTTTATTTTAAAGTGAACCAAAATGTAAAAAAAAATTTTTGAATTTAAAGTTTTTATTGCTGCAGCCACGTACTTAAATGTAAAAAAAGGCTGGAGCACTCTTTACCAATATTCTTATTTTATTAATTCTGGAACTTTTCGTCAGCGCTTCACGCTTTGTACACTTAAGTAAGCGGCTGCAGTAATAAAAACTTTAGATACATTCAAAATTATTTTTATGATTTTGGTTCACTTTAAAATAAAAGCGTATATTTTAGTTTTTTTAAACTATTTATATTTATTTTCTACATTTCAGTCTATTATATGACTTTCACCATTTTGTGGCGGCGGCTATATTAGATTTAAAATGACACCACCCATCTTACTCTATTATACCTGTCGTACTTTTTCATTTGATACCAATACCGCGGACTCAGTGGAACACAATTGCCAAAATCGGCTGACTTCTTGAAACCACCTTCTTGATTTTTTTTACAAAATTGCAGATTGCATTTAATACGTATACAAGATGAGTTGAACTCAGGTCCAACTACATTTAGACGGGAGTCGAGTTGTGTTAGAATCGACTGAGCTCTGCTACCTGCTGCTGAGTTGAAATTGAGCATACACTACGCGACACTTAATTAACCTCACTTGAAATTTTGACCTAAATCGTACTGCAATGGTAAAATTTCCCGATAACCGTATCCATTTCATTTTTTTACTCTTTTTATATGGTTCCCAATTAGCAGGAAAAATAAATTGAAACCGGAATGATTGCAAATCCCGTTATTCGATTTTAGTCCTATTTGCAATGCGACACTTGATTACCTTCACCTATGAAAATATACAGGATATTCCGTCCTGGCTTGCCAAGCGATTAATGTTAGATAGTAGGCAAATAATGATCGACAAAAAACACAAAAACGGGGGGCTATGTACGAGATAGGACATTTTGAATCTTGATTTTGGGGAAAATATTTTAGAATGAAAAGGTAAAGAAACAACCCTCGATATCCATAAATAGGGTATCTTTTTAATCGTAAGGAATGCGCCTTTCATTTCAATATTAAAAGCAATAGTGTAATGTAATGATGGAAAATACAGAAATAAAGGGGCTTATTTATAAAAACTATATATGAAAAGAATGGAATTTCTCCCACTTTGTTCACTTTTTTAATTTGGGACCAATGCACCATGGCCAATAAAAAATTGGTCGAAGCGTTTGTTAGGGCTTTGTGAGATTTTCGAGGAAAACCAATCGATGCGAGGCTCTCTGACACTACTTGCAGGGAATTGTTTTGGTGCACGCCATAATTTTGGCTTGTGGGTGCAGTGAGGCGCACTGGGTTCCAGTAAAGTAAGATGCATTTTTCATTAATAACGAGCACTTAAAATGTTGGACTGACCTTTAGGCTGAGCTGGTGCTTCACATTGTATTATAAATAGAACCGAAAGATTTTATAAGAAAAAGAAAGTGAAAACCACGATATTTGTTAATCTGAACCTTCTCTGAAGCAAATCAACATATTTTCGAAAATATCTTAAACGCATTATCACTTGAAAATCACTGGTTTAATTGTCCTACCGGAACAGCCTGTTTGTCTGAATAGTTAATCACGTATGGCTCTAGAAATACAGACTTCGGTACATGCTTCTATCCCTATATTTGCGAAAATGACTAAGTTATTTATTAATGCGGCATCTGGGGGTTTCAGATTAAATCATTTTTCTTACTCAAACTTGCAAAGGAGGAGTTCTAATATTTGACTGCTGCAAACAACAAGTCTTTGTTGCAGAAAAATATTTGGGTAGGCCGTACGCTAAAGTTCTTACAACTGTGATACTGATAGCTTTTTCGTTGTTCGAAACCCCACACAAAAATTGCCTTGGTAGACATGTCTCTCGCCTCTCGCCTGTTCTTAACCTAACAGACAAGCACAGCGTTAATTCGCCTGTACGTCACCCAAACCAGGCCCGGTACGCCTGAGTTAAGACCCGCCCGGTCTTAGTTTGAAACAGACCCGCACACCTTATATGAACCCAAATAGGGCACGGTTCGCATGAGTAAAAATCCTACTTTTCCAAAGCAGCCCGCTTCAGGCACGTATAAATAAAAAACGCACGGAATAGTCCAAACGCAGCCCGATAAGCTCACACCTTTTCTAGACTAAGGGGAGCAATGGAGCTTTAAAAAATGCATAGAACGAAGAAAACGAGAAATTATCTTAGTGGTCATAAAGGGTGTCATTAGCATAATCAATAGACCGGTTATCGTTCGATTGCGTAGGTCAAGCAGCATTTGCCGTGATTAGTACTTAGTTGGGGACCAGTTGGTAAAACGACTCTCGTGCTTGGCATAACGAGTACGCTCGTCTTCTATTGCGGGGCAAATATGCTAAACAACTTGTATTCGGGGCAAGGCCGTATGTAGAACTTATAGTATACGATAGACTTCGGTTTGGAGGCTTTGAATTCGACGTCGTTCTCGAGGTATCTTTCAGTCAATCACAATCGACTATGAAAGTGGATAAAGCACCGCTCCATGTGGACCAGCTTTAACGGCATTGACTCTGACCAAACTTAAATCATACTTAGCATTATATCTATGCACTTTAACATGGATTTGACCTATACCGTGTTAGACGTATCAAGTAATTACCCTGTAAGAAGCACTTTCAATTGCAGTGTCAAAGGTCATCAATTTCTCGACAAATACAAAGGGACAGTACAAAGGGACTTTCCCTAAGCCTCTAGTCTGTCACATAAAAAAAAATGTCAAAAATCTGAACCAAAATAAAAGTCTACTTTTAGTTTGAAGCCATATTTCGCCAGCTATTTTGGGAGTGGCATTATTCAGGATTAAAGTGAATAAAATGCAAAAAAAAACTGACTTTTGTGAACTTCTAGTCCACAATTCAATAATATTCCTAGCAAAAGTTGTTACCCGGTAAATAACACCAAATTGATTTTTGTTCTAATCTTTAACACTAATTAAACAGAAAAAAAATCTATTCTATTTCCCGGTTCATCAAGAGCTTCATTAATCTTATTAACCTTGAACAGCTGGTCGCTAATTCGTCACGCAATTAGAAGTTTAGCAAGCCTTAAACTTCCGCTTCATTTGGACTCTTTGTAGGATGCATGTTTTTCGCACAGCTAGAGACACCCCCGAGGTTAAAGCCGTAATATGCTCTATCTAGTGCATAGAAAAAAATCACCGCTCAAAAAATGTGTTGAAGCTCTGGCTTCAAAAGAGTAGAAGTTATGAAAGGCTTCCCCTTGTCCAGGTTGCTCCCAGGCCTTACCTACCCAAGAAACTTTTTCAAAGGTAAAAAAAAGCTGTGAACGCAAAAAAATCAGGTCTTAGACCAAATTCTACATTCAGAAATTGTTACAAAAATGTTCTTTTGCATTCCATGTTTTTTTTTTCTACCTCGATTCTGGACTCACCTGTCGAAGGTTTAGCAAAATAATTTCTTAGGGAATTTGTGTATAAATATTATTTCCAAAGGCGCAAAAGTACAACAACATCGATTCAAGAGAGATTTCTTGACGCCACACCGACACATGTGTTCCAACCTGAAACATTTTAATGCATTTTCAAAAGCTTCCATTTAAATATTCGCAATTTTCCACTCGCATTAAAAGGGCACCACCCGCACCCCCTTTTGGGGGGACTTTTAGGGCTTCATTGGGGGAAAACTCGTTCTTAAACCTTTAAAATTGTTACGAGACTGAGTTTGCGGTTGACATTCAAGCCGTTGATATCGTACCGGACCCGCGGATAAACAAATTTAAATATTATTAATATTAAAGTGGATGAAAAAAAAACATATATTGTAGCCATTGGATTGGAGTCTAGTTAAGGCAGTTTATCAAGAATTGAGTTATAGTTTGATTTGAGAGTTGAAAATAGTGAAATGGAATAAACTTTGATCGGAGTCATGGAAAATGTACGAAATATTTTTTTTTAATTAGCTGATATTGAATTGAAAATTCAAGATTATTAGTGGGATTTTCAGAAGAAAAAATGAATAAACTTTATTTATATTATAATAATCTACTACAATTTGAATAATATCTAGTCCGAAAGTTAATTCACCTTTAGAAATTCTTAAATGGTTCTAAAAATAATTAATTTAGTAGTACCTTTTCTGTTCATTTCATGTCTAACTGAAGTTCTGAAGTTTAATTAATATTAGGGATTTCTCCGACGATGTGAAAATGATTGACGGTTGATTTATCTAGACTCTAACCTCACAAAAATTCTGCTTCCAGAAATTACGTTCTACTCCAACCAACCATACCAATTCCATGCTGATTCGTAATATCAAATTGTGCTATAAATGCGCTACAAATATAAAGATTTCCAATATCAAACTTGACCCCTGCATTCCATGTAAGGACCCTATATGTATCACATCCCATGTTCCTTTACTCTAGAAAAAAGCCATAGTGACTCTCATTCCTAATTGTTGACGCTAACAGATTTAATAAAGCATAAAAATCTTTTTCAATCTTTTAAGTATCTCACTGCCACAGTTTGCTTTTTTTAAATTAATTAATTGATTCTATCGTGGCTCATAAATGTATATAGTGAGTATGGAAGACCGCGACCAAGTTAGATCTAATGTGTACTGTACATGGCTCATTAACGGAAAATATCGTCGGTCCTTCGGACGAAGGCTGAAGTTCTCTCTCATCTTATAAGTTAGATCAGAGCAGGACATTCGCAGAGAACCTAGAATGCCTGTCACCTGCCATCCAGAGGTGTGGAGGTAGTACCATCATGGCCATTCAGATATCTCCCAGTCTAAAGTCCGCCTTTTTTAGAGTGATAGCGCTCCAAAGCTCTTATTAGTTCTTTAGCCTGTCGAAGCACTGTGACCGATTTTCAATAGACTAGGTTCAGTATCATGTCCTCTTTCTGGGACTAGAAGGTGAACCATGAGAAGCCAAAGAAGGGTTCTGGGCTCCTTTCCGAGGAAACTGAAGTTATCATGACACAAAACTGATTAAGAGACTACTTGGAACGAATTTTTTTGAATGTATAAAAGATCTCAGTGAGAATATTAGCACATACGACAACAGAACTTAGGTTGCCAGATTTCATGGACTCCTGTCAAAAGAAATCGAAGTAACTTCCGAGGTCCCTCGGGGTAGCCGTCTAGGCCCTGTGTTATTCAATATATAATATTTATCTCAGAACTGTCGGATACACTAGAAAATATTCCATATCTCTTCTAAGTCGATAACCTCAAAATTTATAATGTCATAAGATCCTAGGTCGGCGTAACTTTCTTTCAAACAAAGCTAAACGCGTTGCAAGACTAGCCCGCTCGGCTCACCCTCATACCTTACAGCTCCCCCCTTCTCGCACAACATGTTCCAGAAGTTCGTTTATGAATAGAACAACTCGACTGTGGAATAATCTCCCACAGTCAGTTTTCCCGAACTCGTACAACACCCAAGAGTTCAAACGTACGGTTCATCGCCACCTGCTCCAACACCCCCAGACCCCCCTAATCCTATCATTTTCTTTTCTATCTTTCAAACGAGGCTTGCTACTAGACATTGCACTATGACCTGACATGACAGACTGGTGGTACAAAGGGTGATTCCTAAGCTTGGTTTTCCCACATAAAAAAAATACTGGTGTACCACCAATAAATTACAACTAAACGTTAGCAAATGTCATGTAATTATCTTCTCTCGCAGAAAAAATACACAGCTACAGAAATATTATATTAACGACAAGGCATTAGACCGTGTCGATGAAACTGTAGATTTAGGCATTGTTCTACACAATAAATTAAATTTCAACATTCACTACGATGATATTGCTGCCAGAGCAGCCAATAAGCTTCTTGGCCTTATAAAGAGAAAAGCCCAAGAATTCAATAACGTTTGGTTCAAAAACTCTTTTCTGTTCGCTCGTCCGCCCAATCCTGAAATATGCTTGTCCGATCTAAGACCCTATATTCCAGGTAAGTAGCAGTAGGTTGGAATCAGTACAGAAGAAATTTCTCCCCCTTGCTCTGAGAAATCTACACAACCCTTTTTCAACTTACCGCCCTACATGTACAGACTCAAAAAGTTGGAATTCATGCCGCTGTCACATACGAAGAAAGTGCTTTTCTCTTGCTTAACTTTGGACGTCCTAAACGATAACGTTAAGGTGCAGTTCCTTTCCGATAGAATCAAGTTCAATACCGAAGTTTGGCACATTACTCATACATATGATTAAAGAATATCCTCTTCGGACAGAATATGCAAATAACGAACCCGTAAACAGATGTTCATCTCTTAAACAAAAAATTAGATCCCTCCTAACATCACAATTCTTACCATGAATTAACCATAGACGTTAGCTGACACAGATTAACATACATTTTGTACCTTAGTCATAATATGATATGCATTGTGCAGGGTCGGATTGCTTGTAAATTTATTTAAGTGTAGTTCAATAGTTAACTCAATTCTACTCTGCTAAGCGTATTTCCATAGGATGAAAATGAGGCCTTCCCGGACCCCACAGCGTTGCTTTTGACATTCGTTTTAGCGAAAAATTTATTTGGCCCACGGATTTGTTATTTTTCATTCGGGTATGCCACTCTCAATGAAGGATGTTGAAAAACATTGACCTAGGAGATTAAAGCTCCCGAATACCATCTAAGAGATCCGCGCTTCAAACGGGGCGTAGTACTTCGTTTTTCCACTTCTCCTACCTAGATAACACTCCTTCTCTCTGGACCTCCTTCATTGGAGAATTTTCTGTCCTTCTCTTCTGCCAGGATTTTCCTCAACCTAGTCAAACTTAACCAACAGTGACATATCACTATTACTTGATTAGGCCTAGTTCAACACATCCAAAGCAAAGCGATCCACACTTTGATGTTACGAAAAAGTTAATGAAATTATCTAAAATATTAAAGAATATAAAAAAACGGAAAAAATTACAATCGTTTACTAAAGTTGAGTGTTCGAAAAATTTATAGTATGGTTGTAACATGAAGTGAACTGAGAATTTCATAAAAATAAGTTTAATAAATTATGGAAAAATAACCACTCACTGTAAATTTATCAAAGGCCAAAAACAAAGCTAGTAGTACAAAGGGTGACTCCTAAGGTTCACCGTATCACAAAAAAAAATAAAAGCAGTGTAAATTTGACTATAGATGAATGTGATTGCCCGTAAAAAATACTATGATCAGTATGGTTTAAGTCTACTAGGAGTGTAAGCGTTGTTGATAATGTTGATGTTCACAGAACACCAGTGATTGTTGTTTATTATTAAACGTTGAGTTGTGTAAATTATTGGATATTTGAAAAAAGACATTTGCAAATGTATCTGATGCCATGCCTATGTTAAAAGGAAAGGAATTGGGATATGAATAAGAAGCGCGTTGGCATTCCATTTCAGCGCTTCAGAATCTGTTCAAAAGCGCTTCAATTCCCCCGCTGGGATAATACACGCTAAATTCACTTTTCTCCATCATTTTCGTGTAACGATTGCAATGCATATGTAATAGTGCTGGAGTGCAAGCCAATTTTGTCGAAAATATGCTGGTGTTAGTGTAAAATGTGAAACCAGAAAATGTTTAGGTGAACAAATCATGGAAAATAACTATTTTCCCTGCGAACCTGTGCCTATAAAATCGGTTATTATTTTGATATCATGGACAAGTATGCGGAATGCCTTATGACACTGGCTTTATCGTAGGCTAAAAATGCAGGTTGGCTAGGCATGGAAGCAGAAGCAGTACAACGAAGAATTTTCCTAAGCTTATCCGCTTCCTGACAGATCGCTAACAGAGCTTTTTTTAAAAGAAAGTAGGGAACGTATTTTGTACCGGCAAGAGAAATGTTCGAGGGGATAACGATCAGGACGTAGTCACTGCCCTCGAGGCTGGAGTGAGTTACCCAGCTAAGACACGGGGATATGTTAGGTTGGTGTGGGTGTAGGTAGATAGATGTGTAACAGAATAAATGTTTAGGAAGGGAGCTAGGTCTTGATTATTGGAAAGAAAGTCTTCAATTGAACCATCATGGCATGATCGTAGAGATCTTGCAGGTCCGAAAGATAGACAGACATACCTTGACAAAGGCTGTAGGGGATATGAGTGGATAAGAACAGAGTTCGTCAAAAGATCTGTGCGTAGGGGTAGGTGAGTCTGACGTATGGATTTGTGAACAAGTATGGAAATACGTGCTGATAGCAATTATACTGGCAGGTTGGCCCTCCCTCAAATAACAACTTAGTTTCCTGTAGCAAGACTATGTGCGGATTGTAAAATTCTAACAAGATATGTAAGTTTGCATGGCTATTGTAAAAGCCGCGAATATTCCATTGAAGGCATATAAGATTTTTTATTCAGAACTAGGGCTGCTTGTTGGTATAGAAAACTATGATGGTATTCGTTGCCCTTGTTTCGATATTCTGAATTGTATAATTGAGCATGTAAAGAATTGTTGAAATCAAATATATCTTACTCGTTAAAAAACGTATTATTTAAAATTTAATATACTCTACCTTATTTCAGATCGTAGACTCCTACAATTATGAGAAGAAATTTAGCAGCAATCCAGAAATTCAAACCTCTGCGGATTTGGATAACAATCACAATACAGTTATCACAAGAAAAGACCAAAGAACCTACTCCTCCAGCAGCTCAATCGAGCCTCGCAGTGATAGTAGCCTTGCAGACGCAGCTAATGTGATAAAATATACTGGAGCAAAAGTGAAAATTATTAAACTCACACTATTCTTACAGATCAACCGGCGGCAGGACGTTTCTCCGAGTGAATCATATACGAATCTACTTTCAGAGGCCATTCAACAAAATCCCCAACAAGAAGACGAATCGCTCCTGAGCGACTACATCGCCAAACACAGGGTTCCATTGCCGGACTTTACTCTCGAATTTGAACGAGACTCTGTTAGTGATGGTAATAAATCTTTTACGTTCAATTATTCTAATTTATTTTTTGTATAACAATATTTATTTAAAGATTTAGTCTCGGTTGCAACATCTCACGGCGGGCAAGAAGGCTCCTGGGAAAATAATTGGCTGTTTAAGAGGAAAAAGCCTGGAAGTGATAACCCTGCTCCAATAGGAATGTTGGTCCCTGCCCCCAAAGAGGACGTCCGAGCTTTAATCGGCGATAGAACTACTGATGAAGTTAGTGACTTATCAGAAGCTGGATCGGATTTGGAAGATGACATAAATGCCGTAAATAGTGACGAGTCACAGAATGGACGAGTTCACAACAAACATTTAATTGGTGGCAAAAGCACAGTGGGAATATTCGACGAACTTCTAGAACAAACTAGCTTAGTATCAACATCATCCCTTCCGGAAAACGAGCCTGCGTATACAGAAACAAAGAACGATTTCGTTCTAGGAAACGATGGACTGCATGACGTTCAAAGTCTTAAACTAAGCTTAATTTCTGGAAATATATCGGGTCAGAACGAGGCTGTAAATTCCGAGTTGACGTCGCAGATATTGGAGGTGCATCAACCTAGTAAGCATGCCCAGTCTGATCTTCCTGGGAATAATATTGAAGAAACTTTGATATTACCTCCTCCTCCGTGTTTTATAGACTCCGAACAGGGTGCTTGTAAATTAGAAGTAACAGTTGAGGATAATCTAAATGGTGGACCACTTTCAAATGACTCAAATGCAGGTAAGGGCTTTTGGGTGATTGGTCGTGTTTGCTCGTGCTTTTTTGTCCGTTTTGTGCATTATTTGTAACATATTTATAGAAAAAATTGTATATATTGAGAAAGCGAAGGTATTTGCACTTAAATATTCTGTATCGAAGAGGTGGAATTATTTGTGGTATTCAATTATACTATACGATTGTGGCCTTGAAATCAGACGTGCTTGCGGCTTCTATCAGCTCAGTGTGTGAACTGGAGAATGCGGCCATGCAGCTTACTGATGTGCTGAACTCTTCCTACCATGACAGCAACACTGTCTCTTCCTTTCAGTCGTCGCGTAAAGTTCTCTGGTGGAACTACAGGTTAGCTGAATTGCATAGAGACGTTAGGAGATTGTTCAATAGGGCAAAACATACCGGGCACTGGGATGAATATAGGCTCACCCTAAGAGTCTACAACAAGGAAATGAGATGTTCCAAAAGGATTACCTGGAGGAAACACTGTGGGAGCCTTCAGACTCCACGAGAGGCGACTAGACTGCAACAGCTACTTTCCAAGGACTCCTTTAACGGAATTTGCCTTCTCAAAAAGGAGAATGGCTCCTACACCTCTAACCACGAAGAAACCTTGAGATACCTGCTCAGAGAGCACTTTCCAGGATCAATCCTCCAGAATACTTATCCATTGGATGCTGTGTGTAGTCATAGCACCATCCCAGACCGTTATCCCGCATCTTCGACCGTGACAACGTTAAATCGACAGTGGCCTCTTTTCAATCCTATAAGTCCCCGGGAGGAGATGGAATTTTTCCGGCACTTCTTCAGAAGGGCTTTGGTCTGATCCTCGTCAACCTGGTCTGCTTCTTTAGAGTCAGCTTTAACTGGGGATACATTCCAACCATCAGGAGGAAGGTCGTGGTGGTTTTTATCCCGAAGCAGGGAACAGACCCCTGGAGCTGCCTAAATCGCACAGACCTATCAGCTTAAGCTCTTTTCTTTTGAAAACGATGGAAAGGTTGCTAGACCCCCCTATTAGTTGCAAGATAGAGCTCTCCCTTCCTCTACATAGCTCCCAGTTTGCTAACTCTAAGGTAAATCAACAGAGGTTGCTTTACACTATCTGGTCAGTAAAATTTAAAAAAGCCCTTCTTGCTTAAGAAACTGCTTTATGTGCGTTCCTTGATATTGAAGGTGCTTTCGATAGCACTGGCAATGATTTTATTTCTAGAGCACTGGCTCTCAGAAACCTGGATCTTCACACCATTGAGTGGATAAATAACATGCTTTTTTTATATGGCATACTAGAGGCTTAGGGAAAGTCCCTTTGTACTGTCGACAATCTATATTTTTTCGTATAGAATGTCGAACAGCAGCTCTAGCCGGAAGAGATAGAGAGAAGAGAGCGAGAGTTGAGAAGGAAGGAACTGTCACAACCTAGCCGCGATATTTTATTCCAGCTACTTACAACCATTTCGCGACTCTGTCATCGGGGCATCGAGAACAACTCGCTGGAGTGTTATGCCTCCTGAAATGAGTTGAATCTCATCAACCAACCGATTGCATGCGCTTGGTGGAGCGGGGAAGGACTAGGGAAGGCTATGACAGGAGGAATCAGGAATGTAAAGAGGGAAGAAGAAAGAGGGAAAGTTATGTAAGTGGGAAAGTGGGAAAGGCGAAGGACCGTGGCGCCGCCGGGATTCGAACCCGGGACCTCTGGGATAGCAGTCAGGCGCCTTACCCCTAGACTACCGATGCTTGAAGATCGTGACATTTCTGCTACCCTAGGTGTCTCCACCATTAGTGTTAAGGCTATTAAGGGGTGCCCTCAAGGTGCCCTCTTATCCTCGTTACTCTAGTTGGTCACTAGTTGTCGATGAACTTTTGACCAAACTATCTGAATCTGGTTTCGATGTCATCGGTTATGCAGATGTCATCATTGTCTTTAGGAAGTTTGACTTGACCATTACAGAAGTCATGAGAACAGCACTGCGAGAAGTTCAAAGATGGTACCAAGGAGGGACTGCCAATCAACCCAAATAAGGCTATCTGGTACCTTTCTCCAAACGGTACAAAGTGGACCTAGGTCCTGTCTGTATTCAGGGTACTACAGTTGAGTACTCAGACTCAGTCAAATATTTGGGAGTAAAATTAGACAAGAGACTGAACTGGAACGCTCAACTTGACTATGTCATCAGCAAATTCACAAGGGCCATATGGGCATGCAAAAGGCTTCTGGGTAAGACATATGATCTTACACCACAAATGATGTACTGGATGTACAATACGTTCGTTAAACCTATGGTCACTTATGCCGCTATAGTTTGGTGGCCCAAGACTAAACAGGTTACATCGATCCTCAAGTGCAGCAAACTGCAACGGCTTGCCTTCCTTTTCATTACCGGAGCTATGCGGACCTGTCCCACCGCTGTAATTGAGGCAATCATTGGATTGACCCCTTTGCATATCTTCATATGAAAATCCGCCGCCAAAGGTGCCTTGAGACTTCAGATCTCATCCAACTAGCCCTATGCGGTCAAAGGACATGTGGATATCCTTAACAATATCCCAAACATTTCCATTTGCCACGAATCCGACCATATGGTTAGTTAACTACGGTTCCAAAGGAAATTCAGAGTGATTATCCCGGATCGTTCTGAGTGGGAGGAACTTATTCTTCCTGGGTATCCAAAACATCTCCACTGGTTTACTGATGGGTCAAAGAACAAGGCAAAGGGGCTGATGTCGCGGGACCTAACACCAAGGTCTCGATTGCAATGGGTAAGTGGCCCTCTGTTTTCCAGACTTAAATACCTGCCATTGCGACCTGCGCTAGGCTCAACCTTGAGAAAGGTCTGAAAGGCGCCAACATTAAAATCTTTTCTGACCGCTAAGCTGCCATCAAGACACTCTCAATGTAGAAGTTTTCTTCCAAAATAGTAGCAGGGTTTTTGACGTATATTCCAGAGCCTGACCAGAAGAATGAGGTTTCGCTCTGCTGGGTTCTGGGAAACGGAGTCTCGAGGGAAATGAGGCTGCAGACAGCCTCGCAAGGGCAGGGTCTGAGACGTTAGTCCAGGGCACAGAACCCTTCTGTGGCTTCTCTTAGTCCACCTCCAAGTCCTTGATAGAAGAGTGGATTAAGGGACTAAACGTAGCCTATTGAGAGTCAGTCCCAGGTCTTAGACAAGCTAATGATCTCATAAGACCCTTTGCCATATGGGGCACTATCAATTTAAACAGAGCGGACCTAAGGCTGCTGGTGGTCTATCTGCGGTATCACCTCCACAACCTAGGACTGTCTCAAGAGACAGAATGTCGACTCTGCTTGGAAGGCGACGACACTTCCACTCATATTCTTTGTGAATGTCCTAATCTGGCTTAGAACAAGAACGTTAATCAGAGAGTTTTTGGGTCTTGCTCATGTCCGGTGTTCGTCAATTAAAGACCTTATTGCCTTCATCCGGAAGGCTGACAGTCTGTTCCGCTAGTGGGGTACGTACACAATAGGTCTAACTTGGCCGCAGTGTTAACCATGTGGGTTGTCCCCTCACTCCTTAAAAAAAATTTATAATAAGATTTTTTTTGAATAGAACTCCGGAAGAGGGGTAGAACTATGGTTTATTAGAAAAACACGCAGAATTATAGTTTTTCTTAAAAATACAAATTCTCTAATCTTATTTTCCCTAAAATATTGCCGAGCCCACCTAAACCCGTGTAACCTTCTCGATAGCCAACAGCAAATTTAGCATTCAATATATGACCTACCCAAAAACTATACATATACCATCAAACTTTAGATATAACTTCAAGAAGACAACACTTTCCTTTAATATCAAACTAAGTTTTTTTATCAAAGCATCATTATATTTAATTTTAAAAAGTAAATTACTTCTCTGATTGCTGAGTCTCCCTAGGTGTCAACAACCGCTTCTCAGCCACTTTAAAAAACCAGAAATTTTTAACAATGGAATTCAAAACACGCGCATTGTCTTACATAATACCAAAAGCATCGAAACATAATTTTAAAACTGCCTATAAATCAAGAACTTAACAATAATTTTGTTGCAAAAAGGCTTGCAATACATTAATCCGATTAATAATCTCACTAGTCTCAAGGAGACCCGCGATCTTATAGCAAGTTTCTGGGCAACGAAGATCAGCCATATATAGACCAGTTTTTTGAATCTGCCACTCATTAACGTATAATATTAATTATTAATTAACATATTTGACCCGTTGAAAATAAAATCAACAAAAGAGTCGACGCACTGTGTTGATCCCCTTTTATTATGCCCCAAATACCGGCGATTCATAACTTTCCATTTTTAATTTTATATCCCCTAGTTAACTCTGAAGATTATTCCTTGACAACTTCTTAAAAATTGGTGGTCAGAGCGTATTAACATACTTGCCGATTTCTTCCACCTAATAAAGCAGTCTCCTTTACTTGCAATTGTTACTAGGTACCTACTAGCTGTAGCACAGTCTAATTCACTTCAATCTAGCTGAGTTTCAAAAAATGTCGAGTCAGACCGAAAAAAATTTTAAGCAAAACTCAGGTGGTTTTCCTGTTTCGGGTAGAGTCTTATGCCATCGTGAAGAATTTTTGGGGTTTCTGGATAAAAATATGGATTCCATTGAGGGAGTTCTGCAGAGATCGGATAGTTTCAGTGGAACAGTCACAGTGGTGATAGCGATAAAGTATAGAGGAGACTGCTACATTCCTACGGTGGCCTAAGGTGTCTGTAGAGGCGGTAAAAGGGGCCCTCATCAATGAGTTTGAGGAGAAGATTTTGCACTTTGGCGAACCAAGCCAAGGTCAATTTTATTGAGTGTTCACTCAAAGAGTGATTTCAAATTTCAAGTTCTCGCCAAAGTAGAGAGCACTCGCAAATGACAAAAAATACGAGTGAAGTGCTTTTGTTGAGCTTTACGAAAGCAAATTTTATTCACTCCAAGTTAAGTATTATCTCAAAAATGATGAGTGAACTTTCGCACTCAGTTTTTACTCACACCATCCAATATTTCTATCTTGCGTTTTATTATCTAAAGTTCCTTGAGGATAGTGTACTGATGGCGTAGTTTTTCTTCTTCTCAAGAAGTTATGAAGATGAATGCGTGTTTGCGACAATTTCAGCGTTTAGTCCATGGAAATGGTACTTTAACATTGCAAAAATGCAGGACAAGGTTTTATTTTGGGGATGTGTAGGGGGGGTCAGTGTGAGCTTAAGTTTGAGTTTTCGGGATTCTAACCCCCCCCCCCATTTGGCCGCTGTCTTGGAAAACGTTTGCAAATGGTTTTTCCACTATATCTCCGAAACAGTACATCTTACAGAAAATTTTCAAGGTCACTTTTTGTTTAGAATTAAATTATCTACAATTTTAGTGAGAAGTTGCAGAATCTGCAGTTTTGTGGAAAAATGAATAATTAAGAAGTTATAAGCCTTAGAACACAAAAATTAGTCACAATATTTTCTTTTAAAGGCTATAACGTTTTTTCCTTCAACTTTAATAAAAAAAAATATTAACAAGTTTTTTGTAGAGGGTTTCATTAGGAATAATTTTCATTCATAACGTTTTTAATTTCATTCACTAGGAAGGTTTTTTGGTTTTTTGGCATTGCTTTTTCCAACTATAAAAAATTTGTTTCATTTTTCAATTTTGTTTTATTCTTCTCCAAAAATTTTGTTATTGCAGACTTATAGACTTAGAAAATGGTGCTCGAATGTCGAGTGCCGGGTTCTACTAGTAAGTTTTAATGTATAAGCCATCACAATACGTAGAAATATATTTTTGGCCTAAAACTGTAGTTTTTCCCTTGATTTCGTGGGTGAAATAATTGTTTAAACAAATTTTTTCACATCTGAAACTGTTACATGAAGCTCCCTTATAATATATTACATTAAATTTACAGTTTTGCACGACTCTAAAAGCTTTATATCAAAGAGAGATAAAGAATTAGTGAAGTTTATGGAAAAATCGATATTTGAAAAAGAATGTTTTTGGTTTTTCGAATTTTTATCGATGTTTTTCTATTGTGACACTATCATTTTTTTACGCCATCTAAAAGTAGAGGATTCAATGAAAAAAAATCCGTCTTCAAAATTTTAAAAATCAAAAATTCGTTCGCCAACTTTTTAGATTGAAAATGGAGCCTTTTTTTTTAAATTAAGGTCATAAAAAGAAAACGAAACAACCACTCACTTTGAAAAAAATTGGGCCTTTTCGAAACATGAAAATCTACATTTTCCTCAAATTTCATTAAAATTGGATCATTTTTGTGAAAGATAAAAATGATAAACGAAAAACTCGGTTTTTGACGTTTTTCTCCAATTTTTGAGGTTATGTCGAAAAATGGTTTGAACAAAAGCTCTAGATCTTTTAATTATCTACAACGTTTACATTTAACGTTTTTCGATAGGAGGTCTACTTTTCTCAGAAATCGTAAAAAAACACGTTTAACCCCCCAAAACCCACATTTTGGCTCCCCCGCCCCCTTTCCGGCCATCTGCTGCGGTGCTCTCGATTTTTCCTTGTTTAAGTAGCATTTCTCCTAAATTTTCCCGCCTTCCATATACTGCTAAGAATTTTTTTTTTCTCAAAAATTATCTGCACTGGTCTATATTATTAACTAGTAACTAAAACTATGAAGCGACAAAAATTTCTATTTAACTCTTGCCACTTTAATATATTTTTGAAGATCTTGTTTGCAGTTGTATAAATCTAGCTTATGATTCCAGATTTAAAAATAAAACATGTTCATAAAACATAATTATCGAATATCTCAACAAAAGACATTCCTAGTCATCGTATATTTTTATATGGCAATACTTGCAATATTTGATCCAGACACAGCCAACCACAGAATTCAATCTAAGTGCAAATAACCAATAAAAAATGCTTTCTGTCCCATATTTATTATAGCTTCAACCCTGTACAAATATCCCATATTACTAAATTCCTTGTAGATTATCCCATAAACAGCAATAGTAGAAAAAATAGGCGAATTTAGCTAAAAAGGTTTGTAGTTGGGCTTCTTAGTAGGTACCACTGAGTTTAACAAGCACAGCCACTGTAGACATTTTATGTTTTCAGCTCAATCTCAATTAACCAATGAGCTGAATTCTGCTACTAACAATACTAACGCAGAAAATACTGACACGAAGAAAGTGCCTCAAAATAATGAAACTAACGATAGCCCCGTAAATGAAAATAAAAGCTTCTTGCGAGAATCTCGTGAAACACTTGTAACAAGACGAGCATCTGCCATTGAATTTTTAGCAGTGTTCGCATTGAGTCCTGTACTAGCATTTTCAACCGGTGAAATTGATAATCGCATTATTATGAAACCAGCTGTTAGAAATATAATTGAAGAATCTGATAATGATGAGGAGAAGGAGAATCTTATAACATATTCAATTAGTGCAGAGCCATCGGTAAATACTGAAGAAGTATCTAAAGTGTGTGCTGAAGATACGGTATCTGAAACATGTACGTCAATAGATTCGGCTTTAGTTGGTGAAGAAACGAAAGATTCGGAACAAAATTCAGAACAAAGTTCAGCTACAGAAATTGAAGAATCAACAATTGAAGAAACTGAATATAATTCTTCGGATTCGTTAAAACTTGAAGAAACACCCCAAGTAAAAGAAGAAATAATCACTCCAGTTCAAGCTGAATCAGCAGAAAATATGACAGCGGAGGAGTCTCTTGAAGACCAAACGCAAAATTTAGAAGAAGTAAACAATATGTGTGAACCTCATGAGTCACAAGATACTCAAAAAGATAATGAGTCATCAGATATTAAGGCTCCACAAGAATCTGAAGTGAAACATGAAGTAGCGGTTTCAAACTCTGAAAATGTTACTGAACTGGTGAAATCCTGCACAGAATCATCTATCAATAATGAAGACAATGCTACTGTACCAAATGAATCATTTGATATAAACCAAAACGTGGAAACAACAGAATCACAAGTTCCTGTAGTTGCAGAAGCACATGAATCTCTAGAAAATATTGAAACTGTTGCATTAAAAAAAGAGGAAGTTTGCGAAGAAATCCCGTCAATCGAAGAATCAACACGAACTGTACCAACGGAATTACCATTGGAATCAGATCTTGTTCAAGCAGTATCATCAAAATATTCCAATACAGACGAAGCAGCTAAGGTGGAAACGCAAGAATCTCAAAAACTTCAAGAAGAAACTTCTGAAATAACCACAAATTGTTCTCCCATAGTAAAAGAAGCATCTGTGAAATGTCCTGAAAGCGATCTAAGCGCAGATAAATTAGAAGTAGAGCAAGTGTCAGAAACAACTAAAACAATCAGTTCTCTACAAGATCCTATTGTACCGAAAGATGTTGAAGAATCATACCAAATTAACTTGAAGGAAAATACAGAATTAACTGAAGTTCACCAAACTACCGAAAGGCCTTTACCGATTGAAGAATCGTTAGAACAAGAAATGGCAGGAACAGACAGTCTCAAAGTTGAATCTCAATCTTTAAAAATTTCAGCAGATTTGTTACCGACTGAAGCACCACAAACGTCTGAAACGACAGTTGCTGCTTGTATTACACAAGAGCTAGATGAAACGGTACAAATCAAGCCGTTAGAAGAATTAAAACTAACAGAAAAATCACCAATGGATGCTTCAGTTCTACAAACTGATTGGAACAAAGTAGTGGAAACACTAGAAGTTCCCAAAGAAGTAGAGGAGTCGACAGTCAATTTAACGGAGGAGCAATTGTCTAAAAAAGATGAACCCACTAGCGAATGCCCGGAAATTGCTGCTTCTGAAGCAACTGATACTGCTTTAGAATCTCAACAGTCACAGTTAGAACCTATAATCTCAAAAACATGTGAAGAACCTCTAGCAAATACAGAATTAGCTGTAAAAGAGAATCTCATTATTTCTGGAAATGAAGCACATTCTGAAGTGCCTAAAGAAAATGAAGCATCAAGCGTTTTAATAAATCAGACAGAAGAAAATATACCAAAAAAAGATGAAGAATTGTCGACTGATCTAAATATAGAAAACAATTCACCGGAATCTCTTATATGTAACAGAACTATTATTGAAGACGCTAATATAACTTCGACAGAAAATACACAATCGGATCCTGTAGAATGCGAAGATACAACTTGTGAAAGTATTGAAAAATCCGAAAGAAGAGCAATTTCTTTACTAGAAAATTCCGAAGATGTAATTTCTGCAACTGTTGAAAATTCTTCAGATAAATTTGTGAAGATTCCTCCTGAAGCATCGCAGGTAGAAGAATACAACGAAAACCCGACAATATATAAAGATGAATCTACAATAGACGAAAAGGACAATCATAATATAATTGTTGATGAAAATGACCAAACTTCTGTACATTCTAAAGACAAAAAAGAATTAAATTCTGAAGAACCAACATTCTCTTCATCCATAATAATCGATGAAGCCGCTTTAGAACATGATGCTTCAATTCAAGTAGTCAATTCAGGAGAAGTTGACAAGCTAAGTGATAACAATGAAAATGAAGAACCAATTGTGTGTGAAACATCGTTAACAAATGAAACACATATTGCAATTGTGGAAACTAGTACTACAGAAGAAGAACCTATATCTTCTACAGAAATAGAAAAGCCAACTGAAGATAAAGGTAATATTCCAGTAGCTTGCGAGGAAATAGATTCGCTTCAAGTAAAAGAAGATCAAGAAAATCATCCTAACAAAGTTCAAGCGTTGACGTCGGAAGTTAAAGAACTAACTACTGAACTGACTACTGATGAGCATAAAATAGAAGATAATGTTACACATCCAGAAACTACTGCACTAGATACAGGCATGTCTTGCAACAAAAACGAAACAACTGAACCAGCAATAACAGAAGAAACCGAAATCTTTAAATCAGAACCAGAACGTAGTGAAATATCGGTAGAGCATACAGTAACTCTAAGTCAGGCAGAAGTAAAAACAGAATCAATAAGTCCCGCTTCTTCAACCTTTTCTCTTATAATTGACAGCGTAAAAGCAGTTGATATTAAAAAATATTCAATATCAGAACAAGATATTAAGAGTGATGTATCGGAACTACCAAAAAAAGAATTAGCTGCAAATATTGAATATATATCTGAAACCGTTGCAGAAGATGTAAATCGTGGAGTTGATGAAGTAGCTCAACTGGTGGTAGAGGTAACCGAAAAGATATTTGATGCTAAACTAGAATCAAAAGATGCAAAATGTGAAGATACAGAAAAATTGGAGGAATCTTCAGATCGAACTAAAATATCTGAATCTTCAAAACAAGAAGAAGCTATAAATGAAAAGTTGACAATTGAAGAAAGCAAGGATTCTCAATATAATAATAATATTACAAACCCAGAAGAAAACAAACTAACAGAAATCGATGCATGCTCTTCGTCGGAGAGTCAGACGGCACAATCAGAACAAAAAGAAGTAGCTTCACATATAGAGGAAGTTATTCAAACCAACGATCATAAATTGAAACCTATAAACAATGGACAAACGTCACCCGAAGAATCAGCTACAAAAATTGAGAAATTCTCTGAAGTAAATTTAATAGATGATGCTTCATTACAAGAGAACGAAGAGAAATCGCCCGACCCAGTTATAATAAATAAGCAAGATGTTGAAAAGGAAGTAGAGGATACTGCAAGCCATACTTCTCAAAAGATCATCGAAGAGATTATTGAAACAAATATAGACACTAATTCGCTTCAAGAGAATTTACCAAATGCTGTAGAAGAACCAGCACCAATGGGTGCTCAATATGAAGAAACAGCCGAAATTGCAACTGAAGAACCACTTATCACAGAAAAACAAAACTTGCAAACCCTTCAATCAAAAGATGTAATTTTAACACCTCCGTTGGAGTTTCAATGTGATACAAAAGAGTCTCATGTGCCTTCAGACGCAAGCTTAGTTGGCAATAATGGTTCAACTAGTAATGAAGAACCAATCACAGGTAAAAATGTAGAAGATCTGAACACAGAAGAAAATGATAAAAATCCTAAAGCAAAAGAAATTGCTGAAACATGTGCTCTCAAAATTGAAGATTCCTCAGAAAATGAAGATCAGAAAATAAAAACTGAAACAAATAAAGAAGAGCAAAAAGAAGATACGACTTCGTTTGCTGAAAAACAAATTGATCTTCTTCCATCTAATGTAATTTCGACTGAGTTTCAACAAGCTGAACAATGTCAATCTCGAGAAGATTTGAATATCAAAGAAGAAGAAATATCTGCTTCTGAACCTGCTGCTTCCTCTGATGTTTCAATTGAAAATAATAAAAATAATGAGGGTAGTTTTTCAGAAATAAAGGAAAACGTAACCATTTTAAAAGTGAATACTGCAAATCCAAGTTCTTCAGATGACGCTTCAGCAACAAACATTGTCGATGAGTCAAAATTAGAAGCAACTGAAACTTATACTTTAGACGAATTTCCAGTAGAAGTAAAAAAAGAAGCAGCTGTTGCAGAACTAGGAACTGAAAACATAATTCTGAAGGAAGCTGTAAATGAAGTGGATGGTAAAGATTCTAAAGTTACCGAAATAATACACGATTCTTCCCTAAATGACAATGAACAAGTTACTACGATAGAATCTCAAGAAGTTCTTCAAGAGGCTGAAGATGAGAAATGCGCCTCAAATCAAAATAAAGACGTTTTTAATACAACAAACAGCGATGCTTCTCCACCAACGAACAAAGAATGTCCAATTTCTAGCAATTCTTCATTAAATATAACAATAAATACAGTAGGTGAAGATTTGAAATCTTCGTCAGAAATTTCTACATCTTCTTCGAAAATTCAAAGTACCACAATCACTGAAGAAGCAGCATGTCTTTCAGTCGAAACTAATGCGTCAACATTAAATAATGAAGATAGTACAAAAAATACACAAAATGATGTAGATACATCCGCAGCTATAACTGAAGAATGTAAATCTTCATCATGTATGGACAATGATAAAGTTTTGAAAACTAAACCTGAAGAAGTTTCAAATCTCTCAAATGAAGATACTTCATCGATAGTACAAAACGATGATACTGTATCGAAAGAAACTGAAATAATAGAAGCAAGTGAAGCACGTCTTAATATTGAAATAGCAGTTTCTTATAATAACGCAGATACAGTCAATAACGCTGACCAAGCTTCACGGCAGGGGGATGAAGAATCTGAGTCTTCAATACTAACTCTAGATAAAAAAATTCAACCAGAATCAGAAGATACAAATCTAAAAGAGATAAAAGTTATTGAAGATAAAAATAGCGTTAGTCAAAACACTCCGGAAGCTGCTAAAATACCTAAGGAGAAGCCATCACATGATAATTCTGATTCAACACCTGAACAAGAGTCAAGAGAAGATGAAGCAACGACAATATCAGTAAGACAAACGACTTTAAAACTCGAAGAGAATTTAAAAAATATTGAAGATACATTAAAAGAAGAAACAATAGCAAATGAACTCGAAAACTCTGCAGTGGAATCTAGTGAAACAAAACCGTGTGATATTATTGAAGCTGAAACAAATCCAATAATTGAAGCACCTAACGACGAAAGGCGTAATACTGGTTCTTCTAAAATTAATAAATGTGAAGAAAATGTTGAAATACAAGAAGATCAGACTGACAAATTGCTACCAAAAGAAACAGCAGAAGTTCCAGTAAAACCATCACTAACTGAAGAACAAGAAAATAGTTCTTCGACTCTTTCTGAAGTTTCTGATGAAGTTTCTATCACGGTGCAAGAGCCCGAAATTGGCAAGTCACCAAAAAAGGAAGGAGAACAAGTGATTTCACAAGAATTAAGTGAAGCAAGCGTGAAAGTATCAACTTTTCTTGAATCAACAGAAAGAATACCGTCACTCAGCGAAGAACGAAAAGGCGAAACCATTGAAGACACACTAGAAATAATTAAACAGTCAGCAGCAATAGTAACATATTCTGAAAACGTTGGTACTCAACCAAAAATTGAAGAACAGAAAAACGAGGCTATTGCAGAATCAGCAAAAACAATTGAAGAACCAACAGAAACAACTGAAGAACCAGGAACAACAATATCTAACCTTGAAAATGTTAGTACTCAACCACAAAGTGAAGAACAAAAATGCGAAATCATTGAAGAAACAACAAAAATAATTCAAGAGTTAGCAATACCGATAACAAACTCTGAAAACGTTGGTGTTCAACTACAAATTGAAGAACAGCAAATCACAGCTATTGAAGAACCAACAGAAACAATTGAAGAACCAGCAACAACAATAACTAACTTTGAAAATGTTGATACTCAACCACAAAATGAAGTTCAAAAAAGCGAAACCATTGAAGCAACAATTAAAGAGTCAGCAGACACCAACGAAAAACCAAAAGAAGCAATTGAAGCTGCAAAAGAAGAAATTGAAGATGCAAAAGAAATATTTGTAGACGCTAAAGAAACATTTGATGATGCTAAAGAAACAATTGAAGAAATAAAAGAAACATTTGAAGATGCAAAAGAAACGATTGAAGAAATTGCAGAAACGTTTGAAGATGCAAAAGAAACAATTGAAGAACATGAAGAAACTATTAAAGAATCAATGAAAGAAGAGGTTATTATTCAAAGTGATTCTTCAACTAGAAATGATGATGCAAATCTAGATACTGTTCCAGAAGTGGAAAACAAAGCAATCAATTTCGCCACTGATTTATGTTCTACAGTCGAAGATGCATCTTTAACATCATCCTTGTCCCCTACTGTTACAGGTATAGAAAATAAAAGCTTGGATCAAATTATAAACGTGATTGATGCTGCCAAAACTTTGTCTTCTATCGAAACTGATGAAGCAATAAATGCAAAACAAATTACGCCACTTGCTGCAGATGAATCTAGTTCTTCAATAGTAGTTAATGAAGAATCGATTGATGCAGATATAGCAGAAATAACTAAACAGATTACTTTAGAAGTAGAAGACGAAGCGGCAAACCTGGAACAGACTATTTCAAAAGTCGAATGTGAGATATCTGAAATCAAAGATGAAGACTCAAAAGCTTCTAAAGTGTCTGATGAGAAAGATTATGAAGAATTACTTGTTCAAAGTGTTTCTGAAGGTTGTGAAACTGCATCCCAGCCAAATGTTATTGGAAAAAGTTTAAAAGAAGAATTAAATGAAGCTTTAACGTTATCCACTTTACACAATCCTCATCCGATTGTAAAAATGTCTACTGATACCACAAATGTCATTACTGAAATTGCTGAAGGACCATCGAAAGAAGAGCCTGGTTTATTAGAAGAAGCACAAAATTGTGATTCTGCGAAAGATTCGGAAAACCAACAGAAAGACGCAACAGATTTAAATGCTTCACCTAATGAAGAACAGTCTGTAAATGATGGTTCTGAAAAGGCTATACCAAAAATAGCGACAACGGAAATTGTAGCTGAAGAAAACTATGAAGAAAATTTGATAAAAGAAGAAGAAGAGCCCCAAATTGCAAATGCTTCAACAGAAGAAAATGCTGGCTCAGTGGAAAAGTTACCTTCTTCAGATACTGCAATAAATCAAACAATTTCCACAACTGAATATGATGTAAAATCTGCTTTGATGGATTCTGTACAAAAAGAAAATGTACCTCAAACAATTCTACCTATTGAAGAAAGTCCTGATAGTAACGTGTTCAAAGAAGAAACCCCCAATAATAAAATTGAAGATATTGACGAAAAACAGCTTGACAAATTAGAATCAGATGATAGTTCTGCTGCAAAAGTGGACAGTTTGGACCTAGTTCCAGAAGAAGTACATACAGCCGATCAATTGACTAATACTAAAGAAGAACCATCGTGTATCAATGAAGATACGCCAACTAAAGTTGCTCCTAGGGAAAATATAGAAACACAATCACAATATGATAATACATCTTCTACCATAGAAAATATTGAGGCAAAAACAGAAGAAGATTTACTAAAGGCAGATTCGATAACAATAGATCAAAATACAGCTGATATCATACCACAAGACTCGGTTGCAGAAAAGAAAGAAGAAGACGTGGTAAAAGATGCAAACGTAAATTTGAAAGAAGCAACCAAAATTGATGCAATACAAGAACCGGTAGATCAAGCTTCTTCAAAACAAACCAATGAAGAAAATAAAACCATGCCGATTACCGAAGTTATAGAAACAGTAACAGAAAATGTTTATTATGCATATAATATAGAAGAAGTTGAATTTAATGAAGAAAAATGTGTTTTCCAAACTGAAGCAGCACCTGTTGTTACCAAGTCAGAACAGGAAACTGAAGAAACATCTGATCGTACAAACGAAATGAAGAAATATGAAAAAATGCAACAAGATCCTGATAAAATCATGATTAAACTCGAAGAAGAGATTGCAAGTCATTCAACAGAAAGCGGTAAAGCAGAAACTACAAACAACTTCAAATTAGAGGAAAATTCAGTTAAGCCTATTGACACAACTGAATCAGAAATGCCAGAAGAAATATCTTCAAAAGAGTTAGTTATTGAGGAATTGCAAACTACTGCTGAAAACATCGAAACAAGTACTTCATTAAAAGAAGATATTGACGAAATTAAGAAGGAAGAAGAAATCTCGGAGCATATTAAATCAACAGATGAAACAATTGAAGAAAATAATGTGATTGTGAAAAATAATGAAGAATCAACTAAATGCACCAATATAGCCGCTATAAAAAAGTATAATATTTGCGCTGTAGATTCATGTGAAGAAGCAATCGCAGAGACTGTTGAAGCATCTGAAAAGGTGGAAATAGCATTAGAACATCATTGTGAAGCAATACATTTTACTGGAACTGCAGAATCAATCATAAAAGAAAACGATATAACATCTTTCCCCAAAGACCCAATTGAAGAAGCTGAAGTCAAAACTAAAACAGTTGAGGAATCAGTAATGGTTGAAACACATCTTCCTCATAGTCAGCTAAAATATGCTTCTGAAGCAGCGACAATTAACACCAGTAATAGTTCCGAAACGTCTTTCAATGCACAAGAAGTCGTAGTTGCAAAATCTGAATCTCTTGAAAAAAATTATCTTACTGGTGAAGAAATAACAAGCTATGCCAACTCTAAGACTATTGAAGAACAGCCAACAACAATTGAAACAGAAATACAAGAACAACTCAGCTCCAACGCTTTAGAAGATTCTAAAGAAAACGAAATTGTAACTGAAAAAGAATCTAATATAACTATTGTAACTGAAGATAATGAAGCACCCTCAAATGAAATAATTTTAGAGCGATCTTCTTCAGAAGAAGCTAAGTCTACATTAGTGAAAAACACCGATGAAGCAGCTGAAGTTATTTCAAATATAGAATTGAAAACTCCATCTTCAAAAGAAGAAATTTCTTCACTCAATGATACTTTAGCAATAGGAGCAAATGCTGAAATTAATGATATCTTGAAACAAGAAATAGCTAAACCAACTACGATTCAACAAACAGCTGAAGATAAACTCGAACCAGACTGCATACAAACAGCCACTGAAGCACTCGATTTGATAAAAGTTTCCATCGATAATTCAAATGAAATTACATCCGAAGAAATGAATTTAGCTCATCAAGAAAATACTGTACTATTTCTCGACGAAAAATCCGATGAAAAAGAAGAACCACTAACAGGTTCTTCAATTCATGTTTCAATAAATTCATCTGACACTGAAAAGCTGGTAGAAATAAAGCAAGAGATTGTATCTGAATTTGTAGAATATAAAGCTGGAACAACTTCCGATGTATCTTCAATTACATCTGAAAACATACCAATTCAAGAAATGAATTCTTCATTACCCTTACCAACTTTAACTGAAGAAATTGAACCACCAGAAGAAGTCGAAAACAGTGAGACATCTTTCGAAATCACACTAAACTCAGATACAAACGTAACTACTATTCACAATATAGAATCTACAGAAATATCTTCATCCAGTAATAAAACTCCTTCCGAAATCTTATCCGAAATCCCAAAATTAACTTCCCCAGAACTTTTAGGAAAAAATAATAAAATCGAAAATAACACATGTGCAGAAAAGCAAAATAAAGAAAATGTAACTAATGAAAAATGTCCTTCGTCCACTTTACAATTTTCTGTTTCTACTGTAAGTCTAAAATCGCCTGTAATATCTACAGACATAGTGAGCTCCGATTCTAACACAACGGACGAAAGTGTTTTAACGATTATTGATGCACGCGCTCTTGAACAAAACATAGACGAACCTAATGAAACAGCTGAGGTCATGGTGAACATTACTAATGATACTACTAATAATACTACTAGCAATAAGACTCTTACTACTACTACTACTAACAACAACAACACTAATACTTCATTAGATATTACTTTAAGCACGAATTCAGTAGATACTAACACATCCAACGAGACTGGCTTAGAAAAATCATCAGAACCTGAGAGTACTGAGAATACTTCTATTTCTAAGCCATTATCTGAGGAGCATGATGTAGCAGATCCTCTTAAGCATTTGGTACCAGGTGAGGGGACCACGGTGTTTTATTGATTAAATTAGATACTTGTGACATTTTGGATATTTTAGGTTCAATTGCCGAACGTGAGTATAAGAAGTGGTACAATGCCGTAGAAATGCCTAACAACCCGTATACACCAGAGGCAATCCAAAGACGGTTGAGTTTAACAGAGAAGTCCATCGATATTCCAAATATTAAGCCAGTTATGGAAAGGATGGCAACTGTTGAGGTCACTTTATCGTGCGATGATAATACCGAAGATATTGCAGATAATTTAGAAGCCAAATCAGACTACACCAGGTAAGAATGTATTTAGGAATTATAAAAAGAAAATGCTATTTGTCAGCCGATATAAACTCACCTACTAGAAGCATTTAGTTTAAACATCAATAATCCATCGATACAATGGCACTACAGCCCAAATCGAGCCTTGACCTCCTCTAAGGCATTTCTCCAAGCTTGACGGTCTCTTGCAGCATGTCTCCAGTTCCGTATGTTGAGCATTGCCTCTGCATCAGCCGTCACACAGTCTATCTCCTTCTGGGCCTCTCCTCCTACTGGCCTACTTCCCGAAATTTCTAAGGCTATAAGCCGTTTTGGGATACGATTGTCCTCCATCCTGATTACGTGGCCAGCTAGTCACAGTCTATTAATTTTTATTAAAGTTGAGAGTTGTGGGTCGTCAGAAATTTCTTACAACTCGCTGTTGTATCTTCTTCGCCACACTCCATCCTCTCTGGTTGAGCCTATTATGCATCTGAGAATTTTTCTCTCAAACCTGTTGACTCGTTCTTCTATGGCCTTGGTCATAGTCCAAGTTTCGCTACCATAACACAGTACTGGTCGTATTACTGTTTTGTAGAGTGAGAGTTTCGTTTTCCTGTGCCCAAATCTTGAGTGCAGGATTTGTTTTTGTGCATAAAAGGCTCGTTTAGTATTCGTCTGGTTATTTCTTCTTTTTCTTCGTTTCTTTTCGTGATTGTAGACCGAAGGTATACTGTTTTATCGACTACTTTTAGGTTATGTTAGTCGTTGGTTATATTTCTTCCCGGGGCAGTATTCTTCCATTTCTGGCATAAGTCGTGGAAAAACTAATGGCTACTAAAATAATTGCATATTGTGATCGTCTCAACCTTATAAATATATATGGCAATCTGGCTTTTGTAAACAGCACAGTCTTCCATCACGTCCTGCTTCTGCAAAAACTGGCCTCACAAGCACATTTTGTTCTCTCTGTTCTTTAGCTCTTGCAAATTTTCTTATATAACCGCTCTCAAAAGGTTAAACTAGGTGGCTACAGTTCCTGAAGTGCCCTATTGCATGCTGGAGTCCCTCAAGGCTCCGTTTTTATGCCACTCTTATTCAGCATTCTTATTAATCATATTCTAAGATTCCCTACGCCAAGAGATAAAATACATATGTGTGAAGAAGCTTGCTGTTGACTTGCGTCATGTACCCTACTGGTCGACATTAACTTTGCTGCAGCTAAATGCCAGTGTGTTTTTATATCTCTCAATCTACTAATGTTCGTCCTGACCGTCAAAGTCGGTTCCTCTTGTTTGCGTTAATAAAGCAAGAAATCTTGGGGTGGTACTGAACAGGGATGTTATGGAGCTCCGTAACCGAATCGTATCCGTAACTATGGGATATCCGAAATAAAAATTTATCCGAAACCGTAACCGAATCTGATATAAAAGTTTCGAATAATTTCGGATAGGGGTCAAGTCTAAATTAGACACGTTAGGATAGCAACAAACGATTCGATTTTTCCCGTACGGCTAGCCGTCCCCGATTTTTCCCGTCGCCGTGATTACGAGAAGGTTTTTCCGAGCAGTGTATGACTGCAAAAAATAATGGCAAATTTGGGTGATTTAGAACATATAATTATGTTGCTTTCAATAGAAGAGATGTCCTTTTTTCTACTTCTAAAGAAGCAACTTTAATTATTAATTCTTTGAGCACCGCTCTACTTGACTACTACACCAATCACCTGATTTCCAACACATCTTCCGGGAAAACCCTAATGATATGTCGCAACGCATTTTGAACCGTACTGCCAGCCGTTGCAAAACAGGGGATGGTTGCGGTTGCTTTTCGGTTCAGAAACCGATTCGTTTTTAACCTTAACGTATGTCACCGCTAACCGAATTGCTTGAGTTCCATTTGGCATGAAAAATCGTATGCCGTTAGCCGGTTTTCGCTCGGCCAATCCAACACACTAATCACGGGCGTCATTTCTTCGTTGCTTAGTTAGTTTTTCCTGTGATTTTTGTACAAAATAAAACCGTTTTGACCTCATTTCACCCTACTGAACGCCGTATTGAGCTCCTCTCTAATAGCTCGTTTACCTTGAGCGAAGTTACAAACTACTAGCCGGCGAATTCACTAGCTGCTAATAAACTAGCCCAGGGTCATCGTGTTCACTAACTAATTAGCAGTTTGTAAACAATTTTCCGAGAAACTTGAAAGCCGGGCTACTTTACTCGCTACTCTCTGGCGTGTGGGCTTCTTAGCTATTAAGCTAGGCGTGTGTCATCACAGTTGGTAGTGAACTATCTGCGAGTATCTTGGTTTCATTGAGTACAGAATGACGGAATTAGTATGAACTAGCTAGTTTGCTACTGAGCGAGTGAAAAGTTGTCATTGTCATCGTCACTATGGTACTAGCTGACGCCACGGCATTTAAACTCGCCGGCTAGTAGTTTGTAATCTCAGTCAATGTAATCGAGCCTTAAGTTACTATCGTGAGTATAGGCTTCTGCGACTGTTTCACGATATCCTACAGGAGCGCAAACCGGTTTGTGTAGTTTGCGCAATTCCTCAGAAATAACAATTTAATAATTCCGCGTTCCTGCACGTTAATTGATCATCGTTCTTTCTTTGTCTTCACAACACAACTCTGGAACTCTCTCCCTAAATTATATTAAATTAAATTTTAATAAGCCCGGCCCGCGGAAACAATGCATTTTCAAAGTGGCCCGCGATACTATTTGGGTTAGCAACCACTGCTCTAGAGTGTGTAACGCTGCTCTCTTACCAAATCTCCAAGCTATTGATACCGAATTGAGACTTTTCCTGCTGGTCATTCAATTAAACTAGTACTGGACCGTTGTTGAATCCAATCCCTACACCATCTTGGCTGGTCTCTCCCAGGGCTCAATTCTACCACCGGCTCTCTACCTAATCTTCATTAAAGACCTTCTTTAAATCCCTTTCAATCAAAATTAATGGAACTCTGTATTATTTAATTTTATGTCTTTGACAATGTGAGTTAAGTATATAGCAAACCTTAACTTGATAAACCCAAATTCATATCCAATTCAAGCCAAATCAATAAACCTTAATTCATGTCCAATTCTTGTGTGAGGCCTCAGGAGTTGTGTCGAAATTCAAACACATTCAAAACTAAGTACTGTTCAAATTCCAATAAAACTTCCGTAATGTACCCCGCCTCACTGGGCGCCACTGAATCGTCTCTAAACATCCTAGGCCTCATACTAATCTAAACATTCTAGGCCTCATACTAACACAGTGATTCTCAACCTTTTTTTTGTTGCGGCACACTTTTAACAATTTCAAAATTTTGGCGGCACACTAACAATACAATAAATTTAAAAGAATTTTACTTACAGACCAGTCAGCTAGTGAAAGATTTAGGTGACCCATTTTCTCATGCTAGCCTCGAAGAGGGTTGAAAGGTAGATCGATGTTGAGTTGGAAAAAGTCAAATTAAGGTGCCGCTCCTGGGTTTAACGTAACGTATTTTTCGTAACAGAAATAAGAGGCGTATCTCTCCCATCCATATTTTCACGCCTATATATTTATAGGAATAGTAACGATGAATGTTTTCACACTTTCGATGGACTTGTATTAGAAAATCAGTCAAATTCTCGATTTATTATGACGCCCTTGTTTCCATCCCTTAGCCATCAATTATGCTCAAGCTTTCACTTTTAGGGAGTCAGTTTCCATTCAAAAATCATGTGTAAACTTTGGTAGCGTGAAAATATGGGCAGAATACGCCTCTTATTTCTGTTATGAAAAATACGTTACGTTAAACCCAGGAGCGGCACCTTAATGAGAACTCCATGTAGCGCAAATGAGGGGCATTCCGAAATAGTTTCCTCAAAAATACCACTAAAAAAAAAACCAGCGATACTGAAGTGAGGTATGCATTATCAGTTTTTTATAATAGCCCTAGTAGGCAAACCTTATTTCAAATTAAGTGGGGCGAAATTTGCCTTACATATTCAGAAAACGTTTCGAAAACCCTCAAAAAAATACCCCGGATTCACCGACTGAGCAAGCAAATTGGCGAACTGAACTTCTAACCTCAGTTCAGTTCCCATATAGTTTAAACATATTCAACTGAAGAAAAACAAACCTCAGTTCGAACAATGGGTCCCGAACTGAAGTTGAATGTAAAAGCTCGCTCAAAAGATGGTAATTAACTAGAATAGTGGAATGCCATTCCAGTGGGCTCTCACATTTCTGATTTCTGGCGAAAAAGCAACAATTTGCACGAATTGAACATAAACTGGACTTTAGCCGTGAAGCCACTTACGTGGATTGAACTGAACATTCTTGAACTGAATCGGTGAAGCCGGGCCATTAAGCTTTAGTTTAACTCATACAAAGCTTTAGTTTTTGTTGATGTATTGCTTCATGTTTCAGGCAATTATGTTGGTGGTGCCCGGGAAGGGTATCATTTAACATACTCAATAGGTTCTGGTTCAATTACAAAGGCTAAGCAGCATTGGACGTAATTAGTACATACTCAGTTGGGACACCTTATGGGTAAAACGACACTTGCGTTTAAAAATATAAAGTTTTCGACACAGACACAGTTATTATTCACATATGCACGCCGAACTTCTCAAACTTTTCGGAATCCCTTTTTCTACTCGGAATCGAGGAGCAATGATTTTTTTCCGGAGGCCAAATGAGGCATTTGAGGCAGGACGAGGCGCGAATGAGGCAAGGGATAAGATACCCAAAATGCTAGTCGGACATAACCCCATAACCAAAGAATTTAAAGCCAGCTCGTAATTCAATTGACCGAATAATATTTTAACGGTTACCTATTCGCGTGCTCCACACCTACAATGATTATGCTCCGCCGCCCCTGTTCGCTATCAGTATTCTTCTTTTAATTTTCGCCGTAATGTTGTGGTCTTTGCTGCTCTTTTATGCTGCTTTGTCTAACGCTACATCTGCTTCCTTCGCTGCAGTCATTGACCTGCCTATGACGTCTATATCATCTGCATATGCCATTAGCTGAGTAGACTTGTTTAGAATTGTCCCTCTAGTTTCAATACATTCCTACCGGTCCGTTTTTGCTAATAATATGTTGTAGTAAGCAGGATAGAGAGTCTCTTTACCTGAGGCCTCTGTTCGCACCGAAAAATTGCTCCGTATTCTCACTCCGTTTATCATTCGATGAAGTTTTAGTGATTTGAATTAATTGGTCTGGAAAGTTCAGTTCCACCATTGCTTCGTAGATTTTTGAACGTAGCGCAAGATCATATTCTGTCTTAAACTCAATGAAAAAGTATTAAACTCTTAATATTAAACTCTTTCGTCTTTTCAAAACAAAAGTGCCGCGGCACATAGGTTGAGAATCACTGAACTAACATATACATAGGATTTACGATAGAATGATTACATATTCCAAATCGCCAATCAATTTTTCAAATTCCTGAAATTTCTTAAGAGACGCAAATTGCTCCTTCAATCAGCAGCCTAGGCTGTAAATCTATAAATCTATAAAACCTACCGCGCCTAGAATACGTATACCATTTATCTGGGTTGGGCACCGCGAAACCCGTATAAATGAAATCACGGGACTCTGGGCACCTGACTTGACGGACTAGTATTATAAACTAAGCTTACTTTATCAAATAGAAAATAAACATTTGTTTCATCAGTATAGTTCGCCGTCTCCACACCTTCTTTTTGAATTATTGTTTTAGTTATCGTAAAACGATTTAGAACTCATTTATGCTAATCAACACAAGCAGTTTTTCAGTAATTTCGTCTCGTGACTTTTAGATGAAGTGCACATCCGCTTGTTGTTTAGTAAATTTTATAATTCTGGATTAGATTAATTTGTTAATCAAATTTTTTAAAATCATTTGACTGATGGAACCCAGTATATTGCTTAAATAATTATTTATTTAAACGTGCTATATTTACAATATTTAATTTATTTTCCAGGTACAGCCGAGATTATTACATAAATGATGCAAAACACGCAAGCGGAATGGTGAAATCAAAAACAAAATCAACATCACAATCATTATTGAATACAGATGATGAACAAGGAATATCGAAACAAGAGGTAACTGATGACCGGTATGATTGTAGCTTTTGGGAGATTTCAAAACCTGTCAGGAAAACCAGCTCATTGCGCAGCTTTCGAAGCACAAATTCAGATCAAACTAGTCTATATCAATCCTGGAAGCGAAAATATCGCCAAAAGTCTGATCTTCATGATATTCCTAAGGAGATTCTAGCACAATTCGAAAAGCAACTGTTGCACCAAGATCTAAAAAGAAACAGTTTTCGATCAAAATTCCGATCTACAAGTAATTTTGTCCTTAATCCAATATTTGACAATGAAGATCGCAATATTAATAATATTAATGAAAATGAAAATTTCGAACTTGATTCTGGAATCGATAGTTATAGTAGCCTTTCTGTACCATGTGAAAGGGAATCTCGTAGATTATTATTTAACCACAAAGAAAATCCACAACAAAATAATTCATCAATTTACAGAACACGAAGCTTTAAGTCTGAGGATTTAGCTAGTCTTTGGTAGTGGCATATTAAATTTAATTATATTAATTATTTTCAGTTATTATTGCTTTACATTTTATTGTTTTATTTATGTTTTCATTTCATTGAAATAAAGGTTATTATAAATGGATGGAAACAAATGTTTTTAGTAAAATATTAATATTTAAAAGAAAGAAAATCGCATAAATTTTATTAAATGTAATTTTTTTAAGGTAAGTAAAGCTATTTTTTCAACGGTCTATGTATTGGTGGCTTTATAACAAAAAAACAAATAATTTGCTTATCATTATAAATTTTACTAATAACATTTGTTTCTTAACCAATAACCATTTTCTATTTGCTATTACTGCGTTAAGCCTATTTTTACATGCTTATGTTGCTTTGTAGTAGTAAATATGTCCAAAGATGTTAATAAAAGCTTTGAACTATTTTATTGTCACACTAGTTTGACAAAGTGTGAAAGAAAGTTTCGAACCAAAATAAACAATAACATTTTTATCTATATTTTAATTTTAAGCATATTTTCTTTGGATTATTCAATTTTACCGCTTTACCACAATGAAGGCATAAACAGGTTGGGGCGGCGCAGGTAACGGCAGCCGCCTGCGGCAGAATTTTTTATACAATTAATTTCTCTACGTCGCCTGTCCATTAGGCTAGCACATATGGTGGCTCGTGTATTTTAAGGGTCGCTCCACACTAACGTGCTTTTCCTGATTTTACAGGAAAAGCAATCTATAGATGAAATCATGCAAAGGAAGTGGAATTGCACTGGCCACATCTTGCGAGGTGCAAACGAGAATCTAACCAAACAGGCCCTTGACTGAAAACCGCAAGGAATCCGTCGAGTTGGAAGACCTAGAACAACGTGTAGGAGAACCCCACCAAAAGAGGCCACAACAAGGAGGACGACTGTTTCGCGATATTTCACATGCGGGATTAAAAAAGCAGACGAAAAAGAATCCTGCACCCTAGCTCGATATAAACTAAAGAAGAGTGCTTGCTGTTAAATATGCTTGTTATCTCTGTTACCTCCATCACACTCAATTTTGTTGCGGATGCGGTCTTTATTTTGAACTGTTACCGAAAAAAGCAATTGCTTGGATTTTTCTTAATCAACCCGGTCACTCGGTGCACCCCGAGAGCTAATTCTCTATGGCAGAGTGTGAACTTTAATCATTGCTCGTAGCTGGCTCTTTTTATCGTTTTCACATGTTGGCATCTTCTAGTACAAAATATTTGTTAAATCTTGTGAAATATCCGCGGATTGGCCACCCCTTTTCTAAAGTTAGGAGTCGTCAAAGTAAAAAAATTTTTTTTTTTTCACTAAAATTTCAAATTCAACCAACTTTTTCTCCAAAAAATACCTAGTTAACTAATTTTTTTTTTCCAAAATTGGAAAGCTTGGACAATTTTATGCTACGACCCTTGCTTTTGAAGTGCAACAGTTTTAGATACACTGATACATGGTCATAGCAGGGTTCCAAAAAAACAGGGTGGTATGTAAACCTCAACTAAAAAACTTTCAAAACGCCCTAGCGGCTAAACCATTACGATTTACCCCCACCCCCCATTTTTGGATCGTCTATCTAAAACCTATCCACAGCTAGCCGCTTTACAAGTTACTTGTAGGGAGAGTCTATTCAGAAACTAACGACCGCTACGTCGTAAACTGGCCATTAGCTCGCAACAAACTAGCCAGTCCCACATAAAAAACTAGCCGATTACTTGCAAAAAACTATCAGAATTTTAGCCAAAAACTGGCCAGTTTCTCGTAGAAAACTATAGTCCAGTGCAATTAGTCGAAAAAAGGGCATGAAATTGCATTTCATGATGTACGACTTTTTTTTGTAATTTGTTTGGGTACATCTGACAATGTTAAAACCAAATTTGTGGGGTCGCAGTGTGTTGAGAAAAGCCGCCATCTTGAAAAAGAGGTAGAGGTCGTTTATACCAAATAACCAGTTTCCATGCAATGATAGCTGAAAATGATCATTCGCAAGGTGTTGGAGAATAAAATTATCTAGAAAATGAGCCCTCAACGAGGTCTGTAAGTTAATTTGGCTCAAAGTTATGGCCGCTCAAAGTTCAACCTTGATCATGTGGTTGGGGTTGAATGCAGTTTTTTGCGATTAACTCGTAAGATATTAATTTGTGTGGGTTAATGCCGATTACCAAACTTAAAGTGCTAGTAATTACCTTTAGAATAAGCCCTTAGTCATCGATCTCACTTGTATAGTTTGCGACTAATCCAACGCCAAAGTTCGTACTGCACGTGCCTGAAATAACTGATAACGCCATTTTTTTTGAATATCTCCTTAACGGTTGGTCATATGATAACGTAGTAAAGCAGAAATACGGGTATCAAAATATCTTTCAAATGGGCTATTGACCGAAACTCTATGTCGTTTCATGTCCGCAACATAACGGGTGAAAAGTCAACAGCGAAGGTTGTGACACTTCTCGACGAATAACTCGCTTCCAGCCTGTTTCGCGTGTCGGATGAATTAGAATTTTATGTAACGCCCTGAATTATCTATATTTTGGGTTATTTAACTACTTTGGAAAATTATAATAATGGGAAATAGTAGCTAAGAATCATCATTCTTAACAACAAATTTCGTACATCATGAAATGCAATTTCATTTACTAATTGCACTGGACTACTAACCTTTCCTGGCAAAAAACTAATTTCAAAGTAAATTATTTTATTAGCCTTTTTATGATTATTTTTCCAAATGCAAAAGCTCTTCGTCCTGCCATCGACCCCAATCGGCATTCGGCAGAACGGTGAACACTGCTTTTTCATACATTAGCTACGTTTCGCTCGCGTTCCACTCCGGAGTACATCTCCAATGGAACGCAATTTTTGCTTTCAGAAGTAAATCGAAAAAAAATTAATGGTCTTGGATGTGAAGTATCACGTCCGTATTTTAACGTGACAACGTCTATTAATTTGAACGTGACAACGTCTGTTATTACGTTTTGTATTTTTCCCGTGTAGAGGATAAATTAACGAAAATTTTGAGCCATTAACCACCCCCCTAACATGTATGGGGGCGGAGATATGATTTTTTTTTGTGTGCGGGACATTTTCACACGCGCGTCCTATCTTAAACCGATTTAATAGACGTTGTCACGTCAAAAATTGGAGTTGAAAAATAGCGCCCAATGGAGTGCAACTATTGTCCAATGTCCTTGTCACTATATGACGAAGACCCAGAGTCTCCGACAACAACGTAGACATTACTTGCGAGGACATCCCGCTAGGACCGCCAGCTAAAGGATCAAAGAAGAAAGAAGACACGAAGAAAGGACACGATTCGTTTTGGTTATTCGAAGTTTTGTTCTTTTTTGACCAGCTCTTCCACATTGTTATATGGCGGTGGCAGATAAAAAGTTATAGCATCTTTGCCATCTATTTATGTTGACCCATAAAAACGGCGAAATGTCTATAAACTTTTCCCGTTTGCGTCCATCTCGTTCTTGAATCCGGCAAGAAGGATAACTTGCAAAAATGTGACGAAATCACTATTTGAAGGAGTCTATGAGTGACATCACGAAAATTGTGTATGTTAATCTGTTAAAAACTTGCACAACTGCTTTCTGCAAAAATCTGCAGCCAAATGTTCGGGAGGAAGGAAGCTTGGGAAGCAAGGGTGTCGTAAAAAATTAAAAAATACTGAAAAGAACAACGTCACAATTTTTCTACCATATTGAGTAGAGATGCGCCGAATGTTCAGCCGTATATTCGTATTCGGTATATTCGGCGTGTTTTTTAATGTTCGTATTCGGCCGAATATTCGGTTTGTTTGCCAAATAACTACCGAATATTTAAATAGTTATTATTTTAAGAGTTACATGTGTTAAAGATACTTAATTCTGGAACTGTACATAAGTAGTATTTGTAAATGAAAGAAACACTTCTTTGTGTAACTACATATATTTATTTACAAAATCAAAAATAAAAAAAAATGAGAATCCATACACGAGCCGACAGAGACGAGACCGATTTGAAACTAGTTTTGCAACTGCTTGCATACGACTGCTATTGCCGGTCGGAAGCAATATCAAGCTTGTACTTGCGTGCTTGCGTTGCATTAAGCGGTTTCATGATATGCGGCGAATTTTCACCAACACTTCATTTCGTAGTTACATTCCATTCCGACATAACCCAAAAATCGAAGTAACGAGTGTATGATTGTGTGTGCTACATATGTCGAATGCGGCAATATAGAAAAAGTTGAAAGTAGACCGACATTTGCGTTGCATGCATTCCATTCATGGAATATTCCTTCTAGTCGCATTTGAATACCCACACTTCTATATTGTCTGTCACCGAATGCAACACCTGTACGCTGGGAAATATCACCAGTTTCAGTTGAGTGGTTGCATCTGCACGTGTCAAAGTTTATTCAACAAAATCTTCATGAGCAAAGAACACCGATTGATGAAAAATCAATTGCGCTTGTGTGTGGACAAAGGTTTCATTTTGGTTGCAAACTGATTGTGAACGTGATAATGGTGAAGTTTGAAACTGGGATTGCAAATCCGTCGACCCATGTGCGTAGTGCCTCAATGTTTATGGAATTCTTGCTTTAGTCCCTTATTTTTTGGCAATAATTCTATCACGCGAGAAATTGCAATAAAAGAAAGAACGGCGCATTGCGTGAGCAAGCCGAACTAGCGCGAAGTGCTCAAGGGGTGGGCGAACGCTGGTACTTGCAGATCGCTTCGCCGTCCTATATGAACTGCGCAAAAATAAACCGAATAATTCGGCCGAATGTTCTGTTCGGTACATTTTTGACCGAATACTCTGCCTAATATTCGTATTCGGTCGAACCCATATTCGGCGCTTCTCTAAAGCCGGCTCTACACGATGCGGTGAACGCTTGATTCTAATGTTGGCTCGAATGATTGAGTCAAATGGACTCGACGATTAGTATGGCAAATGTCCTGCTACACGGTGGAGCGAGCGTTTGATCCAATGCAATTGATTCAAACGTTCGCCAAGTCATGTCACGTAACACGCTAGAATAATTGTTGGCTTTCTTTAATAAAATTTACTCTTTAATGATAATTATTAATAATAATTTCTTTAATAATAATTATTAATAATATAAATAATCAATTATTAACTAATAATAATACACATACATACATAATAATAAACATACATACCTGTCAAAACCCAAATCACAGAATGAACTGATGACCGAATCGTGTAGCAGTGTGCCAAATGTCTTCCAAATGTTGGGCCGAGTGGGAAAAAAAGTGTTTGACTTGTCCCAAATACCGACAACAGCCCGAACGTGTCCAAACGCGAACGTTGGACGGTCGACATTGGACACTCGTAGTTCGAGTATCGGCCACACGATGCGTCCTACCATCAAGCGTCCAACGTTGGAAGGTGTTCACCGCATCGTGTAGAGCCGGCTTAATATTGAGGATTATTGCTTTGTATCTTTCTGTCGCACACATGTGTAGGGAAATACTAGAATAGTTTTTCTCTAGAATTTCCTCACAAAGAACTTGTAGAAAAATGCTAGAGTGGTTTTCCCTTATCATTTTCTCTCTAGTTACTTGTAGGGAAAAACTATACATACTAGCTTTTTCTCCAGTCTTTCCTTGGGAGTTACTTCTAGGATAATGCTGGAATAGTTTTTTCCGATAAGTTTCTCTCGAGTTATTCGTAAGGAAAAACTAGAACAGTTTTTCCCCACATTTACTAACAAGTTACTCGTAGGGCCTCGTCAAAACCAGAATTTCTACTTGGGTAGGTTCAGTTTCGTCAAACAGCAATGAACTGATGCTATCGACACTATTCGTTGGCAATTCATGTTCTAAAGTGAACAGAAGTAAATCGTAGTACCACAAAATTTGGTAGATAGATTTCATCTATCGATCTCCCACTTCTTTTAGAAGGTGACACTTTTCTTACCTCTTTTCTGAATGTTCCTCTTAAGGATTGTATCTTCTTTAAAACACTGCCTTCATCCGCGTTTTATAGAAATTTATAAGTGCATCGTAGCCTCTATTTTTAAGATTTAGATTTTTATAGGCTGGATTAGGCTGCTCGCACACTGGATCAGAATTTGTACGAATTCCGATGAAATGGCATACAATTTCATCAGAATTCGCACAAAATCGTACAAATTCTGATGCAGTGTGCGAGCAGCCTTAGATTTTCAATAAAGCCGAGTGCCTTTTGTAAATTACTATGAAATTTATAATAAAGAATTATTAATTTTGTCTACCGGTTTCAGGGTGTGAAATGACGATGACCTCCACGTATGGGTGACGAGTCCACCAGGCGGGTTTACTCCTTGATTTCAATCCTTCCTGCCCACCCCCAATCGTCTGAGTCGGATCAAGGTGAAATGCCAATCGTGCGGATGATGAGCTTAGCTAAGGACCCAGGTTATGAAAATAGCTCAGCCGTGAATGGTTTACTCCGGATGCCTGGCGATCTCTCCGGTTCTAATTAGCCTTACCAGAGTACTGCGGATCTCTGCCCGCGTGGATCTCGTTTCTCCATTTCTCGTAGGAGCAAATATGGACAAAACTAAACAAATAAAACAAACACACACATACACACACTGTCTGATTTGGACACATACGACTCGCTCAGATCTTCAAACCTACAATTTTGGTAGAAGCTGTTAAAGTCAAGACGAAGAGGAAAGTGTACAACATCTCCTCTATCACCTAGCCCTAAGCAGAAGGAGACTGCTGCATTTGGTGAACCCTTTCTATTCACGCCTGCAGGAATCTCGAAAATTCATTACGGCCTCGAGGTAGCGAAGAAACAATCCTTTAACACCAGGGGCCAGCTCACGCAATGGGCATATTCTTTTACACCACACTCCAAATGATACGGCGCGTGGCTTACTTGACTATTAATTTTTATAAAAAGTTTATAAAAAATGGAAAAAAAACTAATCGTTATGTCATAGGTGGCGAAGAACGTCAGTTTTTTAAACAAATTTTTAATGTTTGTGTACAGAACCAAATGGTTCCCATATTTTTGTCTGTTTAAGCAGAAATTATTAATTTTAACCATAATTTTAGTCATATGTTATTTTAAATTGTAATTTGTGTTTTTTGTAAAAAGAAGTGTTTTTTAAATGGTTCGTGTACTGCAAGCTGTCAACGTATTTCATACTTGTTATCGTCAAATATCATTATCGAGGCATTATGAGATGTTATTAAAATGCATGAAATATGAGGTGAGAAAATACTTTCTGTTATTTAGTTTTTAAGTTTGCACATTTACAAAAGTTTGGTTATCCTTGTAAATGCTGTGCCAAATCTGCAATTTTTTATGATTCGTATTAACTTTTGGGAGAATGAAATTTAACAATCTTACGCACCAGTGCAAGTCCTCGCAAAGGGAGATTAAGTTGTTTAGAAACGCCTGCTTTAGAATTCCCATTATTGCTCGTGTCTTACGTGGAATTCCTGCTTGAACCACATTTACTCCAAATCCTATTTGTCAGTTAGCGGCAGCAACAAATAGCTAAGCATCGCTCTCAGCGCCCAAACTACCAGTGTTTCCCACGCCGTTCAGGAAATGTAAGGATCAATCATCCTTCCTCCTTAATATAACACCAAGAGGCGATAATGGCCGTTCTGGCACAAGGATTTTTCATGGCCTCAGAAACAATATTATACTCTTTGTACCCGCATGGATAGAAATTCGCCCGTTACTCATGATTTCAATTAATGTCATTCGCATCTTGATCGAGAGTTTGACTGTAATTTACACGTTATTCAATTGGTTCACCAATTTATGGTCAAATGGGCATCCAATCGCTTGGTTGAAGTTTGAAGCTCCCCTTGGACATCTGGTTGAACGGCTACTCGGTGGTGAGCTCGTGTCTTCCGAGCAAATACAAGTAGGAGTTTTTATACAGCACACCTATCCACCAAAATTTAATTTTGTTCAATCGTAGACGGTTGGGTTAGGTTAGGTGTACAGCTACCTCTGGAGCGACCGGAGGTCCAGCTAGCACTTTTGCTTGCCCGTTTGTTGCCACAACTCGTGTACTTAGGTTCAGTGGTTGTTTGGGGAGTCTAAGACCATCCTGTGGAATTTAGGAAGCTTACTTGCGAAACTGTCTAGTGCGCGCTGGCTTTAGCTTCGTTTTCTACTTCGATGGCTCTACAGCCCAATTCGAGTCTTGGCCTTTATCAGATTCTTTCTCCAGATGTCTCTTTGCTTCGCAGCTTTTCTTCAATTTTGCGAGTAGTGAGAAGTATGTTCTGTTTGCGGCGTTTATTCTTCTTTGTACTTCTATAGTGGTGATGCGGTTTCTTCCTCTTCATTCCACCCTTGACTGAATTAGAATCTTGCTCTTGTCTTGCAGCCTTATATGTCTGGCTCCATCTTCTAATTCCGTGAATATTTCTCTAAGGTGAAACAGTGATCTGGCAAGGCCGTATATATCGCTAGCATATCCTGCCAATTGTTTTGATATGTTAAGCAGGGTTGCGTTCGCATCAAAGTTTACTTTAGTTAGCCCAATGTCCAACCCCACTACCAGGAGGACCAGATCCGTGAATTATACCGCATTGGATAGGGGGGCTCAGCTATACTTCCGGGCACTGGGTACATCGGTCGTCGGCTAGTTATCGAGGAGGCACCAGCGTCTAGGTGACGGTACGATTTTGCCCCTTCCGAGGGAATTTTTATTCACACCAAATCGAGTGTTCACTTTAAACGAATCACTCCACTCAGGAGTGTTGACTTTTATTCACTCCACCCAACTCCAAATTCGTCCTTAATAGCATCAGCAAGAATCTCCATATGCGCCTCTGGTTCAAATAACACTGGTGATTTTGCCAATATTTATTTAATGCTTTATAAATGTTTACTGTTCGATTTCTACAGTGTTTAAATTGCTGCAGCAATTTTAATACTGTTGCTATTGATTTTGCTTTGCTGCCAAGAAGACCAAGATTACAGCAATAATATTTTCAAACTTCTTATTTGCTGCAGAATGTGAAAGCTTTTTTGTTTCATATCGCTGCTGTTGCTTACAAATACTTGGGCATGTACCTTTTTACTGTATAAAGTTGGACAATGAAAAAAATGCTGAAGGAAGCAAAGAATTTCACAGTCTTTGGAGAGGAAAGCTTTGAAAAACTCACAGTAAAGTATTTTATTTGCAGCCGGACCAGTATGCAAAGCTGACAAAACTTTGAGAAAGCTTTTAAGTATTTTGAAAGCAGCAACTGCAGCTTTCGCAGCAATATGAAACAAACAGCTTTCACAGTCTACAGCAAAGTAAGTTTAAAAATGTGTGCTTTTTTTTAAGTTTACTTTGCCTTCAAACCTTTATTTTAAATGTGGGATTCTTTCTTAACAATTAGGTGAACCGCTTTGCTACGACTGCATATTCTGCTCTAAATCTTCTGAAGTAGGATGTTAGTTCCAAAAACCGTTGTAACGTTTTTCTATCACTTGGTATAAAAAACTCAGTTTATACTTTTTTCCTCTCGTCTGATGGTAGCCGCTTCCGGCTAGCAAGCGGTTCGTGTTAATCCCATAGTATAAATATGAGTCTTAGCAAGATAACAAAGATATATAGGGTTTAGAATTAAGGCTTTAAGTATTACCTTGAAAAATATAATTCGCTGTATCTTTTGTTAATAAGCTCATTATCTGGTTAGAATTGTGAATATCGCGATTCCCATAATTTCCATGTATTATATTTCGTGTTATACAAATACTTAAAAAGCTAAAAAAAAAACTTTTTTAAAATATCAAATCCAAAGAATTTAAATCAAATAATTTGGGTACCAGTACAACACTCTCCTCGGAAAACCTGCACGTTAAGGCGCGCTATCATCCCAGATGTCGGTATTGGATTACTCAAAGTCACTAAACTCTACTCGTTTAAATAAAAAATTAATCCGGATTAGATTTTTCAGACATGGTTAAAATGCGTTGTTTGTTATATAAATCCTTTTCAAAAATAAAGCTGGCATCATTAAAAGTATAATAATGCAAATATCCTTCTGGAACAAAATGTAAATATTATCGTATATTCAACTTGGTCTTAAGTATGAAAGAAGTCAATCTACTACATTCGGTGTGAAATGAATTCCAGGATCTAATTAAAAACGAAAAATACGATTTACTACAAAAATGCAAAAGGTAAAAACAAAATTGCTCAAAAATATCCACCTTCTATAAAAGTATTCAAAAAACTGCCATTTTTTTTCTAGTTTTGTTTGCAGCTTTTATAAGATAAAAAAAAAGAAAAAAAAAAACTTTACTAATTACATTAAAATTAAAATTCGTAATGGCAATAAATAAGGTCAATGATTGTTAAAATAAAAATGATTGAGTCTAGAATATTTCCAAAAAAAAAATTAATTCACATGTGCTTCGAAAGATAAAATGAGATGATAGTTTTTTTTACCATTCTTAAAATGCTACTGGATATATAACAGTATTAGCATATTTTAATAATATTATATAAACTATAAGAAGCGCAAAAGATGTCTTCTAAAAGTGTAAATTAGCAACAACTTTGGTATTAAAATAAGATAATTCGTAGACAAGAGTGCAGCACATGCTAATGGGGACAATAACATCTAGCACATCCTGTCTGGATTGATCCTATAATCACCTAGTTGGCAACTAGATGAATTTAAGGCGGATGTTAGCGCTATAAGCTGATCGAATTATGAACATTTTCATTAGTCAAAGCAGAGCTCGCAAAATTCTTCAACTATTAAATTGGAATTTATTTGAAAACTCACTATGTTACGCGCGTTAGCTTTTAAGCCAAAATAAAATATTCTCTCTAATCCTGCTAATATTCAATCAAATTTGCATCATCCGGACAATATCCCACCTGATAAATAAAGCTGCAAAGGAAAAATTAGTTTCTAACCCAATTGGTGACTGAGTCTTCATCTAAAGCCGGCTCTACACGATGCTGTGAATGTTTGATTGGAATGTCGGCTTCCAACGATTGAGTCAACACGAACCGGCCGAACAGGAACATATTGGACACTCGTAGTTCGAGCATCGGCCGTATGATGGGTCCTACCATCAAGCGTCCAGCATTGGAGGTCGTTCATAGCATCGTGTGGAGCCGGCTTAAGACGCATCGTGGGGCTTGTGTGGCCAATGTCAAGCGTTAAGCCCAAAACCGAATGAATGCAGAAACTTCGGCTTCAACTTTGCATTTTGACAGTTTCATACAGTTTCCATAGGAGTCACGTTCAGTTAACATAATCAATGCAGTAAGCGTTGCAGTAAACTTTGCGCCGACTTCGACTTTGAAAATTTTTAAAGTTGCTGCAAAAGTTGCATAACTACCAAATTAGAAAATTTAAATTGATTGAGTTTATTGTATGAAAAATATAATTTTCCAGGTAATATATGTACGTAAAGGCCACATACAATAAAAATAAATTGGCCCATTTGTTCAAAATTAATAATTTCTGGTAATGGTGATTGCAATTGTAAGTACTATCTGTCAAATTATCGACTTTGAAGTTATTGAAATGAATTCGTTAGCGCTGTGCGGCAAAGTCGACTTTACTGCAACGGTGAAGTCAAAGTCGAAGTTTCTGCATTCATTCTGTTTTGGGCTTTAATCGTTCGTATTTGGACACTTTCGGGCTGATGTCGGTACTGACTCAATCGTTGGAAGCCAACATTCGTATCAAACATTCACCGCAGCGTGTAGAGCTTTCGTGATCGACCCATACTTACAAGCTTCAGCACATTTCGATTTTACTTTTTCTCCGATCTTCCCAATGGCCTTCATAGCTCCATGAACGCGAATCAACGCATTGATCAATTTGAACTGTCAATTGTTATTTGATAGGCCAGGGGAGAGTGTTCAGTCCCGCCGACTTCACTCCGCCCCTCTTCTCTTGTCATCAATTCGTTCGAGTTGATCAATATATTGACTTGTATCTTCACCGTAAAGGCAGCAATATCCGATACTGTGAACGTTTTATTCAAATGTTGGACTCCAACCATTGTGTCAGGATCGACAACAGCCCGAACGTGTCCAAACACGAACATTGGACTTTTGACATTGGACACTCGTAGTTCCAGCTTCAGTCACACGATGCGTCCTACTATCAAGCATTCAACAATGAGGGTGTCGTTCACAGGGTGTAGCTGAGGGTGTTGTGTAGAGCCAGCTTAACTGCAACGATTGACATCGAAAAAACTCTCTTTACATAACAAAAAACTCAATAAAATCAGGAACACAATGCAAGCGCTAAATGACGTACGACCAGAGCTTTTCGCTCTCATATAAAATTTTACTGACTACATAATGAAATTTTCTATTACGGCCGTGTGCCAACTCACCATTTCACGGTGCTAACGTCCCTTGATGGCCGTTTTTCATCGTAATCGAAGCTGTCAGTCTCTTTTACAGTACCTTGTTTCTAAATACCGTGTGAGGCTACCGTCAATAACGCACATTGCGCAAGTCAGTATATGAAAACGATTTTCGTCAGATGTTCAATAATGCAGTGTGCACTGCACTTGCAAACTCCTGAACATAGGCAAACGTTTAGACGCTGTACGAGGAAAAAAAATCAAGCTGTCGCTTTAGTTGCGTTGTGGGGTTGACCCCTTCGGTCTACACGACTAACTTCCCCGCTTGATGAATGTGGAATAATATGAATGGTTTGTTCGCTGCATTTGAGCGCGTGGCCGAATTCGTTCTGATCGTGTTGAGCCGTCGCTGAAACAAATGACCAACGTTTTCAAGAGATATTAGCGAAACTAATGAATGTAAAAGACTTATTAGACTGGACCGGCAAAGCCAAATTTTCGGTAACTACTGGAAATTCCGAGAACAACTACAATTTCCGGAAACTGTAGGCCACCGAAAACATTCACTTGAATTCGTGAATTTGTTGTGTTCTCACTGTCTCTGTTTACACTTGCTGTTAATAATTTCCATGTTAATAATTTCCTTTTCACATGGCGTTTTACCAGTCTTGCAAGTTATGCCTCTCGGAGATGGTCCGAGATTCGATTCCCTGCGGTGGTGTCTGCGTTTCTTTCACCTCATTTGCCTTAACACAAGAGTCAGTTCCAACTCTTCGGCCCCTAGAAGATCAACTTGTAGGAAGTGTTTGGACATCAAGCCCTGCCATATCCTCAGACTGGAGAAGGACATTTCTACCGCTTTTCAGAAAGAAATAGTTATGGGCTGTCTCAATTCCTTCTCCGGCAACATCTCGCATCTTCAGATGTTGTCGGACAACATTCAATCTATCAACGTCCGAATCGACTCACTGTCCGACACCCTAGATCTTGCTGCGACTAACTCGGTCCACTTATTGAGCAAATTCCAGGAACTCTCTTCCCGGGTTGCAACGGCCTTAGACTCGATTGTCGTCGTTAACCTTAAATCCTGTCGCCACTCCTTCATGCACTTCCAGCTCCCCGGCTTCTCTTCATCCTGTATTGGACGACATTAAAAGGAATACGAAGCGTGTTCGAGCTGACATTGCTGTCTTCAGCAGTGGTTCCAAATCATAACGCCCTGGGTTCTCTGGTTTCAAAATTCGAAGGCGTCTTCAATAGCAATATACCCCCCTCTGAATATTGGGCACCTCGAAAGTAAGCCTGCTACATTACCTGGCGTGTTTTTTTTTTTGAGTGAAATGCTAGAGTCTTAGGAAAGGCCCTTTATACTGTGCCGACAATCTATTTTGTTATAGAATGCAATGTCGAACAGCAGCTCTAGTCGGAAGATAGTGAAAAGAGAGAGAAGGGAAGGAAGCAACTGCCACAACCAAGCCATGATATATTTTTTTTATTCCACCTACTCCCAACCATTGCGACTCTGACATCGAGGCATCGAGAAACATCTCGCTAGAGTGCTATGCCTCCTGAAACGAGTTGAATCTCATCAACCAACCGATGACATGCGCTTTTTGGAGCGGGGCAGGGCTAGTGAAGGCTATGATAGGAGGAATCAGGAATGTAAAGAGGGAAGAAGAAAGAAGGAAAGTTATGTAGGTAAGTGGAAAAGGCGAAGGACCGTGGGGCTGGCCGGGATTCGAACCCGAAACCTATGGGATGGTAGCCAGACACCTTACTCCCTAGGCTACCGAGGCCCCGAAAATTGCCGAATGGCAATTCGTATGGGAAAATGTATCATAACTGCTGCTGTTCGGCATTGCCATATATACCAACCGGTGGTTTACGGCCTGCGAGATCTTAGAGGGAATTATAAACAAAATTTTTCGATGTAATTTGTCTAGTTTAAATTGAATATTAAACGTAAATAGCAACATGTATGTGCATAATGTAGTACTAATATTAAAACTTACATCCATTGGAACTTAAACTATGCATTATTTCTTTTGTTATCTCCATACACAAACTGGTGTTATGCTTTGCCACAGAAAATTTCTCAGATTCACCCATCCATCACACTAACACAGTTGTTACATCATTCTGGGGCGGCCCGCAAAAAATTTGAGAAATTCTGCTTCCCATTCGCGTTTATGTACAACTGCATAGATATACAATCTTCGCACGAAAAAGAGACAGAAAAAAACACGTGTAATATGTATCGAGTGATGGATAGTGTGATTTACCCCATTAAAATGTCTTCCCCTTCACATGCAAACTAGAAATTGAGTGTTGGGTAGAACCCGATGATAAAATGAGTATGTAAGAGGTGCCTCTTTTTTCTTTTGAGCCAGTACATTGTCTAATGCGGTGAGGTACCCCACTAGGCTTGATCATGATTGGCGCTTAAAGTGACAAGTAGCACGGGGATTGAAAAACGGAATCAAAGTTCTCGAAGTAAAAATGACATTTGTGGGAAAAATCTAATTCTGACTATGATTCCGCAGTAAGAAATATCTATCCAGCTCCTATATACAATCACACATCGCTTCATTTATCTCGATACACCAGTATTTTTGAACCGGTTCATTTGACAAAAATAGAGCCTCAGTACTATTTACTATATTTTAAGGGACAAATGTACTGCCTCGTGTAAGACCAGCTAAGCTCTATTAAAATTACAGGTAAAAAAAAGGGCTCCATTGACTACGGCCCGTGGAAAAATCGTAAAATTTAATCTGGCCCATGTTATGAAAAGGTTGCCCACCCATGCTCTATACGAAGAAAATTGTAGGGCCTTGCCTGAGACTCTAGTCTTTAAAAAAAATCCTTTTTATAGATAATAACTTTGTGAACATGTATTTGAAAAAAACTGATATTTTGACCCTAAAACCCCCTAAACAGTAACCTTCGCGGGGTACAAAATCGGTAGACTTTACAACCCGTTATTAAGAACCCTAAAAGGAAGCTGTGTGCAAATTTTCCGCCTGTACCCAATCATTTCCGCTATTTCGCTTTTTTCGGCTTAATGGCCGAATGGGGGCCTCGGTAGTCTAGGGGTAAGGCGCCTGACTGCCATCCCAGAGGTCCCGGGTTCGAATCCCGGCCAGCCCCACGGTCCTTCGCCTTTTCCACTTTCCCACCTACATAACTTTCCTTCTTTCTTCTTCCCTCTTTACATTCCTGATTCCTCGTGTCGTAGCCTTCCTTAGCCCTTCCCCGCTCCACCAAAGCGTATGTCATCGGTTGGTTGATGAGATTCAACTCGTTTCAGGAGGCATAACACTCCAGCGAGTTGTTTCTCGATGCCCGATGTCAGAGTCGCGATAGTAATGGTTGGGAGTAGGTGGACTGAAAATATCGCGGGAAGGTTGTGGCGGTTCCTTCCTTCCCGACTAGAGCTGCTGTTCGACATTGCATTCTATACGAAGAAAATAGATTGTCAACAGTGTAAAGGGCCTTTCCTGAGACTCTAGTCTTTCACATAAAAAAAAAAAAAATTTACCTGTACTAATATAAGCACCCTGTATAACAATTGTCATATTCGTTGAAATTGCTACAAATATCTCATTCCGACGTATCAAGATAAATAATTTTTTTTTTGTAATTATAGTTAAATGTTTCATTTCATCAAACAATACGATTTATGATACCTTGTATAATCGATAATTGATTCTAATCAATTAATACATTTTCCGTAACATTAGTAATGTTCGTGAACTCTTGATAACAGAACACTGTTCTTAATCTACTAAAAAAGTTCGAATGTGCTAAAATTCCACACCAATACCAATAATTTGTAAAACATCTTCTCAATCTGCCCACCCATATCTATAGATATATAGACAAACTCATAATTGTAATTATTTTTATCATATTAATTTCCAGCCATTATCAGAGGGCATTACCACTACATTCACATCAAAATCGCAAAGTGCTGCAGATAAACAATCAGATAACGCTGATATCTTTCTGGCTCGACCAATTCGAGTGGAAGAAACGGATCCGGTATTGGATAAAGCTACTAAATTTGAGCAGTTGAATACCCCAGAACGCGATTTCATTTTACTACCTAGTGGTGAAGTAGATAGTTTGCGAAATACTTCAACACCTGTATCAGAGCAGGGTTCATCACTAACTGCTGAGAGTTTAACAACAAGTGAGGATTCCGATACGATACGCATCTACGACTTGAACAATCAGGAAACAAGGCTTGTAAAGGATGAAACGAATGCTGTAAAGAGTCCACCAAATACTCCGAATCGACCGACTGTCCTGTCGTTTATGCCAAAAACTTCACCGCCAACCAAAGTGCTTACGCCGACAAGAATTGTTACGCCGACATCCTTGAGATTCTTGCAGCCAAAGAGAAAAATTTTCGATCCAAAGCAAATCATGACGGAGTCATTTGAGAAAAGTTCACCCAGTTTTGATGGCGATGATCACGTGAGTGTAATTTTTTAAACATTTGAGTTTTAACTGATTTTTTTTTTCTTAATAAAAATTTTATTGATAAAGGAGGAACCAGCAACAAATGGGATTGCTGACAAACCAGTCATTGAGAAGGAAGTTGCGTCATCCTTACCATCTGTTCGGGCTCTTGCTCAAGCCTTCCTCTTAGCTTCGTCTAAACGTAATTCAAATCCTTTAAATAGGCCAAAGGTATGTACTATGTACTTTTTGTTTTTATTTGAAAATTTCATTTTAAAATTCTTCTACAAAATATTTTACACGCACACAGAAAAAGATCCGCACGGTAATTTGTTAAAAGATAATATTATTTCTGATTGTGTTGGGTTATGTAATTTTAAGGTTTTTCAGGAAACGTGTGTTCGTATCAAACGCGAAAATTCACGCCTAGTTATACTCACGTGACTTATATTTAAATCGATTTGAAGATTGGTTTAGTGATAATATAATTTGTGGGGGTCAGTAATTTGACGTGGATGTAGTTTCAAAAATCAAAAAAGTACCCATCGATTCTCGGAACTGAGTATTTTTGAACGAGTTAACAGTACTCATTGAGTAATTTTCTTTCGATTCTACTCATGAGTATTTAATCGAGTACTCTCCAACAATTGCGAATCCCTTCTTGAATATGTGCATGTAGTTTGCTGATCATTTCGAATTGAATACTTGTTGAATACTTGACGTTTCTGAGCCCCAAACTTTTTGGGTTGGTGTGGGTTTGTAGTACTGCAAAATTGCATAAATTTATTTGGGAAAATCATTGAAAGTTTCCTTTTCTTAATTAAGCATTTTTATAAATTGGTTTTAAAGCAGAAAATGTTTTAATACGTTTTAGACGCTGATATAAATTGCGACAGAGCACTTCAAAAATCAGAACTGGAACTGTAAAAAACTAAATTTCTTCCATGATCCATGGTCCGTTCTTTTATGCTCGGCTGATCTGATCTGGCTCACGGAGTAAAAAGAACACAGGTTTTGTAAAGAATTCTTCTTGATTGGCTTACTCCTTTCCTGAAAATGCGGTTTGAATACTGCTGCAAGAATACTAGGGTGGAAAGACCTGATTAGATTATTAGCGGGCGATAGGACCGGTGACTCCAACGAATACAACAGCCTATTGTGTATATACTATTTCCGAACAAATCTCGGGATTTTTATCGTCTAATCCTGAGTGTGAAATCAGAGTTGCGGGTTCGGGTGACTTATTCAAATGGCACAAGTGTTTCTGGCAAGGACGTTGAGCTCTTTGGAGATACCAATAATTTACATCAAATTGTGGATCATTGCTATTCAAGAAACCTATCTCCTTGATATTTTTCTTACTTCTCATCCAGTACGGTACTTCGTCGAAGTTGATTCACCTCTACGCACTTCGGACCACTGCCTAGTCAGCGCTAGGTTCCCTTTCAAATTTCCCACCCCTACCAAACCAGTTAGGTGAACTGTATGGCACTATGGGAAGGCCAATTGGCTGGGGTTTATTAAATTTTTCCAGTCCACTAAATGGGATTTGTGTTTTCGAAACAAAAACATCAACTATGCCGCTATCCGTATCACCAGGATCATACAGGCGGGAATGAATTTGTTCATTGCCCATTCTACCAAATCTGTGAAGCCTAGGCCCAACAGATGGTTTAATCGGGAGTGTATGAATGCAATTAGAAATAAATAAGCCATTTTCTGAGTGGATCGCTCCGCCTAGAGTAAATAAAACTAAGAAATCCCTCTAAAGTCACCATCAGGAAGATCAAAATTTCATTTGACAACAAGATGAAAAGTAAACTCCTTAAATGCCACATCTGGTAGCAAAAACTTCTGGTCCTTGGTAAGCTCCATCAAGAAGAATTTCACTACATTCACAACTCCTTCCTTCATCCTCGTTGAGAGGATTTTAACAGCCAGCAAAGCCAGGGCCGATTTATAAGCATATCGGTTTGCTTCAAACTCTTCTTTTCCTGAAACTGATACGCTACCCGCGGTCCTCGAGCACAATGTTCATTTAATGGACAGGGTTTTCTTCAGGACTCCCGAGGTGTAAAAGTGCCTCAAAGAGCTCGATGCCAAATAATCCACTGGTCCCAACAATATACCCCTATCGTCTTAAAACAATGCGCCTCACCTTTGGCTAAGCCTCTGCCCAACCAACCCTATCATACTCTTCCGGAGTTTACTCAGACTCTTGGAAACTTTCCCATGTTCAGCCCATACCAAAAGTAGGTAACTCCGACTACCGCCCAAGAGCAATTACTTCTATTCTCTCCAAAACCACGGGGACGATAATCAACAAAAAACTTATGAGATATCTAGAATCCAACCAACTCATAAACCACAGACAGTATGGCTTCCGACAAAAAGATCCACTGACGATCTTTTAGTTTGCCTTACAGAACACCTCAACCGAAATTTGCATGGATCTGGCGAATCTAGGTTGGTTGCTCTAGATATCTCCAAGGCTTTTGATAGAGTATGGCACTCAGCCTTGTTATATAAACTCAAAGCTATTGGAATTGACTTGCTTCTGTATAAGTGGTTTGAGAGTTTCCTTTCGGCCGTTCAATTAAAGTAGTATTGGATGGCGTCAAATCTGAATCTCACCCCATCTCTGCGGGGGTCCCCAGGGGTCAATTTTATCACCGGTCCTATTTCTTATCTTTATAAATGACCTACTTTCAATCCCCCCCAATCCGCTGCTCAGCTTCGCTGACGACAGTACTCTACGTTACTCGTACAGCTTCGATACAAGACAGCCACATACCAGATCCTGTCTTGATGATCGTGAACTAATGTCCAACTCTATTAATAAGGACATTAATCTGATTTTAGTGTGGGGAAAGAAGAATCATGTCGAATTCAACCCCACCAAAAACCAAATGCTGTCAAAGACAGTTCAACACTTCACCGTCCTTGACAGTGGGTGACGTTGAACTAATGGCCGACGCATCCCTACATAAATTAGGCGTGATATTAGCCAAAACTTGCGATGGTATGACCACATATTTCAAATTGCCAAACAAGTATCCCAGTACTTGGGATTTATTAAGAGGTGCAAGTTCCTCCTCCAGCCATCGGTCCGTGCTGTTATTTATAAATCCTACATTCGGCCTCTTCTCGAATACAACTCCCTCGTTTGGGCCGGTGCTTCGATAACTACCATAGTGACTGTTCCTCCGAAATAAACGCTCTCCTGCCCCCCACGGCAATCTTATATTCGCAACACAATATTGGCTCACTCATCTCACTCCCACCACTTGCAGCCTATCCGTTCGCGCACTCAAAAAAATAGCAATTCGTTTATCAATAGAACAACTCGACTGTGGAATAAGCTCTCGCAGTCAGTATTTCCGAGCTCCTACAATATCCTAGAATATCCTAGAGTTCAAATTCAGGGTTCATCACCACCTTCTTCTATACCCCTGTACTAAGCTTACTACTAGACATTGCACCATGACGTGACAAACGACGTGCCGGACTGGTAAAAAAATCGGTCTAGTACTATTCATAATGCCACAATGACGATTTTAAATTCGCTTTTGGTAACAGGAAGAGGTGATTGAGATATTTAAGTCTATGCAACCAATGATGCAGAAATATGATTATATAGAAACGATCGTTTCATTTATTTTCTTAAAGGGCTTTAGCTGGCTTTACTAACACGTTATCTACCCACCTATGTATCTGGTGGATGTTGTAATAATTGAAACTTTAAGTTTATAATTTTCGCCATCAAAACTGTGCAGTCGTGCATTGTCGTGATGTAAGAGATTTATTTTCTTTGCTCAATGAGAGTTTTTTCTTGATTTCGTGCATATCGGTTCCAACTATTTTGCGCACTTTAATATTCATTGATCATTCTAAACCGTATCATGGATTTTGTGAATTACTTCGGAGAAAGCCACTTCCATTGGACGTCCCGAACGATGTTCATTAAGATATGCCTTGAACTTCATCGAACTCGGCTTTGATTTCCGCCGAATTATCGCCGATGATCATTTCTACATAAACAAAATTTTAGTGATTCAATCGACTTTGAAAATGAAACCATGTGATGGATATATACCTATAGCTGACTCTGAAAGCAGTCGATTGCAAGATGACGCACACTGAAAGCAAACGGCTTTACAACCATGATCCAGTCCTTGCCCGCCGGAGCCACTGACATATAATAATGGACTGCTCATCAGCAATTATTCCCATACAAACCGATGGCACCAAAAAGGTATAGTCGCTCGCTCATCCATAAGCCCCCAAACTGACAGAAGCACTCAGAAATAAAATCAATTAGAAAAAAATAGACGGGTATAGTGATGTTTATATCTTTTGCGTTAAATCAATTAGAAAAAAATAGACGGGTATAGTGATGTTTATATCTTTTGCTCTTTTCCCCATAAGCCCCCGGACAGAATGTCAGTTGCTAAGACAGGCGTTAAGAACTTAAATCAGATACACATAAAATTTGCAAATTAATGAAAACAAGGCATTTTAAAAGGTGAAAAAGTGAAAATAGTGTTTATTAATTTTTTTAAACAAAATGTTTGTGTTGTTTTAATGTTTTACGTACGTATTTAAAAAAATGTAAATTTCAAAAGTGATTCCGGTGTTTACATGGAGTGAAAAAAGGTTTTTAGCCTATGGAACAAATTGGTGCCATGAAAAATTTCTCATAAGCAGTCCATTCTATATGTCAGTGGCCGGAGCCTACTGAGCTTTATTTTCTTCACAACATCTCTTACGTCTCCAGCACTGTATAATAGTTATTTAATTTACTGTTTCAAACTTACTACAATCACTCTTGACAATCCGTAAAGGATATAAGCATTTACTTATTGTATACTTACGTTAGTTCTGTTCTGACATATTTTCCTATTATCTTCTCGTGCTCGTTTTGGTTTAAAATGTTCCCTGTTGGGCGCCATTCATGCAAGACAGTTGAACTACAATAAATTAATCTTATTATATTTAATATAAACTTCCATATTTTATATATTTACCTGTTAAATTCTTTTAGTCGCCATCCTTGCAGTCACTTGAAGTGAAAATTGAGGCAGAACCCACTAATGAGTGCACCACAGAAGATGGTCCTTCAGCTGACTCATATACACCACCTTATAATCAAACATTCAATCCTGTAGCAGCTCCTACTGGAGATGAGTAAGTTTTAATAATATATATTTTTTTTTTTTTTTCATTTACTAAATTCCCCTTACAGAGCACCTGAAGATGTTGTAGAGGAAAGAAAAATGGTTTATTCAGTTGAAACACCAGCAGCTGAAAGACCAATCAGTCCAGTCCTAACACCTGGACAACTCAGGAATAGTATTGCTTTCTTTGAAAATTTAAAGAAACAGTAAATATCTAAACAAATAAATTTCTAATAGTTCCTACAATTGGAACAAAAATTAAGTTTAGTTACTTTGTTTTTAAAAATATAATAAAAAAAAAACAAAGAAACTTAAATTTAAAAACAAAACCCCTAAGACGTGCCATTTATATTTCTTGTATTTAATAAACACTTTAACAGAATGTATACCAAAAAATGGGAGATAATATAGTCAATTTTATACCAAAAATAAAACACGAAGTTTCTATCAATATTTAAGTGAAAAGTTTTTTACCTTTTAACAAGAATGAAAAAATTTGAAAAAAAAAAAATGAAAATGATGAAAATTGTAGAAACTTTAAATTCAGTATATATTAATGAAACAGTTACATGAAGCTATTATCAACTGCTATTAATATGATTTAAAATATGCGTATGAATAAATAAAATGAAATGTAAATATTAGAATGTAAACTATTGTTGTCAGCCATGAATATGTAATAAAGTCATATCAAGAAATAATTTTGATAACATTTTTTTTTTTGTATCGAATATTTATGATATTTCCTAAGTTTGTTTAGCAGTGACCGTTGTTTAGATTGGTGATATTTTGACGTGCAAACTAAAACTCCCAGATGCTAAACTTTGAGTTCCTCGCAGCCACTCGCAGTCTTTAGTCTGTCCACTTCTCACACTTAGCTAACTTACATTACAATGTGGGTATGGTGGGTAGTAGCACCCGACGGAGGTACTTTCAATATCCTCTATTTCCACTCAAGAACAACGTGAGATCGTAACTTACTTCCCCACACTTCCTCGGTACCCATCTACGTTTGGCATAAGTCTGAGGCCCCCCGACTCCTAACAGACTTGTTTCATTTCCCTTTACTTTACAGACACGCAGCACGTCCACTGATTACACTGAATTAGTCTTCCATCTAACATATTCTGGATCTTGTGACGAATGCCTTCTCTCGCCAAAGCCGACGCTGGCCTCTCGTCTCTCACTCCCGGAATAGTGTATCCGCGCGGTTTCTTGCCTAGTTTCTTCGGTTTTCCGATTCTGGTCAATTCGGCAGGTCGACCACCTTCCTTTTCACAACCTGGACTTGGGACCAGATGATTGCGGAGTTCCGCAGGACAACGGGTGCAGTAAATGAAGAGGGTGTCTGGAGAAGAAGATACAATAACGAATAGTACCAAATATAATAATAATAATAATAACTATATTTTAAGAAAGTACACAAGATTTACATCTTTTAGAGTACAAAATTTATGGATATAAACAAAATGAGTTACTTAAAAGGACAATTATAACTAAAATTAAAATTAATATTACAACTAGCATAATAAAAAAGAATTCAAGAGAAAAAGATAGGTACAGAAGGTAAAATTAAAATTGAGATTGAAGTGGGGAGTGATAGAGGTAGTGAGAGAAATATATAGCTAGTGAGAAGAAGAAGATAGAAAAAGAAATGCATGTCTTCTGAATGTTGTGGCTGTGCTCATTCTCTGAATGTGACTAGGAAGATTATTCCAGATTCTGAGAGTATGCACAAAGAAGGAACGACTACCAATTAGGGAAGAATGAGCAGGAATCAGGAATTTGATGGATCTCAAGGATTGCAAAGGAAAAAGGAAGTCAGAAAGGTAGCAAGGGCTTTTGGTATAAAAAACCTTATGCAAGAGAAGTAAAGCCATGAGATCGAGGAATAGAAAGAGTTCACAACCCAGTAAGGAATTTTGGACACCCGACACATGACATGTTCAGATCTTCTCATATGAAAAATGGACCTAATGCAATCATTAAATGCCACTCTAAGACGCTGACGGCAAGAAGAGTCGAAGGAAATATATACCAGCGAGCCATAAAGGAAATGAGGAAAAACAAGAGATTTAATAAGTTTGGCAGGAATAGGCGAGGATAACAGATTGCCATGTAGCCATAGTTTACGAAGTGTGCCATAGATCTTAGAGAGCAGCAATGAGACATGATTGCAGCAGGAGAGTTTGGAATTGACAACAATACCCAGGTTTTTGGCACAGTCAACTATTAGAAGGGGAACATTATTAAGTAAAAGAGGTGATAAACCATCCGGGGACAGTGAGCGACGACTAAGGAAAAGTACTTGCGATTTAATTGGATTTAACTTAAGGAAATTCGTTTATTCGAGACAAGGTGCTATTGAGTTCAGACACACAATTTTCAATTTGATTAGTAGGACAAGAGGTGTATAGCTGCAGATCATCAGCATACAAATGAAAAGAGCAGCGACGGATAACAGAGGGAAGATCATTAATATAGAGGGAGAACAGCAAAGGACCAAGAACCGAACCCTGAGGCACACCTGCAGGAACACTTAGGAAAGAGGATGTAACATTATTATGCCGAACACACTGAGATCTATTAGAGAGAAGAGAAGAGAAAATACGAATAGAAGAAGAGGAAAAGTGATACCGTCGACTAAGTTTATGGAGAAGATGCGAGTGAACTACAGAGTCGAACGCTTTGGAGAAGTCTAGAAGAACTAGTATTACTATGTCACTTCGGTCAAGGGCGGAACGAAGATCAGTAGTAACCTTCAATATAGCAGTTTGGCAACTGTGAGAATTGCGGAAGCCAGATTGGAATTTAGAAAGGAAATTATAAAAATTAAGATGTCTCAAGACTTGTGTAGATACAATTTTCTCAAAAACTTTAGCGAGAAAGGGTAGAATACTAATAGGGCGAAAGTCTGCCAGATTAACGGGGGACGACTTTTTAGGAATGGGAGTCACTACATATGGCTTTTTTCCAGACTAACGGTACTTGGGAGGTTGTCAGGCAATAGTTAACAATATGCGTGATGACATCAACGATTAAAGGGGAGAGAATCTTAAGAAAGCGAGGAGAAATACCATCATAACCAACGCTATTGGACGAGATGGAATGCAATATGCCGAGTACTTCAAGCGAGTCAACACTAACGAAATTAAAGCCGCCAGATAATAGAGAGTTGGAAGAAGGGGAATCGGAAGTGGAAGACAGTGGGAAATTAGGAGGAGATTGAACAAAAGATGCATTGAGTGAGTTTACATCAACATCAAATGAATTAAGCTCAGAGGTATGAATGCCTAGAGACCGAAGATTAGACCAAAGACATTTAGGGGACAGAGCAGGATCAAGATTACGTGAGTAAAATTCACGCTTGGCCGATTTGACTTTGCTATTGATTAAGTTTCGAAGATTTTTGTACCTCGGGTTCCTAGTACTGCGATAGCGTCTGTACAAGAACTCACGCTCAACAATCAATTTGCGGATTTCATAAGAAAACCAGGGACAAGTTGGAGATTTACAACGTCTTCTAGTGACTATAGGGACACATTGATTAAACAGGGATTGGATAAAAGAATTCAAGAGTTCAACCTTAGTATCAACACAGGTGGAATTGAAGATATCAGCCCAAGGTAAAGACGAAGTAAATTCAGAAAGGCTAGCAAAATTGATGTTATTGAAATCCCGGCATGAAAAGAAGTTAGGTAAGGAGGGAGGGTGAAAGGTAAAATGAAAGGAAAGGAAGAGAATATCGTGATCAAGATAGCTGGGAGGAGAGATTTGGTTATGTTTTAACACTAAATTGGTGGATGTAGCAGTGATAACATCAAGGAGCGATGGCTTATGGCAATTCAAAAATGTGGGCAGTTGATTTAGAATACTAAGGTCCAATGACTCCAAAAAGTATTTGAGTGTGTTCGCTTCGCTCGTTCATTGGCCTTTAGCAAATTAACATTAAAATCGCCAGCAGCAATTATGTTATCGTAATGACGGGAGAGACTAGACACGAGATCGAAGAAGTGAGTAGCAACATCAGGTGTAAATACATTAGGTGGGCAGTAAACACTGACAATAACACATTTGTCATATGGTGATTTTATTTCCACTGCAATGAATTCAAAATGTGAGCCAATGGACTGGCCTACTATCTTTGACACTACTGGCCTACTATCTCGGACACAAACTATGCTCAAAATAAATAAAAATTTTAATGGCTGGTTTACACGTATTAAGTAGTCAAGTATTTAACTAAATTTTAACTTAATTTTAAGTGACTTAATGCATGTAAACATTGAATTTAGTAATAAGTTGCAAGTTAAAATTTAGGGGGTAAGTAAGCAAGTAGAATAGAATTTTTTCTATTTTTCGGTTTAGTAGGCGGGTTTAGTGATTCATTTTAGTTAGATGCATAAAGGACCCCGCACAAATTATATGGAAACGTGCTTTCGGTCAAATTGGCTGGAATTTTACTATGTTGTAGCTAACATCGTCCTGATCAAAAGTGTTCATGGGCACGAAACCCAAAAATTAGATCTTTTGGGGTTTTCAGGTACTTTTAGGATTTACCTCTCTTTTGCCTCCCACGGCCCCAAAACAAGTCGTAGGAGGCTCCAAAACCCCTCAATATTTTCGTAACGGTACCTACTATTAGTAAAAAATACCAGAAAAATCCCTCTTGCCTCTAAGGGGGCCAGGGGTCGGTCCGTATGGCTGCAACAGGTAAAATGCACTTATGCACTTTATACTTTTACCTCCCACGATGTCAGCTACAACATAGTAAAATTCCAGCCAATTTGACCGAAAGCACGTTTCCATATAATTTGTGCGGGGTCCTTTGTTTGAATAGCGTCGCGTTCGTGTAAGTGAATATTTTATTTTGAAAATGTCGAAGTGGTCAGAAGACACTACGATGCAGTTCGTTGAAGAGTATTTAAAGCATGAATGTTTGTGGAATGTAAGAAGTAATAAAGAAGGAAATAAACAAGCGAAACAACAAGGGCTTGAGATAGACTTCGAAAACTATTTCCAGTAGCGAGAAAATATAGTACAATATGCAATTTTAATTTTGGTTCTAATGCACATCGCATTACAGTATCCCTTTTCTGTATCTCATGTTGAACTTTAGACAGCAAGAGTAATTAAAGGATACTTCTGACATACGTAGCCCAGAGAAATACTCTTGTTTATCTTCTCCATCTAATTCATGGAACAAAGTTGCACTAGCGCCGCACAATGGGCAAAAACAGTCAAAAGAGCGCGCATCACATATTTTCCGATAGATTTTTGTAATGTATGAATTTAAAAATATTTTTTTATACTCGTACGTAAATTTAGTTTTGAGTAACTAGTAAAAAACACTATAGATTTAGTTATAAAAAAAGGAATATTGTGTATAAATAATATAGACAAAATTATTTACAACAGTTGTATTTAATGAATCGTATTTTCGACATTATTGTACTTGATCAGTCTTATTCTATTAATGAGCACTTAAGTAAGTTTATCACTTCCCCAGGTAAGTCAATAGATTTCTTTTTTTTCATTGCGCAATCTTAAGTGGCAAATATAGGGATCAGACATTAAAAGAAATCGATGCAAAATATCTTCTAAATTCTGTTTTCTGGAACTTCGTCTAGCGAAACTACTTTTGTAGGCCTTAAATTTTTTATTGCAATGCTCCAATGCTTCTTCAGACATTAAAAAACGAAATGGATTATATCTATAGACGATAAGTAAAGTTGTAGTGGGACTGTTTGAATTTAAATAAAATGAAAAAGAATAATTATTGAGATGAGGACCAAAATTCGGACCCGTAATAAGTCTTGTGCCTCGGTAACGCTCGTAATTTTCACACATAATGAATCACTAAATTATCGCGTATAAGCATGTTTAAACGTATTTTTTTTTTTTTCAAAAAGTAGCAGAAAGAAGCACTTGGAATGAACGGGATTTGTATCTGGTAACATAAAACTTTAAATTTTTACAACACATACCTCAGCCATATGCAGCCAAAATTAGTTCTGTCATTTGAAAAATTATAAATTTTGGTAATTTGTAGTAAGAATCCAGCTTTTTACCACCCTAGTATATTTCTCATTAACATGTATATATTTTAATTTTAAAGAGGAAAATTGTCTTAATAGGTATATGTAACAAAATAATAAAAAAAATTATCTGCCTGAATCACGAATATTGGTTTGACTATTGAAAGAAAGTTCGTACGTGGTATTAAAAAGCTGTATTTAACAACCATTGTTTGTAATAATTTTCTTATATACTCTTGTTATTTATTGAGTTTACATACATTTTTTTCCAACATATTTTGTTGTTCCTTGTTATTTAACATCTCTAGAAGAAATATTAAACATTATAACACTAAAAAAATTTTTTGCGTGTTTTTTCACTTGTTTTTGCCCATTGTGCGCCGTATTCATTTCTCCTGCTTATCCAATTTCTCACCCACAATCTTTTAGGTATTCTCTCTTTTGTGGCTATTTCATCTTTTACTTAATCTCATTCAAAACAAATTTTATGACTCTATTTTTTAAAATTTTGACGCCCATCTTTAGCGAACTAAAGAGCTTCACTAAAATTAAGTGTTGAATACGTGTAAACGATTACTTGAAATTAAGTCACTTAAAATTAAGTTAAAATTTAGTTGAACACTTAACTACTTAATACGTGTAAACCAGCCATAAGTGTCAACCAAATTATATATTTTCGAAAGTGATTTCGAACAAACGAAATTCACTCGGAATTCAGAACATCAATTTTGAATTCGAGTGAAATTGAATTCCGATTTCGATTGCATTTCACTCGATTTGTGGAACACCGCTGATTGACTACAATGGCATGCAGTTTTGTGTTTTCAAACATGAACCTCAGTTCATCCATTTTATTTCTCAGACTTCTTGCATTCATGGTATCTACATATATTCAGCCCTGAGGAGGAAGAGCAGAGGATATTCAGTAGCCTTCCTTGACCGTGCACTCTATCAGAGAAATTCATCGTTATATAATGAGCAACAGAGCCACATAAACAGAATCACACACGCAGAAATAAAATAAAGAGAAGTGTGAAGCATTGAAAGAAAAGAGAAAGATAAAAGAAGAAGATAAGACGAAATTCTTAAGGCTAACATAACAAAAGAAATATAAAAACGAAAATATAAATATATAAAAAATTAAAAAAAAAAAAAAAAAAAAAAACAAAACAAAAGAAAAAGTTAAAACAAAATCAAATTATATATACACTCACTCAAAAATGTGTTGCAATGTTTTGAAAATTCAATTATTTGTCCTATCCTATTCACACAAGGATCGGAAGATGTATGAATGGAATAATGTAGTTTTTACTAAAAACTACATTATCCCAGTCATCCTGCGCCCAATATTTGTGTAATAAGTCAAGGACAAATAATTGAATTTTCAAAACATTGCAACACATTTTTGAGTGAGTGTATATATATATAAAAAAAAAAGAAAGAAAAAATTAATAACAAATTCGAAAAAACAGCAGTAAAGAAAATAAAATAAATAACAAAAAAAAAGAAAAAAGAATCAATTCTACTCTACTGTGTACGCTCAGCTCCACGATGACAGCAGGCAGTATTCCATGGAGAATTTAAGGACATGGCGAAGCGCCGGCAATATCATTTAAATCCAGGGCAGAGGTTATTCGGCGTTATTCAATATATCACCGAAGCTGGATAGGACATGTAATGAGTATGCCTGAAGAATAGAAGTTCATGTATAAAGTGACTGGGCTATTATCCCAAATACATAAATATTACTTAGGCTATAATTTTAGTACCGGATGTGCAAGTCAATAGGGATATCAATTTTTTTTAAAGGACTGTAGGAAGATCACACATCTGAACCGAACTGGGCTCGATGAAATTCCAATGGATCGTCAGTTCAGTATTCTCTTCAGTTTTTCCAGTCCACATGTCAGTTTAACTGAGAGTTGAACTGAAACTGAGACTGAACGGACAACTGAACTGATGGGGTAGAACACCCTTTACAAAGCACGACCATGCATCGTTTGGAATACATATCATTATATGATCGTACGATGGTCAATATTATAAGAGCTATCAAAATTTGTTATTTATTGTTTCATTTTGCACAGAAAATAAGCCATGATACCTAATAAAACTATCTGAAGTGCACAAAATCAAAAATGTATGTTTATTCATTTCTAAAGTACATCTCGGTCTTTACAGTAGGACCAGACCACACCATCGCCCAGGCTCCATATAATTTTGCCCATTGTCCTTTGGTGGACTTGCATTACAAGTATTATTTTACAGGCACTTGTAGGCTTGTAGTTTCGTGCAACAGACCCCGGATATAAATATACGAGGTCAAGCTAAATAAAAGCAATAAAATCCTGACATCAACTACAGCCTGCCCTGAGCCTGATATTTTTCTAAAATCTTGGCCTTGTGCCCATCGTGCCTAAAGAAGTTTTCACTTCAAAATTTCTTAATTGAATCTTGAAAGACAAAATTCGCAGTCTTTAATTAAACTTTGATACATGATTTCATATTTCACATTTTTATTGATTGACCTTCACACAATTTATTATTACAAAACATATTTCCATGAAATGTAATTATTAGCCTATATCTATCTTAGATTTAATTGCATTATTTCTTATTTGGCAAATCCAATACTTATTCCCGGACGCCAAGCAGGCTTACCCTCTAACTGACAAGCCGCTTCATAATTCTCCATTGTATTCCTTAAAAGAAAATATTTATTAGATATTTCTACTTATATATCTAGATATGAGTGAAGTCCTTACTTTGCCGCATCATACAACGCGTGTGTAGACGGAAAAATTTCCTTTAGCAGCTTATAGCCTGGCAAAAGCGTTCCACGAATATATTTAATTTCATATTCCAAAATTCGATCAGCATTTTCTCGATTTTGATTCGGTTTTGGACGTATTTTATATTTCTTAAGTATATCTCCATTTGCGAAATATTCCTGATAAACAGCTTCCGTTAGGGCTTTTGATATTCTGAACACATTTGTGTGGCGACTATGATAGACACACCATACTAAAAATTCCAGCCAATGGGTGCGTAGTGCATCCGTCCAGTCACTAGGATGTCTACTTAAGAAGGATTTCCCCAGACGTACCCTATATGGGGTTGTGCCGAAATTCTTCTCTAAACGCATAATACAGATAAAAAGTTTCAAAATTTTATCTTGTGTATCTTGTGGTAAATGAGATAAAAGTCCAGTTTTTTCAATTAAAAATAATCCCAAGGTCTTTCGGTTCTTCTGTTTGTAGCTAGTAAAATGTATCGTCGTCAATGGATGCTTCGTATATTCCAAAATGAAATTACTTAAGCCACAGCTGTCGATGGCGTAAATATATGAACAGATAAGAAGTGTCAGTATCTAGAAGAAGGCAACAAGTTTATATATGGTACATTCTCATTCTTGCAGCTTACCTCGTAGTCCTTCAAGAAATTTTTATTTCGTATAATAATAGAATACATTACGTTGGTGACATCACAGCTTTGGAACACATTGTGAAATGGTAAGTCTGTTCTATGGGAGTTTTTCACAGCAATAACGAAGTTTTGAAGAGACTCTGAATTAACCGTTTCACCGCATGCATCTTGAAACATGTATATGACCATTGGCACAATGTTTTCGATCTTCTTTGGATAGCAATAAAACCTAAAAACAAACATGCATTAATATAGCAATGTTCGACATGCAAAAAAGCAACCAAAGACCGCTAAAAATTTACACAAAATCAAAGATATACTAGCAGCTGCCTTTAATTACCATAGTGACGACAGCGCCATGCGCCTGCGTACCAGACTATGAATTACTACGGTAATCCAATGCTACGCCCAAACTGAAGACGCAGACGTTGACAACAAGGACGAGTTTTATTTGCGACTAAATAAGGTTTGCCGATTTACCCGAGTAAAAATAAATTATGGCCTTACAACCTCCGTGATTGTTATAGCCATCGGCCATATGGAGGGCGTCTGAAGGCCCGTTGCAGGACAGTGCGGCCATGCAGGGGGCAACTGACGGTGGAATGACGGCTTTACAGTACCAATAACGGCCATACGACGGTGGTACGGTGGCCGTAGGGTTGCTATTACTACGGTGGCCGTAGGGTTGCATACGACGGTGGTACAGTGGCAGCGACGTGGATATTCACTCTACTATAAGAAAATATCCTGGTCCGAGTATAAATAAAATGTACACAACACACCCACACAAAAAAAATTCTTTTTAATATTCATCTATGCGGAGATACAAAACTCACTGCGTATTTATTGAGAAAACATTTCCAACATTTTCCAATAAAATATAAATCAAAACGTACTACACACTTCCCTCACAACAAACCGACTGGGGCACTGGCGAGCTCTTATCCATAATGTTGTAGGATAAATCGAAAGGGCCATTCATTGTACATTCTTTTTTGGCCCAAATTTGCCCGTGGAATGCCCGCATGTAGAGCTTGGTTCTTGGCCATTTAAATCTTTTGGTCAAGTTTGGCCGCCGAAAGGCCGAATGTGCCCCCATTAAAAATGGGTAAAAATTCTACGGCCGCCATATCCCCCTGAAAAAGCAAAAGGGCCGTGATTCGCCCGTCATAAGCCCATTTTTTATTTTTACTCGGGTATTCCAAGGAGATACACCATTGGTTTTTATGGGTAACTTAAATGCGCACAAATCGGCCCTGTCCACATGCCTTGAACACACAATTAAAAATCAGGCCAAAGTTATTAATGATGAGCTTTTCATTGGCTTTTGTTTTTGAAGTGTTAACTTCTTTAGGCGCGTTTGGCACTTTTTCGCTGGGGGTAAAACAAAGAATTCGCGACACGCGCATTTTGTTGCTTACACCCGTTTCTGGACACATGTTGGCGACACGCGCACTTTGTTGTTCACTCGTTTCTGGGCACTTGTGCCTATGAAGCTGGCTAGAGCATGGAAACTTTTAGTTGAGCTCCACTTACAAACAGCAGCGCATAATTATATGTGTGCGAGCAAGACCCTCTCAACTACAGGCCTCGTAGATGTATTTTTCGTGGTGGTGGTAATGGTCCCAAAAGTCACCACACACCGGAGTAACATGGCGCGGAAGCCGTACGCGCAGAATTTTTGTGTTTATTTTGCAGTAAAAAGTGATAAAATATTGTATTTTAACACTTTTAACTGCACTTGGATTTATCAGTGAATAGTTTTTTAGTGATTTCATTAAAAAAAAATAAAACAAATTTGGTGATTAAGTGTGTTTAAGTGTTCAAATTGTTAAGGCGATCAACTTTTTTTTCACATTCACGGTGTTTTTTCATGTTTATTTACGAAAAAAATGTTGAATATTTAATGTTTTGTGTAGTTATGGAATTAAAAGTGATTTTAAAGTGATTAATACATATATTATGATATTATTATTAAAAATATAGGTGCCGAAAAACACTTCTCTTATTCACTTTTCCATTCGCACTTTTCTGTACTTATATGTTTAGTAATAATTGCAAAATAAATTAATTAATGACTTTAAAATCACTTTTAATTAAATATTCAGCATATTTTCCCTTAATATACACGAAATAAACACCGCGAATGTAAAATAAATTGATCACCTCAACAATTAAGACACCAAAAATACACTAAATCACTATTTTTTTATATATTTTTTTATTAAATCACTAAAGAAATAATCACTGATAATCCTTGTATGGTTTAAAGCGATAAATTTCAATAATTTACCACTTTTTACCACAAAACTATGACGAAAACACTCGCGAACGTACTCTGCGCCATTAAATTCTCAGCAACTGTCAAATTTTGGGACCATTCTCAGCAATTGTTGTATTAGTGCCCAATAAAACTGCATGGCCTGTAGTTGAGAGGGTCTTGGTGCGAGGCAAAATAGCCCGCCCTTGGTGGGTGGGATTGGGTTAGAATGTTGCAATGCAGAAGCTGCTCTCAGCATTCGTTTTATATTCTCGCGCCGCTCTCAAAATTCATGTCATATTCTCGCACGCCATCGCACACAGCAGCGAATGTGTGCGAGAGGATGAAATGAATGCTAAAGAGCGGCGTGAATATGCCATGGATTTTGAGAGCGGGTCTGCATACATTCATACATTCGCTGCTGTGTGCGATGGCGTGCGAGAATATGACCAGGGTTGCCACTAAACAAAAAATTTTGGAGCCAAATTTTCCGAGAAAAAGAGCCAAAGCTGATAAAAAAGAGCCAAATTCAAACACAACAGGAATTACATTGAAAACCGCGAACAATAAGATGTCAAAAACAAATCTTCTCCTTACCATACGAGTAGGAGGCATGGTCGACCAGAGAAATTAGTTGTAGGATAGTTCTAAAATCTTCAAATCTTGAAATCAAATATTGAATTTTTATCCAGTAACAGTAATGGTAAATTCTTTGCGAGTATGTAATTAGGAAAAACCAAATCAGTTAAAATTCAAGATCAAGTTGAAAGAAAAAGGCAAAAGAGCCATTTAAGTTGAAAAAGAGCCAAAGAGCCAATTTTAAAAGTTTTTTTTTATAAAGAGCCACAAATGGCTCTATAGAGCCAAAGTGGCACCCCTGAATATGACATGAATTTTGAGAGCGGCGCGAGAATATAAAACGAATGCTGAGAGCAGCTTCTGCACAAAGTCTAGTAATAACAGAGCAACAGAGAGCAACAGAAGCTTGAGTGACTCCGTTTAAAAGATATGCATTAAAAAACTGTGATCAAAATCGCAATATTTTTCGTTTTTTTTTTTTAGAAAAATTCCAATATTTTAGCATTTTGGTCATATTTTGAACATAAATATCGTGTAAACGGAGTCACTCAAGATTCTGTTCTTAATATCATATAAAAGAATGCACAATTACCTAAAAGACGAACCCAATTAGTTGCTCTACGATACTTAGTCTAGGAGTTATTCAAGTTTAAGTAAATATTAAAAAAAAAAAAAAAATACGAGTGTGCGTAGGACCACACTTTAGAAGTGTTAACTTCTATGGCTAGTCTAAATGTCCAAATCAATCTTAATACAGGACGATAAGGATTAATATATTTTATTTAGGAATATTCTGTTAAAGTTTATTTAATTGTTACTTATATGCACTCCCTCCAAAATGTGTTGCAATGTTTTGGAAATTAAACAATTTATCTTAAACTTATCACACAAAGATCGGACGATGGATGACTGGGATAATGTAGTTTTTAGTAAAAATAGTAGATAATACATATATAGTACCTAATAAATACATAATACATAGTTCATAGGAAAAATGTAGTATACATAGTACTTGTCGTCGGGTTGATGCAATAGTCACGAAACAGAAATTTTTGCTATTTTAAACATTGTGCAAATATGCAAAAAAGTCATATTATATTTAGCCAAAGTCACGGATCTAAATTTTTATGGGAATCCACTGGATTCATTTTGAATTTTTTCAGAACATAGTACATAATATGCAGTACATTGTATATAGTACGTAATAGATAATATATAATCTATATCTATCTATCTAATATATAATACATAGAAAATAATATAACATACCAGTAGGGAATGGAATTACTGGAAAAACTACTTCTACAGAAGCAGTTCAGTACTTCCACCCAGTACAAAAAAGGCATTACATTAACACGGCGATGGCCTAGGCTGGGAAGTACTTTTTTTCCCTTCCATTTGGAAGTACTTATACTACATTTATTACTAAACTCATAATGCAAAGTTATTATACTGTAAATTTTTATAATATAATTTAGTTGGCGTAGGCGTGAAGGGGTGGGGTAGCTTGAAGTAAAATTAAGCGATTTATATTTATATCATAAACATAAATTCAAATATATGTTTATACATTAAAGACATAAAACTTAATGGCTGAGACAACTGTGATGGTTAACAAAGAAAACGAGCAGCTACGAAGTTTTTCAACACGCTTTTTGCGCGAAATCAAACGCTTGGTCACCAAACCCATTCTCCTCTGCATTATTTGTAAGTCACTACAGAGAACACTAATTAAAGAAGTACTTCCAAATCGACTTCCCACAATAAATACCTGCGATTTTCCCTACTGGGATACTACCTCAGATATGTACGTAAAATACAGATGCCCAGTCGAATAGGCGAAACGCCGAAACGTATTCCATGTCGCCGAAAGCGATTAATCCAAGCAAAAGATTTAAATATTGCAGCCATTTAGTTGGCTAGAGCATGGCAACTTTTAGTCGAGGTCCAGCAACAGACATCAGCGATGGTCACGCGCATTTTTGGTTCGCACCCGTTTCTGGGCACTTGTGCCTATGCAGCTGGCTAGAGCATGGCAACTTTTGGTTTAGCTCCACATAGAAACAGCAGCGTATAATTCTATGTGTGCGAGGAAAAATAGCCCGCGCTTGGTGGGTGGGATTGGGTTAGAATGTTGCAATGCAGAAGCTGCTCTCAGCATTCGTTTTATATTCTCGCGCCGCTCTCAAAATTCATGTCATATTCAGGGGTGCCACTTTGGCTCTATAGAGCCATTTGTGGCTCTTTATAAAAAAAAACTTTTAAAATTGGCTCTTTGGCTCTTTTTCAACTTAAATGGCTCTTTTGCCTTTTTCTTTCAACTTGATCTTGAATTTTAACTGATTTGGTTTTTCCTAATTACATACTCGCAAAGAATTTACCATTACTGTTACTGGATAAAAATTCAATATTTGATTTCAAGATTTGAAGATTTTAGAACTATCCTACAACTAATTTCTCTGGTCGACCATGCCTCCTACTCGTATGGTAAAGAAGAAGATTTGTTTTTGACATCTTATTGTTCGCGGTTTTCAATGTAATTCCTGTTGTGTTTGAATTTGGCTCTTTTTTATCAGCTTTGGCTCTTTTTCTGGGAAAATTTGGCTCCAAAATTTTTTGTTTAGTGGCAACCCTGGTCATATTCTCGCACGCCATCGCACACAGCAGCGAATGTATGAATGTATGCAGACCCGCTCTCAAAATCCATGGCATATTCACGCCGCTCTTTAGCATTCATTTCATCCTCTCGCACACATTCGCTGCTGTGTGCGATGGCGTGCGAGAACGAGAATATGACATGAATTTTGAGAGCGGCGCGAGAATATAAAACGAATGCTGAGAGCAGCTTCTGCATTGCAACATTCTAACCCAATCCCACCCACCAAGGGCGGGCTATTTTGCCTCGCACACATATAATTATGCGCTGCTGTTTGTAAGTGGAGCTCAACTAAAAGTTTCCATGCTCTAGCCAGCTTCATAGGCACAAGTGCCCAGAAACGAGTGAACAACAAAGTGCGCGTGTCGCCAACATGTGTCCAGAAACGGGTGTAAGCAACAAAATGCGCGTGTCGCGAATTCTTTGTTTTACCCCCAGCGAAAAAGTGCCAAACGCGCCTAAAGAAGTTAACACTTCAATAAATTTTTTTCTTTCGTAAACACCCTGTATCTTAGTGGATAGTGGGGTTAGCCCCCTCTCTAGAACAATTTTTTTCTCCAAAACTAACCAGGAATCACCCCTGAAAATATTAGCCACGTGGTCCAAAAGAGGATATAGCGAACATCTGATTACCTATACAAGTTGCGAATTAGGGGGACATAAGTATCTCAAATCTTTAAAACGGCGATATCTCATGAACGGTCATTCATACGGGAAAATGCATAATACCATTTTTTGTAGATAATCGCATGATCTACAAACTTTGTAAATAATATTTTGTGGTAGGACCTGCCGTTTAGGAGATATTAGCCAAAAACAGAATTTTCTGTTTTTAGGGGGTTATTTTAGGGGTAGCGTACAACCAATTTTACGAAACTTTTTTTTAACATATTTTACTCACTAAAAACTATTTTTTTTTTTAAAAAATTTCGTGAGTTAACATTTAGTTAGAGGTCAAAACCCCTAACAAATGAACTATTTAAAAGAAATCTAATAAAATCCGTACTTCGTAACTAGACCACCTACCTCGAAAACTAGACGTGATGGATACCACATATGTTTGGAACATTTAATCTATGACTCATTACCTATTTATTCCAGCTAGCAGTTAAGAGGGTACCAAAATCGTGTAACGCAGTGTAATTTGTTGTAATATGTACTACTGTTGCCTCTGTTTGACGCGTTTTCTGCGAGCTCATTTATTACTTCTCACGCACTTCGTCAGTGGCGTAGCGTGGGGGGTGCCGAGGGGGCCATTGCCCCGGGCGGCGTAGTTGTTGGGGGCGGCGGCCAAACTGGACAGAGCAAGAGATCATGCCGGCAACATGAAGCCCTAACCATTGCCACATCCAGCACGATGTCCTGGCTGATGGTGTCTACAGGCCAAACCCAAATGGGAAGGGAAGTGAAGTGAGGTGAAGTTAGGTATCATTCCATATAAATGTATGAGAGCAAGGGCGGCGCTTTCATAGGTGAAAATGGTGCACTTGCACCGGGCCCAATTTCAGAAATTAAGATTTAAATTTTTTTTTGAAAAAGTTGGAAAAGTGATCCCATTGTCATATATTACACGGAATGCATCTTCTGTGCGTTTTACCATTGTCTTCTGCAAGGTGTGACCAATGCAATTTCATTTAGTTCGCCTGATTTTGTCGTCTATCCTTTCTTGGCTGGTAACGGTGCCTTAGGTCATGATTTGTAATTCAAATTAGTTGTACTATTATAGATTACTACTTCGGCGAGAAACACCTGGATCGCCTCTGTTCTGAAGTTTTTGAAAGCGGCTTCTATGTCCAGTAAGGCTGTTAAGTGGACTGCTTTGTTATGTAAGACTCTACCGTAGAAACCAATGCATGCAGTGCAGTAACCATCTATTATCCTTCGAAATATAAAGGATTGGAGAACGACCTAGAGACCTCCGTTATGGAGATTCGAGTTTATAGTATTATTAGTGCTGGAAATAGTTAAGGAAGTTCAGCTCATAATGAAAATCATCGGAGAGCATTACTCAGCATTAGCGGGTGAGTTTTGTGAACTTAAAGCGTAAGTAAACTCAGCACAAAAGCAAGATCGCGAAACAAATCCTGATTGGACAAAGGCAAGGGCGCGCTTTCATAGGTGCAACTGGTGTATTTGAACTGGGCGCAATTGGACAGGGCGCAATTTCAAAAAAAAGTGAAAGAAAAATTCCGTGCCTTCATTCTCAATGAGTGTTTGTGTCGTCTTTCATTTTCCTTTACTGCCATCAAAAAAAATGAACAACAATGAAGGGGGCGCAATATGTATATGGCATGCTGCACCGGGCGCAAAAAAGCAAAACGCCGGCCCTGTGTGAGAGTGACCAATTTGGAAGTAAGTGGATGTTACATCTGCTTCAGTGGAAGTTACGTCTACTTTACTTCTGCGTTACTTTTCATTTGGGTTTGGTCTTATTTCCGGACTATAAATATGAACCTTATTTCTGGACAAGGCATATGAAACACGATAGGTGTGCATTGGCAGCTGACAGCGGATTGCCAAATTGTGAATAACTCAGTCGGTTAGATTGTGGTGAAAAATTGATTCAATTGTTTATTTTCAGTTGAATTGTAGTTTTGTTGTAAGTTCGTTCGTTCGTTTTTATACAAACAGAGTGACGTTGCTCTCTTGTATGAGACTCTCAATGTGCATGGAAACAGCGATATTAAGATTCCATTCTTTTATGACGCGGGCTGTAAATGCTGAAGTTTGAGGACTCCAACAGCTGCCGCATTTGTCGTTAAAATCGCCTGTAATAGTATTGTGCTACGATGATGGGAAATGAAACCTCCAGATATTGGAAAAGAGAAGAGTTTAAGCGTCTACGAGGCTTTCTATCTAAAGACAGACTGAAATAAATTACAGAGAGAAATTACTGATTCCAGCTCTCTGGGTTTGTTAAAGTTTATAATTTAGGCCAACCTGCGTCAAAACAATTGAAAATCTCAAAATCGATTTTTTAATGCGCAGTGAAAGTCTCAAATCCTCACCACGAAAGTGGATTCGAAAAGAAAAGTGCACCTCGCCATTCCGTTCGTTTAAAGCCCCAAATCACCCGCTCATTTATATGTTCAATCACAATTCAATCCGTCTCACTACGCGACTCTTGTCCTGGTCAGATGCTATGGTGGAGTGTTATTCCCGGTAAACGAGTTTCAAAAGGGAAATTAAAATGCATGTGCGCTTGAATTTTATCCATACACGGAATGTTAATGTGTGTGGAGTTGTCATTTCCTCACCTGTGCGTAAAATTCCCATTTATTTTGGCGCGCACTTTATCGAACATTCATTAGTTACATATAATTCATTGCGTTTACATGATGCCTTGAATTCTTGGATTGAAAATTACTTGAAATTCAAGTTGGGTTTTGATTCATTGATTAAAAGAATCAATTCGAAAGTAGGGGGCAGCAAATTTATGGTTCGCCCCGGGTGGCACAAATCCACGCTACGCCACTGCACTTCGTTTTACCTCTCTTCGTAATTGGTTGATGACTTTTTCCCGGGTCGTAAAGCTCATGTTACAGACTCCCAGCAAATTCTTGCCTTCTAATGCTGCAGTTCCGCAGAAGGTTTAACGTGGATCTTCTACGATTTACAACATCGAGTTTGACGTTTCTGACTACGGCGATTTTGGGGCGAAGAGTTACTACAGGGAGACTATAAAAGGAGATATAACTCTTATGGGGAAAATTACCGGAAATGGGTGGGTAGCAGAAACTTCTAGTTCATTTTTAGCCACAGATGTCGCCTAAAGCTGACGTGCCCCACATGAAGTTAGCTGAATTTTACCAATTTCGACGATATCTTCAAAAATTGTCAGCCGAAATGCAAAAAAAAATCATTGGGAATTAATAAAAATTCATTGGAAAATCCATAAAATGGCGTAAACCTAAAATATTTTAATAGTTAACGAACTTGGCCATGAACCGGATGAACATAATCCGCCATGTTTTTTGGGGTACATGTGACTGTGGCGTCCTCATTAATCAAACGAAAAGTGACAACACGGAGTTATGTATATCTCCTTGTATAGTCTCCATGAGTTACTACTACCAAATGTCAACAATAGTTCTCCATTTGCGGCTGAGGACCACGTGATCTATATGATTTCTCGTTCCACCAGGTCTCCTTGTATTATGTATTTCCTGGTGAAAAAAAAAAATACGAGTGTGCGTAGGACCACACTTTAGAAGTGTTAACTTCTATGGCTAGTCTAAATGTCCAAATCAATCTTAATACAGGACGATAAGGATTAATATATTTTATTTAGGAATATTCTGTTAAAGTTTATTTAATTGTTACTTATATGCACTCCCTCCAAAATGTGTTGCAATATTTTGGAAATTAAACAATTTATCTTAAACTTATCACACAAAGATCGGACGATGGATGACTGGGATAATGTAGTTTTTAGTAATAAAAAAAAATTTTAAAAACCGACTTCAGAAAAAAACCCGCGATGCACAAAAAAGGATGAAATAATTGTTTGTAATTCTTAACAACATCAATCCAATAAGAATGGATCTAGAAAGAAGAATCACTTTTGAAGACGGTGCGAGGTAGTAGTTGACTTTGATTGCACTAACTCTTGCTTCGGCAATTGTTTACATTTCTTTGTTAGGCTTAATATATCACCCACATGTGTTAGCACCGTCTTCAAAAGTGATTCTTCTTTCTAGATCCATTCTTATTGGATTGATGTTGTTAAGAATTACAAACAATTATTTCATCCTTTTTTGTGCATCGCGGGTTTTTTTCTGAAGTCGGTTTTTAAAATTTTTTTTTATTTCGTGCTTTTTAGTCCATTCATTTTTTTAAATCCATTCTGAGAAGTGTTAAACGCCGCCCCGTGGAGTAAGGATAAATATCGAAGCAGGAGCTAAATAGTTTTTGCGCATTTTCGGAAGAATTTAAAAAAAAAATTTTTTTTTAATATCAAACAAAATTCTCCGAGGGAAATTAAAAGAAATATTTATTGTGAAGTCGATAGCTTACTGTACTATACTCGTCATACAATTTCATTTGATACCCATACCAAGGGCGTTGTAAAGAAAAAGGTAAGCTGCCATTTTGTGTTGGCCGCATTTTGGGTTTTGAATGTCGCTATGTGGCGTTGTTGTGTATTCTATTTGTCACACCTTTTCATTTGATACCCATGTCTGGGGTCGGGGAGCGCAATTGCAAAATTTGATTGCAGATTGTATTGTCATGCGAACTACACGTATGTGCAAAATTTGCAGTTGATCGGTTATATGGAACTGGGTCAAAATCAAGTTGCAAGATTTGTTTACACTATACACACATACAGATCAAGATAATATAAGCCATATAAAAAGTTAAGTTGCCATTGATATCGGGGAAATTAAAAGTAAACAATAAACTTCTTTGATTCTTCATCCACGTCATGGTATATTTATTTATTCGATATAAACAATAGTTTTTTGAGCTGCAAATTTCGCCATAATTTCGTTCTTATCGGCTTTTGTTCTGGAAGCAAATTTACAGACGCATTCATGTCAAAAACTTGTTTAATATGGAACAAAATTCCCCGAAGGAAATTAAAAAATAATTATTTTGTCGATATATAGAAAAAAAGCACCGCGAGCCCTTGGGATCGAACTCGCGCCCCACAGATCCCACAGACAAGAATACTAGTCTCCAGCCCTTTGCGCTATGTCAAGTAATATCGGCCGCTGACCAATATGCTAATAAATCATTTCAGAAGAAAGAAAAAGAGAAAAAGAAAAAAACCGGCGGCCCCGACCGGAATCGAACTTGTAACGCTGAATCAAGGACTCTACGCTTTTTTTTTTTTTTTTTTTTAATAAGCATTTTATTTACCTTAACATCTATCTAATATAAATTTAACTAATGCTTAAGTTAATTAATCTAGCCTATTCTAATCTATCTAACTTACTGGCCCTCAACAGGCACTCTAAATTAATCTATGTCTTAAATTATCTTATGCCTTTCGGCTAAAACTTATCTTTAGTTATATTTTATTTCAAAAAGAAAAATATTGACATTTGTAACCTTAACTCTAAGAAAAATTGTAAAAAAAACTTAGACACTATATTTGTTTTATATAAAAACTTAATACTACTTAAACCTATAACTTAGTTCTAGCACTATCTGGGCGGGGGCAGCGGAGACGATAAAATCGTCTCAGGTGACCCCCGTCCAGGCGACGGGCTTCCACAGACTCGAGTGATGCTAGAGCTCAAGTTCGTGAAAGCTCGCACCACTTACTTAGAATCTAATTAGCTTAAACACTATTCTAAACACTAAAAACTATCCGGGCGGGGTACAGCGGAGGGCCTGCCTCGGATGTACTCCGTCCAGGCGACGAGCTTCCACGGGCTCGTGTTAGCAATACTAACAAAACAAACGAAAACAGACAAACAACAACAAAACAACAGACAAACAAAACTAACAAAAGCTCGTGGTAGCTCGCACGTAAGCTTACTTAAAACTAATGTTATTACTAAGTAAAAACTATAACTAATCCTATCTAAGCCCTAAGCTAACCATTAAAACTAAATTATAAGCTAAACTAGTCTATATCTAAAGATTTTAGGGCGAATACGCAATATCTAACTGTCCTCCAGCCACCAGTACAGAGTACTTGCAGTGGAGGCGTCGCGTCTGTCTCTTCCCGAGATTCGAGTACTGAACCTCAGGAGCTCCTGAACTTCCATATCTTCATTGCTAAATCTGTAGCGTTTATCTGTCGCAGAACGATGTAGGTGGTAAAAGAGGGGCACTCCCGAACCGTCTTGGACCAATCTTTTTCTATCCAGAAAGACAAATGCCTCTGGAGGGATAAAGCCACGTTCGCAAGCAGCTCTGTGATATTCAGCGTTCGGGTAGAACGCTCCCCGAATAAGAGGATTTTCGCTCTCCGTCGCTCTAGCAATATGTCTTCGAATCAACTTGATTATGAAGTTGTCGATCCTATTAACAAATGCCTTATCGTAAAGGATGTTGTTGGCGTGAAACTTCGTGAAGCCAGATTCGGGTGTCCGATACAACCTTAAGCACGCCCTTAAGCATTGTCTTTCGAAAACCCGAAGCTTTTCCATATAAAAGGGAGATATGTTGAACCACACTGGGCAACCATAAGTTAAAATCGGTCTGACCAAGGCTTGGTAGCAGATCACCTTTACCCGAGAGCTTAGGTGTCTGCTATAAAAAAGCCTTTTAGTCATGTGAAACGCCTTGTTTGCCTTGTCAAGAGCAGCACTTACATTTCTGTTGAAATACAAGTACTGATCCAACCAAAGCCCAAGATATTTCACTTCCGATTTATGTTCTAACGCCTGTCCAGCATAGTTCGAAATTCGAAAGGTTTTCCAGTTCCTCTGCACATCGTAAGAAGCTCTGCGTAGAGGAGTCCGGAAAAGGATCGATTCGCATTTGCCAAAGTTGATCTTCAACTTCCAATCATCACTGTAGCGCTCGATGGTTTCGAAGTCACGTTGCAGGAGCGTCTGGATCACTCCAATCTTCGGCCCCGTCCTGTACACAATCAGGTCATCCGCATACGCTAATGCGAAGCGGAGTGAACTAATTAGGTCACTCGTAAAGATATTAAACAAGAGCGGCGAGTTCACTGCCCCCTGTTGCAAACCGTTTTTAATATCAAATACCTTTCCTGATGTGAAGTTCCCACTTTTAACGATGAACTTCTTCTTGGAAATCATATTATAGATCAAGTATAGCAGAGGTCCGGTCATCCCGTATCTGGCTAATTTGTAGAGAAGGCCCTCGATCCACACTGTATCGAACGCCTTCTCATAGTCGATCAAGCATGCTCCGGTACACTGGCCTTTCATTAAGTTCCAGTGTATGTCTGACACCAATTTCGACGCGGCATGAATGGTGTCATGTCCCGCCCTGAAACCGAATTGGTTATCGGGGATTATATTCTTTTCCTCAACCCATTTGGACAATGATCTATTAATTACTGATTCAAAAACCTTGCTGATATTCGGGAGCAGACTTATTGACCGAAGATTAGCAGGGTTACTTTTATCTTTACCCTTTTTGGGTATTGGGTACACCACTGCCGTCTTCCAGTGTCCTGGAAAATGGGCGTTGTTTAATGCATTGTTAAACAGAGTGGTATATATGTCTATGGCCACCAGGGGCAAATGTTTCAGGACGATGTTGGGAACACCGTCCACCCCAGACGACTTCTTATTGTTTAGACGGCGAAAAGTTAGCAGGAGATCAGTTTTCGTAGTGAGAAGAGAGTTTGCTTGTGCCTCAGGAACATTGTTCGCTGGGCAGTCTTCACTGAACTCGATGATTCTTCGGTTCTCGGATTTCCAGACCTCGATCTCATTAGTTATTCTGAAGTGGTTCAGCAGGGCCCTATTTTCAAGGTCAAAATTCGGCCGAACACAAGTGTTCACCGAATAAATTCCCTGGTAGTAGGCCCCCACTAGATCCACTTTCTCCTGCTCGTCCTCTATACAGTAATTATCGTCAACAATACTGGTTTCTTCGGGATCTATGTTCGCAGACCTCAGTAGTTCCTGGTTAGCCAGGGTCCTGAGGATACGCAACTTGTCCAACCGGTTATGTGTTTTACTCCTAAAGATTTTATTTATCTGTGGGAACATGCTCGCGCTATTAGTTTGAATAGCACGAATCTTTTTGTTCCAGTACAGATTCACAGACTGTGAGAATTGTTGTTTGAGGAGTTGTTGGAGGTTTTTCATAACCGATTTAAGAGTTACGATCTCCGGACTCTGTCTATCCTGGAACTGGCGGTGTAGGGATTTCAGTCTCGTCAGTATTCTACTTTTATGTTTTTGTAGTGCGTCGATTGTAGCGTTCTTGTAACAGTCTGTACTGTTCTTTTTCTTTGTCCGTGGTATGGTTTTGTCCATAGTCTGCACAATGAGGTTGTCCATATCTTTCAGATATGCATCAATCTCATTGTTGGTCAGATTCCTAGTTGTGGGAGGTAATAGTCCGTTATTCTGTATTGCCCTCTCCATAGCCTTCTCGAACTTTGGCCAGTGCATCTTTTGGTAGGCAAAAGGATGCACTTCGCAATATTCGAGGAGTTCCATGGAGTCGTCAGGGACTTGTACTGTTATTTCCAGTCCTTGGTGGTCGCTGTCGTACGGCACTGTCGTTAGACAGTTTGTCACGTTTGTGTTTACCCCTAGTACGGCCATCCGAGAGTCTAACAAGCATATATCCAGAAAAGAACCGCCATTTGGGTATGATGGCATGTCCGTAGCGTAAAGATTTACTTTTCGCTGAATTCTATTCTGAGCCAACCAGTCCTTCAGTTGGTTGCCCCTGATGTTAGCCGTTTGATTTCCCCATGCTTCATGGCGTGCGTTTAAATCTCCGGCCAATAAGTAAAAATTTTGCTCCGACTCCAGGTGGAGAGTTTGAAAAAGAGAGCTCATTTCCTCTATAAATAGTCTGGATTGGGAGGTTTGGGGTGCGTACGCGGCAATTATATACAGCCTTCTGCCACTAGACAGAGGGAGGTATATAACGCACGCTTCTAACACCCGAAACTTTGCGATGTCCCTGCTATACATGATCTTGTGTTTAAGGGTGGTCTTTACTAGTACTAGTAGGCCCCCAGCTTGTGTGGCATTAGGTCTATCTCTCCTAATTACCACATAATCTTTGTAATCCACTTTGTGCTTCTCGCTTAGTTTGGTTTCACTAGCAAGAAGCACATCAGGATTTTCGTTTTGCAAAAGGGTCAGCAAATTCGCCCTTCTCTCGTTTCTTATCAACGAATTGACGTTCACCGCAATGACCTTGATCGTGTCCTCCCTGCGTAAAGCCATTAAACAGCTTACCCAGAGATGGTTTCTGTCGTAAAGAAGGAATATACTAAGTCTAAACGGGCGTTTTGCTCGTTTAGTTGTTTTTGTAGCTGAGCGATTTGCCCTTGAATTGATAGGAGAACCGCTTTCAGCTCGCTGTCCCCAGAACTTGCTGCAGGCGCAGCTTTTGGGACTTGCTGTTTGGTTGTCTGGGCTCCAGCCGCCATTTGGGCGAAGGACATACCAGGTACAACTAAATTTTTAAACATTTGCCCCTTACGGTCTTGTTGGGCCTGTATTTGTTCTTTACGCGCCTTAATGCGTTGCTTGAACTCTGCATATTTAGGACATCCTCTATAATTAGCAGGATGTCCATTGGATCTGCAGAGTACACAGAATAACTTGTTTTTATCCGCGACTTTTTCCCTCCCAAGAGGGCATTCGCCTTGATTGTGGGTTTTCTCACATTTGACGCACCTAAAAGCCATTTGGCAGTTAGCTGCGGCATGTCCAAACCTTTGGCAGCGCATACATTGCAGGATGTCTGCTTTTTTATTTATTTTCTCCCAAGTTACAACATGGAAGTTGAGATACCTAATATTTTTTAGGTTATCCAAACGACTATCGGGAGTTAATTGGACCAAGAATATCGGAAGCTGCCTCTTAGTAGCACGCGAATAGCTCGTATTGAATTTTTTAACTGCGGAAAATTTCAAATTTTCTACCGCGAGAGACTGGAGTTCGTTCAAGAGCACCTGAGTGTCACAATCGGGGTCGAGACCTTTCAAGAGGACACTTTGCAATTTTTCACTTTTTGCAGTATATGTGAAGAATTGGGTATTCGCCCTTTCCAGAATGCTTCTCATTTTTTTAAAATCTTCGAAATTACTTAAAACTAGAGCGTGTTTAATACCGCTAAATCTTTTTACATAAAAGTTGGTATGCTTTAATACCTGTCTAGCTATTCTGATTGTGTCAGCAGGTTGCTGATGAAAAATATTAATAGGTGGTACCTTATCTTTTTTTTGTTGTTTTTGCTGCTGCTGGGGTTGTTGTTGTTGTTGTTGCTGCGGCGCTCGCTGCGGCGCTTGCTGTTTTAATTCTTGTTGTTGTTGTTGCTGCTGGTTTGCTCCTACTTTTGGCTTAGGCAGTCTAGGAAAGTTTTTTTCCTTCACCTCATCGATTAGTTTTTGTAGTCTGGCTTCATCTTCATCATTTTCAGTAGCCAGCTCTTTAAAGCTATTACCCAGGCCTTTGTACTTGCCTGGGTCGGGGTCGTAGGAAGACGACTCTGCATCTGAGTCTGTCATCACTACGGTGCATGTAACCGTGGTTCCAGACCCGGACGCCGTTGGACTTTGCTTTTTGCCAGCTTTGGCTCGCTGTACGAGATTTGGCATGATTTTTATTTTACGCCGCCGTTTGTGTACGCCACGACGTTCATAAGTTTCTTCACCGTCACTGTTTATAATTTTTTTTGCCTTCTTGGTCCTTATCTTTATTTTTCTGCAATGATTTTGCATCACTATCACTAGTGCCCGCGGCACTTTTCATTTTTTCCGTTTGAGACATGCCACTTTCGTGTACATGCTCTGCACTAAGTCTTTTGTCTATTGCCTCGTTTATTTTTTTTTTCTATCGGTTTTTGAAATTTATTATGATATTTAATCTTCTAATGAAAAAAATACAAAACTTTGTCACGCACTGGAGTTAAACCGTAAGCAATATAGCACTGGGTATCTTCACGACCTTTGATCTGCAGGCACAGTCTGTCTGCTCTTGGCAAGAGTACAAACGAGACTCAAGGACTCTACGCTCTACCCACTCCGCCACCGGGCTGCTGGCAGATTGACAACAATAAAGTAATTTGTTCGGTGCCCATGAAATGTTTAGGTGAACTTTCACAGGTTGAATTTTAACAGTTTTTTCTGCCTAACTTCGAACTCCGTTATCAGATTTTAGAAAAAATTTAACGGGACCACCGTGGGAAGCTCCCCCTTCAAATGAACCAAAAAAAAAGCAAAAAAGTTATTGGGTTACAAAGTTATGCGTGAACAGGACCACAAAATACCTACACGTCGAATTGAGTAACCTCCTCTTTTTTTGAAGTCGGTTAAAAATAGTAGATAATACATATATAGTAATAAATACATAATACATAGTTCATAGGAAAAATGTAGTATACATAGTACTTGTCGTCGGGTTGATGCAATAGTCACGAAACAGAAATTTTTGCTATTTTAAACATTGTGCAAATATGCAAAAAAGTCATATTATATTTAGCCAAAGTCACGGATCTAAATTTTTATGGGAATCCACTGGATTCATTTTGAATTTTTTCAGAACATAGTACATAATATGCAGTACATTGTATATAGTACGTAATAGATAATATATAATACATAGAAAATAATATAACATACCAGTAGGGAATGGAATTACTGGAAAAACTACTTCTACAGAAGCAGTTCAGTACTTCCACCCAGTACAAAAAAGGCATTACATTAACACGGCGATGGCCTAGGCTGGGAAGTACTTTTTTTCCCTTCCATTTGGAAGTACTTATACTACATTTATTACTAAACTCATAATGCAAAGTTATTATACTGTAAATTTTTATAATATAATTTAGTTGGCGTAGGCGTGAAGGGGTGGGGTAGCTTGAAGTAAAATTAAGCGATTTATATTTATATCATAAACATAAATTCAAATATATGTTTATACATTAAAGACATAAAACTTAATGGCTGAGACAACTGTGATGGTTAACAAAGAAAACGAGCAGCTACGAAGTTTTTCAACACGCTTTTTGCGCGAAATCAAACGCTTGGTCACCAAACCCATTCTCCTCTGCATTATTTGTAAGTCATTACAGAGAACACTAATTAAAGAAGTACATACTTCCAAATCGACTTCCCACAATAAATACCTGCGATTTTCCCTACTGGGATACTACCTCAGATATGTACGTAAAATACAGATGCCCAGTCGAATAGGCGAAACGCCGAAACGTATTCCATGTCGCCGAAAGCGATTAATCCAAGCAAAAGATTTAAATATTGCAGCCATTTAGTTGGCTAGAGCTTGGCAACTTTTAGTCGAGGTCCAGCAACAGACATCAGCGATGGTCACGCGCATTTTTGGTTCGCACCCGTTTCTGGGCACTTGTGCGTATGCAGCTGGCTAGAGCATGGCAACTTTTGGTTTAGCTCCACATAGAAACAGCAGCGTATAATTCTATGTGTATGGGTTTGGTGACCAAGCGTTTGATTTCGCGCAAAAAGCGTGTTGAAAAACTTCGTAGCTGCTCGTTTTCTTTGTTAACCATCACAGTTGTCTCAGCCATTAAGTTTTATGTCTTTAATGTATAAACATATATTTGAATTTATGTTTATGATATAAATATAAATCGCTTAATTTTACTTCAAGCTACCCCACCCCTTCACGCCTACGCCAACTAAATTATATTATAAAAATTTACAGTATAATAACTTTGCATTATGAGTTTAGTAATAAATGTAGTATAAGTACTTCCAAATGGAAGGGAAAAAAAGTACTTCCCAGCCTAGGCCATCGCCGTGTTAATGTAATGCCTTTTTTGTACTGGGTGGAAGTACTGAACTGCTTCTGTAGAAGTAGTTTTTCCAGTAATTCCATTCCCTACTGGTATGTTATATTATTTTCTATGTATTATATATTATCTATTACGTACTATATACAATGTACTGCATATTATGTACTATGTTCTGAAAAAATTCAAAATGAATCCAGTGGATTCCCATAAAAATTTAGATCCGTGACTTTGGCTAAATATAATATGACTTTTTTGCATATTTGCACAATGTTTAAAATAGCAAAAATTTCTGTTTCGTGACTATTGCATCAACCCGACGACAAGTACTATGTATACTACATTTTTCCTATGAACTATGTATTATGTATTTATTACTATATATGTATTATCTACTATTTTTACTAAAAACTACATTATCCCAGTCATCCATCGTCCGATCTTTGTGTGATAAGTTTAAGATAAATTGTTTAATTTCCAAAATATTGCAACACATTTTGGAGGGAGTGCATATAAGTAACAATTAAATAAACTTTAACAGGATATTCCTAAATAAAATATATTAATCCTTATCGTCCTGTATTAAGATTGATTTGGACATTTAGACTAGCCATAGAAGTTAACACTTCTAAAGTGTGGTCCTACGCACACTCGTATTTTTTTTTTGGAACATGTTAGTTACATCGAATACTATACGAAATGGACATTTTCTACCTCTAGCAACCGCCGCTACGTAAGTTATCGGCCCTTATGTCAAAAACTTACCATTTTGGTCGTTCTTTCTAAATATAGATGCGTATATCTCGGCATGTGTAGGTCCGAAAAAATCGAAAAAATAGAGGTTGTTTGTTATGATATTGGCTACCAGCAGTTACAATATGAAACTTTTATGTCCACACATAACCTCAAAAAAATTCAAAAACTGAAGAAACTACTAAATTTTGGTTTTTTGGTGATAACTTCGGATATTTTTCGTGAAATTTGATGAAATTTTCAAAAGTTATACTTTATAATGAGAACAATAACTGGTTAAAATTTCAAGCCAAAATATCTAATACAAGGCTCAAAAATTGACTTCAAATTTGAAAATTGATTGGCCTATCAGTTTTGTGCATCGCTTCGTATGAGGTTCTTACTTTTTTTAAAGTGTAGCTTCTTTTATGCACTTTTGATGGTGAAAAAGAAAAATTTTTAAACTTGAAGAAAAGTGAAAAAAATCGAATCGACAATCGACAATTTTTGCATTTTTTCGTCAAATTTTTAGAAAAATTTGAGCTTTTTTTGGCAAAGCTCAATTTCTATTGTATTATTAATTCAATTTTGACATATGATGATCGAAAAATTGACTTTTATCAAAAACTGTGTATTTTTTCTAAAAAAATTGACGAAAAAATGCAAAAATTGTCGATTGTCGATTCGATTTTTTTCACTTTTCTTCAAGTTTAAAAATTTTTCTTTTTCACCATCAAAAGTGCATAAAAGAAGCTACACTTTAAAAAAAGTAAGAACCTCATACGAAGCGATGCACAAAACTGATAGGCCAATCAATTTTCAAATTTGAAGTCAATTTTTGAGCTTTGTATTAGATATTTGGCTTGAAATTTTAACCAGTTATTGTTCTCATTATAAAGTATAACTTTTGAAAATTTCATCAAATTTCACGAAAAATATCCGAAGTTATCACCAAAAAACCAAAATTCAGTAGTTTCTTCAGTTTTTGAATTTTTTTGAGGTTATGTGTGGACATAAAAGTTTCATATTGTAACCGCTGGTAGCCAATATCATAACGAACAACCTCTATTTTTTTCGATTTTTTCGGACCTACACATGCCGAGATATACGCATCTATATTTAGAAAGAACGACCAAAATGGTAAGTTTTTGACATAAGGGCCGATAACTTACGTAGCGGCGGTTGCTAGAGGTAGAAAATGTCCATTTCGTATAGTATTCGATGTAACTAACATGTTCCAAAAAAAAAATTTTACTCTCGAGACAATTCCTTATGTTTTGCTCATCTGACTCCACTATAAATAAATGAAATAAAATGAAATGAAATTTGGCAACAGAAACTAGTTCGGCAAGCATTTACTTTCATTTCATTTACTTGAGGCTTCCCGCCTCCAGTATGAAGGCGCAGAGAACTAAACCTGCTGTTTTTGAGCCAGTAAGGTTGGTAAAGGGAAAAAGGAGCTATAGACTCTAATTCAAAGCCACCAAAACCTTCTAAGCCAGTTGCTTCAAGAGAAGCAGATCCCTCAATTGCACACGAGCAGATACCCAGTACCTCTACGGAGGCTAACAAAACCGCTAGAGGCTCCGGCTCTAAGGGCGCTCCACCAGCAAAGGTGAAGTATCAAGAGCAAGGCAGCGCCCTAAGAATCCTCACTCGATTCGAGGAAGTTGCGGAGGGTGAACTCACGGGAGGCAACAAGCCTCAATAAGGTGGGCGACGCAGGTTATCAGTGAACATTCTTAACAAACTGACAACTAACCTGGACCAAAGCCTCAGAGGACCCTTGAGGCACTGAATCACCCTGAGGCTAAGCGTGGTAGGCAAAGTAAAAATCTACTTCCTCCTACTACTAAGACTTATAGCCAAGTGCTAAAAGGTCAGATCACACGGCACTACATATTTTGCCTGTTAAATGGAGGAAAATTGAGGTCAGGCTCGCCATGTTATTCTTCCTAATTGGAGTAATCAACTGGAAAAGTGGAATGCCAGTCTAGTGGGATTTTACATTTCTGACTTCTGGCGAAAAAACAAAAACAATTTCAAGCACGAACTAAACATGAACTGAACTTTAGCTGGTGAAGTCACTTATGTGAGTTGAACTGGGCATTATTTTACTGAGGTCGGTGAGGCCCTGGCATTAAGCTCTAGTTTAACTCAGACAAAGCTTTACTTTCATATTTCAGGCAATTATCTTGGTAACCTAAAGTATGCCCACTAGACTGATAAGTACTCACTAGACCGATTCTAGTTCGATTTCAGAGTTTTTTGTTATGTGGCAGTGCTAAGCTCAGGAATCACCCTTTGTACTACATTATCTGGCACGTGTTTCTCTTGTATCGCACCTGAAAGAGCAACGCAGGGTACCGTCGTCAGCGAAGCTGAGAAGTGGGTTAGAGGGGATTGAACGTAGGTCATTTGTAAAAATAAGAATTAGGGCAGGTTATAAAATTTACCCCTAAGGGTGGTATGCGGATTTAACATCATCCAATAGCACCTTGATTGAACGGCCGGAAAGGAAACTCTCGATCCATTTCTGTAGAAGTGAGTCGACTCCAATAGTTTTGAGTTTAGCTAACAGAGCTGAATAGCAAACTCTATCGAGAGCCTTGGAGATATCCAGAGCAACCAGACTAGACTTACCAGATCCATGCAGACTTCGGCTGAGGTGTTTTGTAAGACAAACTAAAAGATCGCCAGTGGATCTTTTTTGTCGGAAGCCATACTGTCTGTCGTTTATGAGTAGGTTGGATTCTAAATATCCCAAAGGCTTTTTGTTGATTATTGTCTCCATGGTTTTGGAGAGAATAGAAGTAATTTCTATTGGGCGGTAGTTTGAGGGAAGGCTGGAGTCACTTTTTTCGGTATGAGCTGAATATGGTCAAGTTTCCAAGAGTCTGGATAAACTTCGGAGAAGTATGATAAGGCAAAAGCTTTGCGCAGAGATATAGCTAAAGGTGAGGCGCATTGTTTTAAGACGATAGCGGGTATATTTTCGGGTCCAGTGGATTTGTTGACATCGAGCTCCTTGAGGCACCTGTACACCTCGCGAGTCCTGAAGAAAACCCTGTCCATTAGATGAGCGTTGTGCTCGAGAATCATTTTTGGTTAAAAAAGAATTTGAGGCAAACAGGTTAAGCAGCATTGAACGGAATTAGTAGTAAGTTGGGAGACCGTATTGGTAAAACGAAACTCGTGTTAAAAAATATAAAGTTTTTGACACTGGCCTAGTTGTTATTCATATATTCACGCTGAAATTCCCAATTTTTTCGCCCTCCACTCGAGGGAAATCGATGATGATCGAGGAGCAATGATTTTTCCTCGAAGGGGCCGCCATTCCTTATGACAAGGCGCGAATGAGCAAGGCGCTAGATTGTTTGTGTGGGCCTTACAGGACAGTCCACACGGGGTCCACATGCGATGGTTGGGCGAAGTTCATAGGGTCCCTATCTGCACCTTCTCCTATGATAGTCGGGTATAGCCCCATTACAAAAGAATTTAAAACCATATATGTATAAATCATCAGGCAGCTAGCAATTCAATTAACCGATTAACTATGCGGGGAGCACGCCCACCCACAATGATTATGATTATAGAAGAGCAATATGTCGAAGTGAGGGTTACATGGCATTAAGGGCCTCTAACCTAAAGAAACAAGGACACAATCATGTATGCATTGAAATAAAAGATTGGAGTAGTCTTGAAATTAAAAAAAAACGTGTTGATTGGCCACCAACAAACTTTGCAACCTAGCACTCTTTTGTTGACGAATAAATATTTTCTGAGAAACCCGCTAACTGAATGAATGTAGTTGAAAAATATTTTAAATAGTTTCATAATATTGCATACTCTCCAACATCTTCATCTGCTTGATTAAACCATAATTGTAGAGGTAATTCTACCGTTCTCTCTCCCTGAATCTTCAATCTCTCTAGAATTAGTTTACTGCGTGCACCCTTAAAATAAAATGATAACTAAATGTTGAATTAAAAACGAACATATACCAAACCTACCGCCAGTACATGAGTATCTTTTAGTTGTTTCACTTGTAAACCCACTGTAAAAAAACTAAAAATATTTTTAAGTACGTTCATCGTGAATTCATCATCGAATTCGTAATTAACAAATTGAAGCACTGCCAAGAGAGTATCACCAGATAATATGGGTATAAGGAAAAGATTATTTATATTGATATTTAATGCGAGGAGAAATTCATTCGTTATCCTCTTGTCATTATCCTCCAATGTCACTTTAAGCATTTCCTTGGTACTAGCGATTTGTTTAACAAATCTTAAACTGTTTGTTAATCTATAAAATAAAGGAATATTGTTTTGTTTTTGAAAAAAGAAAACCAAAGTCGCTATTATATTACTCCTTGACTCTTCGATGAGTGAGTGGTGTTCCATAGTAAACATCCAAAGAATTTCCCGGGTCCAATTTATACAAAAGAACCTCTTCAGCTCTCACAACACGTTTTATAATTCGCTAAATCGATAATTATAAACATTCAAAAATTCCAAACATATTGTTTAAAAATATTACAAATAATGTTGATGTATAGCCTACAAAATTGATTTTGTCAAAAATATAACGACTGAGGTTATATGAGCGATTTTCGAAGATGTGTCCTATGTATTTTTGATGTGCGGCTTTTATCGACTGCTCTAGTACAATTCCCATCCAGAAAGCAGTGCATTTGATAATTCCAATTATAAACTACAAATATTATTTAGAAATCAATTAAGTATTAAGTTGTACAAAATTTTAGTGAAATTAATTAAAGATATTTTACAATTGATATAATCGAGAAGACCGAGAAAGGGGCAAGAATGGATTTCAAATATATTGGATTTTAAAAAGTTTAAACTTTACGGCTTAAGTTAAAATTTCTTACAGCATATATGTACATATGTATGTATCTATTAGTCTAAATGCCAAACAACTCGATCGAAACTTGGATTAAGGGCACCTAGTCTACCAACTTTTCCTCTGCGAAAATTCATGAAACCGCGGCTCTTTCCCTCCGGGTTGAGGATCGTCCATTAATTGCGTGAGGCGTCTAGAGGGAGGGGGTCGAGCCGAATCTCACCCAATTTCACGTGGGGAGAGAGGGGGGTTGTACTTGCAGTCTTGTCTTGTTTCGCACATTTAGCAAGACCAAGAGCAAGAACAAGGCTAAGTTATGCTTGCAAGAACAAGAACAAGAAAGACTGAACAAGAACAAGACAAGAACAAGACTAGAGATTAGTCTTGTCTTGTTCTTGCGTTTGCTCATCACTAATATTAAGAGGTCTAGGTACAGTAACCAGAAGGATGCGAGGTCCCAGAGGATCTGTAGCTTCAGTGACCGCGGAACAATAACTATTCTAGGGCACGAGGGTGATAACGAGACCGGCCGGCGTAGAACTTGACTCTGTCATTAGAACGTGGGAAGAAGGATTTAAGGTGCCACCATCACGAATGGTGGCTGGACGACTTCGACCATTCCTACGACTTTTGCGACACGCCCGGCCGTTAGCCGCAGATGGAGAACTACTCTTGAGGATGTCAGGAGTTTCAGGGGAGCAAACACTGGAAGCGACCACCATTTGGTAGTAGCAACTGTTCGCCTTAAAATCGCCACAATCAGAAACGTACAACGCGATGCTATAAACCGTAGACGGTTCAACGTCGACCTTCTGCGGGAGAGCGGTAAAAAGCGGGAATTTGCTGGCAACCTACAACAAATATTAAACCAGCACAACGTTTCTGACGACACAAATATTGAAGAGCTGTGGAGTAGAACAAAGGGCGCAATATTAACGGCTGCGGAAATGAGCATCGGTTATGTCCCAAGAAACCAGCAACACTGGATCTCGGACACAACCTGGCAAAAAATAGAACGCAGAAGGGCCCTAAAAAATAACGTAAACTCTACAAGCGACCCCGAAAGACGTTACCAACTGGAACGGGAATACTCCCAATTACACCGGGAGGTAAAGAGAAGTGTCCGGCGTGATAAAAGGCAGCAGATAAACGAGCTCGCAGAAAAAGCGGAAAACGCGGCAAACACAGGCAACAGTAAGGTGTTGTACCAAATTACTAAACAGCTCTCGGGAAAGCACTCTACTAAAAAGCATGCCGTTAAGAGTGCGGATGGAAGGCTGCTGTGCAGCGACGAAGAGCAACTCCAAAGATGGAGAGATTACTTCTTCGCCGCCCTGAATGGTACACTTACACAGGAACCTTAGGAAAACAGCAACAATGCACAGCCAATAAGAATCACCACCCGGGCCCCATCCAAGACGGAAATAGTAACCGCAATTCATGCGATGGCCAATGGTAAAGCAGCTGGGAAAGATGGCATCCCGCCAGAATTGTTGAAAGCCGATTCAAGCCTCATAGCAGATGTGCTTCAGCCAATCCTGGAAATAGCATGGAACACCTGTACCTTTCCGGAGGATTGGACGGAAGGTATCATAGTCAAAATACTAAAAAAGGGGGACCTAACAATATGCGACAACAGGAGTAGCATCTATTTACTATCTACAGTGGGCAAAATTTTGTCTCATACATATATTACTATATAGGTTAAGTAAGGCAGTAGACCGAACGCTTAGGAGGCAGCAGGCCGGATTCAGGAACGGCTACTCATGTATTGATCATATCAACACCTTACGAATAATAGGGGAGCAGTCTACTGAATTCCGATCCCCCCTTTACCTTGCTTTCGTAGATTATGAGAAAGCGGTCGACTCGACTCGGTCAATAGGAGCTTTATATGGCAGGCACTACGGCGACGTGGACTGCCTGATAAAATAATAGAATTGATAAAAGCCCTATACAACAATTCCAAATGCAGAGTTCTCCATAATGGAAAATTATCCGACAGCTTCGAGGTGAGCTCAGGAGTACGACAAGGATGCCTACTCTCGCCTTTACTATTTCTTATAGTAATAAATGACATCCTTGTCGGCGCTCTAGATAGTAGATAGGGTTTATTATACCGCCTTAAGGATCTCGACTACGCCGATGATATCTGTTTGCTGGCCCACAGACACCAGGACCTCAAAAACATGATTAACAATTTGGCAACAGAAAGTAGTCCAGCAGGCTTAAGGCTAAATCCAACTAAAACTAAAGAAATGCGGATAAATGCAAACACCATTGAACGGACTGCGCTGAATAACCGTGACGTGGAACTGGTGGATAAATTCTGCTACTTCGGTAGTATTATTACCGAAAATGGCGGTGCAGAAGAAGATGTCAGTTCCAGAATAAATAAAACAGGAGGCGCATATGCATGCCTGTTCCGCATATGGAGATCAACGGAGATCTCAACTAACACCAAATTGCGGCTGTTCAGCTCCAACGTTAAGGCAGTACTTTTGAACGGTTGCGAAACATGGAAAGTCACCCAATTCATCACAGGGCGCCTACAAGTCTTCATCAACAGATACCTGCGTCGTATCCTAAAAATCCGCTGGCAGGATAGAATTTCAAACGAAGAACTATGGCGCCGTGCCGGCCAAGAAAGGATAGACGACCAAATCAGACGAAGGAAATGGAATTACCTTGCGACGCGAAAACGAAAATCTAGCCAAACAGGGCCTCGACTGGAATCCGCAAGGATCCCGTCGAGTCGGAAGACCTAGAACAACGTGGAGGAGAACCTTACTAGCAGAAGCCGCAACAACTGGGAGATCCTGGTCGGAGCTGAAAGCTGTCGCGCAAAACAGAGTCCGCTGGAGGGCAACTGTTTCCGCCCTATGTCCCATGATGGATTAAAGGAGCGCAATGATGATGATGATGAAGGAGAAGCAGCCGTGGCAAGGTGAGGAAAGAAGTTATTCCCCTATCAGCAGGGCGCCACTACCGCCTCAGAGGAAGCGTTTTTCCCGTCGAAGACGCTTTCAAATTTTGAAGACAGAGTTGATGGCATTGTGATTCTGAACCACTGCTGTAGACAATGATTCAATATCTGCCCGAACACGCTTCGTAATTATCTTAAAATGATCCATTATAGGATGAAGAGAAGCCAGGACGAGGATCCCCCAATGACAGGATGTAGGATCTCCGAATGAATGTCATCAATCGAGTCTGAAGCCGTTGCCACCCAATTTCCAATTTCTTTAAGTTTTCCCATCAAGGAACCCGAGCTGGCCGTAACAGAAGACATGGTATCCGACAGAGTCAACCCGGACGTTGATAGCCTAGACGTCACAGGCAAGTATCTGAAAATGTGAGATGTTGCCGTACAAGGAGTTAAGACGACCAATAACTTTCCTGACCATCGAGAAAAACACCAGAGATATCTGTCATCAGTCTCAGGATATGGCAGTTTCTAATGTCAGAGCATTCGTTACAAGTAGAACCTCTAGGGGCCGACGAATTGCAACTGACACGAGAATTGGGGCAGGTGGAATGAAAAACGCCACCACAAACACCATCACAAGACAGGCCATCTCGGACAATTTCCGAAGATCATAAACATTTCAATCTGGTCCGTTGTGTTCCGATGCGTAAAATATAATTGAGGTTTAAGTCTTCATCACTCAGTCAGACTGAGTAATGGTGTGTCTTCATCGGGCCGTGCCTGACGACCTGGTATGAAGGCCCATGAGCCGCCAGCGGACCGTGTGAACGGGGTTTTTATTGTATGGCCTCCATCGAGAGGTATCAGCCGATTAGACCTGAAAAGCCAAAATAGTGCTGCGAACCGGAGTGAAGAGACTACGGATAGGATGCAAACTAGACGATAGATCAGCATAAGTTGGAAGTAGTTGACAATTGTATATACTTATGTTGAACCGTGAAAGCACAGAAAAGTCTCCACTGATGAGAAAATAACAAATTGACAAGAAAATAACAAAACAATTGTAAAATACCTTCATACAAGTAACAAACCTCACTATATTTTTTCGAATCATCTTCTCTATAAAGTTCCACAACCCCCAGTACATCACTATTGGAATTCATAATTGGCACGCATATAACAGATGCGGCCTTACCATGTCCAACCTTCACATTTTGTTTCCATTCCTCGCCCATTTTTGCAACGTCGTCTATTATATATATTTCTTTAAAGTAAGCAGCAACACCGCAGACATTACCAGGGTAGGCTACGATTATCCAATTGTTGCCATATCACAAACAACATACAGAAATGAAAAAAAATGTTACCAATTGATATTTGACATGGCTCATAGCTTTCTGCATTTTCTTTAGCGTAAAGCTTTTCTGTATTTAAATCTGCCCAATAAAAGAATATTTTGTCACTTTTTGTCAGTTTTTTCCAAACTTCAAGTTCTTGAAACCAAGTCTTCCTAAATGGATATTTTACATCGCGTTGTAGTAATCTTATGGCATTTCGTAAATTGTTCTGCAAAATTAAGGAGTATTTTTTAGAGAAAATTAAAATAGAAAAAATTGTTTTTTACCTCAGTTGTGTCAGTCTGCTGCATATTAAAGAAATATTAAAATATTTTAATATTTTATTATAAAAACTAAAAAAATATTTTAAGTATAAACTTGTAATACAATACCTACAAAATATGCATTTATAAGTTTACGTCAGTGTCAACGGAAACTGGGTGTGAAATTTTTATTTAAAAACACACAGTAAAGCCTAGTATCCTGTTCGTGCGGAATTCAGACTCCCCTTTAAAATGCATGTAAAAAAAGTGTGCGGAATTCAGGTCAGAGGCCGGTCTGAATTCCGTTCATAAGCCTAGTATCCTGTTCGTGCGGAATTCAGACTCCCCTTTAAAATGCATGTTAAAAAAGTTTGCGGAATTCAGGTTAGAGGACGGTCTGAATTCCGTCCACAAAGTTTAGTATCCTGTTCTTGCGGAATTCAGACCTGTAAATGAGCTTTGTACTCTAGAAAATAGATATCTTTTTTTCTGAGTGGAGACTTTTCATTTCATTTTCCGCAGGATACTTAGCTTCAAGAAATGTATTTACTATTTTCATGAGCGGAAATTTTGACGTTTACTTTTCGGAGGCATACGAGATTGAAAAATGTAACATAGTACGATAAGTACGAGGATATATGTATGTATAGAACATGCATCTTTGATAAAATTTCCTTTGCTTTTTTCCAAATAATGGATTTACCCGATAGGCAAGCAATTTTCTCAACTCATCATAAAGCCGCAGAAGCATTTTCAAATTGTCCAACTGTCAGGTCTACATTGTCTACATAACTCTCCCAGCTAAGCGGAATTCAGACAAATTATATGGATTTTCTACAGAGCGGAATTCCGCACGAACAGGATACTAGGCTATAAAGTTTAGTATCCTGTTCGTGCGGAATTCAGACCCGTAAATGAACTTTGTACTCTAGAAGAAAGATGGCGTTTTCTCTGAGTGGAGACTTCACGTTTCATTTTCCGCAGGACACTTAGCCCAAGAAATATATTTTCTATTTTCATGAGCGGAAATTTTGACGTTTACTACTATCGAAGGCATACGAGATTGAAAAGTGCAACATTAGCAAATGAACACGTCAAATACAAATAATTTTATTATAATTTATGTTTTTTACATAAAATCTTCTCTTGATTTATTTTACTTTCTTTTAATTTAAAATGCTTGTCCAATTTATAAGTACGAGGATATATGTTCAGAACGTGCATTTTTGATAAAATTCTCTATCAATTTTCTTTTTTCCAAATAATAGAATTACTCGATATGCAGGCAATTTTCTGAACTTATTTATTTTGTTTTAATACCGCAGAAGCGCAATAAAGGACAGTGCAATAATTAATTTGAAATTGTCCAACTGTCAGGTCTACATTGTCGACATAAGTCTCCCAGCTAAGCGGAATTCAGACTAGTTATATGGATTCTCTACAGAGCGGAATTCCGCATGAACAGGATACTAGGCTTAAAATCTTAAACCCAAAGAAGATGTTTTCATCTTCAGAATCAGATATGTATGTATGATGAATGATAAATTAACCGGATAAAAATAAAACTCGCACGCTCCTAGTTTGCAAAAGGCACGTACGCACGGCGTCAAATCGCCTGTATGGCACACACGCTTGTACTTCATCATCATAAATAGTTATTGGCTGTGGCTTCTTGTAGCACCCTCCTCCAGAACTTATGGTGCCTGGCTTGAAGCCTTTAATTCCTTATACCTAGGGTTTGATGATTTCCACGACGAGCTTAGAGCCCCCCCAACTAAATTTTTCAGCAACACAATGCCGTTGTTCATTGGGCAAGGATCGTTGAAGGATGGTTCCGGAACACCGAAACACAGACCGAAGCACAGACCTGAACTACTTATCCGTGACCGTGCCTGAATCTAATTGAAAATCTTTGGGGAGCTCTAGTGTGACGTGTGTCAAATATCAAGCTATTGGTATCGACTCAGTTCTAAGGAACTGGATTAAGAGCTTTCTTTCTGGCCGTTCAATCAAGGTAGTATTGGATGGCGTCGAATCCAACCCTCATTCCATTTCGGCCGGCGTTCCACAAGGGGCGATTCTCTCACCTACTCTCTTTCTTATATTCATTAATGATCTGCTCTCAATCCCCTCCAATCCACTTCATAGTTTTGCCGATGACGGTACTTTGCGTTACTCATACCCCTCCGGACAACACAGGACAAGCAAGTGCCAGACCTTGTCTCTTAGAACGTAAACTCATGTCCAACTCTCTTAACGCGGACATTAAACTCATTCTTAATTGGGGCCGCAAGAACCGTGTCGAGTTCAATAAAACCAAAACCAAGTACTGTCTATTCTCCACTAAAACCTGAACCAACCTTCCCTCCATTTCAGTGGGCGAAGATAATATAACTGCTGATCCATATCTTAACATCCTCGGCGTGACTCTATCCAACGATTTGCGTTGGAATAATCACATACTCCAAGTCACCAAACAAGCGTACCAATGCCTCGGCTTCCTTAAGAGATGCAAGTTTCTCCTTCATCCTACTGCCTTGGCTACAATCTACAAGTCCTACATCCGGCCACGCCTTGAGTACAACTCGTATATCTGGGCGGGCGCCCCTAAAACCACCTTGGTTTGGCTAGACAAGGTGCAACACCGCGCCATCAAACACATTGGCGATAGCACCCTTTGCATTGATCCTTTAAGCCACCGTAGGAATGTAGCAGCGCTCAGCAAGTTTTACCGCTATTTTCATAGCGACTGCTCCACTGAAATCAAAAACCTCCTGCCTACACCTCAATTTTTCTCCCGCAACACAAGACTAGCCAACTCGGTTCACCCCTTCACCCTTCAGCCCTCCCCTTCACGCACATTACGTTTTAGCAGTTCGTTTATAAATAGAACAACTCGATTGTGGAACTCTCTTCCGCAGTCGGTGTTTCCGAGCTCATATAACATCTCAGAGTTCAAACGCAAGGTTCATCGACATCTAATCATGCACCCTCCAGACCCTTAACCTATCCTATCTCATCTTTCCTTCAGATCAAGCTTACTACTATACATTGCACCATGACTTGTAAGACATGACGGACCAGTAGTACAAAGGGTGACTCCTAAGCTTCTTCTTGCCACAAAAAAAAAATCAATGCATCGAAAGCGGATTTGAAATCGATGACAATGACGACAGTTCGTTTACTGCAACGAATTCTTTCTTCCATTCGCTGAGGGAGTACGAATATTTCATCAATACATCCTCGCTGTGGTCTAAATCCCGCTTGTTTCCGGAGCCTCGATTGTATGATTTTCGTAAATATTTAACCGACGATCGAAAGGAGGCTAATACCGCGATAATTTTTGCATTCCCGCCTGTCGCTTTTCTGCCAAAATCCAGAAGAAATAACATTCCAATACAAACCAAAGCCATCAAACCGAAACGCAGAGAGCAGCAGGAGCAACCCTAATTAAGGAGTCTCAGCTCGTAGAAGCCGAGACAATCTCCGGTGGTGTCTCCCAGGTACCCCCCGAGAGGAATACCAGCTACCAATCTCAAGACGGGCCAAGGTAAGATAACAACCTCAAAGTTTTGGAGACCAATGACAACCGGACGACCAATAGCGTGCACAGCGCCTTCAAGTTGACGAGGAGCTCAGCCTCGATCACCCACTAATGACCGAAGAGAAGAGGTCCATAAAGGAACTATTTCACGAATACGCAGACATATGTTATACATATATTTCGGTGGAACATTCGTGGTAAATGCGTTAGAATTTCACCAGAGCTGCTACATTCATGGGGTGGCTTAATGAATCAATTGTGGAGTAAACGGCGCCGTCATCTTTGCATGAACCAAAGGCGGTTTGGAATTTGCATTACTTGATTACTGTTAAGGCCCCCATACACGGTCAAATTGGATGTATATCGAAGGGCTAATGTACAACCAAAACTATCGATTGTGGGCCGGTCGGCCGATCAAAACTCATTTCGCTTATGGGTTTGATGAAATTCTGGATGATGTAGTCACCTTTGAAAAAAATGTCCTAAATTTAGTTTTATTACATTTGTAACTGTCTTAAACAGACTTTTTGTCTATTTTTATGATTTTTTTTAATAATAATATTTAATTAACTTATATTAATTATTTCTTTTATTAATATTTTTCCCATTGAACTATTTATGGCCATGAACTTTGCAGAGGTAAAATCGTTGGTAGTTTTATAAATAAAAAAAATAATACTGTCCTTGCAGCACAGTAATAATGATTATGACAATGATGACGGGGATCTCAGCTCTATCGAATCGATGTTCGAAGACTTGAACCTTCAAAATGAATTTGGCAGAGATTCTGGAGTTGATTTCGTAGATAAATATACTAGTGAATTACTAAAAATATTGAAACCCGGTGCTGTATGGGAATATGGGAAAGTATTTTTTACCGAACTTGAAACTTTAAAGAAAATATCACAAAGCCACAAATTGAATTTATACTGGATTGATTTAGAATCGCAAAAGGTTTATTTGAAGCAAAATGCTGATGGTGTAAGGCAATGCTCAATACCTATTGGTTAGAACAGTTTTACTAAATTTGTTTTATATTAATATTATTAACAACAATTTAACTTATAGATACTGATGGTAGTGTTATCGGTACTGCTGCTTATTTCAAGCAAATGGTTTATATACCTGAACGTAGGCTAGCCTATGATTTAAAAATTGAATACGTAAAAGCCCAATGTATTCTGTGCTTCCCAATTTTGGATTCATTCGGAAATTGCGTTTGCGTTCTGGAACTATATAAAGAAGATGACACCAAATATAGTGAGGTTTGAATCTTTAATTTTTTAAATGGTTATTATGTAATTTAGCTTTATTTAGTTTTTTTTTTCCTGTGTGAGGTATTAGGTCCTACGGTACTGCGGCCTATTGTACTACAACCCCTCTACCTCATAACTGTAGGCCAGACCGCTTCAACAAGTTGAGGCCTCGGTAGCCCAGGGAGTAAGGCGTCTGGCTACCATCCCAGAGGTCCCGAGTGCGAATCCCGACCAGCCCCACGGTCCTTCGCCTTTTCCACTTTTTCACCTACATAACTTTCCTTCTTTTTTTTCCCCTCTTACATTCATGATTCCTCCTGTCATAGCCTTCTTTAGCGCTCTTTGTTGGCTGAGATGCAACTCGTTGGCATAACACTAGTCCGTCAATACTTTAGAAAAAGTCCAGGTGAGCCTATCCTGTATGTGCACAGAAGGTTGCTCAAATTTTGATATTCTAAATGTCATGTAGTCTGATAGCATCCCCGCTTCCGGAATCTCTTCTATTATGTTGATAATTAAGCTCAAGACCTGCGCCCAAGTGACCATTCGCGGACTTCGTTACCTCAAGGTGGAGGAGTACCCCGTCGGAGAGGTACGGATGGCCCCAGTGATGGAGAAGCAGGTCATTTTTTGAAGTTTGCTTAAATTGGTTATGAAACACGACACCTAAGGGTCATTTTTTTATGTGGCAGTATTGGAATAAGCAATTATTATATGTATTGCTTTCCCCCGCTATACTTTACAAAGATTAATCTCCTTCTTATAAGCAGGCACTGATTTTAATTAATTAATTAATTTTGTAATTAAAGTTTTTGTTTTTAGTCTTTCGAGATTTTCTAATACGTGCAGACGGAAATTAAATATAAAGAATTATTTTAAAGTAAAAGTACTCGTGTTTTAATTAAGTCCCATTTCTAATAGGTTATGGGCCCAGATCACGGTTTGAAAAAAAAAAATTTTATATTGACGTGCTAAATAATTAAAAATGGAAAATTTGAAATTAAAACGGAATATTAAACTATTTGATGGTGATCGTTATAGTGTCTGGAAATTTCGAATACGTGCTTTGTTAAGCGAACTTAATGTGATCAAGGTTATCGACGAAGAAGTTCCTGCCGCTCTAACTGCAGAGTGGACAAATGCAGAAAGAGTTGCTAAAGGTGCTATTGTGGAGTATTTGTCCGACTCTTTTCTCGGGTTTGTAAAGCCTGAAAGTACAGCAAGAGAAATACTGCGGAGCTTGGGAGCGATTTACGAAAGGAAAAGTTTGGCTACACAATTAGCTCTTAGAAAGAAATTGCTTGGACTGAAGTTACAAGGAGATGTACAATTAACGAAGCATTTCACATTGTTTGATGATTTAATAACGGATCTACAAGCGGCTGGTGCTAAACTGGATGAGACTGATAAAGTGTCACATTTACTATTGACTCTACCTGGATCATATGATGGTGTAATTACAGCGATAGAGACTCTATCCGAAGACAATTTATCTCTAGCTTTTGTCAAAACAAGGCTCCTTGATCAAGAAGTAAAATTAAAAAATGAAAACAATGATACAAGTGCTAAAGTGCTACATGTAAATCGAGAAGAGACAACACCTCTGAAGAACAATAACAATACTTCTCGTTTTGTGAGAAAGTCTAAAAGGTTTCAAAATAAGAAGAAACATTCTAATAATATTAAGTGCCACTTTTGTGGACGTAAAGGTCATTTGTTAAAGGATTGTTATTTCAGTAAAAAGAGACAGAAATATGTTAATGACAAAAGGAAATCTGCTGCTCAAACGGATGTAACTCAATCATACACAGCTCAGCCTTATTATAATGATTATACATCAAGTTTTGCTTTTATGGCAGGAGATTTTCAATCAGGAAACATAAACCAAGCTAATTTTCTACTTGATTCTGGAGCATCGGATCATCTTATAAATAATGACAGTTATTTCCATAGTTTTATTGAATTGGATCCACCAATTAAAATCACTATAGCGAAGAGTGATACTTTTATTACTGCAACGAAGAAAGGAATAATTCATGTAACAAGTAACATGGGTGTACAGGGTATACTTGAGGAAGTTCTTTATTGTTCAGAAGTTACATATAACTTGCTTTCGGTAAGAAAAATGCAGCAGTCTGGCATGCAGGTGATTTTTGACCAAAACGGCGTTCAGGTTAACAAAAACGGTAAAACCATAATGGAAGGTAAGCCTATGAATAATTTAATTGTTGTTGTTTTTGAAATTAAAATTAATAAAGTAAACCCAAATGTTAGAATTTACAGTGCTATGAAAAATAATTATTTTTTATGGCATCAACGTTTAGGTCACATGGGCAAGTCCAAGTTTTTAGAAATGAAATATAAACAAATGGTCGATGATATGAATCAAATTGATAAAATTAAGCCTAGTGATGAACTATGTGAAGCTTGTATAAATGGTAAACAAGCACAATTGCCATTCAGTAAAAATAAAGATAAAAGTTATATAAAGAGACCATTGTTTATAGTTCATTCGGATGTCTGTGGTCCGATCACTCCTTCAACATTGAACAATAAAAATTATTTTGTGATTTTTATTGATGAATTTACTCATTATTGCGTCACATACTTAATCACTTACAAATCGGATGTATTTTCTATGTTTAAAGATTTTATTTCAAAAAGTGAAACTCATTTTAATTTAAAAGTAGTAAATTTATATTGCGATAACGGTAGGGAATATCTATCAAATGAGATGAAAGACTATTGTACACAAAAAGGTATTAGTTATCATTTAACTGTTCCACGAACCCCACAATTAAATGGTGTTTCAGAACGCATGGTAAGAACCATAACAGAAAAAGCTCGTACAATGGTAGACGGTGCTAAATTAGATAAATCGTTTTGGGGTGAAGCTGTTCTTACAGCAACATATTTAATTAATTTGACTCCAACAAAAGCCTTAAAACAAGATAAAACGCCTTACGAGTTGTGGCACGGTAAAAAGCCACGAATAAAATATTTGAGAATTTTTGGTTCTACAATTTATGTTCACAATAAAACCAGGAAAACAAAATTTGATAAAAAATCCTGGAAAGCTATATTAGTTGGGTATCAGCCAAATGGCTATAAAGTGTGGGATGTGGAGGCCGAAAAATTTGTTATAGTTAGAGACGTAATAGTTGATGAAACAAATTATTTAATATCAAGGCCTAGTATTAGCTCAGAAAGGGTTAATACTGAAAATGCCCATAATAAAACTGATGCATCTGACATTTTGTCAAAATCAGTAACAGAGCTTCTTAAATCTGATAGTCATGATAAATCAGATAATTTCAAAAATAATAAGTCTGATAATGATAAATCAGATAAGTTAAAATCTGTAGAAGAAGAGAGTGCTAGTAAAAAACCGAAACTAGATCTTGGGTCACATAAATCTGTAACTGAAGCAGATAAGTACAATAAGTCAACACCTCAAAGCAATAAAAATGAATTAAAAGAACAATTTCAACTAAGGAGGAGTGATAGGATTAAAAACTGCCCACCGATAAATTATCACGAAAATAATTCATTAGAAGATTATTTAATGTGTGCACAATCTATTATTTGTAGAATTCCAAACTCATTTCAAGAAATTGAAAGTAGAGATGATAGGGAATTATGGAAACAGGCAATTGAAGATGAATTAAAATCACTCAAAGTTAACAATACTTGGTCATTAGTAACAAAACCCATAAATAAAAATATCGTTGACTGTAAGTGGGTGTTTGCAATTAAAAATAACGAATTCGGAAAACCTATTAAATATAAAGCTCGTCTTGTTGCACGTGGATTTAGCCAAGAATATTTAGTAGATTACGATGAAACATTTGCTCCTGTTGCTAGAATAGCAAGTTTTCGGTTCATAATGGCATTTGCTAATCAATTTGATTTGTTAGTGCATCATATGGATGTGAAGACAGCGTTTTTAAATGGTAAACTAAAAGAAGAGATTTACATGAAAGTCCCTGAAGGAGTTAGATGTAATAAAGATCAAGTTTGTTTATTAAATAAAGCCATATATGGATTAAAACAGGCAGCAAGATGTTGGTTTGAAATATTTGACAAGACTCTTGTAGAAATAGGTTTTAAAAATTCGTCAGTTGATCGCTGTATATATATTTTAGACAAAGGAGACATATGTGAGAATATTTATGTAGTACTTTACGTTGATGACCTTGTTATTGCTACGAAGAGTGATGATACAATGAGTAGTTTTAAAAGATATTTAATGGATAAGTTTAGAATGACTGATCTAAGCAGTATTAAACTATTTTTAGGTATTAGAGTTGAGAGAAATGATAATAAAATAACATTAGATCAAAGTGCTTATTTAAAAACTGTTTTGGAAAAATTTAATATGCATGATTGTAAACCAGTTAGTACACCATTAGAAAGTAAATTGGATTATTTAGCTTTAAATTCGGATGAAAAATATGACGCGCCCTGTCGTAATCTTATTGGATGTCTAATGTACATTATGATATGCACAAGACCGGATTTGAGTATTGCAATAAACATTTTAAGTAGATATTCAAATAAAAATAATAAAGAATTGTGGCAATGCTTAAAAAGAGTTTTGAGATATCTCAAAGGATCAATTGACCTTAGATTAAAGTATAAAAAGGGGGATTATTGCGATATCTTAAAGGGTTATGTAGATTCCGATTGGGGTGGCAACGATGTAAATAATAGAAAGAGTACTACAGGTTATTTATTTCAAATATATAGTCGATGTACAATATCTTGGAATACCAAAAGGCAAACATCAGTTGCAGCTTCTTCAACTGAAGCTGAATATATGGCATTATATGAGGCCGTTAAAGAAGCACTTTGGTTAAAATCATTAGCTGCTAGTATAAATGTTAATATTATAAATCCTATTGTAATTTATGAGGATAATAACGGTTGCATAAGCATAGCAAATAATCCTACTTGTCATAAAAGAACGAAGCATATTGATATAAAATATCATTTTTCTAGGGAACAAGTAGATAAAAATACAATTAAACTTGAATATGTTCCCACAGGTAAACAACTGGCAGATGCTCTGCCAGACCATTACCAGCAGTCAAGTTCCTGGAACTCAGAACAAGAATGGGTTTGGAGTGATGCTATTGATCAGCTGAAATTGTGTGTTTTTAAATTTAAGGAAATGGCTTAATTAGGTTTTTCTGGGTTTTTCCTAATTCTAGCAACAAATGTTGAGCCATACATTTATGTAATCTCCCAGATAAATAAGTCTGCATTCATTGAAGTAATTAAATGAGTATGGTTTCATTCTATAATTTTTTTTGATATTTGAAAGTTCATTATGTTATACTATAATTTAATTTAAATTTATTTATTTTATCAAAACAGTAGATTCATCTTTGAGGGGGCGTATTGGAATAAGCAATTATTATATGTATTGCTTTCCCCCGCTATACTTTACAAAGATTAATCTCCTTCTTATAAGCAGGCACTGATTTTAATTAATTAATTAATTTTGTAATTAAAGTTTTTGTTTTTAGTCTTTCGAGATTTTCTAATACGTGCAGACGGAAATTAAATATAAAGAATTATTTTAAAGTAAAAGTACTCGTGTTTTAATTAAGTCCCATTTCTAATAGGCAGTGTTAAGCTCAGGAGTCGCCCTTTGTACTACTAGTCCATCATGTCATTTGTCACTTCATTACCCCGTTTGTGACTAGGCTCAACCCAGGTTCAACCCAGTCATAAACGGATGTCGAGTTGAAACTTGGTCCACTCAACCCAACTCTGCTCTCCTACCTGGATTGAGTTGAATTTTACCTCATATACGCAGGTTGAATTGAAATTGGGTTGAAGTGACATTTATCTTGTTTGTTTACTATTCGTGAAGTCCGCAATCGGCGTTAGTTTTGTGTTTGATGTTTTTTCTGGTACAGGAAAAATAAATTATTTCATTCTAAATTTTTACGTATCTATAAATGAGAATTTTCCACAAAAATTTAAGGTTATGTTTTGAATCAATTCAACTCTATTTCAACCCAAAGTCAACTCAACTCAACTTCATATACGGTGGTCGAAATTTCAACGCAATCTCGACTCAACTTTTCGACCTAGTTATAAACGGGGTACATGGTGCAATGTCTAGTAGTAAGCTTAGTACGAGGAGGAGGAGGGGTTATAAAGGTACGGGGGCGTATTGAAGAAGGTGGTGATGAACCCTGCGTTTGAACTCTTGGATGTTGTAGGAGCTCGGAAATACTGACTGCGAGAGATTATTCCACAGTCGAGTTGTTCTTTAACAAACGAATTCATATCTTGTTGAGTGCGTGAAAAGGGTAGTTGCAGGTGAAGGGAATGAGACGAGTGGGCTAATCTGGTGTTGCGGGTATAAGATTGCCGTGGAGGCAAGAGAGCGTTTAACTCGAAGGAACAGTCACTATGATAGTAGCGATAAAATTTGGTCAGTGCTGCTACATTCCCACGGTGGCTCAGGGGGTCGATGGTGGAGCAAGCGGTACCGTTATTAATTAACTTAAGAGCCCTTTTTGGATCTTATCTAACCATGCTAAGGCTGTTATTGGAGCGCCGCCCCAAACGAGGGAGTTGTATTCGAGAAGAGGCCGAATGTAGGATTTATAAATAACAGCACGGGCCGATGGCTGGAGAAGGAGCTTGCACCTCTTAAGAAATCCCAACCACTGGGATCCTTGTTTTGCGGTTTGGAATATGTGGTCATTCCATCGCAAGTCTTTGGCTAATGTCACGCCTAAGATGTGTAGGGAGGGATCGGCCGTTAGTTCAACTTTGTCCACTCTCAAGGATGGAGAGCTGTTGATCCTTTTCTTTGAAATAAGACAGTACTTGGTTTTGGTGGGGTTGAGTTCAACACGATTCTTCTTTCCCCACTCATAAGATGGACATAGGTTCCCGATCATCAAGACAGGATCTGGCATGAGTCTGTCTTGTATCGTAGCTGTACGAGTAACGTAAAGTACCGTCATCAGCGAACCTGAGAAGTGGGTTGGAGGGGATTGAAGGTAAGTCATTTATAAAGATGAGAAATATAGCCGGTGATAAAATTGAACCCTGGGGGACCCCCGCAGAGATGGGGTGAGATTCAGATTTGACGCCATCCAATACTACCTTAATTGAACGGCTGGAAAGGAAACTCTCAACCCACTCATACAGAAGCGAGTCAATTCCAATAGCTTTGAGTTTAGCTAACAAGGCTGAGTGCCATACTCTATCAAAAGCCTTGGAGATATCCAAAGCAACCAAATATCTGTGCCACCAAACTAAACTTCTGTAAGCTACCATGGGTCTAATGATGGTGGTGTATATCCAATACATGGTTTTCGGCTGCAAACTCCATGTGGAACCGTAAGCTCTGCGGCAAGTCCACAGGCATCGCCCATTCTGCTCATCAGAGTGTCCATATGCTAGTTCCAATTGATCTTGGCATCTAGCGTTACTCCTAAAAATTTGGCTTGTTGTGAAAAGCCTACGAGTGTAGTCCCGGCAGTGATCGTTTTTTGGTGAAAGAAACTAGAATCGTTTTGTCGGGGTTGACTTTTAGTCCTACGCCCTCGCACCAGCTAGAAACCAGATCTAGTGCCTGCTGCAGATGCCTTGTCATGTCTCCTTCAGTTTCACCTGTAACTACGACATCGTGAGCAGAACCCTGGGCGAAAAGGATTCGACCGTTGAGCAGCTCTAGGAGTTCATCTACAATAGGGAAAAATAGAAGTGGAGATAAAACTCGTCCCTGTGAACAACCTTTTGCTATAGTGCCCTCCAGAGACACCTTAACCTCTGAGACTATTAGTTTGAGGGTTCTCAGCATAGAGTCAACCCAGTTGCAGAAAGTGCTACTTAGACTGCGTCTACTTAGAGCCCTAGCTATAGTATCAAAGGATGTATTGTCGAAGATTCCCGAGGAGAGCCGTCAACGCAACTCCTTTGTTTAGAGCTGCGCATTCCAGCCTGAGTACCAGATTGTGCAGTGCTGTCTCAGTGGACTTACCCGCCTGATACGCATGCTGATAGGAGCTTAGTGGTTGGCGTTGAAGATAAGTTCCGTTATTTCCCGATCGACAATTGTCTCCATTGTCTTCAAGGCAAAAAACGAGAGACTTGTCGGCCTGAAAGATTTAGCCGAGGTTTAATCCGAACGCCCTGGCTTAGGTATAAATGCTATGTTGACGTTCCTCCAGACAGGTGGAGCTATAAGCCCTTTAATAAAGCTTTGTTGTGTTTTGCTGAGTCTCGAATGTCTTCGACACTCTTGCAGAAACTCCTCCAGCTACTTATTTTTTACTCGTCTGATCGCCCTGTTATAAGTGGTTAGCCAGATTTTATAACTCTCTAACTACTACTTCTAACTCCAGTTGCCGCAGCCGAGTTGCCCAGTTCTTGGCTGCCTTGAAAAGTTTCCTCGTAGCAGATCTCAACTTGGAGAGCTCGATATTCCAACATGGAGTTTTCCTGTTACGCGTCCTCATCAGAACGGGGCAATTATTGTTGTAAGCAGCAGTAACCGCCTCCGTAAGGAAGTCCGCCTATAGCTAGAACTCACTAAAAACAATTTAAAAAAAAAAATTATGATTAACATTTAGTTTTAGAGGTCAAAACCCCTAACAAATGAACTAATTGTGATGTTAAAAAACGATGAAAATTCAAGGGAGTTTTTTTTTGGACAAGTTCGGTTATGTTCTCCCGAGCTCCTCAAATGCAAGCAACGCGTATTGCGCGTATTTTTTTGTGCAGTCATTTAGTTGATAGTTTAACAATTTCTCCTACAGCACCGAGAAGTTAGTTAAATTACCATTTGTTTATTGTAAAATTAATTATTTATAAACAAATTATATATATTTTTTTTTATGTGAATTATTTTTTTTTGTTCCTCTTCTGTTCCTTAACATACAGTCGAATTTTCATTGAAATCCAGTAATTATTCGTTGAGATATTGTAATTTTTTAAAAAAAAAGTACCCGAAATTTTCAATCGCCCATAAATTTTTGAAAAATTCTAATTTTCAAAAACCGTTTTAGGGTATTACTTTTAACCTATAAAAGCTACCAAAATATGTTAATAAATATATTAAAATCTAATAGTCGATTTTTAGTGGCCCGCTTAAGAAATTTCGTAGATTTGATTGAGTCCAGGAACCCTTCAATACGCTACTAAGTTCGCCCCAAAAGTTTGTCCAGTTCATATATCTAGGATTCCTATATGCACTCTTTCCAAAGACTCACCAACTATAAAGTAAATGTGTCTATGGTCTGAGCACGATGGCTTATCTGAGACTCGCCAGTCACTCACCTAAGTGGCAACGTGTTGAGTGGCTAGCGTGATGTCTACACTCCGCGACAAAAGTTTGACCTCAGGTAGAAAAATAAGAAGCAGGTAAGGTGGGGTGTACTGACCGCAATGTAATTATTTTTATAGAATTCCGGGTTGATTTTATGAGATACTCATGATTTGGTGACCTACTTTTATTAATTGTTCTAAGAAATAATGAAAATTTTGTAAGAAATGGGATAAAAACGCCGCGACAAAAGTTTGACCTCACCTTCAATTTTGGGAACTATTTTGAAAATTAAGCAAGGGAAGATAAGAAAAATAAAAGAAAGAATAATTTTAACTTTAAATTCCATTTATTAATATTTGGTATGGCCTCCCCGGTTTAATATTACTTGATAAATTCTATTTCCTATACTACTGTACAAGTTTTGTAATAAATCTAGTGGAATTTCATCCCACGCTGTCCTTATTGCAGTCTTCAGTTCTGTGATAGTCCCATATTGTTGTCCAGAGCGGTAGACTCTCCTCGTGAGTCAGCCCCATAGGTTCTCTATAATGTTTAGGTCTGGAGACATCGATGGCCACTCCATTTCCACCACGTTATTGGCCCTAAACCACTCCCGAACCACCCTAGCGGTGTGAACTGCTGCATGGTCTTGTTGGAAAATCTATGGTTGACCTTCCATTATTTCTTCCACCAACGGCTTAACCTCTTCTAACATGTCCCGGTAACGTACTCCTGTCTGAGTTCCCTCGATGAATTTGAGCTCCACTGGTCCTCTAACTGAAATGGCTCCCCATATCATTATTCCTCCTTCCCGGCGGGGATGTCGAGTCAAAAACCTCTCTTCCTTCCGTAAATCATGGAAATAATATGCGTATCCGTCCGGTCCATCAAGACAGAACCGTTTTTCGTCTGAAAAGATAACTTGGTTCCACTCGTCTTTCCAGGCCATGTGAGCGCGAGCGAATTCCAAGCGTTGTTCCTTGTGTCTACGTAGTAATAGCGGCTTTTTCTTGAGTCGGCGACGTTGTAGAACTGGTGAGCGCTTCAAAATCCTCTGCACAGTGCGTAAACTTGCATTTACTCCGACTTCAGCTCCAATTTCCCTGGCAGGCATGGATGAATTTGACGCTGTTCGCAGGATCCTACTGCTTTCTCTCTCTGTTGTGGCCCTTGGTTTGCCTGGTATCGGCTTCCTACCGTAATTTTCGATGTCCTTAAGCAAGTTATTGATGACTCTGGGGCTTCTACCCAATCTAAGGGCGATTTTCCTGTTAGAGTACCCTTCTTCTTTCAACGTTTTGATTCGCTCGATTTCTTCACGTGATAAGCGCTTTCCACTGCCCATATTTGTACCGATTTATTTAAAAAAATTACTAAAAAAGTTTAATTTACAACTTCACTAACAACCACTCGCTCTTAGTCTTAACAGAAGTGTTTTAAAACTGGTGAGGTCAAACTTTTGTCGCGGCGTTTTTATCCCATTTTTTACAAAATTTTCATTATTTCTTAGAACAATTAATAAAAATAGGTCACCAAATCATGAGTATCTCATAAAATCAACCCGGAATTCTATAAAAATAATTACATTACGGTCAGTACACCCCACCTTACCTGCTTTCTATTTTTCTAGCTGAGGTCAAACTTTTGTCGCGGAGTTGTATATGTCCAAGCTAGTAGTTAAGAGGTACTCAAAAAGGTATTCACCCCTCTTGTTCACTCCACTACTGCCGCAGGCATAATGATGGACGTTCGAATCACATCCTACGATGATATGCAGACCGCTCCTCTTAGAGTGACCCACGATATCCTTCAGTTCTTTGGATGGTGGTGGGTCCCTGGAGTCGTACCAGAGGTATGCCGAGCCTAAGATAATCAGGGCCGAAACACATCCAAGCCCTCTTTGAACACATCCAAGCCCAAAGCCAGCTGCAAGCATATCCAACCAATGCGTTTAAATGGGATTGAACACATCAAAATTTGTCTCGCAAATTCAGGCCTTGGCAAAGCTGGCCGCAAGTCTCGCCTCTGTCGGAATTCCGGCAATGCTGGAATTCGAATTCGGCCGAGGCTCTAGTTTTTGCTTTTGACAGTTGAACTTTGAGGTTGATATTTTGTATGCGAGTTTGTATTGAAAATAATTAAACGAATTAAATACAAAATGTTAGAAAATTTCACTGTAAACAAATAAATAATAATTAAAAAAGTCAACAAATTTTATTTTATTTAAAATGTTTGAAATTTCACCACATTTACATAATAACAATTAAAAAATAACAATGAAAACAGGCCAAATAATTTTATTTTAAATAATTTTTATATTTTACACTTTTTACGAACCACAATGCTCGCTTACAAATTTGACAAATGTGATGAGCCGGCCTGATTGTGTTTTGAGTATTCCGCGGACGGCTCTGGAGCTCGCCTCAAGGAAAGCTTCGAGAGATGAGCTTTAAAGCCAGCCTGGATGTGTTTCGGCCCTCATGATCTTGCTGCCCCTTCTGTTTATCTGCATCTTCGCCACTGCAAGGTCTCGACGATTAATCTGTGAGAGAAAAGCAGTTGGTGATTTTATTGTAAGCTACACAAGTAAAAGCACGTTTGATTTTTTAATTATCTTTTTCAGTTCATCATTGGATATCTAAAAGAAGCGATGACATGGATCGAAAGTGTTCTTATAGGATCTATAAACAGGGCTAACAAGGCCGCTGTAAAACAATTTCTTGGGCAAAACGCGTTATTCATGAATGAATATTTTCAAACGAAAATCACATTTTCTGATTATCTTGGAAAATTCTTCGTAAGATTTTCCTTTTTCTTTTGACATGTTTTCTCTAGAATTATTTTTCCGCAGAATGTAATTTTTAGTAACTTTGGGAGCCAAAGTGCTCTTTTTTATGAATTTCATGCACACAGTACAAAGGTTTGGTGTGTCAAGCAGAAAGGTAACACTACGGAAGTAATCCAACTTAGAACCTTAACCAGGTAAGTACTGGAAGAATATACTATGTATATTACTTGTAAAAATAACAAATTATTGCTTGCAGGTTAAACAACACTTTTGGATTTGTGAAGCAAACTTTTAAATCGAAAAATATTTTAAATGTAACTTTTGACCAGGATGATGAGAGGATAACAAACGAATATCTTCGCTTATTACGGATTCGAATTACAGAAATTATGTGCGCCCCAGTGCTAGTTAACGACTCTGTCTGGGCAGTAATGCAAATTATTAATAACAAAATATTTGGCGAAAATGTTGATAATGCGATTAAAGAGGCGAATAAGTATTGTGCTGTGACTTTACAATTTAAGAGATTGCGTGATACATTCAGAGTGAAGGTAAACCTTAAAATAATATTAGATTATGTATATATGTCAAGGACGTAGCCAGCATTTTGCTTCGGGAGGGGTTATTGTAAGAATCATAATAATGATCTGTGTAAATGAGAGCTCTCCTTTCTCCCCCTATACTTTCTACTATATAATATGTCATCTACATATTTTTCCTTTTTTCGCATTTGTGGGAAAATGACAATTACACCCAAATAAACATTGCGCACATATGAATAAGACATGCGTTTATGTATTTTCAAATTTTCGCCTCGAAATCTACTACGAATACATGGAAAATCGACTTTTGAGAAACGTCGTCTCGTTTGGTTTGGGCTATACATCACTGTCGCCAAAGGTATTTCTAAGAATAAAAATGCGATTTGAATGCTGTTCTGCCTATCTCAAAATTTAGTATAAAATTTAAGAAAAACTATTTATTATATATGGACCACGTTTAAGAAAAATAAATGCGAAGTTTATGTGCATAAAATTCAAAAATTATGTTATTATTTGATTTTTCATGTTATCTGCGATGTTTTTTTCTATTCGGGAGGGGTTTGAACCCCCAAAACCCCTCCCCTGGCTACGTCCTTGATATATGTAGTTTCTATGGTTTTGGATTTTTAGCAAGCCGAGAACGAGGCACTTGCGAGCAGAATAGAATATTTTGCGAAACTACCACATATAGAATATCTCGATTTAATTGATTTTTCGTTAGCAGGAGAGGAGATCGGAGAGTATGTATATTTTAAATATTTTAAATTTTTTGGTGATTGATAGTAGTCAGGAACCCTTACGGATATGTGCAATATCAATGCCACGTAGCCAATATCTTTCCTACAGTCTACTGCGATGGAGCGTTGCCTTTTGTATCCTCAACAGACCATTAGATTCGACTTTTAAAACCACCAGAAAACCACTAAACTGTTTTCTTCTTCGCCAAAAGAAACTAGATATTCCACTAAATCTAAAGTTCCTCAAACTCAATGTTTGATAGGACCTGTTTAAGCGGAAAAAATCATACTAATTAAAAAAAATAATGACTGCACTAAATTCTATAAAATATCAATATTTTAATAAAAGAATCAGCATTATTGCTTTGACCAATTATCATTATGCCCTGACTTCGCCGGTCGAACTACGCAGGTTCTAGAACATTGGTGAACTAAAATTTAAAATAACCTCTCAGTTCACACACTGTTTCCATATATTCAACTAATACCCCGGCTTCACCGCCAAAATTTCGAAAGTTCGAGCAAATTAGTCTACTGTACTTTAAAATTTCCTGATTTCCCATACATTTTTCACATTTTAAAGTCAGGAAAAAATGCCTGCTTTGGGCCTACAGAACATGAAATTGAGTTTCAAAGTAAAAGCTCGCTCAAAAGAGAGTAAAAAATTGGAATAATGGAAAGTCATTCCAGTGAGCTTTTGCATTTCTAACTTGTGGCGAAAAAGCAACAACAATTTCAAGCACGAACTGAACATGCTAGCCGGTGAAGCCACTTATGCCGATTGAAGTGAACTTGATTAAACTGAGGCCGGTGAAGCCGGGGTATAAGGATAAAACAAACCTCAGTTCGTCCAACTGGACTCAAACTGAAGTTAAACGTAAGATTTCGCCCAAAACACCGTAATCAACTGGAATAATGGAATGAAATGGACTTTATCCGGCGAAGCTATGTGGATTGAACTGAACATCATTGAACTGAGGTAGGGAAAGCTGGAGTTTTAGCCGGCACTCTAATAACTCATCTTGTCGGCTTAAGACGCGGTTCACATTAACCCAGTCCAGTAATTCAGCAAGTCAATCTAGCCCAGTGCTAGACTATATCGTATCATCTACATTATTGAAGTTTTTCAAAATTTATTGGTCGGTAACACGGTTAAAATTTGGTTTTCAGTAAATTTTATCATTGTTAGGAGTTATAGAACCAAAACAATGCGTGTTTACAAAAAAAAAAAAAAATGTATGTTCACTGTTTAAGGTTTAATCTGTCAATCCAGTTCGCTGGACTCGATCGCTGGACTGGATTTCTTCTGGAATAATGTGAAACGGGCATAGCTGATTAATCCGGGTACCAAAGTTCCACTAAGGTTGGGTCTTTACTTAGCGACTCCGCCTGGTAGTCTGGCACTGCCGACGTCACTTACAGCCCTTGTCAGTTGGTTAGCGGTGTTCACCCTTTTCAGGAGGCGTAGGACTCCAACGTGAATATCTCCCGCTAACGCCGACCGTGGTTACAACATTAAGGGGTCGTCCATAAATTACGTGAGGTGTTTAGGGGAGGGAGGGGGTCGAGCCAAATCTCACGTGGGGGAGAGGGGGGTTCTCGGTAAATATCACGTAAATTTTTTTAAAGAAACAGTGTAAAATGCCGAGAAAACTGGGTTAAATTAAGTAAAACATGTTTCTTCACTAAAGACCTCCATTCACTGCCGGTAGGCAGTGCCCTGTCAGACCAGGAGCGCATTCAAAAACCTTACTATTGTTAGCCATGGTTAACTATGGTAAATTTTTGTCGTTCAAAAACTCCGTGGTTAACTACAACATAACCACGAGCATAACTTTTTGGCGTTCAAAAACTCCCGTGGTTAACCATAGTGTAGTTAAATTTTAACCATGCTCGGGAGCATGGTTAGCGATAGTTAAGAAGAAGAAGAATAAAAACAATTTATTGACATTCGTTTTAATGTTAATAATGAACAAATCAAAGTGGGATTTGTGAGATTATTCTAAATAAATAATTATTGGAAATAATTGAGGCAAATAGCCGACACTATTTTATGGAAAAAAAATTTAAATTTTCTTTACCACGTAGTTAACCACGGTGCGTTCAAAAACCTCCATGGCTAAACATAAACTTTCGTGGTTAAGTGAAGTGATGTAGCATAACCACAGCTTACCTCGTGGTTTACTATAGTAAGGTTTTTGAACGCGCTCCAGGTCGACCAGTACGACTAAGCTTGACTCACTCTAACTGAGGGAAGATACTTCAGGTACCCGCCAGACAGACCGTGGCATGCAGATGAAATCATGATTCTCTACAGACACACAGGTGAAGACTGCTTAGCATAGCAGGTTATTAATTCAAGCGCAAAAATGTTCATGGCCTCAACGAAAGCTTCAAGGCGTCTCCAGCCTCACGCCGCGCCGTGAACACCCGCAAATAAGCGTGAACGCCAGTGTGGATGGTTTTCACGCTTAGCTCGCGCCTTGCTTTCTGTTACGAGTGGATACAGCGTGAATTCTTTCCGTCAATGAATAGAAGCTCACTTCTTCAGGCCCGAACTGACGATAAATTCTGTAGATTCTTCGATAAACCTGTAAATTCTTCGATAAAGCTGTAGGGATTCTTGAACTTCAGGCCATACAGTTGGCGGCCGGCGAGTGTATGGTAATACTTGGCCTCAAGGCTAAAACTTTCAGGCCACGGCCTGCCGGCGAACTGTGTGTAAATTGGACCCTTAAGATGCGGGTAAGTCCTACACAAAAAAATTACTCGGTTGTATCGCGCGACTCGTCGAATGGTGCAGAGTACGAGCCAAGTAAAGGCCCCCATACACGGTCAAATTGGCTGTACAACCAGATTTCCATCAAACCTATAAGCGCAATATATTTTGACGGCCGACCGGCCCACAATCGATAGTTTTGGTTGTACAACCGCACTTCGCTGTACAACCAATTGGACCGTGTATGGGGGCCTTAACACTGAACCGCGAAAAGGCCAATTTAGTGCTACAAGAAATGTTGGGTGAATGCTCACGTTTTGGTAGTTGTGTGTCCACCACAAGCGGAAAAGCGAGGAGGGCAAGCAGTCCGAATTATCAGTTATCTCAAACAAAATCTTGCACCCAAACCCCCCCCCCCTCCCCCATTCACACAGATGAACTTTTTACACACATTTCACTAGATTTCACTACGGTTACGTATACGGATTTTATACGCGAGGGCCTTTCCTGCAGTTCTACATTGAAACTCTGTGGTTACGACCGTAATTTTGTATTTTTAATGTAAATACTATGGATTTTTTTAAAATTTGAAAAATCTCACGTGAGACTAGGGGGGAGGGAGGGGGTCGGGATAAATCTCACGATATCTCACCAAGGGGGGAGGTGCATCTTTAGACTTCCTTTAAGCCAGCCTATACTTTTTAATTTCTTCGGACTAAGCTTCATACTAGGCATTGCACCATGACATGAACGATGTTAATATAAAGGGTGACACCTGAGGTTAGACTTTCACTTATTCGGTGTTTTTGAATGTGGCAAAACTAGTAATGAAATAGCAAAAGTGTGTGGACAATTATTAAAATCGAGTCACTCATGATGCCTCTTTAAACTGCAGAACTTCATGCGAAAAATTGTCGGTATTTTCGGTTTGATTCCACTTCAGAAGATGCATTTGGCGCCGCTGTTCATTAATTTTGGCAATAAATTCTTGGTTTTTGTTTAACTGAATCATTAGGCCAGTAGTAATTGATGTCTTATTATGGTTGGTTATGGCCAAAACTAATTTTGAATACTTGTATACTTTCGTCTTACGATTTTTCCCACTAAAGGCAAGTCGAAACCATCAGTTCTAGGGGTAAAACCACTAAACTGGCAACGCTGCGCTGGGATGAGCTAGAAGAAATTTTAAAAAATGTTTCAGTGCCCTTGAGATCAGCTGATAAAAATTTCAATGCGAGTGAAAAAGTCAAAATATAAAGAAGTAATATACAGTGGAGTTCACTTAACACGAAAACGGATAGCACGAAATATTGCATAACACGAAAAAGCAATGAGGTCCGGGTCCGATAATATGCTCTTCATGGGAATTTGTTCTGATATGGCGAAACGCTCTTCGCTTAACACGAAAAAACTCCTGATTCCTCCTGGCTTAGCCTTCCCTAGTCCTTTCCCGCTCCACCAAGCGCATGTCATCGATGGAATGATCTTGGCGGAATGCTATGACACTAGGAATCCGGAATGTAAAGAGGGAAGAAGAAAGAAGGAAAGTTATGTAGGTGGGGAAAGTGGGAAAGGCGAAGGACCGTTGTTATGCCGGGATTCGACCCGGGACCTCTGGGATGGTAGCCAGGCGTTCTAATATTCGATGTATACATCACCTAAAAGGACAAGGTCCTTAGGAACCATCGTTACTTCTGACTCCTGCAGATTTAGCTGGTTGATGTTGTTTTCGATTTGTGGTGGTGGATTTATTACTCTATTCTGTCTTATACAGTCTAGCAACAATCCAGGCGATTTTGTTTCGCTGGGATCTTAGTTTCTAGTCTACGTGTATTTTGCGCGTATTTTGTTTGTCCAGCTCATAACTCAACTTATGTAATTTGATTATCATTTATTTTTCTAGGTTCACATTTTACCCTACAAAACTTGAAAGCGTGATTCCAATAGTCTTCAACATAATCAAACAAGCATGTCCGACTTTAATTCAAGAGGAAACGCTCAAAAATTTCGTGTTGGCTACCTTTAGGTCCCACAGGATAGATTTACCCTTTCACAATGCTTTTCAAAGTTGCGATAGTACAAACACGATGTACTCAATAGTAATTCGAAACCTTGAATTCTTCAACGAGTACGAGGTAAACAATGTTATATTTTTTGAACACAAAAACTTATATAGCCTTTTTATAGATCCTTGTGCTTCTATTGGCATCATTCCTTTACTGTGTGGATCATAGAGGATTCAGTGATTTGAGTATGGAGGTGACGCGGCATGCATTCACAAAACTGTATAAAGGCGATTACAAAGCAAACAATCGATATCACTTAGGGAAATTCCTAATTGACAAAACTGGCCTTATAGCTCACCTGCCAGTCGAGCAGCAAGAAAATATCATGAGACTGTTACAGGATGCTATATTCAAGGAGACCAAATACAATCAATCAATACACCGCAGTAATTTCCTCAAGTTCGTCTGCGAAAAGGATCTGAATAATATGACATTAGCACATCGTACACGCGTTATTGAATTTTTGCTGTGGTGTAGCTATCATTGTCGTCACATAAATACATACAAGAATTCGAAGAAATTGACAGCAGCTATTTACGAAGAATACTTCTTAGATGGTGAAATACTTATGAAGAATGGCATACAGCCGGATGCTCACCAACGGCCAGAAAATAAGGAAAACATTTTAGAGCTTGAAGTAGATTTTCTTAGTAGCACACTCTTACCTGGATATAGCGTGCTAATGAAACTCTTTCCTTCTACTAGTCTGCTTTATGATATTGCAAAGTAAACGCATTATTTTAATAAATATTTGTAGCTACAGTGAAACTATTTTCAGGTTCTTGATGGAGAATTATCGAGATGCAATGGAGATGGACAAGAGGAGAATTTGGAATCCAAGCATAAGCCAGGGCCTCAGCCCCTTTTGTTGAATCTATAAAATTTTCTTGTTATTAGTTATTCCTTTATACTAATTTCACTTTGATTTAATATTTAGGTATATTGAATAAATATTGTGGTAATTGAGAAGAGGGAGTCAGCTGTCACCATTCATTACCATCTATCAGATATCGATCACATTAAACGGAGGGACACCCTTAACGCGCTTGGGAGAGCCATAATTCCCAGGGGCACACGACTCCGGGTGGCTTAGGTGTTCATCGCCAGATAATTGTTAATACCTTTTTACTCAAAACCTTAAACCGCTTAGAAATTCACTCGTTCGTAATTCTTAAGGGTTGTATTATTTGGTCTGATGACGGTGCCTTAGGAATGTCTCATCTGATGGTTTTGTAATTGCTTTGTTTTCCATTTCGCAGCCGGCAGGAGAGACGGGGGGAGAAACAAAGGGGGCCCGGTTCGCAACACTGCGCTAGACCACGTGAGACCCGACCCATGCCCCATGAATAGAAAATCTCTGCTATACCGACGATGCTAGCCGAGATTTACCACGTGGCACGGGGGCCATTGATTTATTCACACTTCATTACTGTGCTACCATAGTGATGAGCAATCGCAAGAACAAGACAAGACTAATCTATTCTTGTTCTTGTCTTGTTCTTGTTCAGTCTGTCTTGCAAGGCATAACTAAGGCCTCGATTCCCAGATCCGGCGGCGGGGAAGTGAGTTGCGGATTTGACACTTTGCGATTCTCAAATCCGCAACCCCGAATTTCTTTTTGACATTTTCCGCGCTGTAAAAGTGTGCTCCGCAACAAATTTTCTGCGGATTTGAACGACAAATGCGCCTAAGATAATCCGACATCGCATATGTCATTATCGCGTGAGTTTTCACTCCGAATTTTCGATTTAAACCAATCCGGGACTGCGGATTTGAGAATCGCAAAGTGTCAAATCCGCACTCACTTCCCTCCCGTCGGATCTGGGAATCGAGGCCTAAGTCTTGTTCTTGCTCTTGCAAAATGTGCAAGAACAAGACAAGACTGCAAGAACAAGACCATTTTTGCTCATCACTATAGCTACCAAGAGGGTGCAAGACCTCTTTCCTTGGAATCTCTGCTTCCTAAAAAGTTCCCTCGTATCATATATCCCCTTCGGACAATCGCGCTCGTCAAGAATCACTATTTGGCCCTAATGCTTCCGTACACCATGCTTTTCCGACAAAAGCGTCTTATTTGTGGCTGTTTAACTCCGCCATCTTCTAATCCCAAATCCAGGGTGTGAAAGGAGGAGGGTTATCGACCTGCTCAACCAGAATCGGGAAACCGAAGAAACTAGGCAAGGCAAGAAACCGCATTTTTTAAAGCGGCACCGACAGCAGCGTATCTGTTGCGGGGACGTCCCGCTCGAACTGTCAGCTAACGGGTCAAAGGAGAAGAAAGAAGAAGTAGCTGTTTGTTCCAACAAGAGCATTCAAAAAGTTAACTGTCTAGTCCTGAAATCTTAGGCAAATGTCTTACAGGGTCGTCTGGGCCTCATCAGCATTTGAAGTCGGGTTACCTTGAAAACTTGTGTCAACGCCGAGCGTGGCGACCAATTTTCAGAGGGCAAAGCCAAGCTATTTTATATTCTGTCCGAGTCAAAACCTAGTGAACCAATGGTATTCGGAGAAACACAGCGGAAGCGTGAGCAAGCCTAAGGTGTATTGCCTCTGGAAAGGATGTGGATGTCTTTATAGCGGCATGAAGCTTGGATCTCAGGGCAAAAAGCATGATGAAGAGCGTGGAGAAGACAGGGCAACAGCGAATGTAGATGAGATCTTCAATTCAACTTACCGGAAGTAATTCTACTGCTTTGCTTGCGTACTGGCTTACTCCAGACGTAAGCAACCAAAAACAAATGGGCTGGGAAACTATCTCGGATGTTAGACTCCCTAGTCGCATCTTTCATAGACAAGAGCACCAAAAGGAAAAGAAACTCCTCCCAAGAAAAAAGGTTGTTTCCACAGGTTTCGTCCTCAGTAATCTTAGGTATTTTATTTTCCTGTACAGGTCTACAAGAGTGAAATCCCTTTTGTCCACAACGATGAATTTTTCAAAGAGCGTACTCTTCAAAAAAAGTTCTAACTTTGTCCTTTCCTGTTGTTGTTTTTTTTCTCCGCCCCTTATATTCCCAAAAAATTTCCCAAACCCTAGAATCCCTATCCGTAACTGTTTACGGGGTGGATTAATGTATAGATTTGCCTCCAGACTAGTCGTGGCGGTTAAAAACCTGCACGACTATAGACGTCCTAGGTGCTAAATGGCACACTTCTGTTACCCGGCCATCTTCATCTACTTCAGACAATGCAGTGTATACCAATATGAATGATGGGAAAGAGACATAAAGACCTCTGTTATAGCGTTCCGAAGATATAGAAGCGTTAAACCATGGGCGGTAGGGCCTTCCAGGACAAAATTTATGCTTATTGGTCTATAATCCCTTGTATACAGCTCCATAGAGCAAGGCCGTACCCAGGGGGGGGGGGGTCAGAGGGATTGAAACCCCCCCCCGAAATTTTCCAGAAATAAGTATTTTCAACCACAAGTTTTCCTGAATTAAAGAAAATGATATTTTCTTGATATTTTGCTATCTGTAAGTAAAGTATTTAATTATTTAATGGTGTTTATGAATTGAACTGGCAACTGGCCTTGCTGATGCATCACGAGAAGCATGTGTGAAAACAGGCAAAACAGCATGTCTATAATAGTCTACTCGCAGCCACCCGCGTAGCGCCGGTTCTGCTCACAACCAATGCAGTCAGTAGTAGATATGTTATGTAAGAGGTGTATCGCTAACGTGTCTCTTTCTCCCTCTCTCTCTCTGACTACCATCCCGCCCACCAGCACTAGCCTAGCGCTAGTGTAACTTTCCTGTTACTGGCCGTCTATAAAAGCAAAGCCGTCGCCATTTTGACTGTGATTTATTTACATCTGTTGAGTTGGTTCGGCGTTAGTTTATTCGGTGACTTTGTTTCACTGTTCAGTTCAGTTTGTTAGTTTCGTTTGTTTTTTAGTGTAAATCTTCTGTAGCTAGTGCTACTGCTAGATAGCAGCTGCACACAATTTTCTATAGTTCTCCAACTCTGAAGACAACACATTCTTATGCTCAAAGGGTTACATGGGCAAAAACGTGAAAAAGGCATAGTTGCACATTCAAAACCCAGCAAAAAAAAAGTTTACCGACCGAGTTTCTTGTTCTTCCCCCATATGGCCCCAAAACAAGCCCGCTTCTGCTACAGGGGTTACTTTTTTACTTTTTTACTTTATTGAAGGGGTTACTTTTTATTGAAGATTTCAAGAAAAAGCTGCCACGGGGGGGACCGCCACGGAGGGGACTATTTGACTTAAAATCGCTTTTCTGAGTTCGGGAAGAATCCTGAGTGAATTTCCGCTTACCGGTGACCACAGCTTCTTAGAACAACTTGAACTTTCCACTTCTGACGCGTTTTTTCGGTTTGAAGTTGAATCCGCGACTGCCACGGTGGGGACTTGTTTGAATATGCGTTTGCACTTTGAATTTTAGAGCAAGCGAATTTTACAGTTAGGGATTCAAATCGAACGCGCCGAATGGGCTATCGAATTGTTGCAGGTTCATGAAACATCCCCCGAGCAGAGGGAGCCACAACAGAACATTCGAACGCATGCAGGCTCTAGCGGCACTGCGGTTCGCAATTTTAACGGAAAATTTCGGACAAAATTCGAATACGTGTAAGTTCTGTATTCTGGCGTTCCGGTTTGCGATAAAAGAGAAAAAATCAAAGTTTTAGGTCCCAAAACCCATTCGTGAACGTCCTATCCCGAATCGCACAAGTTTATCCATTTAATATGCGCAATAAATCTGGATTTTTGTAGTTGGGTCATGCCACGGAGGGGACATTTTTCACAGTTTCTGGGGCTTGCCGGGATTTATGGCTGGCTGGATGGCCGTTTTTTTTTTGTGGAAAAATGTTGTCTAGGTCGGTATCCACCGAAAGCATTTTTTTTGGGTACTCATTTCCGACACTATAACGGTCATCGGCTCCGGACACGCATATGCCTTTTTCCGCGTTTTTGCCCACATATATGATATGTTAATGCAAAAACATTCTAATGACTTAAATATCCTTTTATTTTTTAGTCAAAATTCTCGAGTCAAACCATAGTTTTTTGTCTCTAAACTCTGGTTAATTAAGAGTTAAACTCGGCCTAAAAATGCGTCATTTTACACTTAAAATTTGTCAATTTTCCTGGACCCCCTGCCTTACTAGGGGGTATTCCATACATCCCAGACCCCCGGTGTTTTAACCCCCCCCCCCCTCCGCCGAAATTTTTTCCTGGGTACGGCCTTGATAGAGAGTAACTCAGCTGGTGTCCGCAACCATATAAACAATTTGTTCGTGGCGGAGACTGGTTGCGCCACCATGGTGTCCTAGTGAAATACTTTCCTTAGCTCCCAAGCGTTTTTGGTCGTAAGGCCTTGAAAAAAAAACCGGGGCGTGAACTTTTAGTTTTCTGAGTGAGCCCTCATTGTGGTCTTACAATGCACCTTTTTAAGTACAGCCTTTAGTACGCGAAGTGTGGCCGTTCTACCTGCCTTTTCTATTAAAAAAAAAGTAGTAAAAGTTTCATAAAACTCTATATATGAGAAAAGGCAAAAGCGCATATGAGCAAGTCCGCGTACAGGGCCGGCGGAACGTGTTGGGCCGAGGTGGGTAGTCAAACATACATGTAGAGGAAGAGCCAGCGACATATTTTGGGTTGTCATTTCATTAGTCATGAAAATTTCCACACTGAATCTTATACACCTGCTGAACAATAAAAGCCAATTCTGGCAGCCCCCAGTGGCCGGAATGTAGTACCCTAAAATTACAAAGGGGGTAGGAAATAAAGTTCAATTTTGTTATAGTATTAGTCATGAATTTTCAGGAGATTGTTTTTGATGGTATTCTCTATTTATAAAAATTATTGCCAGAACATTTCCCCTTCACCAAAGTGCCGCCAGAACGCTGTAAATATTCATTTAATAAAACGCTATTTTTGTTATTTCATTATAGTTGAGTCGTCAGAGTCAGACTAAATGTTAACTGACGAAACTTTTTCTAAAAATATAGTTTTTCGTGAGTAGAATATGTTAAAAAAGAGTTTCGGAAAATTGGTTGTACGCTACCCCTAAAAAACCCCCTAAAAACAGAAAATTTCGTTTTTGGCTAATATCTCTTAAACGGTAAGTCCTATCCTAAAATATTGTTTACAAAGTTTGTAGATCATGCAATTATCTACAAAAAATGATATTATACATTTTCCCGTGCGAATCGCCGTTCCTGAGATATCGCCGTTTTAAAGATTTAAAATACTCATCCCCTAATTCGCAACTTGTATAGGTCGCCAGACGTTCAATAAATCCTCTGTTGCACTACGTGGCTAATATTTTCAGGGGTGATTCCAGGATGGTTTTGGAGAGAAAAATTGTTCTACAGAGGGGGAATTAAAAAGTGTGATCTAAATCCCAAAATTCTTCGTTTTTTCAGAAAAATTCCAATATTTTAGCATTTTGGTCATATTGTGAACGGAGTCACTCAAGTTTAAAATAATACACATTTACCTAAAAGATGAACCTAATTACATTCATCACTGCGCTCCTTTAATCCCTCATGGGACATAGGGCGGAAACAGTTGCCCTCCAGCGGACTCTGTTTTGCGCGACAGCTTTCAGCTCCGACCAGGATCTCCCAGTTGTTGCGGCCTCTGCTAGTAGGGTCCTCCTCCACGTTGTTCTAGGTCTTCCAACTCGACGGGATCCTTGCGGATTCCAGTCGAGGGCCTGTTTGGCTAGATTTTCGTTTTGGCGTCGCAATTCCATTTCCTTCGTCTTATTTGGTCGTCTATCCTTTCTTGGCCGGCACGGCGCCATAGTTCTTCGTTTGAAATTCTATCCTGCCAGCGGATTTTTAGGATTCGACGCAGGCATCTGTTGATGAAGACTTGTAGGCGCCCTGTGATGAATTGGGTGACTTTCCATGTTTCGCAACCGTATAAAAGTACTGCCTTAACGTTGGAGTTGAACAGCCGCAATTTGGTGTTAGTTGAGATCTCCGTTGATCTCCATATGCGGAACAGGCATGCATATGCGCCTCGTGCTTTATTTATTCTGGAACTGACATCTTCTTCTGCACCACCATTTTCGGTAATAATACTACCGAGGTAGCAGAATTTATCGACCAGTTCCACGTCACGGTTATTCAGCGCAGTCCGTTCAATGGTGTTTGCATTTATCCGCATTACATTGCTCTGCGATAATTCGTCTAGGAGTTATATTAAAAAAATACATTTTTTTCTTTCGTAAACACCCTGTATCGTAGTGGATAGTGGGGATAGCCCCCTCTGTAGAACAATTTTTCTCTCCAAAACCATCCTGGAATCACCCCTGAAAATATTAGCCACGTAGTGCAACAGAGGATTTATTGAACGTCTGGCGACCTATACAAGTTGCGAATTAGGGGATGAGTATTTTAAATCTTTAAAACGGCGATATCTCATGAACGGCGATTCGCACGGGAAAATGTATAATATCATTTTTTGTAGATAATTGCATGATCTACAAACTTTGTAAACAATATTTTAGGATAGGACTTACCGTTTAAGAGATATTAGCCAAAAACGAAATTTTCTGTTTTTAGGGGGTTTTTTAGGGGTAGCGTACAACCAATTTTCCGAAACTCTTTTTTAACATATTCTACTCACGAAAAACTATATTTTTAGAAAAAGTTTCGTCAGTTAACATTTAGTCTGACTCTGACGACTCAACTATAATGAAATAACAAAAATAGCGTTTTATTAAATGAATATTTACAGCGTTCTGGCGGCACTTTGGTGAAGGGGAAATGTTCTGGCAATAATTTTTATAAATAGAGAATACCATCAAAAACAATCTCCTGAAAATTCATGACTAATACTATAACAAAATTGAACTTTATTTCCTACCCCCTTTGTAATTTTAGGGTACTACATTCCGGCCACTGGGGGCTGCCAGAATTGGCTTTTATTGTTCAGCAGGTGTATAAGATTCAGTGTGGAAATTTTCATGACTAATGAAATGACAACCCGAAAAACGTCGCTGGCTCTTGGTCTAATGTACATTCCTTCGAAACTGTTATTTGGTAACAATTTTTGCTAAAAAGGAAAGAAACTTGGTCACTTCATTGCGATCGGGGGTCGATGGTGTACAGAACAACATGTGGTGTTATGGGACCTCTCCTGTAGATCACAACTATGTACGAACGAAGCTAGCTGAGATATTAAAGCGCGCCCTGAAAGCGCTGGCCTGCCCTTTGCTGAACACAAAACTGTAACCGTGCTGGTCAGCAGCCTGAGAAAATAAGTATCCGTAAGAATCAATAACTGGAACAGATCGTTGATTCACAGCTCGCGTTGAGGAACCTGAAAGTGATGAAGGGTTAATTTTATAACACACTTGGCGGATAAAGCTTCTGTTTTTTATGCAGCAATTCGAAGAATGCTTTCCAAATGGGGGTTCCAACGGATTCGTAGCCTCTTGATGGTTCAATCCCATGGTTCAGTCTCGCTTTACGCAGTGCCAGTATGGCCAGCAGCATTGAGCAAGAGGGCTAACAGCAGAAAATGGAGGACCGCGTACCGATTGAAAAAGATACGTGCGTGGGGTGTGTGCGACGAATTTTCACTGACAATCACTGATAATCAAAGCGACGAGTGCAAGTATCTGCTGGGTGTGCTGTTTGTTTGGATATTTGAGACACGGCAATGCGGAAAAGTTGCCTTTGGAAGTAGACCAACTTTTACTTTACGTCCGTTCCGTTTACGTAACTATATGATTATCGAACCGCCGACGAATCAATTTCTCGATACGGAACCGACAATTTATTATTGAGGTGAAGATTGCAATAAAATCGCTGAAAAATGGAAAAGCGCCGGCCGGGAATAGACCAAGTAACCACCGAGATGATCCAAGCCGGAGGTGATGTCTTATCACAACGACTTCATATCCTCATAGTCATAACACACATTTGGCATTCGGGTCGTGCCCCGTCGGCTTGGAAGAAAGCAATCGTTGTCCCAATTTTGAAGAAAAGCGACAGTCGGGAATGCAAGAATTTTCGCAGTGTTAGCCTCCTTTCGATCGTCGGCAAAGTATTTACGATATTTATACGAGACGTAAAGAACAAGCTGGATTTAGACCACATCGAGGATGTATTGACCAAATATTCGCACTCAGCGATCGTAATGGAAGTTGCGACAAACGAACTGTCGTCGTTTTCATCGATTTCAAATCCGCCTTCGATTACAGCGATTGGAACAGCTTGCTTGTGGAGTCTTGGAAACCGAACACGTGCCTTTTTTTATGTGAAAGACTAGAGTCTCAGGAAACGCCCTTTATACTGTGTCGACAATCTATTTTTTCTTCATATAGAGTGCAATGTCGAACAGCAGCTCTAGTCGGGGAAGAAAGGAACTGTCACAACCTACCAGCGATATTTTGCAGTCCACCTACTCCCAACCATTACTGTCGCGACTTTGTCATCGGGGCATCGAGAAACAACTCGCTGGAGTGTTATGCCTCCTGAAACGAGTTGAATTTCATCAACCAACATGACATGCGCTTTGGTGAAGCGGGGAAGGGCTAAGGAAGGCTATGACAGAAGGAATCAGGAATGTAAAGAGGGAAGAAGAAAGAAGGAAAGTTATGTAGGTGGGAAAGTGGAAAACGCGAAGGACCATGGGGCTGGCCGGGATTCGAACCCGGGACCTCTGTGATAGTAGCCAGACGCCTTACTCCCTAGGCTACCGAGGCCCCCGAGGGCCAATGTTCACCTCGATGGAACCTAAATCGAACAGGTTCCGAGGTTCAAATATTTGGGATCATTGGTTGAGGAAACGAAAGTGGAATCGAGGGCCAACGTTCACAGTCACATCGGCCAGGCAAGAGCAAAATTCGCCTCGCTCAAGTAGTGCAAGCGTAGCCGTTGTGGAGACGCCCCACTCTGACCTCGCGGTCCAAAGAAGGATCAAAGAAGAAGAAGAAGAAATTGTTGTGCGGATATACTGGTACTGCTGCCACCCTCCCCGAAATGCTCCGAAGAGTATTCACGATGAAGTTAGTGTCTGCTGATTTTGTTAGTCCTGTTTGCTAAAAACCAATTTCAGGGTCAATTTCTTTCATCTTTTGAAATGACAAAATATCACTTGCAACCCATCCCGATCACAATATTACCCCGTTTATGACTAGGTCGAAAAGTTGAGTTGAGGTTGAGTTGAAATTTCGACCACCGTATATGATGTTGAGTTGAGTTCACTTTGGGTTGAAATAGACTTGAATTGATATCAAAACATAACCTCAAATTTTTGTGTGAAATTTTCATTTATTGTTACGTAAAACTTTAGAACGAAATAATTTATTGTTCCTGTACCAGAAAAAACATCGAACACAAAACTAACGTCGAATGCGGACTTCACTGATAAACAAACAAGACAAATGTCACTTCAACCCAATTTCAACTCAACTTGCGTATATGAGGTAATAACAACTCGATCCAAGTAGGAGAGCTGAGTTGGGTTGAATAGACCCAGTTTCAACTCGACATCCGTTTATGACTGGGTTGAACCCGGGTTGAACCTGGGTTCAACCTAGTCATAAACGGGGTATGTATTGGTCTTACCAACCATCTTCTCCTCTCCTTTTAAAAGGTTTTGAATACGTATTTCACTATTACACTCATTTTATGCTTGGTTTATTAACTTCTGATTCCAACCATTTCAAGTAGTTAAAATCACTAAGCAACCAAATAATTGTCAACGTATAAGTCAACACTGTTAACAAATTAACTTAAAATGGCAGGTGAAAACCCCGATGTGATTCAAAATCTTTTAAAATATCTCGATCCATTTCATGGCAACGAAGTTGAAGAAAAATTGGACCTTTCAGGATTGTAACCTAAAACACATTCCACATTTGAATTCTTCATTAACATTTCATTATTAGCGAAATAGTGCCGAGACCACTTCCTGTCAGTCTAAAAGTGTGGTACCTGCCGAATGGCGAGGCCTTTATTGATAAATTACATTCGACGGCATCAAAACTTAAGGAGTTAACACGCAGCAGCGGTAATTAAATATTTCTTCACTTTCTCTTAAGGAAACCTAATTCATAATTTTTCATCTTTCTACAAGGATATGCGCTTTATTTGTACGATAATCACTACAATGATGTTTATATATGTCCGAAGAAAATGGACGATTTCTTCGATCAACGTTTTAGGTGGAATGTTGGTATTGATTGTGGATCTTGATCATAAAATTCTTGAGTGTCTTTTTGTTCTTGTAGAGCCTAAGAAAACTATTGCTGTTTATGTAGCAAGGACTCACACCAGTATTCTTTACAATACGGCTGATTTCGATCCTCGCTTCCCTTTGGGACAGGATCTTGAAGAAGTTTTTGCAACTTATATCATGGCAGTGCCCATATTTAATTTTGACATGCTTTGTGTGGGAATTTTGGAACTATATAGAGAAACCGATGAGGCGTATACGAATGTGAGTATATTGTGTGCTTAAAGTGACTTAGATGCAGACTGTTCTGAGATAGCAGATCATTTCTCCTTATTTGAAGCTTCGAACAAACGTCCAAATCTTGCAAGTAAACGTTTCGAAATGCACGATGTCTGATCTTGGAAATGACCTGTTACATTGATTATCTATAATCTATACCAAGGGTGGGCAAACTTTTTCATAAACTGGGCCAGAATAACATTCACTATTATTCCGCTGGCAGTAGTAGTCAATTGACACCTTTTGGTGACCTGTAATTTTTATAGAATTGAGCTGGACTACACGAGGCAGTACATTTGCCCCTTACAATATAGTAAAATGTACTAAGGCTTTTGTGAAATGTCTCGGTTGAAAAATAATGTCCTACTAGTGTATCGTGATAAATAAAGCGAGTGGTGATTGTAAATACGAGCTGGAGAGACATTGCTTACTACTTATGCGGAAGCAAAATTTCCAACTTCAAATTAGGTGAGGTGAGATTGTACTCTGAGGCAATTTAATGGATATCAGAATGAAACTAGCTCTTCATTGGTTTTTATTTTGCTATTTTACCTTCAATTTGCTTGTTTGTGTCGCCTCATTCGACATTGTACTGGCTCAAAATAAAAAGAGGCAGCTCGTACAAACTCATTTTATAATGGTGTTCTACCCAACACTAAATTTTTAGTTTGTATGTGAAGTAAAAGATGCCTTAATGGGGCAAATCACACTATTCATCACTTGTATAGTACCTATACTAAATATTTACTTCTCTGTCTCTTTTTCGGGCAACGATTGTGCTGTTTATTTATGCTGCACAATAAACGCGAATGAGAAGCAGAATTTCCGATAGTTTTCGCAGAGCCCCAGAACAATGTTGCAATTGCGTTAGTGTAATGGATGAGTGAATCTGAAAAAATTTCTAAGACAAAGTATACAATCGTTTTGTGTATGGAGATAATAAAAGAAATGATGCCTAGTTTAAGTTACCCCAATGGATGCAAGTTTTAACACTAGTACTAAATTTTGAACATATATGTTGCTATTTGCGTTTTATATTCAAATCAAGTTAAACGAATTACATTCAAAAATATTTATTTATAATTTGGCGGGCCGGACAGAAACCTTCCACGGGCCGTAGATCGCCCGCGGGCTGGAGGTTGCCCACTGTTGATTTATACCATACACGGTCAAATTGGATGTACATCAAAGTGCGGATGTACAACCAAAATTATCGATTATGAGACGGTCGGCCGATCAAAAGTCGTTGGTTGTCTCTCGAGTAAAAATAAAATAAGGGCTTATCGCGGGCGAACAGCGGGCGCTTGGCTTTACAAAGGGGATATGAAGGCCATAAAATTTTTAACCATTTTTAATGGAAGCACATACGGCCAGTGACGGTCAAACTAGAGATGGGTAAGGCTGCTTTCGGTATCGTCAAATGATTGTCAATTAACTGAGTCGGCTGCAAAAATGACTGATGCCGTTTGCAGAAGTGACTAGTTTTACGGCGAATTTCATGATTTCGACCACCTGACATTAAAATAATTGCAAGATGGCAGTGCGAATGTGCATTTCCGTACGTTTGGCAATAGTCAATTTGCATTTCCGAACTCTTGATTATCATCAATTGCAATACCGAATGAATGACTATCGTCTACTGCTCTGTGTCAGCTCAAAGATCCGCATCTTTGAAATGAGTCAATGAATCGGTTCGCGATTCTGAGCTGAGTCGATTCTTAAAGAGTCACGGATCTCTCATGAGCGACCGAATCTTATACTTCTTTTCGGATCTTATACTTCTCGGATCCGACGAATCTTTGTATATCTTTGGGCCTCGGTAGTCTAGAGGTAAGGCGCCTGACTGCTATCCCCAGAGGTCCCGGGTTCGAATCCCGGCGGCGCCACGGTCCTAGCCTTTCCCACCTAACTTTCCTTCTTTCTTCTTCCCTGTTTACATTCCTGATTCCCCTGACATAGCCTTCCCTAGTCCTTCCCCGCTCCACCAAGCGCATGCCATCGGTTGGTTGATGAGATTCAACTCGTTTCAGGAGGCATAACACTCCAGCGAGTTGTTCTCGACGCCCCGATGTCAGAGTCGTGAAATGTTTGTGAGTAGGTGGAATAAAATATCGCGGCTAGATTGTGACAGTTACTTCCTTTTCTTCTCTCTATCTTCCGGCTAGAGCTGCTGTATTGTCGACAGTACAAAGGGACTTTCCCTAAGCCTCTAGTCTGTCACATAAAAAAAATATACTCTTTCAGCTCTCTCAGCTAAACTTGTTATACTGTTGTGCTTTTGAATTTCAGGAAACTTTGAGAGCTTTTTTGTTGAAATGTTTAGAGTGTAAAATGAGAGAAAATAGAATGAAATAATAATGGACAAGACTGAGGACGATACTGACAGATGTCACGAAGGAAACTGTAGGCTACAAACGCACTGCCAGAGCCAATGATTGGTACGACGAGGAATGTAAAACAGCTATAGAGGCCAGAAATAGAAATAGGAAAATTTACATAGAGAGACCGACGAGGAGCAAGAAACTGAAATATGAGGAAACAAGAAGAACCGCAAAAAACATCTGCAGGAAGAAGAAAAGGCAATTCCTCAACAATTACATCCTGAGAGCAAAGGAAAACTTTGCCCGAAACAAAACCAGGGAAGCATATAAGGAAGTAAACTTCTTCAAGAAAGGCTTCAAACCCTCCTCCGGTATATGTAGAACGAAAGAAGGCACTATAGTTACAGGCAGCGAAGATGTAAAGAAAAGATGGAAGGAATTTTTTAGCGAGCTGCTGAACGCAAACGAGAGCATCCGACACGTACCAGAACCCCGTCCACAACATAACGATGACACCAGAGAAACAAACGAACCCACTCTGGAAGAAGTACAAAGTGCCATACGACTCTTAAGAAATAACAAATCTCCAGGAATTGATAACATCCCAGCAGAGCTGATCAAGCAAGGAGGCGAACCGCTTTCAGCAGCTATACATGAATTACTATGCTGCATATGGAGGAACGAAAAAATGCCTGAAGATTGGGAGCAAAGCATTATCTGCCCAATACACAAGAAAGGAGATAGATTCAACTGTGAAAATTACAGAGGCATATCTCTTTTAAGCACAGTGTATAAAATAATGACCAATATAATTAAGGCCAGACTGGAACCTTATGCAGAAGCCGTAATAAGTGAATACCAAGCTGGATTCAGAAGAAATAGGTCAACGATGGATCAACTTTTTTCAATAAGGCAAATCCTCCGAAAATGCTGGGAATACAACATCGACGTGTATCAACTTTTCATCGACTTTAAACAAGCATACGACAGCATCGACAGGGAGCAAATGTATGCGACAATGCTGGACCTAAACATACCCCTAAAGATAGTGAAACTGACTAAAATGACAATGGAAAATACAAGGTGTGCAGTCAGAATACAAGGAGAATTGACGGAGTCCTTCCCAGTCAAGCAAGGCTTAAAGCAGGGCGATGGGCTGGCACCCATGCTATTTAATCTCTGCCTTGAAGGAGTAATTCGCAAAGTAAACATTGATGCGAACGCAACCCTGCTTAACAAATCAAAACAGTTGGCAGGATATGCCGACGACATAAACTGCCTTGCCAGATCACTGTCATACCTTAGAGAAGTATTCACAGAATTAGAAGATGGAGCTAAACATATAGGGCTGCAAATAAATGCAGAGAAGAGCAAGATTCTAATTCAGTCAAGGGTGGAAAGAAGAAGAAGAAACCACAACACCACCTGGGGGGAATATAACTTCGAACGGGTAAGCCAATTTAACTACCTGGGGTCCACAGTCAGTGAAGACAACGATGAAACGATAGACGTACAAAGAAGAATAAACGCCGCAAACAGAACATACTTCTCACTACTGCCAGTAATGAAATCCAGAGACATCCACAGAAAAACAAAAATAAGAGTCTACAAAACCATCATACGTACAGTAGCTACGTATGGTTGTGAAGCATGGAGTATCTCCCAAAAATCCGCCGACAAGTTGGATATATTTGAGAGGAAGGTTCTCCGAAGGATATACGGCCCAATTAATGAAGACAATGCATGGAGAATACGCTACAATCACGAATTGTACGACTTATACAAAGAATGTAAACTTTCGACCCATGCCAAGCTACTGCGTTTACGTTGGGCCGGTCATGTCCAAAGAATGGATGACTCAAGGATACCAAAAAAATCCCTGTATCTACTACCAGATGGCAAAAGACCAGTTGGCAAACCACGGTCAAGATGGGAAGATAATGTTAAGACCGATGCAGCGAAACTGCTCAACACGAGAAACTGGAGACAAGCTGCGGAGCAGAGAGACGTCTGGAGGAAGAAGCTGAAGGAGGCCAAGGCTCGAATTGGGCCGTAGAGCCATCGAAGAAGAAGAAGAAGAAGAATGAAATAATTTAAAAAACATGTACATATGTATCTTTAAGAAATTTTGTAGTGTTCTGTTGATAAACATTTTTTTTAATGAAGTGAAGTAATAACATTAGTGTGTATTTATCTTTTGGGCTCTGCATGAATGAAGAACGACTGAATTGATTTATCTGTTTATTAAGCTTTGAGATACTTTCGGGTATGATATATTATTTTTATGACTTAAATATGGAAGCTACATGCGCATGAATACATGTACGAGTATTGAAAGCAAAAGAAATTCAAATTTTTCCTATTTCCCTAGAATTGGAATTGAAATTAGTTTATAATCCGAATTTTCTTATCCACCGTGATGCTCAAATTTTGATTTAATTCATTCAATTTCATACCATTTCAGTGATTTAAGTTCAAAATACCCTCTGAATTGAGTTGAGCTGAGAGAACAGAATCGCAAGTTTATGTATGGATCCTCTACAGTACACAGCCAGAAGTGCTTATTAGTCCATTCAAAACGCGCGTTTGGGTGTTCCAAAATAACACCCTTAAGAAAATCGAACCCTAAAGGTTTTTGGGGTCGCTAATCACGAAAATCGGGCCCCGCGGTCCTAAAACATGGGTGTCACCCTTAAAAATGGGGGGCTTTCGCGATTATTTCAATAATAATGAAAACAAATGCAATGAAATACACTTTTTTTAATATTTATTGGCCTCGGTAGTCTAGGGGTAAGGCGCCTGACTACTGTCCCAGAGGTCCCGGGTTCGATTCCCGGCGGTGCCACGGTCCCAGCCTTTCCCAATTTCCCACCAACATAACTTTCCTTCTTTCTTCTTCCCTCTTTGCATTCCTGATTCCTTCTGTCATAGCCTTCACTAGTTCTTCCCCGCTCCTCCAAGCGCATGTCATCGGTTGGTTGATGCGATTCAACTCATTTCAGGAGGCATAACACTCCAGCGAGTTGTTCTCGATGCCCCGATGTCAGAGTCGCAAAATGGTTGGGAGTAGGTGAAATAAAAAAAATAAAAAAAAAATACCGCAGCTAGGTTGTGACAGTTCTTTCCTTCACTTCTTCTCTCTCTATCTTCCGACTAGAGCTGCTGTTCGACATTTCAAAAAATAAATGCAATTGCATAGTCGGACAGTACAAAGGGGCCTTCCCTAAGTCTCTAGTGTGTCACATAAAAAAAAAGGTGGTTGATTTGTACTAAATCAAGGCGAACTTTATGATAAGGGGTGATCTTAAAGGGTTGAAACCACCCCTAAATCGACCAAAAATATAAAAAAATGTAAACATTATTTTTTTTTTAATTTATGCCTCAAATTCGATTTTGGGCGTACTGTCAGGCAAAAATGAATTATTTTCAAAATCGTATTTGAGGCATAAATTTAAAAAAAATAATGTTTAAATTTTTTTCATTTTTAGTCGATTTAGGGGTGATTTCAACCCATTAGGACTACCCCTTATCATAAAGTTCGCCTTGATTAAGTACAAATCAACCACCTTCGCAAATAAATATTAAAAAAAAGTATTTCATGGCATTAGTTTTCATTATTATCGAAATAATCGCGAAAAAGGGTTTGTTTGCATTTTTAAGGGTGACGCCCATGTTTTAGGACCGCGGGACTCCGATTTTCGTGATCAGCGACCCCAAAAACCTTTAGGGTTCGATTTTCTTAACGGTGTTATTTTGGAACACCCCCCCCCCTCCGCGTTTTAAATGGACTATAAGTGCAAAATATGTGTTTCGAGAAAATCGCCCTCAAAGTTTTTTTTAACAGAATTGTGCACAAAACCAGTTTTGCTGATGCAATAATTCAGCAACCAAAGCTCAGTTTAAGATAAGAATTATAGCATTAAGAATAAAATACTGAATATAATTATGCAATAACCTCAAAATCATCAAATTTGCACTTAAGCACTTCTGGCTTTTTACTGTAGTCCTGTGTTCTGAAGATTCGATAGAATATGTTTTTTAAATGTCTCTTTTGAACCGGCGCTGGGAGTTTGTAGCTTGGCAAAATTCGTGCGTCATATTGGACCCACAATTTTGAACTTATAAGTTTTGATTATAAATTCGTTGTTATCAACCCTAAAAAAAAAACCCCAGATTCCGATATGCATTGTAATGGGAATATAAATCGAAAATTTTTTCCGCCATATCGGGGCGGCTATTTAGAATTTATAAGTTTTGATCATAAATTCGTTATTTGCAACCTCAAAAACCCCCAGATATCGATTTGAATTGTAATTGGAACACAATTGGAAAAATTCGTCCGCCATATTGGGGCGGCCATTTTGAATTTATAAGTTTTAATCATAAATTCGTTATTTGCAACCTTAAAAAACCCCCGATACCGATTTTCATTGGAATCGTGACACAATTGGCAAATTTGTCGGCCATATTGGCGTGGCCATTTTGAATTCATAAGTTCTGATCATAAATTCATTTTTTGCTACTTTAAACCTCGGTGTCGATTTTCATGAAAATCGGAACACCATATTCGGAAATCGAATCCCCCGTTTTATTTTAGTCGCCATTTTGAATTTCGACTGACGCCAAAAACTAATTGTTATCTATTTATCATACACTTTCATTTGATACCCATATCGGGGATCGGGAAATACAATTGGAAAATTCGGCCGCCATCTTGATGTTTTTACGAAAATGTTATATGGCATATGGTCAAAAATAGGGGTTGATCGGTTACATCAAAGTGGGACAAAATCAAGTTGCAAGAGGCGTAAAAAATAGTGAAAATCGTACTATAGTACCTACTAATTAATTAATTTAAAAAAATCTAATTAAAATTTTGAAAAACGAAAACTTACTTCCACCTGTTGGGGTATCAATGCATCTACATAAAAAATCAGAATTCTATCTCTTCTAGTTTGGCCCCAGTGCGTGACGGTACGCACAATCAGACATACACACAGACAGACACTTTCTTTTATTATTATAGATGAACAACAGGTCCGGCTAGAATGCCTAGTACATAGGAGCTAGCTCTTAACTAAGTCAGTGAAAGTCATTTCTAGTCTAGTACAAAATTAACTAATTTACGTTCAATGGGTTTTACTGATTCTAAATCACTTCTATCCTCCAAACTAGACTTAGACATTGCACCATCACGAGTTTCACACTCTCTCTCCATACGCGGACGAGGACAGTTGGACTGTCTCTCTTGTGTGTTATAATAAATAGTGAATTGTGGCTGCTGTTTTTTTTTTGTTAAGTTTTTAATTCTTGTTGGTATCCAAAAATAATTAAGTATAAAAGTTTGCCTTAAATTTATACATTCTATAATATTTTAACTCCTTTCTGTTTAATTTCATTCCTTTTATTCATTTTACGGTAAATTTGTCTACAGTTACGGAATTTTCTAGAAATGTGCTCTACACTTTTAAGATGTCCTGTTATCTTTCCTTTTAAATATGTTATTTTTCCTTTTAAATTTTTCTGTCTTTCTTGAATTTAAATCATTTTTGTTAATTTAATTTAATTCATTTTAGTTAGCTGATCTATTTAATCTGGGTTTATTTATTTTATTTTAACCCATTTGCATATGTATGATTTCCTTGTCTTAACTTATTTAATTATGTTTTAATCATCTTGATTTCAGTATTGATTTTTTAGTTTTTGTGATTCATTATTTTTAACGTTAATGTGTGTGCAAAGATCTTTTGAAATTACCAATTTCGGTTCTTGTTTTGCTTTTGTTACTGGCTTGCCAGGTCAGTGGGCACAATTTTTTCCTCTTGTTTTTGGGCCTCCTCGGTATAAACGAAAAAATTTATATCTTCCTCTTATGTTAACGTGTTTCTCGCCCTGTCTCTTGCTTTTTGAGAAACTTCTTCCCCTGTTACCTTGTTCTGCCTCCTGCCTCGTTGATTGAATCATGATGAAGAACACGACGAGAGCCTCTGCACGACTCATGGGAAAAAAGACCACTCCCACGTCAAAAACAAAAGATGGTCTCGGAAAAAAGATGGAAGGACGAACAAAAACAGACGAACAAAGTATAAAAAGCCTCCGATCAACAAAAATTAGTTCGGTTCCCACAAAGAAGAAAGGAAAGCTGTCTCAAATTCCTCATCCAAACTCACCACAAGCCAACACGAGTTCCTCAACAATTCTAAAACAAAATGTGAGTGAGGATTCAACGGTTAAGCCTGCGGCAAGTCCGGATGAAAGTAAAAATTACACCTATTGGTTACGTTGAATAAGACTCTGGCCCTTTCCGTGTCTTTGTACAAAATACAAACCCCCTGGACGTGAATGTTAAGAATATAAATCCATTCTCCTTAGGCAAATGCCTGATAAGAGCCTCCACTACTGGCGCTACACATATCACAATGATGGGACCGGGTAAATGCAGGATTGATTTTGATAATGCAAATAATGCTAACAACTTCATTCGAAACTGTCCCCTGGACTCGAATTATAGGGCCTTCATACCTTTAGGACTAGTGGCAACCCCAGTCCTAATTCATGGAATTGATGAGGGTCTGAATGTTGAGGAATTATTGGAGGCCTTTAAAGAAAGCAATCCCTCACTAGAGTTCAGAAAAGTTTTTAGAATAATTTGGAAAAGGAAAGTGGAGGGTAAGACCATAACAACAGTGACCAACAAAGTCAAAGTTTACATTTGAGGGAAAGTAATACCTGAGAAGCTAAAACTATACTACTCAACCGTCAATGTAAATAAATTTGTACACGCCCCGTCGAGATGTTTCAAGTGCCAACGGTTTGGTCACTTAAGCCGCTTTTGCAAGTCAAAATGGAAACTTTGCGGAAGATGCGGAGAGGTGAACTGCAATGAGGGCAAGCAATGCAGGAAAGTGGAAAAGTGTGCGAATTGTAAAGGCAACCATAGTGCCTTTGATAAGATGTGCCCGGTTTGGCTTAAAGAAAAGAGGATAGTCGAGATAATGAGACGTGGCAACCACTCAAGAAAAGATGCCTTGAGGATCTTCAAATCGAAAAATAGAACCCCAGCAAGACCCAACCTCAAGGAAAAAGCCATCCAACGGAAAAATGACTCACAAGTTACCAACGAGGTAGTACGTAACTCAAGGTCTTCTCAAAACAACACTCTCAAAGTGAAACCAAGGGGTCCCCAGTCAAGAAATGGAGAGGGAAAACTGAACAAAGAGAAGAAAACCTCACAAAAGCCCATTCCGATTGAGAAATCAAAGACTCACAGTGCGCCCATCTTACACGGCAATAGTTCTCTGGACTCGGAACTTGACAACTCCTTGGACCTTGACAAAGTAGAACTTCAGTTCAACGAATTCGTAAGAGAAGCGCTGACCAAGGATATTACGCTCATAGGACGTACCAGCAATGGGCCAGAGACTACATGAAACTTAGAGCACTGAAAGGTAAAAGAAAAAAAAAACAATCACTGTTGGAAAATGCCCCCTCTATGACAAAGTGGGCCTTAATCCATATCTCAGTAACTAATCATCTATACCGTACATGACCAAGACTAGTCCTTCGACTGGTTTGTAACACAGAACTCTTAACAGGGGAAGAAATTCCTCAAAATTCACTGTTTTTAGCCTTTTGGAGTGTAAATTTTTCTCCAACACTAAGGTGCCCACTGATCATTTAGCCTCTAATTTAAAATTTTAGTAGAATTTTTACAATCAATGAAAATGACAAACTACAATTGTTAGCTTTTGAATTATGTTAAATTTAGGCACAGCAGCCCTCTAATCGTTGTAAAGACATGAAGACAAACTTTAACTAACATTAACAAGACGACATCCCTTCTGAATTGGCCCATCAGACTGGGATTGACGATCAGAGAGAGAGTTTTTCTTTTCTTTTAATCAAAAAAAAAGAAAATAAGGCCGATACATTAGTTGTTATCATCAAAGACTCTTGGTTATTATAGCTGCAAGGCTCGTACCAGTAAGAGACCCAGTGGGTGCACTAGCTTTGCTAGTAAAAGCCTAAAAACAACAACAACAACAACATCACGAGTAAGACATCACACAGAGTGGTAGTAGAAACTACGATACTTTAGTTTAGTTTTATCACTAAATATCTTCTGGTTCTGACTAATTTTTGATTGGTCCAAAAAACTGAAGGTCATTTGTTCTGTTATCATAAGTTCTCTTGTTCGTCTCATAAAGCTCGAATTATTTCTTTCAATTGTCGTTTGCTCGTTCTAGGACGAGCTATTTTTAACTCAAAACTTACTAAAATGGGCCGGCGAAGCCTTGAATCAAAACTTCCTAGGAATTCAAGACCAAGAAATCTTAAACATAAACGTGCAAATAATGGGTGCTTTAGGTACTGTCGACGCCACCGACATTACCTGCAAAGAAACAATCCTGCAGGCTCACAAAATACTGGTAAAATAAATTATGCAATTATATTATTCATCTACCACCTTTAAATTTGTTACGCATAGGCTACGATACAGGCATACCTGGGGACTCGGACAGCTTCAATATTTCTAGTGGACAAAAAGGAAATCATTAAGGACTGCAGTACCGACAATTTTGCTGATACAGCGTTAACACGAAAGAAAATAAGGTTTATTTTGTTAAACAATTATGTGGTCCTTTTATAATATTTATTTTTTAAATAGACTAGAAAAGGAGATCGATTTGGCTAAAATTACAGCTAATTCCGGGCTATCCGCGAACATGCCGGACGTTTTCAATGATATGCGATTCAATAACGCAGTTGATATACGATCGGGACTGATAATTCGATCCTGCTTTCAGTATCCGTTTCCATCAAAGGATAATATCCTGGGTATTGTGCAATTTTTAAATAAGGTGGATGAGAATGAGTTTTCGAAAGTTGATGAAGATATCGTGAAGGGCTTCAAGAATTTTGCGATTCCTTACTACTACTTTAAGACATTCCGCAATGTTATACAAGCTGAGGTAAATTTTTTTTGCTATCACAAAACGGTAATTGAATTTTTATTTGTAAAATTAATTAAGAAACGGAAAATAGCATTTTTGCAAGAATTATTTTATTGGCAAGTGTCGAAGTATGAAAAACATTCAGGAACTATTTATGCAGAACAAATCACAATACATCCTGCCGATTTATTGAAGTATAAGGATTTATACCATTTAAAAAACACTTATTGAACAAAAGTGTTTCATTTTTTCACATTTATTATTATTTGTTTAGATACAATTTCAACGCATTTTCTGCATCACCATATGAAATGTCGAAAGTTGTTTATTACATGATGAAGGAGATGTTTGGTGAATATCACGAAAGCGATGACAATGTCTTTCATCACTTTTATGCATTAAGGCGCTGCTTCGATGAGGGACTCTTCAATTGCATAATTAATAGTGCACAATTTGTTTATTGTATGGTTAAGCATCTGCCGAAATTTTTCCGAAGAAAAGAGGTATTCATTTTGCTTAGAATTTTTACATTAAATTCTTGGTTTTGTATTTTTGTTTGCAGAAAATATCGCTGTTCCTTTCAGCGTTTGCATTTTGCCCGGCTCACAGAGCACCGACGTTAAGAGATTATAAAAAGGGTTTTGTATTTCTACATCCAAAATTTCCATTCGAGGATTTTGAATTTAAATTGACTGAAGCATTGGCAGAGGTATTATAAAATTATTTTGTTATTGTATTGCATAATATTCTACATATCGCACCCTTAGAATGAAAGTGACCTAATTCAAAATTCCTGTAAATTCTGATTTTGCCATAAACTGACTCCTCTAAAACCCTTTGATGAAAAATAGTCCGAATTAGGAGTAAAAAAGGAACAGCGTATACATTACTCACTTTTGTAGATTGCTCTATTCACCTATGCATGAACACTGTACTTTTTTGAAGCCTCATTTTCCAAAATTGGAATTTTTCAGTTAGGTCACTTTCATTTTAAGGGTGCGATATATGAATTAGTTTTTCCAAAGAACTTAAATGTAGCTAAATTTTCTTTAAAAAACCGAGGACAATACAAAAGTTTTAGGATGTGTCGATTTTAAGTGCGTTCACCCAATCTCTAATGACAACTTGGAGCAATTCAAATATTTTGCCTTCTAGGATGGCACGGTGTCAATATTTAATTATTGGGACTATAAATCTATAACGGCCTCAGAAAATTGTTTGATTGGTTATTTTTTCGTTTTTTCTTGTGTGAGGTACTGGGTCCAAAGGTACTGTAGGCCAGACCACTTGAACAAGTTCAGCATTCTGCCTAGCTTATCGTTTAGGCTTACATGCTCGAGTGAATCCTCGAGCAAAGGAACCCTGCTCCTCGCTATTGCAGGGCATTCGCAGAGTCATCCTCCTCTAGGGAAAGCTTGCAGATGGGGTCTTCCGTCATTCCTAGCATCCATAAGTGGTAATTTAGAGCGCAGTATTCGGTAATCAAGCCAACAAGTGCCCTGACTTCATTTCTACTGCTCCTTAGCAAATCTTTGCCCGTGGTAGGAGATGGCGTAGGAAGGAATGGCTTAGAGTTGGCCAGTCCCGTCCCGGACCTCCAGCGTTCAATATGTTTCATCAAAGTCCGATCGGGTAGGGTCCTTTGCAACAAGCTGGTAGGTGCTCCAATGGCGGACTCTGGACCGATGAATGCAAAGTCAGAGACCTGTTTCGCTAAGGCATCCCCTTTTTCATTGCCTTTGTAGCCCCGATGACCCGGGACCAAGACAAGAGTAACTTCATTGAGAACACCGAACTCACCTACGAGACCTTAACGCCCTATTCGCCGCTTGGCTATCGGAGAAGAAAAAAATCCGTTTATTTTGGTAGGCCCTTCTTAAGTTCTCATGAAGCCAGTATAGCGTACACCTCTGCTTCGAAAACAGTTGCTAGGGTGCCTAAGCTTATCCCTCTGCTGAATCTGAGGCTTTCGCTCCTGACTCCACCGTCCACACCTCTTTCTGTTTTGAAGTCATCCGTGTACCACACTAGTCCCCCCAGGAAAAGTCTAAATTAGCCTATTTTCTGCGTGCACAGCCACAAAGGGTTGCTCGAATTTTGAGATTTTAAAGGGCATTCAATCCGATAGCATACTCGCTTCTCGAACCCCTCCTATTATTTTAATTATTATGGAACGTCCTGGCCCAAGACCAGCGTCTAAATAGCCAGTCGCTTTCAGCCGCAGCGCCGCGTTTATCGCGGATTTCTCTACCTTAAGTGCCGTTCTGTGTTGTGTCACCAAACTAAAGCTGCACAAGTTACCATGGGCCTAATGATGGTGGGGTATATCCAGTACATGGTGTTCGATTTGAACCCCTTCTAGAACCAATTGTGGTAGCTTTCCGGTGAAAGGAACCTTGCACAACAAAAGGATCATCTTTGTTCCTCCTAACACGTACAAGGCCGTCTCTGGTGGAAGCCGAGAAAAGCAATCCTAGGCAGCTTTAACGCCTATAGCGCTGTTTGCCGAAGTAAGGCTTTCATTAACGTGAACTTGGGGCTCACCTGTGAATCCAGCCAGCAAGAGGAAATTTAAATTTTTGATTTGCCTTTAAAGCGTGCATTAACGCTTTCGCCTCACGCTGCCTAAAAAATTTGACCACATTCGGTGCATTCCGCTGACGCATCCCAACACGCAACCGAAAGGCATTAGAATAGTCAGAGAGACGGTGGTTGATCAAAGCGGCTAAGTTGGAAACAATCTTCAGCGGTGAATCATTGGGTTTCGCTAGAATTCCCCGAATAATGACGTCGCTGAGCCTCTGAGCCCGCCGCAAATCATCTAAATGACGTGTATTATCAGCCAGCTAGAAGTTGATAATCTGCATCAGTTTAGACATGCAGTTAGACGTAGCTCGATGGACTCGAGATCGTTGAATGTTTTCATAGATTCGCAAACGTCATTGATTTTTGGCTCGGCATGCTGTAGAGCAGTGGAGAGCTCATCAATTTTTTGTGAAAAACGGGCTTCCGCAGCGATAAGCGGCACGGCACCTTGAAAGACCACACTTATAGACTGAATTAGAATCTTGTGCTTGTCTGCATTTATTTGCAGTCCTATATGTCTGGCTCCATCTTCTAATTCCGTGAATATTTCTCTAAGGTATGATAGTGATCTGCCAAGGCAGTTTATTTCGTCAGCATATCCTGCCAACTGTTTTGATATTTTAAGCAGGGTTGCGTTTGCATCAATGTTTACTTTGCGAATTACTCCTTCTAGACAGAGATGAAATAGCATGGGTGCCAGACCATCGCCCTGTTTTAAGCCTTGCTTGACCGGGAAGGTCAAAAGCCTCGATCATGGTAGTAAATGTAGCAGTCAGTGGCGGCTCGTCCTTAGGGGCTAGTGGGGCTTAGCCCCACCAGAAATTATCGATTAAATCATAATCATACATTTTCAATTACTTTCATTTTTGCAAAGAAGCAACGCAATTTTTTTTGTAATTTATTACAATTTCTAAAAAAAATCCCAAAATAATACCCCACAAAAAAATTCGAAGTAGAACTTCATAAAAAAAGTATCAAAAACAAACCAAATAAAAAAACAAAAACAAAGAAAAACTCTAAGCTCTCTTCCCTCTATCAAAATAATATGGCCGAATCATAATGCCATTCCTATAGGAAAAATATATTTACATGTAATTCTCTACCCTCAGGGGCTATCGTTGAGTCAGCCCCGGAGATGAACCATTTTGTATGCTAAATTTCTTGACTCAAGCGATTGATTCATGCACTTTTGTTCTACCAAGCGGGGCTAAAATTTATTAGCCCCGAGCGATTCATCGGGATTCTCTCACTGGCATGTATGGATTCTCTCGCTCTGCTGGGTTTACTCACGCACATAGAGTGCCAGTGTTGTCGATTCGTTCTTTTAGTTCTCTCGATTATATTTCTTAAGGAATTTTGCCTGCATTTGATACTAATTGGCCGAACATTTAGAAACTTTTTTTACACTTGTGGGTTTTATATACGTGAAGGGCTGATTTTATTTAGCCCGTAGCAAATATCTGGATATAAATTTAGTAATAAGTAGTAAAAAGAGAAATTCTTATTGGAAAAATGGCTAATTGGAGATTGAATTTTAACTGAAAGTTTCAAGTTTATTTAAGTGAAAAATGTGTGATTGCAAAATTACGGTAGATACATATATATTGAATTATTCACCAATAATTAGTATGTATTAAATTATTAGTTATTTAATTATTTGTTAAATATTAATATACCATTTTTTAATATATACCTGTATATATATTTTTCTTAGATTAGATTTATATTGATTCAATTTTTGTTTTTGCTTCAAATTAATCACTTAGATAATTTATTGAAGAAAAATATTTCTCCTTTGTTATTAGAAGCAAAGTAGAAATTAAACGTTTAAGGCCGCATCAATCATTTGATTTTAAATTAATTTGCACTGCAAAATACTAAAGTAGAAAATTTTGGTCGGATTGGTGTTCCAAAAAAGAAATGGTTTACGATTAGAATAGAAAAAAATTCATTGTCCTGTTTTTATTGCGGTTCGTTTAGAGGAGAATCGGCTTGGACAAAAGGCGGTATCCGGGATTTAAAACATGTATCGGAAAAAATTAAAATCCATGAAACAAGCGCTACGAATTTAAAAAATGATTTAAATTACCAAACCTTGTGGTTGGTCAATATTATCGCACTGATCGATGCAGGATATGCGAGTTCTATAGCGAAATATAAATAATCGTCAAGTATTGAGTCAAATTTTAGATATCTTAAAGTTTTGCAGTGGACACAATTTTACTCTTAGTGGCCACGATGAATGTGAATCAAACAGTAATCGAGGAATATTTCCTGATATGGTTACATAAAACAGATCAATAGATATCACATTCGATGGCTACTTGAAGAATAATCAAATCGTAAAAACTGTTCAAAAATTAGTTACATGAATGCTGTTTACACGTTTATCTAGATAAACTGAAATCTGAATTTCAAGCAAAAGTTTGTGTATGTTCAATCTGATGAAACAGAATTAACAGATTACATTATCAATATGTAATAAATATGTATATTCCCGAGATTCCAAATTGTAATGAAAAGCTATTGAATTGTTCGCGCAGCAAAAAAAACATCGGACAGATTATTTACATAAAACAGTTTAATTTCTCTTTTTTCTTTTACTGATTTGTTGAATTTTTGTTTTGTTTTGTTAAATATTTTATTCTTTTATTTTATTCGTTTTCCAAAGAAGTTGAGCTTATATTCTTAAAATTAGTGCGATAGGCCTAAATTTGATAGCAACGAATAGAGTTAAATTCCTTTTTATAAAATCATTTCTCAAGCCCCACCAAATTTTAGAGGCAGGAGCCGCCACTGGTAGCAGTAAAGATGTCTTCGACAACAAACAAATACAAGCCATGCGATTTTCACGCATTAACACTGATGCAGTTATTTTCATATTTAAACAAAATTATATTATTAGTGTAAAGAAATAAGACGATAGTTGGTACTTTTTTCATACACCTTTCAAATTACTTTTTTCTATGCTATTATTCACAATTTTCTGTTTCACAGGCGACTGGTATTATACAACAATTAATTCCAACAAAACATGATATAGTTTTAAAAATGATTGAAGAGAATATCACCTACACAAATTTCAGTTACTTCCTGAAATTGAGAGCGGAACTCTTACGACACAACACAGAACACACCCTAGATATTCACAATCTGGAACACCGTAAATTAATAAGAGCGCTGATCATGATGTGCGCTGTTCTAATTGATGAAACTAAGAAATCACCGGAAATAAGAAATGTTCTCCAAGATGGCGTCTACTTAAATGTCTTCAAGAACATCATTTCGGAAGATAGTGAGCTGCAAGTAATGTTTGCCTCCTACGATGTTTCGGAGCTGCATTGGCAATTTGTTAAGCAATTTTGTGTGCCCTGCTTTGAGCTATTGGCTGTGATATTTCCAGTATCAAAAGTTATTTTAGCTGACCTTAAGTAGGATTTTGTTTTTTACTTTTATTTGTTAATAATATTTTTACTTATTTCTAGGGCTATTGCAGCTGATCGTGAGAATTTTGAATTCCAGCCAGAAGTGTCAAGCTTAGGATTCTCGTCATTTATGTAATTTCTATTGCTTTGAGAATTTATTTGAATAAAAAGATATCGTCGGCTAAGGGATTTTTCAAAATTATATTTTAAGATTTTCTTTAAATAACTTATCAAGACCGCGTTCAAAAACCTTACTATAGTAAATCATGAGGTAAGCACTGTGGGTATGCTATATTACTTCACTTAACCACGAAAGTTTATAGGTTTATATTTAACCATGGAGGTTTTTAAACGCACCGTGGTTAACTACAAGTTAAATAAATATAAAAAAATAAAAATAAGGACAAAATTGTCAACTTCCGCCATAATGGACCATACATAAAGATAAATATGATGTCCCCTATACACAACGAGCCATGTTGATCAACCACTTTGTCCGTGTTGTTTGCACATACACACACAATTTGCTTGGCCGACCACTCCACACAAGACAAAACTTTTTGTTAGACTCAACCAAGTTGAACATTGTGTATGGGCATAATGGACGTTCCACACCGTGTATACTACTTGTAGACATGGGATATGGACAACAAATGCCCTCATTAGGAACGTCGCAATGTCTAGTAGTATAGTAAGCTAAGCTCTAGGATAGAAAAAGGATATGATAGGTTAAAGGTAGTATGGAGGAGGCAGTGAGTCTCGAGTTTTAACTCTTGGATTTTGTATGTGTTCACTTTTTTAAGCAGCCGACTGAGTCACAACCGTCGGAGTTATCAAAAGACAGCCTCGTCGAAGTAAATCCCGCTAATCGGCAAAAAGACTGTGATGCAGGTACTAATACCAAACTATTAGGTAAACATGACGTAGCCTTACTATATTATTTCGATCTTGATTTTTTCCCAAAGGCAGGCAGAAGAGTTTTATTTTCGGATAATTTTCGAGCACATTAAGAAATATTTCTGGCAACTCTGCATATTTAGTTCAAAGAACACATGCTAAATTCTCCTGCTCATGCGTTGTAAATTTCAATTCTAGCGAGCGCATTTACCTGCTTCTGCGCATGCCAATTTCAATTCAACCGGGCACATTTTGCGTTTTCCTGCTTAGATACGATGAGTTTTAAGACAATGCATGCTGCAGCTCGGGATTAGGTAGCCTGCTCAGCATAGCCGGCGGATAATGTGGGTATAGTGGGTAGCAGTACCCACCCGGAAAATTCTGGGTGGGTCAAATACCCACCCGGAATTGGAGAGTAACTCTATCGCTATCCTCAATTTACACTCAAGAGCTGCGTGAGGTCGTAACTTACTTTCCCACACTCCCTCGTAATCCATCTATCCATGTTTGGGATAAGTCTGAGGGTACACCGACTTTCAACAGACTCGTCTCACTTGTCTTGCTATTACGTTACGCACTCGCAGTGCGTCATCTGCCGCCGCACTGAATTTGTCTACCCTCTAACAACAGCACATTTTTAGATTTTTTGGTTTTAAGAAGAGTAGACGGAACCCAAGTACACAAATGTCTGTCTGCGAATATTAGCTGCATACACCGCATGCACTACACGCACGCACGTATCTGTTTCAAACTTTAGTCTGTAGCGGCCGTCCATTTTCTGCTGTTAGCTTTAAAACAGATACATACACATGTGCGGTCCGCCAATGCCCAATATGGGTACTGTTTTCGCTAACAGATAATTGCGTGCCTGCATTCTAAACGACGAGTGCATATGTTTGTAGTGTGCGTGTTCTTGTGTCTGAGCCAAAGCCTTCTATATTTACAAGCCATGTTGCATGTGTGTGTTTGTGGTTGTATGAAGTCCCAACCAAAATTCGTGAAGTGTCAAAATCCCATTAAAATCAAAGGGAAAGAAGTTTTCGTGCCGCGGAAAGTGCTGTTGCAAGTGTGGTTTTGTTTAAAATAAAAGTTATGTCATCAAAATCAAAAACGTGAAACAGTGAAAAGAGTAAAACGTAATATGTGTCATAAATTAATAATTTAACTATACATGTTAAAAATAGGATTTGCGGGTTTTATGTTGGTTATGGAGGAACAACATGTCAAAATCCCGAGGAAAATAAGTGATTCGCGCCGCGGAAAGTCTTTTATTAAATGAAAGCGCCGTGATTTTTGTTAAAAATAAGTTTTTTTTTTTATAAAAATAACAGGTGCATAATATCAGTTTGGCGCGATTTTTGTAGTTAAGCAAAATTGTGCTTTGTTACTGGAAATTGTTCTTTGGGGCCATGATGTCACATGACGGATCAGCCAGTTTTTGTTGCAGCCAGTTACAGTTTTATAGGAATATAAGCAAATGAAGATAAGTTAAAACGAATAGTTTGCTAAATATTGCCAAATATTTATATAAATTTATTTTTAGCGGTAGTTTCCTACCTCCAGGTACGGCTTTTGCTTGGTGTGATAAACACGGCATGATATCCATTAAGGAAGAAAGTCAGGGAAGCAATTTCACTTATTATTTACATTATTAACTCAACTTTGTAATATGTAGTAAATAAATGTTACAATTAATTTCCAAAATTTTTGTTTTTAATTGGTTAAAGAAGATTAATTGATTCCCAATAAACCAACATAACCACACTCCACACAGTTTGACAGCTAAATTGAAGTCCTATTATGCTTTCATTGTGAGTGTGAGATTTCTTTGTGCATGGCTTGTAAATATAGAAGGCTTTGGTCTGAGCACTTAAAGCAATTACGAAACATGCGAAACAGTTGGAAGTTACCAACTTTTGCGTTGGGGCACTTTCATGAATTCACCAGTGGTAGCTACCTTTTTGATTACGATACCATATTGGTAAACTGATCAGGGTTAGTGTGGTTAGTTTTTACCGACTGATAGATGAGGTTAAGTGGTTAATTTTCTAACGAAAATTTGACACTTGTGTTTTTTTTTTTCATGTATACAAGAGTTTGTATTCTATTTTTAAAACACTAAATTTTTTTTATAAATATCTACAAATTTACTGAATGCATTTTTATATTTTTACATTTAAAATGTAGTTCACTACAAAGTCTGTATATTTGCAGAAAAGTACTTAATTGCTCCATTTATATCACACATCTTATAAAATACCCACTCTAAAAAAAATTCGAAATCTAAAACTATGGTGAGTGGTAACTTATGGTAAGTGATCAATATTCGAACATGGTAAATTAGCTGCTGATTCGACCGGTAGCTACCATGGTGAATTCTCGAAAGTGGCCTTGCATGCGTTCTGTTCACTACGCAGACCCAGGTTGAGTTGTAGCAGTAGTTCTCCGATACAGAATTGACGGTACAGTTGGCTGCGTACAGAATTTGTGCTGAGTGTTGTTGGTTCTTCTCTTTTGGAGATGGGATCACTGAAACTTCGGATCCAGTGTCGATGAGAAATCTTCTATTTGCAGTAGACCTTTCGTCGAGGTAGAGGCGACTAATTGTGGTTTTGGACCAGCTAGTCGCTATTACTGGTCCACGACTTAGTTTTTTCCAAAGCTGCAGGGTTGTTGGCATCTGCGGGCTGCATTCCCGAATCTTCTGTGGTACCAACACTTTTGTTGCGAGTTGCTGTGGTTAATGTCGTGTGCTTGGTTGGTGGCGGGTTGTATGGTGTTGGATATCCTTAATCGGCTGGGGCTACGGGAGAAACCTCGCTGCCTTGTTGGACTTCGTTTGTGGAACTTTAGTTTTTCTACTTCCTTCTGGAGAATTGCTACCTGCTGCTGAAGGTTTATGGAAGATGGTGTGGATACTACTGCAACATCTGAAAAAATCTCCAAAATTTTATCTGCCATCTCCGCCAGTTTACTAATGTCCTGGGTTGAGCTGCTAGTGAGAACTGCCTGAGTTTGTGAAGGCAATTGTTGCATCCACAGGGTCTTTAGTCCTTCGTTGGAGATGTTACCGCCAGCTAGTTCCTTCATTCGGTTGAGGAGTTGAGATGGTTTCCGTCCATCTGCCGTGATGCCAATGAGAAGTTCTTTTAGGCGTCGCTGCTCTGATTCCTGTAAAACTTGTAATAGTCGCTCCTTCAGCGCCAAATACTGGTCTTTCTTAGGTGGTTTGGTGATGACGTCCCTCACCTCCGTCAAGATGTCTGCATCCAGATTTCCTACTAGTGTGTAGTACTGCGTAACATCCGATTTTATCCCACTGGTGTGGAATTGTGCCTCCAATTGGTTAAACCAGAGATCCGGACTCTTCTTCCAGAACGGTGATACTCGTACGGATACGGCTGCTATGGTTCTTCCTTCGTTCTGGGTTGCTGCTTTGCTCGGCTGCTATGGTTCCATCCTCCTTCTGGGTGGCTGCTTTGCTCGGCTGCTCGTCTTCCAGCATCGTTCCTGGTAGTGCTGTTCTTCCTTTGGGAGGAGTAATGCTGTTCTTCCTTCCGGGTCCACAATTTGGCTTGGGTCACCAATTTGCTCGGGGTCACCAGTATGCTCGGGGTCACCAATTTAGCAAGTATTGGTGTCTTGCTCACCAATGGGAAAAGGTTCCTTTGTCATTAAAACACTGGAAGTCCAATTGAATTTTTCTCTATTTTACAAAGTATTTACAAAGGTCTTATATACAACTGTTACACAAGTTACATGTGAACAGAAACGCATTTGAAGACATGGCCTTCCACAATATCTATTGCCACACGCCCGCATGTTTCTGTCTCCAGCTTTAGCCCTCTTGTTGAAAGCTTCTCCCCACACGCAGGACTGAGTTAACCACCCTCACCATCAGAAGACGACGGTTTGGCCCCACATTGGGCAGCATTCATTTCTCAGAATTGTAGCAGCAGTCCCCTCCAAGTATGTTTTCAAAATATGCCTCTGGTGGATTATCACTTCCAGGTACGTTAAGCGGGCTGTGAGTGAATGTTCTGTTCCCAGCTTTGGTCGCGCTTAATTCGATCTCCTCGAGCCGTAGGCTAAACACATCATTAAACATTGTGATTGACAGTTAGGTCCCAGTACAAATGAAGTGACCTACCTTCTTTCCTTTTTACGAAAGATTCTTAGCAAATAACAGTTTCGGAGGAGGTGGTTGGTTTGTCTGACTACCCACCCGAATGCAACACGATCCGCCGGCACTGCTGCTGAGGGTCATAAACCTCGATTCGAGGCTACCTAGCATAACCCTATTTGTAGAGGCCGCAGCAACTGCAGGATCTTGGAGCTGAGAGCTGTCGCACTAAACATAATCCGCGCTGAGGGGCAACTCTTTCCGACCTTCCACGTATAAGTAAAAAAGTAATCAGACATGTTCGATTTCGAGTGTATGGCCGTTTTCGGAAACGCAGTGATACTGCATTACTGCGAAGCATTGAGTTCGGAAACGTCAAAGATCAAATTTTTGACGAAGCATAACTTTCGGAAAGGTATTGCCCCTGTATAGGTTGTGTCAAAGTTGAGCAGATAGCGCAGTGGAAAATTTCTCACTGCAAAGGTGAAGCCGAAGGGAAGAGTTGAAAGAAGTGGAAAAACACGGATTGAAAAATGGAAGAACAAAAGTATTTATTAGTTAAAATTAAAAAAAAATTATAATTTTAGCGACAATAGGTGGACAGGCGACAGGAAAAACCTTTTAATAGAAGTGAGGTTAAAGCATGAAAACGAGTTCAGTGCCGGAAACAAGAAAAAATCTGTGTTATGGGAAAATATATGTATTAAAGGAAATAAAAGATGTGGACACAAATTTTCCATTTAACAAAGAACAGATTTACAAAAAGTTTTCGAATTTAATGGTAACTTACAGACGCATTAAAAGAAGAAATGCTGCAACTGGACAAGAAGCTACAGCCTGGGAATTTTTTGATAAGATGGATGAAGTTTACGGCACCAAAGACTTTATTGCAGTCCCAACAGAAAATTTAGAATCTTCACTTAATTCTGAAGATATTTTTGAAAATGAATCTTCATTATCTCCAGTTCAACAACCTTTGAGAAAAAAACCGCGATGTGAGATTTTACAATTTTTGGAGGCGGAGGCAAAAGAGGATAAAGAATTGTTGAAGGAGCTATTAGATGTAGAAAAAAGCAAACTGGAATTAGAACGAGAAAAGCTTAGAGAAGCAAAAGAGTTAAAACAGCTATTGCAATCATTGATAAAATAAAATCATTACATTACATTTTGAATTAATCAAGTATTTAAGGACTGAATGCCAAGGAGGCTGTTATAATTTTTTTAATATTGAAAACCATGAAGATTTTTTGTGTTATTTTTATTTATATTTTATATAGAATAAAGTTTCTTATATGATACTAACTACTTCACGCTGAAATCAATGTAGTTATTAGTTCCCTTTTGGATTTTGCTTCAATATTGGCATGATGTGAGTTAGATACGTCGATGTTTTCATCTACAATTACATTATCCATATTATGATTTAAATTCATATTTGTTACACCAGGTGCTTCAAAATTGAGGATAATATTGTGAATAACTACACATGACATTATTATTTTTTTTGCCAAAGGTAAACTTATCAATATGATGTAATATTCTAAATTTTGATTTCAAAATTCCAAATGCCTGCTCTACAAACACTCGGGTAGAGCTCAAAACCGAATTGAAATATCTCTGTTCCCTTGTCAAGAATCCATTATCCCTGTAAGGAACCATGAGATTGGTTTCTAAAGGATAGGCAGAGTCACCGAGTAAATGGTAGTCCACTGGTACTCTAATCGCATGATTCGTCAGTGCTTTTTTCAACGGGCTATCTCGCCAAACAGACGCGTCATGGCATCGACCGGGGTATCCGACAAATGCATCCAAAAAGCGGTATTTGCTGTCTACTACACCCTGAAAAAGAAAATATTTTCAAAATATTTAATACTTTTAATAAATTATTTACCTGTAATATTACCGAATAATACCCTTTTCGATTATAATAGCTTACGGCATCTTTTGTAGGCGCTGAAATCTTAACGTGCGAACCATCAATGCAACCAATCACTGACGGGAAAGGATTAGCGCGGGTTTGCTCAAACCCTTCGACAATTTTTCTTAATGCTGGTTCAGTAGATGGAAAGTTAATTATTTCGTTCTTAAGCTTCGAAATTGCTATAACAGTATTTCTAAATATTTTATATGCGGTGCCCATACCGATTCCAAATCTATCGCTTATTTCTCTAAACGTGTTTTGGTTGGCAAGTTTCCATAGGGTAATATAAAGACATTTCTCTAAAGAGTATGAAGGGCGACCAGTTTTTACTAAATTCCACTTCCCTTTCAATATTTTTACAAAACTCTGAAATAAAAAACTTAAATATATAGTGGTACTTATTCATATTAATTTTAAGCAGAAAACTTACCTTAAATGTTGTTTTCTTCATTCAAAAATGTTCATAAAAGACATCGTCATGATACTCTGAAATAGTTTTTAAGAACTGCTTACACTTTGGAATTCTTCTGCTATATGATCTCGGGCGCTTTCAGTAATGCAGGATGCGTGCGCAATTGACTTATTCAGTCATTGAAAGCTTACACTTTCAATTGCTGAATAAGTCATTTGCGCACGCATCCTGCATTACTGAAAGCGCCCAATGTCTTTGGCATAATTTTTCTACGTTTTTCTCTTTTTTTAAACAATTTTATCAGTTTCAACAAGTAATTGCCTTTGTCTGTCGTAGATGAATCAATTAAATTGTTAAATAAAAAAAATTTCAATATTTTGTCTATTTTAAATGTCAAACGCATTCTAAAACATCAAATTAAACTGACTGCTTTACTTCTGCAATGCATTTGCAATGTCAAAGCGATAAGTTTTTTGACAGTTTTCATACTGTATCTACTGTGCAGTATTTGACGTTTTCGAAAACGCCCTATATTGAATAGAAATAGAATTGTGGAACACCGCCTAATGTTGCTCTCCGTATTTTCTTAAACATCAGGATTTTCCACTTAATCAATACCACCCTGTATAGTTGGCAAAAAAATAACTACTGATTTGGCAAAATAAAAAATCAACCAATCCATATTTCGCATATTTTATTCTACTTTATAAAATTTTGCAATATAAGGCTTATAATAACCATTTGAATATTGTCCTACATCTATGTACATTAATCGTTCTTGGCTAGTCCAATACTCAAATCCAGCTGCCAAATAGACTTCCCCTTTAGAGCGCATGCATTTTCATAATTATCCATTGTCCGCCTAAAAAATAATAATTTTTAGTACTTTTATGTTAAGATTGGGTAGATCCCTTCCATACGCTGTCGCATCATATAACTCATGTGTAGAAGGAAATATCTCCTTTAGCAATGCATAGCTAGGCATTAGTGTGGAACGTAAATATGTTAATTCATCATCGAAAATATTATCTGCATGTTCTCTGGTTTGATATTTTTTCGGCCGTACTCCATGCTTCTGTAGTAAATCGCAGCCTTGGTAATATTCCTCGTAAACATCATTAGTTATTTTTTTGGCGACTTTAAATGGTTTTGCATAGCGAGCATGGCTGGAGCACCAAGCCAAAAACTGTAGCCAATTAACACGTAGTCTCTCTGGCCACTTTTGTCGATCACACGCCTTGAACGATTTTTCCAAACGTACCCTATAGGCCGAGGCGTTGTAATTTTTCCAAAATAGCATAATAGTGTTAAAAAGTTTCATTATTTTCTCCTGCATTTCTTGTGGTAAATGCGCTAAAAGACCGGTTCTCTCGATTAAAAATATCCCTAAATCTATTCGGTTCTTTTCTTTGTAGTTTGCGAAGTATATAACACTAAGTGGATGCTTTATGCTTTCCATTACCAAATTAGTTAGACCGTTGCTGTCGATGCCGTAGACGTAGGAACATAGAAGCAGTGTTAGCACCTAAATAAATAAACGTTTTAATACGGGGTAAATGATTTTTTTAAACGACAACAAACCTCATAGTCCCTAAAAAAATCTAGATTTCGTATTATTATAGAATACATAGTATTTATGCTATCACAGCTTTGAAAAAGATTATGAAATAGTAAAGTTTGGTTATGGCACTTCTGCACCAAAACTAGGAATTGATCCAGAGTGCGTTCAACAATCAATTCTTTGCATAAGCTTTTAAACATGTAGCTAACCGCGGGTAAAATAATATCCATTTTCTTTGGATAAAAACAAAATCTGAAAAATGAAATATTATTAGTAAAATTAAATTTTTAAAGTTTTCAAATATATACAAGATGACGTGGATCTCACCAAAATTGTAACGCGTGATAGAAAAGGCATTCAACCCCCCACGGTTAAATGGATCACATCGCTTCTCAGCAGCAGATTTATAACTGCTGAGATGAAGGGCAAATCCATTTCGGTAATGGATGCTAAAGGCTGTCCTTAGGAGCCGTCCTATCCTATGGTGAATCGTAATCGACGAATTTGGAGCTTTAAAGCTAGGCCTGTGCAGACGATAACGTCATAGCGATCAGCGGCGGCCATAATGTCACCGTTTTAGACCTCATGCGTAGCCAGCAATAACTTGGGTATTAACCCACAAAAACCTGTCATTGTACCATTTACTAATAGAAGGAATCTAAATTTAAAAGCACCTTCTTGAGAGCATCAAGAAACAACTCAATCAACCGAAAACATGCCCTTTGGTGGAGCGGGGAAGGGCTAGAAAAGCAATGACAGGAGAAATCAGGAATGTAAAGGAAGAAAAAAGAAGGGAAGTTATGTAGGTGGAAAGTGGAAAAGGCGAAAGACCGTGGAGCTTTGCCGGGATTCGAACCCGGGACCTCTGGGATGGTAATCAGACGCCTAACACCCTAAGCTACCGAGGTTACATACGACGGTCATAAGGCCCATGGTCCATTTCATGGTGCATCAAGGCCAAACAAAACGGTGCTGTGATTATGCTAGCCAAGTGGCAAAGATTGGCCTGTCTTGGTATTACCAGAACTAAAAGCATCCGTTTGCGGCAATGGAGGCCCCACGGAACCTTCCTTTACTCCACCTAGTGGTGCAGAAGGACGCTCTAGTGGGGACGCTGCGTCTACGAGAGCCATTCTCCTTTAAGCCAGAAGACTTTCTGGATCTTTTATCGATCCTCAAGGAGAATGACAACATGGTAGGACCCCCCTCAGATAAAGCACGGCCTTTTGGTATACGGAAGGTTCTAAAACCGATAAAGAAATAAGGACTGGGCGTATATGGGCCAAGGAGCAACATATCCACAGCTCTGGGGACTCCCCCCACTGTTTACAAGCCTGAGATACTCGCCATTCAGGTGTGAGTTCAGACTTGCTTCAGACAGCTCCAAATAGCTCTTAACATTGTTATTTTCTCGGACAGCTGCCCTGTTGGTCATTAAATCTCACAGGGTGTCATCAAAGACTGTCCTGGATTGTCTCCTATCTCTAAAATCCCTAATCAGGAAATCCGCTGATGTAGATTCAGGGCCATGAAGGTCACATTGGTAATGAAATCGCCGATTAGGGCAAGCTTATCACGTGCCTGTAGTAGCGTATGTGAGTGGGAAAAAACCCAAAAAAAAACGAAAAACCCCGGTTTTCGAGGATGCGTTGGCGGTGTTAGAACTTCTCTCAGCTAAAAGCCAACCCCTAGAGGACTTTACACGGCTTCTCTGTAGAATAAAAACACTTCCCCGTTTTCGAGGATGCTGAGTAAAATGGTGGTGGTGGATATCAGTTCCTACCCCCGGTGTGACACATCGACTTTGAGCAATACCGACGATTGAACAAAGAAGTTCGACAGAAAATTAAATCGGAACGAGTATACTGGAATAAGTTTACGGCCGACATGGAAGAAGCCGCGTCGAGGCACGAGCTGTTCCAGACAATCCGGCGTTTAAGCGGCAAACCAACATCAAAAAATCGGATGGAACTTTCGCGACTTCTCCCGATGGGCGCCTGCAGCGGTGGAGAGTTCTTCCACCAGAAGGTCTAAATCCCGAACTGCCCATTATCGAACAACCGATGAATAAGTTTCTCGATACCGAACCGACAATTATCGAAGTGAAGCTGACAAAAAAAACGCTGAAAAATGGAAAAGCGCCGAGAATAGACCAAATAACCGCCAAGATGATCAAAGCCGGAGGTGATGTCTTATCACAACGACTCCATGTCCTCATAACACACATATAGGATTCGTATCGTGTCCCGTCGGGGTGGAAGAAAGCGATTGTTTTCCCAATTTTGAAAAAAGGCGACAGTCGGGAATGCAAGAATTTTCGCAGTGTTAGCCTCCTTTCGATCGTCGGCAAAGTATTTACGAAAATCATACAATCGAGGCTACAGAAGCGACTTATCCAAGGAGCTTCCGATTCAAACGGAATTCTCTTTAACGTTGTGATCGACGCGATTATACGTGAACCATTCGATGGACGACTCGGAGTCCGATACGACGACAAAAACTTCATAAACGACTTAATGTTCGCCGACACGATTGCTGAAGCAACGGGCCTCTTTTGCGACAAAGGCCAGTGTTCACCTCGATGGAACCCAAATCGAACAGGTTCCGATGTTAAAATATTTAGGATCATTGGTTGAAGAAATGATAGTGGCATCGACGTCCGACGTGACAACCGCATCGGCCAGGCAACAGCAACATTCGAATCGCTCAAGTGGTGCATATGGAAACGAACAAATACTTCCATCAATACGAAAGCACGCCTTTACCGAGCAGTGATCCTTCAGATTCTTCTTTATGGATCTGAAACGTGGACACTGCTCAAACCGGACGTTAGGAAGCTCTAGGTCTTCCAAATACGATGCTTGAGGGAGATTCTCGCTGTTTCACTCCGCGATCGCCTTCGAAACGTGACAGTTCCACAAAGATGCGATCATCATCGAAGACACTGATCGAAGGAGAAATGCAAAAACGTCGACTATCGGGGTTTGGACATGCTTGCCGAAAGGCTGATAATCGCTTGCCACGTAAACTTCTCTGGAGACCGTCCCGCAGACTGGAGAATCTAGCAATCGGCACCGAAGAAAACCTGGCTAAAGAATATCGAGGGTAACCTTAAGAATCAACGATTATCAGTTACCGAGGCTCGAGACGTCGCCAAAAATCGGCAAGAATGGAAACGAATTAGGAATAGAGTTCGAGACCCAGCGGCACCGACAGCAGGGTATCCGTTGCGGAAAAGATGAATGAAGAAGGTTCCGGCCCCCGATGTCAAAGCTGTCAAAGCTATTATGGGCTGCACTCAAGGTAGACTCCGGTCCCCGTTACTCTTTTCACTGGCTATTGATGAACTTTTGACTTTGGGGAAGTTTGACTCGCCCATTGCAGAAACCATGACAACAGCACTTCGAGTAGTTCAAACCCGTTCGACCAAATAAGTCTTTCCTGCTACCTTTTACCTTGCTTGCGTAAAAACTATGACCACATTTTAATTGAATAATATAAATTAAAACTTATATTTGTTATTGGAAATGCATACTCTCCGATATGTTCATCTTCTATTTTAAATTCATATTCCGTCTGTATATCTAAACTATTCATTGCCTGGTACTTGAGTCTTGCAGCAACTATTGCAGTGCGTGCTTTCTGAAAATAAAAAAATATATAAAAAAAAATATATCAGAAAAATAATGCACAAACATACAGCAATATCCAGATTATCTTTTAACTTTTTCAGCTGAAACCCGACTCGGCAAAATTTTAAAACATATTCCAGCGATTTATTAGCATAATCATCATCATTTTTGCAATTAACAAGCTGCAAGACTGCCATGACATCATCACCAGATAAAACAGGTAAGACCATAATATTTTTAATTTTAATTTTTAATGTCAGCAAAAATTCATCCGTTATTCTTTGATCGTCTTTTTCGAAATTTAAATTTAACACTTTCTTTGATTCAGCAACTAGCTTAACGAAGCGAAAATTGGTTGACCTGAAAAAAGATTAAACAGATTAAACCAACTACATGTTTTCCAAATTATCTGTTTCATGATACATTTTAACTCTTCTAGAGCAGATTGGCATTCCATAGTAAACTAGCATCGTATTCTCCAATTGTGGGTCCATTTCATAGACAAGAGTTTTTTCAGCTCCATAAGCTTGGTTTATTATGGACTGAATTGAAGTTTGTGAAGATAAAATTTATGTAAAAATGAGACGATTTCTTACAACTATAGATTGGAGATACGCTGGAAAGCGGATGATCCCTTGTGTGTAACGATGAAGGTTGTGTGAAGAACTTCTAACTATATCCACGTAACATTTGTGATTGGCTGAGTTTATAGTCTGTTCGAGCACAATTCCTATCCAGCCGGATGACTCTTTTACGCATTCAATTATTAACTGTAAATAAATGTGTTAATTTAATAATTTTACTTTTAGTGGAACCGTATAATAATATAATATTGAAAAATTTATCAATTATGTGGTATGGAGACCGGTCATTAAATAGGTACAGTTTATACCGGCAAAGCTTTTGATCTTGCTGATCACTATATTTTAAGTAAAAAACTACTAAAATATGGAACATCTGGTCCTGCCCTGGAATGGATTATATCACACAATTGAACTAAGGTTGTCAGATTTCAAGGATTACTGTCAATAGAAAAATAAGTAACATCTGCTGACCCTCAGGGTAACCATCTAGGCCCGGTGTTACTCAATATATTTATCTCAGACCTGTCGGAAAAGCTAGAGAATATTCCGCATCTCTTCTATGCCGATGACCTCAAAATTCATAATGTCATAAGGTCCCAGAACGGCGTAACTTTTTTTCAAACAAAGCTAAACGCGTTGCAAGACTGATGTACCACCAATGAGTTACAACTCAACATCAGTAAATGTCATGTAATTACCTTCTCGCGCAAAAGAAACACACCGCTGCAGGATTATTATCTCAACGACCAGCCCTTAGACCGTGTCGATCAAGTTGTATATCTAGGAATTGTTCTAGAAGACAATAAACGAAATTTCAATTTGGATGTCCTAAACGATAACGTTAAGGTACAGTTCCTGTTCGATAGAATCAAGTTCAATGTCGAAGTTCAACATAATAGGCCTACAAAAATGCTTAACCCTTAGCTGGACCTGGGGGTGCAGGGACACCCCAAGCCTAAAAGAAACCCTTTTTCCATGATATCAATCTAATAACAATATTTGTGGGACCATCTAGTGTGTCTTGAAGGTTGTAAGTTTCACTTGTGTTAGATGGTGTTATGTACAGAGCTTTTACGCCGTTGCGGGTGTCCATACATTAAAAAAACATAGGAGTTTTGATTTTTTGAAGCAAAATGTCGATTTTTCATGTTTTATCGCACCTTAATTTTTTTTCTGTCGTAGTAAGAAAAAAGTCTATCAACTATTGGAACATAAAAAAGGGTTGTCAAAGAACTCCGCTGATTTTTTTAAACTGTCAATATTGCATATTTTCCGTGGAAATAGGTTTTTTCCGTAGGCCAGCTATGTTACAAAAACGAGCTGGGCCAGCTAAGGGTTAAGGAATATCGATACTGGAAAGCTAAGAAAGTATGATAATCCAAAGAACGATTTCACGTAGAACCCATACAACAAAACATTTGCTGCAGATTCATTTTTGGTTCAAATTTGCAGTCATATGCCCGTGTGAACAGCTCAGCTCTCGGTCATAAACAATATAAGTGATTTTTGTACCTGCACGATATCGTGCGAACCAAACTCAATATATGTATCGACTTCTTTGAAGTGCCGAAAGAATAATTTTAACGAGAAAATGTTCTGGAAAAAATTCATAATATTCGGTCGGGCCTTTTTTTGTTTAAATGAAAAAACTTCGGGTGTCAGAAAGACCTTAAATTGATAAGTTTTGCTAATATCTAATAAGCTCGATGGAATGAGACCCATTCTAAACGAAGTGATCTTTTTGGTTTCTGCTTAGCGACAGCTTTCAAACAAAACATCACTTCTGCCGTGCAAAGGACAAAAGACCTAAATGCAAAAAGCTCGATTCGAGTAAAACGCGTTTCAAGTTGTTTTTTTGTCACTTTCCGTAAAATAAGAAAATGCAAATGAAGTTTATTCAAATTATCTAAGTTTAGATAATTTGAATAAACTTCATTTTCATTTTCTTATTTTACAGAAAGTAACAAAAAAACACTTGAAACGCGTTTTACTCAAATCGAGCTTTTTGCATTTAGGTCTTTTGTCCTTTGCACGGCAGACTTGTCAAAATCCGGCACTCTTGCACGGGCTTGTATGGCCTATAGAAACCGAGATACATGAAAAACTCGGGAAAAATGCCATATCTCAGGCGGCCTTGACTTCTTTTTGGATTCCGGAATTGTTTTTGAAGTAAAACTTCTTTAGGGACGTTTGCTTAAAAAAATTTACATGAGAGTGAATCAATTTCATTCGCGTAACGCTCTCACACATGAAAAATCGTCAGAACTTTCGTATAACGATGGGAAATGGGACAGACGGGGTACAAGAGACGAAGAAACTCGGGGCTGTGTGTGCAAGAGTTAAAATACACCCTGCCTTACTGCATAGATTTTCTGGCATGTTAGCTACGTTGTCGCAAAGACTTTGCTTTATCTCATTATAGGAATACAAATTCACCATTATGTAGAGGTGAATTATTTAAGATTTTTCTTGTGGTTTGGTCACTGGCCGGGCTTAAGCTGGTGACATATCCAACCGTACATGCGTTGCATTCGTTGACAGATAATATAGAAGTGTGTGTATTCAAATGCGAGCTGACGGAATATCCCGTAAATGGAAGGCATGCCACGCAAAGGTCGGGCTACTTTCAACTTTTTCTGCATTGCCGCATTCGAGATAGCACACACAAGCATAAGCACACAAACACATGAACACGTTACTTAGATTTTCGGGATATGTGTGAAAGCCGGCACGGAACGCAAACCATGTAATTATATGTCAGAGGAAATTTGCCGGATATCATGGAGCCGCTGAATGCAAGGCATGTACGCTTGTATATGTCACCAGCTTTATGCCGCGGGCACTTTGGAGTTGACTGACATGTTGGAAGCGGCATATAAGACAAGAATTTTCGACGCAGCCTGAGCAAGTGGATCTGCTTTTTGGCGTGCCAAACATGTAGCACTGCCGGGAAGTTACGGTATAAACACGTGAAACTTTCTTAAAAAACGATGTAAACCAAAATGAAAAAATGAAAGAAGAAATAAACAATACATCTTTCTTACGTTTAATTTGTATATAAAATACGTTTTGCACGCTTCAATTGATAAAACCGAAGCTGTTAAAACCGTCGTGGTTTGGGTGCTTAGAATACCAAAAGGGAATGGGGAATTAAATGTGTGAGGTGCTCTTGTTTTAAATTGGCACCCACTTCCCCTTTGGTGAGATGTGCTGGACCTTTCCCCTTTTTAAATTACAATTTTTTAAGTTGCACAAATCGACGAATCGTTTATGTCAAAACATTACACTGTTGTGAAAATCGTTCCTGATATCGCACTCTTAAAACATAAGTGGCACTATACAAAAAATGACATTTTTTAGTTAAGGGCCTAATACACTCAATCGAGCAATTATAGGGTATCGCGCGCCCGCGAATATTAAGAAAACTATCCAACCAAATGAAATAATTTAAATTAGGTATTTTTAAGAAAACATAAATCTAGCTATTCATGGTGGAAAATTTTAATATTTTTTATTAGTATATTAGTTATAATGGTTCAAAGTTCCGTACCTGCGCCCGGAAAATACTCCTATTTAGGTGGAAAAATTTTAAAATTTTTTTAATGTACGATAAACTTAAATCGATTATCTAGCTATTCATGGTGGAAAATTTTTGAATTTTAGCCTTCTTTCATGAGTAAATTATGTTTTAAAAATTGTCCACAAAATTTAAGAACGAAAATTCCCTAAAATTCTTCAGTTTTAATACATCAAATTTCCGCTCCAAGCAAATCTCTGCGCTAGTTGTATTCTGTATAAAGCATTTGCGTAATCATACACGAGATGCGTTTGTATAAGTGAGAGCTTCTGCTTCGGCTTTTGCAGGGGAAATTTCAAACCTTTTTTGTTGCAGGCATGGATGGTGATCGTATTTTCGGGAAAAAATAAAATCTGAAGAAAAATCGGTTTGTTTGGCAAGAATTTTAATGACTTGCTTGATGGTGATTTCCTTGATTTGAGAATTTAGGGATTCTTGCCGGTGGTCAGGTAGTGATGAATCGGTGTTTATTATCTTGGCTTTATGAAAAACCCAAGAAAATATTTTAATGGCAAATACTACCTTTATGTAATAATTAAGTTTTATGACATCCTTGTTTTTCGTTATTGTCTTTTTAGCCGTAACAACTTCCCGGAACTAGATTCGCAAAAAAGCTGTATCCCTTGCACAGGTATTTTACAACATGAGTGTAGATAAATTTTGCGTAAATTCATTTTTTATGGTTTTTATTATTTTTGTATGTAAATATGGGCTTTGCTGGACCTCTGGGTTAATTTGGTAAGAGGTCCGGAAATTCGGAAAGTCGGGGGTGTTTTTCAGATTTTTTAGTAAAGGGGGTGGAAGCCAAACAAAAAAACTAGTATCTAGCACTTGCTAAATTTCAAATCAGCAAAAGCAGCGATATCAAAATTTCACATGAATGAAAAATTTAAATATCAAACAAAAAAGATCTATTCCATATCCCATGACAGGAACAAGTTCGTAGAGTGCATTACTGCGACATTAATTCAATTTCCATTCATAATTATGTAACACTGGCTTCAATTTCTAGCCGGCGACACCGCAGAAGAGATTTCTTGAAAGTCGCCAAAAAATTTACCTCGGGCACGCACTCATAAAGTAAAGCCCAACAAGACATACGAATGCAGCCGAACCCCTTTATTGTGCAAAGATTTCCCCTCCGGCGGCCGTGTTGTGCACTGCAAGCAGTGCACAACAGGTAATTTTGACTGTGTTAGGATGTTTTTGAGATTGGGTTAGTTTAATTTTGTGACTGTATTTTTTTTTAAGCTTCCCTTAATATTTTGTTGTTGGAACTGAATTTCATGTTGGACTTCGTCGCTGAGTGTATTAGGGCCTTAAGTATACAGTCAAAACGCTTAAAACGAAACGCGCCTAAGGCGAGAAACACAATTGGAGCTTTTCTGCCAGCTTGAGCTTTTCGCATATGGAGCACCAGGCATCTGCTCACAATAACAGCTTCAGCTTTTCGGTCAGCCGAAATGCCAGCGCGAGCTTTACGAAATTTAAAATTTTGAGCTGGCTGCTGTCATTATCTTTTTCTTGATCTAATTTTTTAGGATTATGTTGTCATTTAAAATGGAGAAAAGCTAATGGAACTAGTGAAAGAGAGGTCCTTACGCCTAAGGAAATTTCTAATACTATGTATAAACATTAATACTTTTGTTTGACAATTCCAAAGGAAACCAGGCTGTTAATTGTCAAGCCCTAATTGTGCCTTTGCCGACTTTTTAGGTAGCGCGAACATTACAAGCCAGCCGAAAAGCTGGCAGAAAAGCACCAATTGTGTTTCTCGCCTAATGCAAAGACCCCGGTAGCTCTAATGCGCCAAATTTTTGCTAGATGTCGCTAGTGTCACTTATGAATTTGTCACAATTTGTCCGGTCGGTAATTGATAAACCGGCACTACGCCAGTTCGCGTCAAGTCTCCGGAGGGAATCCTTGTCGAGGTGAGTTAAAAACTGGCACTTTGTGTAAAGTGCCACTTATTTAATAAATTTGCTTTCGAATATTTACAGTGAGTAAATGCATAAGTGGCAGTTTGAATATAATGCCAGTTATTTAATAACTTTAGTGTGGATTTTGTTTTTATATGAATTCGATAACGGGCATTTTCTGTAAAGAGCCATTTAATCAATAAATATGCTTTCAAATATTAGCTGTGCGTAATTGCATAAGTCGCAGTTTGAGTTTAGTGTCAGTTATTTTTTAAATCTAATAAGATAAATAATCAATAATTTTATTGTATGCCACTGGATACTGAAACAGCGTTAGTTAAACTGTTATTTTAAGCCGATCACAAAGCTTTATTTATATTTTTTTAGTTCCATATCACCCATTCAATTCTTAAAAAATCTTAAAACGGCCATACTGTAAAATTAACATTTTCGTTTAGTGCCATTTATGTTCTAAGGGTGCGATATGTTTTTTGAGTCGCTGATTACGAAAATCGGGTCCCACAGTCTTAAAATATGCATGTCACCTTTAAATATGCTTAAAAACTCCCTTTTTAAGGGTTTTCGAGATAATTTTAATTACATATAATCAAAAACAATCCAATAAAATATATTTTTTATTTATATTCAAAAGTGGTTGATTTATAACAAAGCAAATTTTATGATAAGGGATAATAGTAAAGGGCTGAAACTATCCCTACACCGTCTGAAAATATAAAGGTTTGAAAAAATGTTTTTTCAACTTTATGCTTCAAATTCGGTTTAATCCGCTAAAATAAATTATTTTCAACTACGCCTAGAAAGAAGAATTTTAAAAAAAGTTGATTGTTTTTTGCATTTCTTTTTGCTCCCTTTCAAATAAATTGGCTCCCTAAAAGATTGTATGGGACGAAGAAATCAGGTAATTGGCTAGGTGGCCATAAAGGGTGCCAATACCATACTCAAGTAGACTGGCTCTCGTTCGCGTAGGTAAAGCGGCTCGCGTAGGTAAAGCTTCATTGGATGTGGTTGGCGGACTGCTTGGCAAAACAATACTTGGGTTTGGAATAGTCTATGCCGATGCGGATGCAATTATTATTGATCATGAATGTAGCGGGAGCGGAGCATGCATACAGCTGGTGACATATCCAAGCGGACATGCGTTCGATTCGTTGATAAATAATATAGAAGTGTGTGTATTCAAATGCGACCTGACGGAATGTTCCATGAATGGAATGCATGCCACGCATAGGTCGGACTACTTTTAACTTTTTCTGTAATGCCGCATTCGAAATAGCACACACAAGTATGCACAACAAACACATGCACCTTGCATGCACTCGTTACTTAGATTTTCGGGCTATGTGTGAAAGCCGGAACGGAAAAAAAAACCATGCAATTTTATGAACCTCTGAATGCAATGCATGTACGCTTGCATATGTCACCAGCTTACTTCCATGAGGCGAATGTTTAGATTTTCCTGCCTGTGGCGGTAGTATCCATGCCTGTGGCGGAAGCGTGTATACCCGTGTAGGATGCGCACTTAATGCTATACGTACTAGGTGCACCGCGTGTATGCTGTTAAGAAAATTAGCCAATAAAAATTATTTTTACTCGGTTACTTTTAGGTTTTAATGTAAATAGGAATTCATAAATATTGATATTTTCAAATAGTATTTGTATCAAGTCCGTCTGTAGATTCGTCACTATTCTTCCTGCATCTGTCGTTGGCCTGAATTTTCTCAAGCGTGCTATAGATCCGACAGACTTTCCACTATATCTGCATATTACTAGCCGTTGGGCACAAAAGTTTTGCTTCTAAACTGTGGTCTTAAGCACACTCATTTTTTTTAAAAAGTCACAAGGAATCTGTGGATCAATTTTCAGCTATTGTCTCAGTTTTGTCTCCTTTCGTGGGTTTTTTTGCTAATTTCCCCAGACTACAAGTACTTTACATTTCTAATATCTCCGGAAAGCTCTGGAATTTCCAAATGAAGTCATTCGCTTCACAGTTTATCAACTGCGCTTCAACACCCTCAATACGAAATCGAACACCCGCTTTAGTGTAGCGAAGGAAGTACGAATGAAATGTTTGTGAGGTTCAGGAAAAACAAATTCTCTAGAAAAATCTTGTAGATTTACCACTATTATAGTTATTTGAACTAGCTTTTCTTAGGATTACTTTGTCACCAGTTCTGATACTAGTCAATTTCCCACTAGTGCTAAACGTATTACTATTTTGTAAGAAGTTAGTTTATTCCGTCTACGTTCATCATACTGGGAAGACATAATCCCTGATATGCATAGGAGGTAAATAGACACACAAACACACACTTTCTTTTATTAATATAGAAGAAGAAGATAGAAGAGAGGTAGATAGATAGATAGATATATGATGTTTTTAAGAGCTGTACCAATTCGTAGCAACCGTTTTCGGTGTTATTGTTCTTTATTCTGAAATTCTTGAAGGTACAAAACTGCAACTTTACCCGTTCTCGGCCGATTTTTGCACATATGTGTGTAGGTGTCGCTACGTTCAGTAAAAAGACCCTATACCCACTTAAAACCAACAAAATTTTGTTGGTTTCGATACCCAGTTTATACCCATTTGTTTACCTGGGTATGAGCTGGGTATAGGCTGTCAATGTGGTATAAATTGGGTATGTGCAATAAAGCGGTATCGATACCCCATGTGTGCCATAAGCATTAGCATTTTCAGAAGTATTTTTTCTACGTAATTTTTTGAATAATAAATTTAAAGAAAGATCAAAACCTTTATAAAGTTAATTGAAAAATATTTCTATTAACTAAAAAAATTAAAAACTAGAAAAATAAAACACTATTCAAGTCACTAACCTTACTATATCTTTCCAATTTATTTTCCTTATAAAGTTCCATTACACCCAGAACATTGTAATTTGAACCCACTATTGGCACGCATATAACAGAAGTTGCATTTGGGTGTTCCACCTTAACGTTAATCCCTTCCTCGCCCATATCTGTAACATCATCAATTACGTAAACTTCTTTGAAGTAAGCAGCAACGCCACAGACACTACCAGGATAATCTATTAAGTAATGCTACTGAAAAAAAGGAACAACTAATGCAAAAAAAAAATACTACCAATTAACAAATCACATGACTTGAACTCATGAGAATTTTCCATAGCATATAGTTTTCGCGTATCTACGTCTGCCCAGTAAAAATTCAATCTGTCGCTTTTTGTTAATTTTTTCCATACTTCAAGTTCTTGGAAGAAGACGTCTCTGTATGGATATGCTACACCACGTCGCAATAATCGTATATCTTCAGTTATATGCTACAAGAAACGACATTTCATTTAATTTAGGTTTTGTATCAGAAAAAATGAAAAAGAATGTTTTACCTTTGCTGTATCCATATTGTAAAAATATTAAAATATTTTAATATTATAATATAAAAATTAAAAGATATAAAAGAAGTTGTGTTTGATAGAAAAATTACAAAAAATGTAATGTCATTTAGCTTAATCATAATCAATGTCAACTTGTTATGCATATTTTATTTAACAAACACAAAAACACAGTAAACTGATGAGTCTTAGCCCGGCTTTACTTGCTCATTAGCAACATTAAGCCTGAACTTCATTGAAAAGCAGTGCAGTGCAGCACTGCGCAGTATGTTGCAGTAGTTTATTAAGGCCGGTCCACACGCTACGTTTTACACAACCTTTTGTCTGCGCAGTTCAACACGTTGCAGATAAAACGTTGCGTGTGGATCGGAAAACTTCGCAGTTTTGAGTCCGGCGGGAAGACGGTACAGTTGCAGCGATAACTGAGCAAATGAGCTTTGAAATCCATGATCTGTGCGGACAAGTCGGTGCATGTGGACGCTTGCTCCGTTTTCCGATTCGTTTTTTTCCTCAGTTTTTCCTAATCACGCGACGATGGCTGACCTTCGGCAATGTTCTCGGGAGTTTCTAACTGATTTTATTGCACTTCATGAGAGTTTCCCATGCATTTGGATTGTTAAATCGAAGGAGTACAGTAACAGGGAGAAATAATCTAGCAATAATCTAATATGGGAAAATTCCCGCCTTTTTAGAAGCCATTTCCGCGACCACTTTGAACGCCCGGTTCTTTTTAGATGTTCCAATCTTTTTTTAACAAGACAGTATGCAAAAATTGACCACAGTAGAACCTCCTCCATGACGATATCACACAAGACTGAGCGAAAAATGAAAATATGACTGCACCGTCTGGACGCTCAAAATTACAACGTTTTCATTCCGTCTTAAGACTGCGCAGACTTAAAAAGTTGTGCAAAACTTAGCGTGTGGACCGGCCTTTAGAGAACGCGTGGTAAGACACATTGAATAAGCAGTATTTTAACATTGACTACTCCTATAGGGGCCCATACACTACAAGGTTTTATGCGTACAAACAAGGCGTTCAAACAAAGATTGACAGTGTGTGGTGAATTTGGTTTTTGGTTTTATGTTTGTCACAAGTTTGTCCCAAATATCAAAATGGTTTGATTTTTTCGTGGTTTTATCTGACAGTTCTGTGCATAACACAAAATTTCAAAGGCTATTGATTACAACTTATTTCTAGTTAAGGAACTCATTTCGATTTGAAATCTTTAAAGGAAAATGAAAACCATAATAGTGTATGGGTAAGCTCGGCGTTCAAACAAGTTTGTCAGAAAGATTGTGGGACATGTTTGTACGCATAAACCTTGTAGTGTATGGGGGCCTTATATAGCCTTTTGTAATTTTTTTTGTAGCCCTTGTGACTTCTGTTGTCTAGAAAGTCCTTATTTCTATCAATTTTTAGTCATCCATTTTGACAACAATGGCAATGACAACTTCATATGATGTTTTTTAGAAATTGGCATGCAGTGCGAAGCAGTTTTTTAGAAATTAGCCTAAGACACGGCAGCGCAGTGCAGTGCAGTGCAAGGCAGTGACGTTAATGTGAGTTGACACGTTCAGTTACAAGAATTCTAAATTTCACTTCGCAGTGCTGCACTGCACTGCTTTTCAATGTAGTTCAGGCTTTACGTTTTTACGGCTTACCGAATGCGTAGGATTAATTAAAGAATACACTTTATAATTATCTATACAAAAACGCAATTTAATAACAAGCATAATTCTTAGAGTTCACTATTATCACTTGCAAATTAATATCTCACACTATTAAATTGTATTTATCGCTTTTAATGCACTTTTCAGTCACCACTTTTCACTTTGTCACTTGAGAAATTCATCACTTTTCAAATAAAATTTCCAAATGCCGTCTCCATCACATTTAAATATCCAAGCTCCCCCTTTAACAGGGCCGGATTTATATATTGCGGGGCCCCAAGCACAACCTCGTGATGGGGCCCCCCAACAATGACTACCGACCCACCGCCCCCGCCCCCCCACACACACAAAAGAAAAGTTCTTTAATGAGAAATCAATTAAGTAAAATGGAATATAAATTTTATTTAAATAAACTATATATTTCAATATCTTTGTGGGTCAAGTTCCAAGTTCTCTCTCTCTCTCCCTTTTATCTAAAGACGAACCAAACAAAATATAAGAGGCGCGGGGCCCCCTGAGGGTAGGGGCCTCAAGCAATTGCTTGTTTTGCTTGTTGGTAAATCCGGCACTGCCCTTTAACTCCTCTTTCAAGTGCAATGAATCCCACTGGGCCTAATAGCTCTTCAGGATTTCGCTTCTCTGGGATGTCTTTCCATTTGGGCTTCTCTTCGTGTTCTTTCCATGACAGAGAAATATCCGGATCGTCGTGTTGAGCATTTCGGAGTCGTCGTCCTCTGACACTTTTCCTCGTTACGCCAACGATATTTAAAACCTGGTTCGCGTGGTCGCCGGGACAATTCAGTATCAATTGGAAATTCCCTGTTGCAATATTTCACCATTCCTTTTCCAATATCCAACAGGATTCTGTGTGTTGTCATAAAATCCAAACCGAGAATACACACGTCTACTAAATATGTCAGCTACCAGAAACGAATGTGTTAACTCAATGTCGCCGAGTACCACATCCATCATTGTCTCCCCATTTAATTGCACTGGTTCTACTACAGTTTTCAGAATGTACCGATCCGCGTTTTTGAGCCACTTTCTACCGACCAAGTCAGCCCGGATGACAAATCTTGAGGCACCAGTCTAGTTGCCTTTCTGCCGTTGTCCACATTTTCCACAGCATGTTGAGCCATTCCTACTCCCTGGAAATTTCCTTCTTCGCTTTCGACAACTCCTTTGTAGATGGGCCGGCTCACAAGAGTTCCAGCATCGCAGACAACGACGTACTTCCAAGATGTTGATTCGATGGAAAATGTCGTCGTCGTATTCGTATAATCGTATTGATTCCTTGAGTCGATAAACCTCTTGCTCGTGTTGAACGCTGTAGCTCATTTCCAACGCTTCAATCAAGAACCCGTAATTGTTTCGATGTTCTGCAGGTATGGACTGCAATATTTCTGCTGCTGAACCCCTTAGTGATAACGTTAAGGCCATTGCTTTTTCTTCTTCAGTCCAGAAATTACCTGCTGCTTCAAATTGGAGCTTGTAAATAGGCCATGGGCCCGTTGAAAGTTGGAAGCTGCAGTTTCTAACTCCGATATATTGGTGAGTGGCTGTCGCTGGGTGATGAATCTTTATCTTTTCGTGGTCTGCTCTGACAGTTTCAAGTTCAGTTTCAAGCTTTTCCAAATCATTCCTTACAATTTAAATTTGGTTATCCAGCTTTTTGTCAACCGAAAGTGGCATTAATTCGATTTTCTGTTCCAGCTGATTCCTCTGTTCTTCCATAGACTCTTTGAGCTCTGCTGCCGAACGTTCATGAACTACTTTTTAAAATTTTTGTTCATATTTCAACGCCAACACTTCCGCCTTAATCTCTGTTGGCGAACGTTTTGGGCTTCTTTCATCTTCACTGATGACCGTTCTTGCGCTTCTTTCATCTCAACTGTCGCTTCCTTCATCTCTGCTGATGCACGTTCTTGCGCTGCTGATACCCGTTCGATAACCTCCTTTATCACCATCAATGTCTTAAAAAATCCTGCCATACTCTCTGTCACTTCTTCTGTACGTAGGTCCCGTGAAGGTTTCAGGATCCTTTACCTTGTTCACCATAGCTTCTCGAAGCAGGGCGGCTAGGGAATTTTTAGCCCCCCCCCCCCCTGACAACGAGAGTTTACTTAGTTCCCTGTTCAACTCCAGAGTGCGAAATCAACGATTCAACGTTGAAATAGCGTGAAACGCGGCTCCTTTCTTAAATCCCGCCAGTATCCGTTTAAACCGTCTGGACCATCCAGGTTGAACTTCTTTTCGTCAGAAAAGATCACCTGTAAAGAGGTAGGATCTCTGAATAGAGAAGACGAGGAAGTGCAATTTATTAAACACGGGGAAGCATTTTGGCAACACTAATGCATAGCATTCTTTACGTATTTGTGTCTAACCCGGACAGTGGCTGTGTTATATTTATTCAAAAACCGGTAGGGACATCGTTTCTCAGCAACCATCTCGGTGAGAACGCTTCACTTGGCTAAATGTTTGAAGCAGACCCTTCGCAAAACCTGAACAAATTTCACTGCGCCTCTGTCCAGGTTAGACAATGTATTTTGTTGTTGTGGTTAAAGTCAATGTATTTTGTTGTTGTGTTTAAAGTGGAGGGGGAGAATTAGAGAGAAAATTTCTTGATCCCAAGTGCTTCCCTCAAATCCGTACACATGTACGCTATTTTCGGTTCCTTATCTTCTCTATTCAAAGGTAAAACCGGACTTCACGGATAGTAAACAAGCAAAACAAATGTCACTTCAACCCAATTTCAACTCAACCCGCGTATATGAGGTGAAATATCAATTCTCGATCCAGGTAAGAGAGCTGAGCTGTGTTAAGTGGACCCAGTTTCAACTCGACTTTAGTTTATGGCTGGGTTGAACCTGGGTTAAACCTTTTTTTATATGATGTAACTGGCACAATAGCGTTATGCTGTAATAGCATCTGTGGACGCCATTATGCTTGGTCATGCCCCATGAGTCAGAAGCCCTGAAGAAGCTGACTATGGAAGCAATCCCAGACATAAAAAAAATTCTGAAAACTCACCCTCCCTAATCCGCCGAAATAACCGTTAGGGGGGTGTTATGCCGGCCACACGGTATATGCTAGCTCGCCGGAAGGGGTCGTGGGGTGTGTGGCCGGGGCCGTGCAGTGTGGTTCACCACTTACCTGTATGTCGATTCGAGTTCCTCTTCATGTTCCTATTCGCATATGGTCGCTCCTTAACGAGCGACATCGTGGATGTCTACGCAGTCATTGGACCTGAAAAACGAAAGCGAGGCAACCACGAGAGCACCCTGAGAAGGAAATCCGCCCAACCATCCTGGAAAACTTCAATGAAAAATTACCACCTAGTCATGGACCAACACGTATATTCAATCAAAACGTTCATATTTAATTCGATAAACCCCATTGGTAACATATATCAGTCAAAACAATAAAACAGAAATCATATACAAGTTAATTTCACTTATGATAACAAAAACGTCGTTTCGGCCAAAACGCGGTTTTTTTAACAATATAAAATATATGAAAATATGTCATCAAATACTATATGAAAATATGGTATCAAATAATATGAACACCTGTCATCAAATTATATGAAAATATATCAGCAATTACTAGGAAAATGTGACAACAATTAAAAATATGTAAATATGTTAAACACCATTAATGAAGAACTCAATATAAGGAAAGTTTACGAACAAATTAACAATCAAATAACGAACAAAAAGAAAAAGGGAGTATAATTGTGCTACCTCAAAGAAATTCACGAGTTACAATACCAAGTCCTGTTGTTCGCTCTTACTTAAGTGATGCGCACTAGTCCTTCTTGTACAAATTGTATAAAAGTCTAACGATTTAAAGAATCGTCGACTTCACTTCTGTTAGAATCGCCGACAACCTCAGTATCACATTAATCTGTGACACAGAACTAATCTCAGCTAAATGGCCAGTCAAGGATGGTACAGGTCACCGTCACCTTTGCGTGTAGGGTAGGGATGAACACCAGCTGCAGCTTTTCTTCGTAACAGCAGCAATAGATTAAAAAAACATCACAGTCCTTTGTTTAGATTTAAAAGTTCTTGTTTACAGCACCAACACCAAACTATATGTGTTGTTGGGTCTACACTGATACTGCCGTGCAACCTAGAATATAGGAAATAAAAATTCTTGTTTAACCCTTCACAAAAGGGTCAATTAGTTCCTTTTTCTTCCTGTCCAGCCGACAGAGTTTCTTGTTTTCTTTCTCGCCTCAGATGGTATATTTGCCTATACGACTCATTATACACATGTCCATTTCGAGCTCTGTATATAATTTTGTTCCAAGGTGTCTTTAGGGCTTGTACTACAACTAAATACTAGTCCGACTAGTTATTGGTAATAACAAATATTTATTCCATACAATTTCCGAACTAAAAGGGAAAATTGCGGACAAAATGACTGTCCTGTTACTAGCCCCATTTTCTTCTCTCCAAAAAAAAATAATTTTTCTCCCTGTCAAAAATTTTCTTTTCCTCCCGCCTACTTCGTTTTTATTCTCGAGTCGAATGCAAGGTGATTTCCTAAAAATTTGCTAAATTTCCGCGAGGGGGGAAATAACCGACCGTTACAATGAAAAAACCAAGCTTAGGTGTAACCCTTTGTACTACCAGTCCGTCATGTCGTTCAGTTCATGGTGCAATGTCAAGTAGTAAGCTTGGTTTGAAGAATAGAGGAGAATAGGAAAGGTTAGAGGGGGTCTGGAGGGTGTAGAAGAAAATGACGATGAACCTCAAGTTTGTTGTACGAGTTCGGAAATACTGACTGCGGGAGATTATTCCACAGTCGAGTTGTTCTATTCATAAACAAACTACTAAACCGTATTGTGCGTGAACGGGGGGGCTGTAGGGTATGAGGGTGAGCCGAGCGGGCTAGTCTTGTGTTGCGGGAAAAGTATTGCCGTGCAGGCAGGAGGTCCTGAATTTCAGTGGAACAGTCGCGATAAAGTATGGAGAGGGCTGCTACATTCCTACGGCGGCTTAAGGTGTCTATGGAGGCGCGAAAGGGGCCATCACCAATGAGTTTGAGGGCACGATTTTGCACCTTGTCGAGACAAGCCAAGGTGGTTTTTGGGGCGCCTGCCCAGATATACGAGTTGTATTCGAGGCGCGGCCGAATGTAGGATTTGTATATTGTAGCCAATGCGGCTGGCTGGAGGAGGAACTTGCATCTCATGATTTGAAATATGTGATCATTCCATCGCAGATGCTCCGTTAAAGTTACCCCTAGGATGTTGAGAGTTGAGCCGTTCAGTTCAGCCGTTAGATTCTCTTTATCCACTGATATAGGAGGAAACGGGGTAAATATTAAAAATAGTGAGGAGTGATTCTTATTTAAACACAACAACTATGCTGTCAATTGACCAACTAACTAGGATACTTTCATATTCATTTCTAAACCCTCCTTGTTTTTATTTAATAACAGAATAACCAGTTTTATATAGTTTTACTTGTTTATTTAACTTTTGAAGGCTTATATTAAGCGCTTCATACTCTCAGTAAGCCAGCCCACTTTGTTTTTAAATTACATTAATCCTATTTAGTAAATCCAATACTTATTCCAGGATACCAAGTAGACTTCCCAGTCAGATCTATTGCTGCCTTATAATTCTCCATAGTTAGTCTGAAACAAATAACATTAAGTACAAATAATTACTCCTAAATTCGTGTATCCCTTACTCTGCTGATTCATACACCACACGTGTTGAAGGGAAAATTTGCTGTAATACCTTAAATCCAGGTAAAAGTTTGTCTCGCATATATATGATTTCATGTTCTAGAACATGCTCCGCAAATTCCCGACATTGATTACGTTTCGGTCGTATGCCATATTTTTTTAGCAAATCCCCATTCTTATAGTATTCTTCATACACAGCATCGGTTAAGCTTCTTGATACTTTAAATCTATTTGTATGACGGCTGTGATAGCAACACCAAACTAAAAACTCTAGCCAATGAGCACGGGTCATTTCAGACCATTTGTTAGGTGGTTTCGATGTGAAACATTTTTCCATACGTGCTAAATATGCGCTTGTATCGTAATTTTTCTCTAATTTCATAATACCTTCGAAAATTTTCATTATCTTTTCTCGTATATCGTTTGGTAAATGAGATAAAAGTCCAGTTTTCTCAATTAAATATTCTCCCAAATCCTTTCGATTCTTCTCTTTGTAGTTGCCAAAATAAACGATAGTATACGGATGCTTAATATAATCCATGACGAAATCGCTTAGGCCATTGAAATCGATGGAATAAAGATATGTACTTATTAGTAACGCCAACATCTGAAAGTACAAGTAATAAAAGAATCTGATACAATAATCTAGTACAACAATTAGAAATATACCTCATAGTTTTCAAAGAATTCTATATTACGTAATATAATTGCGTAGATCATATTTGTGGCATCGCAGCTTTGATAGACGTTATGAAATGGTAAATTTTGTCTGTGGCTCCTTTTTACAGCAACAACGAATTTTGCTAAAGATTCGTGTCTGAGCAAATCACCACATAATATTTTAAACATGTGTATAACCATGGGTACAATATTTTCAAATTTTTTGGGATAAAAGTAATATCTGAAAAAAAAAAGTTAATTGTTATATTTAGTTTTAGAAATATTTATTTTTATGTTAATAATTAATTAAAAGTGCTACCAAGAACTAAAAATACATACAGCTCTATTCTGCACGAATTGCGCAAGTTCAAGCAAATTGGCAAACTGAGCTTTAAAATAACTTCAGCTCGCCTACAATTCGCACAACTGGGGATAAACAAACCTCAGTTCGCCCAACTGATCTCGAACTTTAGTTGAACGTAAAAGCTCGCTGAAAAGAGAGTAATCAACTGGAATAGTGGAATACCATTTCAGGGATTTTTGCATTTCTGACGAACATCAATTTCAAGCACGAACTGAACATAAACTAGACTTTTATCGGTGAAGTCATTTAATTGGGTTGAACTGAACATTATTGAACTGAAGTGGGTGAAGCGGAGGCATTAAGCTTTCGTTTAACTTTAACTATAGCTCTGTTGTTGCTTCATATTTCAAACAATTATGTTGGTGACAGTGAAGGGTATCATTTAGCATACTCAATAGACCGATTCTGCTTCGATTACCGAAGTTAGGCAGCATTGGTCGTAATTAGTACTCAGTTGGGAGATCATAAAAATATAAAGTTTACAACATCGGCGCAGTTATTACTCACATATCCATTCCGAAATTCTCAAATTTTTCAGCCTCCCATTTTGCAATGATTTTTCTTTAAGGGGGCCCAAATGGGCTTCCTTATGACCAGAGGCGGCGCTTTCATAGGTGCAAATGGTGCACTTGCACCGGGCGCAATTCGACAGGGGCGCAATTTCAGAAATTAAAATTTTGAAAAACCCGTGAATATTGCGTGGGTATCGCGGAAGAGGGATATTAGAAGGGTCTTAAATTAGGTTATGAAGAGAGACAACTCATCTGCTAGGGAAAACTACAAGGCCAGAAAAAAAAGAAATGAATCTTTCTCGAGTAGGTATTGCGATTATTTGAAACCAAATGAAAAGATTGAACAGAGATTCCTGGTATAGACCTGGTATAGAAACATTTTTACCATTCAAGAAATCGCGGCTTGGCAAAATATTCTCCGCTTTCTCCAATGCGATAAAATGTCATTGCACTTAAACGGACAGGGGCGACTCTTTCATATTGGCAAATGGTGCACTTGCACCGGATGCAATTCGACTAGGACACACTTTCTCCACTGTCTTTCATTTCGTCAAAAAATGAAGAGCTTACTGGTATAATGGACCGGGCGCATAAAACCCAAGCACCGGCACTGGCGTATCCCGCAGATAATTCTAAAGTTCGACGAAATTTTCACATAGACGCGTTCCAATAGGAAACGGCTTCTGCTGATATACCTTATAATAGTAAAAAATCGGTGGCTTCACAAATCTATTTGTATAATTTATTCGAGTGTGCATATCGAATCATTAAGCCAAGTTCAGACTCAGGGGCGGCGCTTTCATAGGTTCAAATGGTTCACTTAAACCGGGTGCAGTTTCAGAAATTAAGATTTAAAAAAATAATAATACTTGACAACAAACTTCTGCAAGGTGCGGCCAATCCAAATCCATTTCGTTCGACTGTTTTCGGCGTCTATCCATTTTTACGGTGCCATAGTTCTTAATTTGTAATTCGTACTAGTCGTACTATTATAAATCCCTAACTCGGCGGGAACACCTGGATTGCCTCTGTTCTAAAGTTTTTGAAAGCGCTTTCTATATCCAGGAAGATTGTTAAGGTAAACTGGCTTTTCTATGAACGATTCTACAGTAAGAACTAATAAATGCAGTGCAGTAACCACCTTATATCGCTTGAAATTTGAAGGCTTAGAGAAAGCCATAGAGAGCTGTATTATGGAGATTCGAGTGTATAGTACTATAGATTTTCGAAGCCCAGGATTTTTCTGGCAATGGTTAGGAAAGTACAGCTAACATCGAAAAAGATCCAATGCAATTGGTGCATTTACACCGGGCGCAATTTTAGAAAAAAAATGAAAAAGTGTGCATTCATTTATATATATTAAAGGAACTCCACAGAGTCTTTATATGTCTTTTCCTAATTGTCCTTCAATGCAATATAAAAAAGAACAGCCTATGGGGGCGCAATATGTCACACTGAACCGGGCGTAAAAAAGCCAAACGCCGGTCCTGCTTATGACGATGCGAAAATTAGGCAAGGCGTTAGATCCATTATGTGGGCTTTATATGGGCGGCCGGGCTAGGCTCTATCTGCACCCCCTCCCATAATGTTAGTCAACCGAATTGTTAATCGACCTGGACGTAAACGCAGCTAGTAGCTTATAGGTACTCCATCATATTCAACAATGAGTTAGAGTAGAGGGTTTAGGTAGAAAAGCTTCAATAGCTCGAGAAAAATCTTAATGATAATGTCGTTGAATATAGACGAAGAAAATGAAGGTGAAGTGAACAGCTTCGCTGAACCAGACCCCGAGACATCCAGCGATGAAGAATAAATGGAAATAAATACAGGAACTTTGTAAATTTTTCCAATATATATTCGAAATAGTTTTTCTGTGAAAAAAATGATATTTTGACTCATAACTCTGGAAGTTGGTGGTGTAGAACCTTCGCTTTTACAGTTTAGATAGGCGGGAGTATTCTGCGTATACTGCTACCTAATTCATGAAAGTAGGTCATCCCGTTACCAAAATACAGGGTGATATGTAAACCTCTATCAAAAAAATTTCAAAACGCCCTAGTGACCAAACCGTTACGATTTCTGCCCCCCCTCCCATATGATTTTTTGTTCGTCTATCCAAAGCCTATCTACAGCCCGCCACTTTGTAACTTGAGGTGGGACACCCTGCATAAAGAAAACAATATAAAAAAAATAATTTTTCATATTTTTTTCTTTACCCTCCATTTTCCGACCAAACGTGAGGTTTTCCGGGAAAAGCTTATATAACTTTTTTTGTTGAGAATTTTCATAGCTTTAATTTTGTCTTCTTAATATTTTTCCAATTTCGACGTTTTTCCGAGCTACGGTCGGGAAAGCGTCGGAAAATTCTTTCAATCGGATTTTCTCGTGATTTTCACGAAGTACGGCCCGGAACTCAACGGTTACCTTTTCTCCAATTGCCAAACTCCCACCATTCCAAATTTCATTCAACTACAATTTTTTTTGCAGAAGAAATCTCTAGGAGCTGTACTAAGAGACACACAGGCGAAGACGACAGTTTACCATAGGAAGTTATTAATTCAAGTGCAAAAATGTTCATATGTATGTTCATGACCTCAATAAAAACTTCAAGGCGGCTCCACGACTTGAGACTGATAGTCCGGGCGCTAGAGCATTTCCAGTGGTTTTGGATTGGGTTTTGGATATAAGTTAATCATGCCTTTAACTATCTAATTCCAAAATTAAATTGGCAAATAATGGTCTCTTCTTTCCTTGTGATAACTTTAAAGTGAGGTACTTTTCTTCGCAGTTTTCGGCTATTTTGCAATGCAAAAATTCAAATTACAAAAATCCTCCCTAGGGTAAGTTCTAGCAAATCCAATAACGAACAAAACATGCTCAACAAATTTTTCGCCTAGAAGCCTTCGTTAAGAGATATTTAACAAGAAAGGTCAAAAAACAGGGATTTTTTAGTGAATTTTTCAGTTTTTGGGCTACCACAAGTTTTCCTGGGAGTTTCATGCTTGCGCACCCCCTAAATATTGTTGGGGATGTCATTTCTGACCGAATCCACCAAAAAAGTCCGTTACATCACGCCAAAACCAAAAGTTATAGGTTTCACTGCTCTAGCGCCTGGACTATGAATAGAAGTTCAGATTTTCAGGCACGAACTAACTACTTATGTATAAATACCCACACATATATGGGTGTTTCCATAAAATTAGGGCGACTTTTGAAAGTAATTTGTCTTCATAATATTTAAGATGCATTTCCTAATAGTGGATATAATACGTGATTAATTTGTTTTGTCATACCTAAAGGGGCCAGTCACTTTAGGTAGAATTTTATGAGAAATTTTGAGTTTTGCGAATTTAGGCATCTAGGGACTGACTGTTATGATTAACAATGGACGCTGGTGGGTTGAAACCTCAACGTTTACAGTTTTAGATAGGTGGGAGTATTCTGCGTAGATTGCTGCCTTATTCATGAAAATATCTAATAGGGTTACCAAAATACAGAGTAATATGTAAACTTCTACCAAAAAAGTTTCAAAAAGGCCCTAGCGGCTAAACCGTTATGATTCTCCCGCCCCCATCTATACGATTTTTTGTTCGTATATCCAAGACCAATCCGCAGCCATTGGCATTTTCACTGATACACCCTGTATAATTATAAGTGAACGTCAGCCCCTGACCACTCTCGTCAGTCTCTAGCAGCATTAACAGCTGAGGAGTGACTTTTCAAAAGGCCTTATTTCCATTTTTTACTTTAGAGCAAATTTCGATGGAATCCAGTAGCAAGGCTAAATTATCACCTATTCACGTTAATAGGACGAAAGAAAAGTCCTTCGTTCCTATAAATAAATGGATACCAATATAGATTTTTTTATCAAAACCAACATATTTCCACGTATGAAATAAACGGTGTATTTAATTGAACAAAACTTCACATTTCCTGCGTGAATTTGTAGTATTTTAAAAGATTTCAAGCAAAAGACCTTTAAAAAAAAATGTAATAAAGTCATATTTCCTATGGAGGTTCCATACAAAAGGTCTTATTTCCAAACATTTCAAACAAAAGGGCATATTTCCAAACTATTTTTTGTTTTTAATGAAGTCGCACTTACAATATTTTTCATCTACCACTGTAAAAATATAGTTATACTAGGACAGACTATATTGATGCAAAAAAAAATAATAATTTTGCATATTTTGGACGTACCACAGAAATTTGCGGTTTCTGAAAATTTAATCTAAATGGAAATAAGGCCTTTTGAAAAGTCACTCCTCAGCTAGGGCCTGACAGTCTAGGGACTGACGATTCTGAGTAAAACTTAAAAAAAAATACTGATCGACCACTATACTACGATATCTAACACTATCTACCGAACAAGGCCGATAAACCACTTGTAAATATTAATTAATTCATGTCAATTTCCTATTATTAAACTATAAAATTACTTGGCTAGGGACTGAAGAAGTGACTGGATCAGCACTACTTGGCACAGCAAATCTCGCCTCTACACTTATTTACAAAATGGCCGCTGCAAAAGGAGTGCAGTCTGTAGATAATTTCATCTCTTTCTTTAAAATAAACTGAATTACATTCCCTCTACACCCATATAATACCGCGAAATTTTAAAATCCGTTAATGGCTAGGGACTGATGATTAAAATTGAGGACACTAATTTCGACCTTAGGAAACACATTTATTGTTTTTTTAAATTGCAAAAAATGATGAAATTAGTTGTATATACTTTAATATTGAAAAATTGTAAAGAAAATTAAAGTATAAATTAAATTTTTTCCGAAATATGGATGCCCAAACGCAAAATTTCGGTGCACGGACATGGCTAGGGACTGACGTTTGGGGTCAATAAATATGATTTCAAGAGTATAGTGTATTATTATTTTAAACAAAATTTGAGGAATAAATACAAAATATTTTGATTTGTTACTTAGCAATCTTAAAATAAAATAATATTAATTATATCAAGTGGGGAGTGCTGCGGACACAGAGTTGCCGGAAACACCCAAATAGGAGTTGATTACATAAAGGTCAAGTTGACGTGAAATATGCAATCGACTCATATTTACGCTTTTATCGACTAATTCGGAAAAAAATCGACTTTCACAGTAAGAAATTTTAATATCGACTCGATATCCAAAATAGGCCCCTCAGCTTGGATCAAGATGTCAAATCGCTGGGCATTTGCTTCGGCAAATATCATGCAATTATTTCCCTCAAGAAACAGTGTAAAATTGGGAGAAAACTGGGTTAAATTAAGTAAAACATGTTTCTCCACTAAAGGCCCCATTTACTTACAGGCCACCGGTAGGCAGTGGTCTTTCACTCAGTCTGTCAGTCTGTTGGAGGAATGAGGACTACAGGTATCCCAATGACAGGCCGTGGCATGCCGGTGAAGTCATGATTCCCTAGAGACACACAGTCGAAGACGACAGTTTACCATAGGAAATTATTAATTCAAGTGCAAAAATGTTCATGACCTCAACGAAAACTTCAAGGCGGCTCCACGACTTGAGACTGAATAGAAGTTCAGATCTTCAGGCACGAACTGACTATAAATACCCACACACATATATATTTTTGTCAGTTTTCTTGGACTGCAGACCCCACCCAGCTGGCGCCGGTGAGTGTGTGGTGATATTTAGCCTCAAGGCGAAAATATCAGGCCACAGCCTGCCGGCAAGCTGTGTGTGAATGGGGGCCCTAATATATGGCTAAGGCTTGATCGAATATATCCAAGTACATTAAATTAATTTAGGTCAGTCCCATATGAACACTCATGCTCGTACGTTAGCGTACGTACGGTTATGGTACGGCACGACATATTTGGTTGAGACTTAAATCCTACACAAAAATTTTTACGTGGTTATGCAAACGACAGAAAGGAGCATAGTAGCCCCTCAATTGTTTAGCCGCCACCGGCCAGACAAAAGCGCGACTCAGTGAATGCTGCTGCGTACGGAGCAAGTAACACTGACCCGCGAAAAGGCCCTTAGAGTAGAGAACTACAGGAAGGCCCGCGAACAATTTTAGCGTAATAAAATTCTTGTTGAGTGCTCACGTTTTGGTAGTTCTATGCCCACTGCAAGCAGAAAAGGTAAGTGGAATAGAGAAGGGACAAGAAGGAGTTATCAGTTAACTCAAATAAAATCTGTTCAGCTGCAGTGACTCTTCTCGGGTTTTGATAGATGTGACAAATCGGGTGCCACTACCTTCCGGGGTCTGTAATTAGCCGTTCGCGCCCTCGAGAATAAATCTTGAGAATACTGCGATTATCAAGAAGATTCTTCTGTGGGAGATTCTATTGGGTCGGACAGAACGTGAACGAAACCTTCGTTGGTAAAATGGCAAGCAATGAGGCTCAGAGCCCTGGAATGCCGAATTGGTTGGCAGTTACTGAGTTTCCATGAGAGTTCAACCAGAGTTAAACCACAGTTATACGTCATGGAAACAGACACAGTTAAAAGTAGGTTCAATTGAGTTGATACACACAACTAAAAACGGCACACTGGCAAGGGTGAAATTGTCGGGCTTTGCTTGGACGTCAGAAAGGACTTTCTATTTAATAAATACGTTTAAAGAAAAATCTATAATAAAATTAATTGATGGAGGAAAGCGGAGCGCAGCAATGGAAACGCATAGAGTTATGTCGTTGAGTTGAAGTGTCATTTCAACTCAACCACAACTCAACTCGACTCCCATGGAAACTCGGTAACTCGGGGTGTTCCACAATTCGAGTGGAATGAAATCGAATCGGAATTCAGTTTCACTCGAATTATATTTATGTTACATATATGGAATTAATCGAAATGTGGAACACCTAATTTCGATTTCGAGTGCATATTCGATAGAAATCGAATTTTGGAACATCTTGAATTCGTGGCCGGTAAAGAATGCAGTTCCTAGGCCGGGCCGAATCGTGATTATGCAGCTAAATAACTGTTAGTAAATATGCAAACGTAGTGTACTTACTCCCCAACATCTTCTTCTTCAATATTATATAGAAAAGATTCAGGAAACTCTAACCGTTTTCTTCCTTGATATCTTAATCTTGACATAAATATTGCCGAGTGGGATTGCTTAAATTAAAAAACAAAAAAAAGATTAATAATTATTAAAAAATCAACACAAATAATATTAGAAAAAAATACCCACATATATCTGAATGATATCTTTTAATCTTTTGGTTTGCAATGCCACTAGCAAGTAGCTAGAAATATACCCCAACATTTTCATTGCAGGTTCGCCACTTTCTTTATAATTAACAAATTGCATTGCTGCCAATACACTGTGGGCTGTTTTAATTGGCACAACCAAAAGATTCTCAATTTTAATCCTCAATCCAAGCAAAAATTCATTCGTTAGCCGCTTATCATTTTCCTCCAGTTCAACTCTGATTGTCTCCTTTGTTGAAGCGATTTGTTTAATAAATCTATAACTATGAGTTAACTCCTTTATCTTTCTGTGTGTAAGCGGTGCACCGTAGTATACATCTAATCTTTTAGTATTTTTCATTTCATATATAAGAACATCGCGAGCTTTTACAATTGATGTTATTATAGGCTAAATGAGATAAATTCATTGAAATGAAATGATTAAAATGTGTTTACTTACTTTTAACATTGCAAGGTATCCCATAAATGTAATGCGTCCTTCGATATAAGCACAGAGATTTTTCGAACAATATGCGCAAATATCTCCCATAGATTTTACACTGGCTCTTTTTAATGATTGTTCAATTATAACTCCAAACCAGCCGGATGCGACTTTTATAGCTTCAATTGTTGCCTGTAAATATTTTTTTATTTGATAATGTTGTAAAATTCGTCACTATTAAAACAAAATGTATTGGTTCGTACTTGTTTTAAAATTTCATGAAAAAAAATAAACTCAAAACATAAAAATTCACCATGTATGTATGTACATATGTGGGGGGCAAAATCGTACCGTCACTTCCTCCTTGGTGCCTCCTGGATAACCAACCGACGGCGGACGTACCCAGTGCCCAGGGGTATAGCTGGGCCATCCTATCCGATAGGGTATAATTCACGGATCCTGGTAATGAGGATGGACGTTGGGCTAACTACCGGACCCTGTGAAAACACATAAGTTAAGAAACCCGAAGCAAAGACCCGGAACGGACGGGAAAAACGACAACGACTATAGATCAACAGCACTGGAAATGATTTTCGGAACATGGAACACGCGAAGTATGTACAGAACTGCAGCAGTTAAGTCGCTATTAGACGAAGTGACCAGATATAAAATAAAATTACTTGAGTTACAAGAGATCAGATGGATAGGAGACGGGACAATGGATCTTGGGAACTACAGGATATTCCACAGTTGCGAAAGGGAACATCTTATAGGAGTAGGCTTCGAAATACACAAGTCAATTACAGATAATGTGATACGAGTTCAAGCCAATCAGTGAACGACTATGCTCAATACGACTCCAAACGAAATTCTTCACCCTTTCAATCATAAACGTACATGCGGAGAGGGAGGAGAAAGCGGGCACGAGAGAGGAAACTTTCTATTATAAGCTTGAACACGCATACGACACGGCCCCTTTCAATGACATCAACATGGTGATAGGAAACCTCAACGCCAAAATTGGAAGAGATAATTGTCCGACCATTGGAAAGGAATCTGCCCAATACACAAGAAAGGAGATAAATTCAACTGTGGATACTATAGAGGCATATCTCTGTTTAGCACAGTATATAAAATAATGACAAATAGAATTCAGGCCAGACTGGAACCTTATGCAGAAACCGCAATAAGTGAATACCAAGCTGGATTCAGAAGAAATAGGTCAATAATGGATCAACTTTTTCAATAAGGCAAATCTTCCGAAAATGCTGGGAGTACAACATCGACGTGTATCAACTTTTCATCGACTTTAAACAAGCATACGACAGCATCGACAGAGAACAAATGTATGCGACAATTAACAAAAATGACAATGGAAAACACGCAGTCAGTCAGAGGTGTGCAGTCAGAATACAAGGAGAATATCACACATATTTTTATAGTTGCCTCACTAAATCCTACTTTCCGCTTCAGTGGAAAAAAGCAAAAGTTATCGCATTACCTAAGTGCAAATCTCCGCAATGCCCCGCTGATTATCGTCCTATAAGTATACTATGTTTCTTAGGCAAAGTACTAGAAAAATTAATGTTGTGGCAAATCGATGGGCACTGCGAAATGTGGTCCCTGTTGTCCCATGCACAGTCTGGTTTCCGCAAGAGCAGTAGCTGTGAAACTGCACTACTGAAAGTGACCACCGATTTGCGAATGGCTCTTGATTCGCATGACATTGCTTTTCTTGTACTCCTGGACTTTAGTAAGGCTTTCGACAGTGTTAGCCATACGCTCCTTGAAACTAAGCTAATTGACCACATGAGGTTTTCATCCTCTGCGTCCTCCTTTATTCGGAGTTACTTGCATAATCAATCTCAACAAGTATGGCTACAAAATTCAACCTCCGACTCCTTGCCAATCACCCGCGGTGTTCCGCAGGGCTCCATTCTAGGACCGCTGCTTTTCAGCATGTATATAAATGATCTCAGCAGTACCGTGACTAACTGTAAACTGCACATGTATGCAGATGATGTCCAAATTTACTTAAACAGTCCCATTAGTTTGGTTGAGAACTGTGTTAACAATATTAATGCCGATCTCGAGCGTATTTCTCAATGATCTCTTTCCAACCAGTTACTGCTAAATGCATTGAAATCCTGCTGCATTCCAATGTATAGGAGTCATTTAGACACCTCCTTCCTTCCACCTATCATTCTCATGAAAACGCGCTTACCTTATCAATTGCGAGTTAAAAATCTAGGCGTCTATCTGAACTCACAATTAACTTGCTGTGACCAGATCTCTCATACTCTATCTAAAATATATGGAAATTTGCGTCGTCTATGGCTGTACGCTTCCATTCTGCCCTTAGGTACTCGTTCCAAGCTAATCAAAACGTTAATTTTACCGTACTTCACCTATGCTAGCTTGGTCTTCCCGTCCCTTGATGCGTCATGTCGTGATAAACTCAATGTCGCCTTCAACGATTGTACAAGGTTTGTTTATAATCTTCGCCGATCTGACCATATAAGTCAGTATCGCTCTTCTGTTCTGGGGTGCACACTTGATGTGTACCTATCGCTCAAGGCAATGACATTCACTTATAAACTCCTACACTCTGATCGTCCATCATACCTCCATGAGTATCTCCGTTTTGGTCGTACGACTAGAAGAATACTATTTATCCTACCTAGATTCTCCCATTTAGTTGCGCAGAGATCTTTTTTTGTTCACTCTATACAATTATGGAACAGTTTACCCGCTGATATACAGAGTGCGGGGTCATTGGGTGTTTTCAGGAAACGTGTCTTCAACCATTTTACTAATCAATAATATTCCTTCAGTTATTTTAGGTTTTAAATTTTTTTTTTTCACTCTTCTTGTTATTTGTTTTTCCTTATATAATTTTGTTTTTATTTAAAAATTTTTACACTTCATAATTGTTTTTGTTTAATTTGCCGTTTAATTCTAAAGTACATACTCTTTTAGCGGAATAAGATATTGTAATCTTGATGTACTGTAACTTTAATAAATAAATGAAAATGAAATTGACGGAGTCCTTCCCAGTCAAGCAAAGCTTAAAGCAGGGCGATGGGCTGGCACCCAAGTTATTTAATCTCTGCCTAGAAGGAGTAATTCGCAAAGTAAACATTGATGCGAACGAAACCCTGCTTAACAAATCAAAACAGTTGGCAGGATATGCCGATGATATAAACTGCCTTGCTAGATCACTGTCATGCCTTAGAGGAATTTTTACGGAATTAGAAGAGGGAGCCAAAGACATAGGACGGCTCAACATAAGAAACTGGAAACAAGCTGCGGAGCAGAGAAACGTCTGGAGGAAGACGCGAATTGAGACCAAGGTTCGAATTATATGGCAGGCACTACAGCGACGTGGACTGCCTGATAAAATAATAGAATTGATAAAAGCCCTATACAACAATTCTAAATGCAGAGTTCTCCATAAAGGAAAACTATCCCACAGCTTTGAGGTGAGTTCAGGAGTACGACAAGGATGCCTACTTTCGCCTTCACTTTTTCTTATAGTAATAAACGATCCTTGGCGCCACTCTAGATAGTAGAATAGGCAGCATACAATGGGGTTTGCTAGACCACCTTATGGATCTGGACTACGGGGATGATATCTGTTTGCTTGCCCACAGACACCAGGAGCTCAAAAACATGTTAAACAACTTGGCAACAGAAAGTAGTCTAGCAGGCTTAAGGCTAAATCCGACTAAAACCAAAGAAATGCGGATAAATGCAAACACCATTGAACGGACAGCGCTGAATAACCTGCTACGTCGGCCATATTACCGAAAATGGCGGGGCAAAAGAAGACGTCAGTTCCAGAATGAATAAAGCACGAAGCGCATATGCATGCCTGTTCCGCATATGGAGATCAAAGCAGATCTCAAATAACACCAAATTGCGACTGTCCAACTCCAACGTTAAGGCAGTTCTTTTGACCAGTTGCGAGGCTGGTCTCTAGCCTATTGGCAGCAATGTTACCGTAAGATGAATTTTGAGAACAGTAAAATCTACTACTTTTTTGAAAAAAGAAGTAGCAAATTCAAGAATTGGTCTTGTACATCGTGAATGCAGGACGAATCGGAAATTGAATTGCGAAAATTCGGCGGAAACGATTAAGTTGATTTAGTTTCAGAGGATTAACCGTTCGATTCGTCGACAGGAACACGATCATTACCGATAGTCAGCAATTGTTAATGAAATCTTTGGCAGATGAATTGTTTTAGTAAGGCAACTCGCGTCGTTTCTTCATAAAGCGTCACAGTGTCGACGATTTGAGAAAAGCGGTATCTTGGAATGACTGATAGTGTTTGGCGGAAATCGCGCCATCAAAACATCTTGAGTCATTGCGCAGATCTTTCATAGTTCGCTTGAGTGCCTCCAATGCGCGTTCGTGCGCTATTGTGCATTCATCCCAGATAATGATTTTATTTGCTACCAAAACTCTTGCCATTTCAGAGTGTTTCATAATGCTACGTGTCGTTTTTTCAGTCGTTCAACGGCGATTTCAACATAAGCATCCTTCTAGCAGCGTGGCCGCTATTCTAAAAGAAGCAACTGCTATAAAGGATATCTTCTCAATTTCACCTGGCACACCGAGGAAAAAATGCCACCTTTTCCATAATCCATTGCCTTCATTAACGTATCGTACACTTCCTTCTGTTGGGTGTTCAACAGTCGTACATTCGCTCGAACCGATTGGTTCAATATATCTCGATCGTGTTCACGGTCCAATTTTCGATTGAAAGCGTCGCTCATTCGATGGAAACATGTCAAAATAATGATAGCAAATAATGTGCGATCTGACATGGAGATGTAGAACCAGCTTTTCAGAGTATCGTTTTCAATCTAATTGACCTGTTACAGCACGAAATGTTGGGAACATCTCACCATTGACAGTTTGAAGAGATTCAAATGATTTCAGCCCACGAACATTCACCAGCAATAACCGGAAGTAGAAGCATTCGCCATTCTTCGTTTGAACTCTGCATCCGGATGATCAGGAACCGCATCGCCTTGCTTCTGGCGTTTTCCGCTCTTCGATCCAGCGTTCCAAATGTAATAACGGGGTATCTCAGAGTAGAGCAATGTTCGTACAAACGGATCGCTTTAACAAATCGAAAAGAAACTAGTCAAAGGTGTCGTTGGAGGTGTTTCAGCACGTTGTGCAACCATTCGATGGGTTGAAATAAACTCGTTGACCATTCTCAAGATGTACCGCCAAATGTACAACAGTGGGATGACGCTCATGAATGGGAATCACCAATCACCAGCAATACGCCAAATCGCCTCATTGCAACTCACATATCGTGATATCATCACAGAAGCCGATTTCTTTTGTGAAATTTATCCGATGTTTTAATAGTTATTCTGTTATTCGGTGCCTAGGCAAATCCGAAATATCAAAAATCACAAAAATTGGGCCAGCCGTTCTTAAGCTATAAATGGTGTAACTATCCCGACTTTGTTAGATTAAAAGTATTCATTTTATTGTCGTAATTACATTGGAGTGCCATAATCAGCGCAAAGTTATTCTAAGGCTGCGATCGATTTATCCATAAATAAAAAAAATTAGTATTATCGAAAAAGGTAGTAGAATGATAACTTTATGTAGTAGTGTAGTAGATTACCATTTTTCCCTAAAAAGGTAGTAAAATCACTACATATGTAGTAGAACGGTAACGCTGACTGGCAGAGGCCGCAACAACTGGAAGATCCTGGTCGGAACTGAGAGCTGTCGCACAAAACAGAGTCCGCTGGAGGGCAACTGTTTCCGCCCTATGTCCCATGAGGGATTAAAGAAGAATAAAGTGAGTAAGTAAAAGATGAACTCAATTATTTTCCTTTAAAGTGAATACGGATTATGCTATAACAATATAATAATTCCTGTATGATATCCATTGAATATATGTATGTATATAAATTTTAAGATAAGCAAGCAATTCAGACTAATTTTTGAAAGATTAAACTATCCTTACCTTTTCATATACTATACCATCTTCTCTATGAAAAGCAAGCACACCAATACAATTTTGACTAGAATTCAAAATTGGCACACTCACAAGGCTTGTAGCTTTTTTATCTTCAACAATTAAACCTGGGTTAGTATATTCTATAAATTGTACATCATCTATAACGTAAATTTCTTTAAAAAATGCCGATACACCAAGTACACTTCCGTAAGGTGCTAATACAAATCAAAATGTTAAAAAATAAATTTTTATACCAATCGTTAAATGGCAACAAGAATATTACCAATAGATAGCTCACACGGTTCAACTCTCATAGCATTTTCTTTTTCGTAAAGTATATGCTTATCTAAATCTGCCCAATAGAAATTCATTCCAGCGCTTCTTGTTATTGTCTTCCACACTTCCAGCTCTTTGAAGAATGTTTTCCCATACGTCCATACTAGATTGGGTTCCAGCTTCAAATTGGTTTTTTTAGAATCCTGAAAAATTTACGTTATTTTCTTAACGAGGGACATGGCATAGGGAATTATATATTACCTCTAAAGGCTTCATGCTAATTAATTGTAAGTAAATAAACTATATTATAAATAAATTATATTATAAATAAACTATTATTAATATACAAAAGCATGAAAAATGATCTATTCTCAATTGAAAAAATATACAAACTGAAACATGACTGTCAGTGCCAAGTTTTTCCAGAACGTCAACGAGAACTAAATTCTATATTGAGGCCAGGCAACGAATGCTCAAAAACAGGTATAGAAGGAAATGCTTGGAACACAATTTTTGATCTCGTATCTTTTTTTGGATTATTGCTGTATACATGGAATACGAATTAGCCCCGTTCCCATTAGCCCTATTCTGTGAAAGTGGTATGAGCAAATCGACTAAGTTAGCGATGTACCAACTATTCAACACTACGACCAAGGATGTACGTTATGCACAGCTAAACATCGTATTTGACGGAGGGCTCCTCCTCCATAAAGTAATTTGGCAAAGAGGTGACAAGATATAGAAAATCTGTTAGAGCTACATGCACTTTATCACGAAGAACTACCACGGAAGGAGAAGTACTGTACTCTTTGACGGCTGTTCCTCATCAACCTCAAGAACGAAAATAGCAGAGCATCAAAGCCGCCATCGACTCAGCAAGTCTGTTGACATCCATTTCACCGAAGACACCGAGATAAACGTCAAGGAAGAAGATTTTCTGTCGAACAAGTTTAACAAAAGCAGGCTCATGAACATGCTTAAAACGAAGCTTGACGACAATGGGATCAGGGCCTTTCAAGCAGAAAATGATGCGGACGTTCTGATCGTGGATACGGCTATGGAAATATCGGAACCAACAGCTGTCAGCATTTTGGGTGAAGATGTCGACCTAATCGTCCTCTTGATGACGAAATCTAATGCGCATAAGGACATCACTTTCATCAATCCTGGACGTGGGAATATAAGGTTTTCCTTCTTCTCCTCCCAAGAGCATCTTCCGCGTTGCAAAAAAGCAAGATCGCATTTGCGAAGTTGCATCTGAAGTCGCCAAAAGTCCAGAAAGCAGCAGCGGTCTTTTCAGACCCTTCCTCCACCACCGTCCAAGTACAAAAGGCAGGAGGAACCTGCATCTTGAGGTGGTATGGGGCTCCAGCGAAAGAGGTCTCCCTCAAAGCCTACAGGTACAAGTCATTCTTCAAATCGGTGGCCACCATCAAGCCTGATATCTCTTGTCTTTCTCCCACCGAGGGAAAAGTAAAGCAGCATTCCACCAAATTCAACTGTGGCTGGGAAATGGCCTACTGGGGGGAAGATTGGGAACAACTGCCTGGTCACAATGCACAATGAGTTTGCAGCTGCACCAGAGCAGCCGCGGATTCAAGGGGGGGTCACAGGGGTCATGACCCCCCCCCCCAAATGCTCGAACTATGCAATAATAGTTGAGATGGGAGAAACCAAAAGCTGCTGATACGCTTCTACTACTTGTCGAACATCGTGAATGTCTCAACTGATCAACGTCTCGGTCCAACATGTCTGGAGAAAGCATTTCATTAAATTCGGTAACAATGTTGTCCAATAAAGGAATGAAGATTCTTCTTCTGGAGTTTGATTTTTTGACGATAAACAACCCGTGCTTCTTTGAATTCTTCATCCAATTGTGCAGCGAGATGTTGAGCTTCAGTAAATAACCGTCGAAAACCAGAATCTTTGATCAAATCCGTTGCTTTTTTAAATTCTTTTATTTAACTTACACTACGTGTCGTCAAATCTTGTAAGTTAAATTTGACCGACTTCCCGGTTTCGGATAGAGCTGAAATTTTGCATACACGTTTAGTTTAGATGACAATGCAATCTGACCATTTTGTAAAAATATCCAGATTGCGGATCCAAAATGGCGGCCGATTTTTGAAATTGTGCTCCGCGGCCCTCTGACATGGGTATCAAATGAAAGGATATGACAGGTAGAACACAGTTATCTATGTGGCGTCATTCCAAATTCAAAATGGCGGCCAACACAAAATTGCGGAAAGCTTATAATAGACTAAAAAGTAGAAAATATAACCGATCAACTTCCAATTTTGCACAGACTCGTAGTTCGCGTGATAATTGAAAATAAAGAAGCAGTACACGTTACAAAAAATCACAAACAAAACACAGAGATGCTGCTGTCAACTAAATTCAACTACTCAACTACTGAACTCATGTCCGTATGCATAATTTCAACTCAACCCAGGCAGCAGAGCTGAGTCGAGTTCAGTCGACCTTAACTCAACTCGTCTCCCGTTTACATGTAGTTAGACTTGGGCTCAACCTATGTTCAACTCATCATGCATAAGTACTAAATGCAATCTGACCATTTTGTAAAAAAATCAGGAAGACGGTTCCAAGATGAAACATGAAAGAGTACGGCAGGTAGAATACAGTAAGCTGCGTGACGTAATTTTAAATCTAATAGAACCGCCATCATAAAATGGAGGAATACATATAATAAACTAAAAAGTAGAAATTAAAATAAATGGTTAAAAAAAAAATTTTTAAATAATTCTTTTGATTAACTAAAAAATGTACCGAAAAGTAAAAAATAAAAAATATGTAAAACAAAGCGTGAAATTTCAATTTTAATGAAAAAGTTAATTAAAAGAATGGCGCATTTTTCATCAAAAAATTTTGTTAGAATTTTCTTCAAAGTGAATTGAGCAAAACAACAAGTTGAAAATTTTTTTTACTACGCCTTATAAATTAATACATAAAATCTATATAAATATAATTGGAGTGTCTGTCTGTAATTTCAAAATAATTATGTTTTTTTAAGTTTTTTTGGTTATTTACATGTAATTAAAACAAAATCCACTATTTTTAAAATTTTTGTCTGTCTGTATGTCTGTATGTCTGTCTGTTTGGCCGCGGTAATCTCGGGAACGGCTAGGCCGATCGGGATGGGACTTTCACTGGAAGATTCAGTATTTTTGCGAGCATGTTTTAGGCTATTTATATACCCTATATATTACCTCTATCTCTGTGTATGTATGGATGTATGTATATAGACAAAACTTAAAATTTGATTTTGACCCACTTCCCTATAACCGATAAACTTCAAATTTTGCACATATATATAGTTCGGGTGTCAATATAATCTGACCACTTTGTAAAAAAATCAAGATGGCGGTTCCAAGATGGCGGGCGAATTTCGCAATTGGGCTCCCCCACCCCCGACATGGGTATCAAATTAAAGAGTATGACAAGTAGAATACAATTAGTTATGAGGTGCATTCAAATTTCAAAATGGCGGCCAATACAAAATGGCGGACTACTTTTTTTCTTACAACCCACTCGATATGGGTATCAAATGAGGCGCTAGGGAGAAGTTCCGGTGTTAATGAAATGAAATTATAGGTAAAAAGTACCCCGATTAGACCGAAAACTTGAATCCTTAGTCGGAAGAAATAGAGTGTGAAGACTTTTTTGAACATTCCAATTCTAGGTCTAAAAGAGCTCTAACTAATTATTTAGGTTCTCCAAAATTACGTACTATATGAAGCCTTTTTCTTTTTGGTAAAATTTTCGTAGTTAGGGTTGCCTAAAATACGATATGTACTTAGGCACCAATGGGTAGCTCTTTGAGGTCTACAATTGGAATTAAATTATGAGATGCAACCTGACTACATACTACAGTGAACCGACTAAAAATTAAATCTCTGTGCTATTGGTAAATTAACCATGTATTGTAATAACCGGGTCATAATATCTACATATTAAAAAGGATAACAGATTGCAATGAATCACAGAGACTCACATATTACACTATCATAATGATACACTGTAATATCCCTTAATATTTATTTATTGGCAAAGAGAGTATAATTTTACAACCTACGCGAATGAAATGCTGTCACTACGAGATATTGTTCTTTTAATTGGTGGAAATACTCAGGATCATTATGGTTTCCCATTTCCACAACTAATCGATGGGTCTGAAAATAATCTAAACACAAAATAGATGGAGCACAATAAACCAAAGTTGACGCATTATCAACAGTGTCAATACGGGTGAATTTTTAAGGCCCAACAGGAGGCACTGGCATGACGTTCTTACGTGCAAATAACAGGGTTATCCCAGCAGGGTAATTAACAGAGATTGTGGCAACTTTACTCATAAAAGCAAAAACAGCTCATTCTATCTTTATAATACCGATCGGAGAAGATCATATGGAAAATTCTGCATGTAACAAATCTAAAAACCGCCACAAAGCTAAAGTTTTGCAAGACTGCATGATGGTTGTCTGGGAATGGGACGATGCACCTTGATAAATATAGTATCTATTGAAGCCGTTTACAGAACAATGTAAGATTTAAGAAGAAAATACCAATTACTTATTTTGGTGTGAAACTGTTTTATTGGCATATATTTCGGACAAAGCTTGCCAGTTGTTCCAACAGATACGCGGGCCGATGAAATTAATGCAGATCTAAAATGATCACTCATTTAGGGACAGATTGAAAAATTTCATTTAAAATAAAATATGAAATAGCAATCGGAGAACTCAGAATTCAGTACTATTCTCCTCAACATAGGAGATAGAAAATGTTCTGAGATTAAAGATATGACATTGAGCTGCTCGCTGCTCTTTGAAATTTCGTAATAAACGCTGAAGTTTTGACATTTATGACTATTTGTAAAATATCAACTAAACAAAGTCCACTCACTTAGTAATGTCGCAAACGTTCTAATACTTACAAGGGAAACATCGAGCATCGTATAAAAAGAAGTGTTACAGTGAGTTGTTAGCCTTGCATGAATATATTTTGAACCAGTGCCGTGCGGGTGGTATGACTAGCTGCACCGAAACAAGAAAACGGGAAGCAGCAGTGGTCCTTTTTCAGAATCAAATCAGTAGTGTTGTTTTATAATATTGCCAATGTTCGCCTCCCACGGATATTTATTTGATTTTTTAGGGGCATAGAATTATGAATTTTTGAGCTGCACAATAGGCATCAATTTTGAAAAGTTGATGATCTTTTTTAAAACTTTTTTTGGAAAACAAATGTAGAGGCCGCCATAGGGAAAGTCTTGAATAGGTAAAAATCCACGCGCATGAGAGGAATTCTGAATATGGCTAGGTGTCTGTACTGTCACGTAGTATAAAATTTTTCCTATAGGTGGTGCTCAAACTCGAATTTAAAAAAAATTGTGGGTAACACATTTTTTATTGGTAACTAAATTATTTTATGTACTCAAAATCATGTTTTGCAAATTTGTGCTTTGTTTCATTATACATCATCCCGGACTATGCACACCAATTTTTATTTATTGAAAGGCGTTGCAAGGCACGCGGGTTTTTGCTAGTCTTAAATATATTGAAAAACAAACAAAATTAAAAATGATGATTTTATAAAAAAAAATGTAAATTTCTTAATATAAAAATAATGAAATTAATAAAGCAAAATATTGAGGGTTATTGTAAATCTCACGCGATTTACAGTTATATTTTCAATTTTTGTTGAAAAATGCGCCATTCTTTTAATTAACTTTTTCATTAAAATTGAAATTTCACGCTTTGTTTTACATATTTTTTATTTTTTACTTTTCAGTACATTTTTTAGTTAATCAAAAGAATTATTTAAAAAATTTTTTTTAACCATTTATTTTTTAAATCTAATGAAGACGTTTGAAAATCAAATAGTACGAATATAATACACGCCTAGAACGTCATTTAACCAAGCAGATGAAATCGGAAACTCTAGGCTGAAAAGTACAAGGCGAAGATTTGCCGCAGGAGATGTAGTTTTCACGTCCTCCCACATCGAAATCTCATTAAGTGCGTCACACTTTTTTATTAATTGTTCACCCTCAAACCGCATGCGCCCAAGGTGATTTTCTACCCAACTAGTAAAGTTGGTTTCTACCAGTCTAGCAAAGTCCTTAAGTGATTAACCACCAAGATGTTTTTTAAAAACGTTTGCAAAACCGTTAGCCAAAGCCAAAACTGCTCTCATTGTTCCTGAAGCATTGCGACAATTTGAAACTTTGGAAGATTTTAATAAAGAATTGTTAACAAATGATTACTGCAAGAACAACGTCTTGCGTGAATGACTACTTTCGTCAAGTCCTGACATACCCCTTTCAAATTAGACGCCATTAGCGAGCAACTATCTGTTCTAATTCCAACCAAATATTTTAGGCTAAAGTCGAATTTCTCACACAGATCGATGACGAATTGCTTGGTATGCATCGCAAAATGTGATGAAATTCTCTGGTTTTACTGATATATGTCGCGATTGAACCTGCGGTTTCCAAATGATGCTGAAGAGTAAAGTCACCAAATTCAACGAAGAGTGCCCTGAAGTTCCTATCATTTGCCACCAGAATATCTACTTTTCCGTCAGTGTCACGATTATAGAGAAGTTCATTACCCCTACATAATAACATCGATCTCGGCTTTCTTTTACTTGTGAGTCCCGTTGTACACACAGATGCTGGGTTATGAAAAGTCTGAAGGAAACTTTTTTCAGCTTCTACCGCCCTCTGATGATATTGGTTCCGTTGGTGAAATGAAAGCGTTCCATTTTGTCCAAGTAAATCGACAAATGCTTTTAGTGTTTCGCTTTCTTGGTTTACTTTTAATTCCGTGACCCCCCCCAAAACAAAATTCTAGATCCGCGCCTGCACCAGAGGATATCCTGAAATGATTTTCTGCCGGTGCAAGAAAGACTGTCCCAGCGCGAAAACCTGGGAAGGGAATGCTGCAAAAAAGCAAGCCTCAAATCTTAGTCAGCATGACAAAATTGCCTGGGGAACTGCCTGAATGGGGTCCCTCAAGTTGACTTCGAAGATGAAGAAGAACAGCGGGGCCGTATTTGGTTTCTCGAGTCGATGATTGCACACAATTTGATGGTTCTGTATATCAAAATGTATCTGTCGATTTGGTCGTAATGCCAAACACAAAGCTTAGAGAATGTCGAGAAGCTTTTCATTGACTCGAGAAACCAAATACGGTCCCTAGATCCTCTGAACGTTTCCTTACAGGGTACCGATGGAGAAGATATTTTTGGAAGTGAAAACTGTTATAGCCAGTCTATATTTCCAAATCAACCTTAATTTTGCAGGAGAAAAAGGGTTAATAAATTTTATTTATGAATATTCCATTTAAGTTTATTTTATTGTTACTTACTGTTGCAATAAAATAAGAAAAACAACGACATAATAATACATAATTCATAATACAACAGACAACAACCAGAGACGTTAAAGACAATCGTTGATTCAGCTTTTTAACAAACAGATGGCGCATAAATCATCACAATACATACTACATAATGCATAGTATATAGTACATAGTACATAATACACAGTTCATAGTACAAAGTAGTGGTTCTCAAGTTATGACGTGACCAAGGGAAACAGGGCTTGGTCACGTCATAACTTGAGAACCACTTTACCGATTTCAGGCATATTTTTTTTTAAGTTTTCTAACACTTTGTAGAAAATTCTTACGAACCGGAAGAGAAATTAAGAAAATTGCGCAGAACATTGGATAATTTCAGAAAACTAAACAAATAACGTATGTATGTCCAATTGTTCGCAATATGCTCCTACATCGTGCAACCAATCTTAATGAAATTTTAACCATGTGCTATTTACATTAATAGAACGAAAATACGCTATTCTATTACTTTCTAAAGCCGCTCCTATATGGCGCTGTCATGGAGAGCTTCGTTGAAAATAATTGCAGAGCTTCGAAATTTTGCATGAAGGTTCGTGCGGGTCTCCCGCCCATAATGCACCTCGAAGCCCGCTTTTGAAAATTTTCAAATGGACGCAGGCAGCCATCATAGCAAGCCGATATCGTATAAACCGTTGTATCATGTAGGAACCCCTTTAGGTTCATTTTTCATATGAGAAGATCTGATCATACGGTGTCCAAAATTCCTAACTGGGTTGTGACCTCTTTCAATTCCTTGATCTCGTGGCTTTACTTCTCTTGCATAAGGTTTTTTATACCAAGAGTATACCTTTCTGACTTCATCTTTCCTTTGCAACGCTTGAGATCCATCAAATTCCTGATTCCTGCTCACACTTCCCTATTATTAAATAGTAGCTTCTTTTTACATTTATTCTAAATATAAAATATTTCTCAGCATACCTTCCTTTAATGTATTGCACATTTTAGTTAAAGTTAACATTCTGATATAACATTACAATAACAATTAAGCTAAGAAAATAAACATATTACAATTCGCATGACAATACCATAAAAAATGTTATAAAATATGTTATACTATAAAAACTAAACACAAAATTGTAAACAATAGGAATATTGTATTCATTCTCTAGCTATACCAATGCTTACTCCAGGCTTCCAAACCGACCTTCCTTCAAGCTCAATTGCATCTTGATAATTCTTCATTAGTGCCCTTAAAGAAATTATTTATTATTTTATTCATATAATTTTTAGTATTCGATCTATACATAGCTGAATCATATATTGGTTGAGTACAAGGGAATATTTCCTTCAGTAACTTATATCCTGGTAAAAGTACATGACCGATATAATCAACTTCAAATCTTAAAATCTGTGAGGCATGTTCTCGATTTTGCCGTCGTTTTGGTGGTAGATTGCGCCGTAACAGAATATCACCATTTCTATAATATTCTTCATATATTTTATCCGTTAAAGATTTTGAAACTTTATAAACATTCGTATGACGACAATGATAGCAACACCATACTAAAAATTCCATAACATGTGACCGCTGTATTTTGGACAATTCTTCGCTGCGTTTGCCTTTTAAATTTTCACCAATATATTTATCTCTATATGATTGTATATTATATTTTTTCTCTAAATTCATAACATTACTAAAAAGTTTCATAATTTCTTCTTGCTGTTCTAGTGGTAAATGAGCTAGAAGACCAGTTTTGTTTATTAAAAACTTTCCTAATTCATATCGATTCTTTTCTTTATAAAAATTATAATAAATAACACTTAGGGGGTGCTTAATGTATTCTATAACGAAGTTACTTAACCCAAAGTTATCGATGGAAAAAAGGAATGCAGCGATAAGTAATACTAAAAGCTTAAAATTTTTAAAAAATATAATTTGTTTAATTAGACCTTTTGATTGAAATCAAATATACCTCATAAGGTTTGAAGAATTCAGTATTGCGTATTAAGACCACATACATAGCATTAGTACTATCGCAGCTTTGAAAAACATTATGAAAAGGCAAATCTTGCCTATGGCATCTCATCACAGCAACGACATACTGTGCTAAAGTTTTATCATTAACAAGTTCCTTGCACAAGGTCTTGATCATGTGAATAACCATTGGTCCAATATTTTGAAATCTCTTAGGGTAGAAATTGAATCTAAAAATATAAAGGCAATATTTTAAAAAAATTAAGTAGGAATTCATTTTTTAACACATGTATTTTCAAAAAACTCTTTCATCTAATTAAAATTTAACTGCATTTATTTTATGTGAAGCTGATACAGAGATATATAGCTGCACATCATCCGTATACATATGAACCTTACAGTGTTCTATTGCTAAGGGAAGATGGTTAATAAAACACTAAATAAAAGTGGCCCAAAAATAGAGCCCTGAGGAACGCCTTTGGTAATCAGGCCAATGGTGGAGCTAAACTCACCGAGCTTAACTATATGAGAGCGGTTGGTTAAAAAGCTAGGCAAAAGTTTAAGAGCAGCCGGGGAACAGCGGACTTGAGAAGAAAGTTTTTCCAGAAGCAGAGAGTGATTGACAGAAGCAGGGAGTGCAGTTTCGCAACTATGATGTTTTCGGAGACCAGATTGCCATACCATTTATAAATTGAAGTATTTTTCAGAACTCAAGAATTTGAAGGGCTATTAGTTTTTCGAGAACCTTAGCCAGAAATGGAAGTATACTAATAGGCCGGAAATCGGAAGGAGTAGTGGGAGAGGAGCACTTGGGTGTAGGTGTAACTTAAGCATACATGCTTCTAAGAAGTAGGAAATTTTGATAACGCGAGACAGGAATTTAAAATGCGGGTTAGAATAGGCAACAAACATGGTAATAGAATTTTCAGAAACCTGGATGAAATATTATCACTACCAGTGGCTATATTTTTTTTTTTTATGTGGCAGTGCTAAGCTTAGGAGTCACCCTTTGTACTACTAGTCCGTCATGTCATTTGTCACGTCATGGTGCAATGTCTAGCAGTAAGCTTAGTACGGGGGAGGGGTGAGGGGGGTATAGGTTAAGGGTTAAAAGGTACGGGGGGGTATTGAAGAAGGTGGTGATGAACCCTGCGTTTTAACTCTTGGATGTTGAAGGAGTTCGGAAATACTGACTGCGAGAGGTTATTCCACAGTCGAGTTGTTCTATTAACAAACGACAAACGACATTGAGTGCGTGAAAGGGGTAGTTGCAGGTGAAGGGAATGAGACGAGTGGGCTAATCTGGTGTTGCGGGTATAAGATTGCCGTGGAGGCAGGAGAGCGTTTAACTCGGAGGAACAGTCACTGTGGTAGTAGCGATAAAATTTTGTCAGTGCTGCTACATTCCTACGGTGGCTCAGGGGGTCGATGGTGGAGCAGGCGGTGTCGTCATCAATTAACTTGAGTGCCCTTTTTTGCACCTTATTATTGCTCGCTGATTCAACGCAGCTAAAGCGCAAGCCGTCATATGATGCTAAAATAGAAGTATTGGAGGTATTGGCCTGCTCAGTCGTTTGGCTAGATATAAAATATTAGTTAAGACTTTCAGGACTAAGGGTGTAGACAGCGGCTTCATTTTTAGTGTGGACGCCAAATTGGGCAAGCTGTTCCATACAGTTTTCAGTGAAAGGGACGGATCAAGTTTTCGGGCGTAAAAATTACGTTTCGCTTGCTTAATTTTTGCAACAACCAGATTTCGGAGACGGTATTTAGTCCAAGCGATGGGGCATTTCCAATGGTTTTGGCATGATTTAAAACGGACTATTTTAGTGGAATTGATCAAAAATGACATCCCTAACAATATGCAGGGGTTGCGCAAACATGAAAATACCTGAAAAATTTATGGGAGACCAAAAACTTAAAAAAAATTCCAAAAAAATGTTGAACTAAAAAAATTTGTGGCAAAAATAAGTTCATTCAGAACATTGAATAGCGGTTCTTTATTCCCGAATGAACCTAAAGCTACCTAGTGTAGCCTAGAATAGAACAAGTCTTATGTAGACAGGCCCTGGTACTTAGTTTTGGGCTTGGCACTCATCTTTCTTTCTTTTGGCAGAAACTATCCCAGCGGAAAACATAGAAGCGCTACTAAGAGGAGCAAATTTGGAGCGCTGTTAATAATCTCCGTTTGGAGCTTTGAGGAATTTTATGGGGCGAAGAAAACGGACAAGCGTAGACCGGTCCTCGTGTGGTGCGGGGGCCTAGCAGCATTGGACGTGTTGGTACTTAGTTGGGCGACCGCTCAGTAAAACTGGTCTCGGCATTCGCGTTTAGAAGGGCGAAAAACAATTTCAACAGGTGACAAAAATTAAAAATGATAAAAATTTAGATCATGTAAGAGTCTCGTTTAAATCATTGCATGATATTATCAATAAAACCAGAGCTGGCAGAAAATATAGAATATGATGATGTCATCGACAACTGCGGAAATGGAAGGAAGAAAAATAGTGGTTACTATACCTATAAATATGATGAGTAGAAGAATCCATACCTATACACACATAACATATGCATGCTTAGGTTTCAGGTTTTAGATTACATTTGCTTGACAATTAGAACGGTTTTGGCTTTTTGGGTTTCAAGCTAATTACGGGGCTCCTAGACGATTAGTACGCAAGGATGTGGGGTTTTCACTTTTTGAGTTCGACTATGACATGGACGACATGGCCATATAGGCTTGTATCATCCCTTTATATTTTTTACATCTTTCATTCGACCTGAACGAGTCTAAATGTATCTTTCATTGTTCTGACATTCTATAAGTTTACTCTGTCTTGTTTCGTGTTCCAAAATTAGTTGCCTTGTTGTCTGTACGTCTCCGAGTCTGTACTTCAATTTTTGAATGATAGATACTATTGCGAAAGTGTTAAGCCTGCAACAATATTTCATTGCAGTTTACCCAACGAAAGGGGGTCCGGCCACACCTTCAGACGTTATTTAGACATGGACATAAGGGTTGGATTTTGAATAATTAAGAACCCTGAATTTAATTGTTTGTGTTGAAAAGCTTTAAGCTTAAGTTAGATCTCATTTATCATGATTTCGCTTAACATGGATATCCACGATAAAAAAATGCTTGTAACGTAAAAGTTACGTATATGTACTTAAAAAAATATAATACATACTCTCCAACATCTTCTTCGTCTATATTATACGAAAACAACTCATTTACATCTCGGTGTCTGTGGGCTTGATGATGCAATCTTCTCAGAAAAATATCATTCTTAGCTTTCTTAAAAATAAAATTTTCTAATTAAAAAAGAACAATTTTATAAAGATTACAAAACCTTACATGATACAAATAATTATCATATAACCTTTTAAACTGCAAAGCTACTATAAGATATTTCAAAAGGTAATGCATTACCTCCAGCTCGTGTTTATCATCGCAATTTATATTAATAAATGTTATTATTCCTAATAAAGTATTATCAACCAAAAGTGGTACGTATAACATTGATGTAATATTATTTGGAAGTGCATTTAGAAACTCATTATTTTTTATTCTTGGATCATCTGGCTTTAATTGCACTTCTAAAGATTGACAAATACTTATTACTTTTTTAGCAAATGTATGAGTTGTATTGAATCTAAAAAAAATAAATTTGAAATTAATAATTAAATTAAAATTCGTTATAAATATTGTATACTCCTTAATTCTTTTGTATTTCATTGGCGTTCCATAGTAAACTTGCACATAGACATCCGTTTCATACAAAATAATACTTTCAGCATCAACAATTTCTGTTATAATAGGCTAAATAAATATTAAATATAAATAAAATCTAAAATTAATTATAATTTAATTTCTTACGGAAAATTTACTGACAAATTCTTTAAAATTAATTTGTTCCTGCATGTATTCACAGAGCAGTGTTGAAACTTGCCCACATTTGTTGTTTATATATCTGAACCTAGTCCCCTTTACGGATTGTTCAAGTATAACACCAGCCCAGCCGCTGACAATTTTTACATAATCAATTATTTCCTGAAAGTTACTTTTTTAAAACTGCTGTGTTATTGATTGATATAAAATAAGTTTGTGGCCTATTTTAAGAAGGCATAAGAATTTAAAGTGGGGGGCAAAATCATACCGTCACCTTCTCGTTGGTGCCTTCTGAATAACAAACCGACGACGGACCTACCTAGTTTCCTGGGGGTAACCGCTGGGGTATAATTCACGACTCAAGACCCAAGCAGGTCGCATGACAGTGTCCGGTCAGCACTCCCACTATAGCTGAGAAGTCTGCTCCCGAGGCTCAGTAGTAAATTGGTCCGCCTGAGATCATAAGAGGGCCAGGTTAATTTGACCAAGGTGCATTTATTAAGATCCCTCCAACGGTTCTTCGCTTGTTGCAGTTTGTGTTGTTTGCATTGGAGTTTAAAAGTGACCCAAGGCATACCAACCCTTTCCTTTCCTGGAAGGAGAATGACGGTTGGGCCTTACCCAGCCAGTTTGTCAACTTTAAAATTTCACTCTATATTTCGGTGACGAGCCATCTCGTTAAGAGATCTGCGACATTCGGAGATAGTTCTAGATTTGTTTGTGCAATAGCGCAGGGCATCCAGAGCCGTCCGACTATCTGAAAAGATGTAGACAGTCCGATTGCTAATGCTTGCTGGTTGATTAGTAGAACAGCTTCATGTATGGCTAGGGTGGGTGCAGGAAGGAGACTTCAATCCCAAGCTATGGGGAAAAGACTCTTCCTCTTACTTGACCACCGAGCTTAGAGCCAACAGTAAAGACATTGATGAAAATTGCCTGAAAACCCTGAAAATTGTTTGGTCTATTACTCCATTCACGACGTGTAGGGATGCGGAGTCCACAATTCCATGTGAAGGTAATCTTTGGTATACAGAAGTTGGTTTTTTTGGGGACGATAACAAAGTTCCTTCGTCCGCCCTCCCCTGATTCCGGTCCAAAAATCCGATTCTTTTATTCTAAGGGCTGCGCTTTCCCTTGCCACAACAATCAGAGGGCGGTATAACATAACATTTAAGGCGTCTGTAAGTGTGGAGCGAAGTGCTTCTGTTATTCATAACTCCACACATCTTTATACTTTCTGTAGTTTGTTTAGCACGGTGGACTTACTCAAGGTTGGCCAACAAACTAAGACCCTGCATTGGGCGAACAGTCGCTGTATGGATCCATCGTACTATGTTAGAGGAGAAGCCACACTACTTCCCAATAGATTTTTTGCAAGCGAAAAACGCTATGCTGGCTTTCTTAATGTGATCTTCTGTATTTTTATTCCAGTGGAGTTTCTTGTCCAGTACTACTCCGAGATATTTGGCATTGTTACTAAATTGCAGCCTAGCATTGTAAAGCCGGGAGGTGTTAAAGGTGAGGATTTATACCTCCTTGTAAAGAGGACCAGTTCCGTTTTAACTGGGTTAACGCTGAGTTCGCGCGTGGCAGTTCAGCTTGAGAGGGTATCTATTTTATGAGGAAGAACTTCCTTCCCTTTGAAGTCTTGGATTTGTTGCTGTAAATTCTTAATTTCCTCAAAATTACGATGAGTGATAGGTGCCGTGAACTTGAGGAGAGGCTCCCGGCCTTCCAAGTGCAACAAATCTCTGAGATTTTGTGTAGGATTGAACGAAGACTATTGATTTCAGATAGACGTTGTGGGACTGCAATGTCAGATGATTATGCCTAAGTTCGCAATTGATTCCCATACTCAAGATTCCTGTTCCTTGAAGAGTTTGTTAAGCAGTTGTGTCGACACAAATGTGGTTTTACACACAAAGTAAATCTATTTGTTGGGATTGTAGAGCTGAATCCATTTAGGGAGTTCCTCGGCGTTGATTATCTCACAACTGTTGGTTGGCTCGAGATAAGTGATGAGAGCGCGAATTCCTGCTTGTTGAGTGGATAGTCTTTGTCCTTGTGTAGATTGATTACTAGGAATTCGGCGGATGGCCTAATGGCCATAAACGTTCCGTTGACTATGACGGGTACAGGTATTAGATGATACAGTTCGAATTGTGGATGTTCTCGCCAGGCTATTAATTGATACTGTTGGTCCTCTTCAGCAATCTTTACTTGTCGGTACATCTACTCAATGTCCGCGGTAAATACAAATGAAGCGTATCAAGATTGATAGTATTTCATTCTGAATGGTTGGGCCCTTGCAGAGTACGTCGTTTAATGATAAGTTTGATGCGGTCTTTGCCGATGCATCGAAAACCACTCGTAGTCTTGTTGTGCTACTATCTAGCGTAGTGACGAAGTGGTGTGCCAGGAAGTAATGAGGACCTTTGATTGAGGATGCATCTGTTTCCTTCATGTGTCCTATTGCTTCATACTCCCGCATGAAATTGATGTATTGTTGCTGTAAGTTCAGTTGTCGAAGGAGCCTTTTTTCTAATGAGTGGAATCGTTGCAGAGCGATGCCTCTTGATTTACCTAGCGAGTTGGGATCTTGTGCGAAGGGAAGTTTGACAATGAATCTGCCCTGTTCATATAGAAAAACAGATAAGTAGCGCAACTCAACAAAGGTCTAGGTGTACACTTAAACATACAATGAGGTGAAGAAAAAAAGGAGCTTCTCCGCATAATAAAACACAACTATTATTTCACAAGGTAAACAATTTTTGGTGTGCGCCTCCAGCAAATCGAAGAAAGCAAGCAGGCAACTGTAATTGATAGCTCAATAAAATCACATGCAATAAAATACCATTTTTTTAAATATTAAAAATTGTACCCGCGCATGTTAAATTACTTATATAACTATTACAACCGAATGACATGCTATCCATATCCATATTTTTTAAACTTCTCATAAATATTAAACAACAAACCTCAGTGTATGTAGTATCATCATTTTTATAAAACTCGATGACTCCAATGCAATCATTAAATGAATCTATTATTGGGGTACATAAAACACTGGTGGCTTCTGCGTATTCGATTATAAGATTGTTCCATATTTCTGGAAGATTCTGAACATCATCAATAACATAAATTTCTTTAAAAAATGCGGCAACACCAGGTACAAGGCCGATTTGCTCTAATGGGAACATTTTCATATTATAATAAAAACGAAAAGAAAATTCTTTAAATATTTTACCAATAGGTATATTGCATGGTATGTATTCATTTATATTTTCTTTAGCATAAAGCTTTTGTTCATCTAAATCTACCCAATAAAAATACACTCCAGCACTTTTTGTTAGTTTTAATAAAGTTTCAAGTTCCGAAAAAAATGTTTTTCTCCTTGGCCATTGAATTCCAGATTGTAATAATTTTAAAGTGTACCTTAGTGAATCCTGAAAGAATATGGGTTATAATGCAAAGTAAATTGAAAATATATTCCACCTGATTATCGTCCATATTTATAGATCTTATAATTATTTTATATTTTAAACAACGCTCATAAATAATATATAAAATAATACTATTTAATTATCAAAATGCACAAAATCAAAGTGAACTAGACATAAATATATTTTGTTAAAAATTATCCTCAATTAAGCTACGAAAGTGTTGAATTTGCTTCTGTTCACGCTTTTTTAGTTCCATAATAAATAATATTGGACAATCCAAGGAATGGCATTCGATATAGCATTCTCTAAAACAACATTTTTGACATATCTAAAAAAAAATAAAATGCATGAATAAAGAATTTGTGTAAATAAAAAAGGTGCATTAATAAAAACCTTTCTAGTTAGAAAATATTCGCGTTCTAACTTTGAAACTTTTTTAGATAATATAGTTACGCATTTCCGGGAATCTTTTAAACATTCAGAACAAATTCCTGCTTTTGTTTGTTTGCCACAATCAATTACACAATTTGTTGATGAAAAATATTGCGATATAGTACTTTTTTTATTTGTATTAATACCAGTTATAAGTTTTGATGCATTCGACAGTTTTGGCATTATGAAATTCTTTCGTGGAAGTTCAGCAAACCTTAAAATTTGAAAAAATATAATAAAAAATGATTTCTCTATAGCAGGGGTGGCCAACCCGCGTCCGGCGGCCCTTCGCGGGAAATTGTGCGGCCCGCGAGATTCAACAAGATTTAACAATATATTATGTACTGCAAGGTTCCAACATGTGAAAAAGAAAGAGTCAGCTATGAGCAATTATTAAATTTCGCAGCCTGACATAGAGTATTCTCGGGGCGCACAGAGTGCCCGGGTTGATGGATAAAAATCCAAGCAATTGCTTTTCTCTGCAACAATTCCACATAAAGACCGCATTCGCAACAAAATTGAGTGTCATGGGGGTAGCACAGAAAACGAGCATATTTATAAGCAAGCACACTTCTTTGGTCAATATCAAGCTAGTGTGCTATGAGTGCAGTATCTTTTCTTCTGCTCCTTTATTCCCGCATGTAACATATTACGGAAACAGTTGTCCTCCTTGTGGCCACTTTAGGTAGGGCTCTTCTCCCCGTTGGTCTTCCAACTCGACGGTACCTATCGATTCCAGTCAAGCGCCTGTTTGGCTAGATTCTCGTTTGCACCTCGAATTCCAATTCCATTCGCTTTGCATGATTTCTTCATCTCATCTATAGTTCTTCATTTGTAATTCTATATTGCCCGCGGATTTTTGATGAAAACTTGAAGGTGCCTTGTGATGAATTGTGGGCGACTTTTCATGTTTCGCAAACATTGAAAAGAAATGCCTAACATTGAAGACGTAAGTTGTGTAATTTGTGACGTCTAGGACAAAAAGTTGTGAAATTTGGTTAAATTTTAAACTACGAATCAATTACATTTCGCCTGGTCTTTTAAAAATGCTCATACCTCGTCTATTGCCAATTTCAACTCACATTCTCAACTCCTGCCTCATGGTACCAACGGTTTCCCTCGACTTGGAAGTATGTTTTAATCATACCCATTCCGAAGTGACCTTCTCCTAGCAGTCCCTCCGATTTTTGGCCTATCAGTATTCTTTCTCCAACAAATCAAGGCAAATCTCTTTGAAAAGTTGATGGCTACTCAAATAATGGCGTATTGTGAGCGTCTCAAACTTATAAATATAAATACTACAATCTGGCGTTCGTAAACGACAAAGCTTCAATCCCGCTCTGCTTCTGCGAAAACTGGCCTCACCAGTATATTTTGTTCTTTAACCGCTCTCAAACAGTTAAACTAGGTGGCTAAAGTTCCTCAAGTGTCCTACTCCACGCTGGAGTCCCCCGAGGCTCCATTCTTGGACCTCTGTTATTCAGTATTTTTACTAACGATATTCTAACATTCATATGTATGCAGACTAGGTTCAGCTTGATTTTACTGCGCAAGAGATGAAATACATATAGCAGCGTGGCCTGCTGCGATCACATTAGTTTCATTGTTTGGTTTTTCCATCTATCCCACTCTATTCTTAATGCGCCCATAAACTTGAAGTAGCGTTTTTTTTTTTTGTGATAGACTAGAGGCTTAGGGGAAGCCCCTTTGTACTGTTCGACATTCTATTTTTTTCGTATAGAATGTCGAACAGCAGCTCTAGCCGGAAGATGGAGAGTAGAAAGAGACAGAGAAGTAGGAAGGAGCTGCCACAACCTAGCCCCGATATTTTTATTCCACCTACTTCCAACCATTTCGCGACTCTGGCATCGGGGCATTTGAGAAGAAACAACTCGCTGGAGTGTTATGCCTCCTGAAACGAGTAGAATCTCATCAGCCAACCGATGACATGCGCTTGGTGGAGCGGGGAAGGACTAGCGAAGGCTATGACAGGAGGAATCAGGAATGTAAAGAGGAGAGAAGAAAGAGGGGAAGTAATGTGGGTGGGAAAGTGGAAAAGGCGAAGGACCGTGGGGCTGGCCGGGATTCGAACCCGGGACCTCTGGGATAGTAGTCAGGCGCCTTACCTCTAGACCACCGAGGCCCCCAGCGTTTAAGGATTGTGTATGCCGTTGTGACCATTTTCACCATTCTCGAAATCCGTATTGGGTTCCTCTCTAAAGGCTCGATTACATTGAGCGAGTTTACAAAATACTTTAGTGACTATAGTGAATATAGACTTTTGCGAGTGTTTCACAATATCCTACAGGGACGCAAACCAGTTTGTGCAGCTTTGGCAGTTTTTCAGAAATAATAATTTAATAATTCCGCGTTTCCGCACGTTAATTGGTTATCGTTCGTTCTTTGTCTTCGCAGCACTACTTTAAATTCGAATCACCCCGGAATCATAATGCATTTTTAAAGTGCCCCGCGATACCATTTGGGTTGGCCACCCCTGCTCTATACCATAATTTTTATTAATTACCATTCATTAATATCAGCGCCTATTAGCAAAAAGCATCTATTTATTGGTGGAATTATTGCTTTTGTTATGTAATAAATTGCATTAATCTTAAGTCCATCATCTGCTAAATACTCATGTGGACTGCGAACCAATCGAATAAGTGGCACTCCAGGAGGTCCATTTACAATTAAAAATGGTACACGCTCTCCTCTTCGTGGTTCGTTACGGGGGTCTGTTTGTAACCATTTTCTGTAATACATTAATTTAATGAAACATTTCGTAGGATATATTGATACTATGTATTTAATATACAAACCTAGTCAACTCCAATGCAGGAACACATGCTCCTGGCTTGTAACCATTTTTTCCTCGAAATTCTTTTGCAAAGATTAAGTCTTTAACATTAGCATGACCAGAGAGCAATTTAGTGAATTGGCGACAAACATACTTTTTAACTTGACTTACATCGCGTGTTTCAAATAGAATTCGTAAACATTTTTCAAGCATCTGTAACAAAAAATGAATGATTTTAATTTCTATTAACCTTAAAAAAACTGTATATGTAAAATCGAGTTTTTTTAAAAATTACGTAGTACCGCTCAAGATACGCTGTGAGGAATAATGTGAAGATTACCGTATTTCGGCTCACCTTTGGCTAAACCTCTGCGCAAACCCTATTTTGCTCTACCATACTCTTCCGGAGTTTACCCAGACTCTTGGTAAATTCGTTCAGCCCATACCGAAAAAGGAGATTCCAACCTTACCTCCAATACCGCCCAATAGCAATTATTTCTATTCTCTCCAAAACCATGGAGACGAAAATCAACAAAAAACTTATGGGATATCTAGAATCCAACCAAAGCATAAACGACAGACAGTATGGCTTCCGACAAAAAAGTTCCACTGGCGATCTTTTAGGTTGCCTTACAGAACACCTCAACCGAAGTTTGCATGGATCTGGTGAATCTAGTCGGGTTGCTTTGGATATCTCCAAAACTTTTGATAGAGTATAGCACTCAGCCCTGTTAGCTAAACTCAAAGCTATTAGAATCGACTCACTTTTACAGAAATGGATAGAGTTTCCTTTCCGGCCGTTCAAATAAGGTAGTATTGGATGGCGTCAAATCTGAATCTTACCCATCTCTGCGGGGTCCCCTAGGGGACAATTTTATCACTGGCCCTATTTCTTATTTTTACAAATAACCTACTTTCTATATGTATAAATAGGCTACTTCCAGTCCCTTCCGACCCACTTCACAGCTTTGCTAATAATAATTGTCTGCACGTGGTAGATTCTGTCTTTACGATCGCAGACTTATGTCTTTACGATCGCAGACTTATGTCTGAACTAATCAACAGGGTCATTGAACTCATTGATAGGGGCGCAAGAGTCGTATCAAACGTTTCCAAAACGAAGTACTGTCTTATTTCCAACGAAACCGGTACTACCATCTCTACTGTATCAGTGCACGGTATAGAACTAATCGCTGGTCTATTCGTCTACAAGAACACCTAACATTGGTCCCACAATGATGGTAGAGGAACACGAGTTTGACGTGGTAAAATCATTTACGTACCTTGGGTCAATAGTAGCAGCTGACAATAGCATGGAACCAGAAATACGCGCACGACTGCTAAAAGCCATCAAAGCCTACTATAGTCGGTCAAGGCTCTTCAAATCCAAGTATCTAACCATAACGTCTAAACTTTTACTATATAAGACCATGGTCTTACCCCGGTGGGCAGGGCGTCTAGCTCGTATGAGTGAAGATGAGCCTGCTCGGCAAGTTCTGTGCGGTAAGACCTATGGGGTACTTCAGAGCTTAGGGATGCCAAACTGGATGACATCGGCTCAGAATCGGGACCGGTGGAGAGAACAGTTGCGAGAGGCCAGGACCGGATCGCGGATGTAAAGCCGTTAAAGAAGAAGAAGATCTATCCATTAACATCCTAGCCGAGATCACAGTGCTTGAGATTTCTTAAGATATGCAAATTCTTTCGTGCATCCATCGGCTTTGACTGGCATAGAAAAATCTTCCACTTAGACGCTTCTTGAATACCACTTCTTCATTTGGCCAGGGCTTCGAAAACTACCTGGCTACGCTAACCACATTTAGTACTAATTAGCACGCATCATGAGTAAAGAAGCCACCTCCTTCACGCAGCTTAGCAGACCCCTATAGACAGTACATTGAACTCGACCAGAGTGCAGAAAAAGCTTAGAAAGCCGCTTGAGGTTGGATTTATAAAATGCGATAGCAGGGTAGACCGAACCTCTGCTGGAACGACGCCATAGACCAAGACCAGTTTCTCTTATTCTTGAAAATTACTAAAATGGTAACTTAATTTTTAATTTTTTCCATAACATAAAGCCGACACATGTGAACTGTGTGGCCTCGGTAGTCTAGGGGTAAGGCGCCTGACTGCTGTCCCAGAGGTCCCGGGTTCGAATCCCGGCCAGCCCCACGGTCCTTCGCCTTTTCTTCTTTCCCACCTACATAACTTTCCTTCTCTCTTCTTCCCTCTTTACATTCTTCTGTCATAGCCTTCTCTAGTCCTTCCCCGCTCCACCAAGCGCATGCCATCGGTTGGTTGATGAGATTCAACTCGTTTCAGGAGGCATAACACTCCAGCGAGTTGTTCTCGATGCCCCGATGTCAGAGTCGCGAAATGGTTGCGAGTAGGTGGAATAAAAAAAATATCGCACCTAGGTTGTGACAGTTCCTTCCTCCCTTCTCTCTATCTTCCGGCTAGAGCTGCTGTTCGGCAGTGTATACGGAAAAAATAGATTGTCGACAGTACAAAGGGACTTTCCCTAAGCCTCTAGTCTGTCACATAAAAAAACTGGTGATAGAAGTAAATAAGATATATCTTACCTTAGCAACAGCTGGGCATCCATCCCTTCTAACAGTCTCTATACCTTTAGCTTCATAAACAGGTTCAGCTTGGTCTGCAGATTCATACATGTATCCCACATATCGTTTTTTAGTCTTTTCATAAAATAATATTCACGGAGAGTTTCTAATGGTTAAAAAACAAAACAATTTAACTTACCTGTAAAATGCTTGGCTCATAAACCTTTTCTAATTTCAACTTCACAGGCTGCGGATTATCATTCGTTACTGCTTCTGCAATTTCTGCTCCAATTTTAAAGGCTTCTTCTCTACTTCGACCTGGCACCAATACAAATAACGAATCTGTATCACCATAAACAACTTTAACTCTCCACTTTTCATTTTGTTCAACTAATTTAATTGCACGCTCTAATGTTTCTCTACCTTTGCTAACAACACTATCGCCAACCTTAACAGAAAAATATTTTAGAATTAAGTGAATTAATTTTCATTTATTACCTCGACACACGGCATACGACCGCTAAAATTTGCTGCTGTATAGCCATAAGTAACGTTGGCCATTAGTTTTAAGGCTAATTGACGAGAGTGTAGTACTCGCTTCAATACCGAATTTCCTTTATGGATTTTCATTGACTGTTTAACCATTAACCGAGTGTCTAGAATTTCTCGAAGCATTCTCGGAAGTATTCCTTCACGAATAGTTGATTTTACAAAAACTGCACCGCATGGAGATATTGTTACTTCATCACATTCTATCAGTTTTTTTAGTAATGCAGGTGAAACTCGTAATTGAGATGCTCCAAACTCAAAAGGTGAGGATCTGTGTTGTTGGTTGTTATATAAATTATAAAATTGTCTTTATAAAAATCTAATATCATCGGGCTTTTTAGTACACAAAGTTTTACAACAACAAATTTAAAGGAACATATTATTTATGGCAAAAATCTAAGCTCAAAGAATACACCTTATATGTACCACCAGGTTGTCAATACCATTATACTTGAAATGGTGGAATGTATGGCAGTAAGTTTGAAATTGTATATGCAAGTAAGGATTGGTTAAATGGAGTTAAAAGGGTGCTGAAAAGCGGATTGAGGAATGTTGTCCGATTTATAAAACGCTGACTGTCGATTGCGGACGCGGACACTAGCTGAGATGGCGTAATATTCAGATTCGAAACCTACCAACTGTACTTAATACCAAAAAGAAAGTTCTTAATAAAATTTCTTAGAGCATAAACTCTGACAAGGCTTTGAAAAATCCAATCACTATCAACACTTCTTGTCTAACACAACACCTTAACAAAACCATAACTGAATTTGGTGAGTCTCGTTACACCAGATATCTTCACAGCCTTTAATAGAGTTATGCAAACTGCTCTGCTCACTAAATTTCTATCTGTTGGCATAAACTCAGTTCTCATGAACTGCATTGAGATTTAATTTTCTGGCACGTTCGTATTGAATAGTGTCCAATCTAAACCCCACAATATCTCTGGCAGTGTCCGCCACAGTTCATTTGTATCACCACTCTTCCCTAAATGTTATAAATGGCCGACAATTTAGGAGACAATGCTGTCAATCCCCTCTAACTCACTTCACCGCTTTGCTGATGAGTATTTTGTATTACTCGCACTTCGTCCGACCTTATCTTCATAATCATGAATTCATGTCCAGTTCAATCAATATATAAGGTGCTCTCAAGCTCAAGAGTGATATCTCAATTTGGTCCTCCAAAGACACATTAAGCCATTGTAGGAATAATATGGGATGATAATATGACATAAGTCCGACTTGAATGCTACTCTATCAGCAGTTAAATCAATCATGGCATAATTTTCATTAAACAGGCGAGAGCAATACGTTATTATATCATGCTGGCCGTAAACGTTCCTATGCCGAGAAACAAATAATAGAGATTTGGATCTCAAGGATACGTCAGGCGCATAGATGCTAAAGAGAGTAAATAATAAAGAAGATTTAATACGAAAACATAACACATCTCTGACAAACATAATACTAGCAATATTTCTTCTAGTCTCCAATTTCTAATGTCCTTCTGGGGTTTTAAGAAGGGGTAGAATTCTGCCAGTTGATCTTACGAAGAAAAAACCGAGTAAAGGACTTCTGAATGGACTCCACACAACAGATGCGTATTCAAACAAGAGCCATGTAAAGGAGTTTTAATGTAAATGATTATAAATGGATCCCGAAGTCCTCTTTATGAAACCAAGCATTGTAAAAGCTTTAGAGCATGCAGTATCAAGCTGGCAAGATGAGTTGAATGTATGATGAAAAGTAACACCAAGATCACAAATAGTACCGCGGCTGGCATTGTATATGTGCAGAGTGTGCAACTGCACAGGGCCCGCGCCTTAGGGGCCTCGGGAGCGAAGCCAGCTAATAAATATTTTAGCAATAAAAATCATTTAAATTCATTATTTGAATTTTTACTTCATTGAATGGGCCACCCAAATCAGTTTGGGCCACCCAATCAGCATATAAGCCACACGACATGAAATCGCACAACACAATCGGCGCGCAAAAAAAGCAAAAGAAAATGTTCGAATGCAATGCAATGCAATGAATGCACTGAAAGGGTTAAAATGAATGTGTCCCTTGAGATTCGTGGGTTTGGGCGGGTGACGGTGCACGTTTATAAGCTCATACCAAGAGTAGTAGGACATTTTAATAGAGGTCTCAGTACAATTTACTGTCGTGTAAGGGACAAATGTACTGCCTCTCATAAGCCCTGCTCAACTCTAACCATAAAAATGTGTTAACCAAGTAGCTTACAGAGTTGTTGTATCTAGATGTAGCTTCTAAAAGGAGTTTTCTATTGAGCCGCGATTTTAAAAGTTCAACAATTTCATATATAGACCTATTTTGATTAGATAACATTTCAAACAACTAAAATCTAAAAATTTGGTTGCCATTTTTTCGATTTTTTCTTCGTTGAAAAGAAAGGCAGTAGTTTTTAGGATTATATATATGTAGAACCCAGAACTAAAGTAATCCATAATTCATAGAGCTCTTGGGGGGATGTCCCTCATTTCCCCCCTTGTATCCGCCACTGCCATACCTCTGATATTTTAATAATATAGAGATGTGAAATTACTACTGTATTGCAGTACTGATTCTAAGTTATCTTTGGCGCCACGGATTTTTTTGGATAATTTATAAACTTGCGAACCACAAATCCAGTAGGCCACAATTCAGGATTAAGGATTTTGTCGTAAACATGTTCAGTTACAGCCAGTTTAAACGTGGTAAACCTTCGCAGTGAGGGATCAACATCAGCCTTAACTAGGCGTCTATATTTTACTCCAGCAGCGTCAATAGTCAAAGATGATGAAATAAAATGTCTAATTTTTTCTTAAGTCATCGTCGGATGCAATCGAGACAAATGAAGCCTTTTCAGTTTGAGAACTGCAGAAATATCAACGCAATGCGCCGCAGTGCCAACAACACGAATTTGGTTACATTTCCTACAGTGCACTTTTATCTTCCGCCTTAACTCCGCCGTCGTCTGGTCCCAAGTCCAGAGTGTGAAAGGAGGATGGTCGTCGACCTGCCGAGTTGACCAGAAACGGGAAACCGAAGAAAGTAGGCAAGAACCGCATTTTTAAAGCGGCACCGACAGCAGCATATCCGTTGCGGGGATGTCCCACTCGGACCGCCAGCCAACGGATCAAAGAAGATGAAGATCTTCCACCTTGGCATTATCGCTAGAATTAATACTAAAGCTAACAACGGTAGCAGCGGGATCGCCAGGAGTTCGCCTTCATCGACGCCAGTAGTAGCATCGCTCTCGGACTCAGCAACAGCAAAGCAACACAATATATACAGAACTACTCGTCTATGGAACAATCTTCCGAAGTCAATATATTCGAATTGCTACAATAAGAAAGGCATTTTTCGTCAGGGTCATCGTCTGCCCTTCAGCATTAAACGATCCTATACATTTTCTCCCTTTAAACTAAGTATACTACCAGATATTGGGTCATGATGAATACAACAACAGAATGAACTGGTAGTATAAGGTGAGTTCTAAGCGTAGGTTTTCACTTAAAAAACTGATCAAGTCCTATAAACCAGAACCATATATCTCTTCTTTTTTAAAAGATGTGATATTAGATATGATATTAAATTTGGTACTTACTCTCCCAAATGCTGTACTCTTCCAAGGCACGTAGAAAAACAGTAATTGTATGCTATTATCATGCTGGGGTAAAGACTTTGAAAATCCAATACAATTAAAGGTTCAACATACAATCTAGACTGTGGTTCTAAAATCAAAGGTAAATATTCAGGCGCCTGCATATGGGCCCTTTGTTGCACACTTGGTGAAAGTGGAACTAAATTTTTTGGTTTAGATATTCTGAAATGTTGTAAAAAAAGAAAAAGATTATAATTTTATTATTTTAATGCTACCAAAATCCAATACCTTAACATCATACTTTCAACTCTAAATTGTGAGCCTCGTGATAATACTTCATAGAATTGTATCCCAATAATTTTAGCCATTTCACTAGTTCGCCCTATAAGGTCCAACTGCTCTAATAATTCTAATGTGCCATTAACCCGATCTAAATAATATTCAATAACTATCCATTTAGTTAATGGTGATTTGTACCATTTGGTTAGATCACTGTAACTGTGCAATGGACATCTTCTGTGCAGAATGTGATAAGTTACATTTTCAAAGGTGTATGATGTAAGAGCTATTTCATGCCTTAACAATCTCCACACATCAAGCAATATTCGTCCGCATAGTTTAAGCTTTGAGATTTGAAAACAGAATATAGTAGGTATTAAAATGTTTCAGTATAATTTGAGCTTTACCTCAATATCCAGATCAGAAAACTGCTCTTGTTCCTCATCTGCAGGATTTCGTATTTTTTGTGTTGGCACTCTAGAGAGCAGTGGTGTTAAGTTCATGCCTATTTCACGAGCACGATCCATTACATAACCCCAAGAGCTCATTTCAATTTCATATCCTGCGAAAATATCTGGATCCCAAATTTTACACAATTCTAGAAGTTTATTCAAAAGTTCAACTTCGCTCTGAACTTTTGTTGCAGGCACTTTAACTTCCGATAAATTAAATTTTTCATCATCAACAACTATTATGAAACCCTGAGTCCTATTTGATTGCTGAGATGTGTTTGGAACATTATTTATTATTGAATAAAATAAACATTGTATTGAATCATATTCAGGATTCGGTTTTAAATCGTTTCTTGTGGCAACAAATACTTCTATAGACATTGTAGTTAGGTAGTCATACTGAAACATTCGTTTTTAGTTTTACAAAAATAAAATTGTTGTGCTTGCATCAAGTACCTCTATATCAGCTTTTGCATTCTGTAGATTTTCTAGGCTAATTTTAAAAGTATTGTTCAATGTTGCACCACTAATACCAAAACTGATGTCCGTTACATTAGGATTTCCTCCAAGATTTAAATCTTTCACAAATGAAGATCGATCTATATTAGCCAAAACCTATAAGGAGGAATTGATGTGTGTAAAATTATTCACTTTTTCATTCCTGCTCCTACAATTTAAAATTAGAAAGAAACTATGATAGAGCGTCATTACCAGTGAAGTAATACCAAGATTAGCAGACGCAAGATATTGCATATGTAAGTTAGTAATGAGTTTTTCCAATGAAATTGATCTTTTAAAGAAGGAAAAACCGTTTAAAGAACATCTAACTTGTGGACCTTACGACCATTTGTAGATGATGGACGTTCAAAGTCACTTGCAGTTCTCTAACGAGCCATTAGATTCTATACACGCAATAATTCTCCCTAATTCGTTACATATTTCTAATTTTAAATAGAACATCATTGATGCACGCACATCAGCGAACTTTTCATCGAGGTGTAAACATGGTCCTTATAAAAGTACGTGAATAGTTGGATTTGGAATTAACTGAAACTGTAATTAACCAATGTTATCTTTGTCGAAACAAATCGATCAACCGATTGCCTTTCTACCACTCGATAGGTGATAATTAGCTAGACCCTTAGAAGCTACTGGCGTGGACTTTGACGGTCCGTTATATGTATGTACCCGATTTAACGAATAAAAGCGAGATAATAAAAGTGTTCATCATGATTTTTACGTGTGCTGCGGTAAGGGCAATTCAACTGCTTTTTTGTGATACAATGAAGCTTAGGAGACACCCTTTGTACACTCCACGACAAAATGATACGACACCCCTCGAAATTTCCGGATTCTCCCAAGGAGTAAATGCTGTAAAAAACTTTTATTGCACATTTAAAAGTACATCTAATGGAAAGCCTAAACCAGTAAGCTGCGTACCCAGAGACCCTTTTTTCCAAGAATTTTGTTAAATTTTTTGAAAAACGGGTGCGTCAAAAAGATACGACAGGGCATGATGCTGTTACATTTAACAGTCGACAGTTAAACTGTGAAGAGCTTTAAAAGACTTGTCATTATTTGTATTGAACTCTATTGTGTTCGGAATTATCGTGTGTATTTTATTTTGTGTTTTCGAAACTTTATTGTGGTTTAAGAGTAGAATAAGATGGGCCCAGGCAAGAAACTTAGTGACAGTGAAATAAAAAATATTAGAAATTTAAAAAAAGAAAACATGAGTGTTGCTAAAATAGCAAAACTATTGAGAAGGAATAGGAGTGCGATTTCAGGATCACTTAAAGACCCAGAAAACTATGGTAAAAAGAAGAGTCCAGGAAGACCCCATGCTATTAGTGATCGTGATACCCGCGCAATATGAGGGTAGCAACCAATTCAACGGGAACAGCAAGACAAATAGCTGAGAAAGGGGGTGTGCAAACCAATATCAGCAATGTACAATGCGTCTTAAAAAAGTGGAAAATCTTACAAGGAAAAAATTGAAGAGAAAGTCAGTGTTAACTAACAAGCACATCTTAGCTAGGAAGGAGTTCGCTCGACAACACTTAAGATGGAAGAAACGATGGATGAGAGTAATTTTTTCAGATGAGAAAGGGTTTTCGTTGGATGGGCCAAACGGATGGAGCTACTATTTTCATGATTTACGGAAGGACGAGATGTTTAATAAACGACGACCAATGGGAGGAAGAGGTACCATGATTTGGGCTGCTATTGGGTACAATGGCAAAGCAAATATCCGATTTGTTAATGGGAAAATGAATAGCAGGGGCTATATAAAATTACTGGAGGAAGAATTACTCCCGAAAGCCGAGATGATTTCTGTACAAAACTATATTTTCCAGCATGATAATGCTGCCGTACACACTGTACGCATAGTTAAGGAGTTTATCTCGACGAAGAATATTCAAGTAATGGATTGGCCTGCGAAATCCCCAGACTTGAATATAATCGAAAATGTTTGGGGACATTTAGCACGCATAGTATATAGCGAAAACAAACAATATTCAACCCTCGAGGAGCTGCGAGAAGCCATCGAAACTAGCTGGAAGTTAATTCCTAAAAAATATTTAAAAAAACCTCCATAAATCATTACCAACTCGAATGTCAGAATTGATTACGAAAAATGGAAAGCATACACATTATTAGAAATAAAAATGTTGTTATTTTTCCCTAAAAAACACAGCGTTTTATTAAAATTTTTAACCCTGTCGTATCTTTTTGTCGCACCCGTTTTTCAAAAAATTTAACAAAATTCTTGAAAAAAAGGGTCTCTGGGTACGCAGGTTACTGATTTAGGCTTTCCATTAGATGTACTTTATAATGTGCAATAAAAGTTTTTTACAGCATTTACTCCTTGGGAGAATCCGGAAATTTCGAGGGGTGTCGTATCATTTTGTCGTGGAGTGTACTACTAGTCCGTCATGCCGTTCGAGTCATGCTGCAATGTATAGTAGTAAGCTTGATCTGCAGGATAGAATAGAAATGATAGGTTAGGGGTCTGGAGGGTGCATGAGCAGATGCCAATGAACTTTGCGTTTGAACTCTGAGATGTTATATGAGCTCGAAAACACCGACTGCGGAAAACAGTTCCACAATCGAGTTGTTTTATTTATAAACGAACTTCTATACCGTAATGTGCGCGAAGAGGAGGGCTGTAGCGTATGGGGGTGAGCCGAGTTGGCTAGTCTTGTGTTGTGGGAAAAAGGTAGCCGTGTAGGGAGAAAGTTCTTTATTCCAGTGACGCAATCACTGTGGTAATAGCGGTAAACCTTGCTAAATCATTCTCGATATAAATCGTTTAATCTCGTGAAGTCTATGTCCGATACCCGTTGGTGAAGTCGAGAGAATGCCACCGATTGTTTAATCCAAAAATCTTCCGCAAATTGTTGACGCACTGTACAACTGTGCGGATATAGCCGTAGAAAGTGGCACATCAACCGACTGGGGAAGCGCTCATCACATGCGAAGCTTAGCGCACAAATGAAGCTCTTATAAATTCGCATTAGCAGCCATTATTTGGCAAGACCTATTACAATCCGCAACGATGGAACTGACCAAAGCGATGGCGCAAATCAGTGTCATCAAACGGCATTTCGAACGTTTGCCTAATTCAGAATTACCAGAGGATGGTTCGCCGGTGCTGTACGATATTTATTGTGCCCAGGCTGCCGATCTCGCCAATGAATTTAGAGTATTAGCAGATTTTCCTGCGGCAGAAAATGTGCGCACATCCGCAAGACAATTCGAGATTGTCGATCCGTCCGAACAACTTCGTATTGTGTTTTATAATTACATTCTTGACATCGCAATCGCTGCACTAGGCGAGCGTTTCGACTCATTGTATGATGTCGAGAAACATTATGGCTTCCTTTATCATTAATGATACCGGATTCAAGCCAAACCAGGAGCATGAATATCGCACATTACTCAAGGATCTCTGCTACGAAATGTCGGTGTAGGTACGCTTATATTACTTCCGAAGCTTGCAAAGGCATTTGTAGCCCAATTGAATTTTTAAATTCGTTATGCTCGAGAGGTATTATGAAATTATTCCCGAGCCTTGTGATCGCTTTACACATCTTCAGCACATTTCCAGTTGGAGTCGCTACCACAGAACGAAGCTTCTCCAAACTAAAATGGATAAAATCATATTTCCGGAACAACATGTCCGACCGAAGACGATTGTTTGGCCAATGTGACACAAGAGTTCATAGTCAGTCGTTTCGCTTCCATGAGTGCCAGAAAAGTTGATCTGCCCGCATAAATTTTCGCCGTCTCAATAGCGCATGTGAATCGACGGCTCATGTGCTGAAAGTCGAGTCATATGACAGTCGCATGTAGATGTCGATGTCGTCTCGTTTTTAAATTGGTGTACTGGTAGTCGGGTGGCGTGACAAGTCGTTTGAGTTGAAGAATTTGTTGTTTCAGTAAAATTACGACTGTCAGCACAGGAGTCAGAGAATGTAGGTGTTAAGTTTTTGTGTTTCGTGAGGAATAATCATTTTTGAGTTTGTGTTTCGCGAGATTTGAGATTAAAGATGTTAAATTCTTGTGGCGGTTTATTAGTTCAGAAGATGAAGACAGCAAAAGCGTAGAATTAATAATTTTATGTTATTATTTCTTCCCATTACACAATTTGTGAGCATATCGCCCCTATTATGCAAGAAGGGGCTAACCTACATTTTCATACATTTCCAATAAACGCTAAAAACCAGATCAGCACACCAAATAAGCTGTTGTTTATGCTAGCAGATTTTACACGACAAGAATCGACTATCAGCATACCACTGTATTAGCCTCACTTCTTATGACAGCAATTACGACTTTCAGCACAGGGGCCGACGACTTAACATTATACAGGGCCCATTTTCCACATTTCTGCCGCGGGGACGGGTGTCTAACAAGGAAATTCCGCGAGCGAAAAATTTTGATGGACCCTCTGGGTTCTGTCGCTGAATGTTTGCACAGGGCCTCCTACTGTCTGGCCGTGATACTGGTGTTGAGTGATAGCATACAAGCACAATGAAAAACGTCCATTAAAAAGAAAATACGTACCAAATAAGATTAATTGTACCAAATTATAAAAATCGAGAATAGACTAGCAGTATTAAGTACTATAGAAAAATTCGTGTAAGTTTTATAAAACTATCCTATCAAGGACTCACTAAAGTATATCGATGGCATAATTATCTACCAGACATGGTATCGTCATTTTTTCCAAAATTATATTTTAATGGCATCTAACGTAAAACAGACCACGTAACTCCATCTCGCCCAGACTACGTAATGCCATGAAGTAATTTTTAATGATGCAAAATTCGTAAGTCCCGTATTCGGTACCGGTTTAAATTTAAATACAAATCCTTAAAAATTAGTTTTTTCTTCCTCCTGTAAAATTTGTCAAAATGAAGATACGGTGTCTTCACATCTTTTCGCTATCAATTTTTTAATTTTGCTCTATGAGAAGTACGATATCGAAAATTATATAATCGGCGGTGTTCAACAATTCGAATTCTATCGAATATACACACGAAATCGAAATTATTACATTTCGATCAATTCCATATATGTAACATACATTTAATTCGAGTGAAAGTGAACCCCGATTAGATTTCATTCCACTCGCATTGCGGAACACCCCCGAATTGGTTCATTTGTATCATTAAGATCAGAAGTATGAAATGATGATGTCTCAATTAAATAAAAATAAGAATAAATTTAAAATCAATCATAATTATTAATTAAAAAACATTTAATTACTCAAATTATCATTTATTTTCAAAAATATTATTGTAACGAGTTTTATTTAGAGATATAAAAAATATATATATATATAATATGGACTATCATCATTTAACAATAATTGTAAAATTTTATAAATTTACATTTTTATTCTTATTTTTCTCATTAATTGTTATTCCAAATTCAATTAATTAAAAATATATCGCTTTTAGCTCGTAAAAATTCAATTATTCAATTTGGACATACATAAGATGTATTTTGCAATTATACACGAACAAAATAAATTATTTTATAATTAACAAAAACAACTACGAAAATATCAAAATAAAATATTCTTTTAACAACAATGGACATAAAATAATTTCTTTATCAAATTGAATTTAGGCACACTTATTTCATTTTTTAATAAATTTAATGAATAAAATATAAATAATTAAATCGTTCAGTCATTGGAGGTCTAGAAATGATTATTGTTAAAAATTGGTACTATTTTATTCCATATTATCTTGTTGGAATAAGCAACATAAATCCGAATACTATATCGCTTTCGCAAATAAAAGAAATTGTATCTAAATTCACAAAAAACGTGGGCGAGAAGGAGGGGGGTCTCGGCAAGTATCACGTAATTTTTTTCCCTCAAGAAACAGTGTAAAACTGGGGGAAATTAAATAAAACACATTTCTCCTCTAAAGACCCCCCATCATCCACTTACAGACCGCCGGCAGGCCAGGTCGGCAGGCACGGCTCGGTGAAGGTCACACATTGCTCGTTGTCTTTATCATCATTTTTAATTTCTCAGTCTGTCTAGGACCTACCCTCCTCTTCTCCCACAAATACTCCCACGACCTTTAACCTGTAATTGTAATTCCACATTCAGCAAAACCTTGGCATACCCAATAAGGGATCTCACCCATAACTCCCTTCTATTAATTCTCATTTGTCTTCCTTCTCCTTGGAATTTCACTTGAATCTGCTACCTTAAGTATTTGAAAATCGGTTCAGTAATGGAGAAGAATAAAACCAGCACTGCTGGGGAGTGCAAGAAAAAGGTTGTTACTGTACCTGCAACAAGATCCTCCAACAGGCTAAGCGTCAGACCGCCAGAGTCTAGCGCCAGGTCTTCTTCTGGTAGAGAGTTAAATCCTAAGAAAAGCTCTCCCATGTTGTGTTCACACGAATCAAAACACAGCCCTTCATCGAATTCTACCTTAGCCCCAACTGGTGATAGGACTGTAACAGCTACTCCACCTCTTAGTATATCACCATCACCGAAGAATATTATCACACCAACCCCCCCTGATCCTGCCTCCGTACATTCAGTCTCTCAAAGTACAATTATTCCGACCAATGTCGACTATAACCAAATGACGAGGATGAGGGACCTTTCTCCGTTCTTATTCAAGTTGCTCGGGTAGAAGGTGAGATAAACAAAAGTGTCAACCCTCTAAGGCTAGGCAAGCTATTGCAGTCAGTTCAAGGTGTGGAGAAACTTAAGGGCCTAATACACTCAATCGAGCAATTATAGGGTATCGCGCGCCCGCGAATATTAAGAAAACTATCCAACCAAATGAAATAATTTAAATTAGGTATTTTTAAGAAAACATAAATCTAGCTATTCATGGTGGAAAATTTTAATATTTTTTATTAGTATATTAGTTATAATGGTTCAAAGTTCCGTACCTGCGCCCAGAAAATACTCCTATTTAGGTGGAAAAATTTTAAAATTTTTTTAATGTACGATAAACTTAAATCGATTATCTAGCTATTCATGGTGGAAAATTTTTGAATTTTAGCCTTCTTTCATGAGTAAATTATGTTTTAAAAATTGTCCACAAAATTTAAGAACGAAAATTCCCTAAAATTCAACATAACACGAAAGAGCACATTTCTTCCTGCAAAAGACTGCAATACAGAAAAGTCCGTCCAGCCGTATTGTCAAAATGGAACAACAAAGACTTAGAAGAGGAGCATCACAGCAAGCAAATTCTAAAGGTAGTTTTATTACATCGATTTAAAATTGAATATTTGAATTAATGACAATTTTTTTTCTTTTTTCAGAAATTCGTCGACGAAGAAAAATTGTATTCTCTGGTCAGGATGGAGACTATGGGACGGACACATGTCAAAGGGTTGATATGACAGAAGAGGAACTTACTATAGAGAAGAGAAAACTTTTAACTAGTTTTCAAATGGAGAGAGACGATCGTGAAAATATTCAAAAATTTACAAGAAACCAAGCAGACAACCCCCGTTGGCATGAGATCAGGAGTCGGAGATTAATAGCTTCTAATTTTGGACTAATTTGCCGTTCACGAAATACAGGCAGCTACAAAAATAAAGTGGCATCTTTATTATACAACAGGACGTTTACCAGCAAGCAGACAGATTATGGAAAACAACATGAAGCTGAAGCCATTAAACAGCTCTCTTTAGAACAACACGTTCTAATAGAAGAATGCGGAATTTTTATTTACGAAAAATATCCTTGCTTTGCAGCAACTCCTGACGGTATTATAAATACTGATGGACTAGTGGAAATTAAATGTCCTTATGCGGCGAGGGAAATGACTCCAGTAGAAGGTATAAAAAGTAAAAAAATTGATTTTTGGTCATATAATAAAAAAAGTGGCGAAATTAAAATAAATAAAAATAATAAATATTTCTACCAAATTCAGGGACAACTCGAAATTGCAGATAAAGAGTGGGGTCTATTTGCAGTTTGGACGCCATATGGGATAAAGGTTGAAAGAGTGGAAAGAGATCGAGAGTTTTTTCAAGTTGAAATTTTGCCCAAAATCTTATCTTTTTATTTTAACTCTTTTATTCCAGAACTGTTAGACAGCCGAAAAGAGAGAAATATGGATCTGAGAGAATTTCCATCAACTCCTGAAATTAATTTTGAACCATTTTAATTTAATTTTGTATTATTGTAAATATTATATGTAAATAAAAAATAGGTAAATGTTTAGAATTGTGGCTCTAGAGTAAAATCGCTGCAAAATATTTTTGTGGTTTTTAGGGTCATGTTTGAGCTCCCCAATAGTAATTTAAAAGCGGGGGAGATGTATTTTCCTTTTTACAACAATTGAAAATACCTTATAACTTCAAATACCTTTATTGTGAAAACTAAGGGAGATGCCAAACAATTTTATTTTACATTTTCGTGTTTCATCAAAATCCATCGTCAAACTGCGACCCCACTAATAAGGAAAATATGTCTCCCCGCCCTGAAATTACTATTGGGAAACTCAAAAAAGACCCTAAAAACCACAAAAAAAAATTTTGGAGTGATTTTACTCTGGAACCGCAATTATATATTATTTACCAAAAAATAAATAAAAATCTTCCATCAAATTGTAAACTTTTTAATAAAACTTTCAAATTGTTGTAAATATTTTACCATAAATTTTAATTTTTGTACATATTTTATGTCTTCCCAAATAAAAATTTTACAAATATATTTTATTAGAATTCATTTATTTCGATTTTTTATTGTTTATTAGCCGCACTTGCTAAATTTCAAATCAGCAAAAGCAGCGATATCAAAATTTCACATGAATGAAAAATTTAAATATCAAACAAAAAAGATCTATTCTCATATCCCATGACAGGAACAAGTTCGTAGAGTGCATTACTGCGACATTAATTCAATTTCCATTCATAATTATCTAACACTGGCTTCAATTTCTAGCCGGCGACACCGCAGAAGAGATTTCTTGAAAGTCGCCAGAAAATTTACCTCGGGCACGCACTCATAAAGTAAAGCCCAACAAGACATACGAATGCAGCCGAACCCCTTTATTGTGCAAAGATTTCCCCTTCGGCGGCCGTGTTGTGCACTGCAAGCAGTGCACAACAGGTAATTTTGACTGTGTTAGGAAGTTTTTGAGATTGGGTTAGTTTAATTTTGTGACTGTATTTTTTTTAAGCTTCCCTTAATATTTTGTTGTTGGAACTGAATTTCATGTTGGACTTCGTCGCTGAGTGTATTAGGGCCTTAAAATAAATTCTGACAAATTCAGAGCAATTTTTAATAAAGCCTGTGAGGCCAACTCTTTCCTCAAAAACAATCCACTTGCTCCAGAATTTAGAACGTACATCCCCTTGAATTCAATTGCCACCCCTCTATTACTCCATGGAATAGATCAGGATATGAATGAGGGTGAGCTACGACTAGATTTCGAGAAGTGCAACCCATCCTAAAAATTTCTAAAGGTGTTCCGAATTATGTGGAGAATCTCTGTGGCGGACACTCGTAGTTGGTTCAGAACCAACAAAATTAAAATCTTTGTGAAGGGGAAGAAAATTCCGGATAAACTGATGTTGCACTTCAATGTATTGAAAGTCAATAAATTGGTTCCGTCACCAATAAGATGCTACAAATGCCAAAGATTTGGTCATATTGGTAAAGTATGCAAATCAACGAGCGGAGCTTGTGGGTGATGTGCGAACGCAAAGTGTCAGGTAGGGGACAGTGTAAAAATAAAGAGCTGTGTGTGAACTGTGGGGGACCTCATGCTTCGTATGACAGATCCTGTCCTACGTGGCTCAAGGAGAAGGAAGTCACCAAGATTATGCGGTTGGGCAATCATAATAGACATGACGCCTGGAGGATCCTAAACACCAGGAAAAGGGCTTACAAAATGCAGAGACACCATACTCAGCAGGGCGTCTTGTCGGGAAACCCTTCACCCCCAGTAATTAGACCTTCACCCCCTCCACTGTTTGCAAATGTAGTAAAGCAAAAAAATCCCTCCCAAAAATCTAGACAGGTGATTAGCCCACGACCAAGTGTATTCCCACCTCATAATCGCTCCATAGTTGAACTAGTCCGCAACTTTGAGAGAGAATCAGAGAAGTTATCACATCAAATGTTTGATGATGACACTCAAAGAAACCTAATCTCTGAGATCACGAGGATTAATAATACAGATGGCATAATTTCGGTTGACAAGACAGTAGAATGTTAAAAATCCCACTATTGAATGTTCAAAGTTTGACTAAAAACCTTGATGAAATTGAGTTATTCTTAAATCTTAACAAGATTGACATTTTTGTTGCAGTGGAAACTTGGTTGATGCCATCTGTCCAAGTTAAAATTCGCAACTATAACATCATTAGAAAAGATCGACATGATGGCTATGGAGGTACAGCCATTATAATAAAAAAAATATTACCTTCAAGGAATGCAAATTTCAAAATATGCTAAATTCATGTTCAATCACTACTACTAATTAAGATGTCAACTTTTCAATTTTCTCTATCTATGCAGAACATAGGTCAAGTAACACTCAATTTAAAAGATCCATTTCAAATTTAACAAATGTCGCCAACAACTCACAAAGGTCCATTATCCTAGGCGACTTCAATGCGAGAAACATTCGGTGGGGGGATAATATTACCAATAGACGGGGCCAAATCCTGGCCGATCTTATGTCCAGCTCAGGCTTTACAAATCCAAAAACAATGGAATGCCTACGTGCATCCCTAGAAAGGTTAATTCATCTAACTCGGTAATCTCGGTAATCGATGTTATTTTTTCCAACTTCTCGGGCTACAGTTTTAAAAGTAATTCCAAGTTTGTCTCCCTATGTGGTAGTCCACATATTCCCATAATCACTGAAATAAGTGCGATAAAAATCCTAGAGCCATCTAAACAAATAATTTCAAACTCTAAAGTCATAATGAATTTAAAAAAGCTTGAGCTTTCTGAGGCTGATTACCCTTGCATCCTGGATGAGATCTCTGGCATCATCGATCAAGCCACCTTCACCTGCTCAGGCAGGAATATCTCTTTTACCCCTAAATCGTGGTGGGATTCTGAGCTTCATAGACTCTTTCGTTTAAAATCTGCTGCCTTGGCTAAATACTACATGTTCAAGAAGACTGTTGACCTTTAGGAACACAATAGATCACACATTGCTCAGTTTGACTGAGGGATGAGGACTTCAGGTATCCGCCTGACAGGCTGTGACATGCAAGTGACGCCATCATTCCCTACAGACACGCTGGCGAAGACGACAGTTTAGAATAGCAGGTTGTTAATTCAAGTGCAAAAATGTTCATGCCCTCGACGAAAACTTTAAAGACACAAACACAGATTAATGACTGTAAAAACCTTTAACACCTTTAAAATCGGATCACGATATTTGCTGACAGGCGGCGCGGAGAAATTAAATGTAAGGGAAAATCTCTCGCAGGCGGCCACCGTCACCGCCTCCGCGCCAATATGTTTGTGCCTTAACCCTTGTGTTACACACTATCAAAAAATTACGTACTTTACACACTGGGTCAATTTGACCCCAACGAGAAAAATGTTAGTAACTTTTGTATTTGTTTATATAACGGGTTGTAAAAAATTACACATATATTTTGAACCTTTCTGAAGAGTACTGCATGGTTGTTAACGTCAATTGTTATTGTTTAATTAACAAAAAAAATTATCAAAAAAAACACAACTGACTAACTTTCTCCGCATGGGCCTTTAGTTTGAAACTTCCCCTAAATGCCAGTGACGCTACAGGCCCTAATTCTAGAAAGGACTATAGGGGGAATTTTGTCGGGGCCAGTGGCTTTGTTGGAGTCCAGCTCTTTGAGACACTTATATACTTCACGCGTCCTGAAGAAAACTCTATCCATTGAGTGGGCGGAACACTCGATGGTGGGGGGTTGCATGACGGCATCGGGTAAGGAAGAATTTTCGGCGAACAGAAGTGCGAGTAGATCGGCCTTGGGTTTGCTTTCTGTTATCACCTGTTTGTTGTAAATGAATGGAGGCGTTGAATGAGAAGTGAAATTCTTCCTGATGGAGGTTACCAAGGACCAGAAGTTTTTACTGCCGGCAGTGGAGTTTATGAGTTTACCTCTCAGTTTCTCATCGAATAATTCTTTGACTCGCTTGATGGTGGATTTACAAGAGTTTCTCAACCTGATGTATTCACGTCGAGATGTTTCGCTCGGAGAGTTTTTGTACTGTCTGTAGGCGGCTTCTTTGGTTTTGATTGCGTTCATACACTCTCGATTGAACCATCCATATTGCCTAGGCTTTATGGATTTGGAAGAATGGGGAATGAATAAACGCATGAACAAACGCAATTTATGGACGACCCCGTAGAAATGCAGCATTGGATTGTAAAGAACAATTGGAAAACGCCCAGAAGTGTTTAAACAGAATGCGCAATGTATTAACGAATATTCAGAATTGTCACACATGAGACCAGTAGCTAAAACTGACGAGTGGCAGAGCAAATGACCTAAAAACACAATAAACTAAATGCTCTTTGTATCAAAGAGAAAAAAGTGTCTAAATTGAAAAGCTGGACAAAATTTATAAATGAGTTCTGTCACAAAACAGATGTTAAAAATTCCAGGAATATAATCTTAAAAATTATAGGAGGCAAGTTTAAAAATGTCTTTATCTCAAACCTTGTTTCCTCTTCTGATTACATCAACCTCTTACGCAGCAAAATGACTGCCTCTTCTCCAATACCAAATCTCTTGCCTGAGGATGCTATTAATGCAATTGACTAGTTTGTAAATAGTCTAAATCAGAGGTGTCCAAACTACGGCCCGCGGGCCAAACCCGGCCCGGCAGGCGATTTTATCCGGCCCGGCAAGGATTTTGAAAAATTTCGTAAAATATAAATGTAGCGTGGCGCGTCGGTATTAGATCTTGCGCAGATGAAGAGCACATTCGGTTAGAATGAGCACGGTATCACGCTCGAAAAAGTACAGTCTGGTATTCAAGTTTTTTCTGTATTCTGAGATACGACTCGGCCGCTCGACTACATGAATGATTTTGTACTCTGACTGTACGTAGGCGCCGCCAAAGATCTTCAAGCTAGCGATCAAATCAAGAACAAATACAAGGAAGGAAACTTGATCGATTTTTACAAATTTTTGGACGCAAAAAAGTTTCCAAATTTAAAGCAATTGGCTGGTAAATTTATTTCCTTTTTCCAGGATGAAGTATCTGAAATCTAAATATAGGGCAAATTTATCGGATGATCATTTGCAATCATTGCTAATAATTGGTGTTTCCGATTTGAATCCCAATTTTGAAGAAACTCTCCAGGAAAAAACCCAATTCCACCATTCCCATTAAAAATTGCATGAAATAATTTTATAATAATAAAATTTAGACATGTTTCTTTAGTATTGGCTCATTTTACACGATGAAACACGAAACGAAACAAAGTTGTCTGCAATCGCTAATTCCCTTTTGGAGTTTCCTCAAAAACTTCATCGGTGTCTACATGAGTAAACTTCTCATTTCTCTTTTTTACAAAGAAATCAGAGAAAAAACAACAACAAACCTGAAGCTGTCAAACTGTTTCCGCAAAGTTGCTTCCAAAAGTTTGTTGGCAAAATTTCACGTCCCCTCAAGCCCTCTCTCACCCCTAGCCTAAGCTTGCTGGAAACTTTATGTTTTGTGTTTCATCGTGTAAAATGGGCCATTGTTATATCTGTAATTTACTATAAAAAATAAAATTCAATGCTGCTTTACTTGTAATAAGGTTTTTTTATTCACATACATATTTACGATGCTTGGCCCCCGCTAATGAATTTAAATACCAAACTGGCCCTCGCAGCAAAAAGTTTGGACGCCTCTGGTCTAAATAAAGCCCTTTCGACAAAAAGATCTAAGTCATCCCCGGGAAGGGATGGAATTACCTTTGTTGAAATGGTTCGGAGTCTTTCCGATAGTGGTAAGGTGGCCTTTATGGAATTCCTCAAAAACACCTTCATTCCTGGCACTGTCGTCCCAAACAATTGGTTAAAGATTAAGATCACCCCAATACTAAAACCAAGCAAGGATCCCACCAACATCGCTAGCTACAGACCTTTTTCCTTGATTCCGGTTGCTATGAAAATAATAAATATGTTCATCAAATCTTCTATAAACATTATAGAATCTAAAAACAGTTTTGGGTAAACTAGTTTTGCCTATCGGAAAAGCAGGTCGACCACCACGTGTTTATCCATGATCCAACAAACAATTACAAACTTCAGGCAATTTTTCAAGCCATGGTTGTCCTTGACCTTGACAGTGGTTATGATCGTGTCGATCTTGGTGTCCTAGAGTAGGTGGTAAATGAGGTACCCCTCATTTTCATAAATTGGATCTATATATTTTTCTCCAACAGAAAAATCAGTCTGGGGGGAGTTTCAAAAGGCTGTGGCTGGTGGTATACCTCAAGGTAGTCCACTCAGCCCTAACCTATTTAAAATTTACAGTGTCAAACTGCATGAGGTGGAAACCTGGGGTGTCAAATTATTTCAATATGCAGATGATTTCTGTATGATCGCTGGTAGAGAGTGTCGGATGTTGGTGGTGTCAAAGCTAAACCTTGCAGACAAGCAAGTCTAATACCTGGCACTTTTACCTGGAAGCCTGTAAGTGCCAGTGGCCTTGGGGCGTTGAGTAGTGCATCAGGCACCATAGCTTCGTTTTAACAAAAGAAAAGGGCGCAAAGAAGTATCTGCGGAAAGGGAAAGGCATGTATGTACATTATTTCCCTACCACGATTCTTGTGGCTGACTCTTGTTTCTATTATTATCCTTATCTGAACTATCAGTTGTGAAACAAATTAAACGTACTGAAATGTTCATCAAAAATGCAACGCTGCCTCCCGGAGTATAATAATCATTGTCCGTGCTACCGTCACCGTGAATTTATTGAACTATTGAATTTATTTTATTGTTTTTTTTGCTCTGCGATAACATAACTTTATAACTTAAAGTGTTTTTATATAATAAATGGATTACATTGAAGGAATTCGTTTTCTTTAAAATCGCTCTTCCACAGCATTTTGAATAACAATCATAGAAAGAAAATATTTCCACAAAATAAAACTTAACTTCACCATTTCTACCATAGCCTATTTTTATTTGCGAACGCGATCTAGTTTAGAGCTAAAAAGGTTAAAAGGAAACTAAATAAATTACAATTCTTGTCAAACTAATAAAGCCCTAAAATGGTTGGGCCTATAACGACTGTAAACAAATATGACTTGTAACTAATAAATACTTCGAATGAAATGAATGGTTGTAGTTTTAGTAATCATTACTTTTATAAACTAAAAAAAAATGCGATTGGTTTAAGTAATTGTATGTAAAAAAACCTTCCAATTGTACTTTTTAAAATAAGGTAAAAAAAAACTTTAAAAATTGCCGAACTATGTTGGCTACACTTATTTATCATTTTATAAATATATATATGAAAGTATTAATTAAATTGCACCGTCATCAATTTATATAATTACACCTTTTTTTAATTTAAAACAAATTAAACCATCCCTAATCATCAATAACAATACTTACTATATCAGTATTAACGCTATCATCTGTTTTTTCTGTTTCTGCACTTTCCTGTGAGGATTTATCAGTACCATTAGATTTAATTCGTAATATTCTATCAGCTGGAATGCATTTTATTTTATGCTGTTCATTATCATCATGTTCAGAAATAGTGCTAAGCTTAGTTGAAAAATTGGTTTGTTTACTTAAGGATAACGCCACTTTAGATAATCGTTTATTGTTTATTGTAATATTCGACGATGATGATGATTTTGAAGATGGCGGAGTAAACGTAACTAAATTATTAATATTACACGAATCATCAGCAATAGAATTATTATACTCCTTACTAGTTCTTCTTCTATTAACTGGTGTAATTGGTGTCATTTTTAAAGAACTATCTAAATCATCATCACTACCATCAGGATTATGATTCAAAATCAGTTTTGGTTGCTCTCTACGAACATTTACTGGACTATATTCATCAACATCGATAATTTCTTCAATTTTTTCTTTCTTATCCCGCAGTAATTCACGAGCCTTCAGCCAAATCTTTGCATCACGCTTAGTTGGTGGTAAATCTCTTGTTGAAATAACTATGTTATTATATGAACTAAAATATTCTTTTATTTCTGTATTGGATTTAAATTGTTCAATTAGCTCTTCGCCACACATAGAAAGAAGTATTTTTCGTCGTTTAGAGTAAATTCCATTCAAATCTTTAATAATACTTGAGAATTCTTCACAATCGTTTAATGTATTTCCAGGAAGCCGCAAAACTGTATTGCCAATCTCTTTTCTTTGTGTTATATCTGAAGTATTACTGTAAAATGGTTGAATATGAGTAACTTCTGGTATATCATATTTATGCAGATTTTTAAATACTTCTTGGGGATCAGGTGGCAGATTTTTTGATGTTATTATTAAATTATCTGATGAGCAATTGTCTATTTTCTTATTTTTATTTATTTCCATACTACTAGCTATGTTTTCGAATGGACTACTGTCACTGAACATTGATGGACTATTAACAATGAATGATTTATCGTAAAAACTACAAATATTTAAATCTTCCTCAACATCTGCAGCTTTTCCATTACCATAGCCATTTAATGCTATTTCTTTCTGTTCTTCCTCTATAGGAGTTTCTTCTGCTGGCTTTATTCGATTAGGAGTTTTTGGATTTGGTACTTCAATCAATTCATAATAGTTTACATGTGAAGGTCCTGGTTCAGGGAAAAAATTATTTCTACGATCATATTCTCTTGCAATATCACATGGCGACCAAGATTTTCTCCGATTGTTAGAGTATAAACTTGTGTTTTTTTTCTCAATCTTTTCAATTGTTTTACGTATATCTGAAGTTGTTAATCTCTTTATTTTAACTGCACATTTCCGTAATGATTTCTCTTTAAGAATTTTATTAATTCTTGATGTTGATTTGATGATTTTATTTTCTACCGATATACGAGGTGTTAAAGCTCTTGTCTTTACTTTTGTTGGTGGATTTTTTAACTTTGTTGTAGTATTAGTCGGCGTGGGAGTTCTTGTTCTAGTATCATAAACTTTCAAACTATCTGTAGATTGTTTCCTATTGCGCATTCTTAAATTACACGATATAATAGATCCATTTTCTTCTCCATTTAAGACAGCTTTTCGTTTTCTTGTAATTTTCTTTACTTCTCCATTTACTTTAACATTTGTTTGCAGCTTATTACAAGCGACACTGTAAAACAAAATATAATTACAAATATTTAGAATAAAACAATAATACAAACCTCAAATCTGATTGTGTATTGTTATTTTCTTCTAATATCTCTATATCCAAGTTCTCGTCACTGCTACTTTTGCAAATGATATTTTGTTCATCTATAATCGATGTTTAATTTTATATATGTAATTAATAAGAATATATTAATGTATACCAGTTTTCATAGGAGATTTTGTTGTTAATATTTTCAAAGGTGTGTATCGTGACATTTTGGTTATTTGTTTTCTTGGAGATTTTTGTTTAGCCGGTGTCATCGTTTGTAAAGTTTTTCTTTTTGTTAAAGATTTTGGGGTCCACATATCATCATCACCACCATCAAGCTGAGGAACACTGAAACTATAACGATAGAATTGGGTTTTTAGCAAAGAGTGTTGCAATTGTTTGATAATCGCGATGTTAATGTGTTATATCATAACATTAATTCTGAAGAAAAAGTATTCTCGTATTGTTTCTTCTTGCATATGCGTACACAACTGCCAAAATCAACGAATTGACTCATGATCCACCATTTTTTAGAGTAAATCAAAGGGTGAGAATTTTAATTAAAGGGAAACAACTCTATCAACAGGGACATCAAACACATTCTTGATTGGGGCCGCAAGAATCGTGTTGAGTTCAAGCCCTCGAAAACGAAGTACTGTCTCATTATTTATAGAACCTGCACCGACCTTCCTTCTGTCTCAGTGGGCAAAACAAATCTTACAGCTGAACCTTCTCTTAATATCTTGGGCATAATTTTATCGGAGAACTTGCGTTGATATGACCACTTATTCCAAATCGGTAAACAAGCATCTCAATGCCTATGATTTCTTACGAGATGCAAATTTCTTCTCCCACCAGCAGCCAGAGCTATAATCTACAAATCCTACATTCGGTCCCTCCTCGTGTATAGATCATTTGTCTGGGCTGACGCCTCAAAAACCAAAGCCGATCCATCCGAATCATCGGAGATGACAGCCGTTGCATCTCTATCGACTCTCTGAGTCACCGTAGTAATGTATAATGTAGAAATATACACCCTCCTCGTCCAATGAAATATACATCCACCTCCCTGCACGACAAGGCTAACACACTCAGCTCATTCATACCCTGCTATCCCCTTTTATGCGCACACTAATGTCTAAAAGTTTGTTTATAAAAAGAACAGTTTAGCTGTGGAATAATCTCCCACAATCAGTTTTCCCGAACTCGTACAACACTCAAAAGTTCAAACGTAGCACTGCGTCTAACTAGCCTTAGCCATGGCCATTTCTATATCGATACTGGAAAGTTAAATTGTCATAAGCGCCATTACAACAATTTTATTACAGGAAAGGCCTTCGTGTATAAAATCCCTCGTGTACAAAATCCTGTGGCCCTCGTGTACAAAATCCCTGTATGTGAGCGTAGTGAAATCTAGGGGTCATACAACTGCCAAATTGGGTTAGTTGATAGCGAGTTCGGTAGAATACTTTTTTAAAACGAGTTTTTTATAAAGTTTACACAGTTTTCCGCAAAACTAGCTTAAAAATAAAAAAGAGAGTTTAAAGAATTGTTTTTAGTGTAATTATAGTTCTTACGAATGAGTTTTCTGTGAAAAAACGAACAATTAAGTGTGCAGTTTGTGAAGGTAGGAATAATTCGAAATTTCGACGAGTAAGTAAATGTGCTAAATAAAATATGTACTTCCTAAACACATTTACATATTTACATTAATAAATATTATTACATTACATATTTACATTAATAAATATGTGAATCCCTGCGCTAAATACTTCCATCCATCCACCCAATGGCGCTACAGCCCAAATCGAGCCTTGCTCTCCTCTAGGGCATTTCTCCAAGTTTGACGGTTCCTTGCAGCAGCTCTCCAGTTCCGAATGTTGAGAATTTTCTCTGCGTCAGCCGTCACAGAGTCTATCCATATCCTTCTGGGCCTACCTACTGGTCTATTTCCTGAAATCTCTGCCACCATGAGCCGTGTTGGAATGCAGTTATCGTCCATCCTGATTACATGACCGGCTAGTCTTCTGGGTCATCAAAAATTTCATACAGCTCGTTGTTGTATCTTCTTCGCCATATTCCATCCTCTCTCGTTGGGCCTATTATGCATCTGAGAGCTTTCCTCTCAAACCTATTGACTCGTTCCTCTAAGTCCTGGGTAAAAGTCGAAGTCTCGCTGCCATAGCACAGTAATGGTCGTATTACCGTTTTGTAGAGTGAAAGTTTCGTTTTTCTGTACACAAATCTTGAGTGCAGGATTTGTTTTTGGGCAGAAAAGGCTCGATTAGCCAGTAGTATGCGTCTAGTTATTCCTTCCTTTTCATCGTTTCTTTTTGTAATTGTAGAACCAAGGAAGGCTGTTTTATCAACTACTTCTAGATTGTGTTCGCCGATAGTTAAATTTCTTCCCACTCTAAACCTTCCAGCTCTTGATTGTTGCATCATTTTTGTTTTCTCTTCGTTGATGTTCAGCCCTATGTCCTTGGCCGCCTCTTTTAATACGACATAGACTTCTCTTGCTGCCAAGAAGGACCTTCCCACGATGTTCACGTCATCCGCATATCCAAGTAGTTGTACAGACTGTGATGCTATGGATGCACTTCTCTGGACTGACGTTTTTCTTATCACCTACTCTAGGGCCAGATTGAAAATCGCGGGGCTAGTCCATCTCCTAGTCTAAGACCTTGTCCCACTTCGAATTCTTCTGTTACTGTATTTTGGATACTTACTTTCGCCAGGGAGCTGTTCGTTGCACATTTGATCAGTTGTACCAGCTTTGAAGCTAGAGCCATATGCCTGTTGAAAGTCGACAAACATCTGGTATATATCTATATTCCTTTCCCATGTTTTCTCCAGAGTTTGTTTTAAGGTCAGCAGCTGGGCCGATGTTGACTTGTTTGTTATAAAACCAGCTTGATGTTCTCCTATAAGGAGCCTTCCGCTATAGGTTCTAGTTTTTGTTTCACAAGGATTGTGAAGGTTTTGTAGCTGGTGCTGAGGAGTGAGATGCCTCTGTATTTTTTGCAGGTTAATTTATCTTCTTTCTTGTAGATTGGACTTGGTTAATCACTTTCTTCCAGTCATCTGGTATAACTTCTTCCTCCCAAATGTTGCATATGAGTTCGTGTAAGTTTCTTAAGAGTTGCGGTTCTCCTTTCTTTAGTGGCTTGCGCTAAATACGTCAAATAATATAAATTTTGTTTGGTTAGATTACTTTGTTTACATTAACTGACCAAACGTAAAAATCAAGGGGATCAGCTGATTAGATTTCGGAGCGACGGCGTGTAAAAAGTTAATTTCTGGGGGCAAGATTTAATTTTAGATAACTCATAAATTGCCACTCCTCTAACTCGCCTTTACCGCTTGTAGCGTACAAACAACTGCAAAAGCGTAGGCACTCATACACAAAGACAATTGAGAGATTATAATAATTACTTTACACCATCTGAATACCACAATTGGCACTTGTTTTGGATAATTCGGCTTTCTTAATTCAACGAATGTTCAAATATAACAGAGGCAAGTTTAATTAAAATTTCTTTTGTTAGGCTAAGAACTAACCCAAGGTCAATCTCTTCAACATTTTATAACATTAAGCTTTTACATGATTTATCAATTGATTTATGTTAATTTTTTTTATGATTCCCTTATAATATTTGTAGTACTTGTACTTTTAGAAGTAATAACTATGCAAATTAAATTACTAGACACAAAAATTCATTAACTTACCTTTGGCTTAATTTAGCTAAAACTTCATCTATATCATCAACAAGGGCTGTGAAATCCATAGCTTTTTCATCATCGGAATCACCGTCAACGTTATCCGTGCAAATACTTACAGAACCATTTGTAGTATCTTGAGCTGTAGGATCTGCATACATAATTATTAGAAAATAGATATATATTTTTTTAAATATAGATAACTGTACATTTAGGAGTCTGTGTTAATGGAGCTAAAGTACTATCTAAATCAATATCGCCTTCTTCCAGCTGTTGCATAACATTTAATAAATTTCTATCTTCATTTCCTTCTTCTAATTCTTTCATAACCTCTAGAAGAGCATAATCTTGCTCTTGAACTGTAATGGATAGTTCCTTGTTGTAATTATGGAAGGAAATAAATAATTTTTTTTGTTGAAACTTACGTGGTTGACTTTGAGTCAGACTTAAAACTAATTCCTCATCAATAACCGTGTCATTTAATGATATATCTGAATGTGTGCTTAAACTCCCCGAGTTTTTTATTGATTCGTGAAATAAAGATTGATTTGAGAAATGATCTTGTATGAGAGAGGCATTTGTAAGAACTTCTTCTTGTGAACATTCCTCTGGATAAACAGAATTTTGGAGAATTTTTTTAAGATTAAATGTCTGCTTCTAAAATATTTTATATTTTAATTATTGATATTGGAAAGCTTTATTATAATTTACTCTTTCTGTCCCGCTTAAATTCACTATGGTCTGGTCCAGAGATTGTTTTGTATTTTCCAATTTACTCTTCAGTGCTGTTTTATAAAAGTTTTCACTTTCCGTTGGTTGTATATTTACACGTTCCTGAGAAGCAGGAATTTCCAATTCTGGCATCTGTATAGATATAAAACTTAATTTCCAATAAAGAATTAAAGTTTAAAAATTTCTTACTTCAACTTGATCTGCTAAATTATTTCTGCGAATTCGTTCATCTTGCCATATAGAAGCTATACCAGGATTTGTGTGTTCAGTTGATCGATGCAAAGTTTCAAATCTGTTTAAAATAAATATAGCTGCTGCATCAACTTCATGATATGATGTAGAAACTCTTGGTACATTAATAGTTTGCATTTTTGTAATATACGATGGTGAATCTATAGAATATGTAAATTTAAATATATTTAAAACATACAAATTGTTTTCTTGGAATATACCATGACTTTCACATTGGCGATACTTCATTATTTCTCTTGGAATATGTAAGAAACTCATTCCGTAAAGGTTATAATCAATTAAAAATTGTAAAATATAAGAAACATGCGATTCGTGTGGCTGAAATACTTTTCCTAATATAGCACCATTTTGAAACAAATTTGCCACTCTTCTAACGAATCTTGGATTATACAGGTAAATCTTCAAAAACTTGGATTCTCTTCTATGATACCCATAAAATGGTCTGTAATTAAAAAGAAATTTATTAATGATGTAATGGAAAGGTTATAATGTTAAATTTACATTGAAAATAGCATGAAAGATGGCAAATTACTCGATTCTTTACAACACCGTTATTGTTTATCAATTGAAAAGTTTGAAAGCAAACAAAATCTGCGGCATCGCTAAAAAATAACTAATACGATCAAGTCTTATGAGTGGAATGGAGCAATATAGAAATACAGAATTCCTTAATACAAGAAATCCCAGATAAAATATAAAAAAGGTTGTTCATCAATGGTGATACTAGAACTTGAAAAACTTTTCTGAAATATCAAATAAGTCGATGCTATGAAAAACACTAAGCATTTTACCGGGAGTAGAATTGTACAAAATGTATTAGCCCATTTGGTAAGAATCTCAATAGTATAAAACAAAGAAAGTTATACTCGGGCTAACATATTGCATCGAAATGGTGCGCCGACTTGTACGACTCTACAGGCTTCCCGAATGAATCACTTCGGTCCCTATATTAAGCTGATCAATAATCTAGTAATTACATCAGGAAAGTTAAATCATCGTTCGCTGACAGAGTGAGGAGTAAGATCTTTATGGTTATAGAATGCAATAACAATTTCTCACACCAAATACCTAAACTTTCCAACACCATGAAAAGATGATACCACAAATACCTCCAACTACCGCCCATTGTTAGCTAAAATCTAAGCTATAAGTATTGATCCAGTTTTAAAGAACTTGATCGAGAATTTTCTCTCTAGCCATTCTATCGGGGGGCCTCGGTAACCTAGGGATTAAGGCGTCTGGCTACTATCCTAGAGGTCCCGGGTCCGAATCCCGGCCAGCCTCCCGATCCTTGGTCTTTTCCACTTTCCCACCTACATAACTTTCCTCCTTTCTTCGTCCCTATTTACATTCCTGATTCCTCCTGCCATAGCCTTCCCTTCCCGGCTCCACCAAAAGCGCATGTCATCGGTTGGTTGATAAGATTCAACTCGTTTCAGGAGGCATAACACTCCAGCGATTTTTTTTCGATGCCCCGATGTCAAAGTCGCGACAGTACTGGTAGTAGGGAGCAGGTGGACTAAAAAATATATCGGGTAGGTTGTGGCAGCTCCTTCCTTCACCGCTGTTCGACATTGCACTCTATATGAAGAAAATAGATTGTCCACACAGTACAAAGTACCGTTCCTGAGACCCTAGACTTTCACATAAAAAAAATCGGGTAAGGGCCGCATTAAAACACCATTTCCTAGGGATCAATTTTAACACCCGTTCTACTTATTCCTAATCTTTTAATCGGCATGCTCTTGGGCCCATTCAACCCGCTTCACAGCTTCACTGATGACATACTTTGCGTTGCAAAAGGCAAGCGCGTGCCCTATGATCGTGGGTTTATATCCAACTTTATCTGTTGATCTGTTGACATTGAACTCATTCTCGATTGGAGCCAGTATATAGTACTGTCGCATTTCCAACAAAACTTGCAATATCCCTCCATCTGTGTCATTGGATATTGTATAACTACTGACCAATCCCTTTACACCCTAGGCGTTACAATAAGAAAAGGCCTTCGCTGGAAAGACCACATATTCCAAATCGCCCAACAAGCATTCCAGTGCCTAGGATTTCTGATTGTACCACCACGCAACCCTTCGGTTGGTGCTTCATGGTTTCGCAGGGGTATGCGGCAAGCAATTCCAGTAAACTGTTAGTAAAATTGATCACTGGATGTCTGATTCTACACATTTGAAAAAGTTGGGGTTGGGTAAGAGTTTCCACAAGGCTAATCTCGAATCGTCATAGGTGTCACCCGCAAGGATTCTGTGTAATCATTCTGAAGATACCCACCCGGTGGGAAGGAGCAATTTGAGAACCAGGGGAAGCCGGCAAAGAATGGCAAATTGTGCAAAGAAATTGTCCTTTTCAAGGGAGGCTTCTTAGTATCTTCTATTCCACTCACGATACCTTGAATTTAACGCTAAGTATAAGATGTTTTATGTCCAAATGAAAGAAATCTTCAACAGAGAGTGCATAACTGGCCAGCCTGTCCGCTCTTTCGTTCTCGGGGATACTATAATGCGGGGGACCCAGATGTGTTTGACCTTATCGAATCCTTTAACCAAAGACAAAATAGATGAAACTAAAGCAAACTTCTTTGTGCCCTTTAACATAAGACAGCTGTTGAGACTATCAGTAAGGATGGTGAAATCTATTAAGTTTCCCGAGGACGCAATTGACAGTGTCAATTTAATAGCTGAAAAGAAAGAAAGGATAGACGACCAAATCAGGCGAAGGAAATCTAATTGGGTTGGCCACACCTTGCGACGCGAAAACGAAAATCTAGCCAAACAGGCTCTTGACTGGAATCCGCAAGGATCCCGTCGAGTCGGAAGACCTAGAACAATGTGGAGGAAAACCCTACTAGCAGAAGCCCCAACAACTGGGAGATCCTGGTCGGAGCTGGGAGCTGTCGCGCAAAACAGAGTCCGCTGGAGGGCAACTGTTTCCGCCCTATGTCCCATGAGGGATTAAAGGAGCGCAATGATGATGATGAATTTAATAGCTGAAATTTTAGCAGACAGGGTGGACATGGCCCAAAAGGATCGAAACATCCTGTCCTCTATTACATCACCAAAGTGGATCCATATTCCTGTGGTGTTATTTACTATGGACGCATCCGTTGCGATGATAAGGGAGTTCAGATGGAAAGAACCTCTCTTTTCTTTCATGCGAGCAGAAATTATCGTTTTTGATACTTGAGCTTTATTTCCCATACCTTGTAAGAAGGTAAGATTAAAGGATAAGATGTTGCACACCAATGTTTCTACCTCATCCAGATGGTGTAGCTCGAGGATTTCTTTGTATTTTGTTAAAACTTTTTCCATCTGAGAAATTGGAGACACTAGGTCCAAAATTGAAGTAAATTTCCTGTTGGATTTTAAAATTCTGGATAAGTCTTTGGTAACAATGATTTCTGCCCTTAGGTCCGTGGTGATTTCATGAGCAATAGCATAAATTATATGGTTAGGAGTAGAGTGCGTGAGGCCTAAACATTTCCTTAGGAATTTGTTTGTGATTGTACCGATACTTTTCTCAAGGGTCAAAGACTCTTGGAATGAGAGGGACCTTGCGTATTCTAGTTTTGATCTGATTAATGATCTGTATAATAGTGCGGTGCTAGCTAGCTCAAGATGAATATAATTCTCAGATTGGGGGCCTCGGTAGTCTAGGGGTAAGGCGCCTGACTACTATCCAAGAGGTCCCGGGTTCGAATCCCGGCCAGCCCCCACGGTCCTTCGCCTTTTCCACTTTCCCACCCCACATAACTTTCCTTCTTTCTTCTCCCCTGTTTACATTCCTGATTCCACCTGTCATAGCCTTCGCTAGTCCTTCCGCGCTCCACCAAGCGCATGTTATCGGTTGGCTGATGAGATTCAACTCGTTTGAGGAGGCATAACACTCCAGCGAGTTGTTTCTCAAATGCCCCGATGCCAGAGTCGCGAAATGGTTGGAAGTAGGTGGAATAAAATATCGCGACTAGGTTGTGGCAGCTCCTTCCTATTTCTCTCTCTCTCTCTTTCTATTCTCTATCTTCCGGCTAGAACTGCTGTTCGACATTCTATACGAAAAAATAGATTGTCGAACAGTACAAAGGGGCTTTCCCTAAGCCGCTAGTCTCTCACAAAAAAAAGATTACTATACATTTGGTTGTAGCATGCTTTTGAAATTGCGAGTGAACGTCCATCCAACGAATTTTAAGTCTCCGACACTTCACTACCATTGAGGAAGAGCTTTATCGGTTTGTATATGTCAAAAAACATTGCTTTTGATTTTTGAGTAAATTGTTAATTTTCAATCTTGGGCTATGGAGGCGAAATTGTTCAGCGCAAGTTGGAGTTTTTCCACCGTTGCGGTACTTTCACCAGGGGCGATAATGCAGAAATCGTCTGCGAAATGACGAAATGACACATCCCACATGCTTATCTCATGGCCGAATAAAGGTCGAACAGAATAAGACTGAGTGAGCTGCCTTGAGGGATACCCCCAGGTGCTTTTCAAGTCTCACCGTATAGCATCAGATTTATATTTTTGAAGAAGTTTCATTATCCAGTTGATATACAATAGTGGGATACCATAGAATAGAAGGGTGGTATAAAGTAGACCCAGGTCATATGCACTCTCTAAGTCTAGAATCAGCATTCTTAAAAATTTCTGCACTCTTTTCCTGTTTATAATTGTTGGCTGAATTGTGCTTAAACACGTGGAGGAAGATCTTCCCTTTCTATAGGCAAAGGAGTAGTTTGTTGGATTCAATCAAATTATTGATAAAGTTTTGATAAAGATGTTGATGAGTTTTATCGGAACGCATATGAGAGAAATTGGCAGTTTGACAGGGAAGATGGGGTTTTACCAAATTTTAAAAGGGGAGTGATTTTGATACTCCTCTGGGATTTAACCAGAAATGGAGGTATTTTTTAAGAAGAGGGCTAGAGCCTCCATGCCACTATCAGACAAGTTTTTTTTTTATCATTTCCAAGGTAATTCTGTCGTACCCTGGAGCTGATTTCCCTGTTTTTTGAAAAATTATTATAACCAAGAGATGAGACGGACAGAGAAGTACCCTATGTATAAGAAATTGTACGTCAAGCTAAGGACTGAGGGTTCTGAAGGAAGATGTCACAGGAAGTTAAGACCAATAACAGGTTGTGGAATTATTAATCATGATTAAGCGTGCACGACATATTCACCGCAATACACACTGGTTCAAACAGCTCGCTTCAACACACTGCAGTCCCGCTTCTCGTGTACATTTTAAATTTCAGGTTCTTTTATGTCCTCTTTTATCTTTAAAACTACACCTAGTAGTAGCATTGACACGTGACTTGAACAACGTGACGGATTGGTCGGATTTTCACAAATACATTTGTACTTTTGTTTTTCTAATTCGATTGCCAGATACTTTAAGGAATAATTACTTAAGTTGGTGACAAAACTTTTGATCTTTTAATATAATTAAAATAACTTCGAAATGTTTTCAAATTATGTTTTTTCAGTACTTATAATCTAGTAAACAACAAAGGGATAACACTACATATAATTCTGTAAAAGAAAATTGTCTTCCCAAGTTTAAGTAACTTTATTAAAGTTCTTTGTAATATGACTCTCAATGTAAAAGATAAAAATACTTACATTCCTTTAACTAGCTGTATTTTGTATATATGCTGATTGTGCGAGTTGGCTTGGCCAAGTGATATATTAACAGCCTTATCTACACTAGAAGCAATCTGATATTTGAGTCTGTCCGCAGATCCCAAATCAGAACTTTCATATGGTACATAAAAGTATGGGAAAACACCGTGAACGTGCATACATGTTTTCTCTCCATCTCTGTTGGCACCAAATATCCGTATAATAGGTACCTTTTAATTATCATTATATATGTATTAATTATATATTTCAATTATTTGTGAAATTGTTTACCGATTTTATTTCAGATCCACGAAATTCCGAGTAGCATGGATCTAATCCGACAACTGGCTTACAAGAATAGAAATCAGCAACAACTATTCTTATAGAAAATATGTCCTCATTTACGGGCATTTTTTTTTAAAACAATAGTTGCAATCGAGTCAGTTCAGCTTCCTGTTTCGGTTTAGTTTAATTTAATAATCTTTGTCCCAATTGCACTTTCTCCGACATGCATCTAATGTTTACTTGCAAAATCATGCAAACACATTTCTATTTAGCAAATTTCCATTAAATTCATATTAGTATCTAAATCACATTTCACGATAAGCAACAAAAATTTATAAAAATAGATTCAATCCGGTACTAAGATAAAATTTTGGCGCAAAATTTAGCACTTTGCAAGGACACAACGCACTTTCCTCCCGTTAGCTTAGGTTATCCATTTTCCACAATCACTGCACTTACACAAAGGAATACACATTAAATAAATTAACTATACACTTAACATTCGAACAAACAAAACAAATTAAAGACAAAATATCGGAATATATTTAAACTTGAGGAAACATTAAAAAAACTCGGAAAATATGCGGCATAACAAGCGAGCTCCCCGAATGGACGACAGTTTGTTTTTATATGCATTAAAAAAAATTAGGGATTTTTTCCGTTTATCTTCTTCTTTATGAATGACGTTCGTACAAAAGCATGGTACAGGAATTTAGTTATGGGTTTCAACACTTTATCTGGTGGAGGAAGTGAAATATACGAGGCATGTCCGTTATTTGTGAATTTATTTAACGATAACCTTGATTTGTTATTTATTTAGGTTAAAACAATGAAGGGTAAAACTACAGTATACCATGACCCACCTCCGATTTTGATGAAATTTTTACACAAAGTACAGTTAATTATGTACATTCCAATTGTGAAAAAAAAAAATGTCGCTCAAGTCCCGTTATCATGTAATTCCACTCTAAAGTACCGTTTTTTTCAATAATTGAACAGGTTATAACTCCTGTATTATTTCACCAATTTCGATGAAATTTACACACAACGTATATTTTGATGTGGACAATTTTTTGGTAAAAAAAAATTGGGGCTCGTGTACCGTTACCTTTTTATTTAACTTAAAAGTACTAAGTACTTTAGAATAAAAAAAGGTACATCAAAAAATCATTTTTTCCTACTTACAGACATTGCAGCGCTTTAAAAAAATATTTAATGACCATTAGGTTCATAATTAAAAACAAACATAACATATAATTGACACATTAAATAAAAACATATAATTGACATCCATATCTAATAATACAAATGACAGAAATAACCAATCGAGTTAGTGTGTACAGTTGTTAGTTTTGAAATATAGTTTGAAACCACATAAAGCGATAACCAAGTCGGTGTGTACATGCTATTAGCAAAAATTACCCACAAAGATACGACGCTCTCAAAATTTCCCATAAGCTCCCTTGCGAGTGAATATATCAATCGACAAGGTGCAAGCGAGACAAAATTCAATTTAAAAACAAAACAAAAATCGAAGAAAGAGAGGGTAAATAAAGAAATGTTATTTCACGAAGTGCGAAAGAGACGCACTGATTTCTCTTCTCCGCAATTTTTTGTGCCGTCTGGACTTTTATTTTGGTTGTGTGAATTCATGTACCATCTTCGTGTACTTCTCGCTCTGCATGTTTTTGTGTAGTTTGCCGTTGCTCCGCCCTCTCGCCATTCCGGAGCGCGTATATGAATAGAGAAGTTGATGGATTTTTCTATGTATTTTTACTTTCCTTTTTCTTCGCACAGAAAGGATTACATTGTCGTATCTTCCTGAGTAATTTTTGCTATTAGTCTCCACATTTTTAGCTGCTTTTTTTATCAAGTAGGCCCTTTTTTCAAGCTAAGTTTGTTGAAGAAAGAACCAGTGATATAAAACAAACAGAGAACTAAGCTAAGTTGGATTACAAACCAAACACCATTTAACAACAAACACAGTTCTTGCAATTTAATATCTCACACTATTAAATTATATTTATCGCTTTGTAATTCACTTTTCAATCATTACTGTTCGCTTTAGGTCACTTTCATCGCTTTTCAAATCTAACTGACTTCCAAATGGCGTTTCCACTACATTCATATATCCAAGCTTCCCCTTTATCTAACTTCTAGAACTTTCGCATTTTCTAGTTCGTAATCGAATATCCTTTCCTTTTTTTAATAGATTTAGAATCTAACAGATGGCGCATAGTGGATAAATCGTAAATTAAAAATGCCAGAGTTTTGTTGACTCCCAAATGTCCTCCTCGAGAATATCTGTTATTCTAGCACGAGGGACTAGCCCTGCATTCGATGAGAGGTACCATCAGCTGTTTCCCATTTGCGCTTCAATACTCCTTCGATATGCAATAAATCCTATTGGGCACAATAGCTCTTTAGGATTTCACTTCTCTCTGCGATGTCTTTCCATTTAGGCTTCTCCTCCAGTTCTTTCCATGCCTTGCGCATCTCGAATTCCCTGGTCCTCACATCCTATACTCGGCCCAACAGTCATTCTTTGACACTTTTCCTCGTTACGCCAATGATATTTAAAGCCTGGGCCGTATTTGGTTTCTCGAGTCGACATTGTCGTCTGGCGATAAATAAAAATTGGCATTTGGCGACACGATATCGTCTCTTTACGTGTCGATAAAGACGTTTGACGATTATTAAAAAGCTCAATTTATGCATACAATAAACTTTTAACAATTTCTATTTTAATTAAATATACGTGGCTTACTGCCTTGAAGTAATTCCACCCAATTTGATGGTTTTGTATGGCTGCGCTTAGCTGTCGATTTGGTCGTGAAACCAAATATGAAACTTAAAGAAAATCGAGAACCTTTTTTTGTCGAGTCGATCCATCGACTCGAGAAACCAAATACGGCCCCTGGTTCGCATGGTCACCGGGACAGTGCAGTATCCATTAGAATTCCCCTGTTGCGATGTTTCATCATTCCTTCTCCAATGTCCAATAGGATTCTGCGTGTTGTCATAAAGTCCAAACCTAGACTACACTTGTCTACTATGTCAACTACCAGGAACTAATGTCGAAAATCAATGTCGCCAGACAGATCTTGAAGCACCTGTATCCACGGTAATTTGTGCATTGTTCATCACCAACTTTCTCCTCGATTACAAGGCTGTTGTTGCTGCGCAGCAGTTGGGTAATATTGACGATGACATCTGGGGCTTCAATTTTCCCCACCAACTCCCCCTGGTCGCTTTTCTGTCGTTGTCCACATTTTCCACAACACGTTGAGCCACTCCTACTCCCTGGAGATTCCCTCTTTTGCTTTCGACATCTCCTTTGTAGATGGCCCGGCTCACCACAGTTTCAGCATCGTAGACTACGACGTACCTCCGAGCCGTTGATTCCATGGCAAATGCTCTCAGTCGTATTGATTCCCCTAAGGTGGACCTCCGCTGCCTCGTATGCCAGAGCATATGCCAAAACTTCGGCGGTAGCCCAGCCAATCTGGCTGCCATTTGCAGATCCCGCTCGGCGAACGAGTTAAGAAGCGCCTCTCTTGCTATCTCGGTAATGTAGTCTTGACAGAAGTTAGGATATGCCAAACGCGCTAGCCTCTCGATATCTGCCCAAAGTTGCTGCAATGTTTCTCTTGGCCTTTGAAGTCTATTCGTAACTAAATTCGGTAGACTGGTTGCATGTGTAGATCGCCGTAACGCATTTCCAATGCTTGCACCAAGGACCCGTAACTGTTGCGATGTTCTGCAGGCATCGACGATATTTCAGGGGCTGCGCCCCTTAGTGACAACATTAAGGCCATTGCTTTCTCTTCCTCGGTCCAGTAATTATCCACTGCTGCTTCGAATTGGATCTTGTAAATAGCCCACGGGGTTTGTCCGTCGAAAGTTAGAGGCTTCAGTTTCCTACCTTTGATAAATTCCTGAGTTGTTGGCGCTGTATGGGGGAGCTTTACCCTTTCTAGGTCAACACGGATCGTTTCCAGCTCAATTTTGAATTTTTCCAAATAATTCCTTACATTTTCCCTCATGGAAAATCCAGCCTTTTATCGAAAGAAAGTAACAGTCTTCGAACATGTACCTTTCAGGACCCTTCGCTTCGTTTACCATAGCTTCACGAAGTATCGCGGTTAAGGCATTTTTAGCTCCCACCGTTGAAAACGACCGTTTAATTAATTCTCTTTTTAAGTCCACAGTGCGTAATTCCATAGGGCGGAAACAGTTGTCCACCAGTGGACTCTGCTTTGTGCGAAAACTCTCAGCTCCGACCAGGATCTTCCAGTTGTTGCGGCCTCTGCTAGCAGGGTTCTCCTCCACGTTGTTCCAGGGGCCGTATTTGGTTTCTCGAGTCGATGAATCGACTCGACAAAAAAAGATTGTCGACATTCTCTAAGTTTTGTATTTGGTATCACGACTAAATCGACAGATAAGCGCGGCCATACAAAGCCATCAAATTGTGGTATTACTCCAAGGGCAGCAAACTACGTATATTTAATTAAAATATAAATTGTTATAAGTTTATTGCATGCATAAATTGAGCTTTTTAATAATAGTCAAACGTCTTTATCGACACGTAAAGAGACGTGTCGCCAAATGCCAATTTTTGTTTATCCACAGAAGACAATGTCGACTCGAGAAACCAAATACGGCCCCAGGTCTTGCGACTCGACGAGATCCTTGCGGTCAAGGGCCTGTTTGGCTACATTTTCGTCTTCGCGTCGCAAGTATAAAAGGGCCTTTCCTGAGACTCTTAGTCTTTCACAAAAAAAAAAAAAAGGTGTGGCCAACTATGTGGGATACACGAATCTACGAGTTAGTTTGTTGAGCGAAGGTGATACACGACTCAACACTCTGTTTAATAACAATGCGATTTTATAAGTGTGGGTGTGTATTCCAAATTATTTCCACCCACAATGGCTTGACAGTTACACATACATAAATATTTTTCATGCAACTGGAGGAATAATAGAAATCGTTTCTAGTTGCCCTCAATACCGCAAACTTCGCCCTTACCCTTCCCTTGACCCACGAACTGCGCAGAAAAAGCTCGTATTGATCAACATGTTGACCCATGTATCATCGCCCTATGCCATATATAGAGCATACTACAAACAAAAAAATTCGAAATAATTTTTAAATGTTAAATTATTTTCGCACTATGAACGATATAAAAAGCAACATGCCGGCCAGTAGTTCAATTATGGCCAGTATCGTCGGCAATTTTAATGCAGTTTGCACATCTTTGCTTTTGCATTAGTTTCATTAAAGCAAGCATGCGTTTGCACCGAGTTCATAAATGCAAACATGCGAAGCAAATGTGCGCAAGCTTTGCAAGTGTTTCGATAGCCCTGCGAACAAAAGCAGAAGAGAAGACACTTCAATGCAAATGTAATGTATCGGTTGACGGTTATAAAATGGTGTTCCACATTTCGATTTTTGTGAAATTGATACTCGAAATCGAAATTAGGTGTTCTAAATTAACGATTATAGTGAAATAGAAATTACAAATCGAAATTTGGTGTTCCACATTTCGATTAAATCGAAATTCACTCGAAATAAAACCGTTTCAGTTGTTGTTGGTGATTTGAAAGTGGAATAACAGGAGAAGCGCTGTGATTTATTTTAAAATGTGTGAATTTGCGAGAAATAATCCCGCAATAGCAAGAAGATATACAAAAAAAGACAAATTAATTGTTGAGGACCTTTGGAAAGAGTTAGCCCAAAAAGTTAATGCAGAGGGTTTTTTATGTTTTTTATTTAATAGTTTCTTTTGATATAATGAATTTTTTATTTTTTAAAAGACTGAATAAAGTATTTTTTAAATTTATATTTAACTTTTCTTATAACATATTTCGCTTCCAAACTATTAGCTATTTCACCTCTGACCCTAACAGCATCACTTCTCTGTTCTTCAACATTTTCTGGGTCGATAACTTCTATATCTGCATTTGTGGTGGATGTTATACTTCATAATCTAGTTTAAGATGCCTGCAGATATTATGAAATGTACTATTTGTACAGCTTATATTGCGCATATATAAATACTTCAAAAGGATTCGAGAAGATTATCTTTTTTAATTTTTTCCTTCCTTTGAAGCTCTATTTCTTCAATTACTGCAGCTATTAACACAAAATCCATTGTTTGGGGCACAACATTTTTTAATTTTTTTTAACTCGGACACAAACTATGCTCAAAATAATTAAAAATTTTAAGTGTCAACCAAATTATATATTTTCGAAAGTGATTTCGAACAAACGAAATTCACTCGGAATTCAGAACATCAATTTTGAAATCGAGTGAAATTGAATTCCGATTTCGATTGCATTTCACTCGATTTGTGGAACACCGCTGATTAATAGATTGCGGTAAACATGCATAATAAAAGAACATTAAAAATGACAATTAGCGCCATATTTATCTATGGCGAAAAAACTTCATTAATGCATACTTGCATGCATGCGCAAATGATTTTTCCGCAAGTGGATGTGGGTCCCGCTTGCGCAGTTTGTGCATGCAAGTATGGCTGCGTTCGGGAACGTCATTTGTAGGGCAGTGACGCAACTCATTCGTTCGGTATTGCAGTCAGGTGTTCGGAATCATCAAATTTGGAGCGCTTGCTTTTGTAAATCTAGTCACTTCTGCAAACTGCATCAGTCAATTTCGCAACCGACGCAGTTGATTGACGATCATTTGACAATACCGAAAGCAGCCTATGCATAACTGAAAGCATCCCATATTGATGGAAATAATATTGAATTTTGAGCAGTGTCGTTCAGAGAATACGATTTTGGCAGTTTCAAGAGAAATTCTCACAATATTGTAATAGAGAATATGGGCCCAGCTATTATTGCCGACCACACATTGCCGGAAAATGTTGCTCATTTACAGGCACCTTTACACTGTAAAATGTTTGTAAGTTTTGTTTTTGAACTATCGCCAAAATAATAAAAATCCTGGCTGTAATGTTGATTAGTAATGAAATTTAGAAATATAGATACAAGAATTCACTTTTACCAATGCTATCTAAAAAATAGAGTTATACGAGCATATAAAAAAAATCTTGGCCGTTAGTTAATAGTAATTAGAAATTAAGTAACTTCTTAAAAAAATTATATAAAATCTCTTATTATGATGAAAAAAATAAAGGTTAAAATTTTAATAAAAATACATCAAATTTTGTTTTTTTTTGTTTTTATCACTTATTTAAATCTTGATTGAAGAAGTTTCTTTTTATTTTCAATATTTCATGCATTCACTTTTAATTACACTGAAGGGGGGAGAGAAAAAATAAATAATTCATTTTTTCATGTTTTATATAAGTTTTTTTTATATATATATCATTTTTTTTTTTAAATAATTTACGTGCGCGTAGAAAGACCCATACATGTGCAGATTTGAAACATATTTTTTTTTATTATTTTTTTAGTCACTTAGTGTAAACTTTCATCTTATTTTTTTCTTGCTATTTATGTATTTCCATTTTCTTTTTTTATATTTTATTTATTTAATTGTTTTGTATATAATGTATTTTTTTTAATTTCGTATTAGTTTTTTTTGTATATTAGTTATTTGCATTTTTTTGTTTTATTTTCAAATATTCTTATGTGTATATAAACAACATTATGGCAAAAAAGATTGTAGATTGTTTTATTATTTATATAATTTATAAGTATATAAATTTCTATATACATATAATTTATTTTTTATTTTATTTTATTTTTTTTTAACAAACACAAATAAAAAAGCCCATTTGGAGATAAGTTTTTAAATAATAATAGTAATAATAATAATATAATAATAAATATTACATTTTTTTATTTTCTTCTTCTATATTTTTTGTGTATCAAATTGAAGTACAAATAACATTACTTGAACGTTTTTTTTTTAGATTTTTATATTTTAATTTATTTTTTTTATAAATATGCAATAATTATAAATTTAATAAAGGGTAGGAAAGAATTATTTTGTTTCAATTTTTTTTCTTTTTATTGTTAATATGTTCATATTTATTTAAGTATATTTTATTTTTAAGTCATTTTTATTTAAACTAGAAAATTACAACATTCAAACAACGTAGTTTAGCATGAAAAAATATGCTTTGTAAAGAACACATTAAGTTTTTTTTCATTCTTTTTAATAATTATAAACAAAAAAACGTTAATGTAAATCTGTATTTGTTGTGTTTTTTGTTTTTTAGTTTATTTTATTTTATTTAAGTACAGTGAAAAATTTTTGTGAGAAATTAACTTAAAAACAGGTTTTAAAGCAGGTATTTATTTTTAAATCGCATGTTTTTTTCTTTAATAATTATGAATTTGTTTTTGTAAGGGTCTTTTTTTTGTTAAATATATATAAAATGCAATAATTTGTCTTTTTTTAGCCTTAATTGTTTTGTTTTTTTTTCATATTACAATTCGGTTGTTTGTTTTAACAAGGGGAAAAATATTGGTAAGTTTTGTTATTTATTTGATTTTTTTAAAGAGTTTAAAGAATATTACAATGTTTCTTTCAAAAATGTTTGTTTTCAATAAAATTATTTTATATACGTTTTTTTTAAATTATTATTATTTATATTTTATATAAATCACACGCAAACTTTCTTCATATATATATAATAATAAAAAGCAAAGCCATATAATAAAAGTTGAGGTTTTTCAAAATGAACTTTTGTATTTTGTTTTGTGTGAATATTTAATTTTTTTTTTGATTTACGAATATAATAATAAGAAAAAATAAAAACGAAAAAAGACATTTAAAAAATGAAATGTTTAACAACAAATATAACATGGAGACAAATATACACGAAATATTTTTATATAATAATATATAATTATAACAAATTAAAAAAATATGAAACATTTATTTTGTCCTTTACAGTTTTACGTTCATATAAAAAAGAGATGAGAACAAACATTCAATGATTATTTACTTTTTTTATTTTTGTTATTTCATTATTATTATTATTTTCTTTTATTTTTTCATCATTTTTTTTTATATATTTATAGGTATGTTCCGTAAAAACTCTATTTTTATTTATAATTTGATAAAAACTATGTTACTTTCAACACATTCATTTTCTTTTATTTTTTTGTTTTTTTTTTTTAAATTTAATTATAATATATTTACTTACTAGAATAGTTTCATTTTTTTCTGTTTTTTTTTGTTATAGTTAAATTAGGAGTAAAGGCTTAATTTTATTACATTTAATTATATTAATAATTAATAATAATAATAATAATTTTTTAATCAACTTTCTTTTCGTAACTTTAAAAAGACTTAGGTAAGAAAACTTGTTTTTTATTTTTATTATTTTTTGTTTTAATGCATTTTGTTATTTTAAAATATGTTGAGATTTTTTTGTTGTTGTTGTTAGTTTTAATTAATAATAATCATAATCATAATAATAATAGATAAAAACCACATTTTCCTTTTTTTTGTTTTTGTGTTTTAATTTGAGGAGTGTGGATTCAAAGTCCGCTATTTGCCAGCCACTTACGAAGCAAATGGCGTACGGTGATTCTACACTCCTCATTTGTTTTTTAATCATTTTTATTTTGATTTATCATAATAATAATAATAAGGTAAAATATTTATAGTATAACAATATCAAAGTGCATTTTCTTTTTGTCCTTTATTATTAAAAATTTTTAATCTTCTTTTAAATAGATTTTTTCGACTCATACTTTCTTTTTTTATATTTTAAATTTAGTTAAGGTGCTCGTGAAGAATCAGAAAATTTTAAATCAATTTTATTTTTTTTTGTTTACTAAAAAAAGCTGATTAATATTTATTTGTCCATATTTATTATGTACTTAGCTCTTTCTTTTTTCAAATCCATATTTTTGAATGATTTATTTTATTGAATTTAATTATTAATAAATCTTTGTTTTGTTGATGTAATAATATAAAAGAAGAAATGGAATTACCTTTTTTTTCATTTTATTTTTTAAATATTGAGAAAATGATTTTAAAACTGAATAATATATAAATGTGTGATTTTTTTGCTTTATTTTTTATTTTTTTAAATCTATCATCAATGAGATACTTTTTTCTTTATAATTAAATTGCCTTAAAAAGCAGTCAACAATAATTTTTTTTTATTTGTCACTTGAAATAGTGATTCTCTTAAGGGTAAAATGTTTTTTTTTATTTTTTAATTTTATTTTTCAAGATTTTTTATTTATTTTTTTTTTTTTATTTTTTATTTCACGAAATTCTTTGTTAACTTAGATTTCAACCTCGAAAGGACGAAAATTATCTATAAACTAGAAATTCGAATAAAAACTAAACAAAATATAAAATATAATATAACAATCAATTAATATTAATATTAAAACAAAACACAAGCCACAGGTGCTGAAATTCGAGTTGTGTTTCGTGACAAGTCGTTTAAGTTGAAGTTAAGGGATATATTTCAGTCGAATTACAATTTTCAGCACAAGGGCCTATAGTAGAAGTGCCAAGTTAAGTTGAGACTACTGTGTTGAAAGTCGTAATACGACTAAAAAGTCACTTTCTTCAGGTCAAACGACTTGTCACCGACATACGACTCCACTTTCAGCACAGGGGTCACAAATTTATATATATTATATATAAATAAAAATTAGTAGTATTGTATGAAAAAAATAAACCGAATTTTAATTACAAAATAAATGCAAAATAAAAATTTTTAAATTTTAAAAGGAAAAAACAAACAAACTCACCACCCATTATTATTATTATTAAAAGTGAAAACAAAAGCAAACATTAATTAAAAATAATTGTAAATTTAAAAAAAATAAAAACAAAAACAAAGAAAAAAGAGAATTGTATGTTTTTTTAATAATAGTATATTTAATTAACAAAAAGATTTATATCCGGAAGAACAGAAGACATGGCATCATCATCGTCTATATATATAAATATATATCTATATATATTTATTTTTATTCACTTTATTTTTATTTAAAGCAAATATTTTAATTATCTATATGCTTACAGGTTACTCAAATTTATTTTTCACTTATTATTTTTTTGTTTATTCTCGGACAATATAAGATTTTCTCATTTTTTTTACTTTTATTTTACTGCTTTTAAAAAGAGTGAACAAATTTTTTTTTTAATATTTTTTATTTATTGACTAGAATCATCAGATCAGTTTTCATATTATTTATTAAAATATTAAAATTGTTTTTTATTTTCAAAGTTAAACTAAAAAAAAATTTTTTTTGTTTTTTTTATACAAATTAAAACAAAAGTAAATAAAAGATTTGAAATAAACAGAATATTATTTAACCTCTTTTTATTTATTATTTATTTTCTTAATTTGTAGTAAGCTATATAAAAATATGTGTTGAAAATATATTTGTGTAAAAACAAAAATTAAAAAACAAAAATAAGAAAAAAAAATTTAATTAAGTAAATTCAAACAAAAAAACAAAACTAAAATCTTGTATTTATTATTTAAAATATATATAAAAAAAACAGCATCGACAATCTTTTTTTTTTCATATTTTTTTTTTGTATTTTTTATTTATATCATTTTTTTTAATTTGATAGTTTTTGTTTGTAAACACTAGAATAATTTTTTTTTCCTTTTTATTTTTATTTTCTCATATAAAAACGAATAATAAATTAATTAATTTAGCGATAGATTGTAGAAAAAAAATATTATTATTTTTTTATTTATTTTTTTAATTTTTTTTTTTTAATTAATTTGAACTTAAACATCAACAACCATTTTCTTATGTATATCCGTGTTTCCGACCACCGAACAAAATTCATCAAAAGATATTTTTCCATCCTCATCTTTATCAGCAAAAACGATTGTTTTGTCTACAATTTGTTGGAGTTGTGTGTCTTTAAGATTATTTCCTACCATCATTTTCAGCACCTTTAAGAAGAAAAATTTATAAAAAGATGTATTTTTTTTTTGTTAATTTAACAATATTTTATTTGAATACTCTGTGCTATCATATTATCTTAGTTTACTCAGAAATATATATCGATATGATTGAAAATTTGATATTTAACAAATCATTATAGTTAGGATAGCTTCCTTCGTTGTGGAAGAAAACCTACCTCCCACCAATCTATTAGGCATGTGACAAGCATTTAGTGTATAACTACAGAGGTATTGCCATTTTTTCATCAACCAAAATTGGAAAAACTGTGGCCGTGTTCGTAAATGCAAGGTTTGTTTGCTTGCATGCAGGCAACCTTGCAATCGCTTGCTAGTCAGATTAGTCATTTGCGAATTATTCATGGTTGCTTAAATGAACGCATTTCACCATTTTTAAAAAGCTACTGTCTGCCCACTTGAATTTATTTGACAGTTCGTTTTTTTTCTTCGCGAATCCAAACTAGCAAGTACTTTGAAATACATGCATGGGTTGCTATCATTTGCAAATGTACTTGCATTTCAGAACGCTGGGCTTTTTTCAGTTGCAATACTGAACGATATGCTACATGCAAAATTTGAGCAACTTGCATTTACGAACACGGCCTTCAGCTTAAAATTCGCCCTCTAATCGACCCGCACCTAAATGAAAAATAATATGGCTTCAAAAAAAGGGTGTTCGACCATTTCAAACCCCATGACCCTAATCTCCAATGTACTCTATTGTATGGAAAGCGGTCATGAAATTGAATATGAGGCTCTGCCATTGAATTGATAAGATCACATCTCTACGGAAGAACACAGGTCATACGATTCCAAAGATTCCTTTCAAATGCAATAGAAGTAAGTTCGCCCTCTACAATTCAATATTTTCGTCTCCGACCTGCCTAAGAAATTAAGATAATAGCTCACATCTGTTTTACGCGGACGAGCTCAAAATATACAAATTTGCATTATGATAATATTACTGCCACAGCCAAAAAAATAAAAATTAGTGTGCCTAGGACTAAACAAGCTAGAGCGATGGCAAATATATCAATGGAGAGGGGAACGATGCCGAGAGAAGGGAAAGGGAATTTCAAGGTCGCAGGGTTACCACAATCGCGGCAATATAATCAGTCTCATTACTTAATTGTCACACCTCGTATAATATATAGTACATAATACATAGTGCATAGTACAAAGTGCATAATACATACTAGTATATAATATATAGTACATAATATATAGTAGAGAATACACAGTACATATTAGATAGTACAAAATGCATAATACCGCTTCTCATTCCCCTAATCTCAAATTTAAAAAAATCTCGAGTATTACAGGCGTAACCACAGCAATTCGGGCCGGTCGTGTGCAAGATTTTATTTGAGATTACTTATAAACGCTGAATTCGGTGTGTGCCAGAGTTCGCATATCCGCGTAAAATTTGTTGTGTAGGATTTAACCAGGCCCTTATTTACACACAGGTCGAAGGCAGGCCATGCCCTGAAAGTTTTCGCCTTGAGGCCAAGTATCACGACCCACTCACCGGCCGCCAATTGTATGCATCCTGTACAACTAAAAAAATCTTTACGTGTTTGGATATTTATCGTCAGTTTGTGCTAAACTAGTTGCGAAAACCTTTAGCACTTGCGATCGTACTTATTCGCGAGTGTGCACGGCGTGAGTCTGAAGCTGCCTCGAAGTTTTAGTTGAGGCCATGAACATTTCTGCACTTGAATTAACAACCTGTTATGCTAACCTGTCGTCTTCGCCTGTGTGTCTGTAGGAAATCATGACTTCACCTGCATTTCCGCGGCCTGGCAGGGGGATACCTGAAGTGTCATCCCTCAGTCAGACTAAGTAATCTGTGGCCTTCCTCGGGCCGTGCGACCGACCTGGGGCCAGTTCACGCAATTCGACGTCGACTGAAAACGACGCGTTAAACGTCGTTTTGGGTTCACGCAAGTCGACGTTTTATGATTGTCGTTTTAAAAGTGTCGTTAATCTTCTCGACGCCAAAGTTGGTGTCGAATTTTGCTTTTGGTATGTTAAAAAATTAGTTGTGGTACCAATTAACTGAAAAATTAAATTCAAACGGACCGAAGATAAGAAATTATAATGGATAGCAACAAGTATCACACATAAATAAAGAAAAAATTGACAATTGTATTACACATATTTTAGGCATGGCGAGGTTTTAAATATAACATCAAAAGAACATTAGTGACAAATAAGAATTCAATTGCTAAGACTGGCTGTGAATTTTATGAAGTTTTTCATATAACGCTACTAGAAGAAAGTGTTATATCAACAGTATGTTTAGAAGTGTCCCACATGCGAGATTATATGGACCTGAATCTGGCAGCAGAAATGCAGAATGTCCTTCCGCGATAAATAGACCATTACAAGAAATTGTCTCATGAATAAATGAATTCATTAGCTTATAAACAGTGGAAACAAAAATATTCCATCTAAGCCGATAGCACGCATTATTCTTGAAGAAAAATTGCAAGAGAAGAAATAAATTCACACAAAACTTCTTGCAGTTTTGAATAAGCGAAATGCAATAGAAAAAGATAAACTACGTGATAGTCGAAAATTAAAAAAATAAAACTGCAACAGGAAGAGTTTAGTTAGAAAAACCACATTGTACAAAAATAAATTCAGAGTTAAGTTTTTCAAATGTTATTATGAATTTGTTTATTTAATTAATTAATTGAAGTTTAATATTATGTGTAACTCTTCCTGCTTATGTACAATGTCAAAAGTAACAGTATTATTATAGCGGTTTGATGAGATTTTGCATACTTTTTGGGGTCAGTTATTTTGTGAAAACGACATTCGACACGTCGACTTACGTGAACCCAAATTCAACGTCGTTGAAACTAATGTCGTTTTCATAAAGCGTCGATGTCGACGTCGAGTGTCGAATTGCGTGAACTGGCCCCTGGTCTGAAAGGCAACTGGCTACCGTCCGACGGACTGTAATTAAATGAAGTCTTTAGTGGAAACATGTTTTACTTAATTTAACCTAGTTTTCTCTCAGTGTTTCATAACAAAAATACGTGATATTTGGATATTTGCCGAGACCTCCTTCACCCCCCCCCCCCCCCCCCGCCCATGAGATTGGGTGAGATTCGGCTCGACCCCCTCCGCCCTAAACGCCTCACGTAATTAATGGACGACCCTTAAGTAAAATACAAATGGCCAGTCGAATAGGCGAAACGAGTTTCATGTTGCCAAAAGCGATTAATCCAAGCTGCCCTGAATGGTTCACTTGGACAGAAACCTCAGGAAAATATCAACAATGCACAGCCACTAGGAATCACCACCCGGGCCCCATCCAAGACGGAAATAGTAACCACAATTCATGCAATGGCCAATGGTAAATCAGCTGCCATCCCGTCAGAATTGTTGAAAACCGATTCAAGCCTCATAGCAGATGCGCTACAACCAATTCTGCAAATAGCATGGAACACCTGTACCTTTCCGGAGGATTGGACGGAAGGTAAGTCAAAATACCAAAAAACGGGGACCTCGCAACATGCGACAACTGGAGGGACATCTGTTTATTATCTACTGTAGACAAAATTTTGTCCCATATATTACTATCTAGAATAAGAGAGGCAGTAGACTGAACGCTTAGAAGGCAACAGGCCGAATTCAGGAAAGCCCGCTCATGTATAGATCATATTAACACCTTGAGAGTAATAGTGGAGCAGTCTACTGAATTACGATCTCCCTTTACCTTGCTTTCGTAGACTATGAGAAAGCGTTCGACTCGGTTAACAGGAGCTTTATATGGCAGGCATTACGGCAACGTGGACTACTGCCTGATGAAATAATAGAAATGAGCCAAATTAAATTAATAAATTATAAATTATTAATAAATTAATAATAGAAAAGAGTCAAATTCCAAATGCAGAGTTCTCTATTATGGAAAATTATCCGACAGCTTTGAAGTGAACTCAGGAGTACGACAAGCATGCCTACTTTCGCCATTACTATTTCTTATAGTAAAAAACGACATCCTTGTCAGCGCTCTAGATAGTAGAACAGGTGGCATACAATGGCGTTTGCTAGACCGCCTTAAAGATCTCCACTACGCGGATGATATCTGTTTGCTGGCCCACAGACACCAGGACCTCAAAAACATGTTTAGCAATTTGGCAACAGAAAGTAGTCCAGCAGGCTTATGGCTAAATCCGACTAAAAACAAAGAAAGCAGGCTTAAGGCTAAATCCGACTAAAACTAAAGAAATGCGGATAAATGCAAACACCATTGAACGGACAGTGCTGAACAACCGTGACGTGGAACTGGTAAATAAATTCTGCTACCTCGGTAGCATTATTACCGAAATGGTGGGGCAGAAGAAGACGTCAGTTCCAGAATAAATAAAGCACGAGGCGCATATGCATGCCTGTCCCGCATATGGAGATCAACGGGGATCTCAACTAACACCAAATTGCGGCTGTTCAACTCCAACGTTAAGGCAGTCCTTTTGTACGGTTGCGAAACATGGAAAGTCACCCAATTCATCACAGGGCGCCTACAAGTCTTCATCAACAGATGCCTGCGTCGTATCCTAAAAATCCGCTGGCAAGATAGAATTTCAAACGAAGAACTATGGCGCCGTGCCGGCCAAGAAAGGATAGACGACCAAATCAGGCGAAGGAAATGGAATTGGGTTGGCCACACCTTGCGACGCGAAAACGAAAATCTAGCCAAACAGGCCCTTGACTGGAATCCGCAAGGTTCCCGTCGAGTAGGAAGACCTAGAACAACTTGGAGGAGAACCCTACTAGAAGAAGCCGCAACAACTGGGAGATCCTGGTCGGAGCTAAGAGCTGTCGCGCAAAACAGAGTCCCCTGGAGGGCAACTGTTTCCGCCCTATGTCCCATGAGGGATTAAAAAAGCTTAAAGAAGAAGTCGTTTGTTCAAGAATAAATAAAGCACGAGGTGCATATTCATGCCGGTTCCGCATATGGAGATCAACGGAGATCTCAACTAACACCAAATGGCGGCTGTTCAACTCCAACGTTAAGGCAGTTTTTTTGTACGTTTGCGAAAGTCACCCAATTCATCACAGGGCGCCTACAAGTTTTCAGATGCCTACGTGGTATCCTAAAAATCTGCGGCTAAGAAAGGATAGACGACCAAGCCAGGCGAAGGAAATGGAATTGGATTGGTCACACCTTGCTACGCGAAAACGAAAATCTAGCCTAGCAGGCCTTTGACTGGAATCGGGAGGAATCCCGTCGAGTCGGTTGACCTGAAACACCTACTAGCAGAGGCCACAACAACTGGGAGATCATGGTCAGAGCTGAGAGCTGTCGCGCAAAACAGAATCCGCTGGAGGGCAACTGTTTGCGCCCTATGTCCCATGAGGGTTTAAAGGAGCATAAAGAAAGAAGTACTATAAATTATTATCAGAATCTCCTCCAACAGAATTCCTAGGTCTGAAATGTAACCGCAAAAAGAAACTCCGCTAACTTGGAAGCCGGAATAAGTTAAGAAACTCAAATACTACATACGTGACAAAATCATTTAGTATCCTTTTCAACAAACAACGGTTCATATCTTTTACTATACGAAAAAGTAAAAATATCATTTTTAATAAAATATGACTGACTGAAGAAAAATAAAATATCTTGACAAAAATGAAGTTTTTCATGACATTTTTAAGCTGAGCTATGTACTGCATACGTCTGCTAAAGCTAAAATTATCGATTTTTGGGAAAGAAAATAGCTAAACCCGAAAAAATAATCATGGTTTTATCTAGTCATATCCAGAATATATTTTATATATATTTTTTCAAATATTCAAATGATTAATTTATTTTTAGGCCATTCATTATAGATTAACACAATTGTTCGAAAATTGTAATTTGTTGTAGCGTCAAGAAACAGAACAAAATATTCCAAAAAAATGGCTAAGAAATGTACATAATTTGTGTGGCCAAAGGCAAAATTAACCATGGACGGCCAATTAATGAAAATTTTTCTAATTTATAAATTTTTATAACTGTCCGTCAAGGCTAATAGTCGATAAATCAAGTAGAAAACAACAATATGTATTTCAGTCACAGTAACTTCCGAAAATTATTAAAGAATTCTATAAATAATTAGAGAGAAAAAAATTTATAAAACCGGAAACATACAGCACATATACTAGCGAAATATTCTAAATGTAGTAAGGTATTTTGTTTATGTATAGAAGCATTTTTTATAAATTTAATTCAATTTTTTACTTTTCCGATATTTTTAGGTAAATTTTTTCGTTTTCCATTTTGTTATCTTTAGTGTAATAAAAAAAATATAAAAAAAAACGATTTAAAAATCAAAAGAAGCCAAAGATTTTCATGTATGAATTTAGCGCATAGAAAAATTGTTTACATTATATAAAATCTTAAGTGACACTTTTATAAGTAATTAAATTTACGATTTAGAAATTTCGAAATATATAAAAATTGTACAATTCATTTTAGAAATTCATCATCATAGAATGCGATCAAACAGCGTTCTTTTGCTTGCTCTTTGGCATTATATGTATGTACGTCGTTGGCATTATGTCAACAATGTTGATTATGCACTCAAAGCATTTTTTCTTTGTACAATGAGAATATGAATAAAAGAAATTTAAAGCTAATTGGACAATGTTGCACAAAATGTACTAAAAGAAAAATATAAAAACATGAATATATATTACCTGAAACAGTTCACCATTTGATATGTAACCATCATTATCCATGTCATAGATGCGAAACGCGAAACGTAATTTAGATAGTTTATCACCTTTAACACTAAATTGTGAAACGCCTTGAATAAACTCCTTAAAATCTACTTCACCATTTCCATCTGCATCAAATATATCGATAACACGTTGTACCAATGGATTTTGTTGAAGCTCTGGTAGTGACATAAATTCATCAACACTTAATGCACCCGAGTTATCGAGATCAAGTTTGCGAAAACGTTTTCCAAGACGTCGAATTTCATCCGCGTCAACTGTAATATTAAAAAAAAAGGATTATTATATAATAATTAAAGATATATTTATATTATTCTAGTAAATTATGTAATTGAATGCGATAAATGCAGTAGGCATTATACATAGTAGCAACGGCATCAGGGACATTTGTTGGTGCCGGTACATCAAAGAGATATATCCTTAGTAACGCCATATGCGATCTCAGGTCTACCCGATCTAAGATCTTCTCATATGATACCGAATCCTACCTCAACCTCCACGAAGATGTTGACTTTACATATCGGGTGACCCCTTGTCTATACAAGAGTAACAGACTGAGGAGGGTGAAAGCCGAGTGTTTCGCGCCTCAAAACGAAGCAAATACCGGACTGCTCCTCCAGGTTGGGGGGGGGGGGGGGTTGGGCGCCAGGCTAACAACCTTCCATCTAGAAAACCACCCGCCAGCAATCCTCAAGGCAGGCCTCGGACAGGGCGGACTCAAAGGCAACGACAACGGAATATGGAATTCGATCTTGGAACATGGAACGTCAGGACGCTTAACAGAACGGACGCTCTGCGTTCGCTTTTATTAGTATTACAGCCCTTCAAGAAACCAAATGGACCCATAGTGGTATAATGGATATAAAAACCGACGCGGTACTCTCCAGTGGATCACAGAATGGAAGAAGAAAGTTCGGAGTAGCCTTTATCATAGAGAAGGAAATGAAATCACTGATTCTGGACTTCAAGCCAGTAAGCAATAGAATATGCACGCTTCGCATTAAAAGGGGTCATCCATAAATTACGTGAGGTGATTTTTGGGATTTTTCTACCCCCCCTCCCCCCTTGGTGAGATTTCGTGAGATTTGGCTTGACCCCCTCCCTCCCCCCCTAATCTCACGTGAGATTTTTCAAATTTTAAAAAAATCTAGTATTTACACTAAAAATACGTATTTACGGTCGTAACCACAGCAAAGTGGGTCTTTTCTTAGAATATAGAACTGCAGGAAAGGCCCTCGAATTTAAAATCCTTGTTCGTAACCGTAGTGAAATCCGATTAAAATTCGGAGTGAAAGGCGTGTAAAAAGTTCATCTGAGCGGAAGGGGGGTGTTGGGAGCAAGATTTTATTTGAGATAACTGATAATTTGGACGCCTTGCCCTCCTCTATTCCACTCACTTTTCCGTTTGTAGTGGACACACAAGTAGTTCTAAATTCTAAGGGCCTTTTTGCGGGTTCGTGTTACTTGGCTCGTACTCTGCAGCATTTGACGAGACACACGTTTGACAAACGACAACCAATTTTTGTGTAGGATTTACCCCTATCTTAAGGCCCCAATTTACACACAGGTCGCCAGCAGGCCGTGGCCTGAAAGTTTCCGCCTTGAGGCCAAGTATCCCTAAACACTCACTGGCCGCCAACTGTATGGGGTAGGGATGAGCAAGACTTTTCTTGCAATTCTTCCTTTTATTGTACATTAAGCAAGACCAAAGCAGGAACAAGATAAGACAGGACAAAATAAGACTACATTGCTCATCACTAAATGCCTAAAGTCTTGCAGTGGTAAGCAAAAAGCCTTCGAAAGTCTTGCTAAAAGTCTTGCAAAAAGTCTTGCAGTCTTGTCTTTGTCCTGCTGAATTGTCTTTGTCCTGCAAGACAAGACGTTTTGCTCATTACTGGAAAACTTTTGCCCCTTAATGATGAGCAAAAAGCCTTGCTATCCTGATCTTGCAGTCTTGACTTATCCTTGTCTTGTCTTGGTATTTCTTGGTCTTGCTAAATGTGCAATACTAGTCTTGCTCATCACTAGTATGGGGCCTGCAGTTCAAGAAAGCTGACGAAACTCGCATTTATCGTCAGTTCGGGCCTGAAGATCTGAACTTCTATTCACTAAGAATTCACACCGTATGCACTCGGAACGGAAAGCAAGGCGCGAGCTAGTCGTGAAAACCATCCACCATCGCGTTTGCGCTTTTTTGCTCTTTTGTGTTCACGGCGTGAGGCTCGAAGCTTTCGTTGGGGCCATGAGCATTTTTGCACTTGAATTAATAACCTGATATGCTAAGAAGTCGTTTTCGCCTGTGTGTGTAGGGAATCAGGACTTTACCTACATGCCACGGCCTGTCAGACTCATCCCTCAGTTAGACTGAGTCAAGCTTAGTCGTGCCGGCCGGCCTGTAAGTCAATGGGGGTCTTTAGTGAAGAAACACGTTTTACTTAATTTAACCCAATTTTCACGCAATTTTACACCGTGTGTTTTAAAAAAAAATACGTGAGATTTGCCGAGACCCCCCCTCTCCCCCAGGTGAGATTTGGTGAGATTCGGCTCGACCCCCTCCCCCCCCTAAACGCCTCACGTAATTAATGGACGACCCCAAACAAGGCTACATAATATTAATCTTATAAACGTAGACCGAAGAGAAGACGGACGAGAAGAATTATTGATTATTGCCTCTATGATTTTGGAGAGCAGAAATAATTGCTTTTGGGACGGTACGGTAACGACCCCTTAGTTGGTTTCACCTTTTTTTGGGTTTAGCTGAACATGGGCTAGTTTTCAAGTTGTTTCCAAGTTGAGGCACATTTTTGAAGTACCTTAGGTGAGATTTTTTCGGGGCCAGTGGATTTGTTGACGTCGAGTTCTTTGAGGCACCTGTATATCTCGCGAGTCCTGAAGTGAACCCCGCCAATGAGTGGGTTGTATTCTCAAGAATGGGGGTGACATAGCAAAATCGGGTAAAGAAGAATTTGCGGCGAACAGAGGTGCTAATAAGTCGGCCATGCTTTCTGTTATCACTTACTTGCTGTGAATAAAAGGACGTGTTGAGGAGGAAATAAAATTCTTCTTGATGGCAGTTACCAAGGGCCAGAAGTTTTGATTGCCTGTATTGGAGTTAATCTTACTTCTTAATCTATCATTTGATGGAATCATCTGATGATGGAATTACAGTAGTTTCTCAAATTGATGTAATCACGACTAGTGGTGGGCAAAATGGCTCTTTTCAGTGAACTGGTTCTTTTGGCTCCGCTCACTAAAAGGAACGTTCATTCGGTTCATTGGCCTTAAATAAGGGGAAACCGTCAAAACGTGGAGTGCCCTAAAATACAACTACAAAGAAACACATACATTTCAATAAAATATTAAACATAATTTTTGCTACTGATAAGATATAATGAATTTCTTTTAAAATCAAACTTCCATCTCGAACTAATTTATTTTCCTTAAGATATCCTATTTTTATTCAAATAAATTTAAAACAATCCTATTTCCGATAAATTCCCCTTTTCATTAAATTTTATATAATCGTCCTACACTCTAATAATATTGAAATTTGTATAATATGTCTAATTGGAACTCTACCTAAATCTTAAATGCTCCTCAAAAACTTTCTTAACTCTCATCTACATATTTAAAATGTCTATTTCCAATTAGAATTGCTTAGAGAGAAGCTTCAACTTTCTCTCACATCTTGGATATATCATCAATACACCAAAAACAAGCCTTCTGAGAAACATAACTCACCCCTGATGAATGCATTGTGATTCATTCATTCGCTCTTTTTTCAGATCATTTAAGTTCAGGTCATTTCATTCGAGACCCGTATATTTGGTTCTTTTCGTTCATGGTTCATAACACAGTTCAGTTTTACTGAACCAGTGCAGTACCATTGAACGAAAGAACGGAACATGTACTAGTTAGTGAACCAGTTCATTTGGCTCAGTACACTGTTCCGTTCAGAACGAAAGGATCATTTACGAACTACAAAGAACTACACGAGGAAGTGGCTCGTTAGGCGAACGTCTGTATGATCTATAGGCGGCTTCTTTAGCTTTGATTGCGTTCATACATTCCCATTGAACCATCTGTTCGGCCTAGGCTTCACAGATTCGGTAGAGTGAGGGATGAACAAGCTCTTACCCGCACGTAAAATTTTTGGGACACAGAGGGCGGCATAGTTCGCACTGGCATTACGGAAACACAAATCCCAGTCAGTGCCTTCCAAAAAGCGAATAAGACCCAACCAGTTGGTTTTCCCATAGTGCCACACAGTTATTATAGGAGCTGTGGTTGTTGTGGTCGAGGATGGATATTGGAAATAAGCGCTAATTAGTTTGTGGTCCGAGTTGCCAAGGGGTGAGCTAACCTTGACGGAGTACCGGGTCGGATGAGAGGTAAGAAATAGATCAAGGAAATGGGCACCTTGACCTGGAATATCAGGGACTCTAGTAGGACATTTAACAATTACGTCACTCTTCAAACCATTCTCAACATCCATATAGAAATATTTCAGAATAGAAATGTACAATATTCTTTTCCCTCTTCACCTAACTTTTAACAAGTCCCAAGTCAACTTGGATTGCAGTTCAAGGTTGGCTTTTTTAAAGTTAAAGGTAAAAGTTGACTCCTCCGGGATTGGCTTATTGTTAAAGGCAGAGCAATAGCTCAGTAGGAGAGGAGGGTGATAACTATCGACAGGCGACAAGACAATTGAGTTAGGCTCAACATTCATGTTGTCTGAGTCGGAAAAGAATACAAGATTTAACCGTTTTCCTAAAATATTATTAACACCGCTCATTTGGTACAAACCGCATGAAAATAAGGAAATCAGAAAGCTTGATTCCCTAGAATTAAGGTTGTTTTCAGGAAGGTAGTTATCGTCATCATCGCACGATACCCATTTAACATTGGGTAAGTTAAAATCGCCTACAAGTAGGAGTTCATCTTTGGAATCTATCATATCTTGGATATGATTTGTGCAAGTGATCAGAGTATCATAGAGGTCAAGGGTGCTGCTGGTGGGATGTAACAGCAATTTAAAAATAAGTTGTAGTAGAATTTAAGAGCGAGGTGCTCTAAGTTAAGCAACAGTTGGGATGTAACAGCAATTTAAAAATAAGTTGTAGTAGAATTTAAGAGCGAGGTGCTCTAAGTTAAGCAACAGTTGAGAAGATTACTACAGGCCACGATCCTCTGATGAGATATGAAAAGAATAGAATCGAAACAGAATCGAGTTAAAACGGAATTCCCGATAGGGCTGTATATCGATCACTCCGAAAAACTTGGTATTGAAATGTTCGGCATTAAGAATCCCACTGTGTAACCATGTTTCAGTAAAAGCGATTATATCGAAATCACTGGCCTAAGCCGACAGAAACACATCTAGGGTTTTGAATCTGATTCCCCTCACGTTTTGGTAATAGATTGAAAGCGTCAAGTTTTTTGAAACTTGTAGTGCCAGAAATACCCTACGCACGCGTGCGGAAAACGAAACACTTTGAAAAGGCACCAAGGGGCAGAACGTGGGGTCTAAAAGCTTTTCAGCGGTATTGGGCGGTGCAGTCAGACCGAAAGACGCAACCGGTTTGGAAAATTGCTGATCTTCCTGCTGGAGACTGGAGCAGGTTTAATACATTTTCCCCGTAGGTATTCTTTAATTGCATCGCACGTAGTTTCAGGGGAGCAACGCGAAATGAAAATATTTCGCGGTCTGGGTAACGTTATCAGATTGGCGCAGGTTACCGAAGACTCAGTATCCCCAGTGTCCGATGGTTCAACGATACTAACAGATGAGGTTGATTCCGTATCCGGTTCTGGGATATAGTTTGAGGCCATTGGGAGTGAGGGGGCGCAGATAGACGAACTAGTAAAGGAGTTCGCAGTGACTTTACGACTGCGTTTGGGTTTACCTTGCTTCCTAGGGGTTTTTGAGTGGTCAAGAGCAGGACTGAAGGCAGCCTCCACAGAAGGGCCCTTTTCAACTATTATGGGGGGTCATTCCGGGCTGTGAAGTTTAGAGTAGCTGCATCATCCTCCGTTAGACAATCAGACGTGGGGCAGGGTGTAGAAAAAAAGCTGTCCCCTACCTGCGGGGCGACATCAAATACTGCCGCCGCAGAGGGGGAGTTTATTCATCACGGAAGCTTTCAAATTTTAGCCATAGAGAACTCAGGGCATTGTGATTTTGCACCACCGCTATTGTCTGCGATTCACTATCAGCCCGAACACGCTTCGTACTCCTTTTAATGTCATCTAATATAGGATGAAGAGGGAGTTAACAGAGTAGAATGAAGGTTTGCCATCTCCGCAAATAATCAGGTCTGATGATGACAGAGAATAACATAAACGGAGACTAGGTCGCCATAGGGCAAGTTCTGCACATAATGCCAAATGTCCCGGGAACGTCAAAATCTATGCGCAGGAGAGGACATAAGAATATAATTGTCTAGATGTTTGTTGCGCACTTAGTACAAAATTTTTGTTTATGTACCCAAAATCATGGGTTGCAGATTTGTCCTTTTTTTCATTATACCTTTTTCCTATCGCGGACTGGCACGCGGGCTTTCGCTAGTATAAATGGAATATAATTTATCATCATAATCAATCTTGTATATTATATCTCGTACTGATTAATTTGGAGCCTTAAACTCAATATAAGTATCGCTTAATATCTTCTTACATATTTAAATTTGTATGACAAAATTGCCTTTATAAAAACTCATCTATACTAAATCCACTTCTTTCATATCAGATTATTATTTAATAGTTTGAGGAGGATTAAACAAAGTAGAAAACGAGTTTTTTTTAAACTATAAAATATGTATCACAATTTTCGTTACATCAGAAAAAATTGGGAGAATTAATTTGTTTAGAAATCGAAGTTTATTTATGTATTATTCAACAAAATTTCCATAACAAACAAATTTTTAGTAAAGCTCTAAATGAAAGAAGAAATCGGCATTTTTTTTACAGCTTATTTAAGATTTTAATGCCCAACTGTTTACACTTTGATTATGAGAGAGAGCACAGCTATCTAGAATCCACACTCAAGGTCATTTAGTAACCAAGCATTTTACAACTTTATCTACGTGAAAATATTAGTTTAGCAATTATTACGGTGGAATGAAGAGGTTTATGCAATGAATTATGCTTTTCTGCCGTAAGGATAAACGAAAATGATAAAAATGAAATTATTTTTCATAATTTTATTTTTCCACCCTAAATAGCATTTATATAAATAACCTAGTGTTCATGTATGTACTGAATTTAAAATAAACTGATTATGATTGGACAAGCCGTCAATCAGTTGGAAAAAAATAAGTGATCTTATCGTATTCTTCCCCGCAGATGTGTCAACTTTTAAATAAATAGTAAAAAAGTTAAGTTTATCTGAAAACAAATACTGAACTGCCATTGAAGTTTCAAGCTTGCTAATTTAAGAACTGTGTGATACTCGCTGGCACATCTTGTAATCATATTCCCGAATTATCGTGCAGTAGAAACATTAAAGCGCGATTATCTCATCAGCAAGGCAGAGTTTGCTCTTCTTTTAAAAAAAATCGAAGAAAGATAATTTTTATTCAAGAATGCAAATTAAAAAAATTTTTTAAACAATCTTCAGGTTTTAGTAATTTTGATTTTTTTTGTGAGAGCGAGCGCGTTCAACACAAAATCGTTTATAATTTATTCAAACTCTGCGGATTTTTTCTTCTTTAAATATGTTAAATTTAGGTGATTCTTTGTGTGCTCCGTCCTGAAAACATTCTCCGCGCGAACTCAGGAAAAAAGCATTTTAAATTTGTAAACAAATTTTTTTATTGAAAAATACACCTCCAACGGACCGAGTCTAGTATTTATAGCGAACAGTATAAATTGTCATTAGCCCGCTATATACTAATACACAAATGGAGCCCCAGCGACTAATATCTAGCGCGAAAATAATTAGTACATATTGTGTGCTATACAGTCAAAAAAGTTTTGCTATTTCTTTTCGCTCCGTTTTTTTCTTTTAAAATAATAAACACAGGAATAGCGACGACAATTAAGGCTGCTTGAAGATGGAAAAAATTATATATATTCTAAAAAATATAATGAATATTGGTTTCGACAATTAAGGGAAACGAAAGTCGAATAATGTAAACACCTGTATGAGATGATCTAAAAATAAATCATATTGTAACAGGTGGGTTCTCATCTCTTTGATGTTTGCCTAGAACTTAAGCAGCGTGTTATCTGTCCTTTACAATGGGACTAATATTAAACAATCGTTTTATAATCTTACGGCATGTAGAGCCACATTCCAAATTTTAATGATAATCAACAATCTTTTTTTTTGGGCGTATGAATGACGAAAGTTCCGCATTGCTGTTACTGGTACAATATATACCATTTGCACAACAACGAAAAATATTTAACACACATTTTAAGTGTTATAAGGAACAAAATCCAAAATACTTGGTAATCTATTCCTCCATTAAAAATTTCGGGGTAGAAAAAAAACTGTGTGAAATACTTTTAATCCCGTAATATAAAAATACTTAAAATGCAGAAATACTTACAGTTGGAGCACATCTCCATGGGCAAGGACGTTTCATTACCCTGAAATTTAAAGAAAAATTTATCAATTTCGAAATTCTTCATGCATAAACATTAATAAATGCTTTTAATTATAAAATTTTCATTTATATTTCCACTGTAAAAAAAAAATTTCATATCCAAATGTGACATTTCGCGAGTTGCCATTGAATTTTTTTTTCTTCTCTTCTCTCATCGCACATACTACGATAGTGGGAAAACTTTACAGTGAAAATTTTTTACTTCACTTGCGTTTTAATTACCATTTTGATTTAATTTTCTATTATACTTTCTACAATAATTTATACACAATCACTATTTTCTAGTTCATTTGATTTTTTAGTGTCAAATTAAATAATTCATAGGGGAGCCCACAAATACGATGTTCGATACACAAACTAATCGACAAATGGCTGACGGAGGACTGCCATAGGGGATTATTAAATGAACTGCATTATCTATGTTGTTACCAACAACAAAAAATATATTATATATCGGCCAGTTCTTCCGTTTTATATAATTCAAAACTGATTTAAAAATTTGTTAAAAATAATGTTAATTCAATTAAGTTTTTTTAACGGATAAAAAATGAGCAAATTAGTTTCTATTATTTGTTTACATATAGTACAGGTAAAATAGTAAAAATAGCGTAAATGAGTGGGTACACGCCTAAAATTGGTACAGAACTTCCTTTTAGGGTTCTTAATAAGGAGTTATAAAGTCTACCGATTTTCTACCCATGGGACCCTCCCTTTTTAGGAGATTTTAGGGTCAAAATATCGGTTTTTTGCAAATACATCTTAAACCGTAAGTCCTATCCTAAAGTAATGTTCACAAAGTTTGTAGATCATGCGATACTCTACAGAAAAAGTTCTCTACATTTTCTTGTACGAATTGCCATTCATGAGATATCATAGTTTTAAAAATGGGGCAACGGGGGTTTATGAAAATACAATGATTTTTTTAAAATTTACTTAGAGTTGAGTAACTCTTAGACTAATTATCGTAAAGCAATATTCTTAAATGCATCTTTTAGATAAATGTGTATTCTTTTAGTAAGGGCCTGTGTGAATTGGGACTAAATTGATGACTAAACTAAATTTTGCAGCTTTTGTCGTTAATGTAGGGAATTGCTGTGTGAATTCATTTGATGACTAAATTCAATTGACAATGGGCCTTTCCACACTAGTATTCTGTATGCAGTATTCAAACTGGATTGACAACAACCGCGATTTCCACACCTGTATTCTTGCAGCGGCGTAACCATTCATATTCCGATTAAGTACTTGATTGTGTGCGTGTGCTTCATTTCGAATTTAGTGCTTGAAAATTTCTGACCCCCCCACCCCCCAACTGTGTCTCTATTGGTGTTAGTGAATTGAAGCCCGAGAAATAGGTTTGAAATGTGCTGCACATTTCTCTCCAAGTTCATCACTTTTTGTAGAGAATTCTCCTTGATTCTCTTACCCCCTTCCTAAAAAACCCGTTTGCATACTGAATACAGAATACTAGTGTGGAAAGGCCCAAATAGCGTTTACTTTTATAATTTATAGTATATGTTTTGTAATACAGTAAGCAACTAAATTTATGGATGCAGAAGATATCATTATTGACAACAGCCTATTAGTTCTTCACCTTATTTTCCATTGTATTGAACTATTTTGAATCAAATTCAACATCAATTTAGTCAACTGTCAAAAATTTAGTCTACTCGCCAAAAGACTAAATACTGTATTATCGACACTAAATTTTAGTCATCGAATTCACACAGGCCCTTTAGTATAAAAATCGAAAACTTGGGTGACTCCGTTTAGAAGATACATATATAGGTTCAAAGCATCAAGCTCTGTGCCAATTTTCAGCATGTACCGGCTTAATTTACCTGTACTAATATTAAATTTATGAGGTAGTATTAATGTTTCTGCTAGGCTATGAGGTAGATTACACGATCCAACATTTATTTCATCCTTCACATCACCCAAAAATCGGTTTCTATGGACAGGTATGTTACTCACTTAAAAATTTTCGTCCACTGGTGTTACAATATAAAAATATTTTTCTCATATCTGGCAGGATGCTTTTAAACTATACTATAGGTTTTAAGGCCCAGTTACATAGTAGCTTTGCGTAGCTGCTTTTAAAATTAAAACTATGTAATTAAATGGGGCCTTCTACATTGCAACGCAAAGCAGCACAATATAGTTTTTGAAAAAATTGTGTCGTTTCCCTAGAATTTCTTGTCATAAGCCCATCGGCATACAAACACAAACGTTGTAAAGTGTGGCGTGACTGGGAATACGGAATTCAAGTAAATCTTCATGAGTAGAATCGAGAGAAAATATCTCAATGAGACCTTTTTACTCGTTCAAAAGTACTCAATTCCCTGAGAATCGCCTTAGTTTAATGCTTAGTTACTTTCTGCCTGGGACAGACTATAAATACTTAGGTAGCTTACATGGGATATAAAAACAAACCTATGAAGGCCAGCCTAAATCCCATACCCAAAGTGGTATCGCAAATTGGATCTCTTATCGCACATTTACATCCCAAACGCAAAGTGGAAGCTTTCGTGCAACAGAGAGAAAAGCATACAAATTTCTGTGTGAGAAAAGAGTTCCAGAGCAGCGTTTTCACTTTGCGTTTAGGATGTAAACTTTCCTTCCTTCTTTGTTGTATGAGCCTGAATTCTAAGCTGACGCAAATTTCATTCGAAGTTTAGAGCTGATTCGCAGTATGGATCATGTCAGAGCAATGTCGTGGTTATCATGATGACAGACAACAGGATAGGCACAAACTTAAAAAATAAAACTACAGGAAAGGCCTTCGCCGTATTTTAGTGTTGTGAAAGTCTTGTTGTGTGAATGCCCAGGCTTTGGTAGCTGTTTGTTCCCTACAAGCGGAAAAAGCGAGTTTAATAAAGGATGGGCAAGAGAGAGTTAAAATTATCAGTTATCTAAAATAAAATTTTGCCAACAATAATGAACTTTTTATACGTCGTCATTCCGAATTTTAATCAGCAGATCACATGTTGAGTGGTATTTCATCGTAGGTCCAGGATTGTTGTCTAAAGCGTCAGGATTTGATCCGTCTATTTCAAAGGATGCTAATAGAAGCGGCGGTATTTCATTGTTAGCTGCAGGATTGTGTTCTCCAGTGACAGGGTGTGGTCTGTCCGTTACAAAAGATGGTGCAACATTTCTTGGAATAGATTACGATTGAATGGATAAACATCAATTTTGCAAAAACCAGCCAGAATGTTCGTTTTTGTGAAAGCCAGAGGCATAGCTGTTTTGATAATATCAGGTATATCGTAAATTGTTATTGTTTTTCCCGGGTGAATCCGCATTCATCCATCAAAGGCAGTATTTATACCTTTTTTTAAAGGTCCGAAGACATCGATCCAAAGGCTGCAGTTTGTGAGAACAGAGTGGATGATTCCATTTTCTTTACGAAAACCCAATATATTAATGTGGATATGCGAGGAATGGTTATCCAACAGTCGAAAGACATTAAGCGAGGAAGAAGCTTACATTTTTTTTAAATGTTCGAGAAAACACTAGAAAAGACGAAGGATTTGCAGTCCCAACCGATCCGGTATTTAACATTTTTTAAGTTTAGGGGCCTCCACCAGCAAGTTGCTCAGGACCTTCAAAAGTCTTAACTATAGTGCGGCCCTGTTAATGCACGATTTTTTATCCAGTCGAATAAAGGTACACCCCGTCCTGGGCAAAGTACCGTAAGCTATACGTGGCATATTTGTTTGATATAGAACAGTAAAAGGTAAAGAGAAATCAGACAAGTCTGTTATCTACTATTAAATATTTTTTTTACAATTATCATTTTAACGGAATGAGTATATAAATTTTTTCCTGTGTTGGTTCTTCTAGTGCAAAATGTATACGTATTTTTTTAATTATTTAAATATAAAAACAACATTTAAAAATATTTAAAAAAAAAAAATCATACCCTATTCATGTGGAATTAAATTTGTTTTCTTTTTTTTAATGCAAAATTGCAGCCCACACCTAACGATAATGCAGTTTGTTGGCTGGCTGTGTGCTTGTGGTGCTTCCTCAAAAAAAATTTGCCAGCCTCAAGTCTTCCTAGCCGAGAATTTGCATTTAACAATTTGAGAAAAACACGGGCGAATTATGGCGAGTGATTTAACAAGCATTCAAAAACTTGAATATGAGATTTGTCGCTACTCGAGCTATTCAACGTCATATCTACCAGAGTAAGTAACATTTGTTTAGAATATTTTACAACTACCAATTTATATCGCCGTCCTTTTGCGCTCTGTCAAAAACTAAAGAAAACTAATTTTTTTTACGATATCCGTCAGGCATCTATATCCCGTATGCAGGAGTAACCGGGGCTAGAATATTTTTTTTACTGTTATTTTTCTTGATAACAGAATTATGTACTTGGCTACAGTTTTTTTTTATAAATGACTATCCTATTAAGATAATGACTATCCTATATAAATATTTGCAATTTTAATTCTATTAGATAAATTCAATTTAATTAAGTTATTGTTGTTGTGTTATCTTAACTCCAGGAACATTTTGGAAGATTGTCCAAGCAACAGGGCATCAAGATGGTCATCAAATACAAATAATCCGCCAGAATTCCTTACATTGAAGCTAAAGCGGCCGGCTATAGTGAAGAAAATTAAATTTGGAAAATTTGAAAAATCGCACGTTTGTAATTTAAAGAAATTTAAAGTTTTGGGTGGATTGGATGAAGATCGTATGGTACTACTCCTGGAAACGTACGATGATGTAACGTGGTTTCATAATATTCAGTGTATTAATATTTGTATACAATTTCAGGGGCCTTAATAACGATTCAATACCAGAAACCTTCAATTTACGTCACACAACTGAAGCTGGAGATAAATTACCAATTGTTTACTTGAAGATTATGCCCTTATTGTCTTGGGGTCCTAGTTTTAATTTTAGTATATGGTACGTAGAGCTACAAGGCCAGGACGATCCTATGTACTTAGGGCCAAGCTTAAGGAATTATAATATGGTAAGGATAATTAATTTTCATGTTATTTGAATATAAAAATTACAAGACTTTCGCCGTTATGGTTATAGCCGTTACTTTTAAAGATTATTGATAGGTAAATCAGTTATTTTTGGACAGTGGCATTTGGCTAACCCGTATTTATTTGAGCCGGGGGTGATTAAGATCGTAGCAAAAATACAATCAATTTTTCGAGGAAGTATAATTCGTGGATATTAGCGAACCTTGCTTATTCAATCCCATTTTATTGAAATTATATTATAGTTATGCAAAACATTCTGAAAAAAAAAATGTTTTGTTTTAACTACATGAATTCCGCTGTCGACTTGTTCAGCCGTCACAGGGTCAACCCATTTTCTGTGGGTGCTTACTGGTCTATTTTCCGAAATATCTGTTATCATGAGCCGTTTTGGGATACAGTGGCCCTCCACCGTGATTACTTCGCCAGCTAATCTTAATCTGTTTATTTTTATAAAGGTTGGAGATTTCATATAACTCGCTGTTGTATCTTCTTCGCCATATCCCATCATATGTCGTAGGTCCTCCTGTGTACACAGCTTTTCTCTCAAACCGGTTTGATTCATTCCTTAAGCGGCGTTCACATTGGCGTGTGCAAGTAGGTGCTAGTGGACTGGTGGTTAGTGTCTGGTTAGTAAGGTACTCGCAAGGCTGAGGTTAGTTATAGGCGAGTAGATGTTCAGACGCAGGTCAGTTTGGACAGGTTAGTGGTTTGTAGATGTCAAAATGCCAAATCATTTTAAAAAAAATCAAGTTGCAATAAAATATAAAAAATCTGCAGAATCGTTATCCCACAAACATTCACTCTCTTTATACAGTTCTAAAAACTTAATTGTTTCACTGTCAGACCACTTCATTTTATATTAAATATAAAAAATTAATGTCTCAATTTTTCATAACAATCACCTGTCAAAAATATTTGCTTACTAACCCGCGTTGGTATTGTTCGCACGAAGCGAGTTAAGTGGTTAGTATAGAGAAGCAGAGGATAGTGGGCTAGTAAATAGCCCCCTGGGCTATCTACTAGCAAGGGCACTACTCACCAGGTTAGTAGACTCGCCAAGAGAGTACACTAGCACAAGTGTTCATACAAGGCGTGTGCTAGCATGCCAGTCACTGGCAACAACCAGTAGCCGCCACGTACTAACCCTTTGTACTCGCCAATGTGAACGCCGCATTAACCATAACACTGTACTGGTCGTATTAAGCTGTAACTATCCTAAGGGTGACCGACGAATCGCTTTGCACAGCGATTATCAAAAACGAATAGAATACACGGGTTTATATGAAGGTGTACATAATATAATTTCTATTTTGAATCCGTCTCTTGTCAAAATGTGATGATTTTTTTTTCTTCGTTGCTGATTTTTCTTTTATCTTCGTTGATGTGCAGACCTATGTCCGTTGCCTCTATTAGTTCGACATATGCTTCTCTAGTTGCCAAAAAGCAACTTCCAACGATGTTCACGTCATCTGCATATTCGCGTAATTATACAGAGTTTGTTGCTATTGGCGCACTTCTTTGGACTGACGTTTTCCGTATCACCCATTAATGGCGAGGTTTAAAAACATTGGAGCCAGTCCATCTCCTTTTCTAAGACCTTGTCGTACTTCGAACTTTTCTGTTACTGCACTTTGGATCCTAATTTTCTTCAGACGGTTAGAACCTTGTTTGAAGCACTATAAAGGCCCCCATTACGGTCAAATTGGATGAAGTGCGGATGTACAACCAAAACTATCGATCGTGAGCCGATCAAAACTCGTTGCGCGCATGGATTTGATGAAAATCTGGATGTATTTTGGATCCTTATCTTCGCCAGTCAAAAAACTCATTGCCCATTTTGTCAGTGGGACAGCTTTCTTGTTGCAAGTCTACAAACATTTACATCTACATTACTTTCCCAGGGTTTCCTCTCCAACTCGGTATTTTCAAATAAGACCTTCCACTTTAGTTTCTAATTTGTGTTTCACAATAATTGTGAAGGTTTTGTAACTGGTGCCGAGTAGTGCAATGCTCGATAATCAGGCCACATATTTCGTTTTACGACCAGCATTAGTTGCTCTAGGCGTTCACAGAGTAGTTTCCGATGAATCGATTCAATTAAAGGGGGTTGGATGTAGGATTGGCAAATTACAGCTCGAAACTGCCCCAAGAGGTGTTTGTATCTCTTGAGGGATCCGAGACAGGGGCGGCGCTTTCATAGGTGCAAATGGTGCACTTGCACCGGGCGCAATTTCAGGAGGTAGAGTTGAAAAAAAAATTGAAATTCATTTTTGCTACCACGATTTATTTTTCTTGTTTTTAATCTGATATAATATCCTGACCGTTTGTCCCCGAACTCATGTGGATCCCAAGAAGTTACACGATATAGTTTTATCGGAGCATTTACATTGGATATCTAATAGGGAAGAGCAAAATAGATATTTAAGTGTTTGTCCCTTTGTCCATTGTCCTTCACTGCGACCAAGAAAGGAACAGCTGGTGGGGCGCAATATGGTATGCTGCACCAGCCGTCCCGCCCCTGCGCCAATAGAGGACTACGATCATACATTCTGGTAGTGCATGGAACTGGAAAAATGGAGGAAAGAGATTGGAAGGGATTAGGTAATGAAGGGCTAAAATTCATCTGCCTGGTGGAACTATAAAGCCAGAAAAAAAAAGAAATGAAGAAAACTCTACGAAGGCAACGAAGAGTGTCGTAGTCGAGGAAATTCTTCTCGAACATACAGAAAATATCGGAAAGTTTCAAAGCTCATGAAATAATGAGAAGGATGGCAGAGAAGCTGGAGGAAACTACTAAAATCATGATGAAAGTTCACTCTTCAGGAAGGTGCTTCTCGGGTAAGTCTTGCGTTTATTCGAAATCAAATGGAAACGAGGCTGAACCGATATTGGGTTGACAGGATCGTGACAGAAGAGGGATTGAAGTGCGGCTTGGCGAAATTTTCGCCGGTTTCCTCCAATGCGACAAGAAGGTCATTGCAATCAAACATAGGCAGCCCTTTCATATGTGCAAATGGTGTACTTGCACAGGGCGTAGTTCAACTGGGACGCAATTTTGAGGAGCTAATTTGGTGCAATATGGCATACTGCATCGAGCACAAAAAACCCAAGCGCCGGCCCTGATCTGAGACACTGGATGGTCTTTTAGTAATATTAATATGTGTGATCCCATAACTTCAGCCTCCATTGAAATGGATGGAGTTAGTCCCATGACATTGTTGATTGAGTAACTTAGTTGAAAATAACACAAGCTCTGAAACGTTTGCTTTTTATTATCGTTTTCAGTTTTATTTGTCATAAAGAGTGCTTTGATACAATCATCCCTAAGCAAGTATTCGTCGACAAAGGGGTAAAACTAGTTTTAGCATCTTTTCAATAGAATTCATTCTTAATTTGTATAAATTATTGCTTGCTTATAACCATAACCTCTAATAATAAAATTAATAAATTTAAAGAAATTATAATAAAATAAAATTTCCATTTAACACAGTTACGTGAAATCGAAATAGTTAAACTATGCTTAAAACATTTTCGTCAGCAAGGATATGATGCTGCGTTTAAGGCATTACAAGAACAGACAAATATTCGTTTAGAACATCCAACAATAAGTGAATTACATCGTTGTCTAGTCATTGAAGGGGATTTTCAAAAGGCTGAAGAGTTTATTGCTCAATGTGTTAACGAAGGACTTATGGATGGATTTTTATCAAGACAAGACTATAAGCATTCATGGAAGCTACAAGAGACTAAAAGTGCTATCAGACCTGGTATTATTTATTATTTAAACTAATAAATTACCGTTATATTTTCTGTTATTATTTTTAAAGGTACTCGTGGAGGACATCAATTAGTTATAGATACAAATAAACATTATATATACTTATACGGTGGCTGGGATGGATTCACAGATCTAAGTGATTTATGGCGTTTTGATATTAAAGCAAGCTCATGGGTATGCCTACATGAGCATTCTAATTTGTTTGGTGGTCCATTACCTCGCTCGTGCCATAAAATGATATTTGATCCAATAAGCGAAAATATATTCATGCTCGGAAGATATTTAGATAATTCAATAAGAACAACTGAATATATTAAAGTAAACTGAATAACATAATATCGTTAATATTAGGAAAAAAAATGTATAAAATTATTAACATTACAGAGTGATTTTTATTTATACGATACAGTCGCTATGACTTGGTTACAAGTTTGTGATGATACCAGTCAAGTTGGAGGTCCTCAATTGGTTTATGATCATCAAATGTGTATTGATGTTGCAAAACGTACTATATATGTTTTTGGTGGTAAAATTTTAACACCTCGGTAAGCAAAATAGTTATAGTTGTTTTTTTAATATTATATATTAATTTTATTAAATTCTTAGTAGTGTAAGTCATATGTCTTCAAGTGAACCAGAATTTTCTGGCCTATTCTCATATCATATTGCCACAAATACGTGGACACAAATTTTAGTAGACTGTAATCACCCATCAGCTTCGAAATTTGAGGTTGCATCAATTAAATCTAGAGTAACACATTGTATGGTGTTTCATAGTGTAAGTTACACTAAAAAAAATTATTAACACAATTGATTTTTATATAATCATTCCTTTTTTTAAAACAAAACAGAAGAAAAGAAAATTATATATTTATGGAGGACAAAGAGGAAAAGAGGAAATCGATGATTTCATTTCGTTTGATGTAGATTCACAAGCATTAAATGTTATTTGTTCCGATAGTTCTGCATATCAGTGTAAAAATGAACCACCGCCTGGTTTTACTCAAAGGGCGACAATTGACTGTGACCGTGATGAAATTTATGTCTTTTCTGTAAGTAATTTACATATAGTAAAAGTAATTTATAATTAAAATTAATGCTTGTAGAGTCTTAGTAAACAGAAGGATCGTCGTGATCCACAACAAATTGATTCATCAAACACATTTTGGATGTATTCATTAAAAACAAATAAATGGTCACGAATATATACCTCAAAACATATAACTGAACACTGTTACGCACCAACGGAAAAAGCCGATCAGCATTCCGAACCATGTCCAAGGTTTGCTCATCAATTAGTTTATGATGATGTTAAAAAGGTGAGAAATTTGGCAAAAAAAGTTATTTTTTTATATTAATATGAATTTTTTTAAAGGTTCATTACTTATTCGGTGGAAATCCTGGAAATCCCAATTCTCCTCAATTAAGACTAGACGATTTTTGGATACTGTTATTAGAAAAGTAAGTTTAAGAAATCTATTCAATATTTATGTTGAAAACTGGAGGGCTGTAGCGTATGGGGGTGGGCCGAGTTGGCTAGTCTTGTGTTACAGGAGAAAAGTTTCCGTGTAGGCAGGAGGTTCTTTATTTCAGTGGAGCAGTCACTGTGATAATAGCGGTAAAACTTGCTGAGCGCAGCTATATTTCTTCGATGGTTTAAAGGGTCGATGGAGGAGCAAAGTGTGCTATCGCCAATGAGTTTATTGGCGCGGTTTTGCACCTTGTCCAGCCACGCCAATCTGGTTTTAGGGGCGCCCGCCCAGATATACGAGTTTATTTGGGAGCTAACATCTTTTATTCTAAAATTATTAGTTAAACACTAATAGATTTTGCCAGCCAGCTCCACATTTCTAATGTCCCGGTTTAACAGTGTCGGTTTAAGGTCTCTCTCAGCCTTAAACTTTTGCTCAACTTATTTTACTGTTTGACAATAATGGTTTAAGTGTTGAACTTGGTTCAAAATTTGGCTACTTTTAAGCCAAAGCTCAGGATTAAAGAGATAGAAATGTCATTAATTTTAGAACAGTCACAGTGAACTTATGTTTGTTTATTGATTGTAATTATAAGTTGGAATTTTTTTCAATTGTAGAAAAAAGAAAGAACTCGACTAAAATGCATGCCGTAAAGAGTGCGGATATATAGCTGCTGTGTGCAACAGATAAATAGTTTATTTCTTCGTCACCCTGGCACAAAATAAAACGCAGGATATCCCTTAAAAATAACGTGAGCTCAACAAGCTACTCGGAAAAACGTCAACAACTTGAACGGGAATACTCCCAATTGCACCGGGAGTGTTCGGCGTGATAAAAGGCAGCAGATAAATGAGCTCGCAAAAAAAGCGGAAAACGCGGCAAACACAGACAACAGTAAAGTGCTGTACCAAATTACTAAACAGCTCTCGGGAGAGTACTCTACTAAAAAGCATGTCGTTAAGAGTGCGGATGGAAGGCTGCTGTGCAGCGAAGGGGAACAACTCCAAAGATGGAGGGTTTACTTCTTCGCCGCCTTCAATGGTTCATTTGCACAGGAAACTCAAGGAAGCAGCAATAATGCGCAGCCAATAAGAATCACCACTCGTTGCATCATCTGCGACAGAAATAGTAACCGCAATTCATGGAATAGCTAATGGTATAGCTCCTAGAAAAGATAGCATCACGAAAGAATTGTTAAAATAAGAGGTTTCATAGCAAATATTAGAACAGGTGGCATAAAATTGGGATTGCTAGATCGCCTTAAGTGGATCTTAGTCAAAATACCAAAAAAGGGGAACCTAACAATATGTGACAATTGGAGAGGTATTTGTCTATTATTTACTGTGGTTAAAATCTTGTCCCACATTATATTATCAAGGATAAGAGAGGCCGTAGACCGAACGCTTAGAAGGCAGCAGGCTAGATTCAGAAAGGGCCGCTACTGCATAGACCAAATTAACACCTTGCGAATCATAGTGGAGCAGTCTACTGAATTAAGATCCCCCCTGTACCTTACTTTCGTAGACTATGAGAAAGCGTTCGACTCGGTCAATAGGAGCTTTATATGGCAGGTATTAGGGCAACTTGGATTGCCTGATAAAATAAAAGAATTGATAAAAACCTTATACAATAATTCCAAATGCAGTTCTCCATAATGGAAAATTATCAGACAGCTTTGAGGTGAGTTCAGGAGTACGATAAGGATGCCTACTTTCGCCATTAATTTCATATAGTAATAAACGAGCCCTCTAGATAGTAGAACAGGCGGCATACAATGGGGATTGCTAGACCGCTTTAAGGATCTCGACTACGCGGATGATAACTGTTTGTTGGCCCACAGACATCAGGACCTAAAAAACATGTTGAACAATTTGGCAACAGTAGTCCAACAGGCTTAAGGCTGAATCCGACTAAAACTATAGAAATGCGGATAAATGCAAACACCATTGAACAGACTGCGCTGAATAACCGTGAGGTGAAACTGGTCGATAAATTCGGCTACCTCGGTAGTATTATTTCCGAAAACGACGGGGCAGAAGATGTCAGTTCTAGAATAAATAAAGCACGGATCTCATATGTATGCCTGTTCCGCATATGGAGATCAACGCAGATCACAACTATGGAGAGCTAAGGCGCCGTGCCGCCCAAGAAAGGATAGACGACCAAATCAGGCGGAGGAAATGGAATTGGATTAGCCACACCTTGCGACGGGAACGAAAATCTAGCCAAACAGGCTGTTGACTGGAATCCGCAAGGATCCCGTCGAGTCTGAAGACCTAGAACAACGTGGAGTAGAACCCTATTAGCAGAGGCCGCAACAACTGGAAGATCCTGGTCGGAACTGAGAGCTGTCGCGTAAAACAGAATCCGCTGGAGGGCAACTGTTTCCGCCCTATGTCCCATGAGGGATTATAATAGAGTTTTCCTTCTAATACAGAAGGCGCACTTCTCAGCTGGGCTGAGAAACATTTACCACTGCCACTGTGGCTCAGCTGGAGCATGCAAACATAGAAACAAATATATACCTATATACAGAAACAAATAATGACAAAGCGTGCAAGAGGAAGGGAGTCATGCCACCTCAAAAAGGGATTTTTTAATAGCAACTTCACTTGATGTCATGCTAAAAACGCTTATATTTCTATTAACATTAATAAGCATGCGATTTACAGGTTCATACCTGCCGTAATTCGTATTAGAGGAATTAATGTGTAACAGAGGTTCTCCCCTCAGGTTATAATCATTCGCTCTAAACGACGTACGGCTACGCAAGAAACCTGAGTCAACCTTACCATTCAGTAGCCGATGAACGACAATAACGTCAGCAACCTCTCGACACTTATGGAGAGAGCTTAAGTTAATTAATTAAAGCCTCTGCTCATAAGACGGAAGAATAAGAGGGTTTTCCTAAGGGAGGCGGCTGAGTGCAAATCGGACAAACTTCCTTTGAACTGATTCGACTCTTCCAATTTGGGAGGAGTAGTGAGGAGACCACACCCGGGAGGCATACTTGAGTAAGGGCCTGACTAAAGATATGAACAAGTGCTTAGTGATGAGGGGATTGTTGAATTCCTTAGACCATCTTTTTACAAATCCCAGGGCTAAACTGCCTTTGGAAGAGATATAATTGATGTGAGTGGAAAAATCCAACTTACAATCAAATCTAACACCAAGATCAGTTACAGAATTTACGCGAGAGATTATGTTGTGATCAAAAGTATAGTCATAAGTTATCGGACCACGTTTTCTACAAAACGTCATGATCTCGCACTTGCTAATATTAAGAACCAGGTTGTTATTGGAACACCAAGAATAGAAGGTGTTAAGGTCTGCTTGCAGAAGTTTGCAATCCTCGGTACTCTTTATGAGACGGTACAGTTTGATGTCATCGGCGTAAATAAGGATATTACAGTACTTTAGTACTAAAGGGGAATAAGAAGAAGAAAAATGGATGAAATTTTAGATGAAATTGATTTTTTTCAAAACTCCTTACAAATAAAGATTACAAACTTAAATTTATTACCGAAGAGCAAAAAATAGCGACTAATTCATTCACATTGGCCTGCAAAATCCTGTGAACAAAGTTCACCTGAACTGGTCCACAAAAGTCGTTGGGTGACCATCTGATATCGTAGTCTGAGACGTTCTAACATTCCCCATTGTATGTCATCTGTTATATTATCGATAGCGCAGACAAGGATGTCGTTTATATACTGTAAGAAAGAGTAATATTGTGGTATTCTTTAGCTTTCCATTTTGAAGAACTCTGCATTTAGAATTGCTGAAATATGGGTTTTTAATAATTTTATATATAGTTTGATTGGTAGGCCGTGTTGCCTTCTAATATTTTGATTTCCCTCTTGATCCTAGATAGCAAAATGTTGGAGAGGACTTGACTTACAGCATATCTCGCAAATTTTTTCATATTTTCAGCCTTTCCTTTTTAATATTTTGATTATATTTTCCATTCAATCCTCCGGGAAGTTACAGCTGTTCCAAGCCATTTCCACGATTGGATAATGTGCACCCATTGTGAGGTTCGCCTGGTTTCCAATAATTCGGTCGAAACGCTATATTTTCCAAATATTTTTAACATTGTCTATAGTATATCTGTTGTTGGATAATTTAAGCAGAATTTAAAGATTATTTCGATAAAACATATTTTATTAAAAAATATTACATGATTAAAAAAAAATATATTGTAAATCTTTTTTAAGAAAATAATGCGACGCTTTACGTTTTTCTAGCCTGGAATAATAGGGTCTAGCCAATCAAATCTCAAATACTACTGTATATTTAACCTACATAGTATTTGAGATTTTTCAGCTGTTGAACGTTTCTAAATTTCATTCTTACCCTAAGATAAATAATACATTTTGTTATTAAAGCACCCCAGCCGCCTCCTTCCTACTTGGTATTGCATCATTTTCTTGAATATTTTTAAACTCGGAATTAATCCTTTTAATTACCCATTCAAGTCCTTTTCGTCCCTTTCCAGCATTTGAATCAATTTTTGTCGTTATCAAATTTTCCATATACTGACTAAATGGCAGTCCATTGACAGTAATTGCAGCCTCTTGCCTAAGAATCGTTTTATTTGAATCAGTTGGATGTGGGGAATAAAGTAGAACTTCATTAACCGTTACATGCCCACAATATGTTAAATTAATTGATTTTAAAAACATTTTACGATTTGTTGGATCTACTGTAGATTTTTCACTAGCATGACAAAGTCCAGCTGGACCAATTATTGATTCTGTCCATTTTGGAAAGCAACATCTTGTTGTAACTATCCTATGTGTATGAAGAACACCATCAATTACTCTTCTATCAACTACATCTGTTCCGGTGACATCTGGATTCATAGGATTTGGATATTTCTGCCAAACCGCTTGTGTTACTGTTTCCCATGGATGCTCAAATATATGCTCAGATGTCCAAAGTCTCATTTCGTTCTAAGTGAAATTATAGATCACGGTTAAACAGAAAATTATATAACTAATCCGGCAATATGCATGTATTCAACAAGAAAAGAATGTTTTACAGTATGTTAGGTGGACGCGTAACAAATAGTATGTGCATAAAGAAGATTAATAATAACACTAGTCTACAGCCAATATGCAACTGAATGGGTATTGGTGTTTTTATATTAATTAATGTGTACTAAATATACCCCGTAAAATAAACAGAGAGTGCCCTATGTATGAGGTGAAGAAGAAAAGAACAAAATACATTTGTTCGACCAACCTGAGCTTAACTTATCTAAAAAAAATGCAGAGCTCTTGGCATCAAAGTTACAGCAGTGGAATTTACTGGTCAAAGGTACAAAGGTCACCGCATTTAGAAACCGTAAGCCTCTTTCTTTACATTACAAGACAAAATTTGCTTTCGTACTGATACTGTAAGTGTTATGGAGAAGTTAGGCTTTCAACATAATCCAGAAGAGTGGCGTTTATTTATAGACTCATCTAAAATAAGTCTAAAAGCCGTTTTGCTACACAACGGCAATGCAAGACCTCCAATTCCACTAGCTCACGCTGTTGAAAACAACTAATACTGTTGTTTTTTGTGTCTTTGGGACAGCAGAGCAACAGAAAAACGTTACAAAAAGAATGGCTACAAAGAGGTGATTTCGTGCCGGGTGAAGCTAATATTGAGAACATGCCTTTAGTTGACCCTCATAAGGTTTTGTTTCCTCCTTTGCATATAAAACTCGGATTGTTAAAAAACTTTGTTAAAACTTCAAATAAGAATAACGATGCTTTCAAACATTTTAAAAAAGTTTTCCCGAAGCTAAGTGACATCTAAGGACGGACAGTTGTTGTTGTTGACCTGGGAGATCATTTAAAAGCATTGTCACGGAATTCTTGGAAAACGAAAAGTCTGACACGTATGAGGAACTAATTGAAAATTGCTGAAAAACAAAAAAATGGGTTGCAGAATGTCACTAAAAATTCATTTCTGAGTTTTATCCAAATCTGAGTTTTATCCAAAAAATTTCCCAGCGGGAAATATTAGACGTGCTTCCAACCGAAGCACAAAAGAATCGCTTTTACGCCACTGCTAACTTTTCATAAGCACACGTTGTCCCAGAGAAAAAAATCAATATTTTTTAGAATCATTTCGACAATGAACTGGGATGGACGTCAACGCAAAACGGCATTGAAAAAATTCGAACTTTTTAATGCTTTCCCTACGATAATATATAATATATGGTAAATGCTCTATTCTTTTTTTCAAATGCAAACATGAACAATTTGGATACCTGCACAAAATAAAAATATTATAAAGACTTTTAGCTATAGAAGTAGGAAATCAACTCTAAAAAAAAGCTTTTTTCCCAACTGGCAAAAGGGAACCCAGCCAACTGTGCTTCCTTATGCATTATTTTTAATCACGTTAGAATCGCTTCCCCGCTAGGACATGCAATATTAAAAAAGAAATGTACGGTACGGCTAAAAGAAGCACTTCTCTGCTTCAAAGGAACCAATTCAGTACCTTTTCTGAATCGCTTCATTTCCCGCTGGGTTAGGTTCCGTTAGTGATGAGCAGGGAGAGAGGTTCCACCCAGATATTTTAACAATGGAACATATATATCAAGGCCGCTGGGACTCTGCAATGATGGGGGATTATTGTTGGTTCCTAATAAGGGAAAGTAATACGAAATACAAGCAAAAAATCTACCCAACAGTTAAAATAGTTAGATTTACATGTCATTACCTCAAAAATATAAAATAAAACCTTTTTTATTTTTAAACTATATCGTTACATTAGCCAAAGGGCATTTTTCATAAAAAAATTTCAAAAAACTTTATAACTCGAAATCTATACATGATGGATTTTTCTTACTTCCTAATTCAAACTTAGGAGCCTTCAAAGATAACGATGCACCTATACCCATGTCAGTTACATTTTTTCACTTATTATTTGTAGACTAGTGTAATTTAAATAAGTGAAATACAGACTTATATGTACTATCAACCAGCTAAATAATGTAAAATAGAAGAAACCGATTAGTTTGAAAATGGGAAAAGGTTGCAAAAACAATGCTGCTAAAATTGAGAGAAGTTTCATATTAAAATATTATTCTATTACGTCACGCGCACGACGTTTTTCACCACGTTGTAGTACTTATACAAGTGCTCAGTCTATCTGGAATTCACTTTGACGGTGTCGGTTGAGTCACAATAGACAGTAATACTGATTGAGAATATAAATGAGCGAAAAGTTCGTTTATGGTTATAATTTACCATCTAGTGGAGCTATGTATCTCATTATTACTATGGATCTTCTGCATTTTTTAAATATATATAATATAGACTCAATCAGCTGGGGCTCAAAATTTGCTTTTCAACCTTGTTTTAATCAGATTTCTGAAAGTGAAGAAGTGAAGTGAAGCCCCAAAGAAAATTTTGACAAATGTGCCTTTCAAAATTGATTTTTATGGTGGTTTGTTTTATTAACTTCTGATAATACCCATGGTAATTACATTTTTCAAGAATAATGCAAAAATCAAAAAAATTCCAAGAATTAGTAATAAAAACTTATTAAATACGGTCACACCAATTAGTCTTGACTCGTTATTCAACTGAGAGCGCGTCGTGAAAATACATAATAATTATTGACAAGTTTTATTATTTGATCTATAAATATTCTTAGCGGTAAACTCTGCTGCCCACTACTATTTAACCCACTAAATATATTACTTAATTTCTTTAATAATAAAACTAAATTTATTATACCTACCAATAATTAATAAGTTCTATTTACCTACTGAGGAATGCAGACAGAAAATGAGAAAATTTATATATTCCACTTCAGATAAGACGCAGAGTACTATTTTGTTTGTTTAGAGCAAACTCTCTGAGCTAATGAGCTTTTCAGTCATGACTTTCATAAACATTATCAACGTTTGGCGTTAAACTAAATTGCTTCAATTTATCATCTCTTTTGCTCAAAGGTTTAATATTTATTTTAGTATTATGTCATTGGGTAGTGCTACACACGAGACTAAGACGCACTGGTGAAACCGGTTTTTTCCTCCTTTCTTAGTGCTACACACGGTGGTCGCCTTCGTTGAGTAATTCTCAAAGCCTTCTATATTTACAAGCCATGCACAACAAAATCTCACACTCACATTCAAAGGTTCATGGGACTTCAATTTCAAAGATTCATGGGACTTCGAAGTGTGGTTATGTGTTTTTTTGGGAATAAATTCGGAAAATTACTGTTGCCTTCACCTTTTTAATGGATTGTTGACTTATTACGTTGATAAATTGTAACCCTTTTTATCTCCAAAATAGAATTAATTAAAACGAAATTTAGTTGAAAGAATTTTATTAGTCACTTAAATGAAATGTCGAATACATTTTTCAAAATATACACAAATAACTTTTTGTTCTTTCTTATTTTGTTCCAACAACAAACAAAATAAATACAGCAATATTTTTCTATTTTCACAATATGGAATTATGGAAACTTTCCTCGTACAGATCTTTAATTTATTTATCCAAATCCACTTGAAACACAGTAAAATACATACATATATCGGTATATTTTCAAATGAAATTGAAGAATGTGCACGCACTTTATCATTATAACACTTTAGAGATAAATAATTTACTAATTCCTTTTTGAAGTAAAGTCCCTTTTAATATATTCTTATTAAATAAGCTAGTTGCAACATATCTCAGAAGACGTTTAGATATAAGCTGAGAACAAAACGGTCCTCCATGACTAACATAAATCCCGCAAAACGAATCAAACATATTATTTAAATTGCTATATTATGACACTTGTTTTGAGCACTTTTTGCACGTCTTTTATTTTGATGAAATTACTATCATTTTTAATAAAACCTCACTCGCAACAGCACTTTCCGCGGCACGAAAACTTCTTTCCCTTTGATTTTAATGGGATTTTGACACTTCACGAATTTTGGTTGGGACTTCATACAACCACAAACACACACATGCAGCATGGCTTGTAAATATAGAAGGCTTTGGTAATTCTGTATCTTATATGCAACTTTGTAAATGTGTTAGAAATTTCCGGACCGAAAAAGAAGAAGAGAAAGAAATATGCATATGTGTTAGTTTTCACCCACCAAATTTTTGGATGAAAATTCTTTCGTTAAAGTTTCGTCAGGTGCGTCGTACTTTCCCCTTGCTTACGTTGTTTCTCTCCCATAAAACCGGTTTCACCGTGCGTCTTAGTCCCGTGTGTAGCACTACCCATTCATTGTATTTCGATTCATCCAACCAAGGTTCTACTTCTGCTTTTTAGGAATAAATCGAAAGCTATAGGCGTCCATTTAAAATTTCTCTAGCGCATAATATTGTGGACTAAAAGCTTTTCGCGAGATTTTTATTTTCATTCAGTTGGCTGGAAATAAATAAAAGCTTAAGCGATCACTTCATGCGTACTAAGTTCAGTTCAAATTAAACAAAGCAGACGAATACACTTTGCCTTCGGTCTAATGCATGAAAGAGAAAATGTCGACATTAGCTGCCAGGGAGCACAAGTTTGTTGTGAATTGTTTTTTATGTTATGTAGTCATAAAGTATTTTTATTGTGATCAAGCTGGCAGAATTTGTTATAATAACCGATCGATCGATTGGAATAATTGAAGTGATGATCGTGCAAAAGAATACCGTCTGGTTATGAAGTATGCAATATCTGCAGATGTTCATATTATTGTTGAAAAGTCCAATTTCAAAAGTATGTCAAGGCGGTATTATTGTGTAAGAATAGCCGGAAGTTGACCACTTTAATAGCAGAGGTAGCATCGAAAATGCGAATGGCGAAGGGCGAAGTAACAAATGAACATTACTTAGTAAGTTTGAATTTATAGGAAAGAAACGCTGTAAAATATTTTGAAAGCTGGAAAATATTGTGATATTTCATGTACATACATATTACATTTTAATAGTATTTTTGTAAAAAAAAGTTGGATAAAGATTTTATGTGTAATACCTTTTACGCGGTATTTGTTTTTCACAAGCTTTTGAAGTTAGCATTACACTATTACGCGTTGATCGAAACACGGCAGTCTTATGATGTACATAGTTACAATTATGCGGTGTTTGCCTGAAACTTCGGTCAAACTTATATCAAATTTAACTGTGGGGCCTATTGTGGATATCGTCAATTTGACGACTTTGAGTCAATGTTAAAATTTCTTTCTGCGAAAGTCGATTTTTGTCGAAATTAGTCGATAAAAGAATTAATATGAGTCGATTACACAATTGTCAAGTCGACGTCAAAAATGTAATCGACTCTATTTATGTTTTTATCGATAAAAATCGACTTTCTCAGTATGAAAATTTAACATCGACTCAAAGTCGTCAGATCGACTCGTTCCACAATAGGGCCCTATGTCATGATCGCCTTTTCTATTGATCATTGAGTGCAATCGCTTAGTGGGTGGTAGCAGCACATTTACATGCCCCGATCCATTTATACAGGGGTGGTAGCACGTAAGTTGTTTCACTCTGTTACTCTGTTGAAGTTGATTCACCTCTCGGCAATTCGGACCACTCCTTAGTTAGCGCTAGTTTCCCATTCAAATTTCCCAATTCTTCTTTACCCCAAATTGATATGCTACCCCCGGTTCTCGAGCACAGCGCTCATTTAATGGACAGGGTTTTCTTCAGGACTCGCGAGGTGTACAGGTGCCTCAAGGAGCTCGATATCAATAAATCCACTGGACCCGATAATATACCCCCTATCGTCTTAAAACAATGCGCCTCACCTTTGGCTAAACCTCTGCGCAAACTTTTTGCCCTATCATACTCTTCCGGAGTCTATCCAGACTCTTGGAAACTTGCCCATGTACAGCCAATACCGAAAAAAGGTGACTCCAGCGACCCCTCTAACTACCGCCCAATAGCAATTACTTCTATTCTCTCCAAAACAATGGAGACGATAATCAACAAAAAACTTATGGGATATCTAGAATCCAACCTACTCATAAACGACAGACAGTATGGCTTCCGACACAGAAGATATCCACTGGCGATCTTTTAGTTTGTCTTACAGAACACCTCAGCCGAAGTTTGCATGGATCAGGTGAATCCAGTCTGGTTGCTTTGGATATCTCCAAGGCTTTTGATAGAGTTTGGCACTTAGCCTTGTTAGCTAAACTCACTACTATTGGAATCGACTCACTTTTACAGAAATGGATTGAGAATTTCCTTTCCGGCCGTTCAATTAAGGTAGTATTGGATGGCATCAAATCTGAACCCCACCCTATCTTTGCGGGGGTCCCCCAAGGGTCAATTTTATCACCAGCCCTATTTCTTATCTTTATAAATGATCTACTTTCAATCCCCTCCAACCCACTTCTCAGCTTCGCTGACGACGGTACCCTGCGTTACTCTTACAGCTACGATACAAGGCAGACTCATGCCAGATCCTGTCTTGATGATCGCGAACGTATGTCCAACTCTATTAATAACGACATTGAACTTATTCTAGAGTGGGGAACAAAGAATCGTGTTGAATTCAACCAAGTAGACTCCCGATTAACCGAAACCTTCGGGACCGAGGGGTTTCGGATAAGCGAAAATTTCGGTTAAACGGGACGCTTACGTTTTTCACTCATGACTTTAAAATCACTCCACTTTCAAAGCAAAGAAGAAAAAGAACAGCACTTCACTCTGCGTAAGTTGAAGGCAAACTGAAGGCACTGCCTTTAACTGTTTCCAACAGGAAGCTAGGTTTGTTTACTAAGAGGTTCGGAGAAACAGATCGTCACATCCGTGGGACTGTCGACCTTCCCTCGCGCTCCCACACCCTCTTCTCACGACTCTTTCCGCGAAGCTAGGACGAAGTAAATTTTTTCCCCCTCCCTAGCAACTCAAAATGTTTCGGTTAAGCGAGAGAATCGGTTAATCGGGTTTCGGATAATCGGGAGTCTACTGTACTGTCTTATATCTAAGAAGAAGATCAACACCTCACCATCCTTGTCAGTGGATGGCGTGGAACTAAAGGCCGACCCATCCCTACACATCTTAGGCGTGACATTAGCCAAAGACTTGCGATGGAATGACCACATATTCCAAATCGCCAAACAAGCATCCCAGTGCTTGGGATTTCTTAAGAGGTGCAAGTTCCTCCTCCAGCCATCGGCCCGCGCTGTTATTTATAAATCCTACATTCGGCCTCTTCTCGAATATAACTCCCTCGTCTGGGGCGGCGCGTCGATAACCACCTTGGCATGGTTAGATAAGGTCCAAAAAAAGGCCCTTAAATTAATTGATGACGGCACCGCCTGCTCCACCATCGACCCCTTGAGCCACCGTAGGAATGTAGCAGCACTAACAAAATTTTAGCGCTATTATTATAGCGACTGTTCCTCCGAAATAAACGCTCTCCTGCCTCCACGGCAATCTTATAACCGCAACACCAGATTAGCCCACTCGTCTCATTCCCTTTACCTACAACTCCCCCTTTCACGCACTCAACAAGATATGAATTCGTTTGTTAATAGAACAACTCGACTGTGGAATAATCTCTCGCAGTCGGTATTTCCGAGCTCCTACAACATCCAAGAGTTCAAACGCGGGGTTCATCGCCACCTTCTTCAACACCCCTTCACACCCCCATAACCCTTAACCTATTCCCCCCACTCCCCCATAACCCTTAACCTATTCCCCCCCCGTACTAAGCTTGCTGCTAGACATTGCACCATGACGTGACAAACGACATGACGGACTGGTAGTACAAAGGGTGATTCCTGAGTTTAGCACTGCCACATAAAAAAAAAAAAAACCGACTTCTTCATACAAGAATTCTAGTGTTACAAAAATGTTTGTATGAAGAGATCGATTGAAACAACTTACGTGCTACCACCTCTGTATAAATGGGTGCGGAATTACCTAATTTGGTTCGACTAAACCTAAACTAGCTTCAACTTCCACTTGGTATTGTAATTTGAAACGAGTTAGAAACATTGTTAATGATACTTTACTTTATTATTCTCCAGCCTGCAATCTTTTAAGCGTTCGGTCTACTGCCTCTCTTATCCTTGGAAATATAATGTGGGTCGATTTTACACACAGTAGATAATAGACAAATGCTTCTCCAATGGTCGCATTTTGTTAGGTCCCCTTTTTGCCATTTTGAATATGATACCTTCCGTTCAATCCTCCTGAAAGGTACAGGTGTTCCATGCTATTCCCAGGATTGGCTGTAGGGCATCTGCTATGAGGCTTGAGTCGGCTTTCAACAATTCTGGCGGATGCCATCTTTTCCAGCTGCTTTACCATTGACCTTTGCGTGAATTGCGGTTACTATCTCTGTTTTGGATGGTGCACGGGTGTTGGTTCTTATTGGCTGTGCATTATTGCTGCTTGCTTGAGGTTTCTGTGCAAATGAATCTTTCAAGGCGGCGAAGACCTAATCTCTTCATCTTTAGAGTTGCTCCTTGTCGCTACACAACAGCCTTCCATCTGCGCCCTTTACGGCTTCCTTTTTAGTAGAGTGCTTTCCCGAGAGCTGTTTAGTGATTTGGTGCAGCACTGTTGCCTGGGTTTTCCTCTTTTTCTGCGAGCTCGATTTTCTGCCGCCTTTTATCACGCCGGACGCTTCTTTTTACCTCCCGGTGCAATTGGGATTTTTTCTGTTTAAGTTGGTGACGGTTGTCCGGATCGCCTGTAGAGTTCACGTTATTTTTGAGCGCTCTTCTGCGTTCTATTTTTTGCCAGGTTGTGTCCGAGATCCAGTGTTGCTGGTTTGTATGGACATAACCGTTGCTTGTTTACGCTGCTGTTATAATAGCGCCTTTTGTAGTACTTCACAACTCTTCAATGTTATTTTCGTCAGAAGCTTTTTGCTGGCTTAACGTTTGTTGTAGTTTCCCAGCAAATTCTCGCTTTTTAATGCTCCCATGCAGAAGGCCTACGTTAAACCGTCTACGGTTTATGGCATCTCGTTGGACTGATGCGGCGATTTTTAGGCGAATAGTTGCTACTATCAAATGGTGGTCACTTCCAGTGTCTGCTCTCCTAAAGATCCTAGCATCCTCTAGAGTAGTTCTCCATCTGCGGCTGATGGCCACGTGATCTATCTGGTTTCTCGTTCTACTATCGGGCGATACCCAGATCTCCTTGTGTTACTTTTTGTGACAAAAGTAAGTTCCACCTACCATGAGTTAGTGAGAGCTAAAAAAGTCAACGAAAAGTTCATCGTTGCTGTTAATGATCTGACCTATGCCTTGATTTCCAATTGTGTGTTCAAGTATGGTATTGTTGGGGCCGATCTGTGCGTTTAGGTCACCCATCAAAACAATGATGTATCCCCTAGGAATATAGCGAAAACCCTCATTCAGTCGCATATAGAACTTTTCCTTGATGTCGGCGTCCGCGTCTTCAGTTGGAGCGTAGCTTTGGACTAGCGTAGTACTTCTTAGTTTGGTACGCAGGTGCACGGCAATAATCCTCTTAGAAACTGGCGACCAGCTAATGAGGCTGGACCTGGCTTCTTTGGTGAGTATTACGTCAACGCCATTCCTACGGCTTTCCCCGCGTCCGGCCATCTTGTCTCGCTAAGTCCCATGATCTTGATTTTATGTCGATTCATTTCGTTGAGGACTTCATCCAGCCGTCTATCAGCAAGCAGTGTTCTCACTTTCCATGATCCGATTCGTGTCCTGGTTCGAAAAGCAAAGGTCGTGGTCGTGTTGTCTATCCGGTTCCGAGGCAGTGACATTTTTTATGGGAACGGGTGCTAACCCTTAGGCCAACCGACTTAAAACTCTGTTTTATGGCACAGAGAACTCGCTATTCGCCCTTCTCCCGTTAGCTCCTTACGAAGAAGTACCCTAAGGGGCACTGCAGAGAGGTGGGATTAGGCAGAGACTTCTCGAGTTTTGACAGAAGTGACAAATCGGGTGCCACCACCTTCCGAGGTTTTTGTTAGCCATTTGCCCCCATGATAAAGTATTTCCTTATTGATTACAATTGCTTTCTTTTTCACGTTGCTCATTCACCCAATCGATTACAACTTCTTCACGACTTATACTTTGTGCTTCATCTAGAAAACGCCGTGTTTCAATTTTCGCGAATTTAAAAGATATAAAAATAAACAATTTCAGAATAAGATTCTGAAACTTTCTGCAGAAAGTGAAATATTTACAATAATTAATATAACCGCATTTAAAAGCCTTGGAAATAGAGTACAAGAATCATCTAAAGAACATAGAAAACAGGCCAGTGATCTTGATTGCAGGCAGATATCGCTAAAAGTAGGTGACAAGGTACTATTATCTACGCAAGAATAGGTTAATAAAAATTGAAAGATAAAGGTATAAAATACATTTATAACAAATTGCAATTGTGTGTATCTATATACCTAAATTATAATTTAAAAAAAAAAAAAAAAAAAAAAAAACAATATTAATACTAGAATAGAAGTAGGTAGTTATTAACTCATAAGTAACGTAGAATAGCTAGAACAAAAAAAAAATTTAATTAATTTTTTTTTCTTTTTTGAGGGGGAAGGTGTGATACACTCATTCCCATTATACATTTTCATATTTCTCAAATCACATTTTTTTCACCTTAGGTAAATATTTTTAACGGGTTACACACGAGAGTTTTTTTTATAAATCATGCAGACTGAACGTTGCAATTTCCCCGATCAAGTAAAAACGTAAATAGGTCACACGGGTGCATCAAATTCTTGAGGCCCGGTGCGAACAAATTGCTGACCCAAGGCAATTTACCTAAGGTGGGAATAATGATAATTATAGTTAGAGTAGAATAGATGTATAAGACAATTTTATATAAATAGAGCATATTAATTAAATAAAATTCAGTCGTTGTAAAACTGACGTTTGAGTGGGAAGCCAAAAACTTCCCTAAGCCCGGGAGTTAAGCTCTTCAATAGCTGCTCCACTTACTAATCGGAGTTAATGCTTCTATAGCTGCTCCATAGGAGTTAATGCCTTCGGGCTGCTCCAGGCATTTAAAGGAATATCACAATCAATTACTTTTGAAACAGCTGTCAAAGTTATTGAAACAAATTACTTGATACCAATAACCATAGTATACAAAAATAAGGTAATAAAAATATAGTTAAAAATTCTTTTTTTATAAATAATGAAGCAACAAAAAATGGAAAAAATGGCCAAATAGGAGAAAGGAGGAGCCAGGAGAAATTCCATCAAAGCCAACGCTGTTGGATAGAAATATTTCAATGGATAGAAATATTTTAAGAACTTCAGATGAGTCCACAATCGGAAGCTAAAGCCATCAGAAGTAAGAGAACCAAAGGAGAAGAGGAGACAGGATCAGGAGGACGTTGGATGAAAGATGCATTAAGTCGGTTTACATAAGTATTGAAGGGTACAGGCACAGAAGCATGAATACCCAAAGAACGAAGATTATGCCAAAGTTTTTTAGATTTTAAAACAGGATCAAGTTTGCGGGAATAATACTCGCGTTTGGCGGAGATAATCTTATCAGTGATGAGATTACGAAGCCTTTTGTATTCACTTAGGTAACTAGGGATCTTAGTCTTGCGATAATGTCTGTAAATGGACTTACGCTGCATTGTCAAGTCGCGAATTTTACGCGAAAGCCAAGGACAAAGTGAAGACAGATTGCATTCTCTACTAACCAAGGGAACAGGCAATAATATTTGGTAGATGAAACAAATGTTTTGCCTACAATATGCGATTTTCGAGAAAAAAAGGTTTTTGAGTGATTTTTTGTCCGTTATTTTCGAAAACTTTGACCTTGAATAACTTTCAAAGGGTTAATCGCGTCTGCTTTTTTGTAAGAACTAAAGTTGTAGAGAATTTCATTGTCAGCATTTTGGGCCTGGGGTTGTATGACCTATAAAAACCGAGATACATGGAAAACTCGGGAAAACGCGATATCCCTGGCGGCCATGTTTTTTTTTTTTGGATTCCGAAATTGTTTTCTTAAAAAGTCACAAGGAAGCTGTGTACCAATTTTCAGCCATTTTGAAATTTTGTCTCCTTTAAATGCTAATTTCCCCGGGCTATTCCTTGTTTTCGAATTATATAAAAAAATGTAGCTTTTACACTTTAAAAATCTTGAATTAGGCGAACAAATGTTCAATCGTAAATATTAACATTTTCATACTGACGAAAGTAACTTACAGATATTTTTTTATTATTCTTTCAGACCTACCAGAGACGAAATTCTTCGTCATTGCAGATATTTAGTAAGAAAATTAAAATATGAAGAAATTACTAAAATTGATCCTATAAAAGCACTCCAATATCTTCAAAATCACATTTCAGAAGTCATTGATCATTCTGACCCAATCCAACTTAATAATGTAAGGAAAATTATATTGTCAAGTTTTTGTATATTTTATTTAATTTTTTAATCTAATGTTTCTAGTTCCATAAATTAGCATCTCTTTTGTTTAAAAGTGAAGAGACTTCTGAGCAATCACCACTAATGACAGTTCCTTTAGACAACCCGGCGAAAATGGTATGCGATCATAAAGATATTAAAGGTATGACATTTTTTATTTTTTTTTATTTCTTAGTTGTTTTTAATCAAAAGTTTTTATTTGTTACTAGATGTACCTTCTAGAATGGATGATGATCTTACCATGTGCACTGATGATTACTCAATGCAATCAGCTGAAAGTGAATCAACATCTGATAGCGCTTCCTATATATTGTACAAAAAATGCGGTGGCAAGAAAAGTCGAGATGATTACCTATTTGAACTAAAAAGTCGACGAACTTTCCTTTTTAACACAATTGTACAATTAATGCCAAAAAATATGGTGCAGCCAAAGGGTAATTTAAGCGATTTTGTACTCATATAAAACACAACAAACAAAATTCGGAAATGTTTATTTCTTTTGTAAAAAAATAAGGCCTAAGTTTGTTTATAAGGAAATGAAAAGACGAAGATATTTTTACTCTTTATTTTTTGTTTTTTTATTGTCTTTCTTATTATTTTTTAAAATAGATATTTCTGATATCATGACATAAATTGTGATAACGTAAGAGAAACAAAAAAAGAACATATGCATGGAAGTGAGATTTTTAGTTTTATTGGGGACTTTTTGGGGAAAAATTCAAATATTTTCTTTTGCATTCAAAACTTTGTCTTTTTATGAGCCTACTTAAAAGAGCAAATGTAAAGAAAAAAATAAAATAATAATTTTTTTTCCAAAAAAAATATATACCTTGTTTTTACTATTGCAGCTACATATGTATGTATGAATATATTTAATCTTTAATGATTTATAAAATACTAATGGAATCCTATTGTCGTATTGGAATATGAACTGATGAACTGGGGCCGGTTCGTTTATGTCGAAAACGACAATTTTTTTTCGTCTCGGGTTCGCGTAAGTCGAAAAAATTGAAAATTTTCGCCTGAAGCCGACGAAAGGCACTCGAAAGGTCTTGGGTTATCGAGTTTTTGCATTAGGACACGAACAATTTTTTTTCGACTTACGCGAACGCTAAAATTTTCGTCGCCAAAATTTTTCGACTTCAATTTTTTTTCGTTCGACTATCGTCGTTCGCCATACACGAACCCGCCCCTGGTAATGAAAAAGGCCATACACAATTACAAATGTAGAGTTCTTCACAATGGTAAATTGACCGACAGCTTTGAGGTGAGTTCAGGACTACATGGTTGCCTACTTTCGCCATAACTATTTCTTATAGTAATAAACTTGTCGGCATAGCCGGCTGATAATGTGGGTATGGTGGGTAGCAGGTAAAATACCCACCCGGAATTTAAGAGTAACTGAGCGTGTGACATGAAGGATGCCTATGGTTCCGGGCCATATACGTGCTCTGGCGTTATCCAAGGATATCTATCTAGTGATACCAGTAATAGTGCTGAGCCATCGTTCTCGAAACGATGAAGGCATTTTTTATATCCTCCATTTCCACTCAAGAACTCCGTGAGATCGTAACTACGCACACTCGCTCGTAATCCATCGATGAGTCCACTTACTTTTAACAGGCTCGCCTCATTTGCCTCGCCATTATGTTACACACTCGCAGTGCGTCATCTGCCGCCGCACTGAATGTGTCTACCCTTTAACATATTCTGAATCATAAGGACGCATGCCTTGGCTCAATTGTAATTCTATATGTATAATTCCTGCAATCACTCACGCTGCATCGTTGTATATGGTTCCTGTATGCGCAGCACGCGCGAAAGACGCTTAAACTGGGGCCAGTTCGTGTATGTCGAAAACCAAAAATTTTTTTCGTCTCGGGTTCGCGTAGGTCGAAAAATTGAAAATTTTCGTCTGAAGCCGACGAAAGGCCAACGAAAGGTCTTGGGTTATCGAGTTTTTGCATTAGGGCACGAACAATTTTCTTTCGACGTATGCGAACGCTAAAATTTTCGTCGACAAAATTTTTCGACTTCAATTTTTTTTCGTACGATTATCGTCGTTCGCCATACACGAACCGGCCCCTGGAGACTGATACAAAGGAACGTTGGTGCGTGCGGTGATTGATACAGTAGAAATGCGTGCTTTGAAATGCCTACTGACATATAGTTACGTAAACGAAAGGCACGCGATTGAAAAGTTGGTCCACTACCAATTGCCGAATTCGTCATAGCTCATGTACTGGTCGTTTAGATGTTTTGGTAATTTGTAAAAGACTAGACGGAACTCAAGTACGCAACTGCTTTCAGCGAAAAGTCGCTAAATATACCGAACGCACTGTACGTGCACACTAATTTGTTTCCAACTTTAGTCTATTTTGTGCTGTTAGCTGAAACAGATGCATGCATGCGAGCGGTGCGGCGGCCGCTAACAGATAATTGCGTGCTCGCGTTTTGTCTTCTTTCACAGTTATCCAAAAAATCTAAGTGCATATGTTTGTAGTGTACAGCACAGCTTTATGACAGCACGTTAATCTCTGTTGATTACGACAATGCGGAAAAAGTTGAAAGTAGGCCAACTTTTGCGTTGAATGCCTTCGGTTCACCAAACTATAGATGAGATCACACTTGAATGCATGTATTTCTGCAATATCTATTGTCGCACGCACGCACGTATGTGTCTATCTCCCTCTTAGCCGTCTTGTTCAACACTGCTGCACCCACTGGCAGTGCGTAAAGATAAAGGCCGGGTTCATGTTTGCAGTACTGACTGTGCAGTGTAAGTTTTTGCAGTTTAAAATTTAATGCTCACTTAGTAGACTTCGACAATTTAACTGCGATGTTCATAAACACTCTGTTGCTACTTAGATCTAAGTCAGTTCTGCAAACATGAACCCGGCCAAACTGAGCTACCCATCATCACCATCAGAAGGCAGATTAGTTTGACCCCCCACGTTGGGCAGTATTCTAGGAAATGCTGCTCAAATAGTGGAAGCTTTTCCGCCTTACCCTTCAAGAATGTTTTAAAAGTAAGCCTCTGGTCGATCATCACTCCCAGGTACTTTTCTGTTTTAGGAAGGGTTGTTACCACATAACAGTTTCGGAGAAGGCGTTGTGTTTGTCTGACTACACACTCGAGCTCGTAGTAGAACAGGCGGCATACAATAGGGACTGCTAGACTGCCTTAAGGATCTCGACTACGCGGATGATATGTGGGGCCTTATTCTCTATTACAATACTCAAATGTTTTTTACTCGAAACTGTTATCCGAAACTAAGATGCTTCTGTATTCCCTATTACAAAATTGCTTCCTCTGGTAGAAATTTCCCCGAAAGAAAAGAAAATGAGTACCTGGATATCTCTTAAGTATTGCACAACGTATATATAACTGCCGTCTCCGTTGAATCGGTTTGTCTAGAATGAGAATTTATACAGAAAGTGATAGAACGTTTCTCGTTCATCTCACCCTAGTTACGACAACTGTCGTGTGGGAAAACTCAGCTTGGAGTCGTGGTCCCCGGTTCACGAGCAGCAGGAGTTCCTGAGAAAAGTTCGGCAGCATGGCACTCTCACACTTAACAAACTGAATCTGGGATTCTCATCCGACAGCGTTGTTCGCTTGAGCGAAAGCCTGTCACCAAAAAACCCCGACATTTATCGTTCAGCTAGACAACTGCATATGAAGAATCTCGTCACCGCAGTTTTTACACGTCAAGGCCGGGTTTTTGTTCAGCTAGATAAAAACCATCGACCTCAAATATTTAGATCAGTCATTGACCTGAATGAAGCCGTTTCTGCCAAGCCTTAGCTCAGGAGAAGCAATACGGATTTTGGAGCATCCCATTCAATCACCGGGAACGTTGCTAAAGAGCATTCGACAAATTTTCATTTTCGTCCTCTCTGTTCTTTAAGTTGTCTTTATAGTTTCTTTTAGTTTTTATTTTTTTTATTTTTTTTTCTTTATTTTATTTCTTTCTTTTGTTTTTGTTTTTTATTTATTATTTTTATTTTTTATGTTTTTCTATATTTATTAAGTCTTTTCTGTTCTTATAATGATGGTATATTATTGCTTAATATTAAAAAATAATTTTACAACCTACGCGCATCCTGTACACGTTCTGTTACCTCGCACTGGTGATCTAGGTAGTTAATTTTTACCTTCTTGGCATGAACAAGATTAGAACTTTGCTCAATATTTTCCAAAGTAGGGCTCGTGGATTAAATTTCTGCCACATTAATGCAAGAAGCTTGCGTAATAAAATCGACGAACTGCGGGAAATCTTTCATGGTTCCAACATTCATGTCTTATTGGTATCTGAGGCCTCACTAAGCGATCATGTTCCTTCAATATCTGTGTCACTGGATGGCTACAGTCTGTTTAGAAACGATCGTAAGGATCGTCCTGGCGGCGGCGTCGCTGTTTATGTTAGAAACGGTCTCCGGTGTTCCAAGATAAAACACTCCATATCCAACGCCTTGGGATTCCTTAGCGTTGAAATTATGTGCGGTGTTAGGAAATGCCTCGCGACCGTGGTTTACTGCCCTCTTCGCTCATTCTCGCTATCTGAAGCCAGTGAGTTGGAAGTGTGGCTCTCCGAAGCGGCCCACAATTATTTTATCCTACAACTCTTTGTGCAATAGCTTCCTAACTTTTTTTAAAACCTTTGGCCTGAAGCCCGTCAATCAACTTCCGACGTACTTTAACACTCCTAATCCATCCTTGTTGGACATCTTCTTCGTGTCGGACATAGGAAATGTTTTGTTCCATAACCAGATCAGCCCACCAAGTTACCTTGATCACGACATCCTATATCTTTCCCTGAACTTCACAATCGAGAGCAGCGTGGAAAAAACCCTCTCCTACCGTGACTATAGGGCCATTAACACTCCTGAGCTGTTACAAGAGTGTTCCGCACTATCCTGGGACAATGTTTTTCGCATTCATGACATTGACGACCAAGTAGCACACTTTAGCCTTCTGTGCAAACACCTGCTCGAGTCATTTGCTCCAATAAAAGTTAAGCGTATAGAGTTAACCCTTCTAGCACAGAAGGCGCACTTTTCAGCTAAGCATGAAAATCTTTATATACATACACAGACACATACATATATATATATATGTATATATATGTATATACATATATAGAGTTTCCCCTCTAACACAGAAGGCGCACTTCCCAGCAAGGCTGAGAAATTTTACCACAGATTTTGTGGCTCTGCTGAGGCATGCAAACATATAAAGATAAATAACGAATTAAACCTTCTAGCTCGGAAGGTTCACTTCTCAGCAGGGCTGAGAAACATTTACCACTGCCGTGGCTCAGCTGAGACATGCAAACATAAAATATTAAAAGCATGAAAGATCAAAAACATCAAACAGAGAAGCGTGCAACTAAAAAGGGAGTGGGGCACGCAGGGAGTCATAACACATTGAGATGGGTCCTTTTAAGGACAACTTCACTAGTTAGCAAGCTAAACACATTTCTATTGCTTCCTTCCTTCCTTCCATTTACTTCCCTCTACCCCACCCTGGTTCTCCTCTCAAATAAAACGTCTCATATCTGAGAGAGAATACCTGTTTAGGAGATATAAGAAAAATAAAACTGAAGCGAATCTCAGGGCCTACAAAGCTATCAGGAATGTAGTTACCTGGACTATCCGCCAAGCAAAACTGAAGTTCTTTTCGGCTAAACTTAGTCCCACCCTACCCTCGAAGAAATTCTGGGCTAACGTAAAGAAACTTGGTATCCATGGTGACGTCTGTACACCTCAGAGCAGCCTTACTGCTAACGAGCTAAATAACTATTTTACCACGATTGCCAACAATACCGGTACCTATCCTCGATCGAGACCAATTGAAGCTAATTTTAGGCAGTTCAGTTTCCGCAATGTGGATTACTCTGAAGTTCACAAAGCTTTTTACTCTATTAAGTCAGAATCTGTTGGACTTGATAATCTGCCGCCTATTTTCCTTAAGTGCATTTTGCCCGTAATCACCCCCTACATTACGTACATTTTTAATAACTGCCTCACAAAATCATACTTTCCCCTTCTTCAGTGGAAAAAAGCGAAAGTAATTGCCTTACCTAAATGCAAATCTCCGAACAATCCCTCTGATTATCGCCCCATCAGTATCCTATGTTTCTTAGGCAAAGTATTAGAGAAATTAATGTCATGGCAAATTCAGGCCTATTGTGAAATGTGGTCTCTGTTATCGTGTACACAGTCCGGCTTCAGGAAAAGCAGTAGCTGCGAAACTGCGCTGCTAAAGTTAACTACTGACCTTCGAATTGCTCTTGATCGTGATGAGATTGCATTTCTGGTGCTTTTAGACTTCAGTAAGGCTTTTGATAGTGTTAGTCATAAGCTTCTTGAAACTAAACTATCAGACTATCTGGGTTTCTCCCCCTCAGCAATCTCCTTAATTCGGAATTACTTAAGTAACCGTTTCCAAAATGTGTGGTTTCAAGATTCTATCTCCGATCCATCACCAATTACATGTGGGGTTCCGCAGGGCTATATCCTAGGGCCATTACTGTTCAGCATCTACATTAATGACATCAGTAATTCTGTTAAGGATTGCAAACTTCACATGTATGCGGATGACGTTCAGATTTATTTAAATAGTCCCATGGGATTGGTAGAAAACTGTGTCTATAACATCAACGCTGACCTCGAGCGAATACATCTATGGTCGTTATCCAATTAGTTGCACCTAAATGCCTCTAAGTCTTGCTGCATCGCATTGCACAGGAGTGTGTTAGACACCTCTTATTTACCACCAATCACTCTAATGCAAATAACCTTACCCTACCAACTGCGAGTCAAGAACCTAGGTGTTTACCTAAACACACAACTAACCTGTTGTGATCAAACCGATCATACCTTATCCAAAATCTACAGTAACTTGCGCCGCCTCTGGTTGTTTGCGTCCATTTTGCCTGTAGGTGCTCGGTCAAAGCTTATCAAAACCTTAGTTCTCCCTCACTTCACCTACGCAAGCTTAGTTTTCCCGTCTAAGTGAGGACGCAATATCTTTTTTCGACGCTAAACAGCGAATTTATTGGTATGAATTTCCTTTTGGCATGGAACGTAACATTATTTTCAATTATTTTATTCAATAATATGAAATATTTGTTTATTGATAGCCGACTGTTATCTTCATCAAGAGCTAGTATACAAAACAACAGCAGTATTATTCTTCACGCTAAGTACAAATAGTGAGGACGCAATATCTTTTTTCGACGATACTTGAATTTTGTGTTGCAATTAATAAAGTTTTATTTTAAAAGAGTTTGACTTAGGAGTCTAAGTGCATTTTCTATCTTGGAACCATAGGCACCCGCATCCCATATTTGTCATTTTGCTGGTTTTGATAGTTATCATCAATAAGTAATGCGTTTTAATCTAGTCCGAATTAATAAGAGTGTGTATGGTAGCACAACGTTGCATACTGAAACGTAACATATTATCCTAATTTAATAACGTTTTATAAGCCGGGCACTATTATATAAACATAGTCGTATGAAAATCGTAAAATTAATCTCTATATCTATGAAACAGGAAATCACTATCACTTATTAGAATAGATCTTATTAAAACTACAAAATATTAATGATAATAAATTTGCAAGTAGGTATAGCAAAAAGATGTATTTTATATAATTTCTTAGGTAGTTTTCAAAATTGAAGAGAACGGTTATTTCCAATTAAAAATGAATACAAATTAAATTATAATTCACTTACCTTTTTGTCCATTTTGTATAGCGGGATTTTACATCGAAATAATGCTTTTTCAAGAAACTATTATTATTTAAATATTTGACTTGATTAGCTTAGGATACTCAAACACATAAAAAATATGAATGTCGGAAACAAGTAGAATTTATTTATTTCTAAAATATTTTTTATTGTTTTAAGATTTTGATAAGTTTCTTCTTAAAATTTAAGGTACAAGCTTCTGGTTCCATTTAATAAGGTTGCAGCTAATCGTGGTCCCAAACTTGTTTGGATTTACTCCTACGAGACGGTTATCGTTCTAATTGCCACTTGATTCTTGGGTAGAATTTGAATCTGTTTGTTAGTGTAGGCCTTTCTTCAATTTTCATAGGTATATGCTTATACATCGTGCACCTATCTGTCCGCACACGCTTCGTACTTCTTTTAATATCATCCAGTATAGGATGAAGAGAAGCCGAGGGGTTATAAGTGTAGGAAGAGGTGGCGACAGGATTTAGGATCTCCGAGTGAATGTCATCAATCGAGTTTAACCCGGGAAGAAATTTCTTGAAATTTGTCCATCAAGGTACCCGAGCTGGCCGCAACAGAAGCCAGGGTGTCCGACAAAGAGTCAAGCCGGACGTTGATGGCCTGGACGTCATCGGCTAGCATCTGAAAATGTGAGATGTTGCCGTAAAAGGAGTAAAGACGACCAATAATTTTTTCGTGACCATAGAGAAAAACATCAGAGATATCTTTTATCAGTTCCAGGATATGCCAGGGTCTAATATCAGAGCATTCGCTACATGTAGACCCTCTAGGGGCCGAGCAAGCTTTATCCGCCATGCCCTCTAAGTGTGTTATAAAAGTAAGTCTCTGGTCGATCATAACTAGGTACCTTAAAGTGAGCCATGAGTCAATGATCTGTTCCCATAACTTGATTCTTTAGGCCCCCATACACGGTGAAATTGTATGTACATCGAAGTGCGGATGTACAACCAAAACTATCGATTGCTGGCCTTTCGCAATGCTTCCTTCCACTGGCTCCCATCCATCTGGAGGTTCCAATATACTGTTACGTATCACTGACCCTTGAACTTACGGCATCGTGCCGAATAGGTTCCTTTCGTATTCAGTCACATGATTTAGTTATCTTGTCCACCGAAGCCTCGGGAATGTAGAGAGAAGAATAGAAGAACTACCACATCTAATATACTGACGAATTGAATTCAGTGATCGAAAAGGAGAGATTCGAAAAATAGTTTGCTTAACGGTTATGGCAGAAGGAACGGGAATAGGATTGCCTTTTTTTTATGTGGCAACCTCAGGAGTCACCTTTTATACCACCAGTCCGTAATGTACGAAGCGCTTATACATTCCTGTTCAACTAACACCAAATTGCGGCTGTTCAACTCCAACGTTAAGGCAGCTCTTTTGTATGGTTGCGAAACATGTAAAGTCACCCAATTCATCACAGGGCGCCAAGTGTTTTCATCAACAGATGCCTGCGTCGTATACTAAAAATACGTTGGCAAGATGAATTCCAAATGAAGAACTATGGTGCCGTGCCGGCCAAGAAAGGATAGATGACCAAATCAGGCGAAGGAAATGGAATTGGATTTGTGACGCGAAAACTTAAATCTAGCCAAATAGGCCCTTGATGGAATCCGCAAGGATCCCGTCAAGTTCGAAGACCTAGAACAACATGGAGGAGAACCTTACTAGCAGAAGAAACTGAGAGCTGTCGCACAAAACAAAGTCCGTTGGAGGGCAACTTTTTCCGCCCTATGTCCCATGAGGGATTAAAGGAGCATAAAGAAAGAGAGATTAGCCCGGACAAACAGACAGACGGACATATAGACAGACAAATTTAAAAAAAATATTTGATTTTGTTTTACCATCATATAAATAGCCATATGAGCTTAGAAAAACACAATTATATATTGAAATCACTGACAGACACTCCAACAGCACTCCCCCATAACAACTGATTATAGCAAAAGTGCCAGTGAGACCGTTGAATTGTGATTGGGAATATAAATTTGGGTTTTTAAACGAACTGAACGGAATGGCACTTTTCTCTTCGGATATTCTTTCGTGGTGGGATTTGAGGCTCTCACTGCCCATGGAAAATACGAATTTGAGATTCCCAATTGTTTTGGCGTACGCCATACTACTGGGCTAATGACTTTTAAAATCATACTAAGTACAAATATTAAATGGTTCTGTCAAAATAACAGCGAATCAGAACAGCCTGGTCTCCTATCACACCAATAACATTCAATTTTGTTATTACAATAAAAATGCGTTAAAGACTCAGTTGTCACCCCCAGAGTAAAAGCGGGCTATATTTCATGTTGCGGCAAAAGAGGCAGGGGCGGATTTACACAATTCCCGCTTAAGGGCTGGAAGAGATCTGCCGCCCCACCACCGCTCTTACTTAATCCATCAACCAGGTTTTTATAATCACTGCTAACACCAATACCACACAAATACTAGCCTATCGCGAAAAACGTGAAAACTAAATTTAAACTTAGGTTGAATAAATATTATTTTTGTTATTTAAGAGTTATAACGGGCATTTCCCATCACCGATTAAAGATAAATAATTTTTATTACATTTCAGGGTCTGGAATCTCACTTCGTCTTCAACCTTTTTCTCTATCAGTGACGGAAAATGTCAGCAGTAATTCCTTAAAAACATGAACTCACCATCAACAACAATCATTTAAAATAAATAATATTCCTAATGTTATATTTTACGACAACATATTGATTTCGGAAATGAAAAAACAGAGATAATAGTTTTATAGATATATATTAATGATATAGCATTCTTATCCTTTACATTACAATAAATTCCTTACAAAAAAGAATGTAATCTAACATTTCCACTCTGTATAAGCGAGGGATTTTTTTCTACTCTTACATTAACACTGAACAACTCATAACTTACCGTATTTAACTGAAATCACAATATCAGTTAAAACTAAGGCATTTAAAACAATGATTTGGTAGCCCTTGAATTCAAAACTAAAATAACTTCCTTCGTGATTTTTTGTTTGAAAATGAATCGACGATATTATCAAAGTCCAAATTCTTTGTAATGTCATGTTCGATCGTTAAAACTGCAACATTCCTCAGGCTGGTCTCAGTGATTGTTGATCTAGAGTAGTTTTTGATTCTTTTAAGCACAGAGAATGACCTTTCTGCCGAACAGTTCGTCGCGGGGATGACCAAAAATAGTTTTAATGCAATGTTTATGTACGGGTAAACGTCTTGTAGATCGTTATCAATTAAAACTTCAAACAAATTCAAGATTGTCTTTGGCCGTTCTATTTCTCCAAGTTCTTTCAATAATCCCAAAAAGTGAACATACTCACTCACAAACTCTTCCGGTGTTGGCAAATCTTTGTTGTAGAAAGTGCACAATTTTTCGCTGTGTACAGCAAGTGCCTTCATGTCAAGATCTTTTTTCCCACTATTGATCAAAAATCCAAACAGCGAGTTTAGCTTGTCATACGCAGCTTTTCTTTTTTCCATTTCATTGATCAGTGTGTCCAGTATTACATTGTAAGTATTTATTCTAAAATTTTGTCTGCCGGTAAACTGTACCTCGCCTTCTCGAGTTTCGTCTAGTTGGAGTTTGCGTATTTTCTTCCTCTTTGTCTGGTCTTCATAGACAGACACTTCAAACTTTGTCAGGGCTCCATTTTCATAAACATCAAAGTCTAACTCCACTTTTATGCTTTTGATATACTCCGTTAGAGATCCATGCAGTAGCACTACAATTGACAAGTCTGTCTAAGATGATTGTACGCTTTCGACAGTGATTTCAAATTTAAGTTGCTCTTTTTGCTAAGTTGCTTGGATATCGTAAAGGATTGGGATTAAATGTGTACAGTAAATAGTCTCTGATTACTACCTTCTTTATGACATATGGTTTCAAATTATCATTCGTTCTCATAAAAGTTATCATTCGTTGTCCGGTTAAAATATAAAAACAAAAATTGGCAGTTATAGGGACTGCCGATAGAAGTGAAAACTTAGAACTTACATGTTGAAATTAGATTCTTTTGAAGTAATACAAAATTCTATATTTCTTGAAAGGACTAAATCTTTTTGATTGCAGTATTTTCATTAGGACATTAACCAACTTATTAAAATATGTAGCACAAGTAACTGCGTCTTCATTAATAAGTGTACTTTTTTCTATAAAATTTAATGCTGCTGCATCTTCAACCGATATCTCAGAATTATTTTTTAAATTATAATTGTAGCATTTTTGACCATCCTATTTCATTAGCACTTATTGTAAAAAAGATACAATCGGGTTATGGTAACTAAAGTAAGAAATGAAAATGTTTGATTCAAATTTATCTAAGTATCGCGTAAAAACCGCATCGATCGTCGTTTTATATTTGGTAGTACTAAGTTTCCGATCATTGGACATATTTAAATTAAGTGTTGCATTTAAAAATTCAATTAATGGTAGATTTTTATCATCTGCAAAGTTAATATTGAAGTCTCCACTTAAAATCATCGGTACATTATCATATTTTTCGCCGAATCTTTTTTCGAGAATTTCAGAACCTTCTTTTGTATAAATCATCAAATTTTCGAATAAAAATTGTTGTATCTGTCTCATAGATTTTCCAGGCGAAATATAAACGACAACAATTAATATGTATTGCCCATTCTCGGAACTGCAACGAGCAACGCATATTTCGCCTATATCAGAAACATTAACACCAATGCTTCTAGTGAATTTAGTATGTATGTCCATATATGAAGTAATGAAGTGTGACGTATCTTGAGTATTGTGATAAATAGCTACTCCTGCTGCCGGAACTTCGGGTCTTTTATAACTTACAACAAAGTTGAAATTTGGAACATCTAGTGGTTCTTCGTTTTTCATACGAGTTTCTGACAAAAGCAGAACATTTGACTTTTTTACGATAGCATCATTTTTTAGATCAGCTGCATGCGCATGCAAACTTTGACAATTGAATGAAAATATCGATAATCCTTTCTTGTTGGAGATGAATTCTAGAAAAGTTTTGGTGACCGTTTGTAGTGTATTATTTTGAAACCTTTTCAATTCTAACGTTAGATCCTCTCGATGACTTGTTCATCTTTTATGATGTTTATCTGTTTCTGAAGCATTTAGAGGTGTTCCTGTTTTACCAATCCAAAATTTCCAGCTGCTGCTAATATTTTCTTGAATTTAACACATCAGTCAAAATGACTGGTTTTATACATATTTTCATTTTCGATACTTAATTGAATAATAGTAGGCGGTCAGATTTATTTTTTTATTCAAAATCAAAATGTTTTTGATTATAATCGATTGAGCGCGTGCGCCAGTAATGAGCATGTCGGTGACGCGAACCCATAACATTTTCCCCTATAAAAAAGTGCCCAACGCGGCTAAAGAAGTTTTCACTTCAACAATGTTTTGAAAATTTGCCGCCCCTTAAAATTTGCCGCCCTGGGCTGAAGCCCTTATAGCCCCCCCCTAAATCCGCCACTGAAAAGAGGAATACAAATATTTCAGCGTAAAAACGGTTCAACTATTGTTCAGAGCAAGAACGGAACGAAAAAAATCTTAGAGCAAAAGCGGATTAACTCTCTAAACCGTTTTTGCCCTTTACGAAAACTTAAACCGCTTTTGCCCTCAGTTTTTATTTATTCCTCTGTTGCTTGCATTATTACTTCGAAATCTATTTTTAGACGACTAGAAAATACAACTTGACTAGAAAATACTTGACTAGAAAATACAACGCAACTCAATTCATACATTTTGGAATTTTCGCGCTTGTAACATTATTTCTTTGAGTGTCTGTAACTACTTACGATAATTTTTATGTTTTTGCCATTTTCCCATCTTTCTTTTGGTACCCACCTCAAATAGATATGTGCAATACATCGTTCGATAGGTATTTTTGAGCTGAATATTAATTACTATGGCGCATAGTTCGAGATCTTTGTCCGTTCTAAGTAATGCGGTCAAAAGTGTACAAAGATAAAATTTCCCATACCACCCTGTATATACCTATATTTCCATGGATGAGGTACCAGTGAACCCATAACTCCTCTACATATCTATGATGGTAAAATTGATGGCTCTATCTTACCAACTTTTAGAGTTATAAGTCGACAAAGGGGTTTTTAACGAAAATGTCAACTTCACCTACCTCTTTCTGCAAAAACTACGTAGGTGAAGTTGATGTTTTTGCTAAAAACAACCCTTTTTATCTTTTATCTACATTACTAATTTCAATCTTTGTAATGTTTGCAATTTATGATTCTTTTTCAATTTATTATATCTATTTGCCAACGTTATGCAATGAACTCCTTCTCACGAAGTTTGTCGATGAAGGTAGAGGTGGAGATGATGAGAAATGGCACCCCACTTTTCCTAGCTTCTGAGAGCGAAGCTTTCCAAGATAATATTACTATTATTGCATTTTACTATGGTTAATGAGAAAACTTGATATACCCGTTAAAATCTTCAGACATTGTCGTTGTATACAAGTGTACATGGTCGACAGTACAAAGGGGCCTTCCCTAAGTCTCTAGTGTGTCACATAAAAAAAAAGTGTCAAACAAGCATACTCTCCCCTCATCCCAGTTATGATTAATTTTTTCCTGTTGGAAATACTATGAATCTTAGTTTTAGTTGAGATTAACAAATTTTCTTTAATGAAAATTAATAGCTGATACTTTATTTACTTGCTTTATTCCCCTTTAAACCCTCATGGGACATAGGGTGGAAACAGTTGCCCTCCAGCATAGTCTGTTTTGTGCGACAGCTCTCAGCTCCGACCAAGACCTTCCAGTTGTTGCGGCCTTTGCTAATAGGGTTCTCCTCCATGTTTCTAGGTCTTCCCTCTCGGTAGGATCCTTGCGAATTCCAGTCAAGGGCCTGTTTGGTCCTAGTTTTTGGGTCGCAAGGAGTGGCCAATCCAATTCCATTTCCTTCGCCTGATTTGGTCGTCTATCCTTTCTTGGCTGGCACGTCATAGCTCTTCATTAGGAATTCTATCTTGGCAGCGGATTTTTAGGATACGACGCAGGCATCTATTGATGAAAACTTGTTAGGCTCCCTGTGATGAATTGGGTGACTTTCCATGTTCCGCAACTGTACAAAAGAACTATCTTAACTTTGGAACGCCCGCAATTTGATGTTAATTGAGATCTCGGACGATCTGCATATACACTGGCATGACAGGTTCTTAAAAGGAGCTATCAAAATCTTATTTTTCTCTCGAAATTGTTTTTCGCGTTCATTTTGAGGCTATGATGATGATTCTTAGCTACTATTTCCCATTATTATAATTTTCGAAAGTAGTTAAATAACCCAAAATATAGATAATTCAGGACGTTACATAAAATTCTAATTCATCCGACACGCGAAACTGGCTGGAAGCGAGTTATTCGTCGAGAAGTGTCACAACCTTCGCTGTTGACTTTTCACCCGTTATGTTGCGGACCTGAAACGACATAGAGTTTCGGTCAATAGCCCATTTGAAAGATATTTTAATACCCGTATTTCTGCTGTTTACTACGTTATCATATGAGCAACCGTTAACGAGTTATTAAAAAAAATGGCGTTATCAGTTATTTCAGGCACGTGCAGTACGAACTTTGGCGTTAGATTACTCGCAAACTATACAAGCGAGGACGACGACTAAGGGCTTATTCTAAAGGTAATTACTAGTACTTTAAGTTTGGTAATCGGCATTAACCCACACAAATTAATATCTTACGAGTTAATCGCAAAAAACTGCATTCAACCCCAATGATCAAGGTTGAACTTTGAGCGGCCATAACTTTGAGCCAAATCAACTTACAGACCTCGTTGAGGGCTCATTTTGTAGATAATTTTGTTCTCCAACACCTTGCTAATGATCATTTTCAGCTATCATTGCATGGAAACTGGTTATTTAGTATAAACGACTTCTACCTCTTTTTCAAGATGGCGGCTTTTCCCAACACATTGCGACCTCACAAACTTGGTTTTAACATTGTCAGATGTACCCAAACAAATTCAAAAAAAAAAAAAATTTCGTACATCATGAAATGCAATTTCATTTACTAATTGCACTGGACTAATAAGCAAAAGTATTTTTAGTGAAAACTGAGAGCAAAAGTGATTCAAATTTTAGTTCCGCGCAAAAGCGGTATACATTTTCATTTAGAGCAAAAGCGGAATAAAAAGTTAAGCCGCTTTTTCTCTCGGTTTTTTGATACACCGTTCTTGCGCTGAAATATAGTTATACCATTTTTACTCTAAAAACACGAAGATATTCCTCTTTTGAGCTAAAAAAATATTGAACCATTTTCGCTCTCTTTGTTATTTTAACCCGCTTTTGCTCTGAGGGTGTCAGTTATAGATTTATATGAGCGAATACTGTGGAAATTTGAGGGGCTGAGATTCAAAAGTGGTCAAGTCCAAAAAAATAAAAATTCGAGATATTTCGCCAAAAAAATTTTTTTTTCTTTTGTTACCTGTGTACGAAGTCTTAGGTTGAAAAAAAAAATTTTCTTTATTTTTTCATTAAAATTGTTAATTTTTACAAGTAATGAAAATCAAAACTGGTCAAGTCCAGCGAGTTCAGTTTCAAAAGTGGTCAAGTCCATTTATTCAGTTTTAAAATGAACAATATCTGAAAACTTGTTTTTAAATGTAAAATTAGGATGAGAAAACACTAAAATTGTAATTGTTTCATTGATTCCATAAGTTGTTCGATTTAGAACGATGTACATAAAAAATATACAGTAGATTGCATTTATAACGACATTTCGTTTATAACGTCGAAAATGTGAAGTAAAAAAATGATAGAAAAATATTTGCTTATAACGACTTCGGATTTTAAAACTCGTCATAATCAATAATTCAGTTTCAAATTTGACCAAGTCCATCATAATTAAATCAAAACTGGTCAAGTCCAACGGTTTTAGTTTCAAAAGTGGTCAAGTCCCTATACTGAGTTTCAAAACTAGTCAAGTCCAATCAATTTTTAACGATAAAACCTATAATTTATCAGGAAAAATCGCCAAAAAGTGGTATGCAATAATTAAACATTCGACGACAATTATAACTACTATTTTCTTCTTGAGTTTTGACAAATGAAATGCTGTGTATTAGTTTTTTTGGTTTTATTCAAAAAATTGAAAAATGGACTTGGCCATTTTTGAATCTAGGCCCCTCATTTAATTGAAACGATCAAAATGACATGGTCGTTACCACTCTTGTACAAAAATAAATGGTTTGCATAACATAAGCCTAATTATATACGCTCCTAGATTCAATTAAGCTTCCAAATTAGCCGCAATATTTATTTTTAATTGTTGTTCAATAAATCAACACGGAAAATCCTTAAAAGATCCTTAAATCTCAGCAGGCAATAAATCAAAACCCTATTTTGAAACCGACGTCGACCCCAAAACTATAAATCATGCCTTTTCCCAGGAAGATTGGATAAAAAACCCCCAAAAATCAACCAAGATGCCTGCTCCGCTTCACTAGTTGAACGGTGTTTTGTCTTTAAGACATAAGGACAAAGTCCCTTTAAATATAAGGACATGCAAAGGACCTGCTCTAGTGAATTTCTTAAATGTTTTGGACCTTTGGGCAGTACACTTTTCATGAGATTTTGGTTTAATGATAATCCGGTTTAATTACCATTAATATCAAACTTCCGAGTTGGGAATACTTTAATCATCTCTCCAGACTTAAGGGTTAGGTTTTTTCAGGGTGGGGGAAAGGACTACTAAAGGGTGTGACAGCTAATTTCAGGGATGACATTAATTTTCCGGCGAATCAACTTTTTTTTAAAGGTGCAGAGAGGAAAAGAACGAATTCTTCTTAGTTGTTTTCTTTTTTTGATTTAAGATTATGTGAGATTAAATTTTGTTTATTTTATAATGAAAATTTACTTTGGAATTTTACGACCTTACGAAAATATTTACGACTTTTGTAAGGAGTTATGCCCGCCCGCATTTGCCTTCAGAGAGATTTTTATCAGAATCCTTTATGCTCAGTAATTCCTTTATTTCGAGATGTGACATATTGCTGAAAGCATTTTATCAGTGCCGCCCTTCCACGGTTATTTTAAAGGGAATTTGCCAAGAATTTAAAGGAGACGGCAAAGAAAATGAAACAATCTTAAAGACATTTCCCTAATTTGCATGAGAACAGAAAGTCTAACAAAAGTAACAACCGCAATTATTAAATGGAGAACGAAAGGACATTTCATCTGGGAAATCTTTCTACGTTCTGTTATTATTTAGTAATTTACATATTTCCTGCTTCCCCTCTTGATGTGCGCTCATTACGCCCGAAAATTTCGCAATCATAGAATCTGCCTGAAGAATACGAAATTTTCTTAGGGATGATATTTAGATATCTTTTCGTTAATTAGGTATTTTATCGGTGATTTTTACCTTCAAGAAGTCTACCTAAGTAATGGGAGATTGTTTTAAGTAAGTTCCTGTAACGGGTGTGCATTGCCTTTTGATTTAAATTGACCGCCATTTATACAAGTCTTCTTTAACAGTTTTTGTATAGTGACAGATGTCAAGTAAAACCGTTGCGATTAGTTTTGGTTTGCTCATCATTACTGAGTTTCCATGCAGAGTTTACCCTGAGTTTACTCAGATTACGCGCCCATGGAAACGGGGATTGAGTAAAGTTTCGTTAAATCGAAGAAAACTCAACTCCGGTTAAGCTGGGATATGTGTGTTTGTGTATCTTTTACCGAGTTTCCATGGGAATCGAGTTGAGTTGTGGTTGAGTTGAAATGACACTTCAACTCAAAGATTTAACTCTATGCATTTCCATTTCTGACTGCCAGCTTCCTCCATCTTTTTTCACCAATTAATTTTATTATCGATTTTTCTTTAAAAGTATTTATTAAATATAAAGTCTCTTCTGACATCCAAGCGAGACTCGACATGTTCACTTTTTGTACCTTTGCCAGTGTGCTTTAGTTGTGTACATTCAACTCCTACCTATTTTCGTTGAGTTGAGCAGAGTTTAACGAAATGTTAATAATGTTTAATGAAAACTATTAACTGTATCTGTTTCCATGACGTATAACTCGGGTTGAACTCTCATGGAAACTTAGTATTTTACTGAACATATACCAACGGCAATGCAATGTAAAATTATTATCTGTCGCTATAACCCAGAACCGGCATGAAAACATCATGTACTGAGTTTCCATGAGAGTTCAACCAGAGTTGAACCCGACTTGAACTCCATGGAAACAGTCGCAGTCAAGAGTTTTCGTTAAAGATTTTCAACTCTGCTCAACTCAACGAAAATAGGTAGATTGAACAGAGTTCACGCACACAACTACAAACGGGATTGTCAAATGTTAAAAAAGTCAAAATGTCGCGCCTGTTTATAACATTTATGTTATACAACGAATACAATAAATTAATTTTATGGTCCATGATCGCTATTTTATAATAACAAAAATATTACGTCAAATTTAAAAACAGCTGCTTGCTTAATACAAGTACACATTCAGCTGTCTGTACACAGGCAGAAAAGTCAGCCATGGAAACGCATAGAGTTGAGTCGTTGAGTTGAAGTGTCATTTCAACTCAACCTCAACTCAACTCGACTCCCATGGAAACTCGGTAATGGAGTTAATTTGGGGGGAAAAGCTTTCTGTTTACTTGACGAAAACTCTACCTCGGCTCATGGAAACACAGTACATGGTGCGATTGATCATCGAAGAAGTTAATGTACGAACTCAATACCACAAGGCGGAAACGGTTTTTTATATGAAAAAAAAAACCAAGCAAAGGAGTAACCCTTTATACTACCATTCGGTCATGTCGTTCAGGTCATGGTGCAATGTCTAGTAGTAAGCTTAGTTTGAAGAATAGAGGAGAATAGGAAAGGTTAGAGTGGGTCTGGAGCGTGTAGATGAAAATGACGCTGAACAGTGTCGTAGGAACGGGGGGGGAGGGTTGGGGACAAAACCTCCCGAAACGAAAAATTCAACTTGAAAATTTATAATACCTATTATTTTTTGTTATTTTGGTGGTACATTCAGCGCGAAGACAATACACACTAGAAATATCACCTTTTTACCAAATTTTATCACAAAATTGATTCTCAGCAAAATGCGTGTTTCTAATCACGGTGTATCTTTCTAGAACTCATCTTTTAGTTTACTTCAATAGAATGGACAGTATTCGGAGATCTCGCGTTCGGTCATTCTGACATATCATACTTCGACTGATTAGCCCCATCCTTTAAGGCTATCCGCTGCGGCTGCAGCTATCCTGTGTCCCTTGTGGCCACCTGTCTTTTCCAATTCATAACGGTCGTGATTCTGCCGTTTTACTACACGGTAAGGTTCCATAAACTTGGGTTTTAATTTCAACCGTGGGCTAAATTATTTTCCCTTGACTGAAACAAATGCGCCCTCCTTATAGACACCTGCAGCTTTACCCTTCGAATTGCTTTGTCTCCTATTCTCCTGAAGGTTAGTAATATTTTGCTTGGCTTCTCGTCGTGCCATTTACTGCATGTTCTGTCGTCGCGTTATCGTCGGATATAAAGGCTTGAAAGTCTGGTAATGCTGCTAACTTCAAAATACGAAATGGTGTACTTCTTGTTGTGGTATTATTTATTATTGGTTGAATTCGATCAATGTGCCACGCGTTTGGCTCTGCGATTGATAATTTGATAAAAATCGGTGTTAGGATACGATTTATCCTCTCTACCTTCCCCTCGGGACGCCAGTAGTGATGAACGAATGTGAAATGTCTTCTTTTATGCGGCCATTTTGAAACAGTTTGGCTGTAAGAGCTGTTCCTCAGTCCGGTATTAGTCTTGGGTTACCAAAAATTGATGTCAGCTCAATCAATCAGTCGTAGGGATGGCCGATTCTTCTTCTTTGTGCCCCTTTAATCCCTCATGGGACATAGGGCGGAAACAGTTGCCCTCCAGCGGACTCTGTTTTGCGCGACAGCTCTCAGCTCTGACCAGGATCTCCCAGTTGTTGCGGCCTCTGCTAGTAGGGTCCTCCTCCACGTTGTTCTAGGTCTTCCAACTCGACGGGATCATTGCGGGTTCCAGTCAAGGGCCTGTTTGGCTAGGTTTTCGTTATCGCGTCGCAAGGTGTGGCCAACCCAATTCCATTTCCTTCGCCTGATTTGGTCGTCTATCCTTTCTTGGCCGGCACGGCGCCATAGCTCTTCATTTGAAATTCTATCTGGCCAGCGGATTTTTAGGATACGACGCAGGCATCTGTTGATGAAGACTTGTAGGCGCCCTGTGATGAATTGGGTGACTTTCCATGTTTCGCAACCGTACAAAAGAACTGCCTTAACGTTGGAGTTGAACAGCCGCAATTTGGTGTTAGTTGAGATCTCCGTTGATCTCCATATGCGGAACAGGCATGCATATGCGCCTCGTGCTTTATTTATTCTGGAACTGACGTCTTCTTCTGTACCGCCATTTTCGGTAATAATGCTACCGAGGTAGCAGAATTTATCTACCAGTTCCACGTCACGGTTATTCAGCGCAGTTCGTTCAAGTGTGTTTGCATTTATCCGCATTTCTTTGGTTTTGTTCGGATTCAGCCTTAAGCCTGCTAGACTACTTTCTGTTGCCAAATTGTTTAACATGTTTTTTAGCTCCTGATGTCTGTGGGCCAGCAAACAGATATCATCCGCGTAGTCGAGGTCCTTAAGGCGGTCTACCAAACCCCATTGTATGCCGCCTGTTCTATTATCTAGAGCGTCGACAAGGATGTCATTTATTACTATAAGAAATAGTAATGGCGAAAGTAGACATCCTTGTCGTACTCCTGAATTCACCTCGAAGCTGTCGGATAATTTTCCATTATGGAGAACTCTGCATTTGGAATTGTTGTAAAGGGCTTTTATCAATTCTATTATTTTATCAGGCAGTCCACGTCGCCGTAATGCCTGCCATATAAAGCTCCTATTAACCGAGTCGAACGCTTTCTCATAATCTACGAAAGCTAGGTAAAGGGGGGATCGGAATTCAGTAGACTGCTCCACTATGATTCTTAAGGTGTTAATATGGTCTATACATGAGCGGCCCTTCCTGAATCCGGCCTGCTGCCTTCTAAGCGTTCGGTCTACTGCCTCTCTTATCCTTGATAATATAACGTGGGACAAGATTTTACCCACAGTAGATAATAGACAGATGCCTCTCCAGTTGTCGCATATTGTTAGGTCCCCCTTTTTTGGTATTTTGACTATGATACCTTCCGTCCAATCCTCCGGAAAGGTACAGGTGTTCCATGCTATTTCCAGGATTGGCTGAAGCGCATCTGCTATGAGGCTTGAATCGGCTTTCAACAATTCTGCCGGGATGCCATCTTTTCCAGCTGCTTTACCATTGGCCATCGCATGAATTGCGGTTACTATTTCCGTCTTGGATGGGGCCCGGGTGTTGATTCTTATCGGCTGTGCATTGTTGCTGTTTTCCTGAGGTTCCTGTGCAAGTGAACCATTCAGGGCGGCGAAGAAGTGATCTCTCCATCTTTGGAGTTGCTCCTCGTCGCTGCACAGCAGCCTCCCATCCGCACTCTTTACGGCATGCTTTTTAGTAGAGAGCTTTCCCGAGAGCTGTTTAGTAATTTGGTACAGCACTTTACTGTTGCCTGTGTTTGCCGCGTTTTCCGCTTTTTCTGCGAGCTCATTTATCTGCTGCCTTTTATCACGCCGCACACTTCTCTTTACTTCCCGGTGTAATTGGGAATATTCCCGTTCAAGTTGGTGACGTCTTTCCGGGTCGCTTGTAGAGTTTACGTTATTTTTGATGGCCGATTACATCGTGATTAATCGGACAATCGATTATTCGATTCGATTAATCGAAACAATCGCATCGTTTTTTTCCAATCCGATTACATCGAAAATCGATTATTTCATGCGATTATTGCATCCGATTATTGACAATTAAGAAAATAATTATTGGATTGTTAAAAATTGTAAAACAACAGATAAAAGGTTGATAGAATTTGTACCTAGATAATTGTTATTAGGTTGGCAGTACAACTGCTTCACCACACGTCCCTATACCAAACGCAAGTATTAAAAAGATCTAGGTAATGTAAACACCTTGTCTTGTCGGTTGACATTCGCGACTAAAATTCTTGTGCATCGATCATCCGTTGAACAGAGGGATAGTAGTTTTTGTTCGGCAAAACGGGCACCGCTCAGCAAAACTCTGTGGTCAAAATATAATCTTAAGTAACTTGCTTCTAGATTGATAAGTAATATACTCTGTTATCAAAAATTCTATGATCGTTTCAGATGTATATTCTATATGGTTGCGAGTAGGTGGAATAAAAATATCGCGGCTAGGTTGTGACAGCTCCTTCCTCTCTTCTCTCTATCTTCCGGCTAGAGCTGCTGTTCGACAGCGTATACGAAAAAATAAGATTGTCGACAGTACAAGGGGACTTTCCCTAAGCCTCTAGCCTGTCACATAAAAAAAAGAAAAAAAAAGTCTATTTTAAAGAATTGTAAAATCTCTTAATTTCATAACCACTACCATAGACAAATAAAAGGTGTCTATGCCACTACCTATAATTTAATTTTGATAATTTTATATTACTATATTACTTTGTACAACAAAAAATTAAAAATAACAGTAGAAAAGTGTTTTTATCAATTTTTATTGAAAATTATTCGATTATTACATTAATCGATTGTTTTCAAACGATTAATCGATTAGAGATAATCGAATGATCCGATTAATCGGCATTCGATTAATCAACATTTTTTTAGTAATCGGCCATCCCTAATCAGTCGACTTCCACGATTAATTTGAGGTACCAAAGAAATTTAGAAAACGAATCCACTGTTACTAAGGTTGTATCTTTTCTTAGTTCCTATCATTGAACTTACATATCATATATGATCTATATGCAATGTCTGAAGAGAATGACCCTTTTTATCAATGGCTGTTATTAGGCCTTCCTGTTCCACAGGCTTGCCGTCTGCCATTATGCATCCTTTGACGAAATGGAATATCTTTGTCTTCATTCCACTTTGATAAAAATTAGCGGACTAAGACTTAGGGGTCAAATGGTAGCAATGGCCTCAGGGACCTTTGATGGTGCCGGTACATCAAAGAGATAAATCCTGGGTAACGCCACCTGCGATCTAAGGTCTTCACGATCTAAGATTTTCCGATATGCTACCGAATCCTACCTCAACCTCCACGAAGATGTAGATTTTACATCGGGTGTCCCCTGGATGCTCTTGTCTACACAAGAGTAACAGACTGAGGAGGGTGAAAGGCGAGTGCTTCGCGCCTCAAAACGAAGCAAATACCGGACTGGTCCTCCAGGTTGGGGGTTGGGCGGCAGGCTGACAACCTTCCACCGTAAAAACCTACCCGTCACGAATCCTCAAGGCAGGCCTCGGACAGGACGGACTCAACGGCAACGACTCAGGCAACGGAATATGGAATTCGATTTTGGAACATGGAACGTCAGGACGCTCAACCGAACGGGCGCTCTGCGTTCGCTTTTATTACTTCTAAAAAAATATAACATAAAGATCACAGCCCTTCAAGAAACAAAATGGACCCACAGTGGTATAATGGATCTAAAAACCCACACGGTACTCTCCAGCGGATCATCAAATGGAAGAAGAGAGTTCGGAGTAGCATTCATCATAGAGAAGGAAATGAAATCTCTGATTCTGGACTTCAAACCAGTCAGCAATAGAATATGCACACTTCGCATTAAAACAAGGCTACATAACATTAGTCTTATAAACGTCCACGCGCCCACAGAAGAGAAAACGGATGAGGAGAAAGAGGAATTCTACCAAGAGCTAACAAACACCATCAGGTTAATACCGTCAAACGATATTAAAATGGTGCTTGGAGATATGAATGCCAAAGTGGGAAAAGAAGAGGAGTTCCTAGGAATCATAGGAAAGCATAGCCTACACAACGTTACCAATGACAATGGTAGTCGATTGATCGATTTCGCAAGCTCAAACGCAATGGTAGTAAGTTCAACAGTGTTCCCGCACAAAGATATACATAAGATGACGTGGCAATCACCAGACGGAGTAACTAATAATCAAATTGACCACGTCCTAATTGAAAGAAGAGGGGCCACGAGTATACTGGACGTAAGAACAATGAGAGGAGCGTGCTGTGGCTCGGACCACTATCTAGTCAAAGTGAAATTGAGAACCCGGATAGCAACTAAAACGCATAGAGTGCAAACTCAACCAAAATACGATATAGATAAGCTAAAACGGGAAGAAATAAGAGATGCCTACCAACATGCTGTCGTACAAAACTTGAGAGAGGTAGATGAGCAGCCCAACATCAACGACAAATGGGAACAGGTCAAAAGCAGCATAAAGGGGGCAGCAGAAGAGGCACTAGGCTGGGCCCCCAGACAGACTAGAATTGATTGGTTCGACCAAGACTGTAGAACCGCAATTGAAGAAAGAAACCAGAGCCACCGAGAGTACATCGCAAGGCCAACAAGAGCAAGGATGGAAGTCTTCAAGGAAAAAAGAAAAATTGCAGACAAGCTGTGCAGAAAGAAGAAGAGGGAATATCTAAATAGGAAAATCCTACAGATACAGGAAGACTTCAATGAAGGGAGAATTAGACAAGCGTTCAAAGGAACTCGCCAGATCACCAATAAGTTCCAGCCAAGAACGGACATCTGCAAGGACATAGATGGGAACTTGTTGGCAGATCCTGATAGGATAAAGGAAAGATGGAGAGAGTATTTTCAGAACCTATTGAATCCTATCTCCCTATCAAACGAGAATGCAGAGACAGAGGCATTTGTAATTCCCCAAGATAACATCTCAATAGAACCACCAACACTGGAGGAGGTGCGGGAAGCTGTAAAAAGGCAGAACAGCAACAAATCGCCTGGCGCCGATGGAATAGCAGCTGAGCTGCTAAAGGAAGGAGGACCCCAACTATTACGAACATTACCCGAACTCATATGCACCATCTGGGAGGAAGAAGTTATACCAGAGGACTGGAAGAAAGCCATTATATGTCCAATATACAAGAAAGGAGATAAACTAAACTGCAAAAACTACAGAGGCATCTCACTCCTCAGCACCAGCTACAAAATCTTCACAATCCTTGTGAAACAAAAACTGGAACCTATAGCGGAAAGCCTTATAGGAGAATATCAAGCTGGTTTTAGGACAAACAGGTCAACATCGGACCAACTGCTGACCTTAAGGCAAATTCTGGAGAAAACCTGGGAAAGGAATGTAGATATATACCAGATATTTGTCGACTTTCAACAGGCATATGATTCAATAAACAGAGAGAGGCTATACGAAATCCTATCGGAAATAGGAGTCCCCTCAAAGTTGATACAACTAATCAAATGCGCCACAAACAGCTCACTAGCGAAAGTAAGGATCCAAAATGTTGTAACAGAGGAGTTCGAAGTACGTCAAGGGCTTAGACAAGGAGATGGGCTGGCCCCCATGCTTTTCAACCTGGCCCTAGAATGGGTGATAAGGAAAACGTCAGTCCAGAGAAGTGCATCAATAGCTACCCAGTCGGTACAATTACTTGGATATGCGGATGACGTAAACATCGTGGGAAGGTCCTTTTTGGCAGCAAAAGAAGTCTATGTTGAATTAAAAGAGGCGGCAAAGGACATAGGCCTGAAGATTAACGAAGAAAAAACGAAGGTTATGCAACAATCCAGAGCAGGACGATTTAGAATCGGAAGAAATATAACCATCGACGAACATAACCTAGAAGTAGTCGATAAAACAGTCTACCTTGGGTCTACTATCACAAAAAGAAACGAAGAAAAAGAAGAAATAACTAGAAAAATACTACTGGCTAATAGAGCCTTTTATGCCCAAAAACAAATCCTGCACTCAAGATTTGTGCACAGGAAAACGAAACTCTCACTCTACAAAACAGTAATACGACCAGTACTGTGTTATGGTAGCGAGACTTGGACTATGACCCAGGACATAGAGGAACGAGTCAACAGGTTCGAGAGGAAAATTCTCAGATGCATAATAGGCCCAATCAGAGAGGATGGAATATGGCGAAGAAGATACAACAACGAGTTGTATGAAATTTTTGACGACCCACAACTCTCAACTTTAATAAAAATCAACAGATTGAGACTAGCCGGCCACGTGATCAGGATGGAGGACAATCGCATCCCAAAACGGCTTATGGCATCAGAAATTTCGGGAAGTAGGCCAGTAGGTAGACCCAGGACTCCAGGAGGAGATGGATAGACTCTGTGACGGCTGACGCAGAGTCAATGCTCAACATCCGGAACTGGAGACATGCTGCAAGGGACCGTCAAACTTGGAGAAATGCCCTAGAGGAGGCCAAGGCTCGATTTGGGCTGTAGCGCCATTGGATGGATGGAAGACTTATCGCCCCTCTAATGAGGATTGACGACACCAAAACGACTTATGGTATCAGAAGTCTCGGGAAATATAGCAGTCAGTAGACCTAAGAGGCTTAATATTCGAAAGTGGAGACATGCTACAAGGGACCAATAAAGCTACAGAAATGTCCTAGACGAATCCAAGGTTAGATTTGGGCTTTAGCGTCATTGGATGGATGGAGTCTTCAGGAATAAAGTAGGTTTTTTTAATTAAGACTTCGGTCTCATTGATGTGGGAATGACAATTAACTCTTCCCTTGGATTCTTTAATAAAAAGTGATGTTTATGGTAAAAATCTCTATGAGCTTTTAAATATTGCTCTTCCTTCTGTGTTTTTAGCTTTTTCAAAAAAAAAGCTTATACAGAGGCTCTGTCCGTTTGTCCGTCTGAAGCCTACTTTCATCTCTGAAAGTACTGCCGCTACAGACCTGGGCCATATCTCAAGATGTAGCTCTTGGTCAAAAGACCAAAAACTGAGAAAATGGTCTGAAAATTTCAACCAGAAGTATATTTAACAACAAAAAAGAGATTTCTAATAAAGTCCATATATCGGTAGCCTAGAGGTAAGGCGCTGTAGTCCTATCCCAGGGGAACCAAGTTCAATCCCCGGCCGCAAAATGGTGAAATACAATTTTTTTTTACTTCGGTGTAACATGTTTTGATTATATTTCTCACTAAATTATAATTATTTAATAATGATACTTAGGAGAACATAAACATTTATTTAATTAAAAGTGCAAAAAAATCATTTTCTTGAGTTTTTATGGCTCTTCGGCGGCTTTATAAATCATTAAGAAATTTCGCGGAAATAATATAAAGTATTTATTTGTTTATATGCATATTTTATATGCTGTTCATTTTATTATAGTTTATAGTCATGTAGGTAGTGCTGTAGACCAAAACAAAAATTCAATTTTATCGAACTTCGCTGTGGATTTGTCACAAAAAATATGTATGACTAGCAAAAACCCGCGTGCCTTGCAACGCTTTTCAATAAATAAAAATTGGTGTGCATAGTCCGGGATGATGTATAATGAAACAAAGCACAAATTTGCAAAACATGATTTTGAGTACATAAAATAATTTAGTTACCAATAAAAAATGTGTTACCCACAATTTTTTTTAAATTCGAGTTTGAGCACCACCTATAGGAAAAATTTTATACTACGTGACAGTACAGACACCTAGCCATATTCAGAATTCCTCTCATGCGCGTGGATTTTTACGTTCCCAGGTAATTGGCACCCTATTCAAGACTTTCCCTATGGCGGCCTCTACATTTGTTTTCCAAAAAAAGTTTTAAAAAAGATCATCAACTTTTCAAAATTGATGCCTATTGTGCAGCTCAAAAATTCATAATTCTATGCCCCTAAAAAATCGAATAAATATCCGTGGGAGGCGAACATTGGCAATATTATAAAACAACACTACTGATTTGATTCCTAAAAAGGACCACTGCTGCTTCCCGTTTTCTTGTTTCGGTGCAGCTAGTCATACCACCCGCACGGCACTGGTTCAAAATATATTCATGCAAGGCTAACAACTCACTGTAACACTTCTTTTTATACGATGCTCGATGTTTCCCTTGTAAGTATTAGAACGTTTGCGACATTACTAAGTGAGTGGACTTTGTTTAGTTGATATTTTACAAATAGTCATAAATGTCAAAACTTCAGCGTTTATTACGAAATTTCAAAGAGCAGCGAGCAGCTCAATGTCATATCTTTAATCTCAGAACATTTTCTATCTCCTATGTTGAGGAGAATAGTACTGAATTCTGAGTTCTCCGATTGCTATTTCATATTTTATTTTAAATGAAATTTTTCAATCTGTCCCTAAATGAGTGATCATTTTAGATCTGCATTAATTTCATCGGCCTGCGTATCTGTTGGAACAACTGGCAAGCTTTGTCCGAAATATATGCCAATAAAACAGTTTCACACCAAAATAAGTAATTGGTATTTTCTTCTTAAATCTTACATTGTTCTGTAAACGGCTTCAATAGATACTATATTTATCAAGGTGCATCGTCCCATTCCCAGACAACCATCATGCAGTCTTGCAAAACTTTAGCTTTGTGGCGGTTTTTAGATTTGTTACATGCAGAATTTTCCATATGATCTTCTCCGATCGGTATTATAAAGATAGAATGAGCTGTTTTTGCTTTTATGAGTAAAGTTGCCACAATCTCTGTTAATTACCCTGCTGGGATAACCCTGTTATTTGCACGTAAGAACGTCATGCCAGTGCCTCCTGTTGGGCCTTAAAAATTCACCCGTATTGACACTGTTGATAATGCGTCAACTTTGGTTTATTGTGCTCCATCTATTTTGTGTTTACATTATTTTCAGACCCATCGATTAGTTGTGGAAATGGGAAACCATAATGATCCTGAGTATTTCCACCAATTAAAAGAACAATATCTCGTAGTGACAGCATTTCATTCGCGTAGGTTGTAAAATTATACTCTCTTTGCCAATAAATAAATATTAAGGGATATTACAGTGTATCATTATGATAGTGTAATATGTGAGTCTCTGTGATTCATTGCAATCTGTTATCCTTTTTAATAAGTAGATATTATGACCCGGTTATTACAATACATGGTTAATTTACCAATAGCACAGAGATTTAATTTTTAGTCGGTTCACTGTAGTATGTAGTCAGGTTGCATCTCATAATTTAATTAAAATTGTAGACCTCAAAGAGCTACCCATTGGTGCCTAAGTACATATCGTATTTTAGGCAACCCTAACTACGAAAATTTTACCAAAAAGAAAAAGGCTTCATATAGTACGTAATTTTGGAGAACCTAAATAATTAGTTAGAGCTCTTTTAGACCTAGAATTGGAATGTTCAAAAAAGTCTTCACACTCTATTTCTTCCGACTAAGGATTCAAGTTTTCGGTCTAATCGGGGTACTTTTTACCTATAATTTCATTTCATTAACACCGGAACTTTTCCCTAGCGCCTCATTTGATACCCATATCGAGTGGGTTGTAAGAAAAAAAGTAGTCCGCCATTTTGTATTGGCCGCCATTTTGAAATTTGAATGCACCTTGAATGCAATTGTATTCTACTTGTCATACTCTTTAATTTGATACCCATGTCGGGGGTGGGGGAGCCCAATTGCGAAATTCGCCCGCCATCTTGGAACCGCCATCTTGATTTTTTTACAAAGTGGTCAGATTATATTGACACCCGAACTATATATATGTGCAAAATTTGAAGTTTATCGGTTATAGGGAAGTGGGTCAAAATCAAATTTTAAGTTTTGTCTACATACATACATCCATACATACACAGAGATAGAGCTAATATATAGGGTATATAAATAGCCTAAAACATGCTCGCAAAAATACTGAATCTTCCAGTGAAAGTCCCATCCCGATCGGCCTAGCCGTTCCCGAGATTACCGCGGCCAAACAGACAGACATACAGACATACAGACATACAGACATACAGACATACAGACAGACAAAAATTTTAAAAATAGTGGATTTTGTTTTAATTACATGTAAATAACCAAAAAAACTTAAAAAAACATAATTCTTTTGAAATTACAGACAGACACTCCAATTATATTTATATAGATTTAAACGAAACATTTGGTAGGTTTAAAACGAAAAGTAGATATCTAATTTTTACCAGGGCATATAAACGCTTACTGAAATGAATGAAAATTTATAAATTTAATTGCACGAACGATGTATTTAAGACCGTCTTTATAGTCCATGAATATAAGGAAGTGATTTTTCTCAGAATTTTTAATATTTTACAAAAAGTTTACAAACGATTTGCCCCATATCTAAAAAATTTTGCAGCCCTTTGTTTAAAAGCATATTTTTAAGTTTTTATTAACTAAATTTGTATGTATCTCTTCAGAATAACAAAACAAAAGTGGGATGTTGTGCCTAGAGACTAGCCACTAATTACGCTTTTTCTTGGTATTCCTTGTATTGAATAACACTTCAGACTGGATGACAATATATTAAGTGAAGATTGTGAAGAATTGCGAAAATATTCAAACAAATAACTCGAAAAACTAACGCATCTTTCATGGAGATGCTGCTGAAAGAATTATACAATAATTGCCCGCCAAGAATTTGAGAGAATTGATATATTTTCATAGTTATTTTCATAGATAGTTCAACCTAAACATTTCATAGGCAGCGAACAAATTACTTTATTGCTGCAAAGCTGGTAGAAGGTCGGTGGGAGAGTGCGTAGCGCGTTGGATCCTCGATCCAGCGGCGCGTAGCGTTGCAGGTTCAAGCCACGGTCGGGCAGATTGTTTTTTTTGAAGCGAAGCTTCTTTTCTCGCGTTGCAGGGGCGGATTTACGAAATTGCCGCCTGTAGGCAGGCAACAAAGTGCCGCCTTTTTTTCTTAATAAAAATCTGCTTTGTAATTACAAAAATTGAAAAATATTTAAGGTTATAAATTAAATAACCTTTTAATTTAGATTAAGATTTACAAAACAAAAAAATACATTTTTAAAATATTTCAAGAAGTAAATCACAAGCCATTTTGCGCGCTAACTGATGTACATTTTTACGGCGGACTTTTTCAACAGCAAATCTATGGATGATTTTGTTCATATCAATTTTTGCAAAGTGTCCTCTGCAATACACATTTTAGCCAAAGCATTAGGCCAAACTTAAATGAAAAGTAACGCAGAATTGAAGTAGGCGTTACTTCTACTGAAATAGATGTAACTTTCACTTATTTCCATTTTGGTCTCATAGATTCATATGCAATGGTACCTAACTTCACCTCACTTCCCATTTAGGTTTAGCTTATTGAGTCTGTTCTCAGTCATCGTCGAACGCAAATAATATTTGATACGTTTCAAGCACGAAAATGGTCGTTGCGTGGTACAATTTGCTGCCGCGGTACAAGTAAACATTCTAACAGCGATATTTATCATCGTATACACCTGGTGATATTTTTCTTCGCGCAACCAGGATTGGTTGGTTTTATTTCTAGATTGAAAGTTGCGAAGTGAGACTTCGGATGTAACAGCTCTGGGACAAGCGTGTCCTCGAGATCTTCAGGATAATGTGCCCGCAAATTTTCACCAGCTTCTTATTTATGACATATTTTCCAAATCGATGATGGCCTTGAATTTTTCGTTGATCGCAACGTACGCCTCCCTTCTCTTCGTCAATTCCGCGCTCAGCTTGTCAATAATCACAAATTGATCCTAAAATTCTCACGACTCGAGAACTACACTTCGTTGGTCCTGGTTTCATCTTGTTGCAATTGCCTTCTTCTCTTCCTTCTTAGGTCCGTTTTGTATGAATCGATCGACGACAATTTCTTCGCATTTTTTTTTCAAAATAGTCAAACTCATCCCTGAGTGATGCTATAAATTGCATCAGAGAGTCGTAAATTCCTACCACGGAACTCAAGTCAATGGCGACACTTTGCAAAATTTTATTTAAGCGCTCTAAAACGCACCTAATTAAAAATAATTTGTATGCCAGAGCATACATTTTTTTTCAAAACTTAGATTCAAATCTTATATGATCCTAACAACAAAACCCACACCAGCCACACGCCCTCTATTTTTAAGAGTCATCATCGAATTCCTGTGACAAGTTGTATTTTCATGTTTCTTGAGTTTAGCATGGGCGTTTTTCCAATCATGAAATCTATCCGATGAAAACAAGACTGTTCAAGAACAATAATATTAAATTTATATTTTTTACTGCAAATATTGATGCATAATTATAATTTGATACCTGCATGCGGCGGATATCCGCCAGGCGGAATTTATAAATTGATGGAAACTTGCGGGTGCAAATGGACACCATGCACGCGCAAATCAATTGTGCTAATCCAGCAAATCATGTGTAAAAATATTTGTACCTAGATGTAAGTTAAAATTAAATTAAATATGTAGTACTTATTTAACATTCGAATTGGTCGGTCAAATAAATTGTTTTATTATAAAGTCTTTATTTTCTTATGTTTTACCCGAACATAAAGTGGTCCTTCGAGCTTTTTTCTTTTTTGTTTTTATAAGTGAAGTTGAAACCAGCAAGAAAGTGCATTACAGTTGCTTAAAAAAAAAAACCTGAGATAATTTCTGTTTGGTCAAATTGTGGTCGTTAAAGTGTAAAATTAAGCGACAAAGTTAGAAATTTGTGCACTTCAAAAAGTTAACAGATTTATAAGTGTGTTTGTTTACATTTGGTCTACAGAGTTACCATTAATGTGAACTAATTAAAAATTTAAAAGCAAAATAAAGTGCGAATAATAAATGTTTAATAATTATCTCAATTACTGTAATACAAACCAGCAGCTGATCAGTGGGCAATCATTTTATTAAGGTGCCACCAAATCAACAAGTTACAACAGTTACAGAGGTCCACACAGGACAACAGTAAAGGCTACAGAATCCAGCAACAGAGGTCCACACAGGACAACAGTAAAGGCTACAGAATCCAGCAACAGAGGTCCACACAGGACAGCAGGAAAAGTCTACAGACTCCAGCAACAGAAGTCTACACAGGACATCAAAAGGACATCAGTTCCACAAAACAAGATACCGAATATAAGATAAGTACTCAAAATATAAAAATTAAAAATTACATAATTTTCGAAAGATATATAAAAAATCAATCTCTACAAAAAATAATCATTAAAATAAAATAAAAATCTACAAATATATTGTTTTTTCATAACAAATTTTCAATACACATATTGCAAACGTTGTTATCATATTATATATTTTTTAATTTTTACTCTTTTTAACATTTATGATTAAAACCCAATAAAGTGTCGATTATTATCATTATTCCATTACTATTCAAAATAAAAAACCCTAACGTAATCAAAAATTTCTCTGTAAAGTGTTCATTTACACCGCGCAAGTTCCAAATAGTTTTTCATTTATCAAGTTTAAAACCGTTTATCGAGTTAAAGGGTTACAAAATTCGGTACAAGTTAAATTCGCATGCAAGTATTTAAACAAACATCCGCTCTCCCAGAGACTTACTTTAATCACTAATCAAGCCTACGGTTCTCAAAAAAAAAACAAAATGAGTAATATTGCCCAAGATTTAGCGCAACAACAAGAGCTAGGTGAGTCAATTCAAAGGGTGGAAATTAATTATGGAAAGGATTCCGCGAAAAGGAAAAATAAAGAGTATTTTGAAAAAAAATTGCGCAAATTAGAAGAATTATGGACAGAGTTTCATTTAAAAGACGTTGATCTCCAAACATACAGGAATAAAGATCCAAACAACAAGTACTTTGTGAACAAATTTGCAGAACAGGTACACGCAGCATACATATCAGCTAGAGATTTGATATCCAAGGATTATCATGAGATGCTATGCAAAGAAATCGACAATTCAGATAAGGAACAAATAGAGGCACAGGATAATCAAGCCCAACCAGGTGGCAGTCGAACCAATCAGAATCAGGAAGATTCACAGCAGCCTCGAGTTAAAACGGTGACATTTAACTTTAAAGACAAGGAAGGAGATACTTTCAACAGAGAACTCGAAAACACGCTAAAGGTACAAATAAGTAAAATGGCAGCTCTATTAAGAATAGTAGAAGTGATAGAGAACGAGGTGGACAATACAAAATCAACAGTTTATTATCAACAAAAAATCCAGACATTACAAAATTACTGGAATCAGATTGAACGGAATCACGACGAGTTAATCAAGTTGGCCGGCCCACATGAAATAAATCATGAATATTTCGAGCAGCAAAAATATGAACAAACAGAGGACATATACCAAACAATAATAATACAGTTACAAGAGTTGTCTGCCAGGACACGACAGGAGAACCAGAATATGGAAAATCAAACAGCTAATAGGGACAAGCCAAATGGGGCCAAGATTAAACTTCCTCCAATAACAATCCCAAGATTCAATGGAGACTATAACACATGGAGACAGTTCCATGATCTTTTTGAACAGCTAGTCCATACAAACGAAAATCTAAGTACGGTTCAAAAAATGCAGTATCTAAAGGCAAATTTAATTGATGAAGCAGCGCAGTTGGTAGGCCACCTACCAATAACAAATGACAATTACATTACAGCGTGGGGGCTACTAATTAACAGGTACGAGAATAAACGGTTATTAGTGCGAGCTCAATTAAATACATTACTAACGCAGGCAGATGCGAATGACTCAGCAAATTCAATTAAGAATTTTGCATGATACAACTAATGAGTGCTTATTCGCATTAAAAAATTTAGGCCTAGAAGTGGAAAGTTGGGATGCAATTCTAATACATATTTTGTCTAAGAAATTAGACAAAGATACCCAAAAGTTATATGAACTCTCCTTAAAATCTCCCAGAGATTTACCAAAATTATCAGAATTTTTGTCCTTCTTAGAGGTAAGATTTCAAGCACTGGAAAATATTAAATCACATAGAGATCCATCAACGCAGTCCAATAATAGACAAGGAGGTATAAAAGCCAAACTGTACAGTAAGTCGAACCTTAAGAACTATCATATAAAGGGATATAGTCGATGTGAAGCTTGTGGGGGAAACCATAAACTTTACGAATGTTCCAAGTTCGTAAATTCGAGTTATACCCAAAAACAAGAGCTCTTAAATAACTGCAATCTTTGCAAATTATGTTTAAGACCTCACCACATGTCTGAATGCAATAGCAAGAAAACGTGCAAAATATGTAATAGTGCAAAGCACAACACCCTATTACATATTGAAAGTCAAAACAAGCAACTTAATTTCCAATTAAGGAAAGGTGAAGACTCGAATAAAAACAAACCAACCTATAGGCCAAATCGAGGTGAAGTAAACAAACAAAAGAGCATCATAAATTATCCGAAACCTAGCACTTCAAGCAGCCATGGCCAAGAAGGTACTGACTCAAACCATACCATAAACGTTCAAACCTACAACTCGAGTTCTACTGAAGTTGGCGTAATGTTAGTAACAGCAATGGTTAAAGTAAGAAGCTCAGAAGGAAGAGAAGAAATTTTGAGAGCCCTAGTCGACCAAGGTTCTCAAGGTAGTTTCATAAGGGAAGATGCGGTACAAAGACTAAGATTGAAGAGGTCTAAGGTCTGTGCTGAAATAACAGTTGTTTCAGACATAAAAATTGGTAGTGCGAAAAGCAAGGTATCATTTCAAATAAGTTCCATATATCCCTCATCATTTCAATTATGGGTGTCCGCATTCGTTCTCAAATCGGTCTCAAAACCCATTCCCGACACTGAAATAATTAGTAGAGAAATAGACACCCTGAAAAATCTGCCTCTGGCAGATCCTAACGCATTTAGTCCCGGACCTATTGACATTATATTAGGCGCGGAGGTATATGACGAAATTATGCTGGAAGGTATAAGAAAGGGAATCAAAGGTTATCCACTTGCCCAAAAAACAGAATTGGGATGGATATTGTCAGGTAAGGTTCCCGTCCCAACTACAGTAATCAAATGCCACGTATCCCAAATAGAGATAGACGAGTCTCTAAAGAGATTCTGGGATCTCGAGGAGCTAGCACCCAAGAGCGAAACTTCGAAAGAAGAAATCCTTGCTGAACAAATCTACACAGCAACTGTTGCTAGAGATCATGAAGGCAGATACATAGTTCATCTACCCTTCAATGAAAAAATAAACAATTTAGGATACTCCAAGGGGAGGGCTATGAGCAGATTAGTGCAGATGGAACGACAGTTCCATCGAGATGACAAATTTAAAGACCAATATCAAGCGTTCATTAAGGAATATCAAAACCTTGGTCATATGAGACCAGCATTAAGCACACAAGATGCATGCTATCTACCCCATCACGCTGTTTTAAAAGCAGACAGCACCACAACAAAATTAAGAGTGGTCTTTGATGCGTCGTGTCCTACAAGTTCAGGAGTACGACTCAATGATGCCTTACTAAAAGGACCACAACTACAACAAGACTTAATGTCGATACTTATCAGGTGGAGGAAACATAAGTTTGTCATATCATCTGACATAGAAAAGATGTATAGACAAATTAAAATTGTAGACGCTCACCAGGATTACCAGAGAATCCTTTGGCGGGAAACTCCCCAAGCCCCTTTGCAACAATTCAACCTTACCACGGTAACTTATGGCACAAAACCTGCACCATTCCTAGCGATACGTACCTTGTATCAATTGGCCAACGATGAAGGACACAACTTCGTTAGAGCGGCAACAGCACTTAAACAAGATTTCTATGTTGACGACTTGTTAACAGGTGCAGACACCATCGCATCGGTCAAGGAATTGAGAATACAATTGGATGAGTTGTTAAGTAGGGGAGGGTTTAAGTTAAGAAAATGGGCTAGTAACAGCATGAACATCTTGGAAGGCGTTCATGAGTCAGACAAGGAACAAAATCTTTTAAGTCTATCAGGTGACACTAAGGTAAAAACCTTAGGAATATATTGGTGTCCACACAGAGATACCTTCACATTTAAAGTAAATACAAGTCAACAGACTATAACTCCAACCAAAAGATTAGTATTATCAGAATGGTCACAATTGTTTGATCCACTAGGTTGGTTAGCTCCCTGCATCATTAAGGCCAAATTAATGTTTCAATCATTATGGAAAGCTAACTTATCATGGGATGAAGAATTACCAAATCCAATACATGGAGAATGGAGAACATTAAGAGACCAATTCGCTGATCTGGAAAAAATTGAAATTCCTAGGTGGGTTCACGTATCACGAACAAATTCGATTTTGGAACTCCAAGGATTCTGCGATGCCTCCGCAAAGGCATATGCAGCGGTTGTCTATGGGTCATTCTTTTACAAATCGAACACCTGTCTGATCGACACCTCTTCGATTTGGCTGAAACTTTTTTTACGGATTCTATATCGAAAAATAAAAGATACGTGTCCGAGGATTTTATTTTTTTCCTCATCGTTTCGATAATACAAGTGATCGAAAATTTGCGAAAGGCGAGTTTTTTGGCTTGGAGGCTTAATTTTAAAAATTTGTAATTCCGAATCTGCAAGAGCTACGAAATTTTCACCAATTGCACTTTTGTAGCTGAAAAACTGAACTTCAAGAAAAAAAATTGTTTCATGGAAATTTTCAACAAATTCATATTGTTATTAACAATTTAATTGTTTAAATCGTTTTTTAACAATGGCCCCCAGAACAAATCAAGTTTTTGATATTTCCATCGAATTCCCCGTCAAATTTTACGTCAAAAACATGTTTTCAAAATATGGTACCTTTTCGATTATTATTGTTAAAATAATAAGTTATGTAGCGCGTGACGGCAAAAAAACCGTTTTTTGCTGATAAAACGAAATCTGTGGCTAGTATCGAAAAAAGTTAAATGTAAAAGTTGTAGATCATTGAAAGATCTACTACTTTTGTTCAAACTGTTTTTTGACTTAACCTCAATATTTCGAATTAAAATGCAAAACACGTTGAAAATCGTCTTTTTAATATTTTTTTTATTGCAAATGTGCATAAATAAAAAAATTATGGGTAGTTTGGTCCCAAACCGAATCTTCTACGTGTTAAGCCCGGTACCCACTTGTTGAAAACCGGCGTCTCGTATCCCCGTTCTTTAAAATTTTTTCTTAAATAATTGCAATGCTCCGTTTCAAAATGTGCGAAAAGATACAATACGAACCCGATCTCTCATTTAGCAGGTTTTCTCCGTCACATCAAAATAATGATACTATACGCTTTAGGAGGTAGTGTGGACGGCCATGCGCACATCCGTTGCTTAGTTGCCATTGCATCCTCCTCCATTGTTTAGTGATCTTCCATAATAATGTTCCTTGAAATCCGATACTGACCAGATAACCGTATCGCGCTCGCGCATCAATCATAGTACAAGCTGGATGATTCGGAACGCAATGATGACACTTGAAAAATTTCAGTTCCTGTTTTTTTTCGTATCAATCAATAATTGAAACGGTACAAAGATAGTGTACGCTGGTTTGCAACAAGTGGGTACCGGGCTTTAGAAAACTAATCTTGATTGTGAAAAATATTATCACCAACTTAGATAAATAATAACAAATGATGAAACAATATATATTAGCAAATAAAGAAAAATTAAAAAGTTGGTTTTCATTCACTTTTCTCAGTTCAAAAGCATTTGTAGCAGGATGTGTCAAATTGAAAGGATTGAAACATCGATCAGACCGAATATTAGTACCTCGCAAAGATTGCGCCTCTTTCCGTGACATTATTACAATAACACACGAAATGCTTTAAACACGTAACGGACTAAAAGACGCGCACAGCTGCTCCAACACGGGTTGTATTCTATATTAGCTGGCGACCGCTAGGCGCTACGCGGTAGCGCTACATCGACCAATCAAAGAGCTCCGCCAGTTCTAAAGAACTAATCAGATTGTTTCTTTAGACTCTGGCGCTGGCGCGTAGCAGCGGTCAGCTAAGAACGCGTATGGTGTGTGGAACACCTTGGATCATTTTAGGCAGAATTCCCCGCGAAATTTCAAGAATGTCAAAAATTGAAAAATGCTAGATAATAATTTTTTACAATCAAGATTAGTTTTCTAACACGTAGAAGATTCGGTTTGTGAACAAACTACCCATAATTTTTTTATTTATGCACATTTGCAATAAAAAAAATATTAAAAAGACGATTTTCAACGTGTTTTGCATTTTAATTCGAAATATTGAGGTTAAGTCAAAAAACAGTTTGAACAAAAGTAGTAGATCTTTCAATGATCTACAACTTTTACATTTAACTTTTTTCGATACTAGCCACAGATTTCGTTTTATCAGCAAAAAACGGTTTTTTTGCCGTCACGCGCTACATAACTTATTATTTTAACAATAATAATCGAAAAGGTACCATATTTTGAAAACATGTTTTTGACGTAAAATTTGACGGGGAATTCGATGGAAATATCAAAAACTTGATTTGTTCTGGGGGCCATTGTTAAAAAACGATTTAAACAATTAAATTGTTAATAACAATATGAATTTGTTGAAAATTTCCATGAAACAATTTTTTTTCTTGAAGTTCAGTTTTTCAGCTACAAAAGTGCAATTGGTGAAAATTTCGTAGCTCTTGCAGATTCGGAATTACAAATTTTTGAAATTAAGCCTCCAAGCCAAAAAACTCGCCTTTCGCAAATTTTCGATCACTTGTATTATCGAAACAATGAGGAAAAAAATAAAATCCTCGGACACGTATCTTTTATTTTTCGATATAGAATCCGTATAAAAAGTTTCAGCCAAATCGAAGAGATGCCAATGATTTTTTATCAAAATCTGTTCGGTTTGTAAAAGAATGACCCCTATACGAGAACAATAGACCATCAAGGGTCAGTACATGTCCAATTGCTTACAGCAAAAACAAAGGTAGCTCCTCTAAACAAAGAAGTGAGTCTACCACGTTTAGAACTTTGCGCAGCGGTTCTGTTGGCAAAACTATTGTCTCATACCGTGAAGGCCGTTAATATTGAAGGATTGCAGGTACACGCGTGGTCTGATTCCAAAGTTACACTAGCCTGGATACAAAATAACAATAAAAAATACAGTACTTTCGTGACCAATAGGACACGGGAAATTAACAATTTAATACCAATGGCGCAATGGCATTATGTCAAGTCAAAACAGAATCCTGCGGATTGCGCCTCTCGTGGTTTAGATCCATCAAAATTAATAAACTTTACGCTATGGTGGAATGGACCAGAGTGGCTCAGACAAAAGGAAATTGAATATATCACCAACAGTGAACCGACCGATCAAGAATTAAAAAGTTACATCCAAGTAACATTTACTTTGAAAAACAATGGCACTTTAGAACAATTGTTTTCAAAAACAAACGATTTCCAAAAGTTATTGAGAATAACCGCGTATTGTCTACGCTTCCGTAAGCTCAAAGAGCGGAAGGTACTTTTAAGGACAAACTACATAAACATACAAGAGCTAAGAGAGGCTAGGAACCTCATAATCAAACTGGCTCAAGAACAAGAGTTCTCATGCGAAATAACTGACATCAAGTCGACTGGAAGAGTATCACAGAAAAGCAAGATCCTCTCATTAAATCCATTTTTAGACAAAAAAGGCATCCTTAGGGTAGGGGGAAGATTAAGGAATTCATCGCTCGGTGATGAAGCGAAATTCCCCATCATTATATCGCCCCAGAGCCCACTCTCTGCGTTAATCATCTCAGAGGCACATTTACACTCTTTACACGGTGGACCAACACTAACCTTATCACACATTCGTCAACGATATTGGATACTCAATGGAACTAATGCTGTTAAGAAACAGTTACACAAATGCATAACATGCCGTAAGCTAGTAGCCAAACCATTAACTCAACTGATGGGAGACTTGCCCAAACCACGGGTCGCAGTTAGCAAACCGTTTACACATTGCGGAATCGACTACGCGGGCCCTATCACATTAAAATTAATGAAGGGTAGAGGCAAAACGACATTTAAGGGATATATCGCCGTATTCATCTGTTTGGCAACCAAAGCAATTCATATAGAACTAGTAAGTGATCTCACCGCCGAGGCATTCGTCGCAGGCTACAAACGGTTTGCCGCCAGAAGAGGCAGAGCCTCTCACATTTACAGCGACAACGGTACAAACTTTGTGCTGGCAAACAAAATATTGAAGTTCCATAGCAAGGAAGAAAAAATTGAGTTCTTCGAAGTAATTCAAAGGGAACTTTTGAAGCAAGAAACTGAATGGCATTTTATACCGCCAGCCGCACCACACTTTGGGGGATTGTGGGAGGCTGGAGTACGCTCAATCAAATACCATTTAAAACGAGTGATTGGGAACTCAATCCTCAATTTTGGAGAAATGTATACCCTCCTTACACAAATCGAGGCTTGTTTGAATTCAAGGCCCTTATGTCCTCTTTCAGCAGATTCGGAAGATCTAGATGTTCTAACACCAGGACATTTTCTAGTTGGGATGCCATTGCTGTCTGTCCCAATGCAGAACTTGTCTGAGGCACCTATGAATCGTTTGAAACGATGGCAGGTGATTGAAAAAATGCATCAAACCTTCTGGAACAAGTGGAGGCATGAATATTTATCGAGGTTGCAGCAACGTCCCAAATGGATGACAAACCAGGAGAATATCAAGATAGGAGACATCGTCCTACTAACCGATGAACAAACTCCTCCAACACATTGGCCGCTAGCAAGGGTGGTAGAAACTCATCCTGGACCAGACAGCCAAGTCCGAGTCGCAACAGTAGCTACCGGTAAAGGCAAATTTAAAAGACCAATCACTAAATTGGCGCGTCTACCAGTTTCGCAGGACGAGGATGACTCAGCAGCATCGACAGAATTACCGGCAGAAGAGTCGCAAATGATCAACAGAAATGATCAGCAAGTACCGGAAACGAAGAGGTCACGAGGTCGATACTCAGCCCCACTTTTGTTACAGTCTCTACTAGTATTATTACTAGTAATAAGTCCATCATACGCCTTAAATAAATCCTTAGTAACACATCCCTTGACAGCACGAGCAGGGGTATATTTTGAAGATTTAGGATACGTTAACTTAGTAAATAATGCATGGAAAATAATCGTTTACTATGACTTGGAGAGCTATTGGAAAGAATACGCGGGGATAAAAGGTAGCATCCAACAAATAGAAGGTCTCTGTAGCTCACACTTGACTGAGGTAAACTTCTGTCCAGTACTACTTGAGCAATTGCAACACTCCTTACAAGAGATAGAACATAAAAACGAACTTATTACAGGCAAGGATTTAAACAATAAATTAAGGAATCGACGATCACCACTCAATATTGTCGGAAATGTTGCCCATGGATTATTTGGGATTCTTGATGACGAATTTGCCCGAAAATACGAAGAGCAAATCAACCTAGTAAAGGATAACGAGAACCATCTCCTTCAACTTATTCGTAATCAAACGTCTATTGCGGACTCAACAAGCAACATTATCAAGAAAAATAATAAGGCAATCTCGGACCAATTTCTGGCATTAAAGCATCAGTGGCAGCGATTCAGCGTACTAAATAACACAAATCAAGAAGTGGCCAAACGTGACAGGTATGAAGCGTTTACTACGGCGATGTTTCATACAACCTTGATGTTGCTAGCCTACCAAAATACTCAAGAAGCTCTGTTTCAACTTATAACAGATACTCAGCACGAGAAAGTCAGCCCGCTCTTACTTACCCCCGAACAACTCAGATCCCAATTAGCACTTATTCGAGAAAACATACCAGAAACAGTAACGATTCCTGGCAGCACAGACCAGAAGGGTATCTTACAGACCTACAATTTAATGAAAATAAGATCTAAGGTCATGGAGCGCTATATATTATTTGACATATCTCTACCTCTTCCTAACATTGAACGTCTCCAGCTATTTAAATTGATTCCTACTCCAATCCTAGACGACGGTAAATACATATACGTACACTCAGTAGCAGAGTATCTAGTGACTAGCTTGCACAGGGATTACTATGTCCCATTGAGTAAAGCACAGGTTGAATCCTGTGTTCCAACAGAGAATAACCGAAGACTTTGCCAACAGTCCTTTCCCTTATACAACCACAAATCTGTAGTTGGCCGATGTGAAATGAGTATTCTAACACGGCAACAGACTTTATCCGAATACTGCAAAATTGACACGATGGACCCAGTAAATCTGTGGATCTCGACGCAGTCCCCAAATCGGTGGATCTACTGCCTCAAGGATGATTACAATTTCGATGTGATCTGCGGCAGTGTAGTACATCCATACACACTCAATGGCTCGGGAATATTAGAATTGCAGCCGGGCTGCACACTCAAACAGATTCCACCAATTAACATGCCCATGAGTAACAGCGGTCCAAGCTTGAAAACATCCTCAGCGAACATTCCACTTATATTCAGTGACATGTCAGAATTGGAGCAAGCAATCCAATATCAGAAACAAAGGGAAGCACAAGGTCAACTGCATCAAATAAATGCGCATGACATTCATCACTATTCCATTTCTTATATTTTTATAGGAACATGCTTGACCATAGGGCTTATTTACCTCTATAGGAAACGGCAGCAGACAGTCCATCGAGTAGGCACTCCTGAATTCCAACTTCCTACAATTTCCAGAACAATGCATCCACAACCTACCCCAAGACGTTAACCCTTTCTGCAAACAACCTCTCGCGGGGAGCATGTTCAAGAACAATAATATTAAATTTATATTTTTTACTGCAAATATTGATGCATAATTATAATTTGATACCTGCATGCGGCGGATATCCGCCAGGCGGAATTTATAAATTGATGGAAACTTGCGGGTGCAAATGGACACCATGCACGCGCAAATCAATTGTGCTAATCCAGCAAATCATGTGTAAAAATATTTGTACCTAGATGTAAGTTAAAATTAAATTAAATATGTAGTACTTATTTAACATTCGAATTGGTCGGTCAAATAAATTGTTTTATTATAAAGTCTTTATTTTCTTATGTTTTACCCGAACAAAGACAGACTCCACAAAAGATCCCTCCTCTACTTGCAGATATACAAACCATGAGCGCGATATTTGTTCTCAATTCGCCAGAGTGCTTTCGAACATGTTCGACGTGAGGCTGCATACCTTGTCATCATTATATTCCCATTTCGAGTTCGAAAAATCGGCGCCTTTATTTTGGTCGAAACCATGTTTTGCTATGTTACTGTGGTAGCTTCATTAATTTCCCACATAGCTGGATTGCCATCCAAACTGTTCCAAAACAACTGGAACAGTTGGAGTTCGCATTTCCACGGTTTTAGTGACCATTTCTTCGGTACATTCATTATCGTTCGTAATAATCCTATTAAATTAATAATATGTTAAAATTCTTGAATTGAACAGACCAATACTTATGACAAAAAACAACGATCAAAGTTTGTGCAAACTTTATACATATAATTTAAACAATCTTGCAAGATTTTGCCGCCCTATTTTTTTTGCCGCCGTAGGCATAGGCCTACTTTGCCTATGCGTAAATCCGTCCCTGTCGCGTTGTATTATATATAGATATACATACTATTTTGAAAATAACAGTGTAACAGAAACAGTGACTCACCATCGTCACGAAATATGTATGCACATACACCACGCCTGTATACACATACTTCTGTATAATATCAAAGCCTTCTCCGAGCTGTCAAAATCGTAGTACATAAAAACAAGGGAAGCAAGTGTTTCGTGCGTGAAGTGTCGTGCAAATTCATTAATAATAATAGTTGTTACGTTCAAAACAAAAAGTGCCGCGAGGTTTTATAGAAAATAGTTAATTTCGTGCAAAAGTGCTAAGAGTGCCGTAACGTTTCATTACAATTAGTTTTTTACGTGCACTTTTGCACTTAAAAACCCTCTGCACATTTTGAACTTTTGAAATTGTTTTTAATTTTTTAAAATCTGTGTGATGTGAAATATTAAATATTTAGTCCAGTTTATATTAATTAAAAAATATTTTGTTTAAATATGTTTCTTTCAATATTCGGACTCAAAACAAAAATTTTGTAATTTTGTGAATTATGTTCATTTTAATATCATGTAAAAATAAAATGTTTGTTTTTGTAAATATGTTTGAACAAATAAAATGTCTGTATTTTTGTAAATATGTATGTTTATTTTAATATTCTGTACAAATAAAATAGTGGTTTTTTTGTTAATATGTTTTTTGGAAAAATTAATTATGTATGCAAAATTTTAAAGTTATATTAAAATCATAAAAATGATAGTTCTTTATATTTTAAATATAAGCTTCGCTTCTGTCGGCCAATCCCGCGACTGCTACATGTTTTTTTCTCTTTTTCTTCTTTCTGAAATGATTTATTAACATAGTAAAATTCATATTATACCAAAATATGCATTGAAATTAACAGTGTACTTATGATTACTTTGAATCCCTTCAGGTGAAAATTATCAGGAATTTCTTTTTCTATGTATGTTTGTAGATATAAAAAATCCTTATTCAAGTTTATAAATTTAACGCGAAAGGTGTGAGCTGAGAAGTAATTTTGTAAAATCAAATTAAAATTTTGTGAAATACATAGAAAATTCGATTAGGAATTCTAGGAATTATTCCTGGAATTTTGGTGTTCATAAACAAAAATTTTGTTGAAAAATCTTGATAATATTCTTTTTTTGTTGTTGTTGTTGTTTTTGTTGGTTTACTAGCATAAAGCTAGCGAACCCTGACCACAGGGTTTCTTACTGGTTCAGCCTTGTGGCTATATAAACCAAAATACTTGACTAAAATTTAACTAAAATTCTTTCTTGGTACAAGATTGAAGATGCGTCCTGGTTAGGTCCAGAACTACTTGGCAGGCGTCTCTGTTGAGTGTTGTGAAGAATGTCACGTTTAAGTAGACAAAGCTGGTCCGATGATTAAAGCTGTCATCATAGTTGTCAAATGGGGTACGTCCGGTACTGCAGAATCCAAACTGCGATGGATGGTCAAGTAAAACATCTTAATGTAGACTAGATTGCCAAATTGTCAAAGGTATGACAGTAAGAGAGTAGCTCTATGTGAGCATTATACAGCATGATGTCCCCTATCACGTGCTGCAGCAGGTTGCAAATTATGTCCAGAAATTTCAGAAAAGATGAAAAAAAAAAACAAAATAATTAGTGGCTTATCAAATATCATAACTATAAAAACTGAATGTGTGTCCCTCCAGCTGCTCTGACTGAGTTGTCCTCTATCAACCTGCCACGAGTCATCAGTATCTGTCGGCTCCTTAAGCGGTGTCTCACATTCCATTGAAACATAGTTGTTGTTGTTGTTGTTGCCCTTTACACCGCTCAAATTGGCCCCACTACTACCCCAAAATTCTCTCCTTTGACTTTACCATTTAAACATAATTATTTACTCCAGGATACTGATTTCTCAAGCGATGTAAACTGGCTGCACACATACTCAGTATAGATAATTTCCTGGTCTGATCATAATAGTCCATCCTGTATTCCTGGCATGAGGCACGCAAAATCCACTTCCAAAAGACCCACGTGCAAGATGCTCAGATTTGAAATAGCCATTAATATAATGTCACTGATAAATATATTAGCTGAAAGAGTGTCCTAACAGTTGCTATGACTGAGTTTCCCATCCTCAAATAGTCACGATTTATCGGTATCGATTCGCCGTCACAACTCAGAATTCACCATTAAACTTAATAATTAACTTCAAATACCGATTTTTCAAGCGATGTAGACTGGCCGGACACACTCTCAGTATATGAAAATTTCCTAGTCTAATAATCTTTTGTCCATCATGTAAACCGGCATGGGTTACGTAAATCTACACAAAAAAACCTGCATGTAGGATGCTCAAATTGAAAAATTCTTGATTTTAAGGTCACTGATACAATTTTATTTAAATGATTAGAAAGGCATATGCTCAAAAAAGGTCCTAATTGAAAAATGTGCACAGATCACGGATAGATGTTATGACCATGTGAGTGCCTTTGCCCATATTGTCCATTGATGCAACCGTTAACGGTAGATGACGCTTCCGCATGGATTAAACATATCGAAGTATAAAAACATGTGTCATTTTAAAATCTTAGTAAATCCTCTTAATCCATGAAATTAAGGCAAAATAAAAAACACAAAACTATAATAGTTGAAGAAATCTAACTGATGATCGTTTGATCATGATGTACATATATCACAGTCTTATACAAAAAAAAATTCCGTATTTAGATATTTTCTTAATTGATTTTAAGAAAAAAGAAACACATGACTATGTATGTTACCGAAACATAACTAATATAAACTGAAGCACGATGGCTTACATAAAAACTCAAAACTCGTAAAGAACGAAAACTAAGATTAATTTTATATATAAAAAAAAACATGTCTTTGTAGAATACTAAAACCGTAATAGTACAACACAGTTAATCAGTCGAGCACTGATTTAATGGGAGGGCCAGTCGCAGGAGAGGCGACCGACTCGGTCGGAAGCGAAAACCGAACTGTTCTTTTTTTTTTTTAAACAAGACCCGATAATAAATCGAAAGTGTTTTGAAAAGATTTTATTCTTGGTAATTCACTTAATATATACGTTTTACTTAAACACACACACACACACACACACACACACACACACACACACACACACACACACACACACACACACACACACACACACACACACACACACACACACACACACACACAAACACACACACACACTGATTAAAAAAATAAAAGAAGTAAAAATAGAGTGGACTTAACCTGATTATTTTTCCGTTGTAATTTATTTTGTATCTGATATTATAGATGTCTGCTGATGTTGAAGAATGTTGTTAATTAGTTGGATCCGGCCTGGATGTTTGAATTGTTGATGAATGTGGATAATAATGTTGATATTGTTTAACGCTGCCACCACTTTTGTTGTGGGCCACTACCGTGCTCCTTCGAGAGTAGGGCCTTGTAGCCAAGTAATAACTTCCAAAATTTATTTAAATCAAAAACGTTCAAAATTTATTTTGAAATCACAAACTTTTTTATTTATTTAAAAATCAAAAACGTTCTAAATTTATTTTGAAATCACTAACTTTCTTAGCAGTTGAAAATCAAAAACGTTCTAAATTTATTTTGAAAATCACAAACTTTCTTAGCAGTTGAAACTCAGTCAACTCTACTTTATTTAAAAATCAAAAACGTTCTAAATTTATTTTGAAATCACAAACTTTCTTATTTATTTAAAAAATCAAAAACGCTCTAAATTTATTTTGAAATCACTAACTTTCTTAGCAGTTGAAAATCAAAAACGTTCTAAATTTATTTTGAAAATCACAAACTTTCTTAGCAGTTGAAACTCAGTCAACTCTACTTTATTTAAAAATCAAAAACGTTCTAAATTTATTTTGAAATCACAAACTTTCTTATTTATTTAAAAAATCAAAAACGCTCTAAATTTATTTTGAAATCACTAACTTTCTTAGCAGTTGAAAATCAAAACGTTCTAAATTTATTTTGAAAATCACAAACTTTCTTAGCAGTTGCTCAGTCAACTCTACTTTATATAAAAAAAACTGGTTCGACTTCCCGAAAAGTATTACCGCACGCTTCGACTGGAAAATTACTACTCGCCTTATTAATTTTTAGCTTCATGAATCTTCCCTAGATTCTGACAAGGAGCTAGAGAACAAAATGCAAGATTGCATTCTTCAAAGGGATTCTAATGAAATTCGTTAATCTATTTTTCGCGGCGTCCCGTTACATTAAATAGAAGGACAATTTCCGCTGCGACAGAGATGCATCTTGCACATCAACGGGTTTCTTAGAACCGACTTTTGTTGTCGCAATATTTGGTTTCTATTACGCTGAGCATGATGGGAAATTAAATGATAATTTTGTTATTATATTAACGGTAGAGTTGTAATCGGATTACAATTCTGAAAATTATACGAAGCAAGGCGATAATTTCGATTAAAGGTTATTATATGATTTATGGGAAATTAAATGTATATAGTAATAGTTGTAATCGGATTACAACACACACACACAAAAGTCAGCTGTTAGCTGACATTTTAGGGTTTGACGAACGTTCGTTAAGTTTGTTCGCCCATTTACGTGGGTGCAAGAAATTATGAAGCAATCACAAATGAATATTAAATAAAGTGAATTTCGAGTCATTCATTTCTACGTGATTAATTATAGGGATGCACTGTCCAAATTTCAGCCCTTCAGCTTCAAAGGTTTGGGTTAATCCCATTTTCACCCCCTTAGGGGATGAACTTCGAGTAATCCCCTCATAGTGGATGTTCACGTCATTATAGGGATGCACTGTCAAAATTTCAGACCTATAACTTTAGCGGTTTGGATAAACCCCATTTTACCCCCTTGGGGATGAATTTCGTAAAATCGCTTTATAGTGGATGTCCATAGTGATTTAATTTACAAACTATGGTCTAAGTTAGCCCTCACATAAGAAAACTTGTGTGTGAGAGCCCTAGCAGTCTTAACTTCTTGGAATTTCTTATATCTAGGTGCAGTAAGTTCTAACTAAAATCTAATTTTAAAATTTACTGGTATATTATTGAAAATATAACAATTGAAAATTGAATTGTCCACGCCATTATAGGGATGCACTGGCAAAACTCCTAAGCCCTATAGCTTTAACGCATAAACGCATAAATTCATAAACGCACAAACGCATAAACGCATAAACGCATAAACGCACAAACGCATAAACGCATAAACGCATAAACGCATAAACGCTTAAACGCATAAACGCATAAACGCTTAAACGCTTAAACGCTTAAACGCATAAACGCTTAAACGCATAAACGCATAAACGCTTAAACGCATAAACGCTTAAACGCATAAACGCATTGACGCATTGTCGCATTGTCGCATTGTCGCATTGTCGCATTGCAGCATTGTCGCATTGCCGCATTGTCGCATTGTCGCATTGCCGCATTGCAGCATTGTCGCATTGCCGCATTGTCGCATTGTCGCATTGTCGCATTGTCGCATTGTCGCATTGCCGCATTGCCGCATTGCCGCGTTGTCGCATTGCCGCATTGTCGCATTGCCGCATTGTCGCATTGCCGCATTGTCGCATTGTCGCATTGTCGCATTGTCGCATTGTCGCATTGTCGCATTGTCGCATTGTCGCATTGCCGCATTGCCGCGTTGTCGCATTGCCGCATTGTCGCATTGTCGCATTGCCGCATTGCCGCATTGTCGCATTGCCGCATTGTCGCATTGTCGCATTGTCGAATTGCAGCATTGCCGCATTGCCGCATTGTCGCATTGTCGCATTGTCGCATTGTCGCATTGTCGCATTGTCGCATTGTCGCATTGCAGCATTGCCGCATTGTCGCATTGTCGCATTGCCGCATTGCCGCATTGTCGCATTGTCGCATTGCAGCATTGTCGCATTGTCGCATTGCCGCATTGTCGCATTGCAGCATTGTCGCATTGTCGCATTGCCGCATTGCCGCATTGTCGCATTGTCGCATTGCCGCATTGCAGCATTGTCGCATTGTCGCATTGCCGCATTGCCGCATTGTCGCATTGTCGCATTGTCGCATTGCCGCATTGTCGCATTGTCGCATTGTCGCATTGCCGCATTGTCGCAATGTCGCATTGCCGCATTGCAGCATTGCAGCATTGTCGCATTGCCGCATTGTCGCATTGCCGCATTGCCACATTGCCGCATTGCCGCATTGCCGCATTGTCGCATTATCGCATTGTCGCATTGTCGCATTGCCGCATTGTCGCATTGTCGCATTGTCGTATTGTCGCATTGTCGCATTGCCGCATTGTCGCATTGTCGCATTTTCGCATTGTCGCATTGCCGCGTTTTCGCATTGCCGCATTGTCGCATTGCCGCATTGTCGCATTGTCGCATTGTCGCATTGCCGCATTGTCGCATTGCAGCATTGCAGCATTGCAGCATTGCAGCATTGCAGCATTGTCGCATTGTCGCATTGCCGCATTGTCGCATTGCAGCATTGCAGCATTGCAGCATTGCAGCATTGTCGCATTGTCGCATTGTCGCATTGCCGCATTGTCGCATTGCCGCATTGCAGCATTGTCGCATTGCCGCATTGCCGCATTGTCGCATTGTCGCATTGCCGCATTGCAGCATTGTCGCATTGTCGCATTGCCGCATTGTCGCATTGCCGCATTGTCGCATTGCCGCATTGCAGCATTGTCGCATTGCTGCATTGTCGCATTGCCGCATTGCCGCATTGTCGCATTGTCGCATTGCCGCATTGTCGCATTGTCGCATTGTCGCATTGTCGCATTGTCGCATTGCCGCATTGCCGCATTGTCGCATTGCCGCATTGCAGCATTGTCGCATTGCCGCATTGCCGCATTGCCGCATTGCAGCATTGCCGCATTGCCGCATTGCAGCATTGTCCCATTGCCGCATTGTCGCATTGTCGCATTGTCGCATTGTCGCATTGCCGCATTGCCGCATTGTCACATTGTCACATTGTCGCATTGCCGCATTGCCGCATTGTCGCATTGTCGCATTGTCGCATTGCCGCATTGTCGCATTGCCGCATTGTCGCATTGCCGCATTGTCACATTGTCGCATTGTCGCATTGCCGCATTGCCGCGTTGTCGCATTGCCGCATTGCCGCATTGCCGCATTGTCGCATTGTCGCATTGTCGCATTGCCGCGTTGTCGCATTGCCGCATTGTCGCATTGCCGCATTGTCGCATTGTCGCATTGTCGCATTGCCGCGTTGTCGCATTGCCGCATTGTCTCATTGACGCATTGTCGCATTGCAGCATTGTCGCATTGTCGCATTGCTGCATTGCCGCATTGTCGCATTGTCGCATTGCCGCATTGTCGCATTGTCGCATTGTCGCATTGCCGCATTGCAGCATTGTCGCATTGCCGCATTGCCGCATTGTCGCATTGTCGCATTGCCGCATTGCCGCATTGTCGCATTGTCGCATTGTCGCATTGTCGCATTGCCGCATTGCCGCATTGTCGCATTGCCGCATTCCCGCATTGTCGCATTGTCGCATAATCGAATTGTCGCATTGCCGCATTGCCGCATTGTCGCATTGTCGCATTGCCGCATTGTCGCATTGCCGCATTGCAGCATTGTCGCATTGCCGCATTGTCGCATTGCCGCATTGTCGCATTGTCGCATTGCCGCATTGCAGCATTGTCTTATTGCCGCATTGTCGCATTGTCGCATTGTCGCATTGCCGCATTGCCGCATTGTCGCATTGTCGCATTGCCGCATTGCAGCATTGTCTTATTGCCGCATTGTCGCATTGTCGCATTGCCGCATTGTAGCATTGTCGCATTGCCGCATTGTCGCATTGTCGCATTGCCGCATTGCCGCATTGCAGCATTGTTGCATTGCCGCATTGGCGCATTGTCGCATTGTCGCATTGCCGCATTGTCGCATTGTCGCATTGTCGCATTGTCGCATTGTCGCATTGTCGCATTGCCGCATTGCCGCATTGTCGCATTGCCGCATTGTCGCATTGTCGCATTGCCGCATTGTCGCATTGCCGCATTGTCGCATTGTCGCATTGACGCATTGACGCATTGACGAATTGACGAATTATATATATATACAGGGTGACTCACATAAACTTACAAAGCGGCCGGCTGTGGATAGGTCTTGGATAGACGAACAAAAAATCGTAATGGTGGGGGGGGGGGGGGGGGGGAATCGTAACGGTTTAGCCGCTAGGGCGTTTTGAACTTTTTTTGCTAAAGTTTTACATATCACCCTGTATTTTTGTAACCGTATAACCTATTTTCATGGTTATGGTACCAGTGCACGCAGAATTCCTCCACCTATTTACAACGTTAAAAATAATGGTCCTATCTTACTTAAAATAATGGTCGTCATCTTACCAAAATTTTGTTATTTTTTCACTAAAATTTCAACTAAAACCACCTTTTTCTCCAAAAAATACGTGATAAACCAATATTTTTTTAAAAAAATTGGAAAGCTTGGACAATTTCCTATGAATAATGTAATACAATTTATATGCTACGGCCTCCAGTTTTGAAATTATAAGCATTTTTAATGTTGAAATTGGCTGTATTTCGTCCTTCTTTAGTACTTTTCCATCTGAGCTTTATCGAAAAGTACCAAATAAGCACCAAATTAGTCCGGCTACTCTCAGTGGAACATCTCCTTTTTTAAAGACGTGGCGAAAGCATTGCAGTCGATGACAATCTTAATTCTCCTTCCCAGAACGTTAATTCTGTACTTCCTCAGGGAGTGTACAATAGCGGGTACTTCGGCTGAGAAAATAGCTCCGAGTTCGTCGTTACTAAAAAAATAAATCTCCGTATGCGCCTCTGGCTCAAATAACTTCAACACTGGTGTTTCTACCAATATTTCTTTTAATGCTTTAAATGCATTTTGCTGTTTGATTTCTATTCTAAATATGGCCTTCTTTCCTTTCAGTTCTTTTCAATTCGCTGAACGGCTTTGCTTTCTTTAACTGCCTAGTTTGCCATACATCTTCTGAAGTAGGGCGTCAATCCCAGTAACCTTTATTTATAATGTTTAAAGTTCAGGACTCGACTAATAACTTAACCCCCTCTCCCCCCCCCCTGAAAATATTTCTTGCTACGCTGCGCATGCACTGACGATGAACCCCACGTTTGAACTCTAAGGTGTTGTACGAGTTCGGAAATACTGGGGGAGATTATTCTACAGCAGTGGCGGTTCGTAAGGTTTAGGATAAGGGAAGCAATGCGCAAGGCGAACGATAAAAGTAAAAGTATCGAAGGCTTTAACTAAAAAAGCTGAAAAATAACATATAGTGGAATCACATAAACAAAACATTAGGAATTGTTATGAAAATAAAGGCTGTTCGTCATAAATGGCTATCAGCGGTTACAATATGAAATTTTTATCTGTACATAAAAAAACTTAAACAACTTTTAGTTTTTTGGTTATAACTTTATAATTTTTTTTAGTGAACTTTTATGGATTTTCCAGAAATTGTACTTTATAATGTGAACAATAACTGGTTAAAATTTCAAGTCAAAATATCTTATTTTCATAATGTATGTACGTCCGAAAAATTGACTTCAAATTTCAAAATTGATTGCCCAATAAATTTTGGGCATCGCTTCGTAGGTGGTTATTTCTTATTTTTAAATATACATAGGTTTTTTATGCTTGCAAAAAGTGAAAAAAAAAAATGGAAGCGAAAATCGTGAACTTTTGCACTTTTTCGTCAATTTTTTCGAAATAGTTTCGCTGCTAGAGGGCGTTTTGCGCCTTTTTTCAGAAGCTGCTGATAATAAAAGCGTCGAAAAAATCGTTGAAAAATTGCAACTACTAATTTGATATCATTTATTTTTTCATACAAATCCATTATTTTGCTAAAAATCTAAAAAAAAGATGGTAATAATAAAACCCACCCACTATACCACCCACCAACCATCATTACATTCTCCTTGCAAAAAACCGCTTCAGGCAACCCGTACTCGAAAATACAATTCATAAAAATATTCTCTAAAGGGTCCATCATTAAAGAGAATCATAAAAAATAAAATGGAAGCTACAACGTTATCAGCTTATATTCATTATATACCGCCTGCCACCCCATAATAGTTAAAGAGAAACTTCACCTATCTTCAATCTCATTTTTCTTGACTCAATATAAAATAAACGAAAACTCATATTTTAAGAAAGAGTCAAAAACAAAATATCGAAGCAAAATTTTAAGAGAAAATTTAATATTGCTCGAAGCTAGAACAGATTAGAGGTCCCGCCAAAAGATTTGATGCCGGAGCGCGCAGCTGGGGAAATTAAAGCTGCACACAAATAAAAATTGCGCACATATTGATAATAAATGCGCTTATGTATTTTCAAATTTCCCCTTCGAAATTTGTTGCGACTAGGCTAAAGGACGGGAACGGCATGCGGGGATTCTACTGCGCATGGAAAACGCGACTTTCTCGGCATCAATTCTTTTGGCGGGACCTCTACCAGAAAACGAACCCAAGAAAATAAAGAGAATTTGGTGGATACAGAAAATTTCTCTATCTTCGACTTCTAAATTCCGCCTGTTTGGTTCCGAAGAAGCTGCGTTTAGCTCAGTTTCTGAGGGTACCGTATCTACGCAACCTTTGCGTGAGTGTGAGTTCAATTCAATTGAATGTGTTGGAGTTTTCACATTGATTTTCTGTGGCAAAGAAGCTGACGATATTACAGCTTCCCCATGTGCAAGGCCTCGGCCACGATAAGAGCGGCGAGACTCCACTCTGCCGCTCGCCGCTCGTATTGTGGCTAAGGTTTTGCTCTTTCTTTACAGTAGGATGATAAATTTGAATTGTATTGTATTTTATATAAAAAAAATCTGTACATTGCATCCTTAGTGTTTCCAGAGGAGGAAAAATATTGGGATTTTAATCTTGATATTTAAATTTATTTTTATGGAGTTGCCTATTTGGTCAAGGGAAGCAGTGCTTCCTTTGCTTCCAAAGTGGAACCACCACTGTTCTACAGTATTCATAAACGAACTTCTAGACCGTATTGTGCGTGTAGGTATAATATTGCCTTGCAGACAGGAGGTCCTAAATTTCAATGGAACAGTTGCTGTGGTAATAGCGATAAAGTATAGAGAGGGCTGCTACATTCATACGGTGGCTTTAGGTGTCTATGGAAGCGCGAAAGAGGCCATTAGCAATGGGTTTGAGGGCAGGATTTTGCACCTTGTCGAGGCAAGCCAAGGTGGTTTTGGGGCGCCTGCCCAGATATACGAGTTGTATTAAGGCGGGGCCGAATGTAGGATTTGTAGCTGGAGGAGGAACTTGCATCTCTTGAGAAATCCAAAGCTGTTGGATTATGAGCCTGGCAACTCCATCCCCCTTGTATTGTTTTAACCTTTTGACAGGTTCCAACTTCACTTGGTTCCTGTAGTTTATAGAGTGCAGTTCATTATTAGAAATATAACTAAATTACATTAAATATTATTATAAATAAAGTGTATTTTATTTAAAATCCCAACAGGTTATGGGCCCAGAACGGTAAAGGAATAAAATTATTTTTTTTCTGACGTGAATATTCACTTTTTCTAAGAAAGAGAAAAACAAAATTTTTTCATAACCTAAAAGTGCTTAGCGTGGCAATGGAAAATGTGATGTCGACGCAACGAATTGTTTCTCTGAATGGAGAGAACTACAACACATGGAAGCTGCAAATGCGGGCAATATTACACAAACTTCGATTATTCAAATATGTAGATGGAAGTGAAGTTTGCCCGCTTAATGATCAACAGAAAATTACAGAATGGGATCTCAAAGATCAAGACGCACTAAGCGAAATTGTTCTAGCTATTGACCCTTCCATTGCATCCATTATTAGTGATTTAAAATCCTCAAAAGAAGTTTGGGAATACCTAAAAGGCCTATATGAAAAAAGTGCTGTTAGGCAAAAGGTTTTCGAAAATTAGTCAACTTAAAAATGGAACCAAGTCAATCAATTGATATATATATTCGTGAGTTTAAAAGCACAGTAAATAAATTGAAAGAAATAAGCACTAATTTTATTGACGAAGATCTGCTTGTGGTTCTTTTACTTGACAGTTTAGCAGAAGAATATAAAGACATTAGAGCATCATTTGATGCTCAACATGACTTGCCAAAATTAGATGATGTATACAAAAGATTAGTGGCAGTAGGTGAACGCAACAACCACAATAATCATGATAACACAGTTGCCCATAAAACTATAAATTATCCACAATACAAGCCAAGGCGATATTACAATAATAATCAATCTAAAAAATCAAAAAAAATTTCAATCAGTTGCAAAATCTGCAAAAAAAACGGGGCATGACACAAAAAACTGTTGGAACAATAAACAACGATCTTATAATGTAGCTGGTACATCGCGTGAAGCTGAAGAAGAACTTGGATTTATATTAACAAGTGAACATGCTATAAATTGCACAAATATCAGTCCTGAGGAAATAGGTAATAGCAATAGTGTTAAGTCAATTTGTTATCTTGATAGTGGGACTACTTCCCATATCTGCAATAATAAACAATTTTTTAGTGATATCAAAGCAACTGAAGAAACTAAATACGTTAAACTTGGGAACAATCAATTGCTCAAAATATATGGTATTGGATCTATAATATTGAATATTAAAAAAGGAAATAATTATAATGAAATAAAACTTAATCGAGTACTTTTTGTTCCAGAATTAAACTGTAATCTAATATCCACAAGTAAACTTACACGTAAATTTGGTAAAATCAGTTTTAATGAAAATAAAGCTTGGTTGAAAGATCGTAAAAGGAATTTAGTTCTACCACTTGCCAAAAGAAAAAATGATATATACATGGTAGTGGATTATATAAAACCAAATTGCTTGTTAAATGAAAACGCTCAATCGTCTAAAGAATTAATTAACACCCAACTATCTAATAATAAAAACAAAACTGTGAAAATGGATTCATTGAACATGTGGCATAAACGATTAGGCCATTTGAACAAAAATTCAATTAAGTTAATGGCAATGAAAAATACGGTGTATGGTCTCCCAACAAAATTTACAAATGATGAATTGCAATGTGAAACATGCATACGCTCAAAGCAAACCGCTAAGCCTTTCCAAAATCATGAAGGTAATAAAACTAATGGAATATTAGAACTAATTCATTCCGACATATCGTCGGTCTAGAACCAGAACAACGTATGTCCAAAAAAAAAATAATTCCTTTTTTGAATTTTCTGGTTGTAGAAGAGTTACTTTATCCGTCTTTATATAAATTCGGCCATAACATTTTATAATAGTAGTAGTTTCCATTTTATCGTATTTCCATTTCACATAACGATAATGCATAAAATTCACCTTTTAATAGCTCTCCTGTAAAATTTCAAAATTGGTGGTTACGTTCTTCTGGTTCTAGACCGACGATATGTGGTCCCATGAAGACCGAATCTATGTCAAGATCACTTTATTATTTAACTTTTATTGATGATTATTCCAGGAAAATGTTTGTGTACTTTTTAAGACACAAAAGTGAAGCATTAAGTAAATTTAAACTGTTCAAAATGCATGTTGAAAACCAAACCGGAAAATCAATCAAAATTTTGAGAACAGATAATGGTTTAGAATATTGTAATAATGACTTTAAACTTTTTTTAGATCAATGTGGGATTAACCACCATTCCATATACCCCTCAGCTAAATGGAATTGCTGAAAGGGCCAATAGAACATTAACTGAAATGGCAAGGTGCCTACTGACAGAAAATAATTTCCCTGAATTCTTATGGGCAGAAATGATTAATACAGCAGCCTACATTAGAAATAGATGCCATAATAGAATAAACCACAAGAAAACTCCAGAAGAAATATGGACGAAGACAAAACCAAGTGTACGATACTTAATGGAAATAGGAACAAAAGCCTACATATTGAATAAAAATACAACTGCGAAAAGTAAGTTTGAAGTAAAATCGAAACTAGGGATACTAATTGGATACTGCGAAAACACTAAAGCGTACCGTTTTTGGATACCAAATTCCAGAACTATAGTAAAGGCAAGAGATGTTATATTTACAAACGAATATTACAAAAACGTTACCAAAGAAATAAATTCTCTTATTTTAGACAACACTCGTGATGTTATCTTTTACAGAAATGCAGAAATGAACCAAAGTGACCAACATAAAACATCACACCAAAGTGAAATAGAGCCTAATAGGTTAAACATCCCAACACAAGATATTGATAAGCCACCAAATAAGCATATACAAGAGAATTATGATAAAACAGACATGGGAATCAATGAAGAAGAATCATTCTATAGCCTAGCCAACGCTGATATTCCTGAAGCTGAAAATACACTTATGATCGATCCCAAAAATTCTAAAGAAGCACTAAACTCGCCTATAGCTGATGAATGGCTCGAAGCCATGGAAAACGAATATCACGCATTAATAAAGCAAGGAACTTGGGAATTAACAAACACACCAAAGAACAAAAATATAATTGGTTGCAAATGGGTCTACAAGACTAAATTTAACAAGGATGGAACAATTAATACAAGGAAAGCAAGACTAGTCGCACAAGGGTTTACGCAAATTGCCGGCATCGATTATACAGATAAATACGCTCCTGTAGCTAGCATTCATTCAATTAGAATGATTTTGGCACTTGCACAAGAACTGCGACTAGACCTTCATCATATTGATGTATCAACAGCCTTTCTATATGGCGACCTGAACGAGGAGATCTACATGAAACAGCCTGAGGGCTTCAATGTAGATAAGAACAAGGTATGTTTACTTAAAAAATCTATTTATGGATTAAAACAATCTGCAAAACAATGGAATACCAAAATTAGAGTAGTGCTAGAAACTTTTGGTCTCACATCCTCAAAACTGGACACATGCATCTTTTATAAAAACGATCAAAAAAGTCAAATATACGTATTAGTTTATGTAGATGATATCTTAATTGCACCCAACGATAACTCAATGTACCAAAAATTGACGGAAACTTTATCGAAAAATTTTGAAATTCGCGATATGGGATTTCCAACCTATTGCGTCGGCCTTGAAATTTCTCGTCATCTATGTAGATGGAATTGTCGTCAGTCAAAGTCGATATGTCAAACATTTGTTAAAAAAATATGATATGGAAGATTGCAAACCTACTAGAGCACCGATTCCTCAAAATGTTAAATTGTCCAAAGAACCAAAGGAGGGAACAGGAATAACCAAAATTAATGAAAGAAAATATAGAGAACTCATTGGAAGTTTACTACATCTATCAACATTTTCTAGACCGGATATAGCATATCCAGTTAATCTTTTAGCCCGGTATTGCACTGACCCAAGGAAGGCGCATTGGGACGCTGGAATGGGTATCATCAGATATCTCAAAGGTACACAAAACGTATCATTACAGTATAGGAAAACTGATAAGCCTCTATACGGTTTCGTCGATTCAAGTTACGGCGGAGACTCCGACGATGCAAAATCGCAAACTGCATACATTTTCATACTAGGAGGAGGACCCATCTTATGGACATCTAGAAAGCAAGACTCAACAGCTCTATCATCTTGTGAATCCGAATATGTGGCAATCTCTAGAGCTACAGTCGATGCCGTATACTTTAAAAATTTACTAAATGAAATTGGCATTGAAACCAAATTTATCACCCTGATAAACGACAATCAAGGAGCTCAAAGAATCGCTAACAAAGATGGAAATCTGGGAAAAGTAAGACACATCAGACCAAAATACCATTACGTGCAAGAAGCAATTAGTAAAGGAGACATTCAACTGACCTACTTAGGATCAAAAGAACTACCTGCCGATGCCCTAACAAAAAATCTAACCGGACCAGCATTGAAGTCACATATGGAACAAATTGGTATGCGATTTACTATAGATACTGAATAATATAATTAAAATTTTGAAGATCAGAAAATATACGTAATTTAGAATTTTGGAATTTATATTTTGGAAAATTTGTATATTGAATTAGGACTTTAGATTTATACAAGGGTAATGGAATTGAGGAGGAGTGTTGGATTATGAGCCTGGCAACTCCATCCCCCTGTAGTTCCTGTAGTTTATAGAGTGGAGTTCATTATTAGAAATATAACTAAATTACATTAAATATTATTATAAATAAAGGGTATTTTATTTAAAATCCCAACAAAAGCATTGGGAGGCTTGTTTAGCGATTTAGAATATGTGATCATTAGTGGTCCGATTCGCAATTCGCATCTCTACAGAATCTTATTTGGAGGATACTGGAAGCTGCCTTTCTGTCTATGAGAATATGGTCTATTTGGTTGAAATATCTTTCGCTGGAAGGCACACCAGCGAGGTGATGACGGTACGATTTTTCCCCCCAAATTATTATTAGGCCAGTACACTCCCATTCTTGCCGTTTTAAAAAGGCACATCCTATTCCATATATAAAAACTTTCTAATTTTAAATTATTAATATTGAAATTAGATTGTTTTCATTTTCATTAATACGTTTAAATTTCGAGGCTAACTTAATACCTGTTAATCTGCAAAAACAAAATCAATTTTTCACCGTGTTAAAATGATTATCCCTGAATAGGGGGATAGAAAAAAAAATGCCCGAAAATTTACTTCTTTATTTCGCAAAATGTATTTGGCGTATTTAATGAAATTCTATTCATACATTTTGCTCGTAAAAAAATCGACAAATTTCATTTAAAACTTTTCCAATTCGATTTCTCATTTTTCTTTTCCGAAGAAGTTGTTTGTTGGACAAATTATAAATGTGAAGCCAATATAAAGTTACTAGAGATACCTGGCCCTTGCCCTGGTCCTGCTGCTGCTGGTAATGCTGCCCACGGAATTTGTAGAGTTGTGAGCTATACCTTCTCTACTTTCTCCATTTCAAGCAACGATGAACTTTGCTTTGTTAATGAGAAAAGTTTACTGGACAGAAATTCAAACCTTATAGAACATTATTTTATTCTGTGTTGTATAAAGTGAAAGTGGTCCGGACATTTTTTCTTGTATGTATATACAAACATATGTGGAAGAAAAAGGAGAATGTTTAGTTGTAAAATTTGAGATGTTTTGGGCCATTTTGGTATCATATTCAATCGGATTAAAAAAGGAAGTCTGGAATCAGTTTAGAAAATTGTTTGCATTTTGTATTGAATTGATATTGATTAAAAGCAATACTGTTAATGTACAATTAGTAACTGGATCATACACGTGTTGTGTCTAGCAGTAGCAAGGGTGTTGGATGTTGTAAGAGTCCGGAAATACTGACTGCGAAAGGATGTTCCACAATCGAGTTGTTCTATTTAGAAATGAATTACTAGTTTGTAGACTGCGTGATCGTGGGAGTTCCAGGTGGAAGGAATGAGACGAGTGGGCCAATCTGGTGTTGCGGGCATAAGATTGCCGTGGAGGCAGGAGAGCGTTTATTTCGAAGGAACAGCCACTATGATAGTAGCAATATACATAATTTTGTCAGTGCTGCTAAATTTCTACAGTGGCTCAAGGGATCGATGTTAGAGCAAACGGCATCATCACTGATACAGCGGCCGAATGTAGGACTTGTATATTACAATACGGGCCGATGGCTGTAGAAGGAGCTTGCACCTCTTAAAAATCCCAGGCACTGGGATACTTGTTTGGTGATTTGGAATATGTGGTGATTCCAACGCAAGTCTTTGGCTAATGTCACGACTAAGATGTTAAGAGATGGATCGGCCATTAGTTCAACACGTTCCACTAACACGGATCGAGATGGGTTGCACTTTTTATTGGAGATAAGACAGTACTTTTTTTTGGTGGGTTGAATTCGACACGATTCTTACTTCCCCAACCAATGAGTTCAATGTCTTTATTTATGGAGTTGGACATTCGCTCACGATCATCAATTCAGGATCTGGCGGATGCTTGCCTTGCTTTATCGAAGCTGTAAAAGTAGCGCAGGGTACCGTCGTCAGTGAATATGAGAAGCGGGTTGAAGGGGATTGAAAGTAGGTCATTTATAAAGATAAGGAATAAAGCAGGTCATAAAATTGCTCCCTAGAGGACCCCCGCAGAAATCGGGCAGGGTTCGGGTTTGACGCCATCTAATACTTTAATTGAACGGCCAGAAAGGAAACTCTCAATCCAATTCTGTAGAAGTGGGTCTATACCAATAGTTTTGAGTTTGGCTAGCAGGGTTGAGTGCCATACTCTATCAACAGATTCGTATTTTTTTCGCAATTTCGCCCTTTGCTACTTAATGTAATATTCATTGAAACAGTAAGGCTTTGCTTGAAACACAGTAGCTAGGGAAACCATTCGGAAGGTTCTACTCATCCTGTGACTGCAGTTTCAAATCTCGGCATTTGCACTTGCCTTTGTCTTCAAGTCAAGTGTCGTGGCTGTGCCACGATGTGAATTTACTGCTAAAGGGGATGCGATTTCCCGATCGGCTTCTGGTATATTGCGTAAAATGTCATTACCTTTCGCTGCTCTCTTCCTAAGCTCTAGACCTCCTGCTCGAAAAAGGCGCATTAATTGATCTGGTTTTCTTGCGCTTCTTCGAAAGTGGCTGTTCCGGTTATTAGATCGTCGAAGTAGAAGTCATTGCATGATGCCTCTGAGCCAAGTTGATAGGCCTTTTTTCATCGTTCTAATCGCAAAGCGCATATTCATGCTTGTTCCACATATGGAGATCAACGGAGATCTCAACCAACACCAAATTGCGGCTGTTCAACTCCAACGTTAAGGCGAAACATACGGTTGCGAAACATGGAAAGTCACCCAATTCATCACAGGGCGCCTACAAGTCTTCATAAACAGATGCCTACGTCGTATCCTAAAAATCCGCTGGCAAGATAGAATTTCAAATGAAGAGCTATGGCGCCGTGCCGGCCAAGAAAGGATAGACGACCAAATCAGGCGAAGGAAATGGAATTGGGTTGGCCACACCTTGCGACGCGATAACGAAAATCTAGCCAAACAGGCCCTTGACTGGAACCCGCAAGGATCCCGTCGAGTTGGAAGACCTAGAACAACGTGGAGGAGAACCCTACTAGCAGAGGCCGCAACTACTGGGAGATCCTGGTCAGAGCTAAGAGCTGTCGCGCAAAACAGAGTCCGCTGGAGGGCAACTGTTTCCGCCCTATGTCCCACGAGGGATTAAGGGGCACATAGAATCGCTAAAAATGGTTCAGTTTTAGTCCCAAATGTCACTGTTAGTAATTTGTAGTGTCGTATGGGTTGATCGGGGGATTCTCTCTTCGATCCGATGATATTTTGTGTCGTCGGGATGTATCCGTATTTGACGGTACATTTTTTCTACCTCAGCCATGTATGCGATGCGGTGTTTTCTCAACCGCATGAGGGCGTATATCATAGAATCTTGAATGACTGGTCCATTCCGTAACGTGCTGTTTAGAGAACTCTCTACTTCCAATGGGAGTTCTCTGAGCGAGATGCGTCGAGTACTACACGAAGTTTGGTTGTTGTGCTGCTCCGCTTCAGGACAGCATGATGTGGCAGGTAGCAGCATCTATACTTTGATGTGCCATTTGACAATTCTGGAGCCATCATGTGCCCTAATGTTAAGTATTCTCGAATGCATTTTATATTTTCATTTTTTAGAGCTGGATCCTGTTTAAATCGTTTTTCTATTTGGATTAATGTTCAGGTGGAAATTTGTCTAGATGAGCCCAGCTGAACTTGCTTTTGGTCAGCCTTAAATGAAAGTCGAACTAGGTAGCGTGCATCGTTGCATCTTGTGACATTGTTGGTGAACTGGCCTTCGCATTGTGCCTCTTAGTTGGTCCATTTCCAATTCCAATTCCCAAAACCTTCTCAAATCTCTGTCGGGGATTACTCGTGTAAAGAATGTTTCTAGTCTTGGGTCTGCTTGTGCCGCTGGAGCTGTTTGTCCAGAAATAATCCATACAAACACTGTATTATGTCCTACTGGAGTTCAATCGTTGGCTTTTCTTAACCCGCCCATGATAATATTGGAAACTATGTCGGCTCCCAAGAGGATGTCAATGGGTTCTGCTTTGTGGAACATCGGATCTGCTAATTGGAGTCCTTCCAGGTTGGTCCAATCCCTGATAAAGCATTCGCTATGTGGTAATACGTTTGCGATTTTGGTGATCACAAGCGCCTGCGCTGGAATGATTTTGGGTGGTTGACCCTGTGTTTTTATCTGCAAAATGACCCTATTGGTTATCTTACCGGCTGGCATGCTCCCGAGTACTAATACCTCGTCTTGTACGGACTCCCGTTTGAGTCACAAGTTCTGAACCACTGACTCTCTCACAAATGAGTATTGCCACCCAGGATCGGTGAGTGCTCTGTAAACCTATTGTCGTCTGGATGGCGCTACTACAATGACCAATGTTGTGGCCAAGAGCACTTCTATTCAGTGCGTCTTTTATTGATACCTGCCTGGCTATAGCCGGCGTTTTGGTACTGTGCGAGCCTTTTTTTTCTTGTTACATTAGAGTTTAATGGATATTATCACTCTATTCAGAGCACCTTGCTTGACCAGTTTCTAATTCAATCAAATAATTTATGTAAGATACAACACTTCAGCCAACATAGAAAAAGTCATCGGAGTCCTTCGTATCGAATAAAACCTTGTCAATATTTGATTGGAAGACGACTGCCATTGTCCTTTTTTTGAGACATTGAAAGAAGAGACGAAAGTTAAAACAATTTCCACACACTAGAGTAAAAGGGTTTACGAGTATTGCTGAATGTTTTTTTACACCAGGTTGTTTTCCACATGAATAGTGGATGGGTGTGCTTCTAAGAGGATTTACATAAAATTGGAATGCGAAAATCCTTTTCAGCTTTTCCAGTGTATTTTTTCTTTTTTTTTCGTTGACATGCAGAATATTACAGCAAAAAGTTTTTACACTTAAAAGATCAGGTTGAAGGTCGTTTGCTTTAAATTTAGAAATTATTTACTATGCAAAACACATAAAACCATTTGTCATTAAGTGTCATGTCAAGCGTTTGGTAAATTGTGTGAGTCCTCGTTTTATTGCTCTCAGTGGAATTTTAATATACCCAAGTTTTCTACATATACCGTAGCCTATGCTAAAAAAAATGTATATGGAAAGAAAGTTACACGAAAGCAAAACTCATATGCATCCTTCTGCGGGTATAGCAGAATGCCCTAGAGGACGACCCTTTTTCTTCTCGGGAGCGTATAGCCGAAAAGTTATGCAAATTTTTACACTGTTTGTTTTTTCATCTTATATCCTTTTCATTATTGATTTTTTTTCACAAAACTATAAATCGCAAATATATATGAGCATATGTGTGTACGAGAGGCAATTATTTTACTTTCACTATTTGTGTCAAAAGATAATATATAATGTGAAGGCAAAACGTCTTTACGTGAATGGTGTTAGAAGTGATAGCATTCCTATAGAGCAGAAGTCAGTGAAGCCTTAAGAGAAGATCAAACACAGTGGCACTTCATCCCACCATCATCCCCACACTTCGGAGGATTATGGGAGGCAGGAGTGAAATCAATTAAACATTATATGAGGAGAGCGATTGGTGGAACAAGATTGACTAATGAGGAGATGGCTACATTAATGACACAAATAGAAGAACGTCTGATTTCCCGCCCTCTATGTCCGTTATCGGAAGATCCAGACAATCTAGATGTGTTAACTCCTGGACATTTATTGACTGGTGCACCTATTTTGTCGCTACCAGATCAAAACCATTTAGTAACCAATCCCAATCTACTAAAACGATGGGATCGATTGGACAGAATGTATTAGGAATTCTGGAAAAATGGTCCATGGAATATATTGGGAGGCTACAATGACGATCTAAGTGGAACCAGAAACAGGATAATTTAAAAATAGGTAACCTTGTCTTAATCAAGGACGATAACGTACCACCTTTCTAGATGGGCTCTTGGAAGAGTAGTTGCAATACACCCAAGGGCTGATGGACTGGTCAGAGTCAGACCAAAACGGGAGTATTAAAGAGACCGGTATGTAGTCAATTTATCTCGACTTCCAGTAGTTAGTAGCAAGAACGACGATTGCGGTAGCGCTGGTTATTGCGGTAGCAGTGGCGATTGGCGGTGGCGATCAGCGTTGGTGGTGGTGGCGGTGGCGATAGCGACCGAGAAAGAGAGAGCTACAAGAGAGCGTCCGCGAAAGAGAGAGCGACCGAGAAGGAGAAAGCTACCTGGAAAGAGAGAGCGACCTCGAAAGAGAGAGCGAACGAGAAAGAGCGACCTACCGAGCTAGCAGGCACCGTTCCGACGAGCGCTAGACCTCAACTGGTTAAAAATTGCTTGGACCATTCCTTTTATCGACTTTTGAGTCTAACTTCACATATTTTTTCGCAAGTTTCATTCGTATTTTCACTTTTCAAGCATTTTTATCGGTTTTGTCTTTGTTTGTTTCACTCGCTGATTACGGCCTTCCTTGTTGGTTTTGGTAGGGGGTTTTTAGGACTTGGTCTGCACCAGTGGGTGAGCTGGTAAGGTTATTAGGGCCCTATACACGGTCAAACTGGATGTAAATCGAAGTGGGGATCTTCAATCAAAACTATCGATTGCGAACCGGTCGTGTGTCGGTCAATGATTACTTTGCGTATAACTTCTTCTAACTGGAAACTAAATAGCATGGGTGCAGCCCAATTGCCTTGCTTTAAGCCTTGCTTGAACTTTGACCTTGAATAATCGGGTCACCGTTTTTGTAAGAACTAAAGTTGTAGAGAATTTCATTGTCAACATTTTGGATCCTAGCCTATGACCTAAAGAAACCGAGATACAAATAGAACTCGGGAAACATACGATAACTCCTGTATGTTTTTTTTTGTGATTTCGAAATTGTTTTCTTAAAATGTGACAAGGAAACTGTGAACCAATTTTCAGCCATTTTGGAGTTTTGTCTCCTTTCGTGCGTTTTTTTTGCTAATTTCTCCGGACTATTAATAATGTTGGTTTGATAGTGAAGCAAATATGATGGCCCCTATATACTCTGTTAAGGACAGTCTATGAGCCTTTAACTTTATCTCGGTTCAGTCATCTAGTACCATCTTCACATCCAGTCATCTATTACCATCTGCCCATATACATATATCATCCACTGGAAGCTCTTTACACATTTTTTGGTCAGTAATTAATACTCTGTGTCAGAGACCAGATCTCGGCCAGTTTCCCAATTGTTAGTTAGTTACACAGTTCTCAGTGAACACAATAAATGTACTTTATAATTTGAAGCTCTTGTGTTTTTACTTTTTTATTAACGTAACATTTTTGGTGCCGAAACCCGGGAACCTGCTTCCCAAAGTTCAGTTATTAAAATCATAGTCGAGTGCATACAAAGTACAATTAACGGTATAATTCCTTTATACGGTATTCGAATTGTGACTTCGCGTCGAGTAATTAAATAGCAAATCACGGTTTCCTAAATATTATCAGTGCATTAGCCCAGTTGCATTATTGTCCGTTATCCCCATCATTAGAGATAACGGCATACCATCAAATTCAATGTGCTCCGATACCATGCGGTTATGCTACGTACGAATCATGATTCAACCCTGTGAAGCAACATCATCCAGAGTCAAGCTCGTGGGATCATAAAGCTTTCGAAGCCAAATGATCAGGAAAAGTTAGGAATTTGATTAAAATCATAAGTCCTGGTGAGTCCGTTCCATTATTACTCTTACTAAAAAAATATTATTAATTCTGGTGTGATTAATAAATATAACTTGTTTAATGCACTTCATTGAAGCTTTGCATTGCCCCGAACAAAGCGTATTTTGAAACGATCGTGTTATTAACTTTTTTTGAAAAAAGCTCGATTTATGTAGAACTTTGACATTCCTAGTGCATTTCATAGAAGTTTATAGTGCCACAACAAAGCGCATTTTGAAGCGATCGTGTTATTAACTTTTAAAAAAAAAGCTCGATTTGTGTAGAACTCTGACATTTCTAGTGCATTTCGTAAAAGTTTTATAGTGCCCCAAGCAAAGTGTTTTTTTTAACACAACGCGCATTGCTTATTTTTTTTGGGAAAGCTCAGTTGATATACAAACAACTTTTAGTGCATTTCGTTGGAGCTTTGCACTGCCCGAACAAAGGGCATTTTGAAGTGATCGTGTTATTAACCTTTTAAAAAAGCTCGATTTATGTAGAATTTTGACATTTATAGTGCATTTCGTAGAAGTTTTATAGAGCCCCAAGCAAAGTGTCTTTTTTTGACAACAACGCGCATTGTTTACCTTTTAGGAAAAGCTTAGTTAATATACAAATAACTTTTAGTGAATTTAATTGAAAGCTTTGCATTGCCCTAACCAAAGTGTTTTTTAATCGATCGCGTTATGAACTGTTTTAAGAAAAGCTTAATTAAGCTTAAATTTATGGCAATTAATATCAGAACGTGTACACTGACTCGCAAAATCTTCAATCTGCCGTCGTATTGTTACTAATCTTGGTGATGTTTAACAAGAGCTTTTACATGTTGCCCCGCAACATTTACTTTTCAACATTTCGCATCATCATTTACTGCAACATTTTGCATCGACGTTTAATACATTTTAAAGCAACATTTACATTGCAACATTTGCATCATCATTTATTGCAACATTTTGCATCGACGTTTAATACAACATTTTAAAGCAACATTTACATTGCAACATTGTGCATCAATATTTACTTCAACCTTTTGCAACAACATTTGATGCAACATTTTATATCAACATTACCTGACCATTTCTGCATCAACAATTGTGGCAACACATCTTCTGTTACCTTTGATTTGATAGTCCAATATCACCTTCTTAAACTCTTCCCACTCTGCCTGAGCAATTTAACTAGTGGCTAACGACTTAAACTATGGATGGAATTAAGGGTAGAATTACATTCGCAAAAGAAAGAATTGAACGGTTCTTAGTTGATACAAACAGAACTGCCAAGGAGCAGAGAAATGAAGAATACCTCACCGCCCGTGTCCAGCTGCTTAATTCCTATTGGGCACAATTCATCTCAGATCCATATGTGACATCAGATGCCTTTTCAGATGTCGAGTGTACTTACATTGCAACATTACACTGGCTAAAGGATAACCTAGCCACATTTAGTCCAAAACCTTCAAGGGACGACCACAAAGGCTCTCCGCTACATTCAACATTCCATACACAGCCATCCTCGACTCCACAGCTCAAGTTGCCCAGGATAAATTTGCCTTCATTCAGCGGTTCTCACACTGATTGGCCATCGTTTCATGACACCTACGAGGCGTTGATTCACGACAATGATTCCCTGCCCGACGTTCAGAAGTTGCATTATCTAAAGTCTGCGATCACAGGAGAAGCAGCTAAGCTTTTGCGACATTTCGCGACCACTGACGCAAATTATAAGTCAGCCTGGAAGCTCATTGTCGACAGATTTAAGAATACACGAGTCTTGGTTAAGGCCAACTTACGTTCGCTCATCAGTCTTCCGTCCATGGTAAGGAAACTTGCTGTACGCGCCCTAGAGAATCTGTCTCGACCTGTGGACTACTGGGACGATTGGTTAATCTACTTTCTATCCGACAAGCTTGACGCCACCACGCGCAAGGACTGGGAAACTTCCCTCAGTTCGTCAACGGAAGTTCCAACATTTAGCTCCCTTGCAGGATTCCTAGAACCACGGATACAAGCACTCAGTGCACTCAAGGACACCCAATTGCTCACTAACGCGGCTGCCGGACAGTGACAATTTTCTGTGCAGAAATTTCAACAATCTAGAAGAACAAGTTCTAGCACGCATCATGTCTTCACTAAAGCATCAAATACCACATCCAGGGTCGACCTTCTGCGACGGAAACTAGCATGCAATAACTGTCTCAGGGCAAACCACACTGCAACCTCATGCCCTTCAACGAACAGGTGCAAGCTGTGCCAAGCGAAGCACCACTACCAACCACAGTGCAGCACCACACCTTCTACTCCGACACAGAAAACCAACATGGTCAACGTACTTGAGGCACCATGCCCGTCTACTACAGCGCATCTTTCATTGGACGGCCTCAGAATTTCATCCGTTCTCCTTCCCACAGTAATCGTGCAAGTCGAAGCTCCGAATGGACGACAATTACAGGTGCGCGCACTATTGGACCAAGGCTCCGAGTCGAACTTTATTACGTCATCACTAGTCAAGCTGTTAAGTCTAAGAAAGCAGAAAACTCGCATAGCCATCTTCGGCGTTGCGCAATGTGAGGCAGGCATCGCTCAATCGCGTGTGGAGCTGGACGTGATTTCTCTGCAAGACTCAACGCATCGGTACTCGGTTCAATTCTTAGTAATGCCAACTCTTTCTCAACTCCTACCCGGATTCGCAGTGTCAAAGCAGGCTTGGCCACACCTTAATTTGCCATTAGCTGATCCCAACTTTGATCAACCGTCATCTATCGACCTCATTCTTGGAGTAGAGGTTTATACTGAAGTCATATTAGCTGACATACGCAAAGGTCCACCAGGTGCTCCGATTGCGCAGGCTACATTTTTCGGATGGATAGTGTCAGGCCCTGTTGATACTGCTATAAAAAGAGTGTCCTCTTCGTTGCGCGTGCACACCTCTACGGTAGAAGTTGACTCACTTCTCAGACGATTTTGGGAATTACAAGAACCTCCTCAAGCCACTCGGTTAACTCCTGACGAAATTCAATGCGAAGACCACTTCGCCCAAACTCACTATAGAGATGCTCATGGCCGATACATTGTTGCTCTTCCTCTAAAACTACCTGCTAGTTCATTGGGGTCATCTCGTCACCATGCCATGTCCTCACTTTTCCGAATGCAACGCAGACTTGCGAACGATCCGGAGCTCGACGTTTTGTACTCTTCGTTTATGACAGAATATGAAAATTTGAATCACATGGAGGAGGTAACAGAAGAGGCTACAGCAGAACCCGTCTACTATCTACCACATCATGCGGTGTTGAAGCCTAGTAGCACTACTACTAAGCTCAGAGTAGTGTTCAATGCATCGCAGCAATCAACATCTCATTTATCGTTAAACGATATACTCCACGTGGGGCCGAAGCTGCAAACCGATGTAATTGCTGTCATTATGAAATGGCTACTATATCCTCACGTTCTTACTGGGGATGTCGAAAAAATGTACCGGCAGATACGGGTTAAAAAATCCGATACCCAACTCCAACGGATCCTTTGGTTCCGCTCCACTGAGCATCCGGTTAAGTGTTATCGCCTGCTAACCGTTACTTACGGAACAGCCTGTGCGTCCTACCTAGCCTGCAAAACTCTCCAGCAACTTGCACACGACTACTCTGCAGAACATCCAGCGGCTTTCAAGATAATCACTGAGAATATCTATGTCGACGACGCACTATTTGGCGCAAACGATGAGGAGACTGCGGTAGGAATTCACGACGACCTCTGCTCACTACTGAAGACAGGCGGCTTCAAATTGCGCAAATGGCTAGCTAACTCACCTTCGCTGCTATCGGGCATATCGGAGGCTGATCGAGCCGACACGCTTTCCCTTAAGGTCGTCAAAGACGTCTCAGTCTAAACACTGGGCATCACGTGGAACCCAACATCTGATGAATTTAGCTTCAGTATAAGTCTCAGTGACTCACTCACATCAACCAAACGTTCGGTGTTAGCAGACATTAGCAGGATATACGACCCTCTTGGATGGCTTTCTACGAATACAATCAACGCAAAAATCCTGTTGCAACAACTCTGGTTGGCCAACTTAGACTGGGATGATCCACTGCCTTCAGATCTCCATCAGCAATGGATAAAATATAAACAGGACTTGAAGTGTCTGTCACATCTTCGAATCAATCGCTGGGTTGGGACCGCCGTCAAACCGCTTGGAATCGAGCTCCATGGCTTCAGCGATGCTTCGCTCGCCGCTTACGGTGCAGCAATATACATGCGAGTCATCCACGATTTGTACACCTTCCAAGTTACTTTACTTATACATAGCAAAAACTCGCGTCAGCCCAATCAAAACCATTTCGTTACCCAGGCTAGAGCTGTGTGGGGCAGCCCTACTGGCTGAACTGATGCACTACGTCAAAACAACGTTGAAACTCGACAATGTTCCCGTACACTTGTGGTCAGACTCCACCGTCGCACACTGGGGCAGAAAGCACTTTTTTGGTTCAAAAGTTTCTAGAGACCACAATTTTTAAGCAATTTAGATAATTTTTTTTTATTTTGAAGGTAAGATGATTTGTAAGATATCTGTGGAAGTCGAATTTTAATTTTCCCTTCCAAATATGTTGCACCTAACCTCAAATGTAATTAATTTGTTAGATAACACTTTACTATCAATAATAAGCTTTGATCTATGCGATAAAATGAGACAATTTGATGTAATTAGAGCCCCAGGTGAGGTACAATGACTTTTTTTTGATTGATTATTAATTATTACAATCAAATTAACTAGTTTTATAATTTAGACATGGGTGGCGTGCATAGGGTACTTATAAGGGGGAGGGGGCAAACTTTCAGGACCCTTTTTGGCCCCCTTAGAGGCAAATGCGGATTTTTATATTATTTTATTATTGTTGTACGTTAAATTACGAAAATTTTAAGGGGTCTCCGAGCCTCCTACGATATTTTTTTGGGGTCGTGGGAGGTAATATTATAAAGTGCATAAGTGCATTTTACAATTCACAGCCCTTAAGGTTGCGCACTGGCCCCTTTAGAGGCAAGGGCGGATTTTTTTGTTATTTTTTAATCATATTAGGGACTGTTACGAACATTTTAAGGGGTCATAGTCCCCCTACGACTTGTTTTGGGGCCGTGGGAGGCAAAAAAATGGCTAAAAACAAAAAAAAAATTTGAGGCATATTTGGAAGGGAAAATCAAAATTCGGCTTCCACAGATATCTTACAAATCATCTTACCTTCAAAATAAAAAAAAAATTATCTAAATTGCTTAAAAATTGTGGTCTCTAGAAACTTTTGAACCAAAAAAGTTCTTTCTGCCCCAGTGTGCGTCGTCTTAGAGTGGTTGCGCGAGCACCCATCGAAATGGAAGGTGTTTGTGGCCAATCGTGTCGCTTTGATACACGAAAAGGTACTCAACGCTACGTGGAATCACGTGCAGTTCAACCATTCAGACTGCATCACCAGGGGAATAGCAGTGGCAGCGCTTAAGGACTACTCATTATGGTGGTCTGGCCCACCATGGCTAAGCCAAAGTTCAGCATCATGGCCACCTCGTCATGACCGTCGCAACGACAACTCACAATCACATGAGCTCGAAAGGAACCCGAGCCATATACGCACACACACGTTCATGGCCTTATCGGCTGACTTCGCCCCCAACTTACTCAAGACATTCTCAACATTGAAGAAGTTGATGAGAGTGACAGGGTATATTCTTCGCTTCCTACATAATTGCAGGATAAGATCGGCCAAGCAAACTGGCGTGCTTACGCTTGAGGAACTTGACAAGGCCCTCACTCTATGGCTCAAAATAGTGCAATACTCAGCTTTTCCGCACGAAGTAGGCAGTCTAAAAGCTAAGAAATTACTTCCAACAAACAGCAAAATACGAAACGTGAATCCGTTCCTCGATGCTAACGACGTCCTACGAGTCGGTGGACGGTTAAGACATGCGCTCATTGCTTATGACGAAAAGTTCCCAGTCATTCTCCCCAAGGAAGACCACTTAACAACACTGATCATTCGGCAGTCTTGCCTAAATACAATTCATGGAGGAGTACAGGCAACTCTCCACCACATTCGCTGCAAGTACTGGATTCTGTGAGGGCGCAGCGTGGTGCGTCGTTTAGTAAAAACTTGTGTGGTTTGTTGTCGGTACACAGCAGCTCCAAAAACTCAGCTGATGGGAGATCTTCCAGCAGATCGCTTGCATCCGACGAAGCCCTTCCTGTATAGTGGCATCGATTACGCTGGGCCGTTCATTACCAAATTACTAAAGGGTCGAGGACACAAAACTACAAAAACTTACGTAGCTCTCTTCGTCTGCTTTGCTACCCGTGCTATCCATTTGGAATTGGTACTAGACCTAACGAGTGCAGCCTTTATCGCAGCTTTTCGCCGTTTTGTCAGCCGTCGGGGACGATGCGCAAAACTATACAGCGATAACGCACGAACATTCATAGCTGCAGACAAGGAGTTATCACACCACCTTCGTCAACTTACTTCTAGCCTAGCTGAACTCCCACAACATCTCATAAGCGAAGGGACAGAGTGGCACTTTATCCCTCTGCATCGCCTCACTTCGGCGGACTCTGGGAAGCCGAGTTAAAGCATTTAAACACCATTTCCGTCGCATAGTAGACCCTCACACCTTAAGCCTAGAAGAGATGCTAACATTGCTGGCGCAAATAGAAGCGTGCCTCAATCCCAGGCCGTTGAGTGCCCACACCGATGATCCTGAAGACCTTACTACGCTGACACCAGGACACTTCTTAGTGGGCGAACCACTTTTAACAGTGCCATCTCCGAGCACTTTGGATACATCAATCAACAGGCTCACTCGCAGGCAGCTAACCCAACACCTGCACGAACAACTCTGGCATCGTTGGAGACATGAATACATCCACACCTTGCAGGCGCGCAATAAGTGGCAACGACCTCAAGATCCTGTTAGACTCAACGATCTAGTGATCATCAAAGAAGACAACCTGCCTCCATCTAAATGGCTCCTCGGTCGGATCACCTAGCTACATCCAGGCACTGACGGCCACATCCGTGTGGCGACTATTCGCCACAAGTCTGGACACTTAAAACGCGCTATTTCAAAAATATGTGTTCTTCCCGTGCATGACACTAACATCCAAACTCCATAACAGATAATACCTTTATTGTTAACAGCCTAATCCACACTTTGCTTCCTCTCACACAGGTTCTAGTCAGCCATCATTCGTTCACGGCGGGCGGATCACCTTCAAGGTTTCTTATCTGCACAACTATATCAGCCACTGGATTCGTGCTTCCACACGAGGCGGGCGGAATGTTAAGGACAGTCTATGAGCCTTTAACTTTATCTCGGTTCAGTCATCTTGTACCATCTTCACATCCAGTCATCTATTACCATCTGCCCATATATATCATCCACTGGAAGCTCTTTACACATACTCTTTAGGAGCTCTTTATTTAAAGAAAGTGCATAGTGACATCTCCGTACACAGCAGTGTTAACCCATTCTCCACTTATGTATGTGTACACACGATTTGCTCCATGTCTAGTCAATTCACCCCCTTCTCTTTGCCCTAGATGTTCCTGTGATCCGGCAAGGGGTCGTCCATTAATTACGTGAGGAGTTTAGGAGGGGGAGGGGGTCGAGCCGAATCTCTCCCACTCTCACATGGGGGAGAGGAGGGTCTCGGCAAACATCACGTAATTCAAGAAACAGTGTATAATTGCTAAAAAACTGGGGTAAATTAAGTAAAACATGTTTCTCAACCAAAGATCCCCATTCACTTAAGCGGCCTACACACGACAAACTTGGTTGCAAACAAAGTTGGCAACATTTGGTGTTGGTGTCAAAATTGAAAGTGTGTAGGTTGGTTAACAACTTAAAATTGAAGTTTGTCGACGGTTGGCATGAAATCAAAATTTTTTGATTTTTAGTTGAAGTTGGCAACCATGTTGTATGTCTGTAGCGGAGTTGAGAATTTAGCCAGCGAACATCATTTGAACAAGGTGATTTGAACGGTGCACTTCGTTGATGTTTGCACGGATGTTGACAATCAAGTTGGAGTGTCTGTACATTTCATGATGCCAACTTTGTTGTCAACCGAGTTTGTCGTTTGTAGGCCGCTTTACAGGCCGCCGGCAGGCACGGCCCGATGACAGCCACAGAATACTTAGTCTGACTGAGGGATGAAGACTTTAGGTATCCGCCTGACAGGCCGTGGCATGCATGTTACGTCATGATTCCCTACAGACACACAGGCGAAGACGACAGTTTATCATAGCAGGTTGTTAATTCAAGTGTAAAATTGTTCATGGCCTCAACGAAAACTTTAAAGTCAGAAACAGATTTGTGACTGGAAAAACCTTTAAAATACACGGACCACCATATTTGCTGACACAATGGGCAGGCGGCGCGGAGAATATTAAATGTATGGGGAATTTTCTTGCCTCCGCGCCAATATGTTTGTGCCTTAAGGCGGTTCCAGATTCCAGAAAAAGCGCGAATGCGAGTGTGGATGGTTTTCGCGCCTAGTTCGCGCCTTGCCTGCAGGTCCCTTGCCTTCACTGCACGAGATAGAATAGACTGAATGACAAACTCACGATAAATGCCCACACACATAAAGTATTTTGTCAGTTTTCTTGGACTGCAGACCCCATCCAGTTGACGGCCGGGGGGGGGGGGGGCGTGTGGTCATACTTGGCCTCAAGACGAAAACTTTCAGGTCTGCAAAAGAGGCCTTAAGATATGGCTAAAGGCCCAATTACAATGACCGGATCAGAGCGGAACTGAATCGGATTGAACTGTCAAAGTGGTTTTCCAAGCATGCGTTTTCCATTTAACCGATTACAATGACCGGATTCAAACGCATTTGATCGCATCTGTGCCGGATTCGTTTTAGTTTGTTTAGAAATCGCCGGATTGAGCTGTCAAAATTTTGGTAAACAAACGCTGGGAAAGTTTAAGGTGTTGTTTGGCTTGGTTTTCTATGTTGTTAAAAATGTTTTCGGATGAGCAATTAATCACAGAAGTGAAAGATTATGAAATATTGTAAGCCAAAGAGTGGATATAAAGTGACGTTTAAACGCGAACTGATCCGTTCATTGTAATCAGTGCAGTTTCCTATCCGTTCTGATGCGTTCTTTTGACATTTCAATCCGCGTAGATCCGGTCATTGTAATTGGGCCTTAAATCCTACACTCAAATTTTTATGCGGACGCCAGAAAGTATAGTAGCCCCTCGAATGTTTAGCCGCCGCCGGCTAAACGTAATTTATGGACGACCCCCAACCCACTTCTTGGGTATCCTATGATAGAATTACCTTGCCTCTAGACCTTAGGCTCGCTTATATTGCTAAGCAGGTTCTGAATATTTCCAGCAGTTCTACTTGAAAAAAACTGGTGGAATTAGGCAGGCGGTATTATTTTTTGCGGTTCACCTTTGAGAAGAATACTCCAGTGTCTACACACAACACTAATTTGGATCCATCTATTTATATGGCTATTATGTCATAATTTATGTTTGAATGGAAGTTTGCCTATTCCTCCATTAATTAAAACAAGCCCATTGAAACACTCTTAAATAGTTAGCAATAAAGAGAAAATTTGTGTCGGTATCAAAAAAGAATGCGCACCTATTTATTCATGAACCAATTTGCCAGGTTCTGCAGTATAACAATACATTAAGTGTAAAAGAAAAAATATGTGTCGAGACAATGACCCAAACTTGAATCTTCTTCAAAATACAAGGTTGATTTGCGCCTTTAAATTATACAAAATAATCATTTTGCTGCAACAATTTCGCATTTCTTCCCGCAAGGACATATTCAAAACTTTCCAATTCTCATGTTGAATATGCATATGTAACAGGGAACGAACGAATATGTGTAAAGTAAAATTACTGTCTCAAGTTCGCACATGATGCTTCTATTGTAAGACACACGAACTACAAGTTGAAAACTAGAAATGAACCATTTATGCTCGTCGTGTTTCCCCCTAAGGGCATACATATATCTTTCCATACAATCCGAAACATAATTCAAATTTTTTTATGAATTCGAAAGAACATTGTTGCACATGATGATATATTACAGCGAGATTTTTTTTTCAAATCTACATACACTTATACACTTCCTTGCTATGTTTAAATTGTAAAGAAAAGTTCCACTTCCAGGCTCCGTAAGTCCTTCGTCATGTAGTTTACTTACAATGAAGATGTCTCGCAACTGGTTTTGTTCAATGTAAGATCCGATGTCAGATCTCATTATGATTTCGCATAAAAAAGGTCACGATTGACATTAAGAACACTTTAAGGCTCCTTAAGTGTGTCAACGTAACGAGAAAACTGGTCATGGTAGAGCTTTTAGGGAATCACAAATATAGCCAATAACGAAACTTTCGGCACAAGGACAAGCCATACTTATATCCAATCAGATATTTTCGTAATTTTTCGGAAGGATACAGAATATCTGCAGAAATCAGACACCCAACGTTGTTGGTATAAAATTGACTTTATTGTGTATAGTTCCTAGTCCTCCCCTCCATTTCTCACTTGGCTAACGAAAAGTTTGTTCGGTAACTTATACTTTTAAGAGCTGATGTGGCCCCTTGAACCCTGCTCTGGATCCGTACAAAAGATTGAGGACTGCCAATATACACCCAGTAGTATACTGTCGAACCATTCGACTCTCAAAGGAGTAATCGATTTCTTCCTTAAGGATCTTGTCTTTGGGCAAAAGGAATTCCATTGATTTGCCTCACTGACGAAATTTATTTTATCCATTCTACGTGGGTCTTCCCTCTGTAAGAGAGTAGTTCAATGCTCAGATGAAGGGAGCTCCTTCAAGAGACGAATGAATGTGCAAAGAATATTTTTAGATGTTCAAATGAAATAGTTGTCTTTTGGCATGAAATCGAGATTTATTGTTGCTGGTAAATCTTTTGTCTCTGCACTTTCTTTGAATTCTAATAAACTTGAGTAATGGATTGGGACACGAAAATGGTTAAAGTGTGGTATAAAACATACATCCTTTATGAAGGATAATAAATGTACCAATGATGGCTCTTTTTTTCACGGGTGCTGTATTATCCAATACAAAGGAGAAGATACAAAGTGGATGCAGACAGATGTGAGAAAAATCAAGGTCTCAATACTGAGAATTGAAAATGGATTTCTTTGTGTGGAGAAACCAAAGTGAGGATTCACCCTCTGTACCACCAGTTCATCATGTCGTTCGGTTCATGGGACAATGTCTCTTAGTAAGCTTAGTGAGATGATAGGTTAGATTATAGAGCTCGAGGGGGGGGGGGGGGGGTGGAGTGTTGAACCAGTAGAGGAATCTTGTACTCGCAAATAGTGACTGCGTAGGTGCCAAATGTATTCCACAACGGAGTTGTTTTATTTATAAACAAATTTCTAAACCGTAGAGTTCGCTAAAATTAATCCTTGAAGATGTAATTGAGTTGATCCCGGACGTAGCGATCGAATTTTGTTAGGCACTATACTCTAACGATGGCTCAAAGAGTCTATGGTGGTGCAAAAGATTCCACTTTGATGGCGTGACTTTGCTTCTTATCGGCCCAAGGCCAATTTAACGTTCCATCCCTTTTCGGATTACTCATCCATTCATCCTTGTACACAAAAAAGGCACCTTTACCAACGTACATACTAAATCGATTGTTTAAGCTCTCATAGCCCTAGAATCAGCCTCAGTCAATGGCTGGCTAGAACCAAGAATGTTATCGAATACGACGTCAGAGGTACACCACAAGGGGGAAGGGTTCTCAGTGGGAAAAATTGGGAGCGCTGCTCAGGGAAGCTTATTTGGAGCACTCTCAAAAGAGCTTTACTGGAGTCTTCATAAATTTTATAGAAAAAAAGGAAAGGGGCAATTATCTTCGTGACCATAAATTGTGACATTAGCATACTCAATAGCCCTGCTCTCGATCGATACGGAGGGCAAGCAGCTTTGGAAGTGGTTAGAATTTAGTTGGGGGACTGCTTTGGTAAAGCCACGCTCATGAGCAAAATAAAAGCTTTTCGATACCGCGTCACATATCCACAGGCGCCCATGAATATTTGTTTTTAAAAAGCTTTCCTATAATGCACCTAGAGCGCTTTTGAGGAGCAAACGTGTGCTCCCCTGCAATGACATGCAATGTTAAAAAGTATAAGGAACTCTTATGTGAACCCGAGCACCGCAAGCTTTTTAAGGAGTGCTCAAACATGCCTATTGGAGCACTCTAGTTTCCGCTGGGGTGAATCCCCTTTACTTGATTAACAATAAATAACATACTATAAAAACTAGACAGAGTCGGAGCTAAGGTAGTAGCATAAGCAGATGGCAGTGAAATTATTCAAGGATGCTTAAATTAAGTGTGGCAGTCAATTTATACTGATGCTTGTCTCAGGGAAAACGAAAATTTCCACCTTTTGGTGGATAAAAGTGCCGGACTGATCTTCCAGGATGGGAGTTGGGCGGCAGGCTGATAACCTTCCACCGTAAAAACCCACGAATCCCCAAGGCAGGTCTCGGACAGGATGGACCCAATGGCAACGATTCAGGCAACGAAATATGAAATTTGATTTTGGAACTTGGAACGTTAGAACGCTCAACAGCACCTGCGCTCTTCGTTCGTTTTTATTATTACTGCGGCTTAGCAATCACCGCTCTAACTCCGCCGCGGTTTGGTCCTAAGTTCAGGGTTCGACCTGCCGAAGAAACGAAGAAACTAGGCAACAAACCGTATTTTTTAAAGCAGCACCGACAGCAGCGTCCGTTGCAGGGACGTCCCACTCGGACCGCCAACTAACGGATCAAAGAAGAAGAAGAATCGCCGCTCTACAGGAAACCAAATGAACTCACAGTGTCATAATGGATCTCAGAGCCCACATGACAAAAATTGCCACGACAAAAGCGGCTTAAATAATTATTTTTCAATAGAGTAGTCGAAATATTTATCGATTGGGTTGTACAATATTAAAAAGAAAACTAATCGACACAATCGACTATAGTCTAGTCGATCGTTAATCGACACTCGCAATACGGGCCTAAGGCTAAGCGAACGCTGGTCCCAGCACAGCGCAGCCTAGCACAGCACAGCTAATCAGCTGGGAGCCAGCAGAGGCATGTGTTTTTTGAAAACAGCGAATATTGAACGTAGGCCACATAACGCAGTGAACAATTTCGTATTGTGGAAATTGTTATCTTTAATGTTAGAAAATGGAAAAGCTCGATTATACTCGTATACTTGAACTAGAATCAGAAGAGGATGACGAACAATGTTCCTTGATAACTGTTTACTGTCTTGTAAAAAAAAGACAAAAATCAGTTGTTAAAAGTGACTTCTTAAAAAAAAAGAAAAATTAAAGGTGGTTTTAGTTTATTCGGAGAACTAACTGATATTGAATTTAAAAATTACTATCGTTTATACCGACATGAGTTTGAGGAAATTCATACGTTAATTGAAAATGATATAAAAGGACTGGAATGTAATGTGCAAAATACAGTTGGAACCAGAGAAAAACTAGCTATTTTATTAAGGTATATTTTTATATATTTTCAGTTGTATTTTCATAATTAATTAACGAAAAGCTTTGTAAAGTTATACTACTTGGCGGAGTTGAAAAATCAGTATCTGATGTATCTATAAATACTGTCTTGGTTGGCTGTGGGCAGTTACACAAGTTCTTGCCAATCAGTTCTTCTTCCTCCTGAGAAATTGCTTCAAAAATTTTCTTTTTAATTCTTAGTTGATTTTACAATAGGCATTTCTTTTGTTGTTTTATACATTGATTGGAAAAACTGGTATAAAGCATCATTTTGTTCATTCTCTTTCTCTTTTGTAGCTGCAATTAATTGCTTCCTCACAATATCTCTTTCTGCCGCTCGTTTTTCAATATTGACTAATGTTTCTTGTACTGAAACAGTGAGATTTGCGCCTGTCTTTCGCTTTTTGTTCTGTGAATAACTTGGATTTTGTTCTGCAGATGGAGCATGAACCAGTGTGTTTGACTGATTGGGATCAGTATAATGAACGATTCCTGAATTACCTTGAGAACTCTCTCCAGTTTTGACCACATCCAAAACGTTTGAATTTTCTTCTGATTCTTCTCTGGCTTCACTCATATTTCCTGTCGTTTGTCTGTTTGTCATATGTGGAATCAAAAATTCCATTTGCTTTTGATATGTCCACAACTTTTTAGGAATACCGGCTTGTCCACTTTTGGTTTTCTTTTGCCGCCTTAAAGCATCCCTATGGCAATCCCGAAGTTTCTGCCATTCCGTCTTGACTGATTGTCCTAAAATTAATAACAAATTTTAATATTTTACAGGTTTTTTACGACAAGCGATTCTTATAAAAGTCTGTCATACAGTTACAGAGTTGCAGACAGAACGGTTTCTAAAACCGTATCTCAACTTTCTGAGGTTATTTGGAAACGACTGCAACCAATATACTTATCCCAACCGAATCAAGAAACATGGAAAAATGTTGCCGAGGGTTTTAAGAGTAGATGGCAATTCTATAATTGCCTGGGAAGTATAGACGGTAAACACATTACCATAAAAAAGCCACCTAAGTCGGGATCAGGATTTTTCAATTATAAACAATATTTCTCAATTGTTTTAATGGCTTCATGTGATGCGTATTATAAGTTTACTTCAGTAGATATTGGTTCAATGGGTAGGTTCAGTGATGGACAAGTATTTAATAATTCAGTTTTGGGAGAAAAATTACGTGCTGGACATTTATCATTACCACCACCAGCTCCTTTACCAGGCAATCATTTTGCTACACCGTTCGTTTTTATTGCTGATGAATAATTTGATGCGTCCATTTCAGACTGCGACTTATCAGTAATAATTACGAACATCAAGTTTTCAACTGCAGATTATCACACGCACGGCAAACAATTGAATGTACGTTCGGCATGTTAGCTGCAAGATTTCGAATGTTTAAGAAGCCATTTGAATGTAAACTTGAAACAGTCGATTCTATAGTAAAGGCGGCGTGTGTACTCCATAACTTCATAATTTCTAAAAGATTGTCTGTTAATTTACAATGCGAAGACGAAATAGAACTAACATCAACAAATAACAATCAACTACTTTCATTACCGGCAAATAATTCGCGAAGCACGGACAGAGCCTTCGCAATAAGAAATGATTTTACGCGATGTTTTAATTCTGTAGCCGGTTCAGTTCCATGGCAACACAGAAGTGTCCAGGAAGGTCGATTTTAAGATGCAGTCCATAATTTGATTTGATCTTTCGATTATATACTTTGTACATTTGCAAATATAAAATATAATTTAATTATAATGTATATCTATATGTGAATAATAAAAATATTCTTACCGTCTTTATATCCTAACTCAATTGCTATTTCACTCCATATTTTATTTTTTAAGCTAACTCGTTACATAATTTTCATTGCTTACATCAAATAAAATTGGAAAACGCTTAACTGCCTCAATTAACTGCTCCATTTTTATTAAATACTGTGTCTGGTTGACAGAGGAAACTGTGTTTCAATCACAACCCGCAGAGGTGAGACAGAGCCCTCTGCGACTGCTGTGCCTGTGCTGTCACAAATATGCGATGGTTGCTTAGATATAATGAAACACAGTTTCCTCTGTTGTGCTGTGCTGTGCTAGGCTGCGCTGTGCTGGGACCAGCGTTCGCTTAGCCTAAGACAAGGCAGCGCAGTGCAGTGCAGTGCAAGGCAGTGAAATTAATGTGAGTTGCTACGTTTAGTTACAAGAAATATAAATTTCACTACGCAGTGCTGCACTGCACTGCTTTTCAATATACAATAGTTCAGGCTTAAGTTCGAGCATATCTGCTGTAAAACAAAAGGGTAATAAAGACATAGAAAATTTCCTACATAACTTTCTATTCAGCCCAATAACACCCCAGGAAAACAGAGAATTTTAAACAATAAGCTGTTTTCGAACGTAAACATTTCTACATTTCTATTATCAAAAGGCCTCACAAGCACACACGTTTTCGTATCCTACCCAAAACAGATTTCGTACGTATTTCTTTATTTTGACCCTCAATAACCTACTCCCGATGAGATTCCAATGTCTAAATGGGTGCAATATTACCTCAACCAATTTTCTATGTCTTCTATACATTGCTATAACGTTATCAGTTTGTAGCATCGAAATGAAGGGTGATGATGATGGTAAAAGGGAGCAATGATATCATTTACGGATAAGCGTTTTAGTGTTACTAGAAAGATGTAATCATGGTTTTTATGATTATACCTTTTTTTTGTATTTATAAACAAAAAATACGGAATTTTATTATAAAAGAGTTTAAAAAAAAGAGTTTCAATATCGAATAGAGTAATTTGCGTAATTTTGCGATATAGAGTTAATGTTATGCAAAAAGTTAATCCTCTCATTCACATAAAGTTATGCTATTCATCTTATAGATTGGGTCTTCTGTAGTAGTATTGTATTCTCCAATCAGCTTACTCTCTTTACGTTAAGGCATTTACTGCAATAACAAACAATAATAAAAAGCTTCTGCATCAGACGGTGCTACGAAGTTTGGTACGCGTACAACAGCTGGTGTGTTTCTTATTGTCATTTTCATGTTGTTTCTAAGTGTAATAAGAGGCCTCTTATTTTTTTGTTCTTGTTCTTGTCCATCCATCCAATGGCGCAACAGCCGAAATCGAGCCTTGGCGTCCTCTAAGAGCATTTTTCCAAGTTTGACTGTCCCTTGCAGCATGTATCCAGTTCCGGATGTTGAGCATTGCCTCTGAGTTAGCCGTCACAGAGTCTATCCATCTCCTCCTGGGTCAACCTATTAGCCTACTTCCCGAAAGTTCTGAGGCTATAAGCCGTTTTGGGATACGATTGTCCTCCACCCTCATTACGTGGCCGGTTAGTCTCAGTCTGTTAATTTTTATTAAAGTTGAGAGTTGTATTGTACATACGCATCTGCATCAATTTGTCTTCATTGGGTTGCGCTGGCTTTGCGTAATATGGCTCGAATAACATTGCAAATTCGATTGGTTTTATGGTGCTGAAGTTGTAGTCCGGTTGGTTGCTTTTCGTATATATTCGTTATTTCCGACCTTAGACTGTCTAAAGCAGTGATTCTCAACCCTTATTTTGTTACGGCACACTTTTAACAATTTCAAAATTTGGCGGCACACTAACAATACAATATATTTAAAAAAAATTTACTTATAGACCGTCAGCTTGTGACAGATTTAGGTGCCCCATTTTCTAATGCTAGCCTTGAAGAGGGTTGAAAGGTAGATCGATGTTGAGTTGGGAAAAGTTAAATTAAGGTGCCGCTCCTGGGGATAATGTAACGTAACGTAGGAATAGTATCGATGATTGTTTTCACACTTTCGATGGGCTTGTGTTAGAAAATCGGTCAAATTGTCGATTTATTATAACGCCCTTGTTTCCATCTCTTAGCCATCAATTACGCTCAAGCCTTCACTTTTCGGGAACCAATTTCCATTCAAAAATCATGTAGTAAATTGCCCCGAGAGCGGCACCTTAACTACATAGAACCCTAAATGAGGGGCATTCCGAAAGGGTTTCCTCAAAAATACCACTCAAAAAAAGACCAGCGATACTGCATTATCAGTTTTTTATAATGGCCCTAGTAGGCATATCTTATTTCAAATTAAATGGGGCGATATCTGCCTTACATATTCAGAAAACGTTTTCAAAACGTTCAAAAAAATACCCCGGCTTTACCGGCTGAACAAGGACTTCTAATCTCAGTTAAGTTCGCATATAGTTTAAACATTCAACTGAAGAAAAACAAACCTCAGTTCGCACAGTGAGTCCCAAACTGAAGTTAAATGTAAAAGCTCACTCAAAAGATAGTAATCAACTACAATAGTGGAATGCCATTACAGTGGGCTTTTGCATTTCTGACTTCTGGCGAAAAAGTAACAATTTGCACGAACTGAACATGAACTGGACTTTATCCGGTGAAGCCGTGGATTGAACTGAACATTTTTGAACTGAGGTCGGTAAAGCCGGGCCATTAACCTTTAGTTTAACTCATACAAAGCTTTAGTTTTTGTTGATGTATTGCTTCATGTTTCAAGCAATTATGTTGGTGACCGTAAAGGGTATAATTTAGCATACTCAATAGACCCGTTCTGGTTCGATTACAGGAGCTAAGGAGCATTGGACTGAGCACTAATCAGTTGGGAGACCGTATTGGTAAAACGATACTTGCGTTTAAAAATATAAAGTTTTCGACACAGGCGCAGTTATTATTCACATATCCACGCCGAACTTCTCAAACTTTTCGGAATCGCTTTTCCACTCGGAACCGAGGAGCAATGATTTTTTCTCCGGGGGGCCAAAGGAGCCATTCCGTAGACGAGGTGCGAATGAGGCAAGGGATAAGATACTCGGTGTGGGCCTTATAGGGTAATCTATTTGGGGTCCACATGGGGCAGTCGGGCTAGGCTCATAAGGGCCCCTCCCAAAATGCTAGTCGGACATAACCCCATAACCAAAGAATTTAAAGCCAGGTCGCAATTCAATTGACCGAATAATATTTTAACGGTTACCTATGCGCGTGCTCCCCACCTACAATGATTATGCTCCGCTGCCCCTCTTGGCTAGCAGTATTTCCGCCGTAATGTTGGGACCTAACAATATGCGACAACTGGAGAGGCATCTGTTTACTATCTACTGTGGGCAAAATTTTGTCCCATATATTACTATCTAGGATAAGTGAGGCAGTAGACCGAACGCTTAGGAGGCAGCAGGCCGGATTCAGGAAGGGCCGCTCATGTATTGATCATATCAACACATTACGAATAATAGTGGAGCAGTCTACTGAATTCCGATCCCCCCTTTACCTTGCTTTCGTAGATTATGAGAAAGCGTTCGACTCGGTCAATAGGAGCTTTATATGGCAGGCACTACGGCGACGCGGACTGCCTGATAAAATAATAGAATTGATAAAAGCCCTATATAACAATTCCAAATGCAGAGTTCTCCATAATGGAAAATTATCCGACAGCTTTGAGGTGAGTTCAGGAGTACGACAAGGATGCCTACTTTCGCCTTTACTATTTCTTATAGTAATAAATGACATCCTTGTCGGCGCTCTAGATAGTAGAACAGGCGGCATACAATGGGGTTTGCTAGACCGCCTTAAGGGGGTCTTCTCATCAAAAAAGCCTATTTTTGTATGTTTTTTTTTTGGATTTTTTTTTCCGAAACTATAACTGATATCAATCATACTACTTTTTTTTTTATATTTTTTATCACGTATTAAACTTTGTGTTAAAAAATTTTGAAGCTCCTCCGTTCACCTGGGGCCGCTGCGTAATTTGTGAAAGTGACCCCGTCACGCACTGCCTTGGCATATTTGCCGCACGTTTTCGGCCTCCAGGTCTATCTGAAGCCCATATTGCAAGCATTTTCTCAAAAAGTATTGTTCGTAGCAGGTACAGAACTAGGATTATTTCCATACGATAAAAATTGTAGGTGTGAGAGCGGTTTAAATTTTTGTTTCAAAAATTTTCGTGTTTTTTTGCACTAAATTTGTTATAAAAAAGAAAGTATGCCATCTACAAAAAATATCCTAGTTCTGGCCCTGCAGAAGAAGATACTTAACAATCTAAAAAAAAAAACAAGTCGATTGGTCGACTAGTCTTTTCAGAAACGTGCCTCAAAATTTCAAAATGGTGTTTTCGAGAAAAACGCATTTAAAGTTTTGAAACCCTGTTTCTCTGTGAGTATATGTTCCGGTTCGCGGCCAAATATCTCGGAAACTATTACGAATCCTATCATATTCTTTCGCATGGTGATTCTAGGATACATATACTATAGAAAAATGAAAGAAAAAAAAATTCCATTTTTTCAAAATTTTTGATGAGAAGACCCCCTTAAGGATCTCGACTACGCAGATGATATCTGTTTGCTGGCCCACAGACACCAGGACCTCAAAAACATGATTAACAATTTGGCAACAGAAAGTAGTCCAGCAGGCTTAAGGCTAAATCCGACTAAAACTAAAGAAATGCGGATAAATGCAAACACCATTGAACGGACTGCGCTGAATAACCGTGACGTGGAACTGGTCGATAAATTCTGCTACCTCGGTAGTATTATTACCGAAAATGGCGGTGCAGAAGAAGATGCCAGTTCCAGAATAAATAAAGCACGAGGCGCATATGCATGCCTGTTCCGCATATGGAGATCAACGGAGATCTCAACTAACACCAAATTGCGGCTGTTCAACTCCAACGTTAAGGCAGTACTTTCGTATGGTTGCGAAACATGGAAAGTCACCCAATTCATCACAGGGTGCCTACAAGTCTTCATAAACAGATGCCTGCGTCGTATCCTAAAAATCCGCTGGCAGGATAGAATTTCAAACGAAGAACTATGGCGCCGTGCCGGCCAAGAAAGGATAGACGACCAAATCAGGCGAAGGAAATGGAATTGGGTTGGCCACACCTTGCGACGCGAAAACGAAAATCTAGCCAAACAGGCTCTCGACTGGAATCCGCAAGGATCCCGTCGAGTCGGAAGACCTAGAACAACGTGGAGGAGAACCCTACTAGCAGAAGTCGCAACAACTGGGAGATCCTGGTCGGAGCTGAGAGCTGTCGCGCAAAACAGAGTCCGCTGGAGGGCAACTGTTTCCGCCCTATGTCCCATGAGGGATTAAAGGAGCGCAATGATGATGAATGTTGTTGTATTTGCTGCTCTTTGATGCTGCTTTTTTTAACGCTACATATGCTTCCTTTGCTGCAGTCATTGACCTGCCTATGACGACTATATCATCTGCATATGCCATTAGCTGAATAGTTTTGTTTAGAATTGTCCCTCTAGTTTCAATACGTTCCCACCGGACCGTTTCTACTAATAAGATGTAAGCAGGATAGAGAGTCTCTTTATCTGAAGCCTATGTTCGCACCGAAAAATTGCTCCGTATTCTCACTCCGTTTATCATTCTACTCAATGAGGTTTTAGTGATTTGAATTAATTGGTCTGGAAAGTTCAGTTCCAGCATTGCTTCGTAGATTTTTGAACGTAGCGCAAGATCATATACTGTCTTAAACTCAATGAAAAAGCGGTGGGTCTCTATATTACTCTTTCTTCTTTTCAATTACCTTGTCTTTTTGTTTCCTGAATTTGGCGGCACACTTCAAGAATTAGGCGGCACACAAAAGTTCCGCGGCACATTGGTTGAGAATCACTGATCTAAAGATCTTTAATAAAGATCAATCAAACCTGGCAGCACCCGTTTCCCTGGGAATAGTATAAGAACCTTTTTTTCGGCGTTCAAATTTGGCTGTATTCTCGTTGGCGAGTGTCGTGACTCCGAGGGATGCAGTGGAATGAAACCAACATACATATTGAGGAAAATGTCACTTCACACGCCACGCCGACAATTAAATACGAATTTTGTCCATTTGCTTGTTATAAATCTGTTACATTGACAAATAGAATATCAATTTAAGGTCGAAGTGACACATCTGTCACGTCACTCGACAACGATAATAAGACTTATTGAGTCCTGCACTAGCGCCCTAGCTGGTAATCAAGTCAAAAACTTACTGCATGTTCCTGGACATGACATTAATATTCTATCTTGGGATGTGAATCTATATCTATAAAAATCTCGTGTCACAGTGTTTGTTACCGAACTCCTCCGAAACGGATTGACCGATTTTTATGAATTTTTTTGTGTATATTTGGTAGGTTTGAGAATAGGTCGTAGGCTATTTTTTATACCTTTAACCAAAAGAAACAGCTGAAAAATCTAAAAAATTGGTAATTTTAGGAATTTTCACTTCATTTTAGTTTCAATAGCTTCATGGCCTACTTATTGTTTGACAGCTTCGTAAATATAAAATTTTCATTAAATTGAATCATTCCGTTTAATGAAAATTTCAAATTTACGCAGCTGTCAAACAATAGGTCGGCATTGACGCTATTGAAACTAAACTGAAATACAATAAGCAATATAGTATACTCAATATACATTAGATCCAATGCGGCCGTTTCAAGAGGGCGGATTACCACTTTCTTCACAACCCCGTAGGTATGATAAGTAGAATGCAATAAGCAATGTAGTATCTTTGAGACCCTTCATCTGTGCAAAATTCATATCTCGAAAAATACTAAGTCAATGGATGTATTTTATTGGTTACTATTGGCCTATGGGTCCAGCGAGATGTACCGGGTCTCAGCTAGTATAGCTATATTTGAATGAAGGAGTTTTAGACGTTAGGTATAATTTATGAGTAACCATTAATCGGCGAGTCCTCAGCCAGCATAAAGTCGACCCAGTTGCAAAAAGTACTACCTAGAACGCATATTTTTAGAGGCCTTGATATAAATATCACAGAATGAATTGTCGAAGGCTGCTGCAATCTCGAAAAAAGTTCCTAGTGCAATGCTTCGTTGAAAAGATTAAGTTATGGTGAATAAATTAGAGATACTCCCTTAAGAAATTGTACATATCTTCGTCCTTTCCTTTAAGAAGCTGCCAAATATCCTGTGCCCATATATTTCCTAAAAAGTCGTCCACTATTAAGTAACTAAAACAAATCTAAAAGTTTTGTAAAGCTATATTTATTGTCCTAATCCGTTACGCTCACAAAAAGTTTATTCACATTTCAACTTTTAAAATTCACATTTCTCCTTAAAATTAATTTGCGGATTATCCACCCATTCGCAAGCTGAATAATTCACCGACCGTGCTGCAGCATACAGACGAATATCCTTTTATATGAGTTTCCATTATTAGGAGGAAAGAAACCATAAAAATAAAATAAAATACGACGCCTTGCCTGTGTTGGAAAACAAACGAAAAAATATCAAAAGATTAAATGTATCCCCAAGGATCACAGAAAAGGATCTCGTTTTGTCCCTTGTTTCCAGAGACCCTCTGTCCTTAAATTTCCGTCTTCAATTGACTTTTTATAGAGGTTGTTTATGGTACCACATAGTTTCGTCCTATTGATTTTTTCCGCTAGGGGCTCTGGAGGATAACAAAAACTGTTCAGTTGAAAAATGAAATTCGATGTGTGTCCTTTAAGATTGAGGGTGGTGAAAATTGTTGTTTGAGTGGGTTATTAAATTTTAGGGATATGCTATCTTGGGTAGGGCTTACAACGGCTGACCAGATTATTTTTTTTTTTTAAATTTAGAACTCTAAAACAAATTGTCATTGTTAATAGATATTTAGAAGTTTTAGGACGTATTAAAAGGAAAATAAGGACAAAGAAATTTCTGTATCTGTAAAATCTTAAAATATTTCAATAACATTTTCAGTTTATTCTTCGCCATTTTATTTTTTCTGCTTGTTCTTCAACATAGCTTGTAATTTCAATATCGGTCTTTGACTTTCGTTTGAAGATTTGTGGTATTCCAAAGTTGAGGTTTTATACCTTCTCGCGGGTGGCAGACCAGCTTGAAAGGGTTTGTAACGCCGAGATCGTTTCGAAGTTAATATGGTCTGCCCCAAATATATTTCGATTAGCCTTTTTAGGGTCTTTAAAAGAAAGGATAATGGGCTGAGTGGCCTGAAGTCTTTGGGTGTTGCGTGGAAGGATTTTCCTGCATTCTTTTTTTTCTTTGATCCGTTAGTTTTGATTCGTTTGCTTTCTTGCCGGTTTTTGGCGACGTCTCGATCCTTTAGTTTGCCCTCGATATCCTTTAGCCAGGTTTTCTTCAGTGCCGATCGCTAATTCTGCAGTCTGCCGGACAGTCTCGCCAAAGAAGTTTACGTGGCAAGCGGTTATCATCTATTCGGCAAACATGTCCAAATCACCGTAGTCGACGTTTCTGTATTTCTTCTCGGCTCAGTGTCTGCTGATCGCATCTTTGTCTGGATGTCTCGTTTCGAAGGCGATCGCGGAGTGAGACACCGAGAATCTGCCTCAAACATCGCATTTGGAAGACCTCGAGCATGTTGACGTCCACGTTTCCGAACCATAAAGAAGAATCGGAAAAATCAACGTTCGGCAAGAGCGTACTTTTGTTTCCATGGAAATATTTTTTCGTTTCCATGTGCACCGCTTGAACGAGGCGAATGTTACAGTTTCCTGTCGATGCGGCTGTAAACGTTCGTCCGTCGATGACACTTTCGTTTCCTCAACCAATGATCCCAAATATTTGAACATTAGAACCTGTCCGATTTGGGCTCCATCGATAGGTGAAGACTGGCCCTCGATCCGTTCGTTGTGGGTACTTTGGTCTTTTCCGCATTGATTTTTAACCCGTATGACTAGGCGATGCGTCCGGTTACGGATAGGTGAACACAGCTCCATTGCACACCCCACAAAAGACTCCGACAATTGCTTTTCTTCTACATCGATATCGTCCGGTATTTCGGGCGCTACGAATTTGTTGGATAATGCCATTTGAAACTCTCGCCCGAAGGCCGGTTCCCGTAGGCACGCCCAATTCTTCTTGGCTGGTGATGGCGTCGTTTTCTTCGCTCTTTGTAATCGCATCTGCAGTTTCGCTCGAACAACATAATGGTCCAATCCGATATCCGATTTTAATCTTGCGTTGATAAAAAAAGGAGTCTATCATCGCCGAGTCTTTGTCGGATGGATTTCGCCAAGTGAGTTGGTGTTTGCGCGGATGACGGAAAATGAAGTTGTCAATGATCAAGTTGTTTGACGCTGCGAATGAAAGCAGTCGTAAGCCGTTGTCGTAAATTTCTCCGCGTCCGAACTTGCCCATAGCTTCCTCCCAGCCAGTTCGATCTGCTACTGCACAGGTCTCCTCAACAACAATTAAGTTTAACAAAAATGACACCAAAATCTGCCTGGACAGAAAGTTTCGTTTTTTCATGTAGAATCTGAATCTACTCTCCCCGAAATCGTATCTGCTCCTTTTTGGAAGTTGTGTTGAAAAAACGGTTTGTACATATTTTTAAATAGAAATAAACTTCATTATATATAATCTATCGCCTTATTTGCATACAATTATTCTCTCTCATACATATTTTCGTATTCGTACACACATATGCACTCTCATAGATATAATAATAATAATAATAATATTATACAACACATGCACACACGCATATACTCATGTGTGTGAAGTGTAATAAGTATAAAACAAACATTTTCATTTTTCATTATTTAATGATGAGGTTTTACAAATAAATCTTTACAAGTTATGTTTAATATGTTCAAGTATAATATGACACCCAATGCAATAAATGTAAAAAACACAAAAAACAAATTAATAAACTTTGATTGTATCTATATCTTTACGATTAACGAGAATAATCTTTATAAATGAAATTCAAAATCCTTGCCCAAAAAATGGCCGAAAAAATAAACAAGTAACAAGTAAACAATAATTATGAGCAATATTGCTCATTAGGTGGAAAAAAAGTTTAGCTAATAAGTGCAATAGTAAGTACTATTAATAAACCGTTGTTTCAAGAATCACCTGATAAGCTTATATTAGAAAAATGTCCAATTCCTGAGTTACACATTCTACAGGGTATGGTAAATCACCTTTTTTTTAAAGGATTAGTACCTTTACTTGGGTATGAAGAGGCTCTTTTATGGCCAAAAGGATTAAAATTGGTATCAAAGAATTACCATGGGGAAGCTTATGAAGGGAACGCTTGCAGAAAATTATTGCGAAGATCAGATGAACTATTATCACAAGCTAATTGTAAAGCTGTTGGATACCTTCGACTGCAACCATTTGTGGCAACATTCAAATCGTTCGATAAACTTGTTTCAAGCTGTTTCGGGACTCAAAAAAAAGTAGATTTGAAACTTGTCAGTAAATACGTTGATGAATTCAAAAAGGCATACCTTTCTACCCAAGTATCCGAAACTTTGAAATTCCACGTAGTTACAAATCATTTGATTGAATGTTTAGAATTGGTTGAAAAATGTAGCCTTGGTATCTGGTCGGAACAAGCTGGTGAATCCGCTCATCGAGAATTTTTGATTTACTGGGAAAGGTACAAAATTTATCTACTAGACTAGGATGATCCCAGTTACTTGCATAGATTACATAAAACAGTGGTTGAATTTTCCTCGAATCATTTATAAAGATTATTCTCGTTAATCGTAAAGATATAGATACAATCAAAGTTTATTAATTTGTTTTTTGTGTTTTTTACATTTATTGCATTGGGTGTCATATTATACTTGAACATATTAAACATAACTTGTAAAGATTTATTTGTAAAACCTCATCATTAAATAATGAAAAATGAAAATGTTTGTTTTATACTTATTACACTTCACACACATGAGTATATGCGTGTGTGCATGTGTTGTATAATATTATTATTATTATTATTATATCTATGAGAGTATATATGTGTGTACGAATACGAAAATATGTATGAGAGAGAATAATTGTATGCAAATAAGGCGATAGATTATATAATGAAGTTGTCGTGAGTTTTTGTTTTTGTTTACTTATTAACACACGACAAGGACAAGGGAGTGCTTTCGCATTGGCGAGAAGTTCACCTGCCCCTTTTGAATGTTCTATTAAAACAACGATCTCATGTTTTAGTTATATATATTTTTATTTTAATCACTTAAATGTTTAAATAAAGTAATATGCTTTTGGTTGTTTTTATTTAGTACACAAGAATATTTTTTACATTCATTTAAATGTTTAATTAGAATAATATACTTCGGGTTGCTTTGTTTTATACACAGAAATATATTTTTAACTATTAAACTCACTTTACTAAACACATTTTCCTTTTTTTTATACTAAACACATTTTCTTTCTTACTTACTCACTTACTAACTGATGCCGATTGATTCATGTTCTCTCGGCCGGTCACCCTCGTAGGCCTCCAAAACCAATTAACCAATTGATCCCCCACCTCGGGGTTCTGTTGGTGGAAGGTAAACGCGAGGAAAGCTTTTTTTTAAAGCAGGTGAGAATCTTTGATCATGCAAGTGATCGAGTATTCGTGGTGTTTCCTGAGGGGAAGAGTGTGCGCGAAGCAAATTTACTCGAGGTCAACATGTGGAAAGTGTTGACCTGTGTCATCGTTACCGATGATCGACGGAAATCGTTTTCGCATGCGTCTAATATTATTTTGTGGGATTATTGGGCTTGGCGGAAACTCATATTGAGTTTCCAGAATGAATTTCCTGTTAAAGCGTGCATTTTAGAATTTTTAGAATGTACTTGAAAAATCGGTTATGGCATGCATGTGGCGGAAACTCATATCGAGTTTCCAGAATTGGTTTCTTGAGTTGAAATGACCTTGGAAATATGAAGGTTGAGTAAAAGGTAACGGGCGGAGGCGCCGCTCGTTACAAGTTTATTTCTATTTAAAAATATGTACAAACCGTTTTTTCAACACAACATCCAAAAAGGAGCAGATACGATTTCGGGGAGAGTAGATTCAGATTCTACATGAAAAAACGAAACTTTCTGTCCAGGCAGATTTTGGTGTCATTTTTGTTAAACTTAATTGTTGTTGAGGAGACCTGTGACTGAATGTGCATTGAAATCCCACGTGAAGATTATTAATCCGGTTTGAGGTATCATATCCAGCGTCTGTTTAAGCTGATCGTAAAATTCGTCCTTGTTTGCGTTCGTGCTGGTCTCGGTTGGCGAATAAACGGATACAATATGAGTCTGATCGTTCCACTGATGGTTATAACCGCCAAACGCTCGGATATCGGTTGGAGCGCGATATCGCTGCTGGCAGTCCGCCGATTGACCATAACGCCGACACCGGCCTTTGGTCTCTCACCACCGGAATATTAAAGCGTCATCGTTTCGTCGATTATTGGCAGGGCGATTGTCAATGTCTCGGTTCCAGTAAGCCGTAGTTCCGATAGCGCAGCAACTGATATTTTGCATTTCAACATATTACATTAGGACGGTTGAAATCTCCTAAGGCGAATATGTCGTCATTGCTGCAAATAGTCTTATTGACTTCTTCTAAGGTATGCTGTAGTCTGTAGATCGTTAGGTTCGTCAGCTTTGGGGGATATAAAATGAACCGATGAATACGTGTTTCTTGCCGAATTTGACACGTATAAAGATATGTTCAAAAGTTAGGTTGTTATGAGTTCACTATTTAAAGGGTCTCTGATGGCTATTAGTACTCCCCCTCCTCTTGTGAGACCGGTGGGATTGTAGTCTCTGTCGCATCCAGCTAGGATCTCTTCTTTTAAGAAAGTCTCATTCAACCATGTCGGTGAACACGAGTATATTAAACTGGCACGAATTTGCGTCGATAAAGTTATTATTCAGGTTGCCTCTCATACCACCGCATTTGTGAAAGAAGAGCCTTATATTATCAGGTTAGCTTGGCTTAGGGTGAAGAGTCGAGATCGGATTAGTCGTTTACGGCTGAAAAGCTGCATTTCGGTGCTTAGATGGGGACCTGCTTCGGAAAACGACACTTGCGTAGAAAAAAGCGTTTTTTCCCCTTTTTTACGTGAAATTTCACTGCTTGCTATTAGTTGCCTAATAGTACAGTCAAATTAAGCCGAAAAAAGCGAAATAGCGGGAATGGTCGGGTCCAGGCTGAAAATTGGCACGGAGCTTCCTTTTAGTGTTCTTAATAAGGGGTTATAAAGTCTACCGATTTTCTACCCCGGGAACCTTTCTTTTTAGGGGGTTTTAGGGTCAAAATATCTGTTTTTTGCAAATGTATCTGAAACCGTAAGTCCTATCATAAAAAAATGTTCACAAAGTTTGTAGCTCATACGATTTTCTACAAAAAATGTTATTATACATTTTCCTGTACGTATTGCCATTCATGAGATATCACCGTTTTAAAGATTTAAAATATTCATATGAACTCATTCACGACTTGTATAGGTTTTCCGACGTTCAAGTTGGACTACTTTTCTAATTTTTTCAGGGGTCATTCCTGGATGTATTTGGAGGAAAAATGTGTTCTAGATAGGGGGCTAACCACTAAGATACAGGGTGTTCGCGAAAAAACAATGTCCTTTTTTGTCATTTATTTAGAGTTGAATAACTCCTAGACCAATTATCGTAAACCAATATACTTAGACTCATCTTTTAGGTCAAAGTGTATTCTTTTATTTGATATAAAGATCAGGAACTTGAGTTGCTCCGTTTAGAAGATATATAGGTTCAAAGCATGAGCGAAATGTTTAAAAGCCTATTGATATTTTTTATTCAATTTAAAGTATATTTTCTGTTTTTTTTTACCAAATGGTCCAAATTGGAACAATAATACAAAATTACATCTAAATTATGTCAGATAGTAGACAAAACATGATCAACAAAAAACACAAAAAAGGGGGCACAGATAGCCTTAGATAGGGGGCACAGATAGCCACAGATAGAAAAATCTATATCTCGAAAACGGGCACAGATAGCCCCCTCTTTTTGTGTTTTTTGTTGATCATGTTTTGTCTACTATCTGACATAATTTAGATGTAATTTTGTATTATTGTTCCAATTTGGACCATTTGGTAAAAAAAAAACAGAAAATATACTTTAAATTGAATAAAAAATATCAATAGGCTTTTAAACATTTCGCTCATGCTTTGAACCTATATATCTTCTAAACGGAGCAACTCAAGTTCCTGATCTTTATATCAAATAAAAGAATACACTTTGACCTAAAAGATGAGTCTAAGTATATTGGTTTACGATAATTGGTCTAGGAGTTATTCAACTCTAAATAAATGCCAAAAAAGGACATTGTTTTTTCGCGAACACCCTGTATCTTAGTGGTTAGCCCCCTATCTAGAACACATTTTTCCTCCAAATACATCCAGGAATGACCCCTGAAAAAATTAGAAAAGTAGTCCAACTTGAACGTCGGAAAACCTATACAAGTCGTGAATGAGTTCATATGAATATTTTAAATCTTTAAAACGGTGATATCTCATGAATGGCAATACGTACAGGAAAATGTATAATAACATTTTTTGTAGAAAATCGTATGAGCTACAAACTTTGTGAACATTTTTTTATGATAGGACTTACGGTTTCAGATGCATTTGCAAAAAACAGATATTTTGACCCTAAAACTAGAGTTGAGCCGGACTTACAAGAGGCAGTTATTTGTCCCGTACACGATAGTAAATTGTACTGAGGCCTCAACTTTTTTAAATGTCCCGGTTGAAAAATAATGTATTATTGGGATATGAGCGTGTATCGTGCGTTTGTAAATTACGAAGTGGAGAGACATTTCTTACTTCTTTTGCAGCAGCAAAATATCCAATCTGAACAACATTTTCTTATTTCTTTTGCGACAATAAAATATCCAATTCGAATTGCGGCGAGGTGAGATTGTAAACACGAATTGCATAGATATTTTCTTACTGTTTTTGCCGCAGTCAAATATCCAATTTAAACCGAGCCGTGGTGAGATTGTAAATACGAACTGGAGAGAAATCTCTTGCATTTTTGAAGGAGTGAAATTTTATACTAAAGAGACAATTCTTACATTTTTTGAGGGAGCGAAGTTTTGTGCTCGAGGGATATTTCTTACATTTTTCGAGGGAGGTGAATTTTGTGCTGAAGAGACAATTCTTACATTTTTCGAGGGAGGCAAATTTTGTACTGAAGAGATAATTCTTACATTTTTCGAGGGAGTTGAATTTTGTGCTGAAGAGACAATTCTTACATTTTTCGAGAGAGGCAAATTTTGTACTAAAGAGATAATTCGTACATTTTTCGAGGGATGTAACAACCCAGTAAACCACGAATGCATACAAAATGAATTCACAATACATTTCAGAAATGAATGAAATTCATTACAGAAAGCATTTTGTAAGTAATACGGAATGCATTAAAACACATTAGGCATGTCCTAGGATGAAATGCATTGCTTGTAATGCATTAACAATATATTTCATATAGAAGTATGTAATGCATAAATAATAAATTACAAATACATTTTATAGAATGTGGGAAATGCATTACAAAAGGCATTTCATAAAACTAATAAAATGTATTGAATAGCATTAGGATTGCCCTAGGAAAAAATGCATTGATCCTAATCGACTAAAAATGCATTTAATAATAAAATATTTTTTTAAAACAAAATTTATTATAATTTTATGTTGAACTTTGTATTTTAGATGCCCTGAATTTCTGGATATGTGTTCTACCATGTGACGTCCGTATTCTACAGTAAAAAGCCAGAAGTGTCTAAGTGCAAATTTGACGATTTTGACTTTATTGCATTGTTACATTCAGTATTTTAGTCTTAATCATTGATAAAATTATTATCTTAAACTGAGTTGTGGTTGCTGAGTTATTCGACCGGCAAAAGTGGTTTTGTGCACAATTCTGTATCTAAAAAAATCTTTGAAGGCGATTTTCTCGAAACGCATATTTTGCACTTAAGCACTTCTGGCTGTGTACTGTAGATATTAGCCCTCATATCTCTCTCGAAAATAGAAAATGAATAATTTTCAGTATGTATGCTATCTGAAATGAGATACGATTTTATTAGCTTAATTTCTGAAGACTCCAACAAAAATTTGTTAGCGTGGCGGAATGGAGTGCTCGTGTATTTGGCCCTTTATAATACGCTTTTGAATCCCCAAAATCCTAACAATTTAATACATTGCTTGTAATGTATTTGTAAGGCACTTGTAAGCAGTCGCTGATTGATAACTTTCAGATAGCTTACTTGTAATGTACGGCGAATGCATTTCTTTGTTCTATGCATTACATGTGGTTTGCTGGGAATTCTTACATTTTTCGAGGGAGGTGAACTTTGTACTGAAGAGACAATTCTTACATTTTTCGAGGGAGGCAAATTTTGTACTGAAGAGATAATTCTTACATTTTTCGAGGGAGGTAAATTTTGTACTGAAGAGACAATTCTTACATTTTTTGAGGGAGTGAAGTTGGAGAGATATTTCTTACATTTTTCGAGGGAGGTAAAATTTTATTTTTATTTTTTAATCTCTATCTGTAACAAATAAAATATTTTCGTGTTATTTTCAATTTTAGGGAGTTTCATTTTAAATTTGTAAATATGTTTTTCTTTATACAGTTAACAAAAATTTTAAAGACTATTTTTATAAACATTCATAGGCACGATAATTAATATTTCCATTCATGCATTCATCATTTATCGTATCCTCTCTTTCGCAAACGCAATAGATCTACCCGCATCGCAACATTTGAGCCATTCACTACGTGACGTGCTAGCAATACAATGGCACCTCACCTCATTTGAAGTGAGACGTTGTACTGGTTCAAAAGGAAAAGAGGCTCCTCTTACAAACTCATTTTATTATCGTGTCCTACCCAACACTACCTAAAACCCCCTAAAAAGAAAGGTTCCCGGGGTAGAAAATCGGTAGACTTTATAACCCCTTATTAAGAACCCTAAAAGGAAGTTCCGTACCAATTTTTAGCCTGTACCCAATCATTTCCGCTATTTTTACTATTTTGACTGTACTATAAGCAATGGTTCATCCAGTGAATTTTCACTGGAAACCAGTTGTTTGTTTTTAGAGAGAAAGCAGCACGCTAGGAAATTGTGTCATAAACAAACGGTATAGCTTGGAATCGGGAATCCTTATTCAAACATCAAATATTTATCTTTAAAAAAAAAAAAATATTTTTAACCGTAACTTATCTAAAATTTTATCAAAGAAAGTGTACTCGTTAATATTCTGCACACATCGTCCTTAGAACTTGGGAACATACATATTTACTAAAAGACGACGGTCTAAGGACTTTGAGTGTAGGGAACATCACGAAAGAGCAAAAATCTCATAATTTTAGATAAGGGTGGAGTCCTTAAAATGGATTGTTGAGGTTGCTAACCGAAACCCCATGTAATTTTATATAAATTAGATTTATAATGAAATGAAATTAGGGTCAGTTCAGTGAGAGGGAATAAATGAACTCTCATTAATTATGTTTCCTCCGTTGGTACTTAAGCGTCTCTTCCATTAGTTTTCTTTCAGGATAATTAAATTTCCAATTATGCATTAGTTCAGGTACTTAAGAAAATACCTGAACAATTTTTTTGATGTTTCTTGTAAGGGTTTTTTGAACTCTTCCAAAAGATTTTGTTAATCAGAAAAGTGGTGATTTTCTTTATTTTGTTTCTAAGATTAACTTTATTAAGTGGTTTTATTAGATTAAGTGCTTCTAAAGTGGCCTTCTACTACAGTTTTATCATGCTCCGTTGTATTGCGTACTTGAAAAATAAATTTAAATTTGGATTATGTTTACTTTTGATTATGAATAGTTTAACAAATTTGGTTATGTTTCTCAGTCGGTGAAAGGTTTCATCATTGTAACCAGATATTTACATATGTTTGGTATATATGTATATATTTTTCTTGATTTATTAATTTTATAGTTGACACTAAGTTAGAGGCTCGAAATAAACGTAACTCTTTCACCTTAGTACTACTGAACCATAGGTTAGAGGTTTATAGTTTGGAAATAAGATTCTCGATATTATTCTAACTCTAAATCAACTTGGGAGAGTAATTGAAGAGTCCTAAACAAGATTATTCTCGGATTAGAAGTATTTATCTTTCATTATATCGATGTGATCCATTTAACCCTATCACCAGAGCTTTTGAAGGTTACTGATTTCAGTAATTCTGGACGTTTGCTTCGCATAAACGCCTACGTATTATGGGTTTTAAATGCTTTCAATTTTCCTCAAGCTTGCGAGGCTATATTTGCTCTACGAACGGTCAAGAAACTACCCCAGGAGGGGAGCGTGCACGCAAACGCTTATCAGGGAAGCATATCGTCGATCCAAATGCAAACTATCGAAAATGAAAAATGCCTTTTTTTGCTTTATTATAATTGCACTCTAGACGCCTTTGTGGTGGCAAAATATCGACGCCGTATCCCTTCTCCAATCTTTTCAAACTACGGTTGCAATGTACCAAAAATTAACTTCTTCAAAAAAAGTAAAATTTTGTTGTTTTTTGACATTCCTGAAAACTTATTTGACATTCCTGAAAACTTATTCGATAGTTTGCATTTGGATCGACGATATACTTAATGACGAAATATTCTACATCAGGATTGCTGAAGAAGAAATTTATCATGATAGTCCATTCAAAACGCGGGGGAGGGGGGTGTTCCAAAATAACACCGTTAAGAAAATCGAACCCTAAAGGTTTTTGGGGTCGCTGATCTCGAAAATCGAGGTCCCGCGGTCCTAAAACTAGGGCGTCATCCCTAAAAATGCAAAAAACACCCCTTTTTCGGGGGTTTTCGCGATTATTTCAGTAATAATGAAAACTAATGCGATGAAATGCACTTTTTTTAATATTTATTTGCGAAGGTGGTTGATTTATACTAAATTAAGGCTAACTTAATGGTAAGGGGTACTCCTTACTTACTCCTCCCATGACCGCCCCCCACCCTACGTGTGCCCCTCCTACACCTACCCCCTATATCGTTCACCTACATCCCTTCTGCCTCTACCCGCCCTTCGCCGACCGCGGGACCTCGATTTTCGTGATCAGCGACCCCAAAAACGTTTAGGGTTCGATTTTCTTAACGGTGTTATTTTGGTACACCATAACGCGCGTTTTGAATGGACTATGATGGGATCCAAGTTTTCCGTAAAGGTAAAGCAATATCATCCTCTTCAAAGATTCTAAAGCTGAATCCCATACTGGATGAACATAGGGTTCTTTGTCTTGGAAGTCGCCTTGAACATGTTGCGCTTGAACTCAGTACATCTTATCCCATTATTTTTCCAAAAGCAGCGGATATAACTAACGAGAGAAGTTCTGGGTGATAAAGGCACGCCAACGAGTAAAATCACTTATTAGCCGGTGCAAGATTTGCCATCGTCTGAACTTTTCACGTCCCTTTGAAACGACTGCCCGTTGCTACGCCTCTTTTTGTAAAAAATTCTACAGATGGAGATAAGATAAATAAGGTATATATTACTATGCAACCACTCGCACCATTCACTTGGAACTGGTGCCTAATCTAAAAAGCGATTTTTGTTTCCTGTCTCTTCGCCGCCTCATGTCGCGACCAGGTGCACATTTATATCGGATAGCGCTAAAACTTTCGAGCAGCTTGAAATATTTTAACCGGAAGCCGAATCAACTATAAACGCTCGCCACAAACATCTCGGATGCCCCTTGAATTTGCCACATTTAACGCCAGCTCATTTTCTGACAGGTTGCCTTCTATCAACTCTTCCTTCAAGTCTTTCGCGCACCTTAACGGATATTCAGTCTTCGTGAAAATTTCGTTTTCATAGTATTTGCAAATTCCAAAAACGGTTCACTGCAGACAAACACCTAGCAGATCTGTTAGCAAGTCCTAATCCCACCTCCGGACGGTGCCCACGGGCGAATGGACAGAGTTTTAAGTGGGTTGGGCTAAAGGCCCAATTACAATGAGCGGATCTACGCGGATTGAAATGTCAAAAGAACGCATCAGAACGGATAGGAAACTGCACTGATTACAATGAACGGATCAGTTCGCATTTAAACGTCAAATTTAATCTTGGAATTTTTATATCCACTCTTTGCCTTGTTGTACAGTATTTCATAATCTTTCACTTCTGCGATTAACTGCTCGTCCGAAAACATTTTTAAAAACATAACAAATCAAAAAAAAAAAAACCTTAAACATTCACAGCTTTTGTTTACCAAAATTTTGACAGCTCAATCCGGTGATTTCTAAACAAACGGCACAGATGCGGTCAAATGCGTTTGAATCCGTTCTTTGGAATCGGTTAAATAGAAAACGCATGCTTGGAAAACCACTTTGACAGTTCAATCCGATTCGGTTCCGCTCTAATCCGGTCATTGTAATTGGGCCTTAAGGGTTAGCAGACGTTGTTTTTCGAACAAAGGCACGAATCGGATCATGGAATATGAGAACACTGCTTGCAGAGGGACGGCTGGATGAGGCCCTCAATGAGATAAATCGATATAAAATCAAGATCATTGGACTTAGCGAGACCAGATGGCCCGATGTGTAGGTGCGGGGTTGGCGTAATACTCACCAAAGAAGCCAGGTCCAGCCTCATTAGTTGCATTGAACAAACTATTGGAAATCAAAGCCTAATACCCTTGACACACTGCAGCATCGAATGAACATTGCAGTATCATTCGGCTATGAATGATCATTCGCGCCCAGTATGTCATGTCCAATGTTCATTCAACAGCTTCATTCGTCATTCAATCGAATGAAGTCAAAATAACTTCATTCAATGAAGATGGAAGTGAAATTGGGAAATTATCGAACAACTTTCCATGAAATTTCCAGTAAAATTTCCAACTGAAATACCTAACTGTCAAACTGTCATTCAGATTTCAGAATTTTTTAAAAAGTAGTACGTTCCATTGTAAATAACTGTTGCTGGGCCTCAATTAATAATTTTTATTAAATTTAAAAGTATAAATCCTTATGTAATCACTTTCAGTTCATATATTTAGCAGTTTGTGTAAAGTTTATATTTTGACAGTTCCAATGAACATTGAGAAATGCAGTGTGTCGCTTCTAAAATGAATGATCATTGAAAGCCAATGAAGTTGGAAGTTTTTGCAGTGTGTCAAGGGCATAAGCCAAGTTATCAATAACAATGGTGAGCTTTTCGTTGACTTTTGTAGTTCCCAACTCATGGTAGGTGGAACTTACTTTTGCCACAAGAAGATACACAAGAAGACGTGGGTATCGCCCGATGGTAGAACGAGAAAGCAGATAGATCACGTGGCGGTCAGCCGAAGATGGAGAACTATTCTGGGGGATGTTAAGAGCTTCAGGGGAGCAGACACTGGAAGCGACTACCATTTGGTAGCTACATATTCTCCTTAAAATCGCCGCAGTCAGCAACGTCCAACGCGATGCTATAAACCGTAAACGGTTTAACGTAGACCTTCTCCGGGAGAGCATTAAAAAGCGAGAAATTGCTGGGAACCTACAACGAATATTAAACCAGCAAACCGTTTCTGACGACACAAATATTGAAGAGCTGTGGAGTACGACAAAGGGCGCTATATTGACAGCAGCGGAAACGAGTACAGTTATGTCCAAAGAAACATGCACTGGATCTCGGACACAACCTGGCCAAAAAAGAGAACGCAGGAGGGCCATTGAACGGACAGCGCTGAATAACCGTGACGCGGAACTGTTAAATAAATTCTGCTACCTTGTAGTATTATTACCGAAAATGGCGATGAAAAAGAAGACGTCAGTTCGAGACGTCTACCAAGACGTCTCCGCATATGGAGATCAACGCGGATTTCAACTAACAACAAACTGCGGCTGTTCAACTCAATGTTAAGGTAGTTCCTTTGTAAGGTTGCGAAACTTGGAAAGTCACCCAATTCATCACAGGTCGCCTACAAGTATTCATCAACAGATGCCTACGTTTATCCTAAAAATCCCCTGGCAAAATAGAATTTCAAACGAAGAACTATGGCGCCGTGCCGGCCAAGAAAGGATAGACGACCAAATCAGGCGAAGGAAATGGAATTGGTTGGTTGCGACGTGAAAACGAAAATCTAGCAAAACAGGCCTTTGCCTTTAATCCGCAAGCATCCCGTCGAGTCGGAAGACCTCTAGAACAACGTGGAGGAATACCAGCAGAGGCCGCCACAACTAGGAAATCCTGTGAAAGTTGTTGCACAAGAGAGTAAAGGAGTTATTTTTTTTATGTGAAAGACCAGAGGCTCAGGAAAGGCCCTTTATACTGTCGACAATCTATTTTCTTCGTAAAGAGTGCAATGTCGAACAGCAGCTCTAGTCGGGGAGGAAGGAACTGCCACAACCTACCCGCGATATTTTTAGTCCACCTACTCCAAACAATTATTATCGCGACATTGACATCGGGGCATCGAGAAACAACTCGCTGGAGTGTTATGCCTCCTGAAACGAGTTGAAACTCATCAACTAACCGATGACATGAGCTTTTGGTGGAGCGGGGAAGGGCTAAGGAAGTCTATGATTCCTCCTGATTCCTCCAGGAATGTAAAGAGAGAAGAAGAAAGAAGGAAGTTGGGAAGGTGGAAAAGGCGAAGGACCGTAGGGCTTGCCGGGATAAAGAAAGAAGAAATTTTTGAAGTTATACTTCTTTAGGCGCGTTTTGAAAAATATTATGAGAGTGAATTTTGACGAATTCGCAACGCAACGCAACTTGAGGATATGGGCGAAGGGGTGGAGGCAATGGAGGGCAAGCATTTCAACTTCCATTCTTCATGCGCACTGGGATTATCATTATTATGCACGATATACAGAAGCGACGGCAGCTTCGAATACCGTAAAAAATGGGCGCCTGGTGACGTCAGCCGTAATGCTGAAACAACAACAACAGCTTCGATTTTATATGGGAAGTGTCCCCCACGTGACATCAGCACTAAAATACCGTATACGGTATACAGTCTTTTACATTATCTTGTTTCTGAATACCGTGATTACTATGGGCACATGAAAACTCGTAGCCGATGCCGGTTCACGATGTCGATGGGTGAGGGGGTTTTTATGCTGAGGCTATGGAGGGAAATAAATTTCATGTTCGAGTCATCAGCTAAGCGTAGATTTGGTTTTTCTTGGGGTAGGACGATTGGTAGTGCTTATTGTGTGCTGTTTGTGGGTGAGAAGTTTTACTGGATGGAAGGCAATTTCTCTAACTCGTAGTGTAATATCATAGACTCGCCAAGTTTTTAACTTGTAAGAAGTGGCAAAATATTTATTTTTATTTATTTATTTAATTCCAGTATACAGAAATCCAAAGAGGTGTGTAAGTTTACATTCATGGTGGTTTTAATTTAGGGAAAAAATGTTGGATTTATGCGGTAATGAAATTAAAAGTGAATTTAAAATAGTTAAAAATTATTACGGAATAGTTATTAAAACATAAGTGCAAGTACCACCACACAACATGAATAACAAAAATTTTGATCTTTTTCCTACACATTTTTCTGCTTTAATATTTTTAAAAATTATTCTTCAACAAGCTTTAATCACTTTAAATTCACTTTTAACTCAATAACCACACAAATTCAACATTTTTGCCCTAAAATAACTCGACAAAACCACAGCGAATGTAAACAAAATTGGTCACCTTCACAATTAAACCATTAAAACATATTGGTTCTCTAAATTTTTTGAAATTGTTTTAATTCAATCACTGAAACACTAATCACTGGTAATCCAGGTGCAGCAAAAAGTGATAAAATACAATATTTTACAATTTTTTATTGAAAAAATGAACTAAAAAACTTGGCTCCACTATGTTACTACACGAGAAAAGTCCTCCATTCAAGCAAATGTAGGATCAACACCGGCTGCTTCCAGGCCTGTAGCTACGATGGGTTTGCTGGAGGCCCTATCAGAACCTGAAATATGCAGCGTACTGCAAATTTAAGACATGATATGAACATGCAGCACGCTGCTTTGCTTGTCATTTTACCAGCCTCAGCCAATTGAAATACTTTTGATTGCAGCGTGCTGCATTTTTATCTCATGCCCTAATTTACTGCACGCTGCCAATTTTGATGTTCTGATACGGCCTGCGGACGATATAGGCGAAGGGGTAGAGGAGGAAAGCAATGCAACTCCAATCCTTTAGCTATTAAGTTTATTATTATATGGGCATATGAAAATTCGTAGCCAAAGTCCGTTCACGATGTTCATGGGTGAGGAGGTTTTTACCCAGAGGCTATGGAGGGAATAATTTACATATCCTAGTTTTCAGCTAAAGCCGGCTCTAAACGATGCTATGAGCACTTTCCAGCGTTGGACGTTTGATGGTAGAACGCATCGTGTGGCCGCTACTCGAACTACGAATGTCCAATGTCAATCGGCCAACGATGGTGTTTGGACAGGTTCGGAGTGTTGTCACTCAAACTTTGGAAGCGTTGATGCTGTATTTGCCGATTCATTAATGTCCTTAGTATGAAACTCTTCGTATCATATTTCAATTACCCTAACCCACTCAATTTAATTGAGTAACAACTAAAAGAAGAAGCTGGGAAGTGAACAGAATTTGGAAGTGACGTAATGAATCTACCTAAGGTCGATGAACCCACAAGTGAGTTACGAGAGCATACCGGCAAAATGAGTCTACGCAACGCCTGGAATTCCTCATTGTGACAGAGGACACAGACGATGTCCTTTTGATTGCCGTAGATTAGCCGAGCAAACTGCTGCACTGTAACTTACAGCAAAAGGCACGGCTAAGAGCAACGAACGTCTTAGAAGACTATAATGGTACGATCGTTTGGTTTACTGATTAGCCAGACTAATTAGCCAGTCTTAAGAAAATTTCATGAGGCATCTTAAGCCCATCTTAAGATAATTGTAATTAGGCCTAATGACCCAATTAGTTGGTGATTTTAGTTAGGATTAGAATACGGTATAACCGACAGCCTTGAGCGTGTCGGCATCATAATGCTTGCACCTTCCAACGCACGAAAATTGAAAGAATCCAATAAAATATTTGTGTAGAAATTAAAAATTAGTCTTAAAATCACGCCAAAGAAGTATAACTTCTAATGCGTGTACATAAGTACACACACCCACTGTTTTTTTTTTGCACAGGATCCGCTTTTGATCGTCAGTCGTTGTTCGGCCCAAATAAGAAGGACTACACATTTACTCGAAAATTGGAATAGAATAGGGACTCCACAAGGACCTTCTCGTCACCTTCCACACTTCATCCAGGACAAGGTTCTAATTTATAATTTCTGGCTCCGAATTTCTTGTACCACCAGTGAAATAGGCATAGGCTTATTTTTCCTTTTCCATATACTGCATTAACATTTCTTGCACTTTCGGTTGCATTGTTACCTCTATTGAACTCGTAAAGTTAACACTGGGGCTAATATGCTTTTTTGTCTGTTCAATTACTTCGTAAAAAAGCTACACTACACACTTCCAATTTTGAAACACGAATAAGAACGAAGTAAAACTACTATCTGTTTTTATAACATGCATTTGATGCAGGTTGTTTAACCTCCTCCCTTCCGACATTTTTAGTTCATGCATTTGAAAGCTCATAATAATATTGTAAAAAGAGAAATGGAGACTATTCGCAGACAGAAGATGAAGATTGTTCACCTGCGGGCAGTACCTATGTTACACCCCTCAATACAGCTTTATCCACGGAAATGCATCGAGCCCTGAACAATTCCCAAATGCAAATTTTGTACGAGGAAACTGATTTCAGGAAATTGGAACACGCTAAAAGGATGGAATATTTAAACTTGAATATTTTAGCACTAAAAGAGCAGATTTTGCAGTAGAATTAATTTTTACATACAAAGGTGTATATTCTGTACAATTGTTATTGAGCGCGAACGTTTTGTTTCTATATATTCTTTGGTTCGTAGTGATAATAATGCTTATGCTATTTTATTAAAACTCCGCAGTTTGAATTGATTAATTTTTGTTATTGTAGCGTTTTTATAATTAGTTAATATTCAGGCACAATAATTACCATTGAGCCACCCTGGGGGACCTCCATCATTAATATGTGAATACACTTCGATGGACTAAATGAGGTATTATAACTGCAGGCATTAATTATGAAACAATCAAAACTAGAATTTAGGTGCTTTAATTAATTTCTAAATAGTCCAGTGGATAGCGGTTTTAGGTTCTGTATTCTTTCGGACAGCACCGATTGACGTGGAATTTGGACAGTAAAGCTCAAGGAACAAAAGTTATACTGTGTTGATGTGTGATTTTTCCCTAGGAGGCAATGCCACCCCTTCTAAGGGGTGGAAATTGGCACACTTAAAATAACTGCAGAAATCGATAGAAGGATGGATTGAAAGCAAAACATGTTTTATGAAACCAATATTTCCCGAGTTATTCGCGATTGAAATTGTTGTTTTTTCATCGAAAAATGGCTGTTGAAAACTGAAAAACTATCCAGGCAAAAATGAAGCTTTTAGAATAACAAATTGATTGGTGTTTTATTTATTTCTATAGATGAAATACAACTCGAGTTTTAGAGTCGTTACAAGTGACCGTTTGCTCGCAGAAAACTGAAGTCGCACCATTCGACGATAAATGAAGGCGAAACGACGAACTTTTGATGAAAAACTTATTCGACCTTATTTAAAGACCATTAAAATGAGCTTTGGTAAAATTCATTAGTATCAAAACTTACGGAGTGATGAAAATAATATGGCTGTCTCCATTTTTCGGCAAAAAAGCAAGAAAGTACAATTAACTTTGCTTAGGTTATTACAATGTGTTTTAAAGTTTGAACGATTTATTTATTAACTTCCCAGTCAGTGTAATGGGTCCGAAAATCGAAATCGAAATTTTCAACGTATTTTCATTTTTCAAGGTTCCAATAGCATTTTAAGCAAAAATTTGGGAAGAAGTATGTGTGTGTGTGTGCGTACGTATGTGGTAATTTTTTCCTGGACGATATCGCGCCCCAGCAAACATTATGATTTGAGATCGAATCGAAAGCTAATCGTTAAAATGAACTACAATTGCGATCTCGAAGCCGTTTTCGAATTGAAATCGAAGTAAAAAAGAACGAAAAGGACCGCTAGGTCGAATCGCAAAAGCGATTCGAGTTTCTTTCGTTTTTTTCGCCAAAACGAAAAATTCTCGAAACCTTTTAAAGGCGAATTTTACTTTTAGTATTGTACGCGGTTCTCTTCTTTTAAAATTTCGATTTTTTTTCGTAAAAACGAAATATTACCGTAATTTTATTTCAAAGAATTTCTTTCTCGCTCTCTTCCTGTTCGAGAATTTTTCGAAGCACTCTAAACTTCGAGATGATGTTTGCTGGGGCGAACCAAAAAGATAAAGACTTCGTTGAGTTGTCGGTGTTTTTGTCCTTACACATCGATACTCGGGGTTTAAAAACTTCACGTTGGTTGTTCACTTTCTCATATAACTTTCTCACTTCGTTATTTTTCTCGAGTTCGTTTATCTCTGCAATTTGTTCCTCCAGTCACGTCTTCTTCTTTCTTTTGTGCGTACGTTTTTCTATTCGTCGCTTTTCCTTATAGATAACTACGGAATTTCTAGTTGTATATCTTTGCAGCATATTAGCATAGGCTTTATTCTTATCCTTCGTTACTCTAGTGCCCTCTTCATCGAACCAGTCTTGACGTCTTGCTCGTATTTTATAACCTAGCTTGCTTGCAGCGGATTCCTTTATTCTAGATATTTTTCTCTAATTTGTTCTTCTTTGAGGGCGGCTGTAGATCCGCCGTCACCTGATCCAAAATCCAGGTGTAAAGGGTGGGGGGTAGTCGACCTGCCGAATTGACCAGAAGAAACTAGGCAAGAAACCGCATTTTTTAAAGCGGCACCGACAGCAGCGTATCCGTTGCGGGGACATCCCACTCGGACCGCCAGCTAACGGATAAAAGAAGAAGAAAGAAAAAGAGGGCCGCGGTTCTATATTTTCACTCGCTTTGTTCTCTCCTTCTTCCTCTCCTGACGCATGAAATCCTGTCTCTTATCTTTGCACCCATCAGAAAATGGTGTGAGTCACGTTACGTTCTAACATCTATTATGCTGGAGGTGTACCTTGTACTAATCAGTCTATAGCATTGACCGTCATTAGGAGATTTGCAGGTATTCTTCGGTGTTCGAATTTCGTGTTGGCCACTATCTCTGCGATAAGACCTATGGGGTGCGACACCCAACCTTCGTTGGAAGGATGGCGTAGACCAGGACGCTCAGAGCTTAGGGATGCCAAACTGGATGACATCGGCTCAGTATCGGGACCGGTGGAGAGAACAGTTGCGAGAGGCCAGGACCAGATCCCGGTTGTAGAGCCGTTAAAGAAGAAGAAGAAGACGCTATCATGTTCCAGTAGTGAAGTCGACCAGTCTACCACAATTATCATTGCACTCAGGATGTATACTGTGCTTTCCAATGGTTGGGTAATAGATTCGTTCCTGCCATATTTTTGCTTTAGCGTCTCCTATAATTACTTTTACATCTTACCTGAGACATTTTCTGAGGTTTCTCTCAAGGTTATTCAAGAAGGCCTCCTTTTCTTCATCAGACTTATCGTCGGTTGAGCATGTATATTATTGAGGGAGTAATTGTGGAATTTGCCTTTAATTCGTATCTTGCGCACTCTTTCGCTTATTGCTTCGAATCCTATTACAGCATGTTTTAAGGTTTTTCTAACGATAAATGCCGTAAAGGCTCTGCAGTCGGTTCATAGCAATTGATATTGCCACGGAGGAGTGCCAGTCCTCACTACTACCGTCGTTGATTATTTATCCAGTGGGCACCAAGTGGAGGTGACGGTTTGATTTTGCCCACCTATTTTTTTATTTCCTCAGTTTTGCTCCGAGCCGAGCCTTGTTAATTTGGTTGAGTTGAGATTGCCTTTGCTATTATATAAAGGATTAAATATGAAGTTGTAAGATAATTTTTATCTTTTATTTTACGTGGCATTGCGACATTTTCACCATTACTGGCTAACATCCGTCGATACATATATCTACACTTTTTATAAGTTTTACACCCTCCTCATTAAAAATGTTTTCACTTAAAACATAAAATACAACATTTTTCCATTTCACCATATTTCATTAGACTGTTGACAACTGAATTCCCAGAGGCTTATCATGACTAATTAAACTAATGAGAGATTGTGGTAACACGTATTAATTGCGCTTTACAGTGTCGCACTATTTCAGTTCCGTTGTGGCCGACCCAAGTGCCCAAAGTGGTTGCTCTAGCTTTATTATTACAATTTTAAGTTTAGTGAAATTTGACCTTTTAATGGAAATAATTTATTAATCCTCAAAGTTTATGCCGTATGACCTTCATTTTGGTTGAAATTGATGTACATAGTATTTAAGAAGGTTTAGCAGATTTAGTTTGGTTGACAATTTCAACTAGTAGTATTTAAAAGTAGGTGAATTGGGACATTTATTTCTCGTGGCTGTGTAAAGTTTTCTTTCGTGCGCATTGATTGATTCCCAAAGACCACGAAATGGCAAAGTATGATTAAAATGGGTTTCAAAATTAATCCGTCACCTCCTCATCGTGCTCCCTATATAACTAACTAACGCGTGCACTTGCAAAGCCTACCAAGTTTAGATAAAAGGTTATCATGTCGGGCGATAATTAGTTTTTGCACTGTCTTTTAACGATTTTCTCTCGATATCGGGCGCCCTCTTTCCTACCATACTAATGTGACCTCTATGGATTCATCGGTCTGGAACCGGGGCTATTGGGGCACCTACCAAGAGGGTGTATTTGGTGAAGAGGGCCCTTGCCAATTGGACCTAGTGGAAACACACCGAACCCTGGAAGTCCGTGCTTGAATTGGCCAACTGTAATCGGTGTGTCTTCACGCACATGGAATTGCTGGAACGCGAAATAGCGGATGACCAGCCAATGCTTTATATCAGGACAGTTTTTGACTATACTCTTGTAGACTTTATATCAGGGTGCTTCTGCGCTACAAACATGAGGTACAATAGGCCAAGCGAGTGGCCGTACTTTTGGATCCTATATCTCACCAAATAAGAAGAAGAAGATGAATAACATTCAACTATGAGAAATGACCCACAGTCTTCTCTAGCATCGAGGGAAATTAGACACATGGCAGCAATATTTTAAGCAACGAGTTCAGTAGAGGTCAAATAGACCAAAGTAGCAGATTAACAAGATCAAAGTAGCAATACTTCAACTGAAAAAATGAGTAAATAGAAGACCGAAATAGCCTAGACCTCTCAGCCTCAGAGGACTACAATACCAGTGGTGCGTGGTTCGCATTATATTCTACTTTCCTCGTTTTCCTTCTTCCCTCTTAAAATTTAGTACTTACCGACAGGGCCGGCGCTTGGATTTTTGCGCCCGGTGCACTCTGCCATATTGCGCCCCATAAGGCTTGTGCGAACACTGCTTGCTGATGGATGGCTGGATAAAGTCCTCAACGAGATGAATCGATATAAAATCAAGGCTATGGGGCCAGATAACTCACATTCCATGAACCGATTCGGGTCCTTGTTCGCAAAGCAAAGGTCGTCGTCGTGTTGCTCTTCCGGTTCCGAGGCATTGTTTGCCGATTCGTAACAATGGTGTTTAAATGGGAGCGGGCTGCTAACTCTCAGCCCAATCGACCTAAAACTCTGTTTTGTGGCACAAAGAGCTCGCCATTCGCCTGTCTCCCGTTAGCTCCTTCCGAACAAGTACCCCAGAAGGCACCGCGGGGAGGTGGGATTCGGACTTGCTAACAGGTCTGCTAGGTGTTTCCCTGCAGTGAATTTTCTCGGATTTTAATAGAAATGAAAAATCGGGTGTCACCACCTTCCGAGTTCTTTGTTGGCCGTTCGCCCCCTCGGTCAATAGGAGGGTTATATGGCAGGCACTACGGGCAACGTAGACTGCCTGATAAAATAATAGAATTAATAAAAGCCCTATACAACAATTCCAAATGCAGAGTTCTTTACAATGGAAAATTGGCTGACAGCTTTGAGGAGTGCTCAAGAGTACGACAAGGATGCCTACTTTCGCCTTTACTACTTCTTATAGTTATAAACAACTTCCTTGTCAGCGCTCTAGATAGTAGAACCGGCGGCATACAATGGAGTTTGCTAGATCGCCTGATGGATCTCGACTAATATGCTAATACGCTGGTTTGCTGGTCCACAGACATCAGGACCTCAAAAACATGTTAAACAATTTCGCAACAGAAAGTAGTCCAGCAGGCTAAAGGCTAAATACGACTTATACCAGAGAAATGCGAATAAATGCAAATACATTTGAACGGACAGCGCTGAATAACCGTAACATGGAACTGGTAGATAGATAAATTCTAGAGCTGGCAAGATAGAATTTCAAATGAAGAGCTGGCGCCGGGCAAGAAAGGATAGACGACCAAATCAGGCGAAGGAAATGGAATTAGATTGGCCACTCCTTGTGACGCGAAAACGAAAATCAAGCCAAACAGGCGCCTGACTGGAGTCCGCAAGGATCCCGTCGAATTGGAAGACCTAGAACAACGTGGAGGAGAACCCTATTAGCAGAGACCGCAACAACTAGAAGATCCTGGTCGGTGCTGAGAGATGTCGCATTAAAGAGATTCCGCTGCAACTGTTTCAGCCCTATGTTCCATGAGGTATTAAAGGGGAATAAACTAACTAGCAAAACTAATTGTAAAACTTTCTCGTGTTCACCCACTATTGAAAATAAGTGAATGGATCTTTCCCTCCAACTACCGCTCCTTTAGTGAGAACGAGTTGACTATCTTATCCGAGCAGGCACTGGAACCCTGCTTTAAATCTACGTTGATTTGACTTATTCGCATCAGAGGGAGAACAATGGATTTTCTAGACAGACTACGAAGATATATTGCTCATAAAATAACCAAGCTGGTTTATTGACGTAGCTGCTGGGAGACGAGCCTTCATTCACTCCTTATGTAAATGCCCAGCTCTAGCCAAAACAAGGCATCTACGCTCTGGAAGACTTATAAGAGATATCCACTACAGACCAAGGCTCGGGCCACTGATAAGCTTCCTAAATTCCAGAGAATGATTTTAAACATCCATCACAGTCTGTTAAACAACCACCATACCTTAGGTATACGAGTTTGTGAAATCGAAGCGTAGCTCAAAGCCGTAACTTGCACCTCCAGTCGACAGTACGCAGAATAGTACAGTTACAAAAACGGTCTGGGATGGATATTGGTAGACCTTAAAACATCCAATGGAAAGAATCAATGAAGGAAATCGAGCCTTATAACAAGACCGGGTCTGAAACTGAAGGAATATCTCATAACAAAATTCGATGGTAGCTTCAGGGAAGCCCTAAGCTCCCTGGAAGGACGCGGAGACGTAGCAGCAATTGACCTTAATTTTATACAACATATTATGTATTCTTAGGCAATTTCCATGTGGGGCACAGCGCACAAATTCACCTTCGCAATTCATGCATTAGCACAATTTTTTCCCTAATTACAATATTAACTCATGATTTAATCAACCTGTATAATAAAAACGCTTTAAATTCATGAAAGCTCCTTTATTATTCACGAATTCCTTCCACGTGCCTTCTCTACTCCTTAGAAATTTACTCAACTCCTTGAGGAGATTGGCATCTTAATCTTTCGCAAAGTAAATCATGTGTGGGAAACCATTGTTCACAGTTGAGATCTTTAACAGGAGATTATACGTGTGCTATTTTAGAAACCTTGTGGTGTACGGCGTTAATGGTTTTTATTTATTTTGTAATGCTCATTCTTAATTAAATAGTTGAAATTAGTTGAGGGGGCGGTAATTGGTAACATTGGTTATTTTAAGCATTAATCCTTGTAAAATGAGATTATTTGTGGTTGTAAGGTATACAAAGATTGATGGGGAGAAGTTGGGTAGGGGTTCAGTTTTGGGAATAAAAGTCTATTGAAAGTAAATATAGAATGTGCTGCTTCATGGATAGAAATAAGGAAGAACTCCTAATTTGTCTTCAATCAAAAAATAAATTTTGAGTTGTCAAACTATTAAACCACGTCGCGTATGAATAAGTGTGGTAAGCAAGGAGTGCGGGGTTCAAGACTTTTTGCAAATATGTATCTCCTAAAAGCTAGTTGGTGTCACAAAATAGTTTTAACAAAATTTGTAAGTTTGCGATTATTCATTCCCGTACGAATTGCCATCCATGAGATATCGTGGTTTTTAAGATTTTGTCCTCAGCAGACCTAGGCTTAACCGGTTGGGTAATAATAGGGTGCCAAAGTTCCGCTTAGGTCTGGTCTTCACCTTGTTCACTTGTAGTCCATGGAAATGGTACTTTAACATTGCAAAAATGCAGGACAAGGTTTTATTTTTGGGATGTGTAGGGGGGGTCAATGTGAGCTTAAGTTTGAGTTTTCGGGATTCTAACCCCCCCCATTTGGCCGCCATCTTGGAAAACGTGTGGAAATGGTTTTTCCACTATATCTCCGAAACGGTTCATCTTACCGAAAATTATTATTAAGATCCCTCCAATGCTTTTTCGCTTGTGTGATTGTGTGTTGCTTGCATCGGAGTTTAAAGGAGGCCCAAGGCATACCAACTCTTTCCTTTTCTGGAAGGAGAGTAGCGGTCGTGCCTCTTAATAAATGCACTTTGGCCAAATTAACCTGGCCCTCCTATGATCTCAGGCGAACCACCTTATTACTGAGCCTTGGGAGACAAGAACTCGCAGTTATAGTGGGAGTCTTAACCGGACACTGTCTGATAGGGACGCATGCGACCCGTTTAGGTCTTGAGACCCACGATTTCTGCAGAAGCTGTAAGAACCTTGACGAGGCGGAAAGTGTACTACACCTCCTCTGTCACTGCCCGGCCCTAAGCAGGATAAGGCTAACCACATTTGGTGAACCCTTTCTAAGCAACCTTGCGGAAATCTCGAGGTTTGGGATCCCACAACTTAGAAGATTCATTACTTCCTCGAGATGGTTTAACGAAGAAACGACATTTTAACATCAAGTTTAAAGTGGGATCACTATGGCATCACAATGGGCCTATCCTTCTGGCCTAAGTGTGTGGGCTTGAACCAAAAGCTCAGCCATATCTAACCTAACCTAACCTAACATTGACCCCCCCTACACATCCCAAAAATAAAACCTTGTCCTGCATTTTTGCAATGTTAAAGTACCATTTCCATGGACTATTGGTAGTCTGGTACCGCCTGTGTCACAGCCTTTGTTGGTTGGTTAACGGGATTTACTTGCTTTACGAGGCATAACCGTGACAAAACCTTGTTTGGCCTGGAGCTAAAATATTGAGATTCCAAAATATGTGTGGTAAAACTGCGAAACTGCGCACTTTCGATTTTATTCAATGTTGTTTTATTAAAACTGCTCGAGTTCAATTCATTTTTTTTTAATTTCCGTTTGTTGGAAGGTGAAAAGCTACAGGCTCCTGTATGCCGGTTGTGTGGGACTCGAGCCCACTAAAACACCTCCTGGCCTTTCACTCTCTTCGTATTTTTAGAATTGGGTTTTGACATTGCATCAGATTTTATTTAGTTGCTAATACTCTTGGGTTTTCTTTGCCTTTCTCTCTTTCCTTCGGCTAATTCCAGCTTCCTGGCTTTTTGCGTACCTTCCACTTTCCCCGCCCATCCTATTCTCTGATTATGTCTCCTAGAATATTTTTCGGTGGAAGTGGCGCCTCAGCTATAGGCTGTAGCTCAGTCTCATATTCGTCGAATATCACATAATAAAAGAAGATGTGATTTTAATCCTGGATAGGTAGGATGTCCAGGTGGACATGCTGGGCTCAGCGGTGAGTCATCAAGCCCGAAATGATGGAGGTATTTACTATTTCAAAACGCTCCCTCGTAACCCATCTCCCCCTGTTTGGGATAACTTTGTGGGTCCACCCATGTTACAATAATAAAAGGTAGGCTCATAAGGAAAAGCTCTGGCTTCGTGACGTCACTCAGATATCAGTTCATAAGGGAAAAAAGCTTTCCCCTGACGTCACTCAGATCTTTTCTCTAACAAATTGCGCTTAAGCTTTTCAAGATGGAAACAGAGCTTTTCCTTATGAGCCTACCTTGTATTATTGTAGCATAGGTCCACCGACCCTTAACAGACTCGCTTTCCATTCTGCTACAGACTCGAATTTCTACCGCACTGTATTTGGCTCCCCTGCAACAAATTCTGGATCATAGAGAAGCATGACTTCTCTCGCTAGTATCTCAAAATCGCTTTTTCCTGGCGCAGAAGAGTCTCAAATCCCCACCACGAATGTAGATTCGAAAAGAAAAGTGCGCAAAGTCAGTCCGTACGTTTAAAAACCCAAATCACTCGCTCATTTATTTCTCAATCACAATTCAATCAGTCTCACTGCGACTCTGGTCGTAGTCAGATAGTATGGAGGAGTGCAGTGTCCGTAAATGAATTTCGAAGGGGAAATCACAATGCACGAGTGCTTGTATTTTATCCATACACGAAATGTTAATGTGTATGGAATTATCGTATGCATCCCCCACATGCCTATAAAATTCCCAATTGTTTTGGCGCACCCTATATCACTCACGCCGTATCATTAGATATGGTCCTGTACGCGCAGAACTTATAGAGGAAGAGCCAGCGACGTATTTTGGGTTGTCATTTCATTTGAAAATTTCCACACTGAATCTTATACACCTGCTGAACAATAAAAGCTAATTCTGGCAACCCCCAGTGGCCGGAATGTAGTACCCTAAAATTACAAAGGGGGTAGGAAATAAAGTTCAATTTTGTTATAGTATTAGTCATGAATTTTCAGGAGATTATTTTTGATGGTATTCTCTATTTATAAAAATTATTGCCAGAACATTTCCCCCTCACCAAAGTGCTGCCAGAACGCTGTAAATATTCATTTAACAAAACGCTATTTTTGTTATTTCATTATAGTTGAGTCGTCAGAGTCAGACTAAATGTTAACTGACAAAACTTTTTCTAAAAATATAGTTTTTCGTGAGTAGAATATGTTAAAAAAGAGTTTCAGAAAATTGGTTGTACGCTACCCCTAAAAAAACCCCCTAAAAACAGAAAATTTCGTTTTTGGCTAATATCTCTTAAACGGAAAGTCCTATCCTAAAATATTCTTTACAAAGTTTGTAGATCATGCAATTATCTACAAAAAATGATTTTATAGATTTTACCGTACGAATCGCCGTTCATGAGATATCGCCGTTTTAAAGATTTAAAATACTCATCCCCTAATTCGCAACTTGTATAGGTCACCAGACGTTCAATTATATCCTCTGTTGCACTACGTGGCTAATATTTTCAGGGGTGATTCCAGGATGATTTTGGAGAGAAAAATTGTTCACTTCACTCCACTGATCACTTCATCTACACGATGCGGTGAAAGTTTCATTCGAATGTTGGCTTCCAACGATTGGGCCAGCATCGACAAAAGCTCGAACGTGTCCAAATACGCTTGGGTAGCTTGTCATTGGACACTAGTAGTTGAGTATCGGTCACATTAAGCGTCAAACGTTGGAGAGTGTTCATAGAATTGTGTAGGCTCTAGATAGCTTCGTTCGGGCATAATTCGATCTCATGCTTTAACCATGTTAAGGGCGACCGACGAATCGTTTTATACAGCGACTGTTAAAAACGAATAGAATACATGCCGACCGAATCAATCTATTTTCTATTTCGTAGCCGTTGGCTGTGAAATTTGAATTGGTGATATGGCATGGGATTGAGTCGCTATTTCCATGTGTCCTTGAATGTGCGTGAAGCATAATCGGCTGTCAGGGTTATATGCTTTGTCGGCGTCGCTTTTAGTGTGTGTACACAACGAATTTATTTCGTCGGTACTTTCGCCATTTCCGGCGAAAATCGTTTCGCCATCGCCCTTAGCGTGTTGACAGCATCATAGAGGCGTCTTCCTACGAGTATTACCCGATGTGATCTGCCAACCCGATCGAAATTGCTCCTTTTGGGAGGCGTAGCCTAAATACATTGTGATTCCCAGGAGGGGACCTAGGATAGATCTTTACGGAACTCCATATGTTGGCGTAAAATGAAGTGATGTACCTTCCGACTCACAATGAAGTGATCTACCTTCTAAGTCAGTTTGCCAGACGACCCACCCGGGCCCAACACGATCCGCCGGCACTGCGCAGGAATGTGGGGTTTTCAATTTTTGGGTTTCACTCTATTTTCGGGGATTCCTCTCGCCTGGGTGCCTCGCTGCAAATCGTTCCAGTTGAAAACGAAATGTTGAGCGATGTTTTAATTTTGTTCATATCGTTAAGCTCTCTCTTCATCAAAGTCACTAAAATGCGGTTAAGTGGGTTCAAGACGTGACACGGTTAACTATTCAAAATCTAAATATATCTACTTTTGAACTCAAGTTTTACTTACCATGAACAACTATCAAATCTATGACTAACCTGATGGATTCCCATAATATCTTTACATATATGTAGTTCGCCATAAGTTCTGCCATTAGACATGGCTAAGTTAAAGGGTCTATATTGTCTACGACATATGGAAATGGCTATGTACATGACTTGCGTAGACGTAATGTTAACCACAAACTCCATTCCACAGCTTATTTCTAGCATAACGATTCCCATCTGTCATCACTCATTCTATCTCTTATGTTATCATCATTGCTAATACATACTAAAACCATTTGTCCCGTCGAGTTATGAGAGGGTTCGCTGATTTTCAACATGCATAAATTGAATTGAAATTGGGTCCTCAATAAAAAATCTCTTAGATACCCCTCCGACAATTTTATTGCAAGCATTATTTTCCTTTCTTGAAGTTCTTGTGTTATTTTCACGAAAGAATTCGCTCGCATTTAAAGCAGAAACAGAAAAAATATTGATTTTGAATTTGAGAGTTTAATGCTAAAAGTTAGAAGAGAAATGTCCATCCTTTTCTTAAAAGAAAAACGTACATTATGCGGGAAAAGTGGGTCAATGTGGGTGGGTAGTATTCGGTTATATTACAACTTTTTCCTGTTTTTACTCAGCTCCGAGAAATAATCGTGAATTGTTAGAACCTCCGGTAGAAGTTTTATAGCAGTTTGTTGTCACCACACCATAATACGAATGGGTTTTTATTGAATTGAAATTTATTTGCACCAAACGGGAATGCGAAAGTGATTAGTGTGTTTTAATTGTTCTTTGCAGACGTAATAAGATTTTAAAGTGCGACAGTAAAATATTTACGGAGTGCCTGTAGTGAATGCGGTTTTAATCATCCTTTGGCTCTAAATAGAGCTCTCATTTCACCAAACATTGTCTTATGTTCTATTGAATTAGGCGACATATGTACATATGTATTTGGTTTTCTGGGTTATACGGTTCTTAAGTTTTATCTACATTATTATACATTTTTTATAGAGTGAAATTTCAATTAATACATATGTATATCTCATGTGAGTAGGGGATTTTTAGCGCATATAAAAGTTGTGCATTAAAGTTTCAACTCGAAATTTTGACTCACTTCCATATAACCAATTAATTTCAAATTATACCCAGCAAACCAATCTTTAAGATAACTTAACGAATTCGTTACGGAAATTCGTATATTTTTCCCGAATTCGCAATAGATTTCTGAACAAATTCGGAAAGAAAAATATATGAAGAGGTTGACACGACATCGTTAAAGAAATTCTTTTCGAAATCGTTACGAAACTTAGTAATGATTTAGCAAAGCTTTTTACCCCTAATAAAAGCTTCACGCCATTTACTTTACTAAATTTCGTAACGATTTCGAAAAGAATTCTTTAACGATGTCGTGTCATGTCAACTCCTTCATATATTTTTCTTTCCGAATTTGTTCAGAATTCTATTGCGAATTCGGGAAAAATATACGAATTTCCGTAACTCTTAAATGGAATTGAAACAATTATTATTACCTTGCTATTTAAAAAACACACTTTTAAAAAATACTCACAAAAATACAACAAACTTCAATTTCACAATAATGCACTTGCGCACTTCACTTTGACACACGATGTAAGTTAAGACAAGTGTCCCGAATTCTGGCCTACTTCGTTAAGAAAATTTGTTACCGGCTTCGTCGTGACATTGTTGCGAAATTGTTTTCCGAATTCTTTCCGATTTAGTTTCGACTAATCGCCACATAAAAAGCTTTAGTTTTTGTTGTTGTATTGCTTTCGAAAATCTTTCGACTTGTAGGAATTCGGAAAGTTTGGTTTGCTGGGTACTCACATGTTTAGTTTGGGTGACAATGCAATCTGACCATTTTGTAAAAAAAATCAAGATGGCAGTTCCAAGATGACGGCCGAATTTTTCAATTGTGCTCCCCGACTCCCAAAATGGTTATCGAGAAAAAGGTATGACAAGTAGAATACAATGTGGCGTCATTCAAAATTCAAAATTTCGGCCAAAACAAAATGGCGGCTTCCCAGTAAAAATAAGAAACGGGCTCATAGCAGTCGAACAGCGGCCGCTTGGCTTTTTACGGGGGATATGACGGCCGTAGAATTTTTAACCATTTTTAGTGGGACCTTTCGACCAAAAGATTTAAATGGCCAATAACCAAGCTGTACAATCGGGCATTCCACGGGCAAATTTGGGCCAAAAAAGAATCTGCCCCAAATGTGTTGTTGAATTTGTTTTAAGGGAACTTGAACATTGTCGTTATGTACTTTCAAAACGTAACAAATCGTGGGGCGCTAGCGAAAAGGTCTGGTGTTAATAAAATAAGGTATCTATAGGTAAAGAGTCCCACGCTTTTCATTGGTTTTTTTTTATTTGCTAGTTTTTGTCATTTTGGCATTACAATAGCTTCTTCTTTGATCCGTTAGCTGGCGGTCCCATCGGGACTTCCAATAGCACTTCGCCTCATTTGAAGTATAACATTGTATTGGCTCAAAAGACAAAAGAGGCACCTCTTACAAACTCATTATAAAATTGTGTCCTCCCAACACTATAGTGGAATGGCATTGGGCTTTTGGCATTTCTGGCTTCTGGCGAAAAAGCAACAACAAAATCAAGCACGAACTGCAAACTGGGCTTTAGCTGGGAAAGGCACTTATGTGGATTGAACTGAATATTATTGAACTGAGGTTGGTGAAGCCGGGTCATTATTAAACTTTTTGCACATGGCATTTTCAGTCATGTACTACGATTACATGCCGGACTGAGGACTTGACTTGAACTTGAACTGACAGTTAAATGTTCTTGATTTGAAGTCGATCTGAGGTTACATGATTTTCAAGTCTACTTGAAGCCGACTTCAAGTATGCATGTAATCATAGTAATGGTAACTAGACATAATTGATGCAATCTGCCGGGGTAACAGATACCACAGATTGTTCAGTATTTACAAATTACATGCACAAATTCAGTTTTTGAGAAAACTTTTTCTTTCAATTGGGTATAGGAAAGTAGAAAAGAGGAAGAAAAATTGAGGTATATCCTGATTCAGCAATTTTATCTCGCATTTGCGTTTAGTAAATTCTTGCGTTGTCAAAACCAACCGTACTCTCGTGATGTTGAATTCAGAAATTTTAAGACATTGAATTTGAAAAAATTGAATACAATTTAAAAATTTGTACTTGAAACTTTGGGTTGAAAAAAAAAAAAAATTAATTTGGTGTTGAAAAAATCGAAAAACTGCCATGTCCTCAGACTGGTGAAGAAGATCTTTACAGTTTTTCTCGTCGGCCAAGAATGGGCCATGTCATGGGCCGTCTCAGCTACTTCTCCGGCAACATATCACATCTTCAGATGTTGGCTGACGACATTCAATCTATCAACGTGCGATTCGACTCATTGTCCGACACCCTAGATATTGCTGCGACTACCTCCGTCTCCTTATTGGGCAAATTCCAGGAAATCCCTTCACGGGTTGCAACAGCCACAGACTCGATTGACGGCATGCAGTCGTTAATCTTTAATCCTGTCGCCACTTCTTCCTACACTACACTTCCAACTCCTCGCCCTCTCTTCATCCTGTATCGGATGACATAAAAAGGAGTACGAAGCGTGTTCGCGCTGATATTGAATAGCTGTCTTCAGCAGTGGTTCAAAATCATAACAGTTCTCTGGGTTTAAAATTCGAAGGCGTCTTCGATAGGAATAAATCCCCCTCTGTTGGCACCCTGCAGGTAGAGAGCAACCTGTTTTCCTTAGAATAAAATTTTGGCGCCAGGGGACTCACTAAATTTGCCTAGAAAGGGCTGCGAACAGAGAAATTTCGTTTTTGTTAAAATGGTTGCAGTTGAGTATTATGATCCTTATTAGCAGTTTCTTATTCCCTAATAACAAGTTTTTATAGCTGGAATTATTAGCTACACAGCAATATTTTGGAAGAAGCTAGACCAATGATTTAATCTAATCTTCTCTTTTAGTATAACTGCCAGTGGCGACCGTTTGGTGAAATGTAAACACAAAAGTGAGATTCTTTTAACAGTGCAAATTTATTATGATTGGTATCTAATGAACCTATGCATGGGCAATTGCACTATATCTCGTAATGGAAACACTTATTCAATCTTTCACTTATAATGAGCACTTAAAAAAAAGGCCTTTTTATGTGAAAGTTTAAGCTCAGGTGTCACCTTCAGCGTCGGGGCTTGGATTTTATGCGCCCGGTGCCGTATGCACTGAAGGACATTGGAAAAATAGCGTTCCAGTCGAATTGCGCCCGGAGCAAGTGCACCATTTGCCAATATGAAAGTGCCTCCCCTGTTTTAGTGCAATGGCCTTCTTATCGCATTGAAGAAAGCGGACAATATTTTGCCAAGCCGCGATTTCTTAAATGGGAAAAATGTTTCTATAGCAGGTTTCAATCCCTCTTTTGTCACGATCCTATCAACTCAATCTCGGTTCAACCTCGTTTTCATTTGATTTCGAATAGTTGCTATACTATCATGATTTTGCTAGTTTTGTTGAGACTTTCCGATTTATTTTGTATTCTGCAGAATTTCGCCGTCCACGACTTGGTCTTTTGCTTAGTCGTTTAGTTTTTGTTTTTAAATTCTGGCCTTGTAGTTCTCCCAGACAGATGAGTTGTCGCCCTTCATTACCTAATTTAAAGTCCTTCTATCCCTCTTCCGTACTACCATAGTGTATGATCATGGTTCTCTACTGGTATACGAAGCAGGGCTGGCTGGGTTTTTTTTGCGACCGGTGCAGTATGCCATATTGCGCATTAATTTTTTGATTACAGTGAAGGACAAAAGACAAAAGCACAAACACTTAAATATTCATTTTATTAGATATCCACCCTAAATTCTTCGATAAAATTATATCGTGTAGCTTATTCCGCTCTGATTCATCTGGACATACGTACAGAATATTTTATCGAGATGAATTCTAAATGAATAGATGAAAATGAGTTTCAATTTTTTTTTTAAATTTATTTTCTGAAATTGCGCCCCTGTCCAATTGCGCCCGATGCAAGTGCACCATTTGCACCTATAGAAGCGCCGCCCCTGGTCACCTTTTATACTACCAGTCCGTTGTGTCGTTCACTTCATGGTGCAATGTAAGCTTAGCTCGAATGATAGAAAAGGATAGCATAGGTTAAAGGAAGTTTGAGGATGAAAGAGAATGAACCTCGTGTTTGAATTCTTTTGAATGTTTTTTGATTTCATATGTTCAATGTTAGAATAATCGTGTGCAGCCAACATTGCACAGGTGACTTCAAAGCCCTTAGCGCAACAGGTACCAAGCAACGAAGTGGCGAAATGTACCATCATGTGGGAAGGACGTTGGAATTCACACACTGGAATAAAAGCTTTTAAAACACAGCGAATTGGAAAGTTTCACAATTTGTTGTTATTTTCGTTCCAAAGAAAGCTTACAACTCTTACAACACCCAAAATGAATAAATGGCTTTAGTCATTCAATAGTTCAGCTTACCTTGAAGCAATATTCGTTCGCCCACCACTCTTCGACTTTGCTGAAAAAAATTTCGTCAGTTTACCTTTTGTTGAAAACAAAGATTTAAAATGGGGGAAAAAATAAAAACAGTTTTTTTGGGTTTTCCTGAACCCTTTCACGCTATCAAATAAAATGCTTTATTACTGTTTTAGAAGGACGTCAGGGTCCTTCTAGCAGTATCCGTTTAAGGACAATTCAGCCAGTTGGTAAAGCATAGAAAATTGGTAATCATGTGAAATTAAAGCGAACGGAGGTTAAGAAGCTTCGGGCGTTTCTTCGGTTTTATGGTTACACATTCACGTAATATAATAGCCTTTCCCCGGTAGCAGGGGTTATGAGTCGCTGAGCATAACCATCTTTTCTGAATAGTATCCGGAGCTCCACATTTGCGCCCTGAATTAACCATTAAGGGTGAGAATGGTGGGTATATGATGAAAGGTTTTTGGCTTTTCGCCCTTTACATACAAAAAAGGAATGAAGTAAACTTTTTTCTTTGTTTTGTTATCAGATGAAAGATTCACTCTCATGAAATTTTATACAGAAACGCGATATATATCCACGGAATTTGTCTGTCTGTGTTTCATAGCTGAGGGCAAACTGTTGTTAACCGGATGAATGCTGATATAATGATGATGTTCTGGGGTCTAGTTATTCTCTGAGACAAGGGCTCCTGATGGAAAGGAAATATGTAGTGCCTGAAGTTGATATATATGATAATTTACTCAACACTTGAGGGAACTGATTTTGTGAAAGGATATAATATCACCTACGAACAATAGATACACGTAGAAGCTTTCAGAGAATCAGTTTGTAATTATTAAGCTCGAGCTGAGAGGATAATGTATTATATTACATGCTGTGCCAGGATGATAAAATATTCTAGGGTTTCCGAATTTTCCTTGAAAAAGTTATTTAATAACATAAAACAAAAAAAATCTATTTCATATTCAAACAAAATTGATTGCAACTTCTAATGTTTGTTTCAATAATATTTACCTTTTTCTGATAACAATATGAGGAAAATTTATTATTTAAGGCATTGTACGCGGAACTGGTGAAAAGTCTGCGAAAAAATAAGTTGGACTATACAGGAAAAATGGAATGTTTTTTCCCAAAACAGTTGCTTTGTTTTGGATACAAACTTGGTCTTGAGAGTTTTTATTTTTTTGCTAACTTTTCTGTAAAGTTTACTTTATCAAAATTTGAAAAATATAAATCGATGGAGGAAACAATATGGCCCGCCCCACTTCTATTGAAAAGAAATTTAAAATTTAAGTAAGATTAATTATTTAATACAGAAAAATATCTAAAGGGTAAATTCTCTCTATCAATATAATAAAGGAAAGCGTGGTGGTTTAACTTTCAAGTACAGTTCGATTTATTTCAAAATACTACACAAATTACCAATTCAACCAAAATTTATACCAAAACCTCTTAACTTTTGCCGCTTTAAAAATGCGGTTTCTTGCCTAGTTTCTTCGGTTTCCCGATTCTGGTCAATTCGGCAGGTCGATCACCCTCCTCCTTTCACACCCTAGACTTGATACTTATGATATGTTATATGACTTTATGATATCCTATTTTATTTTATTAACATTGGAACTTTTCGTTAGCGCTCCACGCTTTTTTACATTTCGAAAGGTAGTTTGTTCCCATATACTGTCTGGAGGAATGAAAACTTTACATTCAAAATTATTTTTTTACTTTTTAGCTTTAATAAAAGCGTACCTTTTTGGGGTTTTTATACCATATTTATATTTGCTATTTTTAGTCTGTTGTATGTCTTCCGCCATTTTGGGTTGACCGCTATATTTTATTTCAAATGACGTCATACACCTTACTTCCTTACTTACTGTAATAAACTTTCATTCGATATCTATACCGAGAGCGAAGTAAAGAAAAAATGTTCGTGAAATGTTCGCATCGTTCTTCCTCAAATCCTTCTCGTCCCCTGTCTTTCAACCAGACGTAAACAATTTTCGGCATATCAATGCATCTCAAGTGGGTCATAACTTATCTCTCTCTATTACCAGAGAGGCTATCTTAAAACATATTAACGAGCTCCAACAGGATTTTTCGTCCTGTCGCAGGGGCCCTTTTGTGCCCCCTGATGTACTTATTCCAAAAATCCATTAATACAATGTGCTTCCCAACTTTATGGAAGAATTCTTTTATTATCCCTGTTCATAAAAGGGGACCCAAGAACGAGATATCGAATTATCGACCAATTGCAAAGTTATCGTGTATACCAAAACTCCTTTAATCTATTATTTATTCTGATATTGGTCCTATCTGTAAGAGACTTATCTCAGCAAATCAACACGGTTTTCTTGCAACTCGTTCCACTACCACTAATCTACTTGAGTTCTCTTCTCACACTGTTCGGGGCTTCGTCACTGGTTGCCAAACCGATTGCGTTTATCCTGACTTCAGTAAAGCCTTTGACAAGCTCTCTCACTCGTTATAGCTCTCAAGCTAAAAAATTAGGCTTTCCGCATGCCCTTGTGGTATGGTTCCAATCATACTTAGCCGACAGAACCTATCAAGTTCTATTTTGTGGAATCAAATCCAGAAACATTGAAGCGTCCTCTGGCGTCCCGCAAGGTAGTCATCTAGGTGCTCTACTTTTTATCTTATCAATCGATGACATTTTCACCTTACTAAAGCACTGTAATATCCTTATTTACACTGATGACATCAAACTGTACAGGCTCATTAAGAGTACCGAAGATTGCACACTTTTGAAAGTTGGCCTTAACACCTTCTATTCTTGGTGTTCTAATAACAACCTGGTTCTTAATATTAACTCATTTTAAATCTCTCGCGTCAATTCTGTAACTGATCTTCGGGTTAGGTTTGATTGTAAGCTGGATTTTTCCACTCACATCAATTATATCTCTGGCAGTTTACTCCTGGGATTTATAAAAAGATGTTCTAAGGAGTTCAACAATTCCCTCATCACTAAACACTTGTACATGTATTTAGTGAGGCCTTATTCGAATACGCCTCCCAGGTGTGGTCTCCGCACTACTCCTCCCAAATTGGAAGAGTCGAATCGGTTCAAAGGAAGTTTGTCCGATTTCACTCAGTCACCTCCCTTGGGATGACCCTCTTATTCTTCCGTCATACGAGAACAGGCTTAAATTAATTAACTTAAGCTCTCTCCATAAGTGTCGCGAGCTTGCTGACGTTATCTTCGTTCATCGGCTACTAAATTGTAAGGTCGACTCAGGTTTCTTGCGTAGCCGTGCGTCGTTTAGAGCGAATGATTATAACCTGAGGGGTCAACCTCTGTTACACATTAATTCCTCTAATACGGCATGTACGAACCTGTTAATCGCATGCTTATTAATGTCAATAAAAATATCAGTGTTTTTGGAATTTCAGCAAGTGAAGTTGCTCTTAAAAAAATATTTGTTTGATGTGGTGTGAGTCCTTTTTTTCTTTTGCATGTTTCTCTATTATTTGTTTCTGTATCTATTGCTTATATGTTTGCATGCTCCCAGCTGAGCCACAGAGGAGTGGAAAAATTTCTCAGCCCAGTTGAGAAGCGCCTCTTCTGTATTAGAAAGGGAAACTCTATTGCTATTATTATTACTCATAACTATTAATCGAGTACTCTCCACCGATTCCGTATCCCTAGATGTAGTGTGTCTCTTGAAAGTGGTCACAATATCTTGCATTCGATTCAATAATCCGGCCATTCAAATGTCAAATCTAGTGATCCGTTTCAAAGGATACACGCTATACACCTTTTTTAAACATTCGGATCTATTCCTTGATAATTTCATCAGCATTGTTACAAACGTTATTAAATTCCGAGGCCAAAAATTTATGTCTGATTTTACCTGCGCTGAAGCTGTGGTAGTAAGCATGCTGATTTTCGCTAAACGAAAGCTATGCTGTGATACATTTTTTGTGTTTCTTCCATTAGTAATCAAAATATGGCTGCATCGTTGTTTGACTGGAAACGGATTGCAAATTATACTGAATTCATTGATATCACATCCATAGTCGATACATTCGACCGGTATCAAGTAGTTACGAAATGGGAATTCAGTGAACGAGTTTCTGTTGATTTTTTTTAACTATTGTGGAACAACTATTTCTTTCAAAGTTGACTTTAAAATTGCATTCTGCTAGAAACTCCGCTGACAATTTTTATCCTCGGAAATTCCCCTGGCGAACTCATATTCCCCTAAATTGATGGGAAATTTTTCTGATCAGGCAGCACTGGCTCTGCGGCCCAAGAAGAAAGTGATTCGGCGTTAGTGCTTGCATATTCCGCGGGTCATTAGTGATGTAGGTGAGTGAACGTGAGTTGATCACCCCTTCAATCTCTACTAGCAGTCTGAGCAGCCATTTCAACCTAACCTTACCTAGGTTCAATTGTTTTTGGAAAAGAAAATGCGGTTTCAACTAGACAGCAGGCCCCGGGAGAAACAAATACCGTGCTTCCCCATATAAGTTCACAAGACAATGTATTATTTCATAATCAAATTAGCCCACCCAGTTATCTCGATCATGACATCCTCTATCTCTGCTTAAATTTCAAAGTTGAAAAAGCACAGCAAAAAGTTTTCACATATCGTGATTACAAATCCATTGATATACCAGCCCTATTACAAGGATGTGCCTCTCTTCCATGGAATGGTATATATAGTATCATTGACATTGACGAAAAAGTAGAATATTTCAATTCACTATGTAACTTTCTGCATGAATCTTTTGCTCCGGCAAAACTAAACGTATGCTTTCTACTATCTTCCCCTGGTTTTCCTCTCAAATTAACCGATTGATTTCTAAAAGGGAATTTTTATTCAGAAGATATAAGAAAAATAAACCTGTTGTGAATTTAGAAAGGTATAAATATGTTCGGAACTTAGTAACCTCTGCCATCCGTACGGGAAAACTACGATTCTTTTCGTCAAAGCTTAGTCCTAATTTGCCTGCAAAGAAATTTTGGGCCAACATAAAGCAACTTGGAATCCATGGAAATTACTCTGTAGCCCAGGCCAATCTTAGCGTGAATGAGTTCAATAAATATTTCACAGCTGCAACGAGCAAAGTTGGTGATACTAATTGCTCTACGTCTACTGTTAATAATACTGGTACATTTAGTTTCCGCAACGTTGACTACGAAGAAGACCTTCTATGCTATTAAATCCAACGCCACTGGACAGGACAACCTCCCACCTATATTTCTCAAGCTAATTCTTCCTGTAATTCTCCCATACATATCCCATATTTTCAATAGCTGTCTCATGAAATCACATTTTCCGCTTCAATGGAAAAAGGCAAAAGTAATTGCACTACCTAAATGTAAATCTCCAAGTAGTCTTACAGAATATCTTCCTATAAGTATCTTATGTTTTTTAGGTAAGGTACTAGAAAAAATAATGGCTTGGCAAATTGACAGCCACTGTGAGACGGGGTACCCTATTGAGTCGGGCACAGTCTGGCTTTCGCAAAGGCGAAAGCTGTGAAACTGCACTTCTGGAGGTTACTACTGACCTTCGAATGGCTCTTGGATCCGGTAATGTTGCTTTCCTCGTTCTTCTTGACTTCAGTAAGGCTTTCGATAGTGTTGACCACATGCGCCTATTTACCAAATTTGCAGCCCACATGAGGTTTACATCCTCTGCTACCTCTTTAATCCGAAGTTACTTGCAGAATCGTTCCCAAAAAGTATGGTTACATAACTCGATTTCGGATCCCTTACCGATAACCTGCGGCGTTCCACAGGGCTCCATACTAGGACCATTACTCTTCGCTATGTACATAAATGATCTTAGCAGTGTCGTGACAAGCTGAAAACTCCACATATATGCAGATGATGTTCAGATCTACTTAAGCAGCCCCCTTGGACTGGCTGAGAACTGTATTGCGAACATAAATGCAGATCTCAAGCGTATTTATCAATGGTCTGTGTCCAACCGTCTACAACTTAATGCTTCTAAATCCTGTTGCATTCCCATGTATAGGAGTAAATTAGATAGTTAGCCCGTTTTCCTCCTATCGTTCTTATGAACATACGGCTACCTTATCAAACGCGTGTCATTAATCTAGGCGTTTGTCTGAATTCTCAACTTACCTGCTGCGATCATATTTCTCATACATTATCTAAAATTTATGGTAATTTACGGCGTCTCTGGCTATACGCCTCCATCCTACCCTTGGGCTCGCGCTCAAAGATAATTAAATCTCTAGTGTTACCATACTTTAATTATGCTAGTTTGGTCTTTCCTGTCCTTGATGCTGCATGCCGTGGTAAGCTTAATGTGGCCTTCAACGACTGCGTAAGGTTTGTCTACAGTCTTCGCCGATGTGATCACATCAACCCATATCGTTGTTCCCTTCTGGGATGCACAATTGATGATTTTCTACTCCTCAAGGCATTGACATTTGTTTATAAGCTTGTACATTGCGACAGTCTATCTTACCTACATGAATATTTCCGAATTGGGCGTACGTCTAGAAGAATGTTATTTATACTGGCAAGTGTCTCTTTCTTGGTTGGGCAAAGATATTTTTTTTTGTTCATTCGCTTCAAGTTTGAAATAGTCTGCCTAACTACGTACAAAATGCGGGGTAGTTAAATGTATTCAGGAAACGCGTCTTCGTCTTTTGAATAACCAGTAATATCTCTTCAACTACATTCTTTTTAATTTTTAATTTTTACTTGTTTACTTTTGTTTCTTTTCTCACTTTTTATTAGTTCACTCACTCGTTCCGCTTTTTATTAATTATTGTTTTGTAATTATAATGTACATGCGTTTTTCAGCGTCAAAGCTTATGTAATCTTGATGTACAATTCATGAATAAACGAAATAAAATGACAAATAAATGACAAGAATTCCAAGAATATTCACATAATAATATTCATACCAAATTCACAGGTATTACGACCTGGTCAAACTATTCAGGTCGATAAGCCTCTTGTTTAAAATGATCAATGGGTAGTCTGAAGAGGTAATCAGTAAACCTCCCAAGTTTCTTCAGAATATTAAAATATAAAAATAAATTAAACTTAAATTTTGAGATTATACAAAGCAAATGTGTTTATCTTCCATCATACTCGACTCTATCTTCCTGTTCAAACCTACTTTCCTTTATGCTAATTTTTTTTCTTATATAAAGTAAGTCGCGAATATGACGAGCAAAAAACAAAATTTAAAGTTCATTGTGTATTCTTTTTCCTGACTGTTATCTCTTGTCGTTTCATTTTGCTGACAGGGCTTGTCATGACAGTTTTCGGTATGACAGTGAAAAGTAGACTCACCTAAAAAGTACTCCAGACAACAATGTGATTTCCGAGTCAATTTAGGTCAAAAGAAAGGTGTTTGTAAGATGAAGACGTGCTGAGTCAAAATATAATATTCAGTGTCTGCTGGGTTTATTAATATCCATGGAGTTATAGTAGTAAATAACACAAGAAAGATGTTTACTTGTATATATGTATGGTAAATCCTTGCTTTAAGAATTCACAAATGCACCAAGAGAACATAAAAGGATTTGAGTGCAATCATATTTAAGAAATATTTTCTTATATTCTGAATAAGGAAACCAAAGGGGATGGGCAACATCTTAGCGACCAGGGAAATAATATTTGTCGGCCCTGTTTTTATTTTCCGGTTATGGCTAAAATATACATTTACAGGGTGTTAGGCATTTTTCCTTTAAACTTAATAGTCCAGTGGATAGCGGTAAAAATAGTGTATTACTTTCGAATTCTTTCGGACAACACCGATTTTTGTGTTTGATAATTAAGCTTATCTTACCCTTCTTTTCAAAAGTTATATGTTCTTGATATGTGCTTTTTGTTTTTAGGGGGTGAAAACTACCCCTTTTTGCAAAAAATTTAGGTTAGGTTAGGTTAGATATGGCTGAGCTATTGGTTTAAGCTCATACACTTAGGCTAGAAGGATAGGCCCATTGTGATGCCATAGTGATCCCACTTTAAACCTGTGGTTAAGGTGTCGTTTCTTCGCTAAAACTATCACGAGGAAGTAATGAATCTTCTAAGTTGCGGGATTTCCGCAAGGATTCTTAGAAAGGGCTCGCCAAATGCGGTTAACCTTATTCTGCTTAGGGCCGGGCCGGGCAGTGACAGAGGAGATGTAGAACACTTTCAGCCTCGTCCAGATTCTTACAGCTTCTGCAGAATTCGTAGGTCTCAAGACCTAAGCGGGCGCATGCGCCCCTATCAGACAGTGTCCGGTCAGCACTCCCACTATAACTGAGAGGTCTTGTCCCCCGAGCCAGGTGGTCCGCCTGAGATTATAAGAGGGCCAGGTTAATTTGGCCAAAGTGCATTTATTAAGATCCAATGATTTTTCGCTTGTTGCATTGTGTGCTGCTTGCATTGGAGTTTAAAGGTGGCTCAATGCATACCAACTCTTTCCTTTTCTGGAAGGAAAGTAGCGGTCATGCCTTTCCTAGCCAGTTCGACAGCTTTACAATTTCGCTCTATATTTTGGTGACCAGGCACCCATACGAGGAGGGTCCTGAGCTGTTGAGCCATCTCGTTAAGAGATCTGCGACATTCAGAGGTAGTTATAGAGTTGTTTGTGCAAGAGTGCAGGGCTTTCAGAGCCGTCTGACTATCTGAGAAGATGTAGACAGTCCGGTTCCTATCGCCTTGCTGGTTGATATGCAGAACAGCCTCTTGTATGGCTAGAATCTTCGCTTGGTATACACTGCAGTGATCTGGTAGTCGGACCCGACCCTCGAGCTTAGAGCCATCAGTAAAGAAGTCTATGGCGCCCTGAAAACTGTGTGGTTAATTTATCCATTCACGATGTGCAGGGATGTGAACTCCGTAGTTCCTCGTGAAGGTAATTTCGGGAATGCAGAAGTCGGTTTTTGTGGGAATAGTAACAGAGTTCAGCATCTTGTCGTGTCCTCCCCTGATTCCGGTCCAAAAACTGGATTCTTTCATTCTAAGGGCTGCGATGGTTGCGCTTTCGCTTGCCACAAGGTTTAAAGCAGGGAGGTATAACATAACATTTAGGGCATCTGTAGCTGTGGAGCAAAGTGCTCCTGTTATGCATAACTCCGCACATCTTTGTACTTTCTGTAATTTGTTTAGGACGGTGGATTTACTCAGGGTTGGCCACCGTACTAAAACTCCGTTAAAGAAAATTGGTCGGACGAACGTTGTGTAGATCCATCGCACTATGTTAGGGGAGAAGCTCCATTTCTTGCCAATGGATTTTTGAAGTAAAACTTCTTTAGGGACGTTTGCTTAAAAAAATTTACATGAGAGTGAATCAATTTCATTCGTGTAACGCTCTCACACATGAAAAATCGTCAGAACTTTCGTAAAACGATGGGAAAAGGGGCGGACGGGGTACAAAAGACGATTACACTCGGGGCTGTGTGTGCAACAGTTAAAATACACTCTGCCTTACTGCATAGATTTTCTGGCATGTTGTCGCCCGGACTTTGCTTTATCTCATTATAGGAATACAAATTCACCATTCTGTAGAGGTGTATTATTTCAGATTTTTCTTGTGGTTTGGTCACTGGCCGGGCTTATGCCGCGGACACTTTGGAGTTGACTGACATGTTGGAAGCGGCATATACGAGAAGAATTTTCGGCGGTGGTTTGGGTGCATAGAATACCAAAAGGGAGTGGTGAATTAAATGTGTGAGGTGCTGTTGTTTAAAATTGGCACCCACTTCCCCTTTGGTGAGATGTGCTGGACCTTTCCCCTTTTCAAATTACAATTTTTTTAACTTGCACAAATCGACGAATCGCACGGTATACATACAATAAGGTAATGTAATCCGAATGTAAACATTGAGCTGTCATTTCGATCGTGACGTCAGTAAAATCGTTCGGGGCTAAACAAATTTAAAAATAATTTTTGCGAATTTTATTAAGGTGAAAAGTTGTGATTACTAAATAAAGGAAGTATTAAGATAAGAAAAAAATGGTTAAATGTGATGTTATAAGTTGTGAGAATTATAAAAACAAACGATATTGTGTTGTGAACATGAAATATTTAACATTTTCGAAGGTTCAAAATTTATGTGATTTGCGGATCCGAGATTGTGGAAATAAAAGTGATTTAAATATTCAAACCGCAAAAATACGCTTTGCCCTCTTTTTAGAGCAGGGCTATAGATTAGAAGACTTTCATTTTAAGACCCCAATTGTGAAGAAAACCCTTAAGAAAGGATTACGAAAATCAGGGTCCCACAGTCTTAAAATATGGATATCACCTTTAAATATGCTTAAAAATTCCCCTTAAGTGTTTTCGCGATAATTTTAATTATAATCAAAAACAATCTAATAAAATACATTTTTTGCAATATTTATATTCAAAGTGGTTGATTTATAACAAAGCATATTTTATGATAAGGGATAATAGTAAAGGGCTGAAACTATCCCTACTATCTCAGTCGATGACATCGAATATAAAGGTTTGTAAAAAATGTTTTTTCAACTTTGTGCTTCGAATTCGGTTTAATCAGACAAAATAAATTATTTTCAACTACGCATAGAAAGAAGAATTTGAAAAAAGGTTGATTGCATATCTTTTTGCTCCCTTTAAAATTAATTGGCTCCCTAAAAGATTGTATGGGACGAAGTAATCAGGTAATTGGCTAGGTGGCCATAAAGGGTGCCAATACCATACTCAAGTAGACTGACTCCCGTTCGCGAAGGTAAAGCGGCTCGCGTAGGTAAAGCTTCATTGTATGTGGTTGGCGGACTGCTTGGTAAAACAACACCTGGGTTTGGAATAGTCTATGCTGATGCGGATGCAATTATTAATGATCATGAATGTAGCGGGAGCGGAGCATGCATACAGCTACTTGGAGGACGGGGTCATTGCACTCAGGTGCGTGAACCAAAAATCCAAGGCCTGGCTGTACGAAGCTGTCGGAAAGATGACTGACCTATGGGAAGGAGTCAATCTGAGAGTGGAGCGCCTTCACATCCTTAAGGATGTGAGGAGGATGATCATCCGAGTTCCCGGTTCGCCGGAGAGCAAGGAAACCATCCTAGCCAGATTACGTCGTCAAAATGCCTGTGTGACGGACACTTCTAAGTGGAGGGTCAGTCGCATAGGCAGATATGGTGACGCGAAAAACGGCGGTACCATTCTCACCGTATGGTGTCCGAAGAAGGAGGCGGAGGCGGTCAGGCGTGCAGGGGGGAAACTCAACTGCGGGCTGGACCTTGCCTACGTGCGATTCCAGAAGGACAAGCCGGAGGAAATGGTAGAGCCGGCCGGAAAGGCAGCTGAACAAGGGGACCAGTGAAATGGAATCCTCGTCAGCTGGGCGGGAGGTGGGCCAGTTCCGGCAATTAAAGGTTTGCCAGTTGAATCTACACCATAGCAGAGCAGCATCAGCAATGATGACGCGAGGCTTCGGTGAGATGAAGCTGGATATTGCTCTCATACAGGAACCCTGGATCTACAAGGGTAGGATTAGGGGACTATCTGGGAGCTTTGACACTCTGTACGTTCCCAATGCGAATGAAAGAGTGAGGACGTGTGTGCTGGTGAAACACGGAGTGCAGGCGGTTTTACTGCCGCACTTGTGCACACCAGATCTCACAGCAGTACGCGTAGGTACTGGAAGTGGGGCTTTCATTCTAGCCTCAGCCTACCTTCCGTACGATTCGCCAGATCCTCCGCCCACCAGGGAGTTGGAAATTCTGGTTATTACCTGTGGCGAAAAAGGCACAGGGTTAATAGTTGGTTGCGACGCAAATGCACACAACACGGTGTGGGGAAGCACCAACGACAACCATAGAGGAGAGGCTTTGCTCGAATTTGTGGAATGCAACAATCTAGTTATTGCAAATAGAGGGGTAGAACCAACCTTCGTCGATGCTAGACGAAGGGAAGTCATAGATATAACTCTATGCAGCAACCGGATGTTGACAAGATTGACCAACTGGGAGGTGATGGATCGGACGACTATGTCAGATCACAGAGCCATTTCATTTGAGATAGAGTACGGAACCCCGGGCAGGGGAGACGGAATTAGAACAACGAGAATTCCCCGCAACACGGACACGTCTAGATATACTGAAATGTTGCGCAGGAATCTCGGGGAGCGCGTGCCAAGGGCACCGAAAACCACAAGAGAAGCAGAGTCTCAGTTGCATGTCCTGCAGACAGCGATAGAGAACGCTTTTCGAGTGGCGTGTCCTCTTACGTCAGTGGATGACCATGATCCCACACCCTGGTGGTGTAGGGAGCTGGAGAAACTGAAGAAAGAGGTCAGAAGGGCTTTCAACCAAGCGATGAGGTGCAATGACCCGGTTGCCTGGGAGAATTACAAAGCCAAGAAAAGAGAAATGAAACAAACTCTGCGACGACGGAAAAGGGAGTCGTGGAGGGACTTCTGCTCGAGCATGGAGAGCATATCTGAGGCCAGCAGACTTCAGAAAATGATCTCCAGGGACCCGGTCTCCAAAGTCGGACTCGTTCGTGACCCGTCGGGGAGGATGACGGAGACGCTGGAGGAAACCAACAAGATCCTGATGGAAGTTCACTTTCCTGGCAGCTATATCTCGGGTAAATCTTGGACTATTCGTAACAGAATGGCTACAAGGATGAACCGAGAGGAGGCTAACGGGGTGGTGACGGAGGAAGGGGTGAGACGTGCAATAGACACATTCTCTCCCTTCAAGACATCGGGGCGTGACGGAATATTCCCTGCGCTGCTTCAATGGGGCAAAGATATCATTGCACCCAGGCTTAGGGGAATATTCGTTACCTGTCTAGCAACAGGATACATTCCGGCGGTGTGGAGGGAAACCAAAGTGGTATTTCTCCCTAAGCCAGGCAAGAAGGACTACACCGAGGCGAAGTCCTCCAGGCCAGTCAGCCTAACATCCTTTCTGTTGAAAACAATGGAAAGAGTGGTGGCAGACCACCTGGAGAGTACTATGCTAAGGAGGCACCCTTTAAGTAGAAGCCAGCACGCTTACCAGGCTGGCAGATCTACAGAAACGGCACTTCACCAACTGGTGCGAGTAGCCGAGGGGGAACTGTATACCGGAGGCATAGCGATGGCCGTTATTATGGACATCGAAGGCGCCTTCGACAAGATACAGTTCAACAAACTCAAAGACGCTCTGGTGAGGCGCGAGGTCAGCCCCATGATTGTAAGGTGGGTGGACAGCATGCTGAAAAACAGAGCGGTAAGGATTCAGACAGGAGACTCGCGGCTTCGAGGGAGGGTCAGCAAGGGATGCCCACAGGGCGGGGTCCTATCGCCCCTCCTGTGGAACATCACTGTGGACACTCTGCTCAGGCGGCTAGAGGTAATGGGCGTGCATACCGTTGGGTATGCAGATGATGTAGCGATTGTGGCACGTGGCAAGTTTATGAGCACTACGGCAGATATCAAGTGGTTGAGCAGTGGTGTACGGAACAGGGCCTCACCATAAATGCCAATAAGACAGACGCGATAATCTTCACTAGGAAGATTAAAGATCTGGATTTTCAGCCCCTCATGCTTTTTGGATCGAGGATCAAGGTGTCTGGGATGGTCAAGTATCTGGGTGTATACTTGGACTCGCGACTAACCTGGAAATACCACGTTGAAGAGAAGATTAAGAAGGCGACAAGGGTGCTTCACCAGTGCAGAAGAGTATGTGGACTAAGGTGGGGTATCTCACCAAGGTTAGCATACTGGACATATACCATGATGGTGAGACCCATCATAACTTATGCCTCGGTGGTCTGGTGGACTAAAGCCACACAGAAAACCGTCAAGAGGCATTTGGACAAGGTGCAAAGAATGGCCTGCGTAGGTGTGAGCGGTGCTTTCCGCACCACACCCGCCGCGGCATTGGAGGCGCTGTTAGGTCTGCTGCCGTTAGATCTCCAGGTGATGAAGACTGCGGCAGCCTCAGCGATTCGGATGAGACGGGATGCCGCATGGCAGGCGTCAGGAACCTTATATGGGCACATGAAGATCCTGGATCGCATTAAAGGGATTAGGGAGCTCATGATGCCCATGGAAGGGATCACAAAAATGAGGGTGACCGAAAGGTATCATAAAACCCTCATAGGGAACGGAACGCTCCCCGAAGGGAGACCGGAAGACATATATATCTTCACGGACGGATCCAAGATTGACGGCAGAGCAGGTGCGGGAGTCTTCTCGGAGGACTTAAATCTGACCTGCTCTCTGGCTTTGGGGAATTACACCTCAGTCTACCAGGCGGAAATGCTTGCTCTGCTGCACGCGCTGGATCACATAAATGAGGGTCAGGTGCAGGGAAGAAGTATCCTTATAGCACTGGACAATCAGGCTGTGATTAAGCGCATGAACCAGACAGAGATTAATGCGTCTCTGGCGTTGGAATGTGTCCAAAAACTGAACAGGTGTGCGCAACAAAACAACGTGACGCTAGCTTGGGTTAGAGGACATACAGGCATCGATGGGAACGAAAAGGCTGACAACCTGGCAAAACAGGGGTCAACCTCGGAATTCTGGGGACCGGAGCCATACTCTGCCATTGGCAGAGGGTTGGTAAGGAACTACATCGAGAAATGGGTCGCTGAGGAACACCGGAGACGGTGGGACGCTATGACCACGTGTAGGCAGGCTAAGATGGTGCTTACGTTGCCGATTACCGCAGCCAGAAGAAGGATCCTGCATATGCAAAGGAGAACCCTCAGATGGTTGGTGGCACTGATTACAGGACACGGATGTTTCAGGTATCACCTAAAAAGAATGGGAATTCTGGAGGATGACACCTGTCGGATGTGCCTGGAGGAACCTGAGACGGCCACACACATAGTGTGTCACTGTCCGGCGGTGGCGAGGAAAAGGGCTGCCATAACTGGACTCCATTGGATGGAGGACATGAGGCAGACTCCCTTCAATCAGCTGCTTGCGATAACTAGGGGAGTCGAAGTAAGGGAGCAATGGGACAACCCACTGCAACCCCAATAAGATGACTCTAGGCAGAGGGACGAAAAGGGACCCGCAAATAGTGGTCTGATTCGGTATCCCTCGAAAATCTATATACATATATATATGCATACAGCTGGTGACATATCCAAGCGTACATGCGTTCAATTCGTTGATAAATAATATAGAAGTGTGTATACTTTTAACTTTTTCTGTAATGCCGCATTCGAAATAGCACACACAAGTATGCACAACAAACACATGCACCTTGCATGCACTCGTTACTTAGATTTTCGGGCTATGTGTGAAAGCCGGGACGGAAAAAACCATGCAATTTTATGAACCTCTGAATGCAATGCATGTACGCTTGCATATGTCACCAGCTTACTTCCATGAGGCGAATGTTTAGATTTTCGTGCCTGTGGCGGTAGTATCCATGCCTGTGGCGGAAGCGTGCATACCCGTGTGGGATACGCACTTATATGCTATACGTACTAGGTGCACCGCGTGTATGCTTTTAAGAAAATTAGCCAATAAAAATTATTTTTACTCGGTTACTTTTAGGTTTTAATGTAAATAGGAATTCATAAATATTTTCAAATAGTATTTGTATCAAGTCCGTCAGTAAATTCGTCACTATTCTTCCTGCATCTGTCGTTGGCCTGAATTTTCTCAAGCGTACTATAGATTCGACAGACTTTCCACTATATCTATTGCATATTACTAGCCGTTGGGCACAAAAGTTTTACTTCTAAAGTGTGGTCTTAAGGGGAGGTCCAACCCAAATGGCTAAAATCTACAATTTTTCATCGAATTGCATAATTTTCAGATATATTGTGTATCTTAATTGGCTTTAACAGAAAATGTGTACGAGAACCCTCTCCAAAAATTTCCCCCACCATTTTTTGAATGAAAGAGTGAAAAATATGCCCGTAGGTGGATTAATTTTTCTCGGCCAATTTTCATCCGATTGACGTGAAATTTGGCACATATCATCTTGAAACAATAATGAAAGTTTCTGTAAAACAGATTTTTGAATTTTTATTTTGTTACGAAGTTACGCTAGTTGGAATAATGACATGCAAGAAAAACGCTATTTTGAGGCTATTTTCGAGTGTTTTTCACTTTTGAAGCGATATAACTTTTTTTTTAAAATAACGTTATCAAAAATCTGTTTTACAAAAATCTTTATTATTGTTCGAAGAGGGTGTGAACCAAATTTCAGGCAAATCGGCTGTAAATTGACGGAGAAAAATTAAACCACCTACGAGAAAACATGACAAATGACATTTAGAGATAATGGCGATCCAAGAAAAGCAACGCTTTTTTTCATTTTTTTTTCGAGTTTATTTACATTCTAATCAAAGTTTAAATACTAATAAATACTATACTAGAAGAATCATAGTATCTGAAAACACAATAAAAAAAAGTTTTTTTTTCAATTTTTATCATTTTTGGGTTGGACCTCCCCTTAAGCACACTCATATTTTTTTTTGCAAGTGAAAAGCGCTATGTATAAGGAGTTTCTTGTCCAGAATTATTCCCAGGTATTTGGTACTGTTGTTAATTTTGAGTCTAACATTGTTACGCCGGGGGGGGGGGGGGGGGGGGGTGTTAACGGAGGGATTTTATACCTCCTTGTGAAGAGAACCAGCTCCGTTTTTACTGGGTTAACACTGAGTCCGCGAGTAGCAGTCTTGTAGAGGGATTGTAACGCCGCCTCCATGAGATCACACAGGACTTGAGGAAATTTTCCTTTTTTGATAATAATAACGTGTACTAATCTTGCGTACGCCGGGACGTGATGCCCCTCTGCCAGCATGCGTCGCATCAGCTGGTTCATAGTTACGACCCATAGCAGTGGGGAAAGTACTCCTCCTTGCAGAGTGCCTCTATCTACGGCCTTTCGGACCGAGTTGTCGCCCAAGATCGAGCTCACCATTCTGCCGGTAAGTATTTGGTGGATAAGAGACACCAGCGATGTTCCCCCCCGCAAAAACACACCTCAACACGATATAACTTTTGTTTCTTGAACTTCTACCTACTTACTGTCCAAACTTTGCATGATTCGGTTCTGTCCGAAAGAATTCGGAGCCAAAAACAGCAGTAATTTGATAGGAGGAGCTAAATTAAGCTTTTTTCAAACTTTTAAGCATTTTTAAGAGCTTTGTACCCCAGCATGCGCCAAATGTCACGGAGTTTGAAAACATCTATACCACAAAATAATAAACGTTTGACAGTTATTTATGGGCAGTCGGAAGAAGAATTATAAAAACTCAACTTTGTGCTGATTAATTATCTAGACAAATAATAGTGTAAAATACAGAAAAAAAAAGTTCAATAAACCTACAAGAATTTGTTAAGAAAATGTAAAATTCATTCCGGTTCCTTATTTTCGGTAAGTACATATTCATGTAGATAGGTTGGTAGATCACTTAGACGTACTTTCAGAAACCACGGGGCACTGAACAGTCGGCCCACCGGGAAATTTCTCGGTTGGTCTTATAACCCATCCGCCCATTAAGGAAACATAGTGGATGTGGGGAATGTGAATCAGACCACTCCTTGCAAAAAGTTAAGTTCCGAAGCACCTTTGTTACTTTCTACTATAAATACAAACTTTTTGAAGATAACGATTTAATTATTTGAATGAAAATGTTGACTTATCAACAAACTGGCAAAAGTGCTCACACCATTTCAACTTGCTAAGCAAATTATTTGGTACAGGTAGGTTGCCAGGTGCGATTGTATTTAAATTATATGAGCAGATCGTCACCTGATGCTATACAACAAAATAAGATTTTCCTCGGCTTGTTGCACCTAATCCTATATCAACAATTGAACCAGTTTCTTATACTCCGCCCTGTAGCACCTTTACACCAAGGACCATATTCACAGCACAAAGGTGACGTGAGTAAATGCCACTGACAGCGGGGGATTGTACGTGAAAAAATTTAAAGCCAAAGCTAAATGCGTTTAAGTGTTTCCTTTAAAATGGAAAGTTTACCATCAATTGTGTCATGATAAGTTTACCATCAATTGTGTCATGAAGAGGGGGCAGAAGGCACGAAAGAGAGCAGGAACGAAAGGAATGAATCCTCTTTACAGGATGAGAAAGAATTTACCTGCCAACCCTTGTCAAGGGTTGACTTTGAAGGGATGATGATAGGTTAAGGAGGAATGCCACAAGTACTTAAATTTCATCTATTGTTCCCCATGGGATCCTTGTTGCCTACCATTATGGCACCGTAACATCTTGTAAAGCTCACTTTTGGCACAGAAGTCAGATTACTGCCATCCTTGAGCAATTTTCAAGAGAAATTTTTTTTTATACAACTATTTTTATTTTTATATTTTGTTTTTTGTTTCTAGATTTTTCCGAGATTTAATTTCCGTAAGGGAATTGAGAGATTGTGTCCATTTTTCCTTTGGGTGAAATGTAATATTGTTTTGGTGGTTTCAGGGGTCCTTCAGGCCAGGGTATTTTCAGGCCTTTCTTATGTATTCTGTTTGGGCGGAAATCCATAGAAGACTGGATCAAATACCCATTCTTGGAATATACATAATACTAACTGAAGTTTCCGAAATTAGATTTTATACTGTTGAAATTTTCATCTTAAAGTATTTTGAGCATTTTGTTACAGAATTTCGTTTTATTGTTGGCCATCTCATATGCCCAGGTCGTCGGTTACCAGCGAGATAATATGTAGTGTATGTCAATACTCGCGTGATAAGGAGAGCAATATATAGTGTATGTAAATACACACGTGTCGTAGCTCTCTTGGACTGGTAAAACTGATGTATAGTCTCGTGGTGACCACTGCAAGCTGTTCTGAAAGGGATGGCATAATAGGACCTGGCGTACCCCATAGAATTATAAACTAAACATGGAATGGCTGTAAGCGAAATTGAGCGTACCACAATTCCTGATGTGTTTGAGTGCATGGGGCTAGTAGTAGTTAGGCAGTGCAAGCCTAACAATTGCAATTTTAAAATACCTGGCATAAACTCTATCATCATCATAAATAGCTCCCAAGCCTTTATTGGCCTTGGCTTCCTGCAACATCCTCCTCCAGAACTGTCGGTCCCTGGCTTGAAGTCTCCAATTTCTTATACCTAGGGTTCGTAGATCTTCTTCTACGCTGTCTGGGGACGTCTGGTCTCTTGTTCATAATAATTTTTGTTATGCTGTCGTCACTGCTACGTTCAACATCTCCTGCCCATCGGATTCTGTTAATTTTTATAGTTTTTATGATGTTTGGATCTTTATACAACTGATGCAATTCGTGATTGTATCTTCTCCTCCAAACACCGTTTTCGTTGATTCCTCCATATATAGTGCGCAGGATTTTTCTTTCGAAGCACCCTAGGAGGTGTTCTTCGTTACTTCTTAATGTCCAGGGTTCGGATCCATACAGTAGTATTGGCCTTATAAGAGTTTTGTACAGTTTTACTTTAGTGCTTCTTGATATGTTCCTTGATAAGAAATGTTTACGTAACCCAAAGTAGCATCTGTTTGCCAGCGCTAATCTCCTTTTAACTTCTAATGTCGTGTCGTTGTCTTTTGAAATTAGCGTCCCTAGATATATAAATTCTTTTACTGCTTCGATGTTGTATGTATCAATTGTCATATTCTGGCGATCATTACGTCTTTTGGGGATGCGCATATATTTCGTTTTCTCTTCATTAATTGCTAGTCCGAATTTCTTTGCTGCTCTTTCTAGCGATATGAAGGCTTCTTTCATTGCTACGGGGGATCTGGCTAGTATTACGATGTCGTCAGCGTACGCCAATATTTGTACCGACTTGTTGAAAATACTGCCCGCGGTGTTAATTCCTGCGTCTCTTATCACTTTTTCCATAGCTACGTTAAATAGTAAGCACGATAGGGCATCTCCTTGTCTTAGTCCTACTGTGGCGTTGAATGGTTCTGATAGCTCTCCTTCAATTCTTATTCTGCATAATACCTCTTTCATTGTCATTTTGGTCAAATTTACGAGGTTTTTGGGGAATCTTAGGTACTCCATAGCTTTGTATAATTCTTCACGTTTTATTTTATCATAGGCGTTTCTGAAGTCTATGAATAGCGAATGTATGTTTATGTTAAATTCATTCGCCTTTTCTAGGACTTGCCTAAGACTGAAAATATGGTCTGTGGTAGATCTTCCGGGACGGAAACCGCTTTGATAGTTTCCCAGAGCTTCTTCTGCGTAAGGCTGCAGTTTAACGTATAAAATATTTGAAAATACTTTATATGCTACGTTCAGTAGAGTGATGCCTCTATAGTTACGGCAGTTTAGCTGATCTCCTTTTTTATGTATAGGGCACACAATGCCCTCGCTCCATTCCGATGGTATTTGTTTCTGGGTCCATATTAGTGTTACGATTTCATGCAGGCTTAATATTACGTTTCCACCTCCTTTTATTAATAGCTCTGCTACAATGTTATCTTTGCCCGGAGATTTTTTGTTTTTTAGTTTTTTCACTGCGTCTTGTACGTCTTCTGATGTAGGCATATCTCCCGCTAGTTCTTCTGCTACTTCCACGTTTTTTGTTGGCGGTTGCTCCTCATCTCCAGCTAGCAGTTCTTTGAAGTGTTCGCACCATCTAGTTAGAACTAGTTCTTTGGTGCTTAAGATTTCCCCATTCTTATTTTTGCACATAGTTACTCTGGGCTTGAAACCGACTCGGTGCTCATTTACTTTTTTATATAGTTGCCTGACGTCGTTTCGGCTGTTCGCTTCTTCTATTTTTAACATTTCGTTTTCCCAGTACTCCTTTTTCTTCGCTTTGTGCACTCTTTTCTCCTGCCTTCTTTTTTCTTTGTACAGCTCAGCTGCATTTCTCGTTCTGTGTTTCTGTAACATCACTTGATATGCTACATTCTTTTCCTGCGTTACTCGTGCACAGACATCGTCGAACCATTCATTTCTTCTTTCACGGAGCTCGTATCCTAGAGTATTTGACGCTGATTCTTTGATTAGGGTTTTTAAGTTACTCCATTTAACCTCTATGTCTTCGGTGCTGTCGTTACTTGCATTTGTCACTCTTCTATTTATTTCATCTACATATTCTTCTTGTTTTTCCTCTTCTTTTAACAATTTCACGTTAAATTTTCTTTCCTTGCGAGTTCTTCCTTCGTTTACTATCGATATTCTGCTTCTGATTCTCGCCCCAATCATATAGTGGTCAGAGTCGATGTTTGCACCACGATATGATCTAACACCTAGTACTTCTGAGCAGTGACGCGCATCTATTAGTATATGGTCAATTGAGTTTTGCGTTCTTCCATCTGGAGATCTCCAGGTTACCTTGTGTATATCTTTCCGCTGGAATCTTGTGTCTGCGATTACCATATTATTCATCATTGCAAAACTGATCAGTCTCATAACGTTTTCGTTTGTTTCGTCATGTAGACTGAATGATCCTATTGTTGGTCGGTATGTCCTTTCATGTCCGATTTTTGCATTTGCATCTCCTATAATAATTTTTACATCATGACTAGGACAGTTTCTTAGCGCTCTATCTAAGGTTTCATAGAATGCATCTTTGACTTCTTCTAGTGCATCTTCAATCGGGGCATGTATATTTATTATGGAGTAGTTAAAGAATCTTCCTCTTATGCGTATTTTACATATTCTTTCGTCTATAGCGCCAAACCCCATAACTAGATGTTTAATTTGTTTTCTTACAATGAATGCCGTCCCAAAAGTATGAATTTTCTCGTTACAGCAATAGAATATATTGTGCGTTTTTTTCTCTAGGATCCCCTTTCCAATCCATCTCACCTCTTGTATTGCTGTTAGATCACTTTTATATTTATCTAATTCGTTTAGTAGAACTTTTAATCTGCCAGGTTGATACAGTGTCCTTACATTCCAAGAAAAAATTCGTAAATCATGGTCCTTAATACGATATCCGGGTCTTCGGTGTGTAGTCAATCCTATCCGAGGCTCAGTTGTAGGTCTCGTGGCAATATGGTAATGCCAGGGCGGGTTGCCAGCCCGTCGCCGGTATGCGGGAATATAGCGTCCCACGCTCGCTACTACCGTCGTTAGTTGGCTATCCAGTGGGCACCACGGGGAGGTGACGGTTCGGTTTTACCCACCCGGATATTGACTTAGCACTCCACCATTAACTCAAGAAGCTACCCTGCTTTTGGCGGGATGTAAACAAAGCAATTCGGCAATTTATGTCCCAAGCTACATTTACAGTTTTTTTTCACATTAAATTCACCATTTGCAAATGAAATTCACCCGTTTGAAAATTAAGTACTTCTACAATATATATTACTAGCTGGAACCCGGTGCGCCTCGCTGCACCCATAAGCCAATAGTATGGCGTGCGCCAAAACAATTGAGAATCTCAAAATGAGAGTTCCAAGTCCAACAACGAAAGTACATCCGAAAAGAAAAGTGTCACCCAGTTCGTTAGAAAACCTAAATCACCAGCTCATTTATATTCTCAATAACAATTCAACGGTCTCATTGCCAATCTGGCCGTGGTCAGGTGGAGGGAGTGCTGTTGCCCGTAAACCAGTGGTTCCCAAACTTTATTTCGCACGGCACTTTTCTACAATGTATAAAATTTGGCGGAACCCAACGATAAAAAAATAAAATAATAATATGATATATGTATATATTTATCCTTTAATATATTTTAAAATGTTTTTATTAGCTCGCTTTCTTGTCTGTCTGTTTGTCCGGTACATACATTGCAATTGATTTTTTGAATACTTCCGGTTACCCGATCAACCTGAAATTTTGCACACAACTTCAGCTCCGATGATAATGCAATATTGTGTACTCATTATACCGTTAGATCCATGGCGGCCGTCTCAAGAGGACAGATTACTGTTTTCTTCACGGAACAAATTTTGCAATCAATTTTTCAAATACTTCCGGATATCCTATCATGCTGAAATTTTGCATACAGCTTTAGCTACGATGACAATGCAATATGGTATACTCAATGTACCATTAGATCCATGGCGGCAGTCTCAGGAGGGCGGATTGAAATATTCTTCACAAACCCTTCGACTTGGGTATCAAATGAGAGGGTATGATAAGTAGGACACCATAAGCAATATAGTATACTCAATATATCGTTTGGCCCATGGCGGCCATCTTAAGAGGGCGGATTACCATTTCCTTCACAACACCCGAGACATGGGAATATGGAATGGCCAAAATGTTACGCGGCGTGATATAGACCAAATTTCAAGGAAGAAGGGCCACTCGCAATTTCTGATTAGCAAGAATGCGTTAAACGGCCGGTGCAGTGCCAGTGTGTCTGCGAACGTATTTGCGTTCCGGCGCTGGTGACACGGAACCCTAAAAATTTTTCGTGGAACGTACAACGCTTGTATTTTATTCATAAACGGAATGTGGGTGAAACTGTCATTTCCAATTTAAAGGATCGGCATACTTATTTCTTGCACTAAACTTGATTTTGGAAAAGACCCCCGTATTCAGTATTGGAGAATGTGGTGGTAAAATAAGTAGAGTGTGTCTTTTCTTAACAACAAAATGAATAATAGATTATGGTGTGTCGAGCTTGACCGAACCTGGATTTACTAACATTATTATAGAAATACTTAATTTTCGAATACGCTGCTGTCGGTGCGGTGCGTCTTTAAAAATTGCGGTTTCTTGCCAAGTTTCTTAGCTTTCCCGATTCTGGTCAATTCGGTCAGCTGTATGTAGGTTGATCAAAAGTTGAAAACCCTGAAAATCTTAACATCCTAATTCCAAATGGAAGAACATTTAACATAGTGTATCCACAACGGAGCGGCGCAACGGGTTCCAGCTAGTTACATATAATTGTTGGGAGTGAATTCTACTCGCGTTTCCTCTTATTATAGTCATATTGAGCAAAATTGTTTAAAACTAGCAAAACTAACGAGTTCTCATGAAATAAATATTATTATAACTTCAGTTCAACCTTATGGTCAGTTAAACAAACCCAAAAATACTCTGCCTTAGCAAGTCAACTAACCAGAAATTCGGAAGCTTATTAGTAAATTGTCATTCTTTCCACGAGGAATTTTTTGTCTGAACACATATTATAGTCTTCTATTGTAGGTATATGAAACTAGACCAATTTAATGTACTTTATTTCACTACAGCTTGAGAATCCTAACCAAGCAAAAAGCTTCTTTATCTTTCAGAATATCATCCTGAAGGTGTGCGACTTCTATTCAAATAAGTCAGTTCAAATTCTTAATACCGAGCATACATAATATCCTTTTGAAGGTGCACCTCACATCCTTCACTTACTGTTAGAAGCATCCCATGCAAAAATTGAATTTTCGCAGAAGTAACAAAGAACCTGCATACTGTGAAATATGCCAGGTATCCTGAGTCTTGCTAGAAAAAAATTTCAATTTTATGCTTAATGCATTGGGAATATATTATAACACCCTCGAGTCAAAGTTCAATGTAAAATTTTCTTTGAGTTATTGAAGAAAATGTTCTCTAAATTTTACCTACCAGGAATGGAAAATACACAGGGAATTTTATAAATGTTATTTTACCGAATTCAATTTTGCTGTTCGAAAGAGAAGTTGATATGGCAAATTAACTTTGTGAAGTTATTAAATATTTTAGCATTTTTCTACTTTTCCATAGCTTGTAAACGAAAATATGTAATGTATGGCGTTTAAGAGTGTTTTTAGTACACTAATGCGTTCCTTTAAAATAATTCTTGGTATTACATTAAAAAATGAGTTCAAGGAAACTCAATCTATCTCTTAAGCACAAGGATTTGAAAGAAGAAGATTCCATATACAGAAATAAAATTACGTATCTCAGTAGGTATTGGGTTACTTGTGCCTGGGAAAAAATCTTGTCACCGCAGTGTAGAATAAATTTTAGTTCTCCGTACTATGAAGAATAAAAAATAGCTATTTTTCCGGATAAGCGGAGAACATTTAATGTCTAAAAACTGAGCATTTAATAAACGTTGATTATTCTTTTGTATGACCTAATTTATGGGTGCAGCAAATCTTATAGGCCCAGGGCGCCAAATTTTAAAATTTGCTAGTGACGCTTTGTATTTCTAGCCCGTCATGGTTCAATGTCTAGTAGTAATCTTGGTTTGAAGAAAGAAATAGGGGATAGGACAGGTTAATTGGAGCCTGGAGGGTGCTCTAGGAGGCGATGACCTTGCGTTTCATTCATTCATTTGTGAAAAAACAGTGGGGGAGTGTCAAGAGCCATGAGTATTTTGCTACTTGGACCATATATTGCCAGTCCTATCATTATTGGCATTGAAACCATCCGTATAAGAAAGAAAAGGTCGTGCTTCTTATAAAGATAGTCCTGCTGTGTTGCCATTCTGACCTCCTTCCGATAATAATCATAAACGGTTTGTATAAGGCCAAAGCGGTTGGAATTACATCGGACAAGGAGAGCATTGGCTCTAGGTTAAGTTCCTTGAGAAACGACAATTGATCCACAGGGTCCAGGAAGAAGAATATCCCCCGTAGAAGCAGCGCCCTCGACAGAGCCATCTTCGCAATTAGGTGGAGCGGAAGAGGGTTCAGTTGGGCCTCCATAGCCACAGTGCGGCAGGTAATTGTAGCTCCTGTGGTCCTAAGACAGGTCAGTCTTTGCACCTTGGTAATTTTCATGACAGACTGAGCCGGTTTGGTAGTACGAGTAGTACCCACCCGGAAAATTCCAGGTGGCTTAGCGCCGGGGTAATGGTTCAGCTTTCTCTAGCGCCTAATACTCCTGATGTTTCTTAGCTTTTTCTCTTTTCTCGGCTTCTTCCAACCTCAAGTTCCTGTATATAGCCTTCAGCTTCGTTTCCACTTTCCTCCATCCATTCTCGTTATTCATTATGTGCCCTAGACAATTTTTCGGTGTTGTGACGCTTCTGTCATTGCCTCTAGCTTCTTCTTAGATTCGCCAAATTTCATACTATTAAAGGCGATGTGGTCTGCGTTGGTGGTAACTCACTTCCTCACACATTAGTCGCAACTCTCTTCCTCACACTTCTTTGTAAACCTTCTCTCGGCGTTTGGATAAGTCGGTGGGTCCAGCGTCCCTTAACAGCGTCGCAGTGCATTATCTGCCACCGTAATGTATTTCGCCCGCCTCCAGCATACTGCAGGGTCATAGAGAAGCATGCCTCCTTTCGCCAGTATGTATCTGCAGATCATCCCAGCGCACGCCGCCTCGTTGGACGTGATTCTGTATGGACAGCACCCACGGAGACCGCTTAGACTAAGCAGTCCTCCATTTTCTGCTGTTATCTGCCCTCTTCAACGTTTCTGCCTACATTGCTGCGTAGAGCACGACTCAGATAATCAACTTTACCATCAGGAGGCGACTCGTTGGTATGGCGCCCCTATTCGCCATGTCGTGCAAGTGTGCAAAATTTAGCCTCCGGTCTTTTCTCACTTACAGGTATCTCACGGAAATCTGTGAGTGATTGATCTCTTCCCATGCCTTGATCTTCAGTTTTATGCTCATTAATCTCCAAGATCGCGCTCATTGTGCATTAATCTCCAAGATCGCTTCGTTTAGGCACAATTCAATCTCAACGAGGCTTCGCCTCATGACCAATACCCAGATGTGGTCCGTGAACCCAAGCGCAACTGCTCATTGACGTGGCCTCAATACATCGTTTACATTGTGATCCACAGGAGAGGGCCCAGACAAGTTTCTTGCGGAGCTCCTCATGTACGCCGTTCACCCATCTTCCGATTCACAATAATGTACCCTACTTTCTTTCTTTTTTAGATAAAGTACCAAAACAGTTTGGAGGAAGTTGTCTGGCTAACCACCTGGGACTATCACGATTCGCCGGCACTGATCACAGAACCCTTTCGTGTTGTTGTAACGAACCACGTTTCGTTACTAAGAACCCTCTCCACGAACGTTAGAAAAATACAAAAGTACCACGTTTCAACTCTAGAATGCCTCTCCTAACAAAGCTTTAAGAAAATAAATATTTACTCAGCAGGCTGGGTGATTCTCCTTTGAAAGCTCACTTCGAAGCTTTAAAGCTTCCTACGCCGACGAGCTTTCTAGCTATAAAATAAACCACTTGACCAGGCCAAAATTCAGTTTTTAACCAGGCTCGTTCCGAAGAGGTCACCTTCTCCGGTCCTAGACCGTGTCGTGGTGTACGATCAGGCACGGTTACACAATACACTACACACATTACCTGAGGAATGCTGCGTAGGCTTTGTGATGGTGTACGATCCGGCAATGTGCCGAAGCAGTGATTTCTATACCGTGTCGTGGTGTACGATCAGGCACGGTTACACTATACACATTACACACTAAATACATCTTACCTGAGGAATGTTGCCTAGGCCTTGTCGTGGTGTACGATCCGACAATGTGCCGAAGTAGCGATTCCTAGACCGTGTTGTGGTGTATGATCCGGCACGATTAGACCGCAGACATAACATCTACCGACCGCATACCGACCGACTATCGAATACCTGAGGAGTGTTTCCTGGACCAGTGTCGTGGTATATGATCCGACGTTGTTCCCGGCAGTATTTCCTATACCAGTGTCGCGGTATGACCAGATACAAGACCGACCACATACCGAACACACACCCACCTATCCTGCTAGACCGCACCAATGATACCACTGACTCTAGAATAGAGTAGTTAGTAGGTAGCTGCTTAGCAATAAATTAGTAAGAAGCATGTATCTATAGATAGCCCGTAGTTAGTTATCGGCTTCTATTGTTCGAAAGTAAGGAAAGGCAGCTAGAAAGAATCAACGGAGGAGCGGTCGTAGTATAACGACAAACCGACCTACTGAGTGAAATTTTTGGCGAATGAAACGACTCGACTCGACTCCGACTGCAATATACGAATCCTACATTCGGCCTCTCTTCACCTTTATTTGGAGGCGTGGATCCAAAAAGTACTCCTACATGGCTAGACAGGGTTCAAAAAGGCAGACAGGGTTCATTGCCACCTCCTCCTGAACCCTCCTTACCACAAAACTTGTTTTATCGTATGAACTAATCTTACAACTAGACATTTCATCATTACTTGACCAACGGCATCACAGACTTGTAGTATGAAAAGTGATTTATGAGCTTAGAGCTGCCACGTCATTAATTAGTGTTAGTAAGTGCTGACAAATCTGAATTCCGCAAATACCGGAAATAAAGGAAGATATAAACAATAAAAAAGAAGAAAATAAACATCTGCAATAAGAAGTCCTTAATGAAATATTAATGTCCTATATGAAATATATTTCAGAGAGAACACTGTGCCCCGAAGGCATTATATGTGTATATCAAACAATCATGGACAAACAGTCTTTCCGTTCTGACACTCGCATAAATTTCTTCTAAGGAAAAGATGATTTCCACAATTTTTCTGATATTTCCTGAAAGGAGCAGAAGCAGCAAGTGTCGAAAATCCCTTTGACCTTATTAACCAACAGCTCTACACCCACTTTGCTCCTCCAGCTAAAAAAGCTGATATAAGTTAATTTTCAATTATTATTCTCCCCTGTTTTTTCCTTTCTTCAAAGCAATCTTTCATTACTTCTCTAATCCTCGAAAGGAGAACGAAAATAAGAAAAATTCCTAAACCAATGGAAATCCGCAAATATATCAAAACAAAAAAATCCCTTATAGCCCTAAGCCCTGGGTTTTATCTTCTTGGGCGTTTTTGATTTACTGCGAAAAGCTGATCTTAGCGAATTTTGATTTATTACACCGCTGTGGAATGGCCGAGTGTAAATTTGGCATGTGCAGGACGTGTCTAATGGGAAAATATGGGCCAAGAAAGGGCCTCACCAATAGCCCTTCTCAGATACGAATGCCGCCGCCCCGGGTTTCCGGAAAATCAACTTTTCACATTTGCTTCCGTGCAGATTCTAGTGGAAATCATTTCTCCTTTTAAAAGTAAGAATTAAGTTTTCCCATTTCACAAAAATAATTTTTTAGTACAACTGATGCACGAGAGTGGAGCTTCACCGACAGAAACTTAATTAAAAGTTTCATCACGTAAATTCCAGTTATGAACAAGCTTAATTGCACGGCATACCGCCCTTGTTGGACTGATGGAATTTAAGGGTGGATATTGCTCGAGGGCTTTATGATTCGGAAGAATAGCGATCAAATTAATGGACAGAATGGCGGCAAAATTGAGAAAATTTCGTTTTATTAATACAGATTTATTGCGTTTAATAGGTGTTCCGGAATGGGGGAGCTTGGACTAGGCACGAGAAACGCTAATTATGAAATCTTTGAAGGCGTCCTTGTTGTTTGCTACTTAGCTTCAATTCTCGGCTACATCTGGTTTTTGTGTCTATTTTATTTAATGTGAAACTGACCTTAAGTAGTTTTGAAAGTTGAGGTAGGACAGGGAGACTTAGACTAGAGAGACTATTTTTGGGGCTAGTAAGGTCTGGTATTTCATTACCGGAATGGAAGCAGCACGAGCTTGTAAAATAAATTCGATCATAATCTGCACCGGGAGCAACCTGTTGCATAAATCCTGATTCAGATATGGAGAGTCTGCAGAATTGGCGTTTGCTTTCCTTCCATACTCGTGGTACCTTAATGGACCAAAATAAAAATTTAATAAAAGAAACATAAACGACGAATCGTTGAACACAAAATCTCTGCAAAAGAGTCAGCGAAAAGACTTAGAACTTCTGGCCAAAGTTATCCGCATGACTGTTCATCTTATCGTGTATGTAGAATCTATCTGATGCTGACAGGATAAGGAAGGATAGGGAACGGAGGGCGAAAGGAGAATTAGGCTTATGGACCTACCTAACAGATAACATCAGCTTCTAAACTCTCCAAGGGAACAACCTGGCTCGACATCTCTTGCTGCATCTCCAGGTACAGGTTTTAGGGCACAACTAGTGAACATAATTTACGCACTATTGACAGAATGATATACAGGGATTTACTCTTAAGGTCCATAGAAGGCGTTAAGCCTTATAAAACACCTGGAACAGACGGAATTTATCCCATCGAAATTCAGAAAGTCAGTGATCTAATTCTGAGTTGCCTCGCAGCTATTAAAATAGTTCCCTTCGCCTAAGCTACATTCCAACATCCTGGAGAGTAACGAAAGTGGCTTTCATTCCAAAAGCGGGTAAAATCTCCTATCGCAATCCAAAGGACTTGAGACCAATATGTCTCACATCCTTCTTCCTCAAGATCCTCGAAAGACTTTTGATAATTCATATTAAGCAAAGCCTTGATAGAGAACTGCTTTCTCCCTCGCAGCATGCCTAGACGAAAAGTAACTCAGTATATACTGCTCTCACTCTATGGTAGCGGTCATCGAACGATCCCTTGAATTCAAGGAGCTCACGTTGACCGCTTTCTTAGATATTGAAGGTGCTTTCAACAATGTTGAATCTTCTGCGGTCACGGGGGCACTCCAGCATCTGGATATTGATGGGTGCTCCGGGTCCTTTATAGTTTATTAGCTGTTGAGGTGCAATGTCATAAAGTCTAGGTTGGGGATTTCGGAAGAAATCAGATGGGTTGTAAGAGGCACATTATCGCCGCTCTTTTAGAATATAACAGTCAACGAAGTGGTGACGGGACGCCAGAACAGGACGGCCGCTAGGAAAAAGGCTTTTCTTTGTTGGAATTCATATTCATATGGTCACTCATCCATTCTCAGGAGATTCGCCACCGCTGCGGACAACCTAGACTACACCTACCTGGATCTTGTGGAAAGGTTTCAATACCATCATTCCGTCCAGAGATGACTGGACAAATGGTCTTACCCTAACGGGGTCATTAAGTATCTACACAGATTGCTCAAAAATTGGGAATAGCGTAGGTTCTGGTATTTTCTCCGAGGCATTGAATATAGATACCTCTCTTTGTCTACCTGACCACTGCAGCGTCTTCCAAGCGGAAGTCACTGCGATCTGTAAGGCTCTCGAATAGCTGAAGATAAATAATATATCTCATAAGAATATTTGTATTCTATTATAGCATATCCAGGCGGCCCTTAAGGTTCTTAATACGGTCGTCACAGCATCCACGACTGTTCTGTTCAGTTTGATATAACTCTGTGTTGGGTTTCTGGACACAGTGGTATTAGGGGAAACTGTAGGTCAGATGAGCTTGCTAGACAGGGAACCGAAGTAGAATGGACATCCCACTTAACCCGGGAATGATGGGAATGCCCTTCTTCTTCTTATTCTTTGATGCGTAAGCTGGCGGTACGAGCGGGACGACCCCGCAACCCTGGTAGCGTTCGCGATTTGTTTCCATTCTTGCCGGTTTTTTTACGTCACCCTCGATATTCTTTAGCCCGGTTTTATTTGGTGCCGATCGCTGGATTCTCCAGTCTGCGGGACGGTCTCGCTAGAGAACTTTACGTGGCAAGCGGTAATCATCCATTCGGCAAACGTGTTCCAACCACCGCAATCGACGTTTTTGCATTTCTTCTTCGATCAGTGTCTGCTGATCGCATCTTTATCTAACTGTCTCGTTTCGAAGGCGTCGCATCGCATTTGGAAGATCTCGAGCTTCTTCGATCCATAAAGAAGAATCGGAAGGATCAACATTCGATAAAGACGTATTTTCGTTTTGATTCCAATATTTATTCGTTTCCATAAGCACTAATTGAGCGAGGCGAATATTGCTGTTGCCTAGCCGATGCGGCTGCGTACGTCGGCGATCGATGCCAATTTCGTTTCCTCATACAATTATCCCAAATTTTTGAACATCGGAGCCTGTTCGATTTGGGTTCCATCGAGGTGAACACTGGTCCTCGATCCGTCTGTTGTGAGCACTTTGGTCTTTTCCGCATTGATTTTTAACCCGTCCGACTAGGCGATGCGGGAAATGTCGTAGCTTCGGCATTCGTGTCGGCGAAAACGGCGAAACATTAAGTCGGATATGCAGGTGTTCTCGTCGTAACGTTCTCAGCGTCGTCCATCGAATACTTCACGCATAATCGCGTCGATCACAACATTGAAGAGAAGTGGCAAAGCGACGTCTCCCTGTCGGACACCCGTTGGAATCATCCACAGATAAGTCGCTTCGAATACGAACGGTGATGGTTAAGCTATCGCACGACGGTTGGCGAAGTTGGATGATTTTCAATGTGGCACTTGTTCGGTTTCCAAGGCTCTCACAAGCTGTTCCAATCGATGCAATCGAAAGCGAATTTAAAATCGATGAAAACGAAGACAGTTCGTTTGCCGGAACGAATTCTCTTTTCTATTAGCTGACGAAATGCGAATGTTTGATTCATACATCCTCGATGTGGTCTAAATCCAGCTTGCTCTTCCCGGCTCTCTTGCTCTCTGTAGCCTCGATTGCTTGATTTTCGTAAATACTTTGCCGACGATCGGAAGGAGGTTAATACCGCGATAATTCTTGCATTTCCAACTGTCGCCTTTATTCAAAATTGGGACACGATCACTTTCTTCCACGCCGACGGGACACGATCCGAATACCATAGGTGCGTTATCAGGACATGGAGTCGTTGTGATAAGACATCACCTCTGGCTTTGATCATCTGGGGGGCAACTTGGCCTATTCCCGGTGCTTTTCCATTTTTCAGCGATTTTATTGCCGACTTCACCTCGATAATTGTCGGTTTGGCATCGAGAAACTAATTCGTCAGCTGTTCGATAATCTGCGGGTCGGGTGCTGGACCTTGTGGCGAATCGTGGTTGTACTGCTGGTGGAAGAACCTTCACCGCTGCAGGCGCCCATGGGGAGAAGTCACAAAAGTCCCACCCGATCTTTTGATGTTGTCGTTTGTTGATGTTGTTATGCCACCTAACCGCCGGATTGTCTGGTTAGCGTCCGGTACTCGTGCCTCGACGTTGCTTCTTCCATGTCGGCCGCAACGTTATTCCAGTACGCTTCTCTTTTCTATTTCATTTTTTGTCGAACTTTTTTGTTCAATCGTCGGTATTGCTCAAAGTCGGCGACAACTCGGTTGTAGAGAATTTCATTGTCAACATTTTGGGCCTTCGCATAGGGTTGAATGACCTATAGAAATCAAGATACATGGAAAACTCGGAAAAACGCGATATTTCCGGCGACACCATGTTTTTTTGGATTCCGTAATTGTTTTCTTAAATAGTCACAAGGAAGCTGTAGACCAATTTTCAGCAATTTTGTAGTTTTGTCTCCTTTCGTGGGTTTTTTTTGCTAATTTCCAGGACAATCGTGAGGGTGATCAAGGGACCAGACCCAGAAATGTTGGCGTAGTATAATAGGACGGGTAAGGTGATTGCGATACTTTTGAACCAAAGAAGTAAAAGGCACGGTTGGCAGGTTTTGTAGGAAACAAGACAATATTTTTATTTTAATTAAACACAATTATTTCCAGCCCCAATCACGATTGTTTTCAATAAATAAATCTGCCTTAAACAACATAGAATCTGGAATAAGATTCAATCAACAAAGCATTTTACTTCAAAATCAACTTGCATTTCAGTAAGTCAATAAACCAATGCGATATTTACCTTATCGGTTTGAGGTAAATAATCCCACTAGAGAATAACACAAAGTTCCTCTAACAAGTTTCAACATTAAATTATTGGTGCTTATCGATATGTTTTGCCGAAGCGCCTCCTACTGGTGCTGCTAGTGAGAGGAGGTAGCTACAGGATCCAAGATTATAAAAGCAAACAAGAACTATCACTATATCTCTGTAGTTTCAGCTAATACATATTGAGAAAGGGCAGAACGAATCGGAATACACAAACAAACAATTTGAATATTTTCCAAAGATAGTTTGGTATTGTACAATAGTTTTGTGGTACCGCAAATGGGCCACTTAATTGTAGATGGGTCAATCATCAGTATCAGTAGAAATAATCAGCAATGGTTTACAAAATGACCGGAAGGTTCCTAGGGGAATTAAACTAAACAATGAAACCATGGCTGAATATGTAGAATTGCTGAAAATAATTTCAAAGTTTCATTTTTAATGGGTTTATTTAGCTTGACCTCGTATATTTGTTTGTTTGGTTCAAATCAGCTTTTTCAACTTCTTATACTTAACCGATTCTTATGAAACTTTGCACACACATTGAATTTCCATGACAATACTATCTGACAATTTTGTTAGAAAAGTCATGATGGTGCTTCCAAGATGATGGACGAATTTTGCAATTGGGGTTTTTTAGAGTCACGAATGACGAATCTGTGGTAAAAATTAAAAAAAAAAAACCCAAAATGGGAATTAATGAATCTGTTGAAAAATTTAATATGGCGCTGGCCATATGGAATGCATTTAGGACCGGGATATTCAAAAATTTCGTCCACAATACATTTTGCTTTAACAATTAAGTCGAAATTTTTTTTACTAGGATTTTACATATCACCCTGTGTTTTTCTTTCCGTACAAACTATTTTCACGGATAGTGAACCGATGTTCGCAGACTACTTCCACTTATCTAAAATTGCCAATAAGATGGTTCCACCTTACCTAGTTCCATAGTTAAGATTTGTCATATTTAAGATAATGTATTTTCATGTGAAATATCTTGGGAGTAAAACCGACTAGTACACCGTGATGAGAAATTGATGGCATGTCGTAATATTTGTCCTGAGTTCAAATATTTCGAGATGAGTACCGAGGTGTTATATAAGTTGCGTTAAGAATTAAGAAAAGAGCTAAGTTACGAGTTGAATTTCGAGTTAAGCTAAGGGTTGCGTTTTGATAATTCGAGTTGCGCCAAGCTGAGCTAAGAGAAGGCAAGAGTTGAGTTTAAAGTTGCGTTGATGGTTGACTTTAAATAAGTAGAGTTAAGTTAAGAGTTTCGCCAACATTGGGTTAAGAGTAGAGTTGAGCGTTAAGTTAAGCTTAGATTAGTTGAGTTGGTTTAAAATTTGATTGCGTTGAGTTGAGAGATAGGTAAAAATTAAGTAAAAAATTGAATTCAGTCGATTTTTAAGAGTTGAGTTAAAAATTGAGTTGTGTTTGGTTGATGTAATTGAGTTAAATTTAGTGTTGCGTAAAGCAAAATAATAAAGTTTTAAAGGAAAGAGGCTAGAGCTGCGACTGCGCTGGAGCAATACAAAACGTAGGTGAACTTAATGTTATCCAAGAAGCTGTTGGTGGTATATGTGCTTCTCAATTAGAACTCGAAGATTATATTTATTATAAGGAGTGAGGGGGCAACCCATGTGGTGAACACTGCGGCCAAGTTAGGCCTATTGTGTACGTACCCCACTAGCGGAACAGACTATCGGCCTTCCGAATGAAGGCAAGAAGGTCTTTAATTGATGAAGACCGGACTTGGGCAGGGCTCAAGAACTCTCTGATAAACGTTCTTCTTCTAAGCCAGATCAGAGCAGGACATTCACAAAGAATATGTGTGGAAGTCTCGTTGCCTTCCAAGCAGAGTCGACATTCTGTCTCTTGAGACAGACCTAGGTTGTGGAGGTGGTACCGCAGTCCTACATGGCCAGTGAGATATCCCACCAGCAGCCTTAGATCCGCTCTGTTTAGAGTAATAGTGCCTCTTAAGGCAAAGGGTCTTATAAGATCTTTAGCCTGTCTAAGACCGGGGACTGACTCCCAATAGGCTAGGTTTATTCTATTAATCCACTGTTCTATCAAGGACTTGGAGGTGGACCAAGAGATGCCACAGAAGGGTTCTGGACCCTGGAACAAAGTCTCAGACCCTTCCCTCGCGAGCCTGTCTGCAGCCTCATTTCCCTCGATACCCCAGTGTCCGGGGACCCAGCAGAGCGAGACCTCGTTTCTTCTGGTGAGCTCGAAGATAGGAGAGAATTTCTTATACTTGTAATATATATTTCACCAAATCAAAAAGTCACAGAAATCATTAAATTTTGGCGCCGAAAATCAAACTTTGATTTTTCGACTTTTGGCCAGCTTTTTTGGCATTTTGCCTCACTGTGACAACAAAAATTGAGATATTTTGCAATCTTTTAGTCGGTGAACTTTTTTATTTAAAAAGTGCACTATTTTATGGTTAATTCCCTTCCCTTATTTGTGGATAAATAACCTTTTTATGTATTTATTATATAATATATGTGAATATTGTTTTTGCAGATCTGCTGCATAAAATTTTACGGAATGTGCTTTATCTTTGTATAGTTCGGAAACAGTACAGGTAACATAAGTCGAAAAAAGCAAAATAGCGGATATAATCGGGTACAGGCTAAAATGAATGTGGCAAAGAGCTTCATTTTAGGGTTCTTATAAGGGGTTATAAAGTCTACCGATTTTCTACCCTTCATTTACGGGGTTTTAGGATAAAAATATCAGTTTTTTACCAATACATGTTAAACGGTAAGTGTTATCATGAAATAGTGTTTAGATTATACGATTATTTCCAAAAAAAAAAAAATGTTCTGCACTTTCCTGTACGAATTGTCATTCGTGAGATATCGCCATTTCAAAGATTTAAAATACTCGACTCGCGACTTGTAAAGATCATCAGACGTTCAATAAATCCTTTGTTGAACTACATGGCTAATATTTTCGGAAGTGATTTCCTTACTAGTTTTTATTTAAAATTTTATTTTTTTAATTAAAAAAAGGCCGCTACATTCGAAATCAGCGACGCGAAAAACCCCCGTATATCAAGTTTTGTGGCAATTGAAGGTTATTTCACTACTTCCGGTCGCCATTTTTAAGCCGCCATCTTGTTTTTGAAAAAATGTACACTGAATTCGTAATCAGCGACCCCAAAAACCCTCGTATACCAAATTTCAAATTAATTGGTTAATTTTAAAGACTTTTGGCCAAGTTTTCGGCCTTTTGCCCCACTGTACATCGTGAGTTCCCATGTGCTCCCAAGCGGCCTGTGTTCGCCCGTTGTAAAGTTTTAAAATCTTTTTTTTTTCTTAAATTAACAAAATTTGCCCTTCAACTCAATTAGGCTTAAACACTCGATGTTGATGTGGACACAAATACAAAAGACTAATTGGACAGCACAAATCAAGCATATCTCGTCTGGATACTTCTGTATTATTATTAAATTCTGTATCTCAGTACATCTTCTACTAAGCGCTTCAGTGAAGCCCCGAGAACAATGTCATACTTATGCCCTTGCAATAAATCAATGAATGAGGGAAAGGAATTAATCACGTCTAGTCTATTAATAGCATTAAACAAAGAGCACCCGAAAATCATGTCTTATAAGGCTTTGTCTCTATTTCACCCCAAAATAGACCTTTGTGATTTTTCACAAAACTTTTTGTTACATACTGGCAGGATTTGAGCCAGTAACAAAGTTTGAAATATCCAACAAAATCCCATCAAGGGTAAATAAAGTAATTAAAAGATTTAATTAAATTAACGCAAAGAGACTTTTACTAGAATGGAAGCAAGGCTCAGTTCATAATTGAGAATTATTAACATAAGAAGGCACCAAGGGCATGTGATTAATTGAGTTCGGTCCTTGATGGAAGCGGAACGTTAAGAAAGGCCTAAGCTCCTTAAAAGTCCATTAGAAGTAGGTTAGGTTGAAATATTTCAATAGAGAACCGAATGCTGTATATAATGCTCACTTCACTTAAGGCAAAATGATTTCCTGTATATTGATTTCTTGCATCCCGGAAGACCATCAATCCTTCGGTTACTGTGTAGTTGTGGGTAGACAAGGTATCAATGCTCAAGGGCTCACCCGTCTAATGTTTCTGAAAGGTACTTATGCTGGGAGTGGGGCCATTTATCATGCTGTTTAATCGTGCAAGTTAGCTGCACTGTTTTTTTTTTGCTTGCTTGTAAAATTTATACGGGTTCTTGCATTAAAGTATAATCTCCGATCTGTAGAGCGATATTGCCCTACATCGATTGATGCTTGCGGGTGAATTTTGTGTATCCTGCCTATAAGGGTTCAGATACACCTACAGAATAGATACATACATATATTTATACAACAAAATTCAAGGATAAAAAAATCCACCTTTAAAGGTCACTTTAAACCTTAAAGTGTTTGAGTGTGTGTGTAAAAAAATCATGAATCATGACCACTAATAACCTGACTAGACCATCAATCACTTATTTATGGCTTAAAGCAATCACTCATTGTATGTCAGTGTGTAATAACGTAAAAGCGTTGGCTGACAAACGTGCTAGGACTAAAAGCTTTCACTGACCGATCGACTATTATAAAAATTTGTGCCTATGAGCTGTTCAGCACTCAAAGTCCTTTCGGCACCTTTTATTTATAAAATAATGTCGTCATTGAAAATCGAACTGAAAATGCCAAACTCCAAGAATCATCTAAAATTTCACTTTAAAATAAAAAAATTCGATAAACTTGAATAAAATCCCACAAAAGTAAGAATACAAACTACACTTTAAGAGGCTTTAAGGAGGATTTTTTTATCTTTCTTGGGCCTTAAAAGTTTTCTTTGCGAAGAGGGAGGATAAAATCCCTCTCAGGAGGGAAACAAAACAATTAGATGGCGCCTTAAGTAGCCCAAACCGACAAGTACATACTTTTGGAGGAAGTGGGGATGGGTAATTCCAGCAATTCGTTAAGTCTTCCTTTCATTATTAAATTGAAAACCAAAAAACCTTACTGGGGCTAAAGGAAAATCTTATTACGGATAAGAAGATCCTTTAATTAAAATTGGAAAAGGATTTTATTCTTGTGCTGTTTAAGTGCTCAAAATTTTAATTAGAAAAAATAATCTAAAAAAAATTCAAGTTTTATTTCAAATTGATTTCTTTCTTCTTTTTTTTGTGAAATTATTTTCGTCAAATTGTAGGTTGGATTAATGGAATTTGTTTCTTGACAACTGGGATGGCACGTAAAAAACTAAGCTATGTAATCTACATTTCATTTACTTAATTTATATGAAAAAATTGGAGTTCTCTACATGAATTTGGTAAAAAACGTAAAATACTATGATGTCCATTGTGATTTTCATGGAATCAGCGAACGAATGTCAAATAGATAGATTGTTATCTATATCAACGGTGGGCAACCTCCGGTCCGCGGGCGAACTACGGCCTGCGAGAACTTTAGAAGAAATTGTAAATAAATATTTTTCGATATAATTCGTCTAGTACGCACATAGCAACATGTATCTTCATAATTTAGTACTAATATTAAAACTAACATCCATTGGGGTTAAGTTACACTATGCATCATTTCTTTAATTACTTCCATACACAAACTGGTTTTATACACAAGGAGTCTCAGCAAAGTGCGCTTTTCAAATACATTTAATTCTGCTAGAAATGTACATTAAGGGTATTCATTTCAGTTTTCAAATGTTTGTAGTTTTGTAGATTCGTAGTTTCGTAGTTCGATTGAATATACTACGTTGAATATTTTTCATAGGTCATTTCTCGTAATATATAAGGTGTCATTTGCACCTTCAAAATAGGTTAGTTTTTTGAAAAAATGTCCACAAAAAGTGAAAAAGAAAAATTATTGGAAGCATTAATCGATAAAGCCATTCTCAATAAGGGTATTCATTTCACTTCGTAAATTCTTCGTATTTGTCGTACTTCGCAGTTGTTCGTAGTTTTTGTAGTTCATTTCCATATATTTTATTTAATTGAATTTAATTGCTATGAATTTTTGGCAAGTATTGTTGCCAATTTAGCAGGTACTATTGGTGTCTTGCTCACCAATGGGAAAAGGTTCCTTTGTTATTAAAACATTGGAAGTCCAATTGAATTTTTCTCTATTTTACAAAGTATTTACAAAGGTTGGTTCTTCTCTTTTGGAGTTGGTGGGATCACTGAAACTTCGGATCCAATGTCGATGAGAAATCTTCTATTTGCAGTAGACCTTTCGTCGAGGTAGAGGCGACTAATTGTGGTTTTGGATCAGCTAGTCGCTATTGGGATTCAGTGGACTGGTCCACGACTTAGTTTTTTCCAAAGCTGCAGGGTTGTTGGCATCTGCGGGCTGCATTCCCGAATCGTCTGTGGTACCAACACTTTTGTTGCGAGTCGCTGTGGTTAATGTCGTGTGCTTGGTTGGTGGCGGGTTGTATGGTGTTGGATATCCTTAATCCTTGGATATTCTGGGGCTACGGGAGAAACCTCGCTGCCTTGTTGGACTTCGTTTGTAGAACTTTATTTTTTCTACTTCCTTCTGGAGAGTTGCTACCTGCTGCTGATGGTTTATGGAAGATTTATTTATTTATTTATTTACAGTCTACAGAGTAAGTCTCCAACAGACAGATGCCAGTAAAATAATTTACTATAACTATGAATATAACAAAATTAACAAAGACAAAAACCAAAAAAAAAAAACCTTAGAAACTAATTGTTGTATTAAACACTAGGCAAAAGATGATACAATATCAATAATCAACATTATTACAAAGAATGGACTTGAATGCATTTCTATCTAGGGTTAAATCAATTGCATCGTAAATTTTATTAAAGAGGTCAGAGCAAAACGTTACTGGTTCATGTTGGCCATAAACAGTCCTATGCTGAGAGACACACAATAGAGGTCTAGATCTTAAAGATACGCCAGGTGCATAAATATTAAAAAGAGAAAGCAATGAAGCAGATTTAATTCGGAAACATAAAACATCTCTGACAAACATTACACTAGCGATATTTCTTCTAGTTTCTAAAGTCGGGAGTCCAAGAGGCAAACATCTAGAATTATATGAAGGAATACTGTTTTGCCAACTAATTTTACGTAGAGCAAAACGAGTAAAAGACTTTTGAATAGATTCGATACGAGAGCTGTGGAAAGAGCTAAGGGGATTCCAGACAACAGATGCGTACTCTAAGTGAGAACGAACAAGAGACATGTAAAGGACTTTTAACGTAAAAGAATCTCGGAAGTCAATAGAATTTCGTTTTAGAAAACCAAGCATTTTAAATGCTTTTGAGCATACTATATCAACATGGCAAGATGAACCAAATCTCCTAAATCCGCCAGTTTACTAATGTCCTGGGATGAGCTGCTAGTAAGAACTGCCAGAGTTTGTGAAGGCAATTGTTGCATCCAAAGGGTCTTTAATCCTTCGTTGGATATGTTACCGCCAGCTAGTTCCTTCATTTGGTTGAGGAGTTGAGATGGTTTCCGTCCATCTGCCGTGTTGCCGATGAGAAGTTCTTTTAGGCGTCGCTGCTCTGATTCCTGGAAAGCTTGTAAAAGTCGCTCCTTCAGCGCCAAATACTGGTCTTTCTTAGGTGGTTTGGTGGTGTGGAATTGTGCCTCCAGTTGGTGAAACCAGAGATCCGGACTCTTCTTCCAGAACGGTGGTACTCGTACGGATACGGCTGCTATGGTTCTTCCTTCGTTCTGGGTTGCTGCTTTGCTCGGCTGGTCGGCTGCTATGGTTCCATCCTCCTTCTGGGTGGCTGCTTTGCTCGTCTTCCAGCATCGTTCCTGGTAGTGCTGTTCTTCCTTTGGGAGGAGTAGTGCTGTTCTTCCTTCCGGGTCCACAATTTGGCTTGGGTCAACATTTTGCTCGGGGTCACCAGTTTGCTCGGGGTCACCATTTTGGCAAGTATTGTTGCCAATTTAGCAGTAACTATTGGTGTCTTGATCACCAAATGGGAAAAGGTTCCTTTGTTATTAAAACACTGGAAGTCCAATTGAATTTTGCTCTATTTTACAAAGTATTTACAAAGGCCTTATATACAACTGTTACACAAGTTACATGTGAATTATATTTACCCAAGAAAAAATTATTTTAAAAAAGTGCGTTTTGTTTTCCTGATGACGTATTATGATACGCCACAAATTTAAAAAATGCATAGGGAAACATTGAGAACAGCTTTATCGATTAAAGCTTCCAATAATTTTTGTTTTTCACTTTTTCTAGGCATTTTCTTAAAAACCAACCTATTTTAAAGGTAAGAATCACACCTTCAATATTACGGAATATGAAAAAAATGACCTACGAAAAATATTCAATGTAGTCGTTCATGTCAATTGAACTACGAAGCTACGAAACTACAAAACTACAAACATTTGAAAAGTGAAATGAATAATGTTGCGCTAACCATCTTTTAAATTCACAGCAATTAAATTCAATTAAATAATTCAAAACAGCTCACAACTGTCAACATCAACTACGACAATTTAAAATTACGAAGCCGTACTTCACACAAAACGTCGTAATTAACAAATATATGGAAATGAACTACGAAAATTACGAACAACTACGAATTACGACAAGTACGACAAGTACAAAGAATTTACGAAGTGAAATGAATACCCTTATTAATAATTTTTAGTCAACATATTAGCCGATAGAAATAAAGGAACCAAAAAAGCTGATCTAAAACTTTCAATTTTGAACCCACGATGTATGTATGTATATTGATGGAGGCTAAACCATTTAGCCGATCTTAAGATGGTCGATCTAAACACGTTTCAAGACGACGACGTAATGTAGAAAAGGACCGTTCAAAATAGCCGTAACGCAGAGAATTTTATGTACTTTTGGAAATTCATCTACATTACAAATGACGACTGCTTCAAGTAAATCGTCACCAAATTTGATCTTGACTGGTCCAGATGTCTTCAGAATGGTAATAAAAAATTAAAGAGTGTGGTGTAAATAGCTCTTCCATGAGTGTTTCCATTTTACCGGGGAAAAGCTAGGCAAAATTGGTTAAGATACTGCGATGATGAAAGATAAGATATTGATATTGCGATGCGATTCAATCATGAAGATGAGCGGTGAACGCATCAGAAAATGGCATGTAGATGGTTATATGGTAATAATCTTCAACTGCGTCAAGTCAGAGTTCTAATCGAATACGGAGACATGAAAATCAGCTACTGCTGAGGTATTGCTGCAACGACGACTGATGTTTGACTAATTTATAGGCTCCGGAATCACGCGAACACTTCAATAAGAGGCAAGACAGCGCAAAATTTTTGGAGGGAAAAGTTCATTGGGTAGAATTCCCAGCAGGCATTATAGCTCATATTGAGCTAAATATGATCTATTTGCGATTGGCAATTTTTTCGTTTAAAGTCTCAAATAGTAATTTATGAGATACATATGAGGTAATAGTGAGTTAATTGGCGCATGTTTCTGAACTAAATATGAGGTCAATATGATGTAAATCAAAAGCTAAATGTTATCTCAAAATGATCTCATATTGAGCTCACTGAGCAGAAAAAAAGTACTGAGAAATGTTAAAAAACAAAATTACTATTTTCACATTAATTTTTTTTGTTCCTGTCTTTTTCTACTATTTTTTATATTCATATAATTTTATATTATTATATATTTTCATATTTTACTCATGATTTGGGAATATTTTTTTTTTCGATTGCCTTGTACGAGATTCGAACCTGGGTCACTGGAACATGAAGCCAACATTCTACCAACTGCGCTATTGAGACTACTGTGTATACGCCGCCGTAAGAGTGTATATAAATGACAAATACAATATGAGCTAAATATGAGCTCATTGTTAGATTTGTCTAAATAAATACCTAACGATGGAGGTTTTCTTATAACCGCACAGTGGGACGAATTGCCTAAAACGTGGACAAAAGCCCGAAAATAAAAGTTTCGATTAAGGGATTTCCATCTTTTGGTTTGAATACAGTATTGTTGACACTATTACATCCTGGCAGTAGAAAGGGTTAATTGTTTTTCCTTGAAGCTGCACAGCAGGTCGAACTTGGTCATTGTTTATTTGTAAAGGGTTCGGCTCTGTGCTTAAAAAACGTAGTGCAAATTGAAACTTGCATAAAATTATAACGACAACACAGATTCGAAATATTGAAAATGGAGAATGTTTCTCCAGGTATGTACTAAATTTTAAATGCTTTATGACTTGTTAAGCGACGTGTTAACATTTGTTATTGAAATAAACAATAATTGTATGTATAACAACGAGGAAAATTTATAAAATAAATTATAATTTTTTTATAAAATATGTTATATTTACTTCAGGATTAAAAAGGAAAATCCAGCTACTAGCCGGAACTCTCTTAGTAAACCACATATGCAGTTACGGCTGCTACACATTTTATTTTTGATGAAATGTCTATAAAAGTGAGGGAAAATTCTCCATATTGTTAAATTTGCACGAAATTTTGTGGTATTATGTTATCGACGTCGCTGATGACGAATTTGATGTCAAAATTTTAAAATTCAAAACGGCGGATATAATTTTTGAAAATTTGTAGAAATAAGTTCAAAACTTGTATATGTTTTTGAGCATGCCGATTACGAATCTGATGTCAAAATTAGGAAATTCAAAGTCACGGATATATGTAAGTATGTATATACCTATAAATATTAGTTCAGTCGTCAAAGCACAATGCGAATGCAGACCTCTAACTAAATGTTTACTCACGAAACTTTTTCTAAAAAAACAACTTTTTCTAAAAAAACAAAGTTTCGGAATATTGGTTGTCCGCTGCTCCTAAAAACAGAAAATTCCGTTTTTGGCCAATATCTCTTAAACGGCAAGTCCCATTCTAAAATATTGTTTACAAAGTTTGTAGATAATGCGATTATATACAAAGAATCACCGTTCATTAATTTGTTTACATGACCTAATACGCAATTTGTATCGGTCATCAGACATTCAATAAATCCTCTGTTGGACTACGTGGCTAATATTTTCAGGCGTGATTTTTGGATGGTTTTGGAGGAAAAAAAATGTTCTAGAGAGGGGGCTATCCCCACTATCCACTAAGGTACAAGGTGTTTACGAAAGAAAAAATGTATTTTTTTAATATTTACTTCAACTTGAATAATTCCTAGACTAATTATCGTAGAACAACGTAATTCGGTTCGGGTTTTAGGTAAATGTGTAGGTATTCTTTTATATGATATTAAGTGAATGACATCGTTTACAAGATATGTAATTAAAAATGTGATCTAAATCCAAATGTTTTTCGTTTTTCCAGAAAAATTCCAATATTTTAGAATTTTGGTCTTATTTTGAACCTACATATCTTGTAAAGGGACTCACTCAAGTTCCTGTTCTTAAAATTTTCGAATTCAAGTATCAAATTCGTATTCAGCATGCTCAAAATCATATAAATAGAAGTTTTGAACAATTTTGAAAAATTATGTCGGCCATATTGGATCCGCCATTTTGAATTTCCAAATTTTGACATCAAATTCGTAATCGGCATGCCCAAAAACATCTAGATACAAGTTTTCAGTTTATTTCTACAATGTTTTAAAAATAATGTACGCCATATTGGATTCGCCATTTTGAATTTTCAGTTTTTGATATTAAATTCGTGATCAGTGAGCTCGATTACCCTATAATACCGAATTTCGTCCAAACTCATCAATATTTAGACTTTTGTCCACGTTTTCGGCAATTCGTTCCACTGTGAACCGTTGTAAATTCCAATTACGAAAGGTTCCTTTATAATCCCTTCGACATTCGCAAGTATTGGCCAAAATTGCTCAGTTGAGCTATTAAAAATTGGCAAACCATTGACATTAATGTTTAACAAAATGCCATTATCTTTTTGTAAATTTTAAAATGCCTTCTTAAGACAAACTGTAACATCTTGCTGCCAATATTTGCATTCTTCATCGATGGTCGTCACTTCTACTGATTTTGGTGTCATCAGAACGGTTCTTCCTTCAGTTGGAAACTTACTAGGAAGTAGTTTGTTGAGAACACTAAGTAAATCAGTTTTTCCATTTCTACCGATACCATATTTGTTAACCTAACTTCCAATTCACGCGATTGCATCTCCTACTCTAATATTGATATCATCATTATCGTCAAATTATTCAGATAAGTCGCCCAAATTATCAACTTTATTTCTCATTCGATTTGATTCTTCCTCATCCGAAAATTCGATGATTCCGTCTTAAAAATTGTTATCAAACCAATTGCTCATAATTAGCTCATAACAACCTTCCAATCAATGAACATTAAGTGGGACATTCAATTTCGGTTTCTTTCTCATTTTCCTCTCATTATGATCTCATTATTTTCTCACAACTGGTTTAATTTTTTTTTTCATTTGGGATGTCATATTTTCATCATATTGAGCTCATTGTGAGTTGTATGACATATTTCTGGTTTTGTGAGCTCATTTTGCCTGCTGGGTTAGTTAGTTGTTTAGTTAAGGTGTGTTTCAAGTTCCATCACAATCAGTAATCAGAAATCAGTGGTGGAAATTAACTTTAATAATTGATGGACAATTGTTCGAATCCGACATAAAATGATGGAATATGAGACATATGTGATGTTGAAAAGATGGAGTGATTGCAATCATTGATGGAACTTGAAACACACCCTTAGTTTAATTCCTACATTATGCACAAACCGATTGGAGTTGAGGACCAAGTGATGGATATTGTAATTTACTCCATTAAGGAATGGAGCGCCATATAAAGAAAAAAATATATAAGCTTTAAATGTTAATGTAGTGAACGCTGTTTATATTTTTATCATAGGATTCTGAATCTGAACACTATCAAAAATGCTTTCTTAAACTTGATCATTGCTGTAAAATAGTTCTATCGATCATTGCTGTAAAATAGTTCTTCAAAACCTTATCAAAATACTAAAATAAAACTTTATCTGAGCCTCCTTTTGTGAAAGACCTTACTTCACTCTGAAACACTTGACCTGGCAACAAAGTCCTAGAAAGTCTAAAAGGAAAAGTTTGTCAGTCACTCGATTATCGATTTTCATTTATGGAAAATACAAATATTCCAAATTTTATATTCGATAACATTAAATATCGGCATTAAATATAAACTCTATAAAACCCTCTATAAAATACTAATCAAAATGAAACAGCATCCAATCTATTAAAAGGATAAATTTTTTTTGGTAATATATTCTATCCATGTAACAGGTACTAAAACAAATTTACTGACTAACTCACAGCATCCTTCTAGTCCTTAATTTTCTTCCTATTCAAAGTTTCTCGAGCCTTTTCGATTGACGTGGAATTTTATTGACATCCAAACGTTTATGATATTGGCTTCAAGTCCTTCACAACTTTTCTTTGGGGGAAGTTTGTTGAAAACTTTTCTCCGAATTTAATTTCAACATTGATTTAGTCCTGAAAATGTGCGATGTTGCCTGAAAATTGTTTGTTAAAAAGGTTTTCCTTGTTTTTTTCGGTTGAAATCCTTTCAATTCATTGGAGAATGAGCGGTTAACAGCGCCATACTTTTGGGATTTGACGAGATTTATTACACAGTTTTGAATAAATCGATAGTTTTAATGTGTTTTAGATTTACGTGGTCATTATTGAAGAGATTTATTTGTTGGTTAGGGTAACTGGTTGAATATTAGAGTGGTTTTAATGGGAGATGGTAGGTTTTTGTGGATCGTTACAATTTTGAGAGCAATTGCAGTGGTTATGTTGATATGTATAAATGGATGGATGACGTTATCAACTCGATGTGAATGTTCCGTGTTTAAGCCACCAAAAGTGAGTAATATATAGATTCATATGTAGTAAAAATTTATATCGAGGTTTTTAGGATGGTGTGAAAAAAAATTAATGCAAGTGTTCACTCCAATTTTTTGCAGTGAACACTTAGTTAGGGCTTATCTTAAAATTGAATCTGTTTTAACAATTTTAAAATTACATATTATCTCGGTTAACTTTAAGTGTTTGAACTGCTATTAATGAATTGTGTAAATTTACAGCATTTCAAGTACAGAAAATTTGAATCGTTTTAAATTTTGCTACATTGTGCAACAAGCCATAACTGTCTTAGAAACCCTTTCGGTGGACAATCTCAATCCGAAATTTTTTTTTAATTGTCCAAATATAATGTATAATAAGTTCAATGATAACTTTTTCACGAGTATGTAATTTGTTGTACTTTTGTTCGGCATTGGTTGTGGCATTTTTATAAGGTGTCATTTTAATAAGGTGTCAAAGATCTGAGTGACGTCAGTGGAAAGCTTTTTTCCCATATGAACTGAGATCTGAGTGACGTCACGAAGCCAGAGCTTTTCCTTACCTTATGAGCCTACCTTGTATTATTGTATATACCATGGCTAGCGGGAGGTTTACTTTTCTGTCACTTTAACTATTATTTAAAAAATATACAAATTATAAATGAAAAAAGTCTTTTTATATTATATATGTATTTTTTATTTTAAGGTTTTGGTATTTTACACATTTGCTACAAAAATAATTTGTAGCAATTTCTACTAAAAAATACGAAATTTTTGTTTTTATCACTTTGATTACTAGATTGTTGACGTTTTCCGCCAGTCGCATACGCGTTTCTGCTTGGGGAGGTTGTGTTGCTTGCGCCTGCGTGGAACTCTCATTTTATGAATGAAAAGGCTCATGTATTTGAAAGAATTTTAATTCTAGTAAAATTATGCTTATTATGATGAATATACTGACTTGGTTATACAGGGGTTTTACATGTATTTAAAAGCTCTGCTCAACACATATAAAGATAAATTAGCTTTATTCATTCGGCATGCGCGCATCCCTTCCCAAATTATTTTGTTGAGTTTTTTCTGCGTTTATTGCCGTTTTAATATAAAATAGGGGAAATGAAATTGATAATATTTATAAAATTTGGCAACGAGGTGCGCAGAACTGTTCAAATATTTTGTGTCACGGAGTTTGAAAACATCTATACCATATTTCGTGTGTTTTAAATACACGCATTAAGTGTTTTAAATTTACACACTTTAAACGCGTAAATAGTGACTACACGATTTTACACGCGAAATATGTACGTTTTAAAATCACACACTTGGATTTGAAGTGTGGTGTACTCATAATAGTGTCACCTATCTATTGTTCAAAAGTGACGGTTCCACCAAACCAACTTGCAGAGGAGGCGTGCCAAAGTTTTTGGAGGAGAGGGGGAGCTTCTTATTTAATATTTTGTTTAATTTCATATTTTGTTTATGTTGGTTATTAGACTCTACCGATTTGCAAATACCCGCAAATATAACATTGATTTGCCTAATTTTAGAGTTAACAAATAAATTTCCTAAAGAAAATAAATCATATCCAGAGACCTAGATATTCAATTCAGCATGCCATACCATACACTATTTAGAAAATCAAATCCAACTAAGTCTTACGTATGCAGGATATTCAGATAAGCATATTTTGTTGACAAGAGTAGCCCAAGGCAATTAATGTCACTTCTCCTACTGTTAACCTTCCGATAAAATTGTTTTATCCCTTATCCTTAAGTGACACAACACCAATATAAGTCCCTGAGGTGAATATTCAGTTTGAATTATAGCACGAGAAGCAGGAACCGATATCGGCGACGGGCTATAAATCGCCTAAAAATAAATCGATACCGAGCCTCCGGGAATTCCAAACGAAATTACTGCCTTATGTTTCATTTGGCCAGGATCCAGCAACATTGGAACGAGAGACATTTCTTACATTCCTCCTTACTTTAATCTACTTCCGAGCAGTTCATTAAGGCAGCACAACTCGCATTTTCGTAGAAGATGGTGGGGGAAATGTAGAGTCCTTAGTGTTTCGATACAAGTATATTAGGGTGGAAGCTGTAATTAGTCACGTACCCAAAGTTAATGCTGTTAATAGGTTTCTAATACTTGTTTGTATTTGTGATGCTCTATCTGTGCTAGGAGATGCTGTGCCAATTATTATTTTTGAAAACGCCTTAGCTTCGGGCTTGTATAAACTTTGATTAGGATGAAATTTAAGTTATTATTTTTTGGCTATAGTTGAGGGTATTATATCAAATTTGTTAATGGGATATTAATTAAAAAACTTATACAAGTTTGCCGTTCTCTGGTGATATGTTGCTGAGTAGACATTTTGTAGAAGGGATGCCGCCCCAAATTATTCATTGTTTTCTTAAACTTTTACCTTAAATAAGGACTTCTATGCCGGAGCTTGAGGTAACGTTATAATTTCGAAATAACATTTCTCTACGTGGTAATCTGAAATTTCTATAATAGTGTTTCCATCAAGGAATAAAATAACATTTATATTATTTCTTCGTAATGTTGAACTCCAGATGTTCTGCCATTCTGTTTCTGTAAATGTAAATTTGTTGGCATTTTATTTTTATTTTTTACTGTTAACCTTTCAAAAGGTCCCTTATTGATCGGGGGCTTTGCAGCCAAATGTTTGAATAGAGAAATGAAGGAAGCGCAATTAATTAAAATCGGGGAAGCATTTTAGTAGCACTAATGCACAGCATTCTTTAATATTTGTGTCTAACCTGGACAATAGCGGTGTCCTATTTAGTCAAAAACCGGCAGGGATTGCGTTTCTCAGCAACCACCCGGATAAGAACACTTTACTTTAGTGTTGGGTAGGACACGATTATAAAATGAGTTTGTAAGAGGAGCCTCTTTTTCTTTTTGAACCAGTACAATGTCTCACTTCAAATGAGGCGAGGTGTCATTGTATTGCTAACGTCACGAAGTGAATGGCTCAAAATTTGGCGATGCGGGTAGATCTATTTCGTTTGCGAAAGAGGGGATACGATAAATGATGAATGAATGAATGGGAATATTGGCCTCGATTCCCAGATCCGGCGGCGCGGAAGTGAGTGCGGATTTGACACTTTAAATCGAAAATTCGGAGTGAAGACTCACGCGATAATGAAATATGCGATGTCGTATTATCTTACTAGTATATAGTATAGTACGGGACAAATGAACTGCCTCTTGTAAGTTCGGCTCAACTCTACTAACCTTGACTAAATATTTGGAGCAGGGATGCCGCGAATACTCGTATTCGCACTCGCATTATAATTGATATCCTCATTCGCATCAAGCAATGCGAATGACTAAATGGTCTCTTCTATAAAATTTTAGGCGGTGAGGAATACTCGTTTTTTCTATTAGAACTTTAGGAATACCCGTGAAACTGCCAGTGAGCAATTTAGTTGTTCGTTCGATATGCGTGCGCACGTGCTACAATACATATGTATGTACAATATAGGGGAGAGGCGTACAAAATGACATACTAGTTATAAAATCAGTCATCAAATCTTTATTTAATAATAATGTTGAACACTTTAAGTAACTATGCATTCTTTGGTTCATTACCTATTAAAATTATAGAGATCAATCCACTCAATACAAAAACAATAAAAATACTAAACATTTTTCAAAACTTGAACAAAAACCGTTTTGTCCGCCCTAGGCGGGTAAAATGACACACTTGGTGTGGACAAAATGACATACCGTCTTTTGTATGAAAATCATTCGATTACATGCAGAGTTCACACGTAAAACGCTTTGTATTTTTCGGAACATCTGCACATGATGCATGAGCCCATCTTTTACAGCATAAGCACTTTAGCCAGACCTCTTTTGGCTTGGACTTGGAGTAGAGATCATTGCAATAAATGCAAGGACAATCTTCATCATCATCTCCGGCTTCAGTGTAAACTTGTAAGGAAGAAAAATCATTTTCACTGTCGGAACTAAAATTCAAAGTTTTTGTATGCTTTCTCGTGTTTTTCTTTGTTACAGGTAGAGAAGCTGATTTCGCTTTTGCTTCTTCTATATTTGGTGTTGAAGTTAACAACAATACTGTTGGTTTCTTGCGTGGTTTTCTTTTACCTTGTCCAGCCACATATATTCCTTTCGGCACTGGAGATAACACGTTGACTGGAACATTGATATTTTTGTCTTGGAGTATTAATTTGGATGATTTGGGTGTCGTATGTATTGCAGAAGCTGTGTCTCTAGATTGGGCTCCTAAGACTGGCCGTGGGTTGTCTAAGGCCGATGTGCTTGCCTTTATCAGTGATGTCGAACTGCGTGCCTGAGATGGATCTGCAGAGGGTATGCTCAGGTTTTCTGCTGCCGTTGAATCTTCTTCGGGCTCTACCCGATCTTGTTGCATGGGGATGTTTGTCGTCTCAGCAGGCTCAAACAAATAATCCGGAAATATGTTTGGATCAACAGGCCAGAGACCTGTTTTTTGAAACCCATTGACAGCAGTTTGAACCGTTGCTGCTTTTCCATAAGCCTTGTTGAGTATTGCACCTATTTGAAAGTGAGTAACAACTCTGCCTGGATGGCTCTTTAACCAAGTGCTCACTTCTTGATTAAAATAAGTCTTCAGTGGACCATAGAAAGATACGTCTAATGGTTGCATGCGGTGCGTGCAGTGAGGTGGCAAGCACACCATAATAATTCCATGCTCTTTTGCGAATGTTAAGCTTTCAATACCTTTATGACTGATATGTCCATCAACTACCAGAAGCACTTTGTCATCAAGACTCGCTTTCACATACAACTGAAAGTGCATCAACCATTTATAAAATACTGTTGTTGTCATCCAACCTGATTCCTGCGCAATGCCCATAGTACCGGTTGGAGCTTCATCTATCAACTCCTGTTTCATGATTTTTCTAGGAAAAATTAGACACGGCGGGATAAAATGGCCATTTGCACTCATGCAACAAACAATTGTCACATGAGACCCCTTTTCAGCACTAGTCAAAGCCCCAACCTGCTTACGCCCAGTAGTAGCAAAGACCTTTTGGGGTCTCTGGACTGTTGATAAAGCTGACTCATCGACGTTGTAGAGCCTATGTGGAGAAATGCTGTTGCTCTGAATAATTTCTTGGTAAGTGTTGAAAAACAGTGCTATTTGTGGCTTGTTGAAGGCTTGAGCTCTTGCGGCTGAAGTCGCTTCAGGTTTCCTCAAGGATATGTCCGGGTGTCTGTGTCGAAATCCAGCCAACCATTCTTTGCATGCCATCCTTTTTTCTTTGTTGAAGTTATGCGGAATATTATTAACGTCTGCAAACTGGTAGGCTAATTCCAAAACTTCCTTTCTTGTAAATCCAAACAATCTCGTTTCTAGTAATTTAATATGTTCTACCAGTTCTCGTTCCATTTCATATGTGAAGACACTCCTATACCTTCCCAAACCTAAAACAATAAGATACGTGATTAAATCCGCTCTAGTCATACTACCAAAATGCGAAAGTTCAAAAAACACTAAGAAGGTACCTTTTGTAGTTGGAGCTATGACCTTATTTTGTTTCAGTGCATGTCTCCTAAGAGTCGATTGTGGGACCTTAAACACTTTAGAAGCCAATAGCCAGCCCATTTCATTATTGTTCACAGCTTCAATAGCCTTTTCCATGGAGGTTTTATCCCAACTCTGTCGGTCTGTTTTTCTAGAATAGTTGCGAGGCATGATGTTCAATTTCCTGGAAGAAAGAGAACAAGGTGGGTCAAATGACATAGTATGCTATTTTACCCGAACAAGGTGTATGCCATTTTGTCCACTTCATGACCTTCAACATTACAAAACAATAACTAAAAATGTAACTAGAATTTTGATATTTCAAAACATTCTCGAAGTTATTTAGTAAGATTACAATAAATTAACGCTAAACAAAAACAAATTAACGTAAAAAATACTTTTATTAGAAACAAAATTCACTTGAGTAAAACTCGTAACTTCAAAAATTACACAAACACGTGTCCACACCACATGGCCCAACGGAAGCGACTGGGGCTGCCACAGGTTGCGACCTTTTACTTAGCGGTTCTTTACAGGCTATTGTGAGAATTCATTTGCCTGTGGTTTTGGAGAAACTTAGGTGTGCCATTTTACCCGCCTATGTCATTTTGTACGCCTCTCCCCTACTCGTAATATGTTATAAACACTACGTTTTTAGATTCATCGTAATTTAGATTTTGTTGTGAGTTTATTATAAGTGAAGATTAGAAAGATTAACATTTACTATGGCGCCACTTAAAAAAAGTGAGATTTATAGATTTTTCGATGTGATCGACAAAAAACACGATAAATGCAAAATTTGTGAATAGGTTAATTCACGTTCCGAATCAGCAATCAAGATATCTTTCCTAAAAACAAATGTGTGCGCTATTATTCTGTCAAAAAAAGGGGCAACAAAGCAGTTTTGTTATTTAGTCACAAAATGGGTGGCTAATGATGTAATTACCCCTGACAACAGATCGACATTATGCAGCATAAAATGCTTTCGTTGCTTGTTACTCCTTTGGGAGGTTCAACTGAAAAAACCTAATTATAACAGATTGGAGTATGAATGTTATTTTGTTCACTTCGAAGGTGGAAATAGTGTTCACTTATCATCCAATTTATACTTAAAATAGAAGTTCCTCAAAAAAGCCGTGTAAGTCCTAGTCGGTCATTTTGATAAGTGTAAATTGAAACAAAAGAAAATGTTCATAATTCTATCGTTATTTCAACAACCTGATTGACACAATATTACAGGAGCACTGCGCCAGTACTACCAGTAGTAGTTTGCCGTTCCGTTTTCACCGAACAGTGCCCTGTTGCGGTACCATGGGAACGTCATGAGCATTTCCCACTGCGACTACTGCTCTGAAAGAGGTAATGTGCTCACAGAAGTGTGAGCACGTGGCAGATGCTTAATTTTTGAAAATCTGTAGACGTTGGACGCTGTACAAATGATGGCAAATAATAATGCAGGAATGGTATCGGACAATGATATCATTGGCTCCAGGTTTAGCTCCTAAATGATCCAGAAGGTCTGCTGGGTTAAAGGAGAATAGCTCCCGTAGACGCAGCGCCCCCGCCAGAGACTAGGGAGGTTCAGTAGGAGGCCGCAGTCGGACAGGTGCTTTTAGCCCCTCTGATACCAAGACAGACCAGTCTTTGCACCCTGGCCAGTTTAATCATAGCACCCTTTGGTTTGTCTTGACCCACCATGCGATGGATGCATACGTGACCATGGGCCGTAAGACCGTCGTATATAGCCAAAATATTAACCTCGGTTTGCGGCGCCAGGTTTTTCCTACAAATTGACGACAGATAAAGAGAGATGTAATTGCCTTGAAAAGCTGTTGATCCAGGATTATACCTAGATATTTAGCCTCCTTTGATAAAAACATTTCTTTGCCATCCAAAGAGGGAACTTTTAATTTTAGCGCCCTTCTATTAGTAAATGGTACCAATGACAGAGCGCCTTACATGAGGTCTGAAACGGTGCTATCATGACCGCCGCTAATCGTTATGACGATATCGTCTGCATAGGCTTGCGCTTTAAAGCCCCGACTATTCAGATCGTCAAGAAATTCGTCGATCACGATTGCCCACAAGAGGGGTGATAGGACGGCCCCTTGAGGACAACCTTTAGTAGTCATTACCGTAATGGTTTACAGCATCATCTCAGCAATTATCAATCTGATGTTGAGAAGCGACGTGATCCACCTCGGAGTGAGGGAATGAATGCCTTTTTTTACTGCTGCTTTTTTTTATGTGAAAAACTAGAGTCTCAGGAAAGGCCTTTTATACTGTCAACAATCTATTTTCTTCGTATAGAGTGCAATGTCGGACAGAAGCTCTAGCAGCTGCTTCTTTGATCGCGTCGAAGGTAGCGTTGTCAAACGCACTCTTAATATCTGCAAAGGCGCAGAGATTTCTTTGGTCCTAAGAGACTTCTCAATATCAAATCTTTGTTATAATTGATAAGGGGTTTCTTGTATTCTCTTGTATATTCCTCCTAGTGCAGTCCTCCACAAGTCTCCTAACATCTGACAGTAGTGGAGCAGGCTCTTCCCCAGGGAGATAGACTGAGGCTATGGCAAGCCTGGATTCCTATGTCTCCGGGCAGCACTACCTCCGCCGCTACCAGATCTCTGGATACGAACTGCGCAGGAGGAGGGCAGGTTAGCCTTCGTTTCTTGAGTGGTAGAAGAATATACTCTGGAAACCTATCTAAATAGAAAGGGCTCTGGGGTCGTAACTAAATTACGTTAGGTGATTTTAGCGATGTCAGACTGAGTTAATGTGTGGCCTTCATCAGGCGGTACCTGCCGACCCAGCCTGAAAGACTAGAGCCTATCTATCTCTTCTAGTTTGGCTCCAACGCACAAGCAGACAGACACTTTCTTAAAATTGAAATGCCGAGAATTGAACCTGGAGTAATAAAACGTCGGCTGGCAACCACTCAACCAATTCTTCCATCCCCCATGTCTGGCTCATTTTATCTGGTTCGAGGCATAAATAAACTTGTCTTTGGTGCTACACTTTTTTAATATCTCTATCATTTTCTGTCTTCCTCAATGCAGATCTTCCCTAAGTTGCTCGGAATGAAAATGGGAATCGTCCTAAATCGTCCCGACCTTGAAGAATTACTCTTAATTAAATTTTGTATTTCTTTAGTAAACTTAACCTTTTGAGAATAATAAAATTATTTACAATGAAAATTCTCATTTAATTTAAAGTAACAAAAACTTAAATAGTGCAATTTCAGCACGATCTCGCTGAAAAACTTACCCATAAAATGGCTAGCACCACGTTGTAACTTGAACCGGCTCCACCCAGATATAAATGTCTCCACTTGTATGGCACTATCTTCTTTAACAAAAGGGCGAATAGATGTAATTACATAAAATTATATAGTATGTGGCATGAGGGAGGCGACAGTCGTTATCGTCCTCCCTATCTCTTTGTATAGAACAAATATCAATAGATTCTCATTTTGTTATTAGCATCACACAGAAAAGGTTTCATAAGGGTTGAATTTCACATGAAAACTTGAACAGCTTCTCAATTTTTGGTATGGGATGAGGAGTACCTACCCTATACACAGAGCACACAGATTATACCCCATTTTGTTTGGAAAAACCATATAGGAGTTTCTCAGACGCCCAGTTGTGCTGTACCCAACCGGCAATTAATATGTGAAGCTATGTGAACGGTAGTGTCATCGTAAAGGTAATTAATAAGGCCTGTTGAGCCCCCTTACTTTTGTTCGTGTATCCTCTCAAGTGAAAAGGGGTGAATTTTCAATTTCAAAAACCCGTTAAAAAGTTTTACATAATATGCGAACGTGAAAATTTCAACCCAAGAGCAAGGAAATTAATAGATACAACAATCCCGGGCACAGCAGCAGGGTTCACTTGTGCGGCCTACCTATGACGGTGTAAAGTTTTAATGTACTTCTGGAAGTAGGATGTTTTGTGTATGTATGGATATACTTATACCTATCCAAATTTTCGCTTTGACATCATTCTAGGAAAAAGTTAACTAAACTTCGGCTTAAAGCGTTGTCAAAACGAAAATAAACTTTGAACGATGCTCTAAACTGTTAAATTTATTACTACAAGATAATTCGTACTTCGAATATAAAATCCCATATATTATTGAGATCTTTAAAACTTGAAAAGTATCTCAAGTATATTTCGCGCTAAAGCTGGCTCTCAAGCACATATGGGTAATAAGTCGTTAAAACTTCTCCAAACCGTCAGGATCATCTAACTTCTTCCCAAAGAAGTTACGTAACTTAATTCACATTCAACCATCCAGAAGATTTCAGAATGTATAGTTAATCATGCATTGTCGTGCCATCTACAACTCCCACATATACATACATATATCTCTATCGTAAAGGTCCTGAGAATACGTAATGAACTTGTTAAATGTGCCTGGAACAAACTTGTTGCTAAAAGGGATGCGAACTTTACAAACTGAAGTTCTTGAAAAGTTTTCTGTGCGGCATCGATTGAGATTAAAGCTTCTGTGGAATTTATTTCCGATGTAATTCAATTAGGATTCCCGGCAGTCCAAAGTTTATCTACGACTCAATCAGTGGAGCAAAGTAGAAAATCACTTAATTTCTCGTGCAGTAATTGACTCGCCAAAGGAAATTAAATTTTTTTTTTTTTTTTTTTTTTTTTTTTTGAAAATAGAAAATCCCGGAAATCCCTTTTTGGGACTTTAAGTAAAAGAGCAGATTTGCTTGCCATTTGGGAAAACTTTTTTTTATGCATTAGATTTGCACTCCCGGCTATGCTTTGCTTCTGTGAAAGCCTAAAACAGAAAGTGGCAATTTCAGACTTTGTAAATCGAATTTCGTTTCGATTTTTTCGGTCGGTATAGTTTTGGTAGTCCTTCAAAAGAAAGTTTAATCAACAAGTTCAAATAAGCCGGATCAGTTGCTCACTTTTTGTGATATGAATTGAATTTGATCAATGTAGAACAGAGTTAGTTTAGAGTCTCACTTAATGGAAAATTCTATTCAAATTCTAAATTATTTTTACATAAGCTCAAGGCAAGCCTATCTGAAAAGTCCAAACTCGTCTGGTTTCAAGTCCAGAGTGTGAAAGGAGGAGGTTGTTGGCCTGCCGAATGTACCAGAATCGGGAAACCGAAGAAACTAGGTAAGAAACCGCATGGAAACACGAACTAATTATTCACGAAGTAATGCTACTGCATCTGGGGCAGCCAATGCGCCAACACTGAGGATCAGGGATGCTGGTGAGAATTGAGTTACTGGCCGAACACCCAAATTAGTCACACCGAAAATGGAAATTCATTTCGCCGCGTGTAATGCACAAACAGGACCTCTCGGCAGTTAAAGGGAAATCATAGCAATGGAATTGTTAAAATGAAAAATATCAGTTGCTGCGCTATCGGAAGTACGACTTACCGGATTCGGGACAATGACGATCGTCCCGCCAACAATCGACAAAACAATGACGCTTTCCGGTGGTGAGAGACGAGAGGCCGACGGCGAGTTTATGGTGGATCGACGGGCTGCCAGCAGCGTTAACGCATTCCAACCGATATCTGTGCGTTTGGTTGTTATAACCATCGGTGGAACGATCAGGACCCATAATTTATCCGTTTATGTGCCAACCGAGACCAGTCCGAACGCGACCAAGGAAGAATTTTACGATCAGCCTCAACAGACGCTGGATATGATACCTCGAACCGAATTAATAATAATTCTCGCGGGGACTTCAATATTCAGGAGCAGATCGAACCGGCTGGGAAGGAACGATGGGCAAATGCAGACACGGAGCAATTTACGATAAGTAGGGACAACTTATCTGTTCGTGCCGTCTGTGTGTCCTTAGAAAATGAAACTGCTGACCCTACTTTATTGCAGGTGAAGATCACGGGCGTCCGAGAGACTTTCTTTTTAAAAAAAATCAGATTAAAGCTCCGCTGCTAAGGGAACTGACCGAGGCTACAGCAAACGGTTCCGTATCAACCCATAACGAAGGCTGCTCCTAAAAATTCAACCCAAAGGACAGATTAATATACATATAATAAATTTATAATTATAAATAGGACCTAGAGTTAAGGACTTACCACAGATTGGAAGACTAATTGTAATACACCGCACGGCTCCTTCGATGATCCTAACCTCTTCCCCTGTGATTGAGATTTCCTACCAGAACTTCACACTCCGGACAAATTAAATGTTCAAAATAAACTGACCAGCACACAGGGCGTGCTCCAACGAATAATAATTTTAAATTAAAGATCTACCCCGGAATTTCCAAAAATGTGGCCGAAGGCTGCCAAGCCCCATTATTAATTTCATGTTACAGGCGTGCCCGAGCCTTTAGAATTTTTCCGGAGGTAGAAAAAGGAATGCCGAGTCCCAGCGCACTTTGTGGTAAAGAAAACAAAAATTATTAATAATATTTTGTAACCGATTCCAGTATACTGGATTGGCGATTCTCGGTGTCTCACTCCACGATCGCCTTCGAAACGAGATAGTTAGACAAAGATGTGATCTGCAGACACTGATCGAAGAAGAAGTGCAAAAACGGCGACTGGAATGGTTTGGACATGTCTGCGGAATGGATGATGGCCGCTTGCCACGTAAACTTCTCTGGCGAAACCTTCCCGCAAACTGGAGAATCCAGCGATCGGCATCGAAGAAACCCTGGCGAAAGAAAATCGAGAGTGATCTAGTGAATCAACGAAAATCAGCTACCGAGGCTCGAGACACCGCCAAAAACCGGCAAGAATAGAAACGAATCGTGAATAGAGTTCGAGACCCAGCGGCACTGACAGCAGCGTATCCGTTGCGGGGACGTCCCGCTCGGACCGCCAGCTAACGGATCAAAGAAGAAAGAAAAAGAAGAGTGAGTTCACATCATACGAGTTAAGCTCAGAGGAATAAAGCTAGTGACAGAATTACGCGCAAACGCGGTGCGGGCAATGACAGATAGAATAGAATATGTGTATTGAAATGCGAACTAACAAAATGTGGCTTGAGCGCTATAGTATATGGAAATGGTACTTTAACATTGCAAAAATGCAGAACAAGGTTTTATTTTTGGGATGTGTAAGGGGGGTCAGTGTGAGCTTAAGTTTGAGATTTCGGGATTCTAACCCGCCCCATTTGGCCGCCATCTTGGAAAACGTGTGCAAATGGTTTTTCCAATATATCTCCGAAACGGTACATCTTACCGAAAATTTGTAAGGACACTTTTTGTTTAGAATTAAATAATCTACAATTTATTACTTAAAAATTTTGTGGTAAAATGAATAATTAAGAAGTTATAAGCCTTAGAACACAAAAATTAGTCACAATATTTTCTTTTAAAATCTATAACTTTTTTTCCTTGAACTTTAACGAAAAAAAAAAAAAAAAAATAACAAGGCTTTTGTAGAGGGTTTCATTAGGAATAATTTTCATTCATTACTTTTTTAATTTCATTCACTACGAAGGGTTTTACAGAGCCCCGAAAGTATGAAAGTGACAGATTTTACAATTTTACCTCCTAGAAATTAGCAATAACAGCTAGCAAGTAATAAAAATGAATGAATGACTATACGTTATAAGAAATGCCGATGTTTGAGTAATGTAATAAAATTGTTTCGCATTTTTTTGTGGGTTTTTATTGCTGTTATGCCATGTTTTATAAGGTACGATATGGTTTAAAATGAAATTCTTTGAATAGTAACATGCGTTACATGTAGGTATTTAAAAGCTCTGCTCAACACATATAAAGATTAATTAACTTTATTCATTCGGCATGCGCGCATCCCTTCCCAAATTATTTTGTTGAGTTTTTTCTGCGTTTGTTGCCGTTTTAACTAAAAAGCGGGGAAATGATAGAACAATATTTATAAAATTTGGCATTGAGGTGCGCAGAACTGTTCAAATTTTTGGTGTCATGGAGTTTGAAAAAATCTATACATCCAATTTGACTGTGTATGGGGGCTTTAAGAAAAATACGCCAGTTAGTCGTGCAAGCGACGATATAATAAACTAAAGAAAATGCAACCGATCAACATCAAATCCTGCTTATAGTTCGCGTAAAAAAATCAAGATGGCGATACAGATTTTATTTGGAGATACGCAGTTGTAGAAAAATCGTAAGGAACTTCGTTCTTGATGGGGGTCTCATGACCGCACCTGTATTTTTTTTTTTTTTTAATTTCAGCGTAGTTTATAACCTCAAAAAAATAATCAATTGCGAAAAATGGGAGTTTCAAATGCCGGGGACTATTTTTCAATCACATTTGGTGTCGCCCTTTGTAAGACTATTTTTACTCAGGTTATCTCACATCTCTCGTTAAGATGTAAGAGCTTCAATATTACAATAAAATGTAATATTCGTTCAAGTGAATGAAAACTGGAAAATGAAAATCAATTGAAATCAATATCATTCTGGTAAGCACATCACTATATGAAAATCTGAAGGACAAACCTTGATTCACGATTACTGCATTCGTCCTTGGGGATGGCAGTTAAGCTAAGAACCATGGACCATAGCACTTTACAAATATCACAAATCATGTTTTATGCCAATGAAATTTCCATCTAAATTCAAATTGATTTTTTCCTTTAAAAAATAAGCGTCTGCCACTGAAAGTTATGCCGCGCAATAAAACAACTCTCGATAACTTATTGACAATATTTCGTTCGGCTATCAGACATCAGGAAAATATCCCGACATTTTTTTACCTTCGAGTCTTACAGGGTGCACCCATAAAATACCTTGGCAGGAAACAGTTATGAAACCAGGTCAGAAATATCATGACTTTTTAAACATTCCCTCGGCACTAGAATTTCCAATATTTTCTGACGTGGAAATTTCTTTCATTTTTTTGAAAATATTTTTGTTTTTCTTCTCGCAATATTTTTAAATGTTTATCTCTTCACATCATTCTTGCAATCTGGTGCCGTGCTCCCCCTTTGCCTGGGGCCTTTCTCTCCCATGGCAACATGCAGCATTCGGTGATCTGCTTTCTTATATTTTGATTAAAGATAAAAAATATTTTTGGTCAAATTACTTTCTCCATAAAGCTACGTAGGTGTAAGTACCCGGCATGTGTTTATCCCCTAAAGGGGGGGTTCAATAGAGGGAGCGCACATGTTGAACTTCTTGTAATTCCCCAGAACTTTGAGTGTTCGCATTCTACCTTATGGTGCCAGTAGTCCTCGATAAGTAGGACAGGACGAACATAAGGATCGCATTATTTAGCGGTTGTTTACAGCAAAAATATCTCTTTAAGGATGATTGTCGGTTATTGCAAAATTATTCCCTGGAAGAGAGGATACATTAAACATTAAAGTTATGCATGAGTGGTTCTTCAAGAACACATAATAAAAATTCTCATTTTTTGATCTGATGGGCACTCGTTTCCGGAAACAAATTACGTAAGGGCACTAGGAGAATACATTTCAAATTTAATTATTCCTGAAACTTGGTTTAACAATGATTTTTATAAAGATTGAACTATAGTAGCCATTAATAATTATGGCCAACGGCTACAATCGACGAAACGATGACGCTTTACTATTCCGGTGGTGAGAGACGACAGGCCGGCGTCGTCGTCGGCTTTATGGTCGAACGACGGGCTTCCAGCAGCATTATCGCATTCCAACCGATATTCGAGCGTTTGGCAGTTATAACCATCGGTGGAACGATCAAGACCCATATCGTATCCGTTTTTGCGCTAACCGAGACCAGCCGGGACGCGAACACGGCCGCATTTTACGGTCGGCATCAACATCAACATCAACTGGATACGATACCTCGAACCGAATTAACAATACTCGAGGGGAACTTTAATGCACATACCCGAGTAAATCGAACCGTCTGGGAAGGAACGATGGGCAAATTTGGAAACGGAGTAATAAACGACAACGGCTTACGTCTGCTTTCATTCGTATCGTCAAACAATTTGGTCGTTGGCAACAACATTTTCCGCCATCCATAAAAACGCCAACTCACCAGGCGAATTCCATCCGACAAAGACTCGGTGATGTAAGACTACTTTTTGATCAATGAAAGATTCCGATCGACGATCCAAGAAGTACGTGTAATGCGTGGGCCCGATTACGGATCGGACCATTATCTTGTTCGAGCAAAATTACAGATGCGATTACAAAGAACGAAGAAAACGGCGCCACCACCAGCCAAAAAAGACCCTACGGGACTCGGCCACCGGGCGAGAGTTTCAAATGGCACTATCGAACAAATTCGCGGCGCTCGCCACATCGGGGATATCGATGTAGAAGAAAGGCAATTGTCGGAGTCTAATTTGAAAAGTGTAAGGGAGTTGTGTTCACCTAAGGGACGCAGCCATGGATCTCGGACAGCTGTTTGACCTCGTCGATCAGCGGAAACGAATGAAACACATCGACTTCGAGCAATACCAACGAGTGAACAAAGAAATTCGACAGAGTGTCGGGAATAGACCAAGTAACCGCCGATCTGATCGAAGCCGGAAGTGATGTCTTATCACATCGACTTCATGTTCTCATAACACACATATGACATTCGGATCGTTTCCCGTCGGTGTGGAAGAAAGCGATCGTTGTCTCCATTTTGAAGAAACGCGACAGTCGGGCATGCAAGAATTATCGCGGTATTAGCCTTCTTTCTATCGTCGGCAAAATATTTACGAAAATCATACAATCGAAGCTCCATCAACATCGATAGCAAATGAGCTGGAAAGAACAAGCGGGATAAAGACCACATAGAGGATGGTCTGCTAAAGAAAGAAAGAATTCATTAAGGCAAACCAACTGTCGTCGTTTTCATCGATTTCAAATGCGTTTTCGATGGCGTCTATTGGAACAGCTTGTGTAGAGTCTTGAAACTGAACTAGTGCGATTGAAAATCATCCAACTTCTCCAAGCGTGGTGCGATGGCTCAACCAGCAGCGTTCGTATTCGAAGCGATTTATCCGAGGAGTTCCCGATTGAAACAGGTGCCCGTCAGGGAGACGTCGATTCGCCACTTCTCTTCAACGTTGTGATCAACGCGATTATGCGTGAAGCATTCGATGGACGACGACGGAGTTCGATACGACGCCAACAACTTCGTAGCCGACTTAATGTTCGCTGACTATAGCGCCGTCTTCGCCGTCACGGATGCCGAAGCAATGGACATCTTATACGAAACTTCCCGCATACGGATTAAAAACCAATGCGGAAAAGACCAAAGTGCTCACAACGGGCGGATCGAGAGCCTCGATGGAACCCAAATCGAACAGGTGCCGGTGTTCAAATATTTGAGATCATTGGTTGAGGAAACGAACGGGGCATCGACGTCCGACGTTCTCAGCGGCCAGGCAACAGCAACTTTCGAAAATATTTCCATCAAAACAAAAGTACGCTTTTACCGAATTTTAATCCATCCGAATCCTCTTTATGGATCGGAAACGTGGATACTGCTCAAACCTGCCTTTCAGAAGCTTGAGGTTTTCCAAATAGGACTACAGAACTCGCAGAGCACTCTTAGTCTGTATAAGGCGCTTTATTTTCTGCCTCTGTTCTGTCCTGTTCTCTTCACTTGTGCTTTGTGCAGCACGACTGAGCTAGTCACCCTCGCCATTATAAGGCGATGACTCGGTCTAAGGCTCCAAGCTGGGCAGCATTCTTGGGGGTACTGCACAAATACAAGACACTTCATGCTGAAAAAGGCGATGGACGAATCGCTTTACACAACGACTATCAAAAACGAATAGAAAGCACGGCTTTATATGAAGGTGCACATTCTGCAGACCACTGCGAAAACGACGACGTCGACCAAATCAATCTAATTTCGCCTGTCAAAGTTGCATGGCACCTTAGTTAGGGTGGGTGTGAGTGAATCATTTGCTTCCATGCATTTTATTCTTTCGGGTACTGGCTTTCTCCTTTTGCACCGCTTTAGTTTTGTGCCCGCCAAGCACCAGACCATGCTTTTAAATCTCGTAGATCATATCGTTCACGCGAAATTCAATCTTATCGAGGTGTCGTTCTACGAGCGTATCCTTTTTTGAGGCGTAACCTCAACATATTATACATTGTGATCCATAGGAGGGAACCCAGGACAGAACCTTGCATAACTCCACATGTTGTTCTGTAAACCTTCGGTCCATCTTCCGATTCACAATAAAGTGGCCTGCCTCATTCCCTTTTCAAGTAACAGAAATAACAGTATTGGAGGGGGTTGTATGGTGTTGTGTTGACTATCCACCCGGGCTCAACCCGATCCGCCGGCACTGTATAGTATACAATACATTGCATATAGTATACAAAATACATAATATAATATAATATATTTAATTTAATATAGTATTATATATAATATATATACATATATGCTGCCCATATACAAAGTAAAACTCCCAAATGCAAAATTTTCCCACAAAAGTAAGTAAAATACAGATGCCCGGTCGAATAGGCGAAACGTGTTCCATGTTGTCCAAAGTAATTAATCCAAGCAGGGTTTGAATTTTAATATTGCTGCTTTGCTGCCAAGAATACCACATCAATTTACTTTGCTTTGCAGCAATCACATTTTTCAATTTTTTGCTGTAGTCTGTGAAAGCTCTTTGTTTCATATTGCTGCGAACGCTGTTGCTTACAAATGCTAGGGTATGTTGGTCCGGTTTCGAATGCTTCACAGACTTAAAAAAAGCTCTCATCCCTGTAAATAAAGTGTCATATAAAGTTAGACCATGAAAAAAGGCTAAAGGAAATTTTACCTCCTTTGGAGAGTACAACTTTGAAAAACTGTAAGCAAACACAAAGCATATCACAGCAAAGTATTTTAAAGCCGAAGCATTTGCAGCTGGACCAGTATGCTCCTGAAAGCTTTTAAGCAACAGTATTCGCCGCAATATGAAACAAAAGCTTTCTCAGTTTACAGCAAAGTAAGTTCAAAAATTTGTTCTTTGCTTGAAGTTCGCTTTGCTTGCAAACCCTGAATCCAAGTAAACTATTTAAATGTTGCAACCATGTAGCTGGCTAGAGCATGACAATGTATGATCGAGCTCCAGCCACGGAGAGTAGCGTAAAATTTTACGGTGTGCGAAAATATGAAATGAATGTTGAGGCCGGCGTCTGCATTGCAGCATTGCAGCACTATCCCTCACACTCCTCGTAGCTGCTTTGCCATCCTTCGGTACACTTTTCTCAACATACTCGTACTGAAGTTGATTCGAGCGCGATCCGACGTATCGTTTCCTTTCTGTGGTTACTTTTGTGTGACAAGTCAGTAAAAAAAAAACGAAAAATTATTTGCTCGAACCGACCACTCTTTTTTATAAGAAAAAATTTATTTGTAATCGTTTAATTTTATTGGGAATTTTTTTTGGTAAGTATTATAATGCTCTTCTTTCGATTTATGTATATAGTAGATGTGTGCCAAAAACAAAAAAAGTTTTTTTTTGGAAACAAAAGTCAGAAGGCTGTCAACTTGTCGCTTAATATAAGTTCAGTTGATGCTGACGTATCATTAGCGTCATCAACGTTAGCCGAAATTGACGGGAAAGAAACGGTAGCAATTGAAGTGGTCGGATTAAGTGCAACAGCAACATGTGCACTTGAGCCAGTAGCATCGAAAGCAACTTTGAAACCAGCGAAACGATCCCGACCTCCATTGCCCGCAACAGAAAAAACTGGTCCTTCAATTGTTCCGTCTGCTGGTGGTTATACTGGTCAAGGTATTTACTGTGTAGGGACATCGTCCTACTACTTCCGGTTTTACTTAGTCAAGGAGACTAGTGATGAAAACACAGTCGACGGTGGCTAAGTTTTAAAAAACAGAAATAGATTTTTTCCAAATAAAATTTTGACAGTTGCAATTAAAAATAATAATAAAAACTTGCATAATATTTACGTGATAAATATAATAATTAATAATCAACTATTATTGACTCTAGCTAACAAATAATTGATAAATAATAAAACTGTATAGATTGATAAGTGATAAAAATAAAATATTGTCAATTATAATAAGTGTAAATAAAAGATTGTTCTGGAAAGTGTAAAGCGTGTATTTGATATCGATTCCTGACTAGAGCCCCACACGATATATGCTGTAGAGGAACAATAACTGCTTGTTTGCTGATGTGATTTGTTTATTATATTTTTTTTACAGGTATAGGAGCGATATCGAAAGACTCTAAGGAATTTTCCAATATTACATGGAGGAAAAGAACCATGCGTTTGCATGTGAATGAAGTAGCATTCCGAGGAGATTGAAAGCTACCATCGTCCATTAAAGAGCTTGGAACACCAACGGTCATTTTCTGCTACTTCTTCACAAAAGAAATAGTAGATATGGTTGCTGAAGAAACAAATCGAGCTGCCCACATAGAAAACATAAACACGAATTTCAAAACAGACTTTGCTGAAATTTACCGCTACATTGGAGTTCTGATGTATATGTTCGTTTACCGTTATCCTAATTTGGAGAGCTATTGGGGCAGAAATGCTTTTCTAGCGATCAAAGACACGATGCCCGTTAAGAAGTTTATGGCCATAAAAAAATATTTATCATTTCAAAAGTTTCGAAAGTCATCGGATTGCAAAAGGTATTGTGGAAAGACAACAAGCCCGTGCGATTAGCATCGACTTATGTTGGCATCGAACCATTTGCAAAAACGAATCCCAACGAGCAAACAGCAAAGGCATCTCGTTATGATCGGAAAAACAAGAAATATGTTGAAGTCGACTGCCCACAGATCATACGAGAATATAATAGTCATGTGGGTGGCGTGGATCTAATGGGTGGTCTTATGGGTCGATATCATATCCGAGCGAAGACTAGAAATGTAATGGTTCGGCTTTTTTATCATTTGATCGATATGGCTGCGACGAACGCATACGAGTTATATCGTCGCATACATGCTGAAAAATGTAAAGATTCAAGCTTTGGAACTGAGAGTGCACCGATGTTGCAGCTACCAGAATTTCGAGAAGCGATTGCTGCTGGTCTTGTTACTTACTCATCGAAACGTAATGTTGGACGACCATCAACTTCAAAAGATACACAACAACCGACTAAGACGACAATCGGTACAAAAGCATAACATCCTGTTGCAGATGTACGCTATGACAAGTTCGATCATTTTCCAGTCTGGCTTGGTAAAGAAGGCAAAAAAATCCAAACTTTGCAAATCATTGCAAATACAGTGTTTGCCAAAAGTGCGATCTTCATATGTGCTGCTTGAACAGCAAAAACTGCTTTTACGATTACCACCATCAAAAGTAAACTTCTTGCTTCTTACATTTGGTTTATCTAATTCTTTTAAATAAAAAATAATAAAACTCACAAAGATCACCTGACTGTTTTTTTCGTTTAAACTGGCATAGCTGCCCTGCTTACCTTTTTCTACCTGGTGCTATATGAAATATGCGCTCCCTTTTGCGGATAGGTTTTCGGGGGTTTCTTACTCCTAAATAAGTCTAGAAAAAAATCTCGACTTTCGTTTCGCTCTATTTCCATTTTGCCCGTTAGAGGAGTAACTCTTTTAGAGAGCATTCTTTATTACATAAATGATAATCAATTCTATTAAAGGTATATTCAGAAAATTTCTAAAAGGCAACAATAACATCGCCCTTATTATCACCTTGTACAAAGTCACCACGTACATACTACCTCACAGAAACGCTAATGATAATATGAAGTCTCCATTTAACAAATTTAGTCCAACCAAAGCGCCTTGTCCGCAACATATTGATTTTCTGCCAAGGCAAGCAACAAAACATTTTTTCCCTTTTCGTCAATCTATCATTAAAGCTTTTGTCCATCCATAGGGGAAAAAATTGACAAGTAAAAGTGGACAAGCCGATGACTGATTACAGTCACAATTTTCCTCTTAGTTTGTTGCTAATCTTTTGTTTCCAATTAAATTCGTAAATGAAGAGACAAACGCCTGCAGGACTTCAATATTTTCCTTACTGTTGTCCTTTTTTTCCAGTCTAAGACGGCAATTTATTTCGTACTTAATGGCCTGGATTAGATGATGGTGGGGGGTGGAGAATTAGGTCAGAAAGGACAAGTCATACATTATTCATGCAACAATGGGGCAAGCTCATGAGAAAAAAGGGGCATTTCCTGATCTTCTTAGCCACTAACGATGTTCTTATGTCCACGTGCCAATCTGTATAATCCCAGTATGGACTAAGATTTACGGAGATGGACAAACCAAATAGAAATCTCTGACGTCAACACTTTGTCAGCTGATATACGTAGGCATATATAAAATTCTGGAAGGGGGTGGGGGGACTCAATCGCTTCAGAAGTCTAAATCACTTTTGTCTCTGGTAGATTTTGTGGTAGACCTACAAAATGAAGTTTAAATGGCCGAATAACTCTTGAGCAAACAAGCAATTTTCCGATTATTTACCGAGGCTTGAATGTTATTTCTTTTGATTGGTTTCAAGCTGCTTGAGTGTTCTTTCACTTGGAAATCGGGATTCTTGAAATTAACACAAATATAATTCAGTTTGCACAGATCTGTTTTCTTCTCATTAAAACGGAAGTTATCTTAGGCAGAAACCGCTGAACTAATTGGATATCGTTAATTTCTGCAAACAAAAAGATAAAATCGAAATACAGATTGTGAAACTGGAGATATTCAATTTCTGTCCTTCTATCTTTCAAGCTGCTTTTAATCCATAATTCCATCTACTCTATTTCATCTTTAATATAACAAAAAAATAACTAGATGAATAAAAAACGAAAGATGACGACCTATTTGCCGAGAGATAATTGCATTACGTTTTGTGTTATAAAACGTTCATGAATATTTATAAGGCGTGAATCAGTAGCTAATGAACACAGGTAGCTACTTTCGAAGGACTAGGGACTAGGATGGTGGGAGCACAGCAGGCTGTCATAGTGTATATAGCCGCCGCCCAACACTTAAAGTTTTAATTGCCAGTTAAAATTCACAATTTTCCTAAGATTGAACAAGGGTAACTGCATTACCGTCAATTTCAACGTAATTTATGCGAGAAGGGCCTATGTACATGGGGAGCACATTCTACTGGTTAATTTATTTGTTTACTTTATAGAGAAGGTATGGGTCACTAATAAACCGAACGGAAGGCCTAAGTACAGTCGTTGTTCTTGCCACAAATGCAATTCTTAGTACCTTGTGAAAAGATGTGAAGGTTGGGTTGTGAAATTCTACACCGTTTTTGTTTAATGACGAAGACAAGATTATCATCTTTAATACAGTTTGAGGCAGTCATACAGGTGTCATACTTTCTATTAATTTTTATTGTGTAGTTTACTTTTTATAACTTAGAAAAAAATATCTGGCAGGATTGATGGAAGGGTAAATATGAGTGTTACAGAGTGGTCTTAATATGAGTGTAACAATAAATGATACTAACGTTTCCATTCGTTTCCATTCCTTTCCATTCATGCCGGTTTTTGGCGACGTCTCGAGCCTCGATGACTGATAATCGTTGATTCTTTAGGTCGCTCTAGATATTCATTAGCCAAGTTTTCTTCGGTGACGATCACTAAATTCTTCAGTCTGCGGGACGGTCTCACCCGTGGCAAGCGGTTATCATTCATTCGGCAAACATGTGCATGTCCAACCCGACATCGACGTTTTTGTATTTCTTCTTCGATGCTGATCTTCTTCGATGTGTCTGCTGATCGCATCTTTGTCTAACTGTCTCGTTTCGATTGCGATTGCGGCATGAGATACAGAGAATCAGCCGCAAGCGTCGTATTTGGAAGACCTCGAGCTTGTTGACGTCCGGTTTGAGCAGTGTCCACGTTTCCGATCCATAAGGAAGAATCGGAAGGATCAACGTTCGGTAAAGGCATACTTTCATTTTGATGGCAATATTTGTTCGTTTCCATATGCACCACTTGGGCGAGGTGAATGTTGCTGTTGCCTAACCAATGCGGCTGTGAACGTCGGCCGTCGATGCCAATTTCGTTTACTCAACCAATGAATAAAAATATTTGAACACCGGAACCCATTTCGATTTGGGTTCCATCGACACTGGCCCCCGATCCGTCCGTTGTGAGCACTTTGGTCTTTTCCGCATTGGTTTTTAACCCGTATGACTAGGCGATGCGAGAAAAGTTGTATAAGATGTCCGTTGCTTCGGCATCCGTGTCGGCGAAGACGGCGCTATCGTCGGCGAACATTAAGTCGGTTACGAAGTTATTGTCGTCGTATCGAACTACGTGTCGTCCATCGAATGCTTCACGCATAATCGCGTCGATAACAACGTTGAAGAGAAGTGGCGAAGCGACGTCTCCCTGTCGGACACCCGTTTAAATCGGGAACTCCTCGGATAAATCGTTTCGAATACGAACGCTGCTGGTTGAGCCATCGTACGACGCCTGAAGAAGTTGGATGACTCTCAATGGCACGTGTTCGGTTTCCAAGGCTCCTATCGACACAATCGAAAGCGGATTTGAAATCGATGAAAACGACGACAGTTCGTTTGCCGCAACGAATTCGTTCTTCCATTAGCTGACGGAGTGCGAATACATATTTGTTCAAAACGTCCTCTATGTGGTCTTTGTCCAGCTTGGTTTTTCCAGCTCATTTGCTCTCGATGTTTCTGGAGCCTCGATCATATGGTTGTCGTAAATAATTTGCCGCCAATCGAAAGGAGGCTAATACTGCGATAATTCTTGCATTCCCGATTGTCGCCTTTCTACAAAATTGGGACAACTATCGCTTTGTTCCACGCTGACGGGACACGCTCCGAATGTCATATGTGTGTTATGAGGATATGGAGTTGTTGTGATAGGACATAACATCCGGCTTTGATCATCTCGGCGGTTACTTTGTTTATTGGCGGCGATTTTCCATTTTCCGCGAGATTATTGCCGTCTTCACCTCGATAATTATCGGCTCGGTATCGAAAAACTGATTCTTCGGCTGTTCGATATTTGGCGGTTAGAGTGCTGGACCTTGTGGCAGATCGTCGATGTACAGCTGGTGGAAGAATTCTCTCCTCCGCTGCAGACGCCCATGGGGAGAGGTCACGTAAGTTCCATCCGATATTTTGACGTTGTCGTTTGTTGATGTTGTTTTGCCGCCTAACCGGTGGATTGTCTGGTACAGCGTCCGGTACTCGTACCTCGACGACACTTTTTCCATGACGGCCGCAACGGTATTCCAGTACGCTTCTCGTTCCGATTTCTTTTTCTGTCGAACTTCTTTGTGCAATTGTTGGTATTGTTCCAAATCGACGTGTTTCATTCGTTTCCGCTGATCGACGAGGTCCAGATAGCTGCCCAAGATCCATGGCTGCGTCCGTTTACGGATAGGTGGACACAACTCCATTGCACACTCCACAATAGACTCCGACAATTTGCCTTTCCTCTACACCGAATTTGTTGCATAATGCCATTTGAAAGTCTCGCCCGATGGCCGGACCCTGTAGGCACGCCCAATTCTTCTTGGCTGGTTGTGGCCCCGTTTTCCTCTTTGTAATCGCATCTGTAATTTTGATCGAACAAGACAATAGTCCGATCCGCAATCAGGCCCATGCATTGCACGTACGTCTTTGAGCGTCGATCAGAATCTTGCGTTGTTCAAAATGTAGTCTAACTATGCCAAGTCTTTGCGGGATGGATTTCGCCAGGTGAGTTGGTAAATGAGTGGATGGCGGAAAATGCTGTTGCCAACGATCAAGTTGTTTGACGCTGCGAATGAAAGCAGGCGTAAGCCGTTGTCGTTAATTATTCCGTGTTCAAATTTGCCCATCGTTCCTTCCGAGAAGGTTCGATCTACTGCTGAGTGTGAAGTCCCCCGCGAGAATTATTAATTCGTTCGAGTTGAAACTGGGTCCACTCAACCCAACGCATCTCTCCTACTTAGGTCGAGTTGATTTTTCCCCTCATACACACTGGTTGAGTTATAATTGGGTTGAAGTGATATTCGTTTTGTTTGCTTACCGTCCGTGAAGTCCCCCTATGGAAAAAAATAATTATTTCGTTTTGAAGCTATGTTTTGATTTAAGTGTAACTCTATTTCAATCCAAAGTGAACTCAATTCGACATTTATATATAAATTTCAACTAAACCTCGACTCAACTATTCAACCTAGTCATATACGGATAATTGTAGATACTTTACAGGCTGTGTCGTAGGCTTCACAGCAAGAACTTAATGCCAGAAAGGGTTGCTAGCCCTTCGCTGGAAGTCCTATATCTAGTTGATTATAGATTCGATAGGACGGTTGGATTTTAACTCGCCAGAAGACACTACTTTCGTTTCCTCAACCAATGATCTCAAACTCAGATCCATCAATATCAGATATCAGATCAGAGCAGATCTCAAACTCAGTACCCCCCCAACCCAGTTACTAGTGTTAAATAAAGTCTCTTTTTATAAGGTTATCAAAACCCTAGTATTTTTTTTACTAAACTATTTCCTAACTAACATCTTCCTATGTTAAACACCGGAAGTAGTAGGACGATGTCCCAACTTTTTGTTGACAATGGCTTTTTTGTTTTCGATTAATCAAGGATATATGCAAAAATCAATTTTCAACTCCAAACGAAGTTGAATCAACTCCCACGATAATAGAGGAAGTCTCAGCAAATCATAAGGGAACATAACCTAGAAAATATGCAGCTTGTCTTTATGCTAGAAATACCATCCCTGCTTGCTGTAAATTGTTTGTCCGCCAAAAAACTCCTTTCAAAGGCATTCCTTGACCAAAAGGTGCACCCATACACGAAAAGGTAGAAGCATAATCCCGGGAACCGAACAGAATCTAACTTTCACATAAATCTCAAGCAAGTGGATCCACATTGAAGATGGCAACGATTTTAAGATTCTTGGTAAATTCATGGCGGAAGAAATCATACGGCAAGCGACGGATAAGGCGGTGGCTTCAAGCTGTACGTTAAATTGCTGCCATGGAAAATTCATTTAGTTCCGCATTGCCGTCGACGTCCTTAAGACCTGTTGATGAAGTTCGAAATTCAGTCATCAGGACTTGGAATCGGGCAGTCATGCAGAAGGATTAGAATTATTGCATGTTTCGCTTACTTTACGGAATTAATATTAATGATCCTTGCTTCCTTCGCCAACTTGACTGATGGCTTCCGGGCCTTATTGCCGAAACAATATTCAATTTAGTGGTGGTGGTGGTGGTGTGGTATTAAATACGGCTTCATGTTTTTCTATCCCAACAACAGCGGCACAATTTATATCAAAAATATGTTTTACATTATTCTTGAGAAGATTCCATTAATTTTTGCTGGATAATTGCTGCCTGGAGGATAGGCACCTTTCGTCCTGGGAAACGTGCTATACAACATGTTCCAAAAATGTATTACGTTACTAATTAATAAAGCTACGCCTTCAGGATATGCTTCGACCTTTCACTTTTCGAGAGTACATTGTACCGAAGCAATAATTGGATATTGTTATCTGTACACAATTTCACCATTTTTATTGGTTTAAACCTTTCAATTTACCTTGATTAAAAGGGCAACTTCAGCAATTTAGAAATAAATTCGAAACCCGATTGTTAATATTGATTTTTCGAAAGCATGAATGACCGGATTTTACACAAGAATAGTCCAACTGATTTGAGATTAAGGACATAACGAATCTCCACTATTTGAACACTAATGAAAAGAGTACACAGAAGCTCTACTGAATATAATCATGTGATTTGAAAAGCCAAGCAGGATTCTTTCAGGGGTTTTCTTGTGAGGGCATTATGGATGTGCTAACACACAAATATTTACACAGTATGTACTCACAAAGTATACCCTCATCTTCTATTAAAGTGTATCCGAACATGGACCAACCAACGCTATATGGGTATAACTTTTAAAGTTATATTTTCAAGAGTACTTCCGCCTTTCAAAATGTTTCCATTTATGCTGAAGTTGCATGAAGGTAAATTGTCAAGAATTCCAGGTGGAGATGACTCCTGGCATTTAGAAAGATGAAATCAGACATATTCAGTTTGCATTGTATAAAAGGTATATGATAGTTGCCTTCGTTCAGAGATTGCTTATTTTTATACAGCACTAATCTGAGCGGATATCAGGGATACACAAAGTAAACAAATAAGGTAAATAAAGTTGGGTTCATCAGCAATACTCGATGGAATTGAAAAAGAAAAATATTCGTTTGACGAAAACATTTGCTTTTGAGCATAAAAGGCTATATTTACTCTAGTATTAGCCAGTAGTATTCGTCTGGCTATTTCTTCTTTTTCTTCTTTGTTTTTTGTAATTGTAGACCCAAGTATACAGTATTATCGACTACTTCTAGGATATGTTCGTCGATGTTATATTGCTTCCCATTCTAAATCTTCCTGCTCTAGATTGTTGCATCGCCCTCGTTTTTTCTTTGTTTATCTTCAGGTCTTTCTTTGCTTTAGTTGCTTTTCTTGCTTGCTTGCTTTAGTTGCTTGCTTTATTTGCTCTACTTGCTTTACTTGGTTGCTTGCTTTAGTTGCTTTACTTGCTTGCTTTAGTTGCTTCACTTGCTCCTTTACTTGCTTTACTTGCTTGCTTTAGTTGCCTGCCTTAGTTGCTTCACTTGCTTGCTTTAGTTGCTTGCTTTAGTTGCTTTACTTGCTTGCTTTAGTTGCTTTACTTGCTTGCTTTAGTTGCTTGCTTTAGTTGCGTTAGTTGCTTTAGTTGCGTTAGTTGCTTGCTTTAGTTGCGTTAGTTGCTTGCTTAAGTTGCTTGCTTTCGTTGCTTTAGTTGCGTTAGTTACTTGATTTAGTTGCTTTACTTGCTTGCTTTAGTTGCTTGCTTTAGTTGCTTGCTTTAGTTGCGTTAGTTTCTTGCTTTAGTTGCTTACTTTAGTTGCTTGCTTGCTTTACTGGCTCTACTTGCTAGCTTGCTTTACTTGCTTTGCTTGCATTGCTTGCTATGCCTGCTTTGCTTGCTTTGATAATAGACGCACCACTTCTAAAGGTGACAGAAAGATATTTCAACGGGACAGCTGCTGAAGCATCCAAATTCAAAGAAAGGTTTTACTTCGTCACGAACGCGAATTGCGTTCACTTTGTCGTATGAACCGAAGAGAATGTCGTCCACATAGGTATTATCAATTATCTTGAAGGATTTTTGCCGCTTCCGGATGCGTAGATTAATGATCTTCTGACAACTGTTTGAGGACTTTGCATGCTAGGTATAGTGCCGCAGCGGTGCCATAAGGGACGATGAGCAGACGACAGCAGTTGACAGGCTGTGATGGTGAAGGTCGCCACAATAATCTTTTGCAGATCGGTATCTGCCTGATTTACCAAAATTTGTCGAAACATCTTTTCCAAATCTTCTGTGAAAACATAGGTGAAGAAACGCCATCTGGTTAGCACAACGAAGACGGCGTTTGCGGCGTGTATGTAGCAAATCATTTAGGGATACTCCAGAGTTACTTGACTGTGAGGCGTTGAAACCCACTCTTAGTTATGTCGTCGAGCTAGTTGGTTTCAACAAGGCGTGGTGCGGCATATAGTGTACTGGACCTTTCGTTGCCTTCTCTTCATGGACCAGCTCCATGTGATTGAGCGACAAGTACTCTTCCATGAAGTTTGAGTATGCTTCTAATAGTATTGGATCGCGGTTGAAACTTTTCTCCATTCTCATCAGGGCAGCATTGGCTGCCTCGCTCGAGTCTCCTAGTTGTAGCTCAGTTTTCTTCATAGGTACGCATACTACAAATCTCCCGCTTTCATTTCGATAGTGGGTTCACGTTCACGATCTTAGAGGCAAGGTCTGGCACACCCCGGTCTGGCATTATCAAAAGGCATAGGGATAACGCAGAGTATTGACATCAGCAAATCTATGAAGTGGGTTGAATGTTACTGAAAGGAAGTCGTTTATAAAGATTAGGAAAAAAGTGGGTAATAAAATTGATCCCTGGGCACACCGGCGGTAATGGAGTGGGATTTAGAGTAGCTTAAATAAATTTTCAGAGTATCAAGTTCTTTAGAGTTGGGTCAATACCAATGCCTTGGAATTAACAGAGCTGGCTTTTCTATCAAAACCTTTGGTGGTATCTAGAGCGATACTTTGGTTAAGTTAGACTCATTAAAAGATCGCCGACGGACCTTTTCTTTATCTAAAATCGTATTTTTTGTCATTCAAGATTTGATTGGCCTATAGAAATTTTTTTTTATGTGGGAAAACCAAGCTTAGGAATCCCCCTTTGTACTACCATGTCCTGTCATGTCGTTCAGGTCATGGTGCAATGTCTAGTAGCAGGCTTGGTTTGAAAGATAGAAAAGAAAATGATATGATTAGGGGGGTCTGGGGGTGTGGAGCAGGTCGCGATGAACCTTACGTTTGAACTCTTGGGTGTTGTACGAGTTCGGGAAAACTGACTGTGGGAGATTATTCCACAGTCGAGTTGTTCTATTCATAAACGAACTTCCAGCACATGTTGTGCGCTAAAGGGGGGCTGTAGGGTGTGGGGGTGAGCCGAGCGGGCTAATCTTGTTTTGCGGGAAAAATATTGCCGTGCAGGCAGAAGGCTCTGAATTTCAGTGGAACAGTCGCTGTGGTAATAGCGATAAAGCATGGAGAGCGCTGCTACATTCCTACTGTGGCTCAGAGAGTCGATGAAGATGCAAAGGCTGTCATCTCCGATGATTTGGATGGCACGGCTTTGCACTTTATCCAGCCACGCTAAGGCAGTTTTAGAGGCGCCAGCACAGACAAATGAGTTATACTCGAGGCGGGGCCGAATGTAGGTGTTGTAGATTGTGGCTCTAGCTGCTGGTGGGAGAAGAAATTTGCATCTCTTAAGAAATCCTATGCATTGGGATGCTTGTTTAGCGATTTGGTATATGTGATCATTCCATCGCAAGTTCTCAGATAAAGTTATACCCAAGATGTTAAGAGAAGGATCAGCTGCAACATTTGTTTTGCCAACTGAGACAGAAGGAAGATCGGTGCAGGTTTTATAAGTAATGAGACAGTACTTCGTTTTGGAGGGGTTGAACTCAACACGATTCTTGCGGCCCCAATCAAGAATGTGTTCAATGTCCCTGTTGATAGAGTTGGAGCGTAAGAATAACGCAGGGTACTGTCATCAGCGAAGTTGAGCAATGGGTTGGAAGGGATTGAGAGCAGATCATTTATGAATATTAGGAAAAGTGCGGGTTAAAGATTTGATCCTTGAGGAACTCCGGCTGAGATGGTGTAGGGATTAGATTCGATGCCATCGAATACTACCTGTATTGAACGGTCAGAAAAGAATCTCTTAATCCATTTTCTTAGAACTGGCTGAATACCAATAGCTTGGAGTTTTGACAACAGAGCTGGGCGTCATACTCGGTAAAAGGCTTTGGACATATCTAGAGCAACCAGAGAAGATTCACCAAAGCGATGGTTGCTTTGGTGAAGGTGCTCTGTTAGACCTACAAGGAGGTCGTCAGTAGGTCTTTTGGGTCTAAAGCCGTACTGTCTGTCTGTCTAATTTTGTTGGTTTCCAGATATTCCATTAGTTTTTTGTTGATTAGGGTCTCCATGACTTTGGAGAGAACAGAAGTAATTGCTATTGGACGGTAGTTTAGGGGATCGCTAGAGTCACCTTTTTTCGGTATAGGCTGAACATGAGCCAGTTTCTAGGAGTCTGGATAGACTCCAGAGAAGTAAGATAAGGCAAAAAGTTTGCGCAGAGGTTTAGCCAAAGATGATGCACATTTATTGAGAACCATAGGGGGTATTTTATCGGGGCCAGTGGATTTATTGGCGTCAAGCTCTTTGAGACATCGATATACATCTCGAGTCCAGAAAAAAACTCCGTCCATTGAATGAGCTGTTCGCTCGAGGGAGGGAGTTTGAGCTTTTGAAACGTCGCGTCGACTGCACAAAGGAGGCTTCACCAAGTAAGCGCACCAGCATAAATTACTCATTATCAAATATTTTTATAAAACTGCACTCTAGGCAATTTTAGAATTAATTAAAGTAGTGATTTAAAAGACCTAAGAAGCAGAATTATTCTTGAGAATTTGTGAAAAGTTTTAATAGAATATCGTGTGATAAACGTCGCGTAAAACATTCGAAAGAATTCAAGTAAAAAAGTTGGTGAACAGCGAAAATCGAAAACAATTTTCAAGAATACAAGCACATAGTAAAACCGAAACTCGATATATACCTGAACTTAATAGTTTGCACTAATGTAAGTAGGGACAAACTAGGATCCAAAGTTTAAAAAAAGTGGGAATTCACAGCATACAAGATATTTACTTTGTCATTGCAATGCCGACTCAACTTGTTTGATGGAAACTTGAACGTCGCTCCCACAGTGAAATCACAACGGTCGTCTTACAAGCAAAGTATTTTTTAATTCCTTTTCTTAAGACGATGCAAGAAGGAAAACTTTTGCGAAATAAGAAAAACTACGAAAACAACCGGCTGTAAAACGTCTGCAGAACTTATATAAGGTTGTTGAAGGAGCAGTTTTTGGCACAAAACAGTGAAGAAGTAAAGTGCTTACTAGAGAACACATACATATGTAGATATGAACGTATGGATTTTGGAAACTTACTAGGAGAGAAAGTGAAAACGGGTGGAGGATTTAGGACAACTACATCGGGATTTCTTAATGGACGACTGGAAGATGTTATTGTTTTGCATTTGTGAGCATTTTATTTCTTGAAATCAAATTAAAACTAGTTGGGATGTGGGTTCGACCCTTTCGGTCCACACGATCAACTTCCCAGTATGATGGATGTTGAATATTATGATTGGATATTTTAATAATAAATGAACAATAGGCAATATAGAATATATGTATAATACCGAGAATTTGTCACAATTGTTTATCAATATTTTCGCTAAAATGTCAAACTAAATGTGCGCACTTACAAGATTAGGATGACGAAAATGTATATAAAATTGATGTATTAGTGTTTTTCGGCACCTCAATGAAGTCGATATAGTTTTTAGTTCGCGCGGTATCGTGCAGGTACAAAAATCACTTAAGTCATTTAAACCAAAAACCGCTGGACCGAATATTATAAAAACCTTTTCAGATTATATTGTCGCTAATACGCTTCGAACGGCACTTCAAGTAAGTCAATATGTTCGGGCGATATCGTGCAGGTACAAAAATCACTTACGCCACTTAAACAAAAAAACGGCTCGACCGAATTTTATGAAAATCTTTTCAGATCATATTTTGCTTAATACTCTTCGAACGGCACGTCCACTAAGTCGATATCTTTAACAGTTCGGGCGATATCGTGCAGGTACAAAAATCACTTAAGTCATTTAAACCAAAAAACCGCTGGACCGAATATTATAAAAATCTTTTCAGATTATATTGTCGCCAATACGCTTCGAACGGCACCTCAAGTAAGTCAATATCTTTCGTGGTTCGGGCGATATCGTGCAGGTACAAAAATCACTTACGTCGCTTAAACAAAGAAACGGCTCGACCGAAATTCATGAAAATCTTTTCAGATCATATTTCGGTTAATACGCTTCGAACGACACCTCAACGAAGTCGATATCAGTTTTGGTTCGCGCGATATCGTGCAGGAAAAAATGACCACATCCGTACGCACATAGGCACACACACACACACACATACTTCCTCCCAATTTTTTGCTTAAAATGCTCCTGGGACCTTGAAAGATGAAAATACGTTGAAATTTTCGATTTCGATTTTCGGACCGATTACAATAACTTCCTATACTGGGAAGTTAAAAAATTTTTTTTAAAAACCGACTTCAGAAAAAAACCAATCCCCCGATGCACAAAAAAGGATGAAATAATTGTTTGAAAATTATTAAGGTAGGTCTACACGGCACAAATAGATCGTTGCGTGGGAACTCCACTGATCGGCTTGCACAGTCTAAAATGTTTGGATTGTACCAAATAAGTCTCGGTGATGTTCGACCACTTGCTCCTCCGACCTTATCACAATCAATCTAACAAAATATAACGCGTAGATAAGTATAAATATAATGCGCAATAACTAATGGAGGTAATTATCACTCGTCATTTGCACAATTCGACTTGCGCCAGACAATTTAAAAAACTAAATCGATGCGTATGAACCAACCGTTACGATAAGTTTGACACGCTGCCGTAGTATCGTTAAATCGACCACGCAGCGTACGTATTGCGAGAATGATTCTTCTTTTTAAATCCATTCTGAGAAGTATAACACGCCGCCGCGCCAGAACAAAAACCGAAAAAAATCGAAGCAGTAGCTAAATCATTTTTGCAGTAATGTATTTGCATATTTTCGGACGAATTTAAAATAAAATAAATGGTTAAAAAAAATTTTTAAAAAAAATTCTTTACATTAACTAAAAAATGTACTGAAAAGTAAAAAATAAAAAATATTTTAAAGAAAGCGTGAAATTTCAATTTTAATGAAAAGTTAATTAAAAGAATGGCGCATTTTTCATCAAAAATTGAAAATATAACTGTAAATCGCGTGAGATTTACAATAACCCTCAATTTTTTGCTTTGTTAATTTCAAATTCTAACAAAATTTTTTGATGAAAAATGCGCCATTCTTTTAATTAACTTTTCATTAAAATTGAAATTTCACGCTTTCTTTAAAATATTTTTTATTTTTTACTTTTCAGTACATTTTTTAGTTAATGTAAAGAATTTTTTTTAAAAATTTTTTTTAACCATTTATTTTATTTTCTACTTTTTAGTTTATTATATGTATTCCGCCATTTTATGATGGCAATTCTATTAGATTTAAAATTACGTCACACAGTTTACTGTATTCATTTGATACCCATGTCGTGGGCTCGGTGGAACATAATTGCAAAAACGGCCGCCATCTCGGAACCGTCTTCTTGATTTTTTTACAAAAAGGTCAGATTGCATTTAGTACTTATACATGATGAGTTGAACTCAAGTTGAACCCAAGTCTAACTACATGTAAACGGGAGTCGAGTTGGGTTAAGGTTGACTGAACTCGACTCAGCTCTGCTACCTGGGTTTAGTTGAAATTATGCATACGGACATGAGTTCAGTATTTGAGTAGTTGAATTTAGTTGACAGCAGCATCTCTGTGTTTGTTTGTGATTTTTTGTAACGTGTATTGCTTCTTTATTATCAACTCACCCTTAACTCAACTATTCATCTCATCATTCATACACATTAACCACCCGAACTGCGAGTGTGTGCAAAATTGGAAGTTGATCGGTTATATTTTCTACTTTTTAGTCTATTATAAGCTTTCCTCAATTTAGTGTTGGCCGCCATTTTGAATTTGGAATGACGCCACATAGCTTATTGTGTTCTACCTGTCATATCCTTTCATTTGATACCCATGTCAGAGGGACGCGGAGCACAATTTTAAAAATCGGGCGCCATTTTGGATCCGCCATCTTGATATTTTTACAAAATGGCCAGATTGCATTGTCATCCAAACTAAACGTGTATGCAAAATTTCAGCTCTATCCGAAATCGGGAAGTGGGTCAAATTTAACTTCCAAGATTTGACGACAAACAGTGTAAGTGTTGGCCGCCATTTTGAATTTGGAATGACGCCACATAGCTTATTGTGTTCTACCTGTCATATCCTTTCATTTAATACCCATGTCAGAGGGCCGCGGAGCACAATTTCAAAAATCGGGCGCCATTTTGGAACCGCCATCTTGATATTTTTACAAAATGGCCAGATTGCATTGTCATCCAAACTAAACGTGTATGCAAAATTTCAGCTCTATCCGAAACCGGGAAGTGGGTCAAATTTAACTTCCAAGATTTGACGACAAACAGTGTAAGTGTTGGCCGCCATTTTGAATTTGGAATGACGCCACATAGCTTATTGTGTTCTACCTGTCATATCCTTTCATTTGATACCCATGTCAGAGGGCCGCGGAGCACAATTTCAAAAATCGGGCGCCATTTTGGAACCGCCATCTTGATATTTTTACAAAATGGCCAGATTGCATTGTCACCCAAACTAAACGTGTATGCAAAATTTCAGCTCTATCCGAAACCGGGAAGTGGGTCAAATTTAACTTCCAAGATTTGACGACAAACAGTGTAAGTGTTGGCCGCCATTTTGAATTTGGAATGACGCCACATAGCTTATTGTGTTCTACCTGTCATATCCTTTCATTTGATACCCATGTCAGAGGGCCGCGGAGCACAATTTCAAAAATCGGGCGCCATTTTGGAACCGCCATCTTGATATTTTTACAAAATGGCCAGATTGCATTGTCACCCAAACTAAACGTGTATGCAAAATTTCAGCTCTATCCGAAACCGGGAAGTGGGTCAAATTTAACTTCCAAGATTTGACGACAAACAGTGCAAGTGTTGGCCGCCATTTTGAATTTAGAATGACGCCACATAGCTTATTGTGTTCTACCTGTCATATCCTTTCATTTGATACCCATGTCAGAGGGCCGCGGAGCAAAATGTCAAAAATCGGGCGCCATTTTGGAACCGCTATCATGATATTTTTACAAACAGGCCAGATTGCATTGTCATCCAAACTAAACGTGTATGCAAAATTTCAGCTCTATCCGAAACCGGGAAGTGGGTCAAATTTAACTTCCAAGATTTGACAACAAACAGTGTAAGTGTTGTCCGCCATTTTGAATTTGGAATGACGCCACATAGCTTATTGTGTTCTACCTGTCATATCCTTTCATTTGATACCCATTTCAAAGGGCCGCGGAGCACAATTTCAAAAATCGGGCGCCATTTTGGAACCGCCATCTTGATATTTTTACAAAATGGCCAGATTGCATTGTTAACCAAACTAAACGTGTATGCAAAATTTCAGCTCTATCCGAAACCGGGAAGTGGGTCAAATTTAACTTCCAAGATTTGACGACAAACATTGTGAGTAAAATAAAAGCGGGCGCCATTTTGGAACCGCTATCTTGATATTTTTACAAAATGGCCAGATTGCATTGTCATCCAAACTAAACGTGTATGCAAAATTTCAGCTCTATCCTAAACCGGGAAGTGGGTCAAATTTAACTTCCAAGATTTGACGACAAACAGTGCAAGCTAAATAAAAGAATTTAAAAAAACTTATTTAATATGAAACAAAATTCTCCGGGGAAATTAAAAGAAATATTTATTGTGAAGTCGATAGCTTACTGTACTATACTCGTCATACACTTTCCTTTGATACCCATACCAAGGACGTTGTAAAGAAAAAGTAAGCCGCCATTTTGTGTTGGCCGCCATTTTGGGTTTTGAATGACGCCACCAGGGAGACTATACAAGGAGATATAACTCTTATGGGAAAAATAACCGGAAATGGATGGATAGCAGAATGAACTTCTAGTTCATTGTTTGCCATAGATGTCGCCTAAATCTGACGTGCCCCACATGAAGTTAGCTGAATTTTACCCATTTCGACGATTTCTTCAAAATTGTCAGCTGAAATGCAAAAAAAAAATTAATTGGGAATTAATAAAAATTCATTGGAAAATCCATAAAATGGTTAAATACAAAAAATCAGAAGCTGATTTTACAAGTTAGGCTTAAACATAAAATATCTTAATAGTTAACGAACTTGGCCATGAACCGGATGTATATAATCGGCCGTGTTTTTTGGGGTACATGTGACTGTGGCGTCCTCATTAATCAAACGAAAAGTGACAACACTGAGTTATATCTCCTTGTATGGTCTCCCTGGACGCCACGTAGCGAAGTGTGTTCTACTTGTCACACCCTTGCATTTGATATCCATGTCGGGGGTCGGGGAGCCCAAATGCAAAATTCGACTGCCATCTTGGAACCGCCATCTTGACTTTTTTACAAAATGGTCAGATTGTATTGTCATGCGAACCATACGTATGTGTAAAAATTGCAGTTAATCGGTTATATGGAAGTGGGTCAAAATCAAGTGCAAGATTTGTTTACAGTACACACACACATACAAATCAAGGAAATGTAAGCTTAATTGCCATTGATATCGGAGAAATCAAATGTAAACAATAAAAATCTTTGATTCTTCACCCACGTCATGATGTATTTCTTTATTCAATATAAACAATAGTTTTTGAGCTGCAAATCAAAATTATATGCCATAATTTCGTTTTCATCGGTTTTTGTTCTGGAAGTAAATTTACAGACGTATTCACGTCAAAAACTTGTTTAATATGAAACAAAATTCCCCGATGGAAATTTAAAAAAAAATTATTATGACGAAAAAAAAAGCACCGCGAACCGAACTCGCAGCCCCACAGAGCTCACAGACGAGGGTACGTCTGCCTAGCCCTCTGCGCCATGGCAGATACTATCGGTGGTTGTCTAATATGCCAATATCTCATTTCAGAAAGAAGAAAAAGAGAAAAAGGAAACAATCTGCCCTAACTTCGAACTCCGTTATCAGAATTTCGAAAAAAAATTAACGGGACCACCGTGGGAAACTCCCCCTTCAAATGAACCCAAAAAACCAAACCAAATAGTTATTGGGTTACAAAATTTTGCGTGAACAGGACTACAAAATACCTACACGTCGAATTGAGCAACCTCCTCTTTTTTTGAAGTCGGTTAAAAATGGGAAAACATCAAAATTCAATTACAAAATTTAAAACTAGCTGGGTTGTCAGTTTCGCACATCCACAAGATTTTTCTAGAGAATTTGTTTTTCCTGAACGTTAGCAAACAAACATGTCCTCCGTATTTCGTTCGCTGCACTAAAGCGGGTTTTCAAATTCGTATTGAGCGTGCTGAAGCGCCATTGACAAACTGAGAAGCGAATGACTTCATTTGGAAATTCCAAAGCTGTCCGGAGATATTGGCAAAAATGTAACTGTTAAGTACTTGTCAGGTTTGACCAAAAAAAACAAATTTTGCGGTAACTACTGGAAATCCCGGGATAAACCGCAATTTCCTGAAACTGTATCACGTGTAGAAAACAATTCCCCGTCAAAAAGTGCTAATCCAAGGTTTGAAAAATTCGCGCTGTTTGTAAAGGGTAACGAAATTTTTGCACGATTTTGAAAGGTTGTTGGATTTTGATAAGTGATGTTTTGTTCGAAGGCTATCGCTATGCAGAACCCAAAAAAGATCACTTCGTTTAGAACGGGTCTCATTCGATCGAGTTTATTAGATATTAGCAAAACTTGTCAATTTAAGGTCTTTCTGACAATTAGCCGAAGTTTTTCTATTTAAACAAAAAAGGCCCGACCGTATTATGAAATTTTTTTCAGAGCATTTCTTCGTTAATATTCTTTTTTCGGCACCTCAATGAAGTCGATATAGTTTTTAGTTCGCGCGGTATCGTGCAGGTACAAAAATCATAAACGTCGTTTAAACAAAAAAAAAACGGTTCGATCGAATTTTATGAAAATCTTTTCAGATCATATTTTGGTTAATACTCTTCGAACGGCACGTCAACTAAGTCGATATCTTTTATAGTTCGCGCGATATCGTGCAGGTACAAAAATCACTTATGTCATTTAAACCAAAAAACCGCTCGACCGAATATTATAAAAATCTTTTCAGATTATATTGTCGCTAATACGCTTCGAACGGCACCTCAAGTAAGTCAATATCCTTCGTGGTTCGGGCGATATCGTGCAGGTACAAAAATCACTTACGCCGCTTAAACAAAAAAAAACGGCTCGACCGAATTTTTTGAAAGTCTTTTCAGATCATATTTCGGTTAATTCGTTTCGAACAATACCTCAACGAAGTCGATATCTTTTTTGGTTCGCGCGATATCGTGCAGGAAAAAATGACCACATACGTACGGACACACACAAACACATACTTCCTCCCAATTTTTTGCTTAAAATGCTCCTGGGACCTTGAAAGATGAAAATACGTCGAAATTTTCGATTTCGATTTTCGGACCGATTACAATAACTTCCTATACTGGGAAGTTAATAATTATAACAGAAAAATAAGCATTTAAATTATTAAAATATAATAATTTATTTTTATCAATATGCAAGATGTTGTAATGGTGTTCCGTCCGGTTGTTCTCTAACCTCCTTTTTGAAGGAAGGGTTGACGGGAGCTCTTGAGTTGTCCAGGGTCGTGTGAGAACAAACACCTTGTTACAAAATAACATTGTTTTATTCATTCAAAAAATTCTTAGGTCTCTTAAATCTAAGTAAATACTTATAATCTCTGGATACATGTTTCTGATAGGTATATCTAAGTAACTAACTACGTGTTATCTCTAGGTACATGCTTCTTACTAATGTATTTCTAAGCAGCTATCTACTCATTACTATACTGTACATGTGCGTAAGCTGATTTCAGAGGTATTACTGGTGCGGTCTAGGACGATATGTGTATAATGCGGTGTTCGGTCGGTCGTGTAATAACCTCACCCGGAAAAAATAATTATTACGGAACGAGTAACATTCCCCCGATACTGGAATCAACGACGACGACCACGGCAACGAAAAACGCAGAAGGATTTACGAATTTTCTCATGGAATGTTCGAACTCTGTGCAGAACTCGAGCTACACAACATCCAACCGATACCCTGTCAAAGTATAGAGCTGACATTACCAACCACCATCCAGGAGATGAGATGGACAGGGAATGGTGTTTTGCAAAAACCTGAGTATGACGTATATAACAGCTGCTATACAAAACACCATGTGCTCGGAGTAGGTTTTATGGTCAGCAAAAGAATGAAGCCTACCATTATGGGCTTTAAAGCTATTAGGCTATGCACCCTTCGTGTGCAAGATAAATTTAAGAATATCAGCCTCATAAACGTTCACGCACCTACATAAGAGGCACCGGAGGCCGGAAACTTAACGCCTGCCCCAGGTAGGCTTGTTCCTATCTGCAAGAGGCTGGTTTCAACGAATCAACCTGATTTTCTTCCAGCTCGTTCCACTACCACCAATCTTCTTGAGTTCACTTCTCACGCTGTCGAGGGCTTCGTTTCCGGTTGTCAAACTGACTGTGTTTACACTGATTTTAGTAAGGCATTTGACAAGCTCTCCCATTCCATTATAATTCTCAAATTAAGAATACTTGGCTTTCCGCAAGCCCTTCTAGTATGGTTCCAGTCTTACTTAGCTGACCGGACCTACTAAGTTCTTTTTCGTGTATCCAAATCAGTAACCATTGAAGTGACATCCGGTGTCCCTCAAGGAAGTCATCTTGGCCTTCTTCTCTTTATTCTATCAATTGATGACATTGTTCCTTTGCTAAGACCCTGTAGAATACTGATTTACGTTGATGACATCAAATTGTACCGTCACATTAAGAGTATCGAGGATTGCAAACTTTTGCAAGTTGACCTGTGCTAACAACAACATGGTTCTTAATATTAATAAATGTGAAGTCATGACTTTTAGTAGGAGACGTGACCCTATAATTTTTAACTACACCATTTCTGATGAGGGTATCCCTCGTGTTAATTTTGTTAAAGATCTGGGGATTCGATTTGATAGTAAGCTGGATTTTTCCACAACTTTATGTCTTCCAGCTTGATTAATAAACATCTATACATTTCTCTTGTCAGACCGTTACTCGAATATGCTTCCCAGGTTTGGTCTCCTCACTACAATTAGCATGTTGAATCGGTTCAACGAAGGTTTGTTTGATTCGAACTGAATCATCTTCCTTGGGAGGACCCACTAGTTCTTCCATCATATGAATTCCGGCTTAAGTTACTCAACTTAAGCTCTCTTCACAAGCGTCGTGAGGTGGCCGATGTTGTATTTGTTCATCAGCTCCTTAATGGAAAGGTCGACTCAGGTTTTCTATGTCGCCCTGTGTCGTTTAGAGACAGTCGTTATAATCTGAGAGGTCCACCTCTTTTACAAATCAACTCCTCTAACACGAATTACGGCAGATTTGAACCTGTCAATCGCATGTTCGATAATGTTAACAATAATATTAATGTCTTTAGCTTGAGCATCAGTAAAGATGCCCTTAAAAAGAGTCTTTTAAATCTCACGTGACCGCTTATGTTTCCTGTTGCTTGCGTGGGTTACATGTTAATTTGGATGGTTTTAATTTTACTAATTTTATGTTTCCATTCCTAGTTGTGAGCCTCATCTCAGCGCTAGAGTGTGCTGAGTAGGTAAACCTTTCTTGGCTCAGCTGAGAAGTGCGCCTTCTGTGAAGGGTTAACTCTATTAAAAAAAATCATACTGGGAGATCTGACCGCCCCACAGCTTGCATGAAAACATGACAGCGAGTTATAGAGATGGAAGCAAGTAAGAACTTGGTCGCTGCAAGTACTAGATTTGCGCGTAAGGATATCCATAAAGCCACCAGGGTATGCCCTGATGGAGCTACTCGCAACCAAATAGACCATGTGTTGATAGACCGCCGCCACCTTTCGGGTCTGATGACGGTACGAACGTGCCAACTTCGACTCGGATCACTATCTTGTTGGTATGGTGCTCCGAGAGCACATTACAACGCTAAAAAGCTTTGTATCATATGATCAGGCTCGAGTCAACACAGCGAGTCACAGCTGCACTACGCAATGAATGGCCAGAAACAGCTACGGTCATGCATTAGAACTCGCCCTAAGACCTGGAGATGAGATGCTGGGCGTCGACGAGAACTGAACCCGCCTTAAAAATACTGTCATTGGTACTGCTGATTCCATCTTAGGTAGAAGTCGTAGAGATCGGAACGAATGGTTCGATAATGAATGCAACCTGGCAACTGAACGTAAGAATGCTGCGTCATGCAGCAGTCTCAGAGAAGACGGGCACGCGAAGAGAACTATAAAGAGCTCAGGAAAAAGAAAAGAGAATTCACAGACGAAAAAAAGAAGCCTGGGAAAAAAATCTCGTCTGTGAACTAGAACGGTACAGAGAACGACGGCTGCACCAGGCGCGGGAGTTCTACCGAAGAGTTCGCAGTATGACACAATTTACACCACATTGCACATACTGCAAGGACAAAGAAGGGTGTAACGAAACAAGCCGCTGTAAATAATAAACCCAACGGCACCACCGCTGTTAACAAAAAAAAAGACACAACCGCTGAATAAGTTGCTGACATTACCGAAACAGAACAGCGCAGCGCAGCAAGGCACCAATATAAAAGGCCGGTGCCTGGCTGCGAAAGGTAGTCGTGATCAGACAGTGGAAGAGGTGATTCCTGCCTGATAACTGGACAGAGCCATAGGAGAGTTGATCGTATGGTTCATGTACAGACGACCGATACCTTTTCAAACCACGGAGAGTTGATCCAGTGGCGCCGACCGACCGATACATTTACCGGCCACGGAGAGTTAATCCAGTGGCGCCGACCGAACAATACATTTACAAGGCACGGAGAGTTGATCCAGTGGCGCCGACCGACTTACACCTTTTTCATTTCCATCTCTTTCCCTCCCTTGATAGCGTTGTAATATAGTTGTATATAATATTATAATCAATAAAAATAAGGACATAAACGTAACGGGAGTTTTGTTATTTAAACCTTGGACACCTAAGAGCTGACCCGCCGCTCCTGACGTTACAAGGGAATCTGATCACTGATCCTAAAGGCATCTTGGAGCAATGGGAAGAGCACTTTCATGAATTGCTAAATGGTGAAATAACTGAGGATCTGGAGGTTCCACCAATGTATGATGATAATGCTATGCTGCCGCCACCAAGCTTTTAAGAAGTTAGCAGAAGCATAACCCAGCTCAAAAGCAAGGCCTCTTGGGCAGACGGTATTCCAGTGGAACTGGTTAAATATGGAGGGCCTACATTACACCAACCGATTCATGAATTAATTGGCCAAGTATGGGAGCAGGAAGTGATGCGAAGTAGATCCGAGATTCGGGCGTGATATCAAGGTGCACAATCCTCCACAAGTCCACCCAATTACTGGCGCCGCTGCCTGCGAGAGAATTTCCCATACATTTAATTTTTCCGCGCCGTCTGTCCATTATGTCAGCAAAGTTGAGCCCTCGCACTTGCATTAACAACCTGCTATGCTAATAAACTGTAGTCTTTGCCTGTGTGTCTGTAGGAAATCATAACGTAACCTGCACGCCACGGTCTGTCAGGCGGATACCTGAAGTCCTTATGCCCCAGTCAGACTGAGTATTGTATTGCCTTCATCGGGCCGTGCCTGCGGACCTGTCCTGGCGGCGGCCTGTAAGTGAATGCGTGTCGTTAGTGGAGAAACATGTTTTACTTAATTTAACCCAGTTTTATAGCAATTTTACACTGTTTATTGAGGAAAAAAATTACGTGATATTTGCCGCAACCCCCTTTCTACCACCACAGGAGATTTGGTGAGATTCGGCCCAATCCTGCCCCCCCCCCCTAAACGCCTCACGTAATTAATGAACCCCTAACAAGTAAAAAGATTTACGTCAGCCCTTTAAAATTCACGTTACCAGCCAAAGGTTAATATCTCGAAATCTCTTTTTATTTTCTGCAAGTCTTGCATGTCATCTTTTCATTTGATGTAATTATAATTAATATTTAATTCAATGATGACACTTCATGACACCGAAAAATGAGTGATAAAATCCCTTTGCTGGTTTCCTTCTGTGTCAATCTTTCCCAAAGGATTAACTCAATCAAATGAATAAGGTTCGCCCTTAAGAGGATACCACTAAATTTTAATATCAGTATTTGTGAATGGTACTCAGATTACTTGAAAAGGGAGCTGCAGTCCAAGAGAAATGCACGTTATACATATATTTCCTTACATATCCTCCTTTTCTAAAATAGACATAAAAGAAAGAAAGCAAAAAATTTGCAGTAAATTTCAAAAGTGCACCTGCAGTCTGCTTTTCTCCATAAAATTTTACCATAATAAGAGGTAAACATTGAAACCGAAAAACTTTCGCTTTGAATAGGTTCAACGCTTTTGCTACTTACACTTTCATGAAGTGTAATTAAAACTGAGGCCAAAAACAAATTGCGGCTTTACGGAACACTGCTACACAGTCAAGTCTTCCCTGGCTACTCATATATTAATTAAGCTCTGGTTCATAAAGCACCTTAACCATTCTACCTTGTGTGTGTGTGTGGCAGTTCTGTAGAGAAATAATTCATGCCTTAAATGAAAAGGATTTAAGAAACACTTTAATGAAAAAAATAAAATAAATAAAGACGTGGGATTTGCGTTTTTATTGTATAGCATGCAGGTGAGTTTTTATTAATATTGTTCCCTGTTCTTAATATCGTGGAGATTGAATTTTATTAAATCTGTAAGCAAAGAAAATGGAGCAAATTTACATAGCTTTTTGTGATTAGCTCCATGCAGTGGAAAATTGTAATAGACTTTTATGCAGTTCATAGGACCATACCTATTCTTGGTATCTATATCCTTGAGGGACACCGTATGTCGCTTCAATGGTTAGGGGTCGTCCATTAATTACGTGAGGCGTTTAGGGTGGGAATGTCACCAAATCTCACGTGGGGGGGGGGGACTCGGCAAATCTCACGTAATTTTTTTAAAAAACAAACAGACTAAAATTGCGCGAAAATTGGGTTAAATTACTTAAACGTGTTTCTCCACTAAAGACCCCCATTCACTTACAGGCCGGCCGGCACGACTAAGCTTGACTCACTCTAACTGAGGGATAAGTCTGACCAAGACCCTCTCAACTACAGGCCTCTTCGATGAATTTTTCGTGGTGGTGGTAATAGTCCCAAAAGTCACCGCACACCGAAGTAACATGGCGCGGAAGCCGTACGCGCAGAATTTTTGTGTTTATTTTTGCAGTAAAAAGTGATAAAATATTGTATTTTAACACTTTTAACTGCACTTGGATTTATCAGTGAATAGTTTTTTAGTGATTTCATTAAAAAAAAATAAAACAAGTTTGGTGATTAAGTGTGTTTAAGTGTTCAAATTGTTAAGGCGATCAACTTTTTTTTCACTTTCACGGTGTTTTTTCATGTTTATTTACGAAAAAAATGTTGAATATTTAATGTTTTGTGTAGTTATGGAATTAAAAGTGATTTTAAAGTGATTAATACATATATTATGATATTATTATTAAAAATATAGGTGCCGAAAAACACTTCTCTTATTCACTTTTCCATTCGCACTTTTCTGTACTTATATGTTTAGTAATAATTGCAAAATAAATTAATTAATGACTTTAAAATCACTTTTAATACACAATATTTTCCCTTAATATACACAAAAAAAAACACCGCGAATGTAAAATAAATTGATCATCTTAACAATTAAATACACTAAATCACTATTTTTTTATATTTTTTTTATTAAATCACTAAAGAAATAATCACTGATAATCCTTGTATGGTTTAAAGCGATAAATTTCAATAATTTACCACTTTTTACCACAAAACTATAACGAAAACAATCGCGAACGTACTCTGCGCCATTAAAATCTCAGCAACTGTCAAATTTTGGGACTATTCTCAGCTATGGTTGTATTAGTGCCAGATAAAACTGCATGGCCTGTAGTTGAGAGGGTCTTGGTCTGACAGGCCGTGCCATGTATAGGTAAAGTTCTGATTCCCTACAGCAGTGATTCCTAAAGTGGGTTCCGCGGAACCTTATCGTTCCACGAAAAAATTGTAGGGTTCCGTGTCACCAGCGTCGAAGCGCAGATATATTCGCAGACTCACTGACGCTGCGCCGGCCGTTTAACGCGTTCTTGCTAATCAGAAAGTGCGAGTGGCCCTTCTTCCTTGAAATTTGGTCTACGTCACGCCGGGTAACATTTTGGCCGCACATACCATATTCCCATATCGAGGAGGTTGTGAAGAAAATGGTAATCCACCCTCTTGGCATGGCCGCCATGGGCCAAACGATATATCGAGTATACTATACTTATGGTGTTCTACTTATCATACCGTTTCATTTGATACCCATGTCGAAGGGGTTGTGAAGAATATTTCAATCCACCCTCCTGAGACTGCCGCCATGGATCTAAAGGTATATTGAGTATACCATTTTGCATTGTCATCGGAGCTAAAGCTGATAAAATTTCAGCATGATAGGATATCCGTAAGTATTTGAAAAATTGATTGCAAAATTTGTTCCATGAAGAAAGCAGTAATCCATCCTCTTGAGACGGCCGCCATGGATCTAAGGGTATAATGAGTATACCATTTTGCATTGTGTCATCGGAGCGGAAGTTGTGTGCAATATTTCAGGGTGATCGGGTAACCGGAAGTATTCAAAAAATCGATTGCAAGATATGTACCGGACAAGCAGACAGACAAGAAAGCTTTCATCGTTGGGTTCCGCCAAATTTTATACATTGTAGAAAGGTTCCGAGCGAAATAAAGTTTGGGAACCACTGCCGTACAGACACACAGGCGAAAACGGCTGCTTAGCATAGCAGGTTATTAATTCAAGTGCAAAAATGCTCATGGTCCCAACGAAAGCTTCAAGCCTCACGCCGTCAACACAAAAGAGCAAAAAGCGCAAATGCGATTGTGGATGGTTTTCACGACTATCTCGCGCCTTGCTTTCCATTCCGAGTGGATACGGTGTGAATTCTTAGTGAATAGAAGGTCAGATCTTCAGGCCCGAACTGACGATAAATGCGAGATTCGTCAGGTTTCTTGAACTGCAGGCCCCATACTAGTAATGAGCAAGACTAGTCTTGCAAATTTAGCAAGACCAAGAAATATCAAGACAAGACAAGACAAGGATAAGTCAAGACTGCAAGATCGGGATAGCAAGGCTTTTTGCTCATCACAAAGTGGCAAAAGTTTTCCAGTAATGAGCAAAACGTCTTGTCTTGCACATTCAGCAGGACAAAGACAAGACTGCAAGACTTTTTCCAAGAATTTTGCAAGACTTTTAGCAAGACTTTTTCGCTCATCACTGCAAGACTTTAGGCATTTAGTGATGAGCAAAAAGTCTTGCTAACTTGATCTTGTAGTCTTATTTTGTCCTGTCTTGTCTTGTTCTTCCTTTGGTCTTGCTTAATGTACAATAAAAGGAAGAACTGCAAGAAAAGTCTTGTTCATCACTACCCCATACAGTTGCGGGCAGTGAGTATATAGGGATACTTGGCCTCAAGGCGAAAACTTTCAGGTCACGGCCTGCTGGCGACCTGTGTGTAAATTAGGGTCTTAAGCTAGGGGTAAATCCTACACAAAAACTGGTTGTTAATTGTCAAACGTGCGTCTCGTCAAATGCTGCAGAGTAAGAGCCAAGTAACATTGACCAGCGAAAAGGCCCTTAGAATTTGGAACTTCAAGAAGGTACACGCCGAATTTTAGATTAATGAAATGCTTGTTGAGTGAGTGCTCACTTTTTGGTAGTTGTGTCTCCACTACAAACGGAAAAGTGAGTGGAATAGAGGAGGGCATGGAGTCCAAATTATCAGTTATCTCTAATAAAATCTTGCTCCCAACACCCCCTTCCGCCAAGATGAACTTTTTACACGCCTTTCACTCCGAATTCTAAACGCTTTGCTGTGGTTACGACCGTAAAAACGTATTTTTAGTGTAAATACTAGGATTTTTTTTAAATTTGAAAAATCTCACGTGCGATTAGGGGGGGGGCGGGAAGGGGTCGAGCCAAATCTCACGAACTCTCATCAAGGGGGAGGGGGGGTCCAAAATCCCAAAAATTACCTCACGTAATTTATGGACGACCCCTTACTGATTTGGATACACGAAAAAGAACTTGGTAGGTCCTGTTAGCTAAGTAAGACTGGAACCATACTAGAAAGGCTTGCGGAAAGCCAAGCATTCTTAATTTGAGAATTATAATGGAATGGGAGAGCTTGTCAAATGCCTTACTAAAATCAGTGTAAACACAGTCAGTTTAACAACCGGAAACGAAGCCGTCGACAGCGTGAGAAGTGAACTCAAGAAGATTGGTGGTAGTGGAAGAAAACCATGTTGATTCGTTGAGACCAGCCTCTTGCAGATAGGAACAAGTGTAGAATTGATAATTGATTCAAAGTATGATTTTACATCATACCTGGGGCAGGCATTAAGTTCCCGGCCTCCGGTGGTAATGGCAGCTCTATACTTTGACAGAGTATCGGCTGGATGTTGTGTAGCTCGAGTTCAGTACAGAATTCGAACATTCTATGATAAAATTCGTAAATCCTTCTGCCTTTTTCGTTGCCGTGGTCTTCGTAGTTGATTCCAGTATCCGAGTCATGTTACTCGTTCCGTAATAATTATTTTTTCTGGGTGAGGTTATTACCAATGATATTAAATTGTTGAAACAAAATTAATAACCCTTGCACGTCAACAATCATGAAAGAGTCACGCTTGAGGCACACTTTCTATTAAACGTTTTATAAGTGAAAAATGTTAAAAAGAAAATTTGAAATACGATCGTGCTTTTGCCGGAAGAAAGCACCTATTTTTCCATTTTTATTCGATTCCTGAAAAATTTCCCCTAAACACTTTATCACCGCTGTGGTTATCCTTTCAAGGATGTAATTCGATTTGTAAGCCATCCACATATCGGAAGTCTTTGCTAAACTTTAATCACACTTTAACCCGTGGTAAGTTCTGCCCACATAGCACTTAATTCTATCAAAACACGACATCAACATGGTTAATAATCGTAAATTTTCGCCTTGACCCACAATTTGCTGCAAATCTTCTCCCGTCCATAATACAAAGGAAAAAGGGCCAAAAAAAGGGAATCGTGTACATTTCTCAATCTTTTTTTTGTTGCGCTTGCTTCCTTCCATTAATCGTAATCTCTTCTACGATTATAGCGTTTCCTTTGGGCGGAGGTGCGGACAATAGAAAATCACTGAACTGGCTCGACTCTAATCTCTTAAACGGCATAAAAATTCCATCGAACCCAACATCGGCGCAACCGTGACCAATCTCATAACACTTGTACTTTTTCTTCCTCCTTTGGGGATGAAAAAATTCGATTAGGCCCAAGTCCTTCTTGCCGTGGTAAAAAAAAAATGGATCTCTTCCTTGAACTGCGAGGCTTTTGTGCGACAGGACTTTTCGCCACAAAAAAAAAAAAAAAAACAGAAAATGGAGAGAAAAGGTTTGGGTACACAACACATATGCCTTGTTAGGTTGCGTTCTTTTATTTAGGCCAAGTTAACTACAGGGTTTTTTGGGTTATTGAAGGTTAAATAAATTTTGGCATTTTTCTGCTTCACGCAATCTTGGTAAGGAAGACACGCCTACGGAAACTTTTGACTTCGTTCCATTTTATCCTTTAAGGATTTTTTTTGGCTTAAGTAATCCATTGGAAGATTACTAATTTGAATAATAATGGAAATTGTCGAGTTTCAGTTAAAAAGTATTGAAATTTATTAAGTAATACCCCCAAATTTCCAAAAATATAGCCAAAACGACCAGTTTTGGGAGTTCGATAGAAGATGCAATAAAGGTGCTTTTGAACAAGCCAATTATGTCATACAATTAATATTAAAAACATTTTCTCTTGCCATAATTAACTGCATCTGAGACCGCAATGCAATACATCTAAATTTAAACAAAAATAATCTTATCCCTTATGGGCCTACTACACTGAATCCAGCGATTATAGGGTGTTACGCGCCCCCAAATTGTGAGAAAATTAGCCATTCGAATGACAAAATTTAAATTGCATAATATTCTTAAAAAAATGTATATCTAGCTATTAATGGTAATCTAGTAGAGATGCGCCGAATATGGGTTCGACCGCATACGAATATTCGGCCGAATATTCGGTCAAAAATGTACCGAGCCGAACATTCGGCCGAATTATTCGGTTCATTTTTGCACAGTTCATATAGGTCGGCGAAGCGATGGTTCGCTCACTCAATGCGCCGCTCTTTCTTTTATTGCAATTTCTCGCGTGATAGATTTATCGCCAAAAAATAAGGGACTAAAGAAAGAATTTCTTAAACATTAAGGCCCTACACACATGAGTCGACGGATTTGCAATCCCAGTTTCAAAATGGGTTTCACCAAACTGATTTGCAACCAATATGAAACCTTTGTCCCCAGATGGCAAAAGACCATTTGGCAAACAACGGTTAAGGTGGGAAGATAATGTTAAGGCCGATGCAGCAAAACTGCTCAACACAAGAAACTGGAGACAAGCTGCCGAGCAGAGAGTCGTCTGGAGGAAGAAGCTGATGGAGGCCAAGGCTCGAATTGGGCTGTAGATCCATGGAAGAAGATGAATCCTTTGTCAACACACAAGCGCAACTGATTTTTCATCAATCGGTGTTCTGTGCTCACGAAGATTTTGTTGAATAAGCTTTGACACGTACAAACTACGCAACTAAAACTGGTGACATTTCCAAGCGTACATACGTTGCATTCGGTGACAGACAATATAGAAGTATGTATTCAAATGCGACTTGACGGAATATTCCATGAATGGAATGCATGCAACGCAAATATCGGTCTACTTTCAACTTTTTCTATATTGCCGCATTCGACATAACGCACACACACAATCATACACTCCTTACTTAGATTTTTGGGTTATGTCGGGACGGAATGCAGCTACAAAATTAAGTGTTAGTGGAAACTCGCCGCATATCATGGAACCGTTGAATGCAACACAAGTACGCAAGTACAAGCATGATATTGCTTCCAACGGACAAGAACAGTCGTACGCTAGCAGGTTCAAACTAGTTTCAAATCGGTCTCGTTTCTGTCGACTCGTGTGTGGATCCTCATATTTTTTAATTTTTGATTTTGTGAATAAATATGGTTACACAAAGAAGTGTTTGTTTCATTTACAAATACTACCTATGTACGGTTCCAGAATAAAGCCTCTTTAACATGTGTAGCTCTTAAAATAATACTATTTAAATACTCGGTAATTATTCGGCAAACTAACCGAATATTCGGCCGAATACGAACATTAAAAAACATGCCGAATATACCGAATACGAATATTCGGCCGAACATTCGGCGCATCTCTATTTATTAGTAATAGTACTTTAAAGTTGGTCATCTGCGCCCCCAAAATTCTCCTACAAATCTTCGAAAATCTTAAATTTTTTTTTTATGTTTTATAAACTATAGAATCAATTATCTTTTTTTTGTGATGCGATGAAGCTTAGGAGTCACCCTATGCACTACTAGTCCGTCATGTCGTTCGAGTCATGGTGCAATGTATAGTAATAAGCTTGATCTGAAGCATAGAATAGAAAGGATAGGTTAGGGGTCTGGAGGGTGGATGAGTAGGTGTCGATGAACCTTGCGTTTGACCTCAGAGATGTTATATGAGCTCGGAAACACCGAGGAACTGCTAAACCGTAATGTACGAGAAGGGGATCACTGCAGGGTGAAGGGGTAAGCCGAGTTGGCTAGTCTTGTGTTGCGGGAAAAAAGTTGCCGTGTAGGAGGTTCTTTGTTTCAGTGGAGCATTCGCTGTAATAATAGCGATAAAACTTGCTGAGTGCAGCTACATTCCTACGGTGGCTTAAAGGGTCGATGGAGGAGCAAAGAGTGCTATCACCAATGAGTTTGATGGCGCGATTTTGCACCTTGTCCAGCCAAGCCAAGGCTGTTTTAGGAGCGCCCGCCCAGATATACGAGTGGTATTCAAGGTGGGGTCGAATATAGGATTTGTAGATTGTGACTAGAGCAGCTGGCTGAAGGAGGAACTTGCATCTCTTAAGGAATCCGAGGCATTGATAAGCTTGTTTGGCGATTTGGAATATGTGACCATTCCATTGCATATCATTGGATAGAGCAGTGCCGTAGCTACTCTCTTTTGCGTGGTGGGGCAAAGCAATTTTACTAAATTAACGCGGAAAATGTCACTTGGAAACAAGTTTGTACCGAGTGCTGGCTGTACCCCTACACTAGGAAGTATAGTATATTTTTATTGATATTTAGAAAATCTATCTCGTCACTCTGCTTAGAACAAAATGAGGTGCCGAGTTAAGTGCCGCACATAAGAGAAAGAGAGCCCCGAATGAGAGAGACAAAATTAATAAGTTACCCAAACTAATACAGAAGTTAAAAAAGAGGACATCCAGCTAATCGAAGAATCACCAAAAGACACACGAAAGTTTTGCATAAGAAAGTGCGGGCTTCCTTAGTTGGTCTAGTTCTGTCAAGCAGCAGTGGCCAATTTGAAAACTTCGACAAACCCTTGTGGGAAACAGAATTCAATGCCGATGAGACAGACCCTGGTTTCTGGGACAGAAAAAATGTCAATTTAATACATGTTTGGATCAAAAATGGTCCATTGCGATACCAAAATCTTGACGGCAGTTTTTCAAAATATGAAAGAATATATAAAGAGGTCTAGATACGCATCCGCAAAGATAAGGGAGCTACGATATGGCATGGATATGACACGTGATTGACTACTCTATTCGCCATAAACTGGGTTTGTATTTTGTTTCGTCCATTTGTTTCGTTTATTGTCCAGTCTTGATTTTTGCTACCGTCGGTTTCAATGATTAGAAGCATAACAATTTAATTGCAGAGCACGAAAATAGTATAGAATATCAGAAGTTCATGATACCCTATCTTAGCATCTCTTGGCCTGGCCTTCCGAGGAGATGATAAAGTAATTGGATCGTCAATAATTTGGAGCTCGATTCGTGCTCAGCGTCCTCGATAGCCCCCGAGTATAAATTTAGGGTTCATTTCGTTACACATTTTCCGAGATTTTCAATTTAATAACTAATGTTACATTAATTGTTCATAAATATTAGACATTTGTCAGACAAATAATCGATAAAACCATATGCACACCCTCAGACATGGAACACTTTCCAAAAAATGGGTCATTTGGTTTTACTGCAAGAAAGTCAGTTTTGCTAAAATCCCGAGTAAAAACAAAAAATGGTCTTAAAATTGGTGAACACCGACCTTGATTGAAACATATTCCTCTTTTTTCAATCATACTCCAATTTTCCCCTAAAATATAATATAACTCAACACGCTTCACACATTTCACGCAAAACAAACTGACGACTGGCGAGCTCGTTTCTTTTGTGCATCGATTCTTTGAGTAGGATAAATCGAAAGGACCATTGTACATTATGAAAATGATCAAGCTCCCATAAAGCATATTCAACAATACATGCAGATTCTTTTTAGCTCGAATTCACCGTCGAATGTCCGCCCGAATGTACAGCTCAGTTCTTGGCCATTTAAATTGGTCAAGTTTCGGGGTTTGTGAGGCTGTATGTTCTCCCTTTAAAAAGGTTAAAACATCATATGCCCCTTAAAAGCCAAACGGCCGGTGTTCGCCCGTTGCATCTAATTATCGGCACACATACAGATATCTCCGTGTAAAGTAAAGAAACTTACTTGTGATGAAGGAATACCCGTGCAGACCTAGATTACAGGGATGCCAATTTGGGGAGAAAATGCTGAATGGGTTTTTTAGAGGCTTTTATTTTAGATTGTCGTTAAATTTTGTTCCTTCTTTTTCTAGTGTTTCGATTTCATATATAAGGAAAACGTGTGGGGTAATGCAAAGGCGTGGGGGGCTAAGGCCCCCTAGCCCCCTGGTTGCTACGGCCCTGGGATAGAGTCATTCCCAGGATGTTAAGAGATGGGTCAGGTGTTAGGCTATCCTTGTCCACTAAAATAGAGGGAAAGCCGGTACAGGTTTTGGTGGTGATAAGGCAGTACTTTGTTTTTGATGCGTTAAATTCGACCCGATTCTTGCGGCCCCAGTCAAGAATGAGCTCAATGTCCGCGTTAAGAGAGCTGGACATGAGTTCGCGGTCTAAGAGACAAGATCTGGCACTTGCTTGTCTAATGTTGGCGTAAGAGTAACGTACTGTCGTCGGCGAAACTGTGGAGTGGGTTGGTGAGAGGATCGATCCTTGGGGAACGCCGGCTGAGATGGAGTGTGGGTTGGATTCGACGCCATCCAATACTACCATCCAATACTACCTTGATATCTAGCTATTAATGGTGGAACATTTTATATTTTAGTCATCTTCCTTAAGAAAACAATGTTTTAAACAATTTCCACACATTTTCAGACCAAAAATTTTATGTAATTTCTTTCAATTTAGTTCATCAGCTTTCCGCTTAAAGAAACCCTTGTCGCTAGTATATAATTGTATAAAGCATTCGCGTAATCTTACACGAAATCTCGTTTGTGTTGAGTAAAGCAATGCTTTTAACACGGAGGGGAAACTTGAAGCGCTGTTTTTGTTGCGCGCATCACTGAAAGTTTTTCTGAAAGAAATTTCTTAAATCTGAGGGATAATCGGGTTTGATGAAATTTGAAAACTTTTAAATATTTTGCTTTTTTACGATTTTATGGAATTTAGGATGCTGGAAAAATTTGTTTTATAGGGGGCGGGAGGGGTGTTTATTGTCTTTGCAATATAAAAAACCCAAGAAAATGTTTGAATAGCAGAAAATGCTAAGACTACCTCTGCCGTGCAAAGGCGAAATGACCGATATGCAAAAACCTCGATTCGAGAAAAACGAGATCAAAGTTTTCAAAATACATGAAACCGAAGCAAATAAAGTGAGCATTTACTTTGATAACTTTTAATTAAAAAGGGCAATCAGTCTGAAATATTTTTTAAGGATAAATATGAATATTACATACAAAGCCATTTTGATCTATAATGCATTATATGTAGGTCATTTGTCCTTTGCACGGCAGACCTGTGTGCAATAATTAATTTTATGATATCCTTTTTTTGCTATTAATTTTGCTATCAATAAAACATTTTTGAAGTGGGCGATTTGCATATCGAAAGGGCGTTTTTATTTGATTCAATTTTACAACATTTATGAAAAATTTTGTGGAAATAAAATTTTTTATAACTAGAAAAAATTAATTTTATTGGACTTTTGGGAACATCAGGATGTAGGATGTTTTTCTGATTGTTTAGTAAAGAGGGTGTTATACAATTAAAAATACCTACAAGTTACAATTATTTGAGGTCTTGTTAGTACTTAAATGTGATTCCTCAGTTTTTAGAGTTCAGATAAAATTGAAAGTGGAAGTGAGAAATTTCGGATATGAATTCGGGAAATAGTTCCTCTAATATTTCAGTAATAATCCAAAACAATCAAAAACAAATTTTGCAATCAAATCAGAAAAAGAGACGATAGCTTTGAATACCGTAAAATATGGGCGCCAGGTGACGTCAGCCCAACAACAGCTTCGATTTTATATGGGAAGTGTCCTCCACGTGACGTCAGCACTAAAATACCGTATACGATATAAGGCCCATTCAGAACCTAAAATATGCAGCGTGCTGCAAATTTAAGACATGAGATGAACATGCAGCACGCTGCCCTGGTGCTGCTTTGCTTGTCATTTTACCCTTCTGAGCCAATAGAAACACTTGTGATTGCAGCGCTGCGCAGCACTAGATGAGGTTCTGAATCAGCATATACAGCCTTTTACATTGGCCTCGATTCCCAGATCCGGCGGCGGGGAAGTGAGTTGCGGATTTGACACTTTGCGATTCTCAAATCCGCAACCCCGAATTTCTTTTTGACGTTTTCCGCGCTCTAAAAGTGTGATCCGCAACAAATTTTCTGCGGATTTGAACGACAAATGCGCCTAAGGCCTCGCGCAGACTAAAAGCGTAGCACAGCGTAGCGTAAACGGGCGTTTTTTCAAATCAATTGTTTCTTTGATATTGCGTATACTGCAAACATAGCGTAGCGTACAGTAGCGTAGCGTAGATGAGCGTAATTTGAACCTTGTGGTAGGTTTGAATTTTTACTCTCGTAGGAAGCGGCAATCGTGATTCATTTGTTGACAATAGTGAAAATGGATTGCGAAATTTTAATAAGTGAAGTATGTGTTCGACCTGCATTATGGAACATGAGCGAAAAGTTTTATTACAATAGAGTTTTAACGGACAGATTGTGGGAAGAAGTTGCCGAAAAAATAAAATACACAAGTAAGTTAAATTTCTTTTATTTTGATTACGACAGTTTTATTGATATTAATTAAGTAGTTTTCTTTGAAAAAAAAAAAAAAAACGTAGTGAAGTTATCACGGATTTCTTTTGCGCAATATTTATTGTTATTGTACCTCCTATCTCTTGCCATGTTTGGTTTGTTTTTATTGCAATTATTTATGTCGTATAAATCGTAATAATCGTCATTTTTTTCCTGATCAATGATAATATTGTGCAATAGACACATAGTTTTAATAATTAAATTTGCTGTCTGAACATTCGTTTCAATTTCCTTTGTTAAAAGCCGCCATTTCATTGCCAAAATTCCAAAGGCACATTCAATGCAACGTCGTGCTTTTGATAAATGTTCATTAAATAATTGGGTTTTTATATTTAAATTTTTCCGTGGAAATGGCCTCATCATAAATAGAGTTAATGGATATGCCTCATCGGCAACGAAAACATATGGAGCTTCTATGTTCGAATCTGGCAAATACGTTTTATTTGGTACTTGCAGTTTTTTAGTGACAATTGCCTTATGTAAATGGGAGGATGCAAAAGTGCCTCCGTCGGCTTGACTTCCTTTAGCTCCAACTTCTACAAAAATAAATCTACACCGTGAGTCTGCAACACTTTGTAATACAATAGAATAAAATTTCTTATAATTGTAGTATAGTGTTTGCTACTAATGCGAATGAGTTCTAAAAGAAACTAAAGAGTGAAATCAAATAACAATATTTATTTTATTAATATAATTAAATTCCTGCTAAAACCTACAACCCGCTGATCTGCTCTATTTCGCGAATAATTGTCGAATGAAAATTAATGCAAGGAAAAAAAACAATAATAAAAAACAAAGAGTCCTTGCATTTTTAGTACTATATTAAAACTACAGTTTAGATAGTTTCCAAAAATTCGCTTTGGTTGCTATCTATCAATCAATAGTTATATTAGCATTAAACGTATTCGATAAGGCAGTCGGTGGTTTGTTTACAAAACATATTTAGTAAAAATAATAAAAGATTGCTGTTTCATTAAATTCGAAGGCGAGATGGAACATGCTCCGGGGCGGCGTTGGGACAGCGTCCCAATAAATGCAAAAGTGGTTGCGAAGGTTAGGTGATGCTAGTTGAGAAACGGTATTGCTGGCGAAAGTGAACTAGTGATGGTTATGAAGTTCTCACAATGTTTGATTGGCGTCATCATCCACATCTGTTTTTGAGTTATCGTCTGTTGGAAGTAAGCATAGTTTGGCTGCTGGACGTTTGCATATATTGTTCTTAGTTTGGATGGAAACCACTCTGACCAAGTTGTCAGAGCCGGGATGAGTATCAACGACTCGGGCTAGCAGCCACTTACTTGGAGGTAACTTTTCATCCTTCACTAATACAATGTCTCCCTTTTTGAAGTTCCGAATTTTAGTGTTCCACTTGGAACGTTGCTGCAATTGCGACAGGTACTCCGACTGCCATCGTTTCCAGAATGCTTGTATAATTTGTTGTACGTATTGCCAACGATTGAGTCGGTGTTCCTTTTGGTCCAAATACGATGGTTCGGGTATAGACAATAGAGGTGCCCCGATTAAAAAATGTCCCGGAGTGAGAGCGGTTAAATCCGAGGCGTCAATAGTTAATGAGCAGAGAGGACGAGAATTCAAACACGCTTCAATTTGAATAGTAAGTGTTGTGAGCTCTTCAAAAGTTAAAGTTGTGTTCCCTAGAACTCTTTTCAAGTGAAACTTTGCTGACTTCACTGCACTCTCCCACAAACCGCCGAAGTGTGGTGCTGCGGGGGGAATGAAATGCCAGGTGATTCCCTTAGTAGCCAACTGTTCAGGAACGTCATTCGTTAGCTGTCGAAGATGTTGTTTGAAATCGGTGTCTAAAATGGCTCTTGCTCCCACGAAGTTCGTCCCGTTGTCCGAATATATGTCACTGCACATTCCTCGACGACCAGTAAAACGCTTAAAGGCTGCCAAAAAACCTTGAGTCGTTAATTCAGACACTACCTCAATGTGAATGGCCTTTACGGCTAAACAAATGAAAATAGCTAGGTAGCATTTTTCCCTTCTTGCATTTCTCAATCTTGAAGTTTTTATTTCAAGCGGTCCGCAATAGTCAACTCCTACGTGGCTAAACGGTCGTGATATGTTTGTTCTGGGTTCGGGAAGACTTCCCATCAATTGATTGCAGCCTTGAGCTCTTTGCCTGAAGCAGGTAACGCATTTATGAATGCGCATTCTTATGACACTTCTTGCACGTAGGATCCAAAATTTTCGTCTCAGAAGTCCCAGCATTAATTGTGGTCCACCATGGAGTGTTAGTTTGTGCATGTCATCGATTATTAACTCCGTCAATCGGTGTCGATTGGGTAGTATTATTGGATGTCGTTCCGCCCATGATATTTTTGCATTCTCTAATCTGCCCCCCACTCTTAGTATGCCGTCACTGTCAAGGAATGGGTTCAAGTTATTCAGCTGCCCAGTTTTAAAATTTCTGTTGGATTGAAGGCTATCCATCTCCGACTTGAATTCTTGAGCTTGTGCTTGTTTGATCCAAAATAACAAGGCATGGTCTAATTCGGCAGATGTTAACCAATTTGTTACTCCTTCTGGTTGTTTTGCCTGACATCGTGATATGAACCGAAAACAATAACCCGTGATTTTCATAAGTTTTGGTAACGTTGAATACTTGGAGATGAGTGAATGAAGAAACGAATCCTCCTGCCTTGTGGTCAAGTTTACCTTTATCGTTTTTGTTTCCAAATTTGTTTCCTTTAAGTTCTTAATTGAAGGCCAAAATTCCTCTGATCTTTTAAGCCAGTCTGGTCCGTTCCACCACAAATTATGTTTTATGGCTTCCGCAGGAAATAGTCCCCTCGTCGCACAATCAGCAGGATTGCTGCCGGTAGGCACATAATTCCACACGTCGTTGCTGCATGTTTCTTGGATTTCTGCTATCCTGTTAGCAACAAAGGTTTTATATTTGTTGGGATGGCCTTGAATCCAAGATAAAACAATGGTCGAATCGGTCCATGCACGAAACGAAACTTGTTCGAATTTCATTGATGTTGTGACTGCCTTAAAGAGTCGCGTCAGTAATGTTGCGCCGCAAAGCTCAACTCGTGGTAGCGAAATTTGCCGTATCGGCGTCACTTTGGTTTTTGCTGCAAGGAGTGTTATTTTTATGTTACCTATACTGTCTATTGAACGAATGTACAACACTGCTGCATATGCATGAAGAGATCCATCACAAAAACCATGGATGGCTGCCGAATTAGTTGAAGTATGAACCCATCTTGGAATTTCAATACGCTCTATTTCCTTCAATTGACTACAAACTTTTTGCCACACGCGCAAGATGTCATCTGGAACTTCTTCATCCCAACTGATGCCCTTTAACCCAATAACTTGCATTAACATTTTCGGTTTTATTGTGATTGGTGATAGAAATCCGAGAGGGTCAAATAATTTCGAAACGTCGCTTAGGAATTTTCTTTTGGTCACTTTTGCTTCACTGTCAAATTTTATTGTTATTGTATATTTGAAGAAATCTAACTTAGGATACCAAGTCATTCCTAACGTCTTCACTTTTTCGTCAAAACTTAAATTATGCACACCACTAAGTTCTTTATCTTCATTAGGAATCTCCTCTAACAGCTCTATCTTATTAGAAGCCCACTTCCTTAAATTAAAACCACCAGCTTTCAATAGATTTATAGTTTGCCTTTGTACTTCTAAAGCCTCTTCGATTGTACTTGTTCCCGTCAGGAGATCGTCCACATAGAAATCGGAGCATACGACTTTAGACGCAATGGGATAACTTTCAGTTTCGTCCTTGGCTAACTGATGCAATGTGCGTATTGCTAAATAGGGAGCCGAAGAGGTGCCGAAAGTCACCGTTTTTAATTTGAAATCCTTAATAGGCTCGCTTTGTGACTTTCTCCAGAGTATCCTTTGATATTCTGAATCCTCGCTGTTGACCCATATCTGCCTGTACATCTTTTCTATGTCAGCATTGATAACTACACGATGTTTCCTCCATCTTAGTAATATGGTCATCAAGTCCCCGATTAAAAATAATTTCATGGTTAATTTCCTTACTAGCACGCACGCGCCCGCAGCTAGCACGCATAGCGAACAAACAGGCACGCCACAAAAGTACGTACTCTCCCGCCACAGGTACGCACGCTCCCGCCACAGGGATACACGCTCCCGCCACTGGCACGAAAATCTAAAAATTTGTTCGCTAGAGGGATGCACTCTCCCGCCACAGGTATCCACTCTCCCGCCACACGCACGAAAATCTCAAAATTTGCCTGCTTAAAATATGTAGGATCTAGCCACAAGCATGCACGCTCCCGCCACAGGGATGCACGCTCCCGCCACACGCATGCACTCTCCCGCCACAGGGATGCACGCTCCCGCCACAAGGATGCACGCGGTTAGAAAATCCACAATTTTTCCACTTTAGAGGTTTCCACGTTGAAAACTTTGTCGAATTGTATAAAAATTAAACGAGGCGATAGTGAAAATTTTGGATTTGTGGAAAAATTCGTAAAAATATGTTATTGTTCTGAGTGTTGTTGAAAAAATTGCACTACATCTACATCAAGCTATTATGCTTTATTTAGAAAAGTAGATGTTCAATTTCCTTTTTCATTTCATTGAAAATGAATATTCAGCAGCCAAATATTAATTTTAATGATGAACGAATTTCTATACCATATATGTATACATATGTAAAATAATGAGTGAAGCATCAGATGTAAATCTTATTGACATTGAATGTATTATTACACTATGTTTTTTTATAAAGAACCTAAGCGATGCATATGTATTAGCGCCTAGTAATAAGTTTGAGTATGATGAATAATTGTTTTTGATTCATCTAATGTATTCTCTAATTAAATATGAAAAATTCCTATTTGTTTTTAATGCAGATACTTGAAAAAAATTTAATGAAAAAGTTCGATTTGATGACGACTTTACATACATATATAATACTCTTCTCCATCTTTTTTAAGAGGCGTAGAATTTTTATTCTACGAAAAAAAAAATTTTTTCTTTCATTTTAAATTTGAGTTTCGTGCGTACCAGCTGCATGCTAGCTGCGGGCTAGTGTTATTTTCACTCAGGCGTGCATGCTAGCTGCGGGCGCCGTACGGGCTAGTGCATGCCAGCTGCGTGCTAGCTGCGGGCGAATTTCATTTTTACTCGTGATTTATAATATTCGTGCGTGCCAGCTGCATGCTAGCTGCGGGCTAGTCTTCAGGCGTGCATGCTAGCTGCGGGCGCCGTGCGGGCTAGTGCATGCCAGCTGCGTGCTAGCTGCGGGCGAATTTCATTTTTAATCGGGTCATCTTGTACTGTTGGCCCAGTTAAAAGTGCATCATTAAGTGACGAACCTCCAATAGTTTTTGATGATGCGTCGAATACCACGCGAAGCTTCGTGGTGGTGCTATCTTTAATCACCGCATGATGTGGTAGGTAGTTGGTTGCATAAAAAATTTGGTTATTTTTATCCACATGCATATTCTCCACTTCCGATGATGTTGTCAATTCCATGTGATGAAGTTTTAAGTAATCTTCGATACATTTAGTGTATTCGCGTCGAAACTCTTCAGATTTTGAAAGTGTCAATTCCGTACTCCTGAATCTTGACAATGCAATAAATCTTGAACGACCTAACTTTGGAGCTGGATCTGCACGGAACGGCAGTCGTACGATGTATCTACCATCTTCTGATCTTTTCACGTTTTCGCAGAAATGTTTCTCACACATTTTTTCTTCTTCCGTTAGGTGCTTAATTAGAGGGACTTCCTCTAATTCCCAGAACTTTCTTAGTTGCTCATCCAGCGAAATTTGGCAATGATACGAAGCGATGTTGAAGGTTCGTACCGGTTCTTCCTCAATCTCACCAGATAGGATCCAACCTAAAACTGTATTTTGTGCGATGGGACTGCCATTTGGACCGACTTTTAATCCCTCACGCACGATTTTACCAAAAATATCTGCTCCAATGACCATATCTATTTTTCCTGGCTTATAGTAATCGGGGTCGGCTAAGTTCAATCCCTCAATATGACTCCAACAGTTTCCTTTTTTTATGGTTCGGTTTTTATGGTGTTCAAATTTTTCAAAACAAAGGCCTTGGCCTGTATTTGGATGGTATTGCGTAGCGGCTGCAATTCCACGTTTACTAACGATCTAGCAACTCCTGTCTTCGTATCTTCTATACCTAGAATATTAACAGCAACGGGAGTGCCCTTCAAATGCAGTTTTTGGACTATTGACTTATTTAGAAAGGACGCTTGAGAACCTTGGTCTACTAATGCACGAACAATTATGTCATATCCGTTTTTTCCAATTAGTTTTACCCATGCTGTAGCGAGTAAGACTTCGTTCCCAACTTGAATATTTCCTACATGAAGTTGACTAGCTGATGGTTTAGAGTTTATAGTCGTACGGTTTTGGTCAACTAATGTTTCATCATCAAAACTCCTTTCCAATGGCCTTCTCGTTTTATCTGCGATGATTTGGTCATTGTGTAATAACGTGTGGTGTCGATGGTTGCATTTAAAACAGGCTGTCTTACTTGGACAGTTAAGAGCATTATGTCCTTTTGCCAGGCAGTTAGAACACAAATGCTTCTGGATGACTATATTCCTTTTGCTTAGGTGGTCTAGTTTTAGAAAGTCAGGGCATTGCCGAAGTGGGTGAGTGGCCGAACAGATGACACACGAAGAAAATTTTAAACCTTGAAAATTATGTCGATGAGCCAATTGTGTTGGTTTTGTGGTATTGCCTGCCAATGACTCCAAAGCTCGAAATTGGCCTTCTAAAAATGCTTTAAGTTCCTCAAATGCTGGAAATTCTCGTTTAGAGCCAATACCTTGTTCCCAAAGTTTCCTTGACTCTGGTGACAATCGTTCACTTACAATATGTGTCAAGATAATATCCCAATCTTTGGTGTTGACTCCAAGATTGTTTAAGGCTTGCACACATTCGTTTGTCGTGTCCAGCAAATTTCGAATGCCCATTGCTGTATCTTTTGTGACGTAGGGTTGTGATAATAGGGCTTTCATTTGTGTTTTAATTAACACCCTCGGGTTATCGTACCGATCTATCAGCAAGTTCCAAGCGGGTTGATAATTCGCGTCAGTGATGGTAAAATGTCGAAGAAGCTGTTGTGCATCATCTTGTAAGCTTGCCTTTAAATAGTGTAACTTCTGAACGGGTGTTAACGAATCGTTGTTGTGTATTAGTGTCGTATATAAATCAAAAAACGCCTTCCAATTTTTATAATCCCCATGGAAAGTGGGCAAGTTAATTCTTGGCAGCTTAAGTCCCCGTCCTGAATTCGACAACTCCTCTCTTTGGACCTCTCCTCTCGTGTGTATCCTTGGGTTTTGATCGTTTCCTTGAAACCTTGCGGCATCCTCTTGGATTTGAGACTTGAATTCAATATAAAATTCTTCAACATTCGTGAAATACTCCTCAGAGAAGTATTTTTCAAATTTGGTGTCCAAATCCTCCGCAACATCTAACATCATGAGGTTTTTGTGGTTTATTTTAAATAATTCCCATTGATCTCTTATCGCTTCTAATCGGTTGTTGAAGTATGTTTGAGTTTTCCGTTCTTTACCGTCCTTTTTATAATTTCGTAAAGAGCGCTGCAATTCATTGTAAATTGCGAACTGGTGCTTAATCAAACCCTCCATTTATTTTTTTATATATACGTTTATTTTTATATTTATTCTTTAATAAGCCTGTTCTTTAGTAAGTTTCTTTAGTAAGTTAAGGATTGCCAAATTATGCTCGGATTTTCTTGAGACAATCCGGCTCGAAGGACCAATAAATGTTTGCTACTAATGCGAATGAGTTCTAAAAGAAACTAAAGAGTGAAATCAAATAACAATATTTATTTTATTAATATAATTAAATTCCTGCTAAAACCTACAACCCGCTGATCTGCTCTATTTCGCGAATAATTGTCGAATGAAAATTAATGCAAGGAAAAAAAACAATAATAAAAAACAAAGAGTCCTTGCATTTTTAGTACTATATTAAAACTACAGTTTAGATAGTTTCCAAAAATTCGCTTTGGTTGCTATCTATCAATCAATAGTTATATTAGCATTAAACGTATTCGATAAGGCAGTCGGTGGTTTGTTTACAAAACATATTTAGTAAAAATAATAAAAGATTGCTGTTTCATTAAATTCGAAGGCGAGATGGAACAATAGTGAACCGGATTTTGGAGGACATCGTATTTTGCAATGTGTCCCATCGATTGCTCCAATGCAGTTGGGGAAATCACAATTTTCGTAATAGTCGTCCGCTATTTTTAAAAATGACTCTTCTGAGGGCGTTTGCAAATGTATAGGATACAGTTTTGACCATATTGCTTTGCATGTTTCTTTAATAATATTTCTTATCGTACTTTCCCCCATTCGAAAACTAAACGCAAGTCCATGAAATGACATTCCAGTAGACAAATACCTTGAATGAAGAAGAAACATTGTAAATTTCTAATGCTTGTATCTAATCTATATATATGTTTATATTTTCATGTTGCAGAAGAGGAGTGTAAGAACCCGATTAAAAATGAAATTCGCCCGCAGCTAGCACGCAGCTGGCATGCACTAGCCCGCACGACGCCCGCAGCTAGCATGCACGCCTGAAGACTAGCCCGCAGCTAGCATGCAGCTGGCACGCACGAATATTATAAATCACGAGTAAAAATGAAATTCGCCCGCAGCTAGCACGCAGCTGGCATGCACTAGCCCGCACGGCGCCCGCAGCTGGCATGCACGCCTGAGTGAAAATAACACTAGCCCGCAGCTAGCATGCAGCTGGTACGCACGAAACTCAAATTTAAAATGAAAGAAAAAAAATTTTTTTTTCGTAGAATAAAAATTCTACGCCTCTTAAAAAAGATGGAGAAGAGTATTATATATGTATGTTTGTAAAGCCGTCATCAAATCGAACTTTTTCAGGCTAGATGCTACATATTTTAAGCAGGCACATTTTGAGATTTTCGTGCGTGTGGCGGGAGAGTGGATACCTGTGGCGGGAGAGTGCATCCCTCTAGCGAACAAATTTTTAGATTTTCGTGCCAGTGGCGAGAGCGTGTATCCCTGTGGCGGGAGCGTGCGTACCTGTGGCGGGAAAGTACGTACTTTTGTGGCGTGCCTGTTTGTTCGCTATGCGTGCTAGCTGCGGGCGCGTGCGTGCTAGTAAGGAAATTAACCATGCAATTATTTTTAATCGGGAAGAAATGGAAATATGTATTTAAAAGACCAATATCGGCGTTGTTTAAAAACTGAACCGAAAACACCATCTGGTTCTGCTGCATCAAACCCATCGATTGCTGTAAAATTCAAGTATGGCGAATTGATGTCATTTATTAAACATCAATTAATGCCTTCAGAAACAGAAGGAAATGTCTCCGAAAGAGTTCCAATTACTGACAACTCTACGTCGGATGCAGATGCAGCTATTTTGGAATTAGGAAGCCAAATTTTAACACCTAGCGATCAAGGTGTTGATTCTGAAATTCAAACTGTAATTCAATTTAGTGGCAATAGTACTGCGACAAAAACATCAAAGGTTCGCAAACGACCAAACAACACCAGGGATAGTGATACTGGGGAAATGCTTCGTTTAGAGGATAAAAAATTAAGATTATTGGAAATGGATATTCTACGAGAGAAAAATGAGGAGAAAGATGAGGAACTTTTATTTTTCAAAAGTTTACTTCCATATATGAAGCAATTTACTCAAGTGGAAAAATTACAAATTCGAAATGAATTTCAAAGTATTATTTTGAATCACACAGAACAGGCCACAACCCCTGTACCATCACACTCTACTTGGGCTTCATTTGATGACTCAACTTCCTCTGCAAACAGAGTTTTAAATTTGGATAACTATTAATATTATAACTTCGAAATTAATTTATATGAATATTTATAATTTCTTTCTTTATGGCATTAAAATTATATGTACCTACATACCTTAAAGTAACAATCACTCTTTCTTTTGGTGAAATTGATTCACGAAAGTTTGTTTTTTGCTTTCTAATATCATCTTCAATATTTCCCAGTATGTAATCAAAAGTTTCAGTGGACATTCTGACATACTCATAGAATTTCTCTGGGTAATTGCGAAGTTGTGGATACAAATGATGAAATTCCCCACATTTTTTTCGTAATTTATTAATATAATATCATGTACGCCGATTCTCTTCTTCTTGAAAAACACTTTCTTTTTAAGGAAAATATTTTCCAACAATAATAAACGACGTATATTTGCGGAGACCATATTCAACTTTTGAGCAACAAGACTTTTCACTTTGAATACTTTTTTATAACTAAATAAATGCATATTATCATTACGCTCCGCTGCGATACGCTCGCAATCTGCAAATTTTACGCTCAAACTTTGATTGGATAATATATATGCTACGCTGCGCTACGCTGTGCTACGCTGTGCTACGCTTTTAGTCTGCGCGAGGCCTAAGATAATCCGACATCGTATATTTTATTATCGCGTGAGTCTTCACTCCGAATTTTCCATTTTAAACCAATCCGGGACTGCGGATTTGAGAATCGCAAAGTGTCAAATCCGCACTCACTTCCCCGCCGTCGGATCTGGGAATCGAGGCCATTACCTTGTTTCTGTATACCGTAATCCCTTCGTGTAGCTTAAGCTAGTTCACCACGGTCAGTGTGTGACTAGACGATGGAGGTTGTAGTTGCGGTCGATTCATTTTTATTAGTGCCTAAAGCTCGCTCGCGGTCACAGTGACCGCACGTCTCCCATACTGTTTTATGTATTTTTTGGTGCGCTGAATAAATGAATGACATGACAGATTCTTCCAAAAGTGCTTGCTATGGGGATCCCGACTGGGAGAACGTTATCATGCAGTGGTTTGCAGAGGCTGATGGCCACAATAGTGATATCGATGAATCTCAGAGTGAGGAATTCAATTAAAGTCAACATGATTCGGACTCGGAATTGTTTGGTTCTGAAGCAGAGGATCTTTTCTCAGACCACGGAAGCACTGAGAATCAAGGAAAAATTAATGTGGAAATCCATGAAGGTGAAATGGAAGCTGAAACTGAAGATCAAGCTACCAAAAAATCTAAAGAAAACTACTTTGGCAAAACCGAACACGGCAACATAATATTGTTCTACAGCTTCCAGGCTTACGGCCTTCTGCAAACTAATTTGGGAACTAAATCTAATCCAAAAGCTGTATGGAAACTTATATTTACCGAAGAAATGGTAAATATAATTTTACAGTGGACCAATGTAAAACTTAGCAGTGCCAAGAAAAATTTCAAAGATCCCAATAAACCGGATTTACAAAACATCGATTCAGTTGAGCTGGATGCTTTCCTAGGACTTCTCTTCTATACAGCAGTTTTCAACTCAAATCACGAGAGCATCAAGCGCCTATTTGCAACAGATGGAACAGGGTGAGATATTTTTCGATGTGTTATGAGCCAGAAGCGGTTCGCCGTTCTACTAAATTGCCTCCGATTCGATAATCCAGAAGATCGTGCTATGAGGTGTTTAGATAATGCGGATGAGACATCTCCTTGTTCCGCCTGGTAGTCTGGTAGTGCCGGGGACACAGCCCTTGCCAGCTGGTTAGCGGGATCCACCATTTTTAGGAGGCGTAAGGCTCCAACGACTGAATTTCGTTTTCCATCAGGGATTCGATTTAACGCTATTTTTTTGCAAGGACACTATCGTCAAGCCTTTATACGTGTGCCACCCCCCCCCCCCAGGAAGTGTTGGTATAATTCGGTATCTCCTTCTCCATTGACCGTTTTCGCAGACACCGCCAAATATTGTGCGTAGAATTTTTCTTTCAAAAGTGCCTAGAAGAGTTTCATCGGCCACTTTCAAAGTCCATGCCTCTGATCCAAACCGGCTTAGATTCATAGTCGAGGAAATAAAGCACTGGAATTCCGATTTTTTGAGCAGTAAGATGGATTTGGATGCGGTTTTTTGCATTCGATTCGTGAGAGCGTCTACAAACTTTGTGACCGGTAGTGATTAATTCATTTTGAAAAAATGCATTTTTGCAATAAAGATATGCATTTTAGAAGTGAATCTCAAGAGACATTAACTAACAAATGTACAACTCGCTAAATATTAATGGAAATGAGTTTCGTTTTGATACTCGGGGGTTTTTAGGGTCGCTGAACATGAATATTATGACGGATTTCTAAAGGTCTTTTTTTTCCCTGGGGGTAAAAAAGCATACGCTACCGCCATGACTCATGTGCCCCTTACTGGCCGATCCCGCATGACGGTTATGTTTCACGTAAATCCACACATACACACATATATGGATACATAAGTGCACATACGCATATATGGGTCTATGAACATGAGAACTAAAAAAGCCCCTCCGACGTGATCCACCCCCGCGGGACTGGCTAATAAGCATTACATCGCGGGGGTCGTTCAGCTTCATTCAGCTGCTTCTGCTCGCGGCATTTCTGTGCCTTTCTCTATTTCTTACGGCTTCTTCTTGCCTTAGCTTTCTGTGAATGGTCTTTAGGGTTGCTTCCACGTCCCTCCACATTTCCTCAGACCTCATCATATGGTCTAAGATGTTTTCGGGCGTTAGTGGCTCTTCGACCCTTTCTTCTAGTTTCGCCCTTTCCTCGGCGAATCTCGAGCAGGTAATGAAGACGTGTTCTGCGTCTTCCTCCGTCGCTGGGCATACTGGACACAACGGTGAATCATCGTGCCCGAAGCGGTGGAGGTATTTCCTATACCCCCCATGTCCGCTCAGGAACTGCGTGAGGTCGTAACTTACTTCCCCACGCTCCCTCGTAGCCCATATTTCCACGTTAAGGATAAGTCTGTGGGTCCAACGACCCTTAACAGACTCGTCCCACTTCGCCTGCCATTCCCTTAAGGACTCGCAGCGCGCAATCTGCCGCCGCACCCTTCTTGGCTCCCCTCTACCATATTCTGGGTCATAGAGACGCATGCCCTCCCTCGCCAGAATATCTATGTGAATCATCCCCGCTATCACGCACGCCGCATCGTCGGACGTGGTCCTGTACGCGCAGCAAGCGCGGAGTACACTCAACCTATATGCGGCCCTCCATTTTCTACTATTTGCAGTCCTGTTAAACACTGCTGCCTACACTGGCGCTGCGTATAACAGAACTGAGCTGACCACCCTCCCCAAGAGGAGTCGGCGACTCGGTCTAGGGCCCCCAACATTGGGCAGCATTCTTGCGTGTGCTGCACAAATCGCAGACGCTTTGTCTGCCGTGCCCTCCAAGTGCGCTTTGAAGTTTAGCCTCCGGTCGATCATCACTCCCAGGTACCTTAGTGCGGGCTGTGAGTGGATGATCTGTTCCCCTACTTTTATCCTTACGGATACTAGCTTTCGTCGCTTACTGATCAGCACTACTTCCGTTTTGTGCTCTGCCAGCTTCCACCCAGCGCGTTCTAGCCACGCTTTTATTTCCCAGATCGCTTCGTTTGCGTACAGTTCGATGTCATCTGGATGTTTTCCTACGACAACTACCCCGATGTCATCTGCAAACCCGATCGCCACTGCTTCCTTTGGAAGACGAAGCCCCAACACATCATTGTACATTGCGATCCATAGGAGAAGGACGGAACCTTGCGGGACACCGCATGTTGTCCCGAACACTTTAGGACCATCATCCGAATCACAGTGAAGCGACCTACCCTGGAGGTAGTGGGCCACTACACGCACTAGGTACTTTGGTGTGCCCAGCTTGATCAACGCCTCAACTATTTTGTTCCACCTCGCCGAGTTGAAAGCATTTTTAACGTCGAGGGTTATCAGTGCGCAGCAGTGATTTTTCTCTAAGGCGGCTCTTGCTATGCCCACCACCATATTGACTGCATCAGTCGTCGACCTTGCCTTTCTGAAGCCTAATTGCTTGTCCGACAGGCCACCTACCCTTTCGACGCTAGGGAGAATCCTGTTACAGATCACCCGCTCGAAAAGTTTGCCTATACAACTAAGGAGGCATATCGGTCTGTAGGACGATGGGTCCGCTAGAGGTTTGTTCGGCTTCGGTAGGAGCACGAGTTTCTGCTGTTTCCATCGCTCCGGAAAAAACCCCTCTCTCAGGCACGCTGTGAAGGCTTCAGCAAACCTGTGTGGCGCTATCGTAGCTGCTAGCTTCGCCGCCTTGTTTGGTATGCCATCCATGCCAGGAGCCTTATTGATGGCTACCTTTTTTGCGGCCTCCAGGATCTCATCTGCGTTTATTGCAGGTATCTCTTCTGGGTCCACCTGGAGGGTGGGTAGATCGACCGTGCGTACGTTCTGTGGAAACAGGACATACACAATATTCTGGAGCAGCGCGGGGCAGGTGATCGGCGAAGAGCGTTTGCCCTTGACCGCTGACATAACCATTTTATAGGCTCCACCCCAGGGTCCGAGTCTGCTTCTCTGCACAACCTTTTGAAGTGCTCGGATTTGCTTCTAGCGATGGCCTTGTTCAGCATTTTTCTCGCCTCCTTATATCTCTGAAGGAGTTCATCGAAATCCGGACGGTTCCGGCTTCTCTAAGTTTTCCTTCTCGCTTTCAGACAGGTCCTTCGGCATTCATCGATTTCTGCATTCCACCAGAAGTTTGGTGAAAGTCTACGATTGCCGGCGCGCCGTGGCATGGATGCGTCACATGCCCGTTTCACTGACTCTTCTATTTCCTCTGCCCCTTCCCTGGCACCTCCTGCCGACCTCGCATCATGCAGGAATACTTCCTCGAACACCTCTGCGTCGAGTTTCTTTACGGCCCATCCTCTAGCCGTTCCGTACCTAGGATTCCTCTTTTCTATACGCTGACCAACCTCGAAGATGATGGCTTGGTGATCGCTGTGCGTGTACAAATCGCTCACCCGCCACTGTAAGTCTTTGGCCACTGAATCGCTCACATAAGTGATGTCGATTACAGATGCTCTCCCACCCCTTTGGAAGGTGTTTTCGCCTCCAGTGTTGACTAACACTACGTTAAGTCGCGAGAATACTTCTAGAAGTACGCGCCCTCCTGCATTCGTTTGTCGACTGCCCCATTCGACAGCCCAAGCATTGAAATCACCCGCTAATATTACCGGGTGATGGCGGCTCGCATCGGCGGCTAACCTTTCCAGCATCGACTCGTAATCGTCTAATGTCAGGTTTGGCGCCGCATAGCAGCTGTAGACGTGTATTCCGCCTACTTTTGCCCGCGTGAAGCCATTCTCTGGGCTTCTCATGGTATCTTCCATGGCTCGGCTCCCACACGTCCATATTGCTGACGTGCCGCTGCTATCGTTTATCCAGACGCCGCTGTGCAGGTTTCTGTACTGCTCGCAGACGATTGCGACGTCGATTTTTTCCTCGAAAACTGTCTGTGCCAGCAGATCTTGTGCCGCTTGACAGTGGTTCAAGTTAATCTGTATGAACCTTATCTTCGACTTCGACTTCTTTGGAGTGCTTCCCTGTACACTGGGACCTATTACTCCCCGTAGCGTGAGCGTCGTGCTCGCCCTTCCCCTTATCTCCTTTACATAGGAGGCATTTAGGGCTCTTATTGTAGTCCTTAGCAATATGTCCTCCCCGCATCTCCAGCATAGCTCCTTGATGTCCTGAGCGCTGGTGCATTTCCTAGCGATATGACCCAAAACATTTGAAGCACTTAATTGGTGCTGTTGTCTCCCGTATCCGGCAAACAACCCAGCCGATGCGAACCTTCCCCACCTCAAGTGCCTTTTTGCGCTAGCGACCGGAAGGCTTATTATGGCCGTCTGCGTACCACCATATGCCTTCCTTACTCTAACGTCCTCCTCCTGCACCTCCGTCAGTTTCAGCTGCTCCCGCAGCGCATCGCAGACCTCTAGCTTAGTGGTAATCTCGTCCAGATCCCTGCACTCGATTAACACGCGGTTGGTACCTGCCCTATCCTCTGCCGCCTCCCCGATTGACGTCTTGATCTTTTGCTTTAGATCCTCCGTCTTTCCCTCGCCAGCTGCCAGTTCCATTAGAAGATCGCCCTTTTGAGTTCTTCTAATGCGCATGACCCTATTCCCCAACTCCGTAAGGGAAGCATCCGTCCTGACTTTTCGTAGGATGTCCGCATACGACGTCCCACTAGTCGCTGTTATAATCAGCGCGTCAGGCCTTTCTTTTTTGTGGGACTTTCTGTCCTCTTTTTTCTTTTTCTTTCTTTTCCTTGCTTTTTTATTCTCCACTTTAGTCCAAGCGGAGCTCTTCTTTGCTTTCTTTTCGGAGGACTCTTCTTCCATGGGGGTGCCCACCGTTGTCTTAACGACCTCTCGCTCTTCTTTTTTTTTAGAAACATAACGGACTTACGTCCACTTTATAATTGATTCGAATCGCATTAACGATGTAGCTCAAAATTATTCATATATCAAAATTAAATTATCGATGACATGGTTTAATTCCTGCCAGTTTACAAATCTCAAATCCAAATTCTTCTCATTTGCATTTGCGCATACCCTAGTTAAGACATTGTTTTTAGTATAATCAGATTTGAAAAAGTCTAGATAAAATATCGAGTTAGATCTTGTGTTTCTTCGCGGCACAGTATAACACAATTCGTTGCGAAGCATTGAACACTCTGTGACACCATTTACCAATTTATACAAAAATTTCAAATCACAAGAGACCCTAAGAGACGCAAGAGATGGAATATGAGAAAACGCTGATAGGTTTGTATAATTGTGATCAATGAAAAGGTCAGGTAAACCTGCTTGGGGTTTCCTTTCTTTATTGGGGTTTCTCTTTGGGGCGCTGTGTGAGGTTTGCACTTCCTCGTTGCTATCCCGTTGGCGTTTACGGGATTCCCCAATTTTATCGGCAGTGTGTGGGTCTTTAGCTTCCCCAACCTTCCTTTTTACGACGGTTCTTACTTTAGGGGCTTCTGGAGTTGTTTGTGTCGCATCTCCATCTGCTCCTTAACAATCTTTATGGCCTCCTCCTTTGCCTCTAAATAATCAGCCCTGAGGTTAAAGGTCTGTGGAGTAATATACATTGCTAGGACTAGTTGACAGCCGTATTCAACTATATCTTCCATAGACTAACCAACTTCTCTAAATTTCAAGATCAGGATCAGGTGGCCGATACATATAATATATCCACATATTGTGGATTTGAGACTCTCACTAAGCAATTTTGAGATATTCCCAATTGTTTTGGCGCACGCCATACTATTAACTTACCCTATTAAAACCCGAAGTAAGGTACGGTGGAGTGAAAAGTAAGGTGAAGTGTACAACCCAACAATGTAAAGGCCGATGCTGACAAACTGCTCAATACAGGAAACTGGAGATAAGCTGTGGAGCGGAGCGGTCTGGAGGAAGAAACTGATGGAGGCCAAGGGCAAGGCTCGAATTGGTTGGTAGAGCAATCGTAGAAAATTGCTTCTAAAGAATTTGTGTTTAAGAACTAATCCGTTGATTTCATAAGCCATTCCGAAAAGCTATAATTACTATAATATAATAATTTCTCTTGAATGAACTTCCATAAAAACAAAAAACTAACTTAACTTTTTTCTATAATCTTATATTTTATCTTGAACATAAATAATTACACTTACATAAAATTACTATATTCCTAAATGATCGTGCTATTCTCAATTATGGTGTGTAATAAGTATTATTAATATTCTTTTTCGCTAATTCTTCATCCAGCCAACTTTTAAAGTATGGTACATTAACATATGCAGCAGGAAGTGGTTTCCCGCAACCAATACCCCAAGCTACCATGCCATACAGATAGTAGTGTCCAGCACTTTCGCACATCAGAGGTGAGCCTCCATCACCTTTGCAGGTGTCCTTTTCTGGCTCGCCGCCTGCACATAAAATTGTTTCATGTAACTGAAAACGTTTTCCTAGCTGAACTGTCGCTCGTAATTGGTTCTGACATGCATCCCTCGGGACGATCGGCAAAGTGACCGCTCTTAGGGGGACCGAATAAATGCCAACCTTTTCAAAGTTATTCTTGCCCCAACCAGCAGCTATACAACGTTCATTTTCAAAATTAATGTCAGCAGGCGGCAGACATATTGGCTGAATGTGATCAGTGAAGTTGAAAGGGTATTCGAAGAAGATGATTGCTATATCGTAGTGCAGGTTACTAGGGCAGAAATCTGGGTGCATAACGATTTCCTTTATAGTAGATTCTTGGTGTTCATATATTTCAGATGTAGTTTGGGTATCAAACTCTCCAGCCCGTACTATTATGGACGAGGGACTAATGTTTCGAACACAATGTGCTCCTGTTATTACAACAGATGGATGAATCAAAGAGCCGCCGCACTTGAGAACGTTTTTACCATCCACTTGGTGCAATATAGCAACAACCCAAGGGTATTCGCCATATTGTGCTACTTCACCATTATTGATTACACGATAACCAATTCCTTCTGAATTTCTAATACCACATTTTGCAGGTGATCCTCTTAACTCTGATCGGGGGCCTTCTGTGACTGTTGTTGGTTTGGTGGGTATTGCATCCTGAAATTTAATTTAATTTGTAATTTTAGTTTTGAAGCGGAAATAAAAGTCATAGACTTACCTTCTCATCAATTGCGCAGCAAACTTCAAGCGATGGGCACTCGGGAATAGTCACAAATCGTTCGGTGAATCCTGTACTACCATCGATTATTATTGTGCCATTTGCATTGCACAAATGTGTTGGGGTGCACTCCATTCCTGCCTGGCATCCTTTTAAGGGGACGTATGTTGGTCGGGGGGTTGTGAAATTGCTTCTAGCTTCCAGTTTTGAGAATAGCATATTTATACGGGCTTGATATTCCTCTGGTGTAATTGTGTCTTGTGCTAAGCATAGTTGAAATGCAATACTAAGCAAGCCAAAGAAGATCTGCATGTACAAGTCCATGTTGGGCTGGAATAAATATAAATACGAATTTAAACACAATTTTCAAAAAAAATTTGATAAGGTAAGGGAAAACGGGGTAAAATCGATCCGTCACCTCCTCTTAGTGCCGCTGGATTACGAACTAAAGGTAGAAGCGAGGACCCCCTCAATTTGTGATACCATCCTGAATGAGGTGGGAAAATGTCTTAAAGGCGATTGCTTACCTCTGATTGCCTGTGAGCACACTCACAACCCAATGGCTGAGGAATGTTGCCGCCAGGATACAGGTTTACGAGGAATGCAATATAAAACTCAATGTGGAAAAGGACCTTAGCAAATTTAAGAGAACTACCTTCTGCCTCCTTAACGCTGAGGAAACCGGAAGAGGTGCCTCGTAGGATGGCGTGCCAAAACCAGTTCATTGAGGTGACCTTTTTAGCAAGTGATGGATAAGAAGATAGACCTAGGATTGACGAGGGGTCGCTCATGCAGCTAAATGAGGATGGCATGCTCCTCTGTAACGGCTTGGGACTAATTAAAGCCAGGGAGATTGGTATGAATAAGGGGACTTCTGCTGGATCACAATAGCAGATAGAACCCGAAGATACCAGGGCAACCTGCAACATAGTAGGGCTGTTTTTGGCAATTTCATAATTAAGAGTTACTTTCGTTGGTGTTTACGGGCTCCTCTGAGAAGCAAAACTATCTTACCTAAATCCAAATCTTGGTTCACTGAGAAAATTAAATCAAACTAAAGTAATTCGACGTTAATCGCCTCCAAGAACAGACCGTATTGGAGAAATAACAGGCAACTCTGGTAGAAACGATAGGTCTAAATCTAAATATAAATAATACGGATACAGTTCATGGAAAATGGACAAGACTGAAGACGATACTGAGACAGAAGTCACGAAGGAAACTGTAGGCTACAAACGCACAGCCAGATCCAGTGGATGGAGACCGACTGGGAGCAAGAAATTGAAATACGAGAATTTTTTTTTTATGTGACCCACTAGAAGGCCCCTTTGTACTGTCGACCATGTATTTATTTTTGAAATGTCGAACAGCAGCTCTAGTCGCAAAAAACCATCTGCAGGAAGAAGAAAAGACAATTCCTCAACAATTACATCCTGAAGACAAAGGAACACTTTTCACAACACAAAACACGGGAAGCATACAAGGAAGTAAACTTCTTCAAGAAAGGCTTCAAACCCTCCTCCGGTATATGTAGAACAAAAGAAGGCGCTATAGTCACAGGTAGGAAATATGTAAAGAAAAGATGGAAGGAACTTTTTAGCGTGCTGCTGAATGCACCAGATATGTACCAGATTCCCGTCTACAGCATAACGAAGACCACAGAGAAACAAATGAATTACAGAGTGCCATACCATCCTTAAAGAACAACAAATCTCCAGGAATTGATAACATTCCAGCAGAGTTGATCAAACAACGAGGCATATCGCTTTCAGCAGCTATACCTGAATTACTATGCTGCATATGGAGGAACGAGAAAATGCTTGAAGATTGGGAGCCAAGCATTATCTGCCCAATACACAAGAAAGGAGATAAATTCAACTGTGGAAACTATAGAGACAGATCTCTTTTAAGCACAGTATATAAAATAATGACTAATACAATTAAGGATTTGAATCTTTTGCAGAAGCCGCAATAAATGAATACCAACCTGGATTCAGAAGAAATAGGTCAATAATGGATCAACTTTTTTCAATAAGGCAAATGCTGGGAATACAACATCTATACATGTATCAACTTCTCTTCGACGTTAAGCAAGCATACGACATCATCGACAGGGAGCAAATGTATGCGACAATGCTGGACCTAAACATCACCCTAATAGTGAAATTCACAAAAATGTCAATGGAAAACACAAGGTGTACAGTCACAATACAAGGAGAATTGACTGGGCTGGCACCCATGCTATTTAATCCCTGCCTAGGTGTTTGTGCAAGAGCGCAGAGCTTTCAGAGCCGCATGACTATTTGAGAAGATGTTGACAATCCGGTTTCTATCGTTTTGCTGGTTGATTTGCAGAACAGCCTCTTGTATGGCTAGAACCTCCGCTTGGTAAACACTGAAGTGATCGGGTAGTCGGAAGGAGACTTCGATCCTAAGCCCTGGGGAAAATACTAGCAGATGATATTCTCATTGGATTCTTATGCCTCCTGAAAATGGTGGGCCCCGCTAACCAGCTGAGAAGGAGTGTGACACACTACCAAGCGGAACAAGGAAGTGTGTTGTCTGTTGGAGTCGTGTATATCCTTAGAGTGCCGCCAAATGCCCCCAGCTTCATCTACCTCAGCACAATAACGTTCAGTTCAATCCACATAAGTGGTTTCAACGGCTAAAGTCCAGTTCATGATCAGTTCTTGCCTGAAATGGTGGTTGCTTTTTCGTCAGAAGTTAGAAATGCTAAAGCTCACAGAAAAGCCTTGACATTATTCCAGTCTTATTATTCTCTTTTGAGCAAGCTTTTACGTTTAACTTCAGTTTGAGACCAGTTGGGCGAACTGAGCTCTGTTTTATCCACAGTTGAATATTATGCCCTCGGTATGGGTATCAAGTGAAAGTGTGACGTCATTTTAAATCTGATATGGCGGTCACCACAAAATGAGGGAAGACATATAATAAACTAAAAAGTAGAAAGCAAACTTTATAGTTAAAAAAACCTAAAAAATACGGTTTTTATTTTAAAATGAACTAAAATGTGAAAAAATAATTTTGAATCTTAAATTTTTGTTTGCTACAGCCAGTATAAGGGTACAACCTATCGAAATGTAAAAATAGTGTGGTGGTACGATAGATAAAGAGTCTGATTTTTAATACGCTTTTATTAGCTTCACTTGTAACTATGCAATAAAATCTTGTAAGTTAAATTTGACCCACTTCCCGGTTTCCGATTGAGCTGAAATTTTGCACACACGTTTAGTTTGGATGACAATGTAATCTGACTATTTTGTAAAAAAATCAAGATGACGGGTCCAGGATGGCGGCTGAATTTTGCAATTGTGTTCGCCGACCCCCGACATGGGTATCAAATGGATGGGTATGCCAACTACAATACAATTAGCTGCGTAGCGTAATTCTAAATTCAAAATAGCGGCCAACACAAAATAGCGGAATGGCGATTACCTTTTTCTTTAAAACCCACTCGGTTTGGGTATCAAATGAAAGTGTATGAAGGAGTCTGATGATTGAGCCAAGTAGCATAAAGAGCTAGAGTTCATTTAATGATGTAGACTATGAGGTCCCACCGAAGCCAAGGTGGGAAAAGTGCTGACTAATTGGATTTCAAAGTGTATTTTAATTTTTTTAATACGCTTTTATCAAGTAACCCCCTGTTCGCCTGCCCAGAAAGTAACCCCCTTTTCTCCTGTCAGCCACCTTTTCGGGTTTAGAAATAACAGCGGACGTACGGCTGCTAGCCGCTATTTGGAAATATAAGAATTGTTATGGTAGAAGCCATATAATAGACTAAAAAGTAGAAAATAAAATATAGTTTAAAAAAACCAAAAAATACGCTTTTAATTTAAAATGAACTAAAAAGTAAAAAATAATTTTTAATGTAAAATTTTTGTTGCTCCAGCCAGTATATGGGAACAACCTACGTTTCGAAATGTAAAAAAGCGTGGGGCGCTAACGAAAAGTTCCAATGTTAATAAAATAAGGAAATAGGTAAGGAGCCCCACGCTTTTTTACATTTCGAAACGTAGGTTGTTCCCATATACTGGCTGGAGCAACAAAAATTTTACATTAAAAATTATTTTTTACTTTTTTAGTTCATTTTAAATTAAAAGCGTATTTTTTGGTTTTTTTAAACTATATTTTTTTTACCTCTTTTTTCGTCTCAAACCGAAATAAAAAAAATTAAAATTTTGTTTTAGGAGCACCAAATTGTGCATTTGTGGGCTACATGGTGGGTGCCAAATTTTGCGAAAGTAATTACTTTTTTTGGCCCTTCTTTGGGAAAAACAATTTGGAGCGGAGGAGGGCGTCATGAGCGAAGACTCTGCACTGCGCGTCTAATCCCCTCATAGCAAAATCTATGCGGACGATTTTGAATATGTTTGGCGAGGTGTTTGTTGTTCCCGTAGTACACAATTTTTCATCATCGAATATTACAAAAGTTGTAATATGCTCTACAAATTTTTCAATATTTACATCAAATTGTGGATCATCCCACGAGAGTCCCTGATGTTGCTGATCAAGGAACCTATCTCCTTAATCTTTTCCTTACTTCTCATCCAGCGCGATATACCGTCACAGTTGATTCACCTCGCGGCAATTCTTACCACTGCTTAGTTAGCGCTAGGTTCCCATTTAAATTTCCCACCCCTCCCAAACCAGTTAGAAGAACTGTATGGCATTATTGGAAGGCCAATTGGCTAGGCCTTATTAATTTTTTCCAATGTACTGACTGGAACCAGTGTTTCCGAAACAAAAACGTCAACTCTGCCGCAATTCGTATCTGTAGAACCATACAGGCAGGAATGCATTTGTTCATTCCTCATTCTACTAAATCTGTGAAGGCTAGGCACAACAGATGATTCAATCGGGAGTGTATGAATGCAATCAGAAATAAATAAGCCGCCTTTCGGGCTTACAAGAGCTTCCCGAGTGAATCGCTCCGTGAAGAGTATATAAAACTAAGAAATTCCTGTAAAGTCACCATAAGTTATGTCAAAAATTCATTTGACAGCAAGTTGAGAAATAAACTCCTTAATGCAACGTCTGGTAGCAAAAGCTTCTGGTCCTTGGTAAGTCTCATCAAGAAGAATTTCACTACATCCACAGCTCCTTCATTCATCCACGATGAAAAGGTGATAACAGACAGAAAATCCAAGGCCGATTTATTAGCATCTCTGTTTGCTTCAAATTCTTCTCTACCCCAAAATGATACGCTACCCCCGGTCCTCGAGCACAGCGCTCATTTAATGGACAGGGTTTTCTTTAGGACTCGTGAGGTGTACAGGTGCCGCAAGGAGCTCGATGTCAACAAATCCACTGGACCCGATAATATACCCCATATCGTCTTAAAACAATGCGCCTCACCTTTGGCTAAACCTCTGCGCAAACTTTTTGCCCTATCATACTCTTCCGGAGTTTAGCCAGATTCTTGGAAACTTGCTCATGTGCAGCCAATACCGAAAAAAGGTAACTCCAGCCTTCCCTCCAACTACCGCCCAATAGCAATCACTTCTATCCTCTCCAAAACCATGGAGACGATAATTAACAAAAAGCTTATGGGATATCTAGAATCCAACCAACTTATAAACGACAAACAATACGGCTTCCGACAAAAAAGATCCACTGGTGATCTTTTAGTTTGCCTTACCGAACACCTCAGCCGTAGTCTGCATGGATTCGGTGAGTCTAGTCTGGTTGCTCTAGTTATCTCCAAGGCTTTTGATAGAGTATGGCACTCAGCCTTGTTAGCTAAACTCAAAGCTATTGGAATTGACTCGCTTCTCTATAAGTGGGTTGAGAGTTTCCTTTCCGGCCGTACAATTAAGGTAGTTTTGGATGGCGTCAAATCTGAATCTCACCCCATCTCTGCGGGGGTACCCCAGGGGTCAATTTTATCACCGGCCCTATTTCTTATCTTTATAAATGACCTAATTTCAATCCCCTCCAACCCACTTCTCAGCTTCGCTGACGACGGTACTCTACGTTACTCGTACAGCTTCGATACAAGACAGACACATGCCAGATCCTGTCTTGATGATCGTGAACTAATGTTCAACTCTATTAATAACGACATTGAACTTATTATAGAGCGGGGAAAAAAGAATCGTGTCGAATTCAACCCCTCCAAAACCAAGTACTGTCTTATTTCAAAGAAAAAGATCAACACATCACCATCCTTGACAGTGGATGGCGTGGAAGTAAAGGCCGACCCATCCCTACACATCTTAGGGCGCGCGCACACAGAAAGCGGAGCGGAGCGGAGCGGAGCGGAGCTTATCAGCTCTGCCCTAACTTTACATTAAAATCCCTATTACTGCGCACACTGTAAGCTGAGCGGAGCTGTTCAGCTACTGGCGGAGCGGAGTTGATTTTTCTTGCTGGTTTTGTGGCAATTGTCTCAGCGCGTAAAAATGATTCCGAATGAAAAATTCTTTAGAAAAATTCTGTATATGGAATTCGAAAAGGTTTTCTAGGAAATTGGGCTGAAGTAATGTTTATATAAATGGTAATATTCTCCAAATTGATTTCTTTTTTTATTAATTTCATGTACCCATATCCTTTTTTCTTAAAATATATTGTTTTCGTAAAAATGAATTTTCACATAAAATACTTCTTTGCAATTTTGAAGATACCATTTTAAATCAACTCGTATAATGAATGATGACCCAAATAATAAAGCAAACATAATTCTACGTAAATTCCCAAATGCTCTTCTCCGCTCCGATTTTGGTGTGCGCACCGATAAGCTCAGCTCCGGTCAGCTCGGATAAGCTCAGCTCCGCTCCGCTTTCTGTGTGCGCGCGCCCTTAGGCGTGACATTAGCCAAAGACTTGCGATGGAATGACCACATATTCCAAATCGCCAAACAAGCATCCCAGTGCTTGGGATTTCTTAAGAGGTGCAGGTTCCTCCTCCAACCATCGGCCCGTGCTGTTATTTATAAATCCTACATTCGGCCTCTTCTCGAATACAACTCCCTCATTTGAGGCGGCGCTCCAATAACCACCTTAGCATGGTTAGATAAGGTCCAAAAAAAGGCCCTTAAGTTAATTAATGACGATACCGCTTGCTCCACCATCGACCCCCTGAGTCACCTTAGGAATGTAGCAGCACTGACACCATTTTATCGCTAGGTACTATCATAGTAACTGTTCCTCCGAGTTAAATGCTCTCCTGCCTCCACGGCAATCTTATACCCTCAACACCAGATTAGCCCACTCGTCTCATTCCCTCCACCTGCAACTCCCCCTTTCATGCACTCAACAAGATTTGAATTCGTTTGTAAATAGAACAACTCGACTGTGGAATAATCTCTCGCAGTCGGTATTTCCGAGCGCCTATAACATCCAAGAGTTCAAACGCAGGGTTCATCACCACCTTCTTCAATACCCCCCGTACCTTTATAACCCTTAACCTATTCCCCCTCCTCCTCCTCCTCGTACTAAGCTTACTGCTAGATATTGCACCACGACAGGACAAATGACATGACGGACTGGTAGTACAAAGAGTTACTCCTGAGCTTAGCACTGCCACATAAAAAAAATATACGTTTCATAGATTTAGGGGAGAAGTAAGAGTTTTAGGGGAATATAGAGCTATCTCTGGTGCAGTCAGGGGAGAAACCCACAAATGATCTGGCAACACTTAGACCCAGCCTCCGCTGGGGGATGGAGTTGACCACCACACGATACCCAGAGCATAGAAGATACCAAACTGTATGTAGGGGATATGGTGAAGACAATTGCGAGAGACCAGGACCGAGTCGCGGTGGTAGATCCGCCAAAGAAGAAAAAGAATGTAATATTATAAAAAAAATATCTTATATTTTGATAAAATGGTTCATCATCAACCATGGCTGATAAATGTTTATGGAACAGTTTGGGTGCCACACAAGGAATGTAGTTTTTCTCAATAATAAAGCACGATTCCTATTAAAAAAATTTGCATTGATAATTTTCTGATTACATCTAAACATCGTCGCGATGGTTTAAATGATAAATACTTTTAGATCATATTTAAATATTTAGGTATTTAAAATATAATTCTAACCTCACTCTGACGCACGTAGTGTAACATTGTAATTCTGAAATATTCAATTGAAGTTATTCTACAATGAAACACAATAAGAAATGCGCCTCTTTATTGTGTCAATCTCACAATACCAAACATTAGTGCAAGTATCTCATCACACAGGAAACATGTTCAGTTTTATTAAATCTTTCTTCGAACATGGCTGGCTATAAAAATACTAATGAAATAAATATGTAAACTTGAAAATTATTAAAATCATTTTTTTTTCAAAGTTCAGATGGTTATTATATGGGAATTTCATTAAGAATTGTTTAAAAAACAAACAAAACAATTCACTAACAACAAACAAATTTTTTGATTTTGTTTTTAATTTATTAAATTTTTTTTTGCGTTGATAAGTATACGAGAATGTAGCGAAACATCTTTAAATAGCTTTCAATATCAATCTAACCTCTTGAATCGCGCAATTGAACCTGACTTGAACAATTCTTATCTGGTTTTAAATCTACTTTTCTGCACTCACCGTTTTTTTTTTAATAATTTTCTAATCGATTCAACTGCACTTAAATACTCAATTTCATAATTTCACAAAATGTTTTACGATAGTTCGGATTTTGTTAAAAAAAATGTTGTTGCTATTTTTGTTGCAAGTTCAAGATGTTTTCTACGGACTTGATTGTCTCACCTCAATTATAAACCTGACAGTGAAAAGATCCCAAATCAAGTTTTTGCGTGAGAGAGAGATGGTTGAAGATCTTATATGTCGAACGGATTGAAACGAACTGCCGCCAATTAATTCAAGTTTTGCGCTACTCACTTGAGGTCCTCTTGTAAAAACCAGTAAGAAATAAAAGCTAAGCTTTGGAATTAAATATCGAGGCTCAGAATTTTTTTTTTTTGTTTTTGCTGTGTGTAATTCCCCGCGTCAGATTTATGATTAAGCTTGGGAATTTCTTAGGGCGAAATTGTATAAAGCGATGATAACTTCACATGACCGCTCAACACTTATACCAATAGGTTAAAACTATATATAAAAAAAAAGTACAACCTCTGTTTCTCAGTGTGTAAATTCCTCATTATTTAAATATCTCGAATTGTTGGCAACAACTACAATTATTTATTTAGAAGTTTTAATCAGAAACATATTAAAAGCTTCGTTTGTTGAAACGATCTTTGCAATTAACTTTCTGTGATTTACTTATTTCCTCATAAAAGAGTGAATTCAGAAAAAATACATAAAAAAAAATAAATGTTGACTTGCACATTTCGGCAAAGCAAGGCCCAGTGGTTCTTAGTACATATGTAGACATTCTGTCTGATTTGAGAACGCTTCAACGGATTCAGCTAAAACTTTATTATCCAGAAACACTCAAGCAATTTTTGTATGGCAGAATCAAGTGGGGGGGTGTTCACTGAAATTTTTCTGCATAGACACGAAGATCTAGGGTTCATGCATTTTACGGAAATTAATGTTTTTAATCGAGGCTAGATCAGATTGCATATTGAGATCATTGTTTAAAGCTGGCCGTGACTTAAGAAATTATTTTTTAGCACATTGTCGGTTGTTGTTAACAAGTCTTATTTCGTTTTATTTTTTACTTTTTATTTTTCTACCCGAGAGTTCATATCTGTTGATAAACGATTTATTTTTAACAAAAGTTAATACCGGCTATAAATTGGGTGATTTTTGGTTTAATGATGTGCATTAATCATTTTAACTCATGTCGTTGGCCTTTAGATTGTGTGGTATTTTTAATTTATGACGGTTGTTGTGTCATCATAAATAGCTTCACAGCCTGTTATTGGCCTTGGCTTCCGGCAACATCCTCATCTAGAACTGTCGATCCCTGGCTTGAAGTCTCCAATTTCTTATACCTGGGGTTCGTATATCTTCTTCTGGGGTCGTCCATTAATTACGCGAGGTTATTTTTGCGATTTTTCGACCCCCCTCCCCCTTGGTGAGATTTCTTGGGAGAAATCCCTCCTATCTCTGCGGGAGAAGAGAGGCGTCGAGAAGGCGTCTTCACATCCACGCCGTGAATTTACGGCGAGAATTTACACCGCATCCACTCACGGATATCAAGGAGCAAACTAGACGAGAAAACCATCCACATTGACGTTTACGGGTGCTCGCGGCTGTTAACGGCGTGAGTCTAGAGCTGGCTTAATGGCTGACTCAACTCTTAACATCCTAGGGGTAGCTTTAAGGCGTCCATTAAACGTTCATGCAAGCGTCAATCAATACCATCAGTCGTGATTGGTGAGAATCAAAATATTCAGATAATTACATCAATCATCACCTTAGACGGTAAGTTTTCCATCAGTCTTAGCCGTAACTTTTATAAACTGACAGCAAAACCTATCGTTTAATGGACCCCTTACGGAGGATCGGCGATGGAATGATCACATATTCCAAATCGTCCCACAAGCCCCCCAATGCCTTGGATTTCTTAAGAGATCCTCCAGCCAGCCCCTTGGCTACAATCTACAAATCTTACATACGGCCCCGTCTTGAATATAATTCGTATATCTAGATAGTCGCCCCAAAAACCACCTTGGCTTGCTTTGACACGCACGGCCCACCCCAATACCCTACAGTCCAACCCCCTTGGACACAATACGATCTAGAAGTTCGTTTATGAATTGAATAACTCGACTGTGGAATAATCTCCTACAGTCAGTATTTCCAAACTCGTACAACATCTTAGAGCTCAAACGTAAAATTCATCGACATTTCCTTGAGCACCCCCAGACCCCCTTTAACATTTCCTATTCTTCTCTATTCTTCAAAACAAGGTTGTTACTAGCATCATGACCTTAACTGGTACTGAAAGTATAAAGGGTTACTCCTAAGCTTGGTTTTCTTCAAATTTTTTTTACACCTGCTTGTGGAAAAACATTACGTGATACTTGCCGAGACCTCCCTCTTCCACAAATGAGATTGGGCGAGATTTGGGTCGACTCCCTCCTCTCCCTAAACACCTCGCGGTTCTGACAGCTCTCCTTCTATTCTTATTATGCATTTTACCTCTTTCATTGTCATTTTGGTCAAATCTGCGAGGTGTTTGGGAAATCTTAAGTACTCCATATTAGCTTTATATAATTCTTCACGTTTTATTTTATCATAGGCGTTTCTGAAGTCTATGAATAGCGATTGTATGTTTATGTTAACTTCATTTGCCTTTTCTAGGTTACTTTGATGATGTGGTCATAGTGGTTACAGGTGAAACTGAAGGAGCCATGTCAAGGCGCCTGCAGCAAGCACTAGATATGGTCTCTTGCTGGTGCGAGAGCGTAGGACTAAATGTCAATTCCCACAAAACGATTCTGGTTCCTTTCACCAGAAATCGATCACTACCGGAACTTTTTGAACCTACACTCGCAGACAGAACTATAGGCTTCTCATAACAAGCCCAATATTTAGGAGTGACGCTAGATGCCAAGCTCAACTGGAACCAGCACATGGACACTCTAATGAGCAGAAAGGGCAGATCCGCAGAGCTTGTGGTTCCACATAGGGTTTGTAACCGACAACCATGTATTGGATATACATCACCATCATTAGGCCCATGGTAACTTATGGAGCTTTAGTTTGGTGGTACAGAACGACGCTTAAGGGTTTCATAACAAATTTAATCAAAATTCAAAAATGACCTCCCTCTCCATCACTGGGGCCATACGTATTTCGCGGACGGAAGCGCCGGAGACTCTTCTTAATTTGGTAAACGTACCATAAACCACCATAAACGTGGCGATGCGGCTGAAAGCGAATGGTCACCTGGGTACTGGTATTGAGCAAGGACACTCGATAATAATCAACATCATAGACGAGATTCCGGAAGCGGGGATGCTACCGGACTGCAAGCCTTTTAAAATCACAAATTTCAAGCAGCCTTCGGTGTACATACAGGATAGACTAACAGGACTTTTCCTAAAGTTTTGCCGGGTGGACTAGTATTGTATACGGATGGAAAGCTCCAGATTCAGCAGGGCGATAAGCCTAGGCGCCCTAGCAACTGTCTTTCAAGCAGAAGTATACGCTATTCTGGCATGCGCTCATGAGAACTTAATAAGGACCTACGGATTTTTATATTCTCTGATAGCCAAGCGGCAATTCGAGCGATAAGGGCCCGTAGGAGCAAGTCGAAATTAGTTTTGGGACTGCCAACGTGCTCTTGATGAGTTGGGCATTCTCAATCAAGTTACCCTTTTCTAGGTCCCTAGGTCCTAGGAATCACCGGGTGTTCAAAGGCAACAAAAATGCAGATGCCCTGGCTAAACAGGGCTCTGATATTGCATTCATCGGTCCAGAGCCGGCTATTGGGGCACCGTCCAGCTTGCTGCAAAAGGCCCTGGCCGATCGGACTTTGATGAAACATACTAAACGCTGGAGATCCGCGCCTGGACTGGCCAACTCTAAGCAGTTCCTTCCTATGCCGTCCCCTAAGACGGGAAAGCCTATTATAGTCTGTCAAGGCTCTTTAAATTTAAGCATCTAATCATAAACTTCTAAGCTTTTACAATATAAGACGATGGTCTTACTGGTACTCACGTATGCATCCGAAACGTGGGTGCTTAGCAAAAGGCACTCCAACCTCTTAGCCGTGTTCGAAAATACAATACTTGGGAGGATTGTTGGCCCCGTATGTGAGGAAGGACGATTCCGGAGACTCTACAATCTATCGCGACAACGATGTTGTGAAGAAAATAAACCGAGTCCGGTGGGCAGGGCATCTAGCTCGTATGAGTTAAGATGAGCCTGCTCGGAAAGATCTCTCCGGTAAGACCTATGGGATGCGATAGCGAAGGATGGCGTAGACCAGGATGCTCCGAGCTTAGGTATTCCAAACTGGATGACATCGGCTCAGAATCGGGACCGGTGGAGAGAACAGATGCAAGAGGCCAGGTCCGGATCGCGGTTGTAGAACCGTTAAAGAAGAAGAAACCGCAAGTAAGTGTCCAAAATAACACCAATTACACTAGCTAGTCAGAATCGGGTTTTGTGGTCAATCTTTAATTGTAGGTAGACTGAAGTCAGTTATATTTATGATTCTATTGGTGCAAATCAACAGTTCTGTCTCAGCTGGATCAATCTCTGCTAGTTCCACGAGCTAATCTTCATAATCTCAGTTATTGTGGAGAGTAATTTTCCGGATACTGGGACAACCATATAGTCCTAGTTTATTGACTGGCTTTATCCTGCCGTTTTCTAATCTTTTTTACCCTCCTAGAAGTAAAGTCTACAGGCTGAGTCGTCTGCCCTTCCGATCTTACATCAATGGTTATTTAGGACACAGTATTCGGTTATGAAGCTAAGTCTCCTTACATCTTTTTAACTGCTTACCAACAATCCACTGGTAGTGTTACAAGGCGGCACCGCTCTCAAAGGCAGGTGTGAACCTTCCGAATTCAGAATTTTTCATTCTATTTCCATTCAAATATTTCAATAAATAAAAGTATTATAATTACAATTAATAAAAACTAATTTTACTTAATAATAAAATATTTAAATACAAAATAAATTCAACAAAAAACACTTATGGTGTATAATGAGTAGCTTGGGCGCCCTTCTTCTGTAACTGCTCATCAATCCAGCTGCGCAAGTATGGAACATTTACATATCCTGCTGGAATAATATTTCCACAGCCAACACCCCACGATACCATTCCGGATAAATAATATCGCCCGCTCTGTCCAGGAACTTCGCACATGAGTGGTGATCCTCCGTCCCCTTGGCAAGTATCCTTCCCAAGCTCTCCGCCAGCACAAAGGAAGGTTGCATGCAGTTCAAAACGTTTACCTACTTCTGTAGTTCGCAATATTTCCTGGCAAATATTTCTTGCTACTATCGGAAGATCAACAACTCTTGGTATGACTTGGTAAACACCGGTCTCACCAAACTTATCCTTGCCCCATCCAAAAGCCAGGCAGCGTTTATCATCAAAATTGATATTTGTAGGTGGAAGACAGATCGTCTGGATATGATCCTGCAGCTCGATAGGCTCTGTAAGCTCCACGATCGCAACGTCGTAGCGCAATGAGGGCTTGTGGAAGTCTGGGTGGATAATAATATCGCTGCAGCCTCGATCTTGATGTGGTAGAATTTCTGCCCGAGTTTGTGGATCATATTCCCCAGCTCGTATTACTATTTTTGCAATGTCCTTTTCAAAGAAGCAATGAGCGGCAGAAATAACAATAGAGGGTGTGACCAGCGATCCTCCACAAAGCAAGTTATATTCTGTGCCTCTTGCGGTTTCTTCCTTTTCCAAAATGGCCACTATCCAGGGGAACTCTCCATACTGCGATACTTCGCCAACGTTGACTACCCGATAGCCAACTCCATCTTCATTCCTGTAGCCACAACCATCTTGATTTTTATTTGGCGGCAAAACAACGTCCGTACCTGTTGACTACATTGGGAAAAATGTTAATAAGTTAAAGTTCAGTTTGATTCAACCTGACTACCTTCTCACTAAATGAGCAGCATTTTTCCAATGAAGGACACTGATGGATAACGGTGTTTCGTTCAGTGAATCCTGTGCTTCCATCTACGTATATTGTGCCATTCGGAGAACATAAGTGAAGCGGCGTACACTCGGAGCCCTCTGCACAACCAGTAAAGTTGACGAACGTTGTTGGATTTGTAGCTGTGCCGTTGGATCGTGGTCCTGTTGGCGGAAAAATTGCTTCAATCCTTCTCTTCATTTCTTCAGGTGAAATACTCTGAGCGTATAGTAATATACATGTGCTGCATAGTAAAAATAAGGTTGCAACGAGACGTTGGGTTAACATTGTCTGAAAGTATAAAAATTGAGGAATTGTCTCTAAGTCATACAATATAGTCCAGTAAAATAAGGAATTCATTTCGGAATTTCTAAATTGTAGTTATTAAACAAAAGAAGTTTTAAACGAAGTACTGTCTCATTCCCAACAAAACTTGCACCCACCCTCTTTCTATTTCAGTGGACAACAAGATCGTAACGGCAGAGTCGTCTCTAAACAACCTAGGCGTAACATAAGCCGAAGATCTGCGCTGGAATAACCACATATTCCAAATGGCTAAAAAAGCCTAGGATTCCTCAAAAGATGCAAATTCCTCCTTCAGCCATTCGCGAGGGTTATTATCTACAAGTCCTACGTTCGTCCCCCTCTCGAATACAACTCGTACATATATCTGGGCCGGGGCCCCAAGAACCATCTTAGCTTGGCTGGACAAAGTGCAAAACCACGCTATCAAACTTATTGGTAATAGCGTAATTTGCTGTTCAATAGATTCATTAAGTCGCCGTAGGAATGTAGCAGCTCTTGCAAAATTTTATCGCTTTTATCATAATGACTCTTTATTTCTTCTTCTTTTTTACGCTCCTTTAATCCCTCATGGGACATAGAGCGGAACAAGTTGCCCTCCATCGGACTCTGTCTTGCACGACAGCTCTCAGCTCCGACCAGGATCTCGCAGTTTTTACGGCTTCTGCTAGTAGCGCTCTCCTCCACGTTGTTCTAGGTCTTCCGACTCGACGGGATCCTTGCGGATTCCAGTCAACGGCCTGTTTGGCTAGATTTTTGTTTTCGCGTTGCAAGGTGTGGCCTACCCAATTCCATTTCTTTCGAGAGATTTGGTCGTCTATCCTTTCTTGGCCGGCATGGCGCCATAGTTCTTCGTTTGAAATTCTATCTTGCCAACAGATTTTTAGGATACGACGCAGGCATCTGTTGATAAAGACTTGTAGGCGCCCCGTGATGAATTGGGTGACTTTCCACGTTTCGCAACCGTACAAAAGAACTGCTTTAACGTTGCAGTTGCACAGCCGCAATTTGGTGTTTGTGGAAATCTCCGTTGATCTCCATATGCGGGACAGGCATGCATATGCGCCTCGTGCTTTATTTATTCTGGAACTGACGTCTTCTTCTGCACCACCATTTTCGGTAATAACACTAACGAGGTAGCAGAATTTATCTACCAGTTCCATGTCACGGTTATTCAGCGCTGTCCGTTCAATGGTGTTTGCATTTATCCGCATTTCTTTTGTTTTTGTCGGATTTAGCCTTGAGCCTGCTGGACTACTTTCTGTTGCCAAATTGTGTAACATGTTTTTGAGGTCCTGGTGTCTGTGGGCCAGCAAACAGATATCATCGGCGTAGTCGAGATCCTTAAGGCGGTCTAGCAAACCCCATTGTATGCCGCCTGTTCTACTATCTAGAGCGCCGACAAGGATGTCATTTATTACTATAAGAAATAGTAAAGGCGAAAGTAGACATCCTTGTCGTACTCCTGAGTTCACCTCAAAGCTGTCGCATAATTTTCCATTATGGAGAACTCTGCATTTGGAATTATTATATAGGGATTTTATCAATTCTATTATTTTATCAGGCAGTCAACGTCGCCATAGTGCCTACCAAATAAAGCTCCTAGTCGAACGCTTTCTCATAGTCTACGAAAGCAAGGTAAAGGAGGGTTTGGAATTTAGTAGACTGCTCCACTATTATTCTCAAGGTGTTAATATGATCAATACAGGAGCGGCTCTTTCTGAATCCGGCCTGCTGCCTCCTAAGCGTTCGGTCTACTGCCTCTCTTATCCTAGATAGTAATATATGGGACGAAATTTTGATCATAGTAGATAATAAACAGATGCCTCTACAGTTGTCGCATATTGTTAGGTCCCCCCCTTTTTGGTATTTTGACTATGATAAATATTTTATGAACTACCTGGTAGTCCAGATGCATCACAGATTCAAATGGAACCCACACGTAACACTCAAACTGAAAACCGCCCATAAAATAGTAGCAAGCCTAAAGCAGTTAATTATAATTCTAAGATGCTTCCAAGAGAAACTAAAACTTTGCTCTATAAGTATGATCAGTGCTAACCAACGCGATCCGCGTATGGTGTCCAATATCCCCAACGGTGGCAAATGAGTTAGGTTATCGAAAGGAACATACTTAGACATTGGGTGGTGTGAATAAAACTGAGTGTACACTTAAAGTGAACACCTCTGAGTGAACTGATTCGTTAAAAGTGAACACTCGATTTGGTGTGAATAAAAATGTCCTCATTCAAATGCAATTCACTCATGGGAAATTTTGGGATTCAAGTGTTGAAGTGTCAATGTTGTTCGTCAAGTAAGAGTAAAAGTAGGCAAAAAAATTATTTTTATCAAAAAGCAAAGTAGTACAGGGGGGCAATTCTGGTTCGGTGCAGTGAAAACGTGAAAACACTTTACACGTTTACACCTTTGTTTGCGATTCTTATTCCGTGCAAACCATTGTCAAAAACTTTGCACGATCAAAAATTTTTTACACCGTGAAATTTAGAGTGAAGTCGTGAAAAGTTTACATTTTAGATATGTACCTACTAGATTTGACAAACTGTCACTTGCTAGTATAAAAATTCAATTCAGCCTTTATTCAGCATTAAGTTTTCACGAATGCACGAGAATCGCTTTTTCAGGTTGAGTGCAGTGATAAAGTGAACATGTAAAGCGTCAAGTGTAAACTTTTTTCACGTTTTCACTGCACCGAACCAGAATTGACTCCCAGGTAAAATACTAAAATTAGCGAAAATGGTTGGGTACAGGCTGTAACTTGGCAGAGACCTTCCATTTAGGGTGCTTAATAAGGGGTTATAAGGGATTTAGGCCCAAGGGACGGGGTTTAGGCTCAAAATATGAATTTTTTGGTAATTTTATCGCAAAATAATGTTTTGAAAGTTTGTAGATCATGCGATTATCTACAAAAAAAGTTATCATACATTTACCCGTGAGAATTGCCATTCATAAGATATCAATGTTTTAAAGATCTAAATACTCATATGCTCTCATTCGGAACTTACAGGTACAGGTTAGGCAATTGCTAAAAAAATGAAGAAAATTACGATTTTGCTCATAATGCTTTCCACCTAAATAGAGTCACTCAAGTTTTTGCTCTTTATACTAAATAAAGAAAGCACATGTACATGAAAGATAAGCCTTAGTATGTTGCTTTACCACAATTAGTCTAGGAATTATTCAACTTTAAGTAAATTTGAAAAAAAAAAAAAATACACGTATTTTCGTATACACCCTGTATAGTGGGTGGATAGCCCCCTCCCTAGAACAATTTCTTCCCTTAAATACATCCAGGAATCACCCATGAAAATATTAGCTACTTAGTCCAACAAAGGATTCATCGAACGTCTGAGTACAAGCCCCGAATTAAAAGGAAGCTCTCTGCCAAGTTTTAGCCTGTACTCAACCATTTCCGCTATTTCTCCTTCTTCGGCTTAATTTACCTGTACTTAAAAAAGGGAATTTTGAAATATTTTTGAATGTTAATCCTCGGAAAAGAAAATGTCACGGTCACGCGGTGATTTGGTGATTTCGGTGATAACTTAAAGTCGTTGTATATAACAATAATAAAGAAACGCGTGGTGGTGCTATACTAAATCTTGGTATCCTAAAATTGAACAACAGCAGGAGGTAGTAGTATCTACTATAAGCACAAGAGCAGATAAATGGATCAAATTTGGGATTTCACGTGAAGAAATAAAGGAGGCAAAGAATGATTGGCAAAAAATAAATTTCCTAGTGCAATTGTTGCTCTGGATTGTACACATGACATTTATCCATAAAGCACAATTTTAATAAATTGACAAAATTGTCCTCTAAGTTGAAGTTTCCTTTTTAATTTTTTGCTCCATCGATTATCTTTTCATTTATTTCATCCAAAAAATCAATATCATCACATATTTTTCGTTTTAAAGCTTCTCGCCACTACCCTTTTACGAGCGTTCACTCACAAACAAACGTAAAAACAGAATTTTATTCACACCAAAATTAAGTGTTCACTTTATATGGAGAAATGACAGAGTGGAGTACTTAACGAAACCTAACGAAGGTTATTTTTATTCACGCCAAACTAAGTGTTCACTCCAAAAATATGAGTGAACGCTTGCACCTTGCTTAGCAAGGCAATTCGCATGTTTGTCATCAGCTGTCGTTTCTTTATAAAGTGCCACTGATTCGATGATTTGAGGTAAGCGTTTATTTCATGCACAGCGGTGGTTCTTGGAATGATTGATAGGGTCATCTTGAATCAATGCGCAGATCTTTCATAGTTCGGTTGAGTGCTTCCAATGCGCGTTTGTACGTCATTGTGTATTCATCCCAGGCGATGATTTTACTTGCTACCAAAGCTTTGGCCATTGCTGAGTGTTTCGCAAAGTAACATGTCGGGTTTTGGATCGTTTGAAAGTTTAACGGCAAAGTTTAACGGTATTACCACAATTTCTGCATAAGTCGTTGTGGGGAAGTCCTAATCTTTCGACGTATGGGCCAAAGGGACAGTGACCAGTCAGCACCTTTACCACATGGCTTATCTCCTTTTGTTCAACTGAACAAGAGATTTTGAACGCTTTGCGTCCAAAGTTGGACACATTGAATGAAGAGTGCGACAAACCATTGCTGGGGTCCATCTCAGCCCAGCTCGAGCTAAGCTGATTTTTCTCACAGCTAGTTTTTAGGTGGCTAAGGGCATTCCCATTCGGGTTAAGTGGGGTGTCCTTTCCACTTCGGTTCCCTGTCTAGCAAGCTCATCTGTTCTTCTACAGTTTCCCCTAATCCCACTGTGTCCAGGAACCCAACACAATGTTATATCAAACTGAGTGGCAGTCTCACACAGAGACCTGTGGCAGTTCAGAAGAGTCGTGGATGTTGTGACGACAGAATTAAGAGCCTTGAGGGCTGCTTGGCTATCCGATAGAATACATATATTCTTATGAAATATATTATTTATCTTCAACCATTCGAGAGCCTCCCAGATGGCAGTGACTTCCGCTTGGGAGACGCTGCAGTGGTCGGGTAGACGAAGAGAGGTATTTATATTTAATGCCTCGGAAAAATTACTAGAGCCTACACTGTTCCCAATTTTTGAGCCATCTGTGAAGATACATAATGACCCAGTTGGGATAACACCATCTGCCCAGTCATCTCTGGCCGGAATGATAGTATTGAAACCTTTCTCCAAGGTCCACGTAGGTGTAGTATAGTCTAGGTTGTTCGCAGCGGTGGCGAACTTTCTAAGGATGGATGAGTGGCCATATGAGTATGGAGTCCATCCAAGAGAAGCCTTTATCCTGGCAGCCGCCTAGGCTGCCATTTGCTCGGCGTGTATGTCCAAAGGAGTAAGATGCAATATGACATCCAGCGCAGCTGTTGGGGTGCTTCTCATTGCACCACTGATACACAGCTCAGCTGTTCTTTGGACCCTTTTCAGTATCTTACTATACCTAATCTTCTGTAATGCAGTCCACCATACCGATATGCCATGCATAAGTATATGTCTGATTGAGGCTGTATAGAGCCAGTGGACAATGCGGGGTTTAAGGCCCCAGTTGACTCCGATCGTTCTCTGGCATAAGAAGAGAGCTGTTTTGGCCTTATTTGCTCTTTGTAAAAGATTCGGCCTCCACGATAGTTTCCTATCGAGTACGAGGCCTAGAAATTTCGCATCCTCCTTTAGATGCAGTGTTTCATCGCAAAGTCTTAAAGAAGGAAAATTGGGAAGTCTATGCTTCTTTTTAAAGAGCACTACTTCAGTCTTGGCTGGGTTGACGCCTAGACCCTTTGTAGTAGCTCGACAAGCTTTACTTCGGAAATAGCGCGAGAAAGGGAACAACGGAGCAATTGTTTGCAGGTCGGATTCCTGTGTTGCGCATTCCTGTGTTGTGAATTACTCAAAATTAACTCTCATATTATTTTCAAAACGCGCCTAAAAAGTATAACTTCAAAAAAAAATGTTATATTCAATAATAAAAGAACTTGACAAAACTCGCTTTATTTATCGACAAAATTTTAAAATAAAATTGATACTAATTGATATAATTGAAATAAGAATGCAGAATTTCTTTATGTACGCTTCTTTTGCAACATCTTATGTAATGTAGAGTAAGGTTTTTTGTGTTATTACTAGTATCACTTAAAACCAGCTTGAAGTAGCAAGTGATCAGATAAAGTATGTAGTAAGTACTTAAATACTTTTTATTACACCCTATAGATTGTTAAAGCTAAATTCTAGAGTCAACAAGTCATAAACCTGATCAAATCACTGCAAAGACACTGAATCTTCATTTTGTAAACTATTTCAACTAACATGATTGGTTTGAGGGGGCAAAATATAGGGTGAACATTGTGGCCAAGTTAGGCCTTAGTACGATTGGGTTAAAAGGACTCATTTCTCAAGGGCACCAATTAACCGACATAATATAATTCTACTTCACCGAAATTGAAGAAGAAATTGTATCACATATAAATTTTTACTGACACTGTCATTTTAAGCTTATCATTTTCATTGAAAACAAAAAATTCAAGATGAGTTAATGATAATTAATCTGAAATGTAAAAATTTACTTTGATTTTTCGATAAAATAGCGTCAAGCGGCAATTTCGCAGAATCACAATTCAGTAGAGAGAACCTCTATGGAAATCTTTTACTATGTGTAATAAACTGGTATGACAACTTGTCGCCCTGTTTCATGTGGAGGTATATGTAAATGCAAAAATGCATTTTTATTAATAAATAAAATCTACTGACAATAACAGGATATAGCGAAAAAATAATTAAAATATTATTGTATATATAGATCCAAATAAAATGTGCAAAAGGATATACTTACGAAAGTAATGAAAGTTAAAAAAGTAGTAGAGCTCGTAGAGTGTATAGTTGACCTTTTTAATGAAAGCCTCACTTAATTACCTCAACAGCATAAAACTTTTTCAACAAAAAAAAAAATGTAAATATAACACTAAAATCAAGTTTAACTAAAATACTACAATCATATTTTTCCGTTTTTTTTTTCTTTTAACTAGAATATTAAGGTATTTTTTCGATACCTCAATCCCGGATTGTTCGCAATTCGTTCGCAATTATATGTATTTCCCGACCAAGACGCGACTAAGATGTGCAGCACTGAAGCAACTGAAACAGAATGAAGCCTATATAGCTAGCTAGTCACTAGTCTGAAATCAGAGGCTGTTTCTTCGTGGATTTGTGATTATTGAATGCTTAAAAACAACTCTCAAGATTGTATTAAGACCATCACGGCCGATTATTTACAATACCAGCAACAACACCAACAGCAACAGAAAAAAAAACACAAAAAACAAATTGCCGAGCTTTTGCGGATTTTATCAGACAACTGGAAATTCCACTTTTGGACCAACTTGTATATAGAAGTCAACATATTGAGACGAGCATCTACATAGTTTTGTATAGAGATGCTAATTGATAGCAATGAAACTTTTGTTCTATAGGTATTTTTATAAGAAATTCTAGTTGAAGAGTTTTCGGGTATTTTTGAGCAATATTTTCATCAAGTTTGTTATAAATCAATAAAAATTAATTCCCTTCAAATTTCAACAAGATTGTGCGGGGATTTTCTTTGGCAAATGGGACATCAAAAGAGCCACCAGTGATTTATAAAAAGAGATCACAGTTAATAATTTTTTTTATCATGCTTGCACGTTTTGCTGTAATCGACTTGACCTGCCGGAAAAATAAGAATAGATATGCGCATGACTTCATTATAAAGGCACAAACAGATTGATGCGGCGCTGGTGACGGCAGCGGGAGCTCCGCACACATTAATTACGTATTTTTTGGAGGAAAAGGTGGTTGAAGTGGAAATTTTAGTGAAAAAAAAACAACAAAATTTTGTCTTTCATGACTCATAACTCTGGATGGTGGGTTGACCCTTGACTGAGCGGGTAAACCGTTACGATTCCCCCCCCCCCCCATCCATACGATTTTTTGTTCGTCTATCCAAGTCCTATCCACAGCCAAGCGGTTGGACACTTTAGCTGATACACCCTGTATATGTACGAGTTTACATAGGACGACCGCTCTAAGTTAAGTTTTACGACAGACTGACTTCATTTAATTTTCAGTCGTCAAATTCTATAATCAATTCAAGTTCCACAGGGAACCAGAGTAAGCATTTTTCTTGATAAAGTGCAGCAGAAATATGATACTTGCACTTTATCAACTAAGAATGCAAAAATTGCAAAAGGCAATTCTTGTTACCAAGACATTGGTCTGGATTTTGGCGGAATGCAAAAGGTGTCCGGTTGATCCGGTGGCACCGCGACTTCCTTTGAATGACGTTGTGGGGTCAGATGTATAACTTGCGCATCCCAGCGAGTTGTTGACAATTGCTTTACGGTTGGATCGTTTGGACCCAAATATGCATCAAGACGAGCCCATCGTTTCGTTGAACCTGCGAAGAACACAATGTCATAAATAGCATGACATGACAATGTCATAAATAGCATGAATTATACCAAAAAAAATCACTGCTTCTAAGCACGATGCCACAGAAGATTGTCCAACTAAATTCAATGAATGAGCAGAACACGGTATATAACACGCAAAAGAATTTTCCTCTAACATTCTGTTATATATACCGGACATATTGGACGCATTATCATACGACAATCTTCTACACAAATCGAAATTAAGCCCGCCGTTAACTAAATACTCTAAAGTAGTTTTTGCTAAGCACCTTCCAGTATGACTTTCTATCTCAAGAAAGGCCAAAAACCTTTCTATAGATAAACCAGTTGTGCAACATATATAACGAACGATGACAGTGTTGTTAATTGATCAATATGAGATACATCTGGCGTGGATTATTATTATTTTTTTTCCAAATTTCCGAATGTGTTTTCAAAATTTTTCAATCGCTTCCTTTGCTTCCTGGTAAATCCGCCACTAACAATAACATTTCTCACTTGTTTTCGACAACTAAATTATCAAAATTGTCACTTTCACTTCAATTTCAAGTCCTGTTTGAATTTTTGTCGAAGGTATGCAGAATTAATTTTGTTTTGCCTTGGCATTGACTAGAGTATATTTATCGGATTTATCTACAGCACAAAAGGGCTGTAGTCTTTCCTATAAAAAAATTTCCGGCTAGCTAATTACGACTACAGATACCTAGCCATAAAATGAGGTGAGTGCAGTCATACTGCAGTGCAGCGTTAATGGACTCACCCATATTCAACCAATTAACCCAGAACTTTGCTTCATGCTATCGACATACATAATTTTATAACCTAAATTTAACAACAAAATTCGCTGCTCGATTAATTCAGTTTAATCACAAGATTGTTGGGCTTAAATATAAGGTCCACTGGCGACAATCTCTTCCGCAAGTAATAAACTGCGCCGATAAATAAGCATGGTGCTGTGTTGTTTACTTTTCCCTACTTTACCACCCGTGTGAAACAAACGAAAGAGGCGTTTGATTTGTAAATCTTCTTTATTTAACAAAAAAGCAAATAGTTTTTCTTTCTTTTTTTTAACTCTTAAATATTATGATGCAGTACATTACGTTCTGTATTATTGCATATCTACTGCAGCCAGGCCCGCCACATCATCTTGCGAGGCCCGAGGCTAAAATATGATTGGGTGCAACCCATATGATGAAAACCGGGTCAAAGTGAGGTATATTGTCCACATACTCCAGGAACGGAAAAAACCGTCTGCCCTCCGATCGAAAGCTATAACGTTTTAAGGGACCGGATTAGAACGGGGCTCATAAACTCTCTAATTACCGTTCTTCTTTTAAGCCAGAAATCCACTGGCAGGATAGAATTTCAAACGAAGAACTATGGCGCCGTGCCGGCCAAGAAAGGATAGACGACCAAAACAGACGAAGGAAATGGAATTGAGTTGGCCACACCTTGCGACGCGAAAACGAAAGCCAAACAGGCCCTCGACTGGAATCCGCAAGGATCCCGTCGAGTCGGAAGACCTAGAACAACGTGGAGGAGAACCCTACTAGCAGAAGCCGCAACAACTGGGAGATCCTGGTCGGAGCTGAGAGCTGTCGCGCAAAACAGAGTCCGCTGGAGGGCAACTGTTTCCGCCCTATGTCCCATGAGGGATTAAAGGAGCGCAATGATGAAATGATGATGTTTTAAGCCAGATCTTTTCGGCTTCCATGCAGAGTTGGCACTCTGTCTCTTCTGACACAGTCCTAGGTTGTGTAGGTGAGATCAAAGATCCCACCAACAGCCTAAGATTGGGATGTATCCCCAATTGAAGCTGGCTGTAAAGAGACAGGCAAGATTGAATCGAATAAGTTCAAGTTTAATATTTATTATAGAGTGGGGAAAAAAGAATCGTGTCAAATTCAACCCCTCCAAAACCAAGTACTGTCTTATCTCCAAAAAGAAGTTCAACACCTCTCCACCCTTGAGAGTGGATGGAGTTCAACTAATGGCCGACCAATCCTTGCACATCTTAGGCGTGACATTAGCGAAAGACTTGGGATGGAATGACCACATATTCCAAATCGCCAAACAAGCATCCCAGTGCTTGGGATTTCTTAAGAGGTGCAAGTTCCTCCTCCAGCCATCGGCCCGTGCTGTTATTTATAAATCCTACATTCGGCCTCTTCTCGAATATAACTCCCTCGTTTGGGGCGGCGCCCCAATAACCACCTTGGCATGGTTAGATAAAGTGCAAAAAAAGGCGCTCAAATTAATTGATGACGACACCGCCTGCTCCACCATCGACCCCTTGAGCCACCGTAGGAATGTAGCAGCACTGACAAAATTTTATCGCTACTATCATAGTGACTGTTCCTCCGAGTTAAACGCTCTCCTGCCTCCACGGCAATCTTATACCCGCAACACCAGATTAGCCCACTCGTCTCATTCCCTTCACCTGCAACTACCCCTTTCACGCACTCAACAAGATATGAATTCGTTTGTTAATAGAACAACTCGACTGTGGAATAACCTCTCGCAGTCAGTATTTCCGAGCTCCTACAACATCCAACAGTTCAAACGCAGGGTTCATCACCACCTTCTTCAATACCCCCCCGTACCTTTTAATCCTTAACCTATACCCCCCCCCCCTCACCACTCCCCCGTACTAAGCTTACTGCTAGACATTGCACCATGACGTGACAAATGACATGACGGACTAGTAGTACAAAGGGTGACTCCTAAGCTTAGCACTGCCACATAAAAAAAAAAAAAGGAACTTCTGAAGGAGTTCTGGAAACTTTCATCTTCTCTGGGTTGAAAAGAGGTAACTGCTCATTTAACTTTGTCCTAGTAGAAAGCGTTCCCAGAAAGGCTCCGAGAATTACAGTTTGGAACGGTTCTATGACTGTTTCGGGAATTGGCGGTCTGGAGTATTGACCCTGAAAAGTGCTCGCTGAGCAGGCACCTGAAGGTTCAGAGAGTTAGAGAGGTTAGAGGTGTTAAAACAGAACCTCTTCCCTACCGCCAGTGACAAAGGTGGGTTTGTTTCCCGATCTATGTTATTTGTTACAAGAAATTCTAGGAGACATTCTCCTTTCTCGCTTACGTCGGTAATGCCCGAAATAGAGTAGTGAACATTTGGATCACAATTGTTGGCGAATTGTCGGTTCATTTGGCGACAGAGCTCTAACAGTTCTTGAAACTCCTTTGAGGCCCCTTTAAGGAATTTGAAATTCCAAAAAACCGATTACATACTACAAAAATATTTAATGCTCGTACCTTTTAAACTCTTTGTTAAGAACAAGCCTGTTTATTTAATTTTCGAGCGCTACCTACTTGGGTTTCAGACCCTAGCTTCTAGACCTTTCGGAGCCCTCTTTGCCTTGGTGCTCGGGGCAATTCATTCCCGGTTTGTAAAAGAAGGCCCCATATGTGACTTTACTAACGATATTAAAAAGAAACCATCGATAGTGGAAAACCATCGATAGCACCGATAGTACTATCGATAGTTATCCACCTTCCCCTTATATCCACCTATCCCTTTTTAGGTTTTTCAAAATAACTCGAAACAAAGCGTAGAAAATTAAATTTCCTATCGAATCACTTGACCAGTACTACCTCAGTTTACTCAGGCGCGGATCCAAGGGAGGGGGGGGGTCACGGGGGTCATGACCCCCCCCCCCCCCCAAAACAGCCCGTATTTCAAAAAATAGAGCTGAAACAATATTTTGCAAACCAAAAAAAAAAAAAAAAAAAAAACGAACAAAACCTAGTTTTTGCAAACATAAAAACCTAAAACTAACCAAACGACTGAAATTAACTTACTTTTTTGCACTTGAAAAAATTGGAATCAAAAAATGACTGAATCAACAAAATTGACTAATTTTCTTACACAAGACTGACTTTTTTATTATTTTTTCTATATTTGGATTGTAGCTATACTTTATATACTATCATCTAAGGTTATTCTGACTTTGCTTTTTATTCATTGAAAAAATTCGGCTAGTGTTGTTTATTTCGTTATTTTTTTCTGTCCTGTAACCCCCCCGGAAAAAAATCCTAGATCCGCGCCTGACTTTACTTTACTTTATGCTCTTTAATCCCTCAAGCTGGTGACAGAATTTCGCTCAAACGCGGTGCGGACATTGGCTTCGCGGTGTGCGCGGATTTTTCACTGACACAAAGTCGCCGTGCTGGTGTCGCGTTCCGACTTTGACACAACCTAAAAATCAAAGTGACAAGTTGACGTGATACGAAATAAATTGAAAAAGCTGTACGATTTGCGTATTAATTTTCTATCCTACAGGACTTGTATTTGTTCTAGGTACTAATTTCATCACCGCAATTTCGAAATAATTATGAAATTCAACAAATTTCTTATCCCTTTCACCAGCACACGATTCAAAACATAAACAAAATGCCCACCAACACCAAAACACGACTCAAAACACAACACACAAACAACTTTATTTACACTCGACCGCGCGGCAACGCGCCAGAAGTAGAAAGTAAAGCAACTTACGCGGTGTGTGCATAGTGCTCAAGCCACATTTCGTTAGTTCGCATTGCAATACACATACTTTATTCTATCTGTCAATGTCCGCACCGCGTTTGAGCGAAATTCTGTCACCAGCTTCATGGGACATAAGGCGGAAACAATTGCCCTCGAGCGGACTCTGTTTTCCGCGCCAGCTCTCAGCTCTGACCAGGATCTCCAAGTTGTTGTGGCCTCTACTAGTCTTTGCGGATTCCAGTCAATGGCCCGTTTGGCTAGATTCTCGTTTTCGCATCGCAAGGTGTGGCCAACCCAATTCCATTTCGTTTGTCTCTTTTGGACGACTATCCCTTTTTGGCCGGTACGGGCGCCCAAAGTCTAGTAATAACAAGTCTTTCATCTTCATATAAAATGTTCCCAGCGTTAGTTGTGTGCGTGCATATATTGACAGCACTGTTGAACACAACTCAAGGCATACATCGTGAACTCGGCGAGACAAAGCCAGATTCTCTCTCTTCGATAAAGTATGAACAGAAAAGGAAGGTAAATTGAGTCAGCTGTTTTTTCAAACAACGAGAAAATATGCACCAATACATCAAGTTTATCCCCATATAAACTCATAAAATTTTCCGCTGTATAGAGTTGTATGCGAGAGCGTATAAAAGCTTATAAAAACATTGCATTCTCTCTCTGTTAGCCTGACATCGTCATTTGAAGAACTTGGGCATATAGCTGTTCGCCTTTCACTTACTATCCATATGAAGATGAAAGACTTGTTAATTTCTACATAGACTTTGCGGGCGCCATGGTTCTTTATTTGAAAATCTATCTTGCCAGCGGATTTTTAGTATACAACGCAGGAATAGGTTGATGAAGACTTGTAGGCGCCCCGTGATGAATTGGGTGACTTTCCATGTTTCGCAACCGTACAAAAGAACTGCCTTTGTTTAATGTAATCGATACATTAAAAAATTGTAACATTAAAAAACTGTAAAATAGTAACATAAAATAAAATTCCAGATAATATTTAAGAAGAATTAAATTGCAAATCAAAATTGCCACAAGTCATCACGATCACACAACATAGCCAGACGTAATGCGACACCGCGAAGTGATAAGAAAATTCTTGTCTATTTTTATGGTCGATTTTACCATGGGAAAATTCTCCAAAGGTGAACTAAGTTTTGCTGATGGAGAATTTTTCTGACTGGAACATTTTTTCTCGAAATGGAGTGGTTTGTGTGATCGTGATGACGATCATTTTATATATAAGAAAAATTTATGGAAAATAAATTTAGTTCAGTTTTGAATCTAATCGCAAACGGAAGTCTTTTCTTTAATTGCTTAAAATTGTACTCTCACTCTGGTTGTGATCCAAGCATCGCAACCAGATCATCAACAGTCTAGGTCCAAGGTACCTAGGCTGCATTTACCAAGTTAATTAAAACATCGGTTTCCAATAAACCAGCCACCTGGTCACGATACAAGCATCGTGATCAGCCCATCAACAGTCAAGGTCCAAGTACCTTGATTGAGCAAAAAAGAGGAAAGGCAAAAGAGCCTTACACTAAACATCTGGTGACCCCGACGTGATCGCCACTAGCGACACGTCTCAGCGAATCACAACAACATCAAGATGTCGTCCCCAGCTCCAATGGAACAAATGACGATGTCCCAGCTGGTGAAAGAAATCGATGGATACGCCAAGGAAATCCATCGGATCATCACCAATTACAACAAGGACCCCGCAGATCGCAAAACAACATCCTACTTCACAGAGAGGCTAGTACGTTTAAATTAGACTTGGGCCCTATTCGAGACTATTGATCGGGAAATTCGGTCATTAGAACCACCACCGCTGGATCATCCATACTTCAGCACCAATGTCTACGACAAAACACTAAGCCTGTACACCCAGTACAGCGATTTGTTCAAGGAAAAGATTGCTGCATCCCAACGGACTGAAGGCGCAACCAATGCCCCAGGACCAGGAAGGAATATGCCCACCCTACTCGGGCCAAGCTCATCTCTAACTAGCCAGGACAACACAGGTGCCAACGTATCCTATCAAACAAAACCCAGCAAGCATGTGGATCCACCACAACCAAAGGAAGATTCCAAGGAAGTTCCAGAGATTATCAAATTAATCCGCAGACATCGTGCTATGTGTAAAACAGTATACCGCCTCCTAAACAATTTGTAATTAGATGCAAGTGAACCACTCTCTCGGTCTGTCTGCGAGTTAAGAATCAAAAACATTGATCATCATTGGATCCAAATTGAGGAATGCCATAACAACATATGGGAGTTGACTGATGATCCCACCATCTGGGGATATAATTTTGAGGACTACGTACAACTTGAAAGCCAGGAACATGAAGCCCAACGCCTTCTGTCAACAAAGGTCGAGGAAATGTCACCGCCGACCGTCGCAACACAAGTACCAACTACTAACTCGCACATGTTACAGTTACCAAAAATTGTTCTGCCCAGGTTTGACGGAGACTACTTAAAGTGGCGCCAATTCCACGATCTTTTCTCACAAATGGTCCATAACCAAAGTTTGAGCAACTGCCAAAAAATGTGGTACTTGAAGACCAACGTAGCTGGCGAAGCCGAGAGATTAATAAGGCACTTCATGCTATCAGATGATACTTACTTGGCAGCGTGGAAGATGCTGCAGGAACGGTATGATAACCCAAGATTGCTAGTATCCGCAATACTCAATAAGCTGCTGAATCAACCTTCCAACACAGCCGACACTCCATCAGCTGCATCTACAAAGGCATTACACGATACAACGTTAGAATGCTTCTTGGGACTAGAAAATTTAGGCGTAAACACTTCAGAATGGGACCCTATTTTGCTAATCATCTTAGTGAAGAAGTTAGATAGGAGTACCCATGCGTTGTATGAGCAGTCACTCACCAATCCCAAGGAGTTGCAGTCCATAAAGGAATTTCTCTCGTTTCTCCAAACACGGTTCCAATCTCTCGAAGCCCTTGGCAATAAGGGCCGTACCACGGAACAAATTCACCGCAAACCTCACACAGCAAAGTCATTAACGTCAATAACCAGTCCAGCCACATGCATAGCTTGCAGTAAAGATCATCATCCACTCTTTCGATGCAATACGTTCCTGCAGATGCCACCAACTGCGCGACTGACGCTAGTCCGGAAGCATGGGATCTGTCACAACTGCCTCAAATCAACCCATAGCACTCCAAAATGTACCCTCAGAGGCTGCACCAAGTGTTCGAAAAATCATAATACGCTACTCCATCTAGACACACCAGCCACGCAGAAGAAGTACCAGCCTCCCGCAGTAGAACACCCTGATCAACCAGCAACGATAGCCACATTAACCAATTTGAGTAAAGCCGGCTATGTTTTGTTGGCAACAGCATGGGTCAAGCTCGTAAATGACCAAGGAAAGGAGATTGCAGTTCGAGCCATCCTCGACTCAGGTTCGCAGGTGAACATTATCACTGACAAAGCAGTCAAGAAGTTAGGGATGACACCTTCCAATACGGCCTTGAACATTGAAGTCATTGGAAATAGAATGCAAGAATCCGAAAAAAGAATAAGCACAGTGCTAAAATCGTGTAAACGTTGGAGTTGGTTGTGTTAGTTGAGATCTCCGTTAGTGTGGTGTTAGTTGAGATCTCCGTTGATCTCCATATGCGGAACAGGTATGCATATTCGCCTCGTTCTTTATTTATTCTGGAACTGACAAATTGTTTGGCACCGCCATTTTCGGTAATGATACTACCAAGGTAGCAGAATTTATCTACCAGTTCCACGTCACGGTTGTTCAGCGCTGTCTGTTCAATGGTGTTTGCATTTATCCGCATTTCTTTTGTTTTAGTCGGATTTAGCCTTAGTTTGCTGGACTACTTTCTGTTGCCAAATTGGTTAACTTGTTTTTCAGGTCCTGTGGGCCAGCAAACAGATATCATCGACGAAGTCGAGATCCTTAAGGCGGTCTAGCAAACCCCATTGTATGCCACCTGCTCTACTATCTAGAGCGCCTACAAGGATGTCATTTATTACTATAAGAAATAGTAAAGGCGAGAGTAGGCATCCTTGTCGTACTCCTGAGCTCACCTCGAAGCTGTCGGATAATTTTCCATTATGGAGAACTCTGCATTTGGAATAGTTATACAGGGTGTCCCACATAAACTTGCAAAGCGGCCGGCTGTGGATAGATCTTGGTTAGACGAACAAAAAATCGTATGGGTGGGGGGGGGGAGAAATCGCTAGGGCGTTTTGATTTTTTTTGCTAAAGTTTTACATATCACCCTGTATTTTTGTAACCGTATAACCTATTTTCATGGTTATGGTACCAGTGCACGCAGAATTCCTCCACCTATCTACAACGGTAAAAACAATGGTCCTATCTTACCAAATTTTGGAGTTATGAATCGCCAAAGTCAAAATTTTGTTATTTTTTCACTAAAATTTCCACTAAAACCACCTTTTTCTCCAAAAAATACGTGATTAACCTAAACTTTTTTTTCTAAAATTAGAAAGCTTGGACAATTTCCTATGAATAATGCCTATTAAGTCTTAATGTAGCTGCCTTTATTTTGAAAGATATAAGGCATTTAGTCTAAGTCTAAAAATACAAAATAAAGGAAAATTTAACATCACATTACTCACAAGCTAAGTTAATATTTTGTTAATGAAATTGGATAAAGCAAAAGCTCATTATAATCAAATTAACATTATATTTTTTATCCTTGTATTTTTTTAACAAGAATTAATAATAAATTGAAAAAGAAAGTAAAAAGGAGCATTTTCCTGGAACTAGACCCGAGGCACTAAGCGCACTAGAATTCTTCCCTATACACCAAATTGTCTCATTCTACTTCTCCAAAATTTTCAATCAATTTTACATAAGCATTTCCTTTGCCATGGATAAAATTAGGAATTTGTAATTGAATTTTCCCCCCTACTCACTTAAATAATTGGAAAAGCAAAGGGAAGCCCAATATCCGAAATCCTGGCCCAGAATCCCGTGTCCTGACTAATATCAGAATATTACACAAGGCTCGGCAGAATCGAATGCTGCATAGTAACTTGCGAAGGCTCCAAATCAGATGCCTCCCAGCATATCACTCGGAAAGAAATTTATCACAATAATTCTCCGTTCAAACTCCAAGGACCAGGATGAGTCGGGGTCGGGTGGAGTGGAGGTATTGAATGGGGATTTCAATATTTCAGTCTATACGTGTACTCACATGTGTATATACATATATCTGCTACACCTGTGAGGCTTTAAATATAATTGTGTCAGGTTTCCTGGGGTCTTCTCTGCCCAAGAGCGTAAAAAAGGGAGTTTACAGAAGAAAAATATTTCAAGAGTTTTCAAGAAGTTCCTCCTTGCGGTTTTTTGATATTTTGAATTCTCCTTGCGACTCCCACTAAAATGCTTAAAATTTCAGTACTTAAAACGGCTTTTACATCCTTATTCCCAAGAGATGGGATATAACAATGCTTAGGTTTCACTCGCTCTCATCAAAATTCGAATTTTACCTTCATTTCGCCTCCCTTTCGTCGTCTCCATATCCCTTCAAACCCACGGATACGTTTTATTGATCCGCCGGAATTTTCTTTATTCTCAATTCAAATTTCCGTACCTGTTACTTTGGGTGACATTTCTGGCACACAATGCTGGGCGTCTTTGTAGGATTTTGTAGTCATTTTTTAAGGTTTTGATGTAATCAAGCGAAAGTTATACTCGTACCTGAAGAATGTTCGCTTCATTGGAGCAGCGTCTTTAAAAGAGTGAATTTTCCAACCCCTTGGGGAAGGCTGGATTGACTTTTCTGATTGTGATTGATTGGCTTGACGCTATTCACTTGTTGAGCTCCATCAGGCATTTGAGATTATTTGAATTTTTGAGCTTCTTTGAAATTAAAAAAAAAAAAAAATGGATTTTTGTCCAGTTAGTCTCTTGATAAAACTGAGATCCATTGGGGGATATTTTTTAATCCGAAGTGTTTTGATAACTTTATGGTTAACCCAAAGTTATCAAGCCGTTTAAATAGTTCTTCGAGGTGAGTGAGATGATCACCCTTGGATCTTCTAGCTATAAGTATATCGTCTAGGTGGACGTAAATGAAGTCTAAGTCTCACCTTTCCTTGATGGATTGAGCGAGCTGCAAAATATTGGTGATCCTAACTTCTGTCGCTTTATCAAAAGCTCAAAATGGCTTGAAATGGCCTGAACTTTGTCCCAACACTAGAATGGCATCACAATGGGCCCAATGGCGTGCCTAAGTGGGCTCCCTAGTGGGGGCAGCCATTTCAACCTAACCTAACCTAAGTCTCTTGTGACTTAATATTCATAAATCTGTGAAATGACTGGGCTGCATTCAGTAACCCAAATGGCATGCGAGTAAACTCAAACAGACCAAAGGGTGTTATTAAGGCAGTCTTATACGTATTCGTATTCTTGTGCAATAGGGATATTGTGGTACGCACGTACTATCTCCACCTTTGAAAAAATCATACATCCGTGAAGGTTCACAGAAAAATTATGAATGTGGGAGAGATTCAGCGCCAGCCCTAGCCTCTGTTCAGGGTGAAGCGGGACTGTCTTTGAGTCTTACCAAATTTGCTTCCACGGTGTTTCGCCAACTACTCCAGCCTTTCTTAAGTTGGTTACCTCGGGGTTTCTGCTTCCTTGGTGATCGGAGCGGCAATGATCGTGGTTGTTCGCCAGGTGCTAGCGGTCGATCAGGGGACATTGCAAGTTGGGTTGGGGGCACTTTGGGACATGGCATTTTCCTGATCCTAAGCTATGCCCGACCAAACTTGCCGCCAATATGGCCACCCGTCCGCCTCAGCTCGTCAAAATAGACCTTTGGTCCGCAGAAAACTCTCCAGTCCTACACCTTTAAGGTCGTTTTTTGGATCTCTAACGTTTTCAACAAAATGTATCCGCAGGGAAGCACCGGACCACAACATAGCTTCGTTTCAGCTTTCCCTCGTCTACAGCGACAAGGCTTGCTCCTTTTAGGACTTAAGGCGGCCCATCACAGGGGCCCGCAGCAACCCCAACGAATCTGGGCTGCTCTGACCCCTACCCCAACTCGGCAATATCCTCCAGAAAACTCCCGGCAACTAGCTGTTCTGTGGTCAGGAGATTCTCCGGATATACACATCGCAAGAACGTCCATTCTGACACTTTCTGCCATTTAATCGGACTTCTTTTCTGAAGAGTTTTCAGTCGGATTCTCAAACCCGGAGCCTTCACCTTTTCGCCGAGTTATTGTGGTCTGGAGGATATCCAGAGGATCTAACTATCTTCTTATTAAGTAAAACGGCATTCTTCTCTTCCTCGAGGGCGATGCAGAGTCCAGAAGCTTCTACACGGGAGTACCCAGCTTCCAGAATTCGTCGTCTACAAGCGGACGCTTTTTTGGGTCGCCTCTCCGATGGAGCAAAAGGTGTCCGTATTTCCGCAGGTGGGCCTCTAAGGAGATCTAAAAAGTGATCTAAGCGCACTTCATCGTGGTTAGTGGACTCAGTCTGCCCTCCTTGAAGAGGTATCCCGAAAATTTCTCTTCATTGGAGCCACATTCGGCACCTTACTCCATGGGTTCAGAAACATCCAACTGGTCTTGCAAGTAGTCCTGTTAGAGGATATGAAAGCCCAAGAACTGTTTGGAACATTGAGAGGTGGTAAGGTTTTTTTTTTAAAAAAGGCGCCATCAAAATTTTATTTTTTGCTCCAAATTGTTTTTCGCATACATTTTGGCGTCCCGTGCCACTTGGCGCCTAGAGCGACTGCTCCATTCGCTCTACCCTAGGGCCGACGCTGGGGGGGATTGAATATCCCCCGCATGGTCTCCACTCATTTGTATCCCATTTACGGACCAGATGAAGTGGAGATGCTGCGGGAGACGACGAAGGTCGACGAATCCCTAGTTTAACCATAATGTTGAAACTCCAATTTCGCCACCTTGAGCTTCTCAGGAGGAAGTCTACTAGCGGTAACGAAAAGTAATTACCCAATAGTAACAATGTGATGTTGCATATTGTTTTAACTAGTAGGTTCAGATTAAGGGGATTAGTTACCGAAGTGAACTACGTTAACAATTTTTTATATCTACCAAGATGTTGGTATTCAATGCTCTCGATCTTATACTCAACAGTTGCACAGACGTCAATCCGAAAACTGTCTGTGAGTCAACTAATGCTCCCCTTTTTAAGTCGAGTGTGAGTGAGCTCGAACTTCGCTAGGAAGTCCGCATCGAGTATTGATTTTTTAATGTTGGCTATTATGAAGTTGTGGATGAACCGTCGGCGAAGGTGGAGGTTCAGTTCCAGCAACTTCATGCCAAAAAGTGTGGATCGTGGATTAGAAACAGAAGTAAATTAGGTTATGTGGTTTGTACCTTTGTTAGTGGGATGGTCTACTCTATTCTTCAAACCAAGCTTACTACTAGACATTGCACCATGACCTGAAACGACATGACAGACTGGTAGTATAAAGCATTACTCCTAAGTTTGTTTTTCATATAAAAAAAACTAATTATGTTTGAAAATTGCTTGTTAACGTTTCATTCGGCACAGTTTATTGAAGCTAAAACCAGGAAATCACATGGAATCACGAAGATTTGAATCCCTCCAAGCAAGCCATAAAATTCCTTTCAATGAAGCCATCTAACTAACCTTTCGTTAATATGTCGTTTAATTTAAAGGAGCATCCGTCTTTTAATTCCCAATCAACCAAAAGGTAGCCCGTTATGGAATTTCATCCTTGGTAATGATTATAAGCCACTTATCTACTAGCGGGTGGGGGTATTCACCCACAAAACCCTAGAATATTTAAATAAAATAATAATCCCACCGTCGTCATTTAGCGAATTGTGCTTCCAAGAAATCCCTGCATATTGAACTATACATAGCGAAGGCATGAAAATGTTTTATATCGGCCTATCACGAAGGTCCTGGTTGGAGATTAGGACTAGGTAGATGGATATAGGTTAGTTAAGTTGATTTATTAGGAAGTTATTAATCAGCTTAGCCAAGTAGAAACCGAAGGACCCACTCAACTCTCAAGAGTTGGGATAATTACGGATTACTATTAAGCATGATGGTTTCAGGTCGTTCCAAGGACATTCAGGAATAATATTTTTTTTTACCTAACGACGGATATTGCAAAGGAAAAAAAATACGGGATAAATATATGGGGAAATTAGTCGGGACTTTGATTATGTAAAATTGCTTTTGGAAGGGTAATCGATGATTTGAGGAAATTTATTTGAAATGTGTCATAGAATTTTTATCAAACTTTTTATCTTGGCTCAGTATGCAGTAAAATTGGCAGAAGTTAGCTGATGCTATTGGCGGAAAAACGTAAATCCTCGCCTTCAACCTCCTTAGGTTGGAGTTGGATGGACATACAATCATTTTGTTAAATTTCTGGTTCTAATCGTAGATATAAAACTTGACTGAAAGTCGAACATCGCGAAAGGATAGAGAAAGCCTGCATAGCTTTCTACGTCTGCAAAAAGATCTTCGGTGAAAGATGATGTCTTAAGCCCGTGGATGTACTCACCCGTGGTGCGTCCAATCTTAAGTACTTAAGGCTCGCTGGTGTTATAGCCAGCACTCTCTACCTGTTATAATATCATAACTTAAGTAGAGCGTAGAGGACGTAACAATAGGAGGAACAGAAACCAATATGCCCCACGATTGGCCTTTATGTGCTCTTGAATATTCTCCTTCCCGACCCTTACATACAATATGTTGAGCATGATACCCGAGGATTGCTCTTCAGAGCTTCAGGAAGAAATACTCTCAAGAAAAAAGTGGGTAGAAACGGGGACATCCTGAAAAAGTTTGATCTGCAGATGTTCACAGACGGCTTTTCATTTGTAAGTGGTTCACGCACTTTTACAGAATTTGGCTTGAAGGGTAATGGAGGCGCGCCGTTCGGTCTATGAGCGCATATCTAGCCAGTTAAAACATCTGCGGAGTTTGAACTGTGTGTTTGTAAAGGTCCTTTCTTAGAAAGTAGGTTGAGCTGACGTACATACTTTAGCTGATGGAAAAATCACGTAATCTCAAATTTATGGTACATCCAATATGGCGGGCACCATACAATAGCGGTGTACTCTTTACTTTTGTACACCCAAGACATGAAATGAGTATGACGAAATACAGTATGACGAGTAGAAACCGCATAGATACACGAACTTCCTATTCACGAAATAATGATCCTACATCCAGGACATCCGATGCGCCAGCACTGGGGACCAGGGATGCTGGTGAGAAGCAGGTTACTGGCAGAACGCGAACACCCAAATTATTCACACCGAAAATGGAAATTGAATTCGCCGAGTGGAATGTACGAACAGGACATCACGTTCGATCTAAAGGGAATCATAGCAATAGGAATTATTGAAATGTAAAATATCAATTGCTATACTATCAGAACTACGACTTACTGGATCTGGGACATTGACGATCCTTCCACCAACAATCGAAGAAACGATGACGCTTTACTACTCCGGTGGTGAGAGACGAGAGGCCGACGTCGGGTTTATGATAGATCGACGTGCTGCTAGCAGTGCTATCGCATTCCAACCGATATCCGATCATTTGGTGGTTTTAACCATCCGGTGGAACGATCAAGACCTATTTCGTATCCGCTTATGCGCCTACCGAAACCAGCACGGACGCGAACAAGGAGGAATTTTTCGATAAGCTTCAACAGACGCTGGCTATTATACCTCGAACCGAATTAATAATACTCGCGGGGGACTTTAATGCACATTCAGGAGCAGATCGAACCGTCTGGGAAGAAACGATGAGCAAATTCGGACACGGACTAATTAGCGACAACGGCTTAACTCTGCTTTCTTTCGCAGCGTCAAACAACTTGACCGTTGGCAGCAGCATTTTCCGCCATCCACTTAAACATCAACTAACCTCGTGAAATCCATCCGGTAAAGACTCGACGATGTTAGACTACGTTTTGATCAACGCAAGATTCCGATTGACGCACGGATCGGGCCATTATCTTGTTCGAGCGAAATTACAGATGCAGTTCGCGGCACTCGCAATACCGGACGATATCGATGTAGGAGAAAGGCAATTGGCGGAGTCTATTGTGGAGTGTGCAACAGAGTTGTGTCCACCTATCCGTAAACGGACGCAGCTGTGGATTTCGGACAGCTGTCTGGACCTGGTCGTTCAGCCGAAGTGAATGAAACACGTCGGCTTTGAGCAATACCGATGATTGAGCAAAGAAGTTTGACAGAAAATGAAATCGGAACGGAAAACGTACTGGAATAGCGTTGAGGCCGATATGTAACAAGCGGCGTCGAGGCACGAGTATCGGACGCTGCACCAGACAATGCGGCAGTTAAGCGGCAAAACAACATCAACTAACGACTACGTCAAAGAGTCAATCGTGATTTCTCCCGATGGGCGCCTGCAGTGGTGTGGAGAGTTTTTCCACCAGCTGTACAACCACGATTCGCTACAAGGTCCAGCGCCCGAGCCGCCGATTATCGAACAGCCGACAGATCAGTTTCTCAAAATCGAACCGACAATTATCGAGGTGAAGACGGCAACAAAATTTCTGCAAAATGGAAAATCGCCAGGAATAGACCAACTAACCGTCGATATGATCTAAGCCAAAGGTGATGTCTTATCACAACGACTCCATTTCCTCATAAGAAACATATGGCATTCGGATAGTGTCCCGTTGGCGTGAAAGAAAGCGATCTTTGAAAAAGGGCCACCGTCGTGAATGCAAGAATTATCGCGGTATTAGCCTCCTTTTGATCTTCGGCAAAGTATTTACGAAACAGTATATTCGAACATCGAGAGCAAATGAGCCGGAAAGAACAAGTGGGATTTAGAACACATCGAGGATGCATTGATCAAACACGCGCACTCCGTCAGCTAATGGAAGAAAAAATTCGTTACGGCAAACAAGCTTTCGTCGGTTTTATCGATTTCAAATCCGTTTTCAATTGCATCGATTGTAACAGTTTGTGGAGAACCCGGGAAACCGAACACGTGCTATTGAAAATCATCCAACTTCTCGAAGCCTCGTTCGATGGCTCAACCAGCGGAAGTTGTATTCGAAACGACTTATCCGATGAGTTCCCGATGAAACAGGTGTCCGACAAGGAGACGTCGCTTCGCCAGTTCTCTTCAATCTTGTGATCGACGCGATTATGCGTGAAGCATTCGATGGACGACTCGGAGTTCAATACGACGCCAACAACTTCGTAACCAACTGAATGTTCGCCGACGATAGCTTCGTCTTCGCCGATACGGATGCCGAAGCAACGGACATCTTATACGACATTTCCCACATCGCCTAGCTATACGGGTTAAGAATCAATGCGGAAAAGACCAAAGTGCTCACAAAGGACGGATCGAGGGCCAGTGTTCCCCTCGATGGAACCCAATTCGAACAGGTTTCGATGTTCAAATATTTGGGATCATTGGTTGAGGAAACGAAAGTAGCATCGACGGCCGACGTTTACAGCCGCATCAGCCAGGCAAGAGCAACATTCGCCTCGTTTAAGTGGTGCATATGGAAACGAATAAATATTGCCCTCAAAACGAAAGTACGGCTGTACCGAACGTTGATCCTTCCGGTTCTTCTTTATGGATGGGAAACGTGGACACTGATCAAACCGGACGTCAACATGCTCGAGGTCTACGGTGGTTTGGACATGTTTGTCGAATGTATGATAACCGCTTGTCACGTAAACTTCTATAATGAGACCGTCCCGCACGGGGGGGGATTCAGCGGTCGGCACCGCATCGAGGGTGACTTTAAAAAGAAAAAAACGATTATCAGTTCTGTCTGAATGTTGAATTCGAAAAATCACAAACACAAATAGAAATCTTTGCAACTCTTCATTTTGATCATTGTATGAGCACTAGAAGACTGTTCACCCTCATTCCGATTAAAATCACAAAACTAATTTATTTTTAAAACCCGCAATTTCTGCACCGAGTTACTTTTATCAATTCTTAGCAATCCCCAGGCATTTAAAATATCCCTAGGCCTAAATAAATTCATGTGGTTGCGGCTACGTAAGGCTCCTTTATAATATTGCGGCTAATAATAAAAATGCTGAAAGAACAATTTAAGCTACTCTTGGCACAAATTACAATCAACACTGTCAGATGCAGGATAATACTTAAAAGGCGAAAGCAGGAGGATTCGAATTGTGTTTTCGTACCTTTATAGGCGATTTTCTTTCCAATTCCAGCTAGAGAATCACAAGGGCTGCGGGGGCGGCAGCAGGGCTCCGATGGAAACACAATTTCGTTTCTGTCAAGGGGATTTTCTCTCTGCTCTGTAATAATCCTAGAATGAATATTTTGGTTTTTTCCGAAAGTGTTTTTCTGCCACAATCGAGGCTTTTGTGTTTATTGCCATATTCAGACTTTTCGTTAGATCCTTTTTTTATCGGGGGAAATTGTTGCTGTTTCAGCCTTGGGATGGAAAGTGTTTTTTGAGAGTGTTTTGCCAAAAATGTATGCTTAAATTCAATGAATTTGTCGAATTGTTTTTTATGAAGGTGCTTAAATGTATGATGCAAAGGTATGAGCTAAAATTGAAGATATTGCGGCGTGGGTTTTATGTTCCAGGACGATATATGGGCGATTCTCCGGAACTTTTAACCTGATATAACCTGATGTCAAAGTTGTAACCCGAATGGTAAGTCTAATTACTCCCAATTGTCTCATTTTATCATAAATGTTTTAAACGCACTTATTGTTCAGTGTCTGAACAATAAGTGCGTTTAAAACATTTATGATAAAATGAGACAATTCGGAGTAATTAGACTTACCATTCGGGTTACAACTTTGACATCAGGTTATATCAGGTTAAAGGTTCCGGAGAATCGCCCATATACAATTTGCAACGCGCAGCACGAATTGTGTGATGTGGCACCGTCTCTTAACAACTACATGTGTTATAAGCCCAAATGGTTCATTTCGGAAACAAGACAATTCTTAACAGATCGTCATGGCGATTAGCAGCAACTGCCTCTAGCATCCTTGAAGAACGGCCCAATGATGCCGCCTACACATATGGCGAACCAGACACTTACAGTGTAATTTTATTATCATGTCTTCGTAAGCCCTTTTGTTATTTCTATCAGAATACTTTGTAGAAAAGAAATGAGACTGATTATATTGCCGCGATTGTGTGAAATTCCCTTTCCCTTCTCTCGGCATCCTTCACCTCTCCATTGATATATTTGCCATCCCTCTAGCTTGTTTAGTTCGCCTGCTCTGTCGTGTTGAGTAAACGTGTGTTCGTGGTGCTCGTCACGAAAATGGAAAAACGAAATCAAGAACAACGTATGATTGTTTGTTATAACTCCATAGGTCTGTCATTGTGAAAACAAGAACAAACTTACTATTAACAACAAAACACAAAATTATTCAAACTAGGAGAAAGTCGACACTGACAAACCTTATCCGACGGTTAAAATCAAGTTGCAGCAGATATTTTTGAACGCCGGCTAGGATGATGTCTCACTACAACAACTTAAGGATTGATGGCTCAGTGCGCCGATCACGTTGGTTTAGGATTGGCTCAATTTTCCTTGATTGGGATGCAAAAGTTGAAGGTTTAATACCCCTTTTCGCTTGGATTGTAGATTTGGCCCAGTACGCCTTGCCAGCGCCGGCCCTAGGGTAGAGCGAGTGGAGCGGTCGCTCTAGGCGCCAGGTGGTAAGGGGCACAAAAATGAATGCAAAAAACAGTTTCGATCAAAAATTTAATTTTGATGGCACTTTTTGAGGGCGCTGTTTGTAGCTAGCCAATTCTATGTACTCATCAATATCACTTGAACACGACACAAGCAGGGAGCACTGACTACAAGACAGATCGAACATCGCCTTGGGCCACATCCTGCTCGAGATCCATAGAGCAGACTGAATACGGCGGATCTAAACTCGATAGAAACCGCAATCCTAATGTGTAAATAATCGTGCAGAAGTTATGAATGGTACTGCGTTAATGTACTACTACAGATGGACTTCGGATACCAGGCGAACTCCGGTTTGAATTAGCCTTCCAATGGTTATACGGAAGTCCCACACATGGCGACCGTCCTTTCTCGCCCAACTCGTGGTATCAATATAGAAATACCTTAAAAAAAGCTTTTAAAGATGGAGCGCTTCTTTACGCTCCAAGCATTTCTGGTGCTCCCACAGCTCCCAAAAGGACGATCTGCAAGGCCAGTTAGATATTTTTGGACCCATGCATCAAGGTGTCGAATGTGGTCCCAGTGAAGGAAAGTTTTCGAAATTCTTCTTCAGGGAGGGCAGTCTGAGCCTGTAAACCCCTTGAATGGAGTACTTTGAGATCACTCCTTCATTGGGAGATCTCCTTAGATCTCCTGCGGAAGTAAGGTTTTTCAGTTTGGGTTAGGACAGCGAAGAGAACGGACGTGCGCTGTTCCGGTCCCTAAAAACGCGTCATAATAAAACCGAAATAATAAAAAGAACTGTGAGAGTGAAAAACGAAAACTATAAAAAAAAGTGCACAAAAAAATTCTAAGAAAACTCTAAAAAAACAGTGACAAAAAACAATATCGAGCGCAGTCTAAAGGCCCCCATACACGGTCCAATTGGTTGTACAGCGAAGTGCGGTTGTACAACCAAAACTATCGATTGTGGGCCGGTCGGCCGATCAAAATACATTGCGCTTATAGGTTTGATGAAAATCTGGTTGTACAGCCAATTTGACCGTGTATGGGGGCCTTAACGCGAAGGTCCATCACCCTTCACTAGACACGACCGGACCGACGAACGGCGCAAGTAAGTACCCTTGCTCCCTACCCTCTCCCGCATCTCGGTCCTGCAGGTGCCGCGGCTAAAATCTGTCGGTCGATAAAATTTGCCCCGTCTCAAAAGGCATAACACTTTGACGCGGACAAATTTTATTGACTCTGATGGTTGCGGCAAATGTAATGCCGGGAAATATCCTCGAAAACGTGGCGATTGAGCCCGCGCAACCGAAGTCCCGTTACAAGTCAAATTTTGCTATTGATTTTTGTAACATTCGTGGACTTCATGCGAATTTTTCTTTTGTTGAGTGCCACTTATTGACTTATAAACCCCCAATCTTCGCACTTAGTGAAACCCAAATATCACCTGATACTGACTTAGGTCATTACCAGGTGTCGGGGTACACTTTAGTGCACAATCTCTCCCCCATAGGGGTATTGCCATATTTGTTAGGGATGACGTGGCTTATTGTAAAATATTTTCAAACACGACTTCAGATTTCAACTATCTTTGGGTTAAAATCATATTCCAAAGCCACGTCATTTTCTTCTGCTTCCTATACAGAAGTCCTAACATAAGTAACGAAGCCTCCACTTCATCTTTTGATACCATTTCCGAACAAATCTCGGGATTTTTGTCGTCCAATCCTGAGTGTGAAATCATCGTTGCGGGTGATTTCAATGTTCACAACGCAAAATGGCTGACTTACTCAAATGGCACCAGTGTTTCTGGCAAGGACGTCGAGCTCTTTACAGACGCCAATAATTTGCATCAAATTGTGGATCGTCCCACAAGAGTCCCTGATGTTGCCGATCAAGGAACCTATCTCCTTGATCTTTTTTTAACTTCTCATCCAGCGCGTTACTCTGTTGAAGTTGATTCACCTCTCGGCAATTCGGACCACTGCTTAGTTAGCGCTAGTTTCCCATTCAAATTTCCCACCCCTCCCAAACCAGTTAAAAGAACTGTATGGCATTATGGGAAGGCCAATTGGCTGGGGCTTATTAATTTTTTCCAATCTACTGACTGGAACTAGTGTTTCCGAAACAAAAACGTCAACTCTGCCGCTATCCGTATCTCTAGGATCATACAGGCAGGAATGCATTTGTTCATTCCTCATTCTACCAAATCTGTGAAGGCTAGGTCCAACAGATGGTTTAATCAGGAGTGTATGAATGCAATCCGAAATAAAGAAGCCGCCTTTCGAGCTTACAAGAGCTCCCCTAGTGAATCGCTCCGTGTAGAGTATATAAAACTAAGAAATTCCTGTAAAGTTACCATCAGGAATGTCAAAAATTCATTTGACAACAAGTTGAGAAGTAAACTCTTTAATGCAACCTCTGGTAGCAAGAACTTCTGGTCCTTGGTAAGCTCCATTAAGAAGAATTTCACTTCATCCACAACTCCTTCATTCATCCACGATAAGAAGGTGATAACAGACAGAAAATCCAAGGCCGATTTATTAGCATCTCTGTTTGCTTCCAATTCTTCTTTACCTCAAATTGATATGCTACCTCCGGTTCTCGAGCACAGCGCTCATTTAATGGACAGGGTTTTCTTCAGGACTCGCGAGGTGTACAGGTGCCTCAAGGAGCTCGATATCAATAAATCCACTGGACCCGATAATATACCCCCTATCGTCTTAAAACAATGCGCCTCACCTTTGGCTAAACCTCTGCGCAAACTTTTTGCCCTATCATACTCTTCCGGAGTCTATCCAGACTCTTGGAAACTTGCCCATGTAAAGCCAATACCGAAAAAAGGTGACTCCAGCGACCCCTCCAACTACCGCCCAATAGCAATTACTTCTATTCTCTCCAAAACAATGGAGACGATAATCAACAAAAAACTTATGGGATATCTAGAATCCAACCTACTCATAAACGACAGACAGTATGGCTTCCGACACAGGAGATCCACTGGCGATCTTTTAGTTTGTCTGACAGAACACCTCAGCCGAAGTTTGCATGGATCAGGTGAATCCAGTCTGGTTGCTTTGGATATCTCCAAGGCTTTTGATAGAGTTTGGCACTTAGCCTTGTTAGCTAAACTCAAAGCTATTGGAATCGACTCACTTTTACAGAAATGGATTGAGAATTTCCTTTCCGGCCGTTCAATTAAGGTAGTATTGGATGGCATCAAATCTGAACCCCACCCTATCTCTGCGGGGGTCCCCCAAGGGTCAATTTTATCACCAGCCCTATTTCTTATCTTTATAAATGATCTACTTTCAATCCCCTCCAACCCACTTCTCAGCTTCGCTGACGACGGTACCCTGCTTTACAGCTTACGATACAAGGCAGACTCATGCCAGATCCTGTCTTGATGATCGTGAAGTAATGTTCAACTCTATTAATAACGACATTGAACTTATTCTAGAGTGGGGAAGCAAGAATCGTGTCGAATTCAACCCCTCCAAAACCAAGTACTGTCTTATATCCAAGAAGAAGATCAACACCTCACCATCCTTGTCAGTGGATGGCGTGGAACTAAAGGCCGACCCATCCCTACACATCTTAGGCGTGACATTAGCCAAAGACTTGCGATGGAATGACCACATATTCCAAATCGCCAAACAAGCATCCCAGTGCTTGGGATTTCTTAAGAGGTGCAAGTTCCTCCTCCAGCCATCGGCCCGCGCTGTTATTTATAAATCCTACATTCGGCCTCTTCTCGAATATAACTCCCTCGTCTGGGGCGGCGCGTCGATAACCACCTTGGCATGGTTAGATAAGGTCCAAAAAAGGCCCTTAAATTAATTGATGACGACACCGCCTGCTCCACCATCGACCCCTTGAGCCACCGTAGGAATGTAGCAGCACTAACAAAATTTTATCGCTACTATTATAGCGACTGTTCCTCCGAAATAAACGCTCTCCTGCCTCCACGGCAATCTTATAACCGCAACACCAGATTAGCCCACTCGTCTCATTCCCTTTACCTACAACTCCCCCTTTCACGCACTCAACAAGATATGAATTCGTTTGTTAATAGAACAACTCGACTGTGGAATAATCTCTCTCAGTCAGTATTTCCGAGCTCCTACAACATCCAAGAGTTCAAACGCGGGGTTCATCGCTACCTTCTTCAACACCCCTTCACACCCCCATAACCCTTAACCTATTCCCCCCACTCCCCCATAACCATTAACCTATTCCCCCCCCCCCCGTACTAAGCTTGCTGCTAGACATTGCACCATGACGTGACAAACGACATGACGGACTGGTAGTACAAAGGGTGATTCCTGAGTTTAGCACTGCCACATAAAAAAAAAGGGGCACCTAATCGGAGAGGCGACACGAAAAAAAGACCGCTTTCAAAAGACGGGGTGGCACAGCCCGAAAATGCGTTATCTGGAAGCTGGCCGCCTTAAGCCTTGGAAGTTGAAAATTTCTGGCTGTAGACGGGAGCAAGCTGCCACGCAGCAGAAGACCCCACTGGCATTAGGGGTCCAAAAGAAGACCCTAAGGGTGTAGGAGTGGAGAATACTCCACAAAGTGCAAAGCATAAAATTCACAGAGATGACGTTGTCAGAATGGTGAACACTGCAATTTTGGGCTGATGGCAGGAGAAGCTTCTTTTAACGAGAAGGTGACTCTCTCCACCATCTCAACCTTACTAGCTGGGGCAAGCCCAGACTCAACTGCTGCGATATTTATTGCAGCAATTACAATACAACTAGGCAATTGGCAGGGCAATGTGCAGTATGTTATTCCGACTTTGTATTTAATCTTCTCTTGCTTGTGATCAGCTGTTCTTTGTCGGTCAGATGGAGTTTGATTGCTGGTAAGTATTTTTATTTAATTTTTTGATTTAATCAGGCATATCTCGCCCATATTTTCATTTTAGCCATGTTTACCACACGGTTTTTAAATGGAAACTAGCTCCCGAAAAGTGAAGGCTGGAAACAAGGCCGCAATCTTTTCATAATAAACCGGGAATTTGACCAATTTTCTAACACAAGCCCGTCGAAAGTGTAAAGACATTCATCGTCACTATTCCTATAAAATATTGGCATGAAAAAATGGGCGAGATACGCCTCTTAATTCTGTTACGAAAAATACGCTACGTTACGTTACGTTATCCCCAGGAGCGGCACCTTAATTTAACTTTTTCCAACTCAACATCGATCCCTTTCAACCCCCTTCGAGGCTAGCATGAGAAAATGGGGCACCTAAATCTGTCACTAGCTAACGGTGTATATTGGGAATGCATGAACTAGTTATCTATTGATTTTATTTTTACTAGAATCATAACTAGAAATTCTAGGAGTTCCGATCTAGTTGTATTTTGCTAGAATCTAGTTGAAAAAAACTTACAGTGCAAATCATTGGATAGAGTCACGCCCAGAATGTTAAGAGATGGGTCAGCTGTTAGGTTATCCTCGCCCGCTGAATTGCTTATAACTTCAAAAGTGAAGGCCTTATCATAAAAGTTGTCCAGACATTATTCATAAGAAATTGTCCCAGCCCATTGTCCAATTTGGAATATGTGGTTATTCCAGCACAGAGCTTCGGTTAATGTTATGCCTAGGATGTTTAGAGACGGTTCTGGCGTTACGCTGTTATTGCCCACTGAAATAGAAACAAGGTCGGTGCAAGTTTTATTGGAGATGCAACAGTACTTCGTTTTTATTGCATTAAATTCAACACAGTTCTTGAGGCTCCAATAAAGAATTCGTTCGATGTCCCTGTTGATTGAATTGCACAAGAGTTGGCGGTGATGCGGACAAGGTCTGGCATGAGCTTGTGTTACATTATCGAAACTATAGGAGTAACGTAGAGTACCGTCGTCAGCAAAGCTGTGGAGTGAATTGGAGGGAATTGAGAGCAGGTAATTTATTAAAACTATGAAGAGAACTGGTGATAGAATTGAGCCATGCGGAACACCTACGGAGATGGTGTGGGGGTTGGATTCGACGCCTTCCAATACTACTTTGATTGAATGGCCAGAAAGGAAGCTCTTAATCCAGTTCTTTAGAACAGAGTCAATACCACTAGCTTTGAGTTGGCCAACAGAGCGGGGTGCCATACTCTGTCAAAAGTCTTGGAGATATCCAAAGCAACCAGGCCAGATACACCAAACCGGTGTTTACTTCAGCTGAAGTGCTTCATTAGGCAAACAAGGAGGTCGCCAGTAGATGTGTCCGATCTAAAGTCGTATTGTTTGTCATCCAATATTTGGTTGCATCCAAGATATTCCATAAACTTTCTATTTATTATTGTCTCCATAATTTCGGAGAAAGTAGAAGCAATTGCTATTGGGCGGTAGTTAGCAGGGCCACTAGCCTCACCTCTTTCTAGTATAGACTGAACATGAGCCAGTTTCCAAACTCCGGAGAAATATGAAAGTGCAAAAAGTTTGCGAGGAGGCTTAGCCAAAGGTGATGCACAATTTTTAAGAACCATAGGGGTAATTTTGTCGGGGCCAGTGGCTTTGGCGGAACAAAGCTCTTTGAGACACATACACTTCACGCGTCCTGAAGAAAACTCTATCCATGAAGTGGGCAGAACACTCGATAGTGGGGGGTTGCATAACAGATTCGGGTAAGGAAGAATTCTCGGCGAACAGAGATGCAAGTATGTCGGCCTTGGGTTTGCTTTCTGTTATCATCTGTTTCTTGTAAATGAATGAAGGCGTTTTATGTGCAGTGTAATTCTTCCTGATAGAGGTTACCAAGGACCAGAAGTTTTTACTGCCAACAGTGGAGTTTATGAGTTTACTTCTCAGTCTGTCATCGAATAATTCTTTGACTTTCCTGATGGTGGATTTACAAGAGTTTCTCAACCTGATGTAATCACCTTGAGATAATTCGTTCGGAGAATGTCTGTTTTCTCTGTAGGCGGCTTTTTTGGTTTTTATTGCGTTCTCCTAGGAACTGGCGTGGTTGGGTTTGGAGATGGATATGGATATATAGTAAGTGACTAGACAGTGGGGCTTATCGCGAGAGTCTATTCCGTATAGACTTAAAGTCGAATAGACTTAAAGTCTATAGTTGGTATCACGAAAGTCTACTACAATAGAAATTTTTCTACAATATCGAACCGTCAAATCTATTACAAATATTTACATGGCTTGAAGTTTCTACAAATTTTTATACATATGTCTATTGTTGCTTTGTTACTGCGCTGTGTTATTTATTTTCATAAAAATGGAAAATAAAGACATTAGGTAAGTAATATAACATGTTTTAATATATTTTGGAGAATATAATATAAATTTTAAGAAATAAATTGATTTCTTAATTTTTAGGAAAAAAAATTTCAGTAGCAAGCAACAATTGGAAAAACTGGTTGTCCTAATGGAAGACAATCCCAATAGCGAAGGGAATGTGCAGGAAAAGTGAGGCTGACGTAATGTGGGCACAATTTACAAAAGAATTAAATGTTTTGGGACCTCCAGTAAAAACACCGGAGAAATGGGCAAAGGTAAATACAAAGGTGTTTACAAATATTTAGAACCTATATTTAACATTTAATTTATTTAAGGTGTGGGTAGATCTTAAAGCCAAGTTAAAAAAAAATTGCTGCAAAATCAGAAGGAAATTCGAAGCACTGGCGGTGGACCGAACAAGTTATTCACTTTAAATCCTGTTTGTACTCATAGTACAAATTTAGTTTATCATAAAAATCAATCAATTTAATATATCACATAAATTTTCATACAGTACAGTACAATAAGACAAAAACAAAAAAACCTTTTTTGTTATCATAATTTTTCCCATTTTCAAAAGTAAAGACATTTATTATCTTTAAATTTTCATTTTTCGGCATGTAAGCATGTTGACCAGCAACATTAGAATTTCTGATAAAACATCAAGCCAGACGTAATCTGATCCGTCCGGCCATGAGAAAATATGCGAAGCGGCTAGATAACGCGAATTTCCATAGAGAATCGGCAGATGCTCAGAAATTCTAATGTTGCACAAAATGCATAGAACATTCTTTTAGCAATGTAAGCAGTTTTGTGTATATAAAAGAAATTAATGGATAATTAAAGAGACACAGTTATTAATAAGACTTCAAGCGTTTAATTTCTAATTGTCCTGTGTTTGGGTGTTTCGCTCAAGCACAAACTTTACAAATCAACAAAGCAATCGTTGTCAAGGTGAATCACCTTGTCAACATTTTTAAATAACTTAGTCAAGGTGTAACACTTTGATAATTTAAAAGGAAACTTTGGACAATCAGTCCACCGGGAAGTAAAAGAACTTCTCGTATTAAACATTGGTGACCCCGACGTGATCGGGTGTAGCACTTGTATCACGCAACTCACATCTTCGCATCAATCTCGGGAGCTAATCAACAGCTGTCATCATGTCGAAGACTTTGGAGGAATTTATGCAGGACCAATTCTATTTGGGGCAAGAGATCCAGAGAGTCGTCAGCAATTATAAGAAAGATCCAGCGGACCGAAAAAACAGGGACTATTACCTGGAACGCATCCGGCGGCTAGAAGATAATTGGCTATCTTTTGAAAGGAATGACATCAATCTTAAGGAGCTTCCCAATCACGAGACCCATGAATACACGACTAAAAATTATTACACAGCGATCGCCAAGATATTTCAAGAATATCGGGAGCTGTTTGAGGAAAAGTTGAAGGAATTTCCCGGGCCATATGCAACACCAACTCCAAGGCAATCTGCAACACCAACACCCAGGCAATCAAAGGTTCAAATTAATGTGACAAGCCCAACCGAGGCTGAAACTGCAAACACTGAAGAAGTCAAAAGGATGAAGAGGAGGCAGCAATCAGTACTCCAATCCTTGAATCGTTTAATGCAATCAATTGACAGGAACCAGATGCATGACACGGTTTACTGCAAAGTAAAACTTGAAGCAGTCAAACATTATTGGTCCCAGATTGAGGAATTAAACAGCAGGCTGTGGGAGTTAGTTGACGATCCAGCCAAAATCCATGACGATAGTTACATCCAAGCTGAAGAAAATGTGCAGCACCTACTCGTAGCATTGACAACCAGGTTGCAGGAGCAAAGGCAAATATCCAGCAACAGCCAACAATCCAGTCAAGCAAGCTCATTTATGAAGCTTCCAAAGATAGAGCTCCCAAAATTTGATGGAGATTATCTGAAATGGAAGCAATTTCACGATTTATACACAGAAATGGTGCATAAACAAGCATTGGCCGACTGTCAAAAAATGTGGTACCTGAAGGCCAACCTAGCAGGAGAAGCAGAACGTCTAATAAGACATTATTCGTTGTCAGAAGAGAACTACACAGCAGCGTGGAGAACACTTCAAGATCGCTACAACAATCCAAGGATACTAGTTGCAGCTCTGGTCAATAAATTGTTATCTCAGCCTTCTCATGCAAGCGAATGTGGAACGGCAACATCAGTAAGGAATCTACATGATATAACCCAAGAATGCCTTCTGGGCTTAGAAAATTTGGGAGTTTCAACTGAAAACTGGGACCCATTACTGCTTCACATCCTGCAGCGAAAGTTAGACAAGAACACTCATGCAATGTATGAGCAGTCCCTTGCAAATCCAAAGGAGTTAGCATCTTTGAAGGACTTCTTAGCATTCCTTGAAAAACGCTTCCAGGCGTTGGAGGCCTTAGGCGGAAAAGGGAATGTGAAACCAGAACAGCGCAAGAAACCATCAAAGCCATTCTCATCACTTGCATCTACAATAACCCGATGCATTTTATGCAAACAAAACCATCAGCTGTACCAGTGCAAACAGTTCCTGCAAAAAACCCCCAGTGAGAGATTACGCTTAGTGCAAAAAAATAAATTGTGCGTGAATTGTCTCAGGAACGGTCACCATTGGACCGATTGCAAATTACGAGCTTGCACCAGATGTACCAAAAAGCATAACACGCTGTTGCATTTAGATATTCCCGAGGCTAAGGCCAATGCAAAGCCAACTGATCATAAGGATATAATGAAAACAGAAAACTTACCTGGATCTAGCAGTAGCACATTATCCCTAACCACCAAAAATATGGGTTTTCCAACAGGATATGTCATATTGAGCACAGCACGTGTAAAATTAATTTCCAATGACGGCCGAACTATAGAATGCCGCGCCATCCTGGATCCAGGATCACAAATCAATGTTATTACAAAACGATTGATAAAAAAAATGCGTCTAGAGCCAGAAGAAGTTACACTATCAGTAGAAGGCATACAGCGAGCACCACAAAAGGCCAGAGGACGCATCAACATCATACTAGAATCCAACACTAGCGCTTTTAGTACCAGAATTGAAGCCTTCGTCATGCAGGAAATTACATCGTTGCAGCCAACTCAGCAATTAAATTCTACTGAATGGAAGATACCGAACAACGTTAGATTGGCTGATCCCCGATTTGACAAGCCGGCAAAAGTCGATCTACTGCTTGGTGCAGAACACTTTTTCCAACTGTTGTCAGTAGGACAGATAGACCTAGGACCCAACTTACCAACGCTACAAAATACCTTACTTGGATGGATCGTTTCAGGAAAGGTAACCCAACCGAATCAGATAAATTCATCAAGAGCGATATGTAACATTCTTACTGAAGAGGGAAGGCTCACTGATGTAATCGAAAAATTTTGGAAACTGGAGGAAGCAGAGGAATCAACAACTGAAATGAGCGTTGCTGAGAAACGATGTGAAAAAATCTTCAATCAAACCACAAGTCGCTTGAGCAATGGACGATTTGTAGTAGCGTTACCATTCTCTCAAGATCCTAAGAGCCTGGGCGAATCCAGAACTGTAGCACTGCGCCGCTTCTATGCGCTCGAAGGGAAACTCATGAAAAACAGTCAATTGAGAAAGGAATATGTAGCGTTCATGGAGGAGTATATACAGCTTGGCCACATGCAACTGGCAACCAGTGACAGTCTTCTACAACCAAACTATTATCTGCCACACCACAGCGTTCTTAAGCCAGATAGCACCACTACAAAGTTACGAGTAGTGTTTGATGCATCAGCCAAGACAACATCTAATAAGTCGTTGAATGATATACTTTATGCTGGGCCGACAGTACAAGATGAACTCTTCTCAATTCTCTTACGTTTTCGACTCCCACGGTTTGTATTCACAGCCGACATACAGAAAATGTATCGGCAAATAGAAGTGCGCAAGGAAGATCAGCAATTCCAACTTATTTTTTGGAGGAAGGATCCAAATGAGCAAGTGAAATGCTACCAGCTTCGAACAATTACCTATGGTACCACTTCAGCGCCATATTTGGCAACAAGATGTCTTCAAAAGCTCGCAGAAGATCGAAAGGAAGCATATCCATATGGAGCACAAATCCTCAAACACGATTTCTATGTAGATGACGTAATGACTGGATCAAATAGCGTGGCCGAGCTCTTGCAGAGTCAAAAGGAACTAAACCAGCTGCTCACAGAAGGCGGGTTTACACTAAGGAAGTGGTGCTCTAATCATGCCAAACTACTTGAGCACATAATGCCGAAAGATCAAGAGATACAACTTGATTTCACTAGCAATCAGGAAGATCACGTGAAAACGTTAGGATTGATTTGGTTTCCAAAGAACGACGAATTTAGTATATCAGTGTCCAAAAATGACGCCAACCGAGTAACAAAACGGACCGTTGCATCAGACTTAGCAAAAATATTTGACCCATTAGGCATGATCGCTCCAGTTGTTGTTAGAGCAAAATTGTTTCTTCAAGAACTATGGGAGCTAAAGATGGATTGGGACGCCGCGATTCCACAAGAACTGTATACCAGATGGATAGAGTTTCGGCAACAACTTCATGCACTAAACGAAATAAAGATTCCACGACACATTTATGGTCACCGTCTGGTGAAAGATATGCAGCTCCATACTTTTGCAGATGCCTCTGAAAAGGCTTACGGTGCAGCAGTCTACATTCGAGCCACTACTCAAGATGAAACGGTACTTTGTCGGCTGTTGTGTGCTAAGTCAAGAGTAGCACCCATAAAGAAAATTACAATTCCGAGACTGGAACTATGCGCAGCTAAGTTGGCAGCTGAATTAACTCACCGCGTCAAGAAGGATTTGCATCTGAGAAATAAACCGAGTTATTTGTGGACGGACTCGGAAATTGTATTATCATGGTTAAATAGTTCCACGGCAGCGCTACCAACCTTTGTTGCTAACAGAATAGCATCTATTAAAGGTTACTCTATACCAGAACAATGGCGTCATGTCTCATCAAGGGACAATCCGGCAAACATAGTGTCAAGAGGTCTATCACCAGAACGCATGCAAAATTGTACACTGTGGTTTTTTGGACCACTCTTTTTACATGGGAAGACGGAAGTTTGGCCACCAGCGTTCAAACTACAAGAACCGATGACTGAGGTTAGCGTACCAACAGTATCGCTCACTACAACCACACACAACGATGCATATTTCGACGTAAGCTGTATAAAACACAATAACTCTTTCCGGAAATTACAGCGAATAACAGCTTACACACTCCGATTCATTAATCGCTGCCAAGGGAACCCAAGAGATACGAGCGAAGGAAATGCATTAACTCCTAAGGAACTCGATGAAGCATTATATTTGATCATAAAATCCATGCAGAAGGAGGAGTTCATGTTAGACATCAACCATTTAAAGCGCCATCAGGAGGTCAACAAAAATAGCCCACTTTGCAGTTTGACACCATTTCTAGATGCAAAGGGAATAATACGCGTCGGTGGAAGACTAGAGGCGTCAGGATTATCATACGACGCAAAACATCCCATGCTGCTGCCTTACGGTCATCCGCTAACACGACTATTATTAACTGATCTTCATAAGGAAAACTCACACATTGGGCCACAAGGATTACTCGCCACCGTTAGGCAACATTTCTGGCCGATTAAAGGAAAAGCCCTTGCACGAGTTATAGTTCAACACTGCACCACATGTACGAGAGCCAAGCCGAAACTATTTCATCAGTTGATGGGTAACATACCTGTGGATCGAGTGCAGCCCACCAGACCATTCATCAATGCCGGAGTAGACTTTTGCGGGCCAATTTCAATTCACTATAAGTTGAGGGGCAAAAGACCAACAAAAGCTTATATTGCAGTCTTTTGCTGCTTCTCTACCAAGGCAGTCCATTTCGAGATTGTCTCCGATCTAACAACCGACGCCTTCATTGCAGCACTTAAACGGTTCATCGGTAGGCGAGGACATGTTCAAAATCTCTACTGCGATAACGCAACCAACTTTGTTGGGGCTAGCAATCAACTAAGTGAGTTGAAGGATGTCATTTATTCGGCTAAAGGCAGAGAAGCCATTACCAGCACCTGCAGCTCCAAATCCATCAATTTTCGTTTTATACCACCAAGAGCTCCTCACTTCGGCGGACTCTGGGAGGCGGCAGTCAAATCAGCAAAACATTTATTAGTACGATCCATGGCAAACGTATCAATGACATATGAGGAATTAGAGACAGCAATGATTGACATTGAAGCAGTGTTAAACTCACGCCCAATAACGCCACTATCTAATGATCCAAATGACCTCAGTGCTCTAACTCCTGGTCACTTTCTTATTGGGGAGCCCCTTACAGCAACTGTCGACCAAACTGGAAAGGAGTTACAAGGAAGTTTACAGAATAGGTGGAAAATGTTAACACACCTCAAGCAAAATTTCTGGAACAGGTGGTCACAAGAGTATCTGAGCGAACTGCAGCATCGTTATAAATGGAATACACGGCTCAATAACGTAAAAACCGGAACGTTAGTTATCTTAAAGGAAGACAACATGCCAATCATGAAGTGGCCACTGGGAAGAATTGTGAAGATTTATAAAGGGGAGGATGATTGTGTGCGCGTAGTAGATGTGAAAACCGCTTCAGGCATCTTTAAAAGAGCAATACACAGACTGGCCCCACTCTTAATGACAGAAGATGATGAAAAACGTGATGACGAAGACCCCTTCGGATCAAGTCAACAAAACGAAGAGAACGAACCAGAAGAGACACCAAGTAAAAGGGTACGGCGAACAACATCACCATCCATACTAACGCTTTTGGCAATATGCTTGATCCTACCAATCATTATGGCATCCAATATAGAAGTTAAACGTTTTAGGGGGCATCATGGATTAAAGTTTGAAAACGTCGGCAAAGTTGGCTTAACATCAAGACAATGGGACATCATCGTATACTTTGATCTGCAACCATTACAGTCACAGTACGAAATTTTCCTCAAGGGGCTTACAACGTTTCACCAACTCTGCAAAGAAATTAATCAAAAGCCAACATGTGAACAAATCATAGGGGAATTTCAACACATTCAGGAAGAATTTGAAGCAAGTGATGAATTGCTCAGTCTACAGCGTAAGCCAAGTAGAATGAAACGAGGAGCGGTGAACTTTGTCGGAAATATGGCAAATGCATTATTTGGAGTATTGGACAACGACTATGCTGTAAAAATGTCAGAAACCATCGACAATATTCGAACTAATGAGGAGCATCTACTAGCACTAGTGAAGAATCAAACATCCATTATAGATTCGACAATTAACGTCATACGAAAGGACCAGTCAACAACAGAGGCAAGATTCAAGAACTTGGAAAACCGATATCAGCAACTCCTCAATACCGTCCATCCCGACACAGGAGAGACCTATGCATTAAAAATACAAAACTTAGTGACGTCACTTGCTATACAAATGACGCTACTTACAACGAATTTGCGTCATGTCCATTCGTTGATCCTGGATATTTTGGCAGACACGCATCATGGAAGACTGAGCCCTCAGATCATATCACCTCGCCAACTGAAGGAGGAGCTTATGACCATTCGAAGCCACTTGCCACCATCATACAGCCTTCCGACCGATGGCCATAGCATGAGCAGCTTATACCATCTCATCACAGTAGCTGGTTGCAAGACTGACAAATACGTCATTTTTCATCTCAAAATACCGTTACTAAATGCTGATGATTTCGATTTATTTAAGATAACCCCAATCCCCACAGTAGTAAATAACACCTTTGTGGCTATTCGGACAACTTCAAGGTACCTTGCCATCAACACACTTAGAGACATGTACTGTCCAATGTCAGAAGTCGAGCTAAATCTTTGCTTAGCTATGAGCGACAGACGCATATGCCGACTTCAACAACCACTCTACCATCGAGGTGCTGAAATAGGCATGTGTGAAGTGTATCTCCTTAACGAGATGCCCACGTTCTCACAATGCCCAGTAGAAACACTACACCAACAACCAATTTGGATTCAACTTGATCATCCCAAGGAATGGATATTTGCTATGAAGGAACCAACAGTAACCAATATCGTGTGCAATGGGGAGCCATCCACCATCACGCTCGAAGGAATCGGTCAACTAAAATTGGAACCAGAATGTATTCTGAAGCAGAAATTGGCGACTGTTCAAGGGCACCACATTAACTTCAACAGCACTGCGACAGGTCATATCCGATATTCTAGTACTAAACCGAAAGTACCACAGGAAGGGAATTCTGATGCCATCTTCAAGATACAACAAGAAACTCTTGATGAAATACAGCAGCAGCTTGCGCAACAAAATCTAGAGCTGCCTAAGAAAATCGAAGCCCACAATAATCACCACAGCATCACCAGCTACCTCAGCATTACATTAGTAGCAGTCTTAATAATAGGTATCTTGGTGCGATATGGGTACATCAGATACAAACGACCTAAGCGGCCTCAACCTAAACCTCGGACGCATGTTGGAGAAAACGAAGGATTAGACTTTACCGTTGTTGTATAATTGAACATCGTTCAAGGCGGGCAGTATGTTTGTACTCATAGTACAAATTTAGTTTATCATAAAAATCAATCAATTTAATATATCACATAAATTTTCATACAGTACAGTACAATAAGACAAAAACAAAAAAACCTTTTTTGTTATCATAATTTTTCCCATTTTCAAAAGTAAAGACATTTATTATCTTTAAATTTTCATTTTTCGGCATGTAAGCATGTTGACCAGCAACATTAGAATTTCTGATAAAACATCAAGCCAGACGTAATCTGATCCGTCCGGCCATGAGAAAATATGCGAAGCGGCTAGATAACGCGAATTTCCATAGAGAATCGGCAGATGCTCAGAAATTCTAATGTTGCACAAAATGCATAGAACATTCTTTTAGCAATGTAAGCAGTTTTGTGTATATAAAAGAAATTAATGGATAATTAAAGAGACACAGTTATTAATAAGACTTCAAGCGTTTAATTTCTAATTGTCCTGTGTTTGGGTGTTTCGCTCAAGCACAAACTTTACAAATCAACAAAGCAATCGTTGTCAAGGTGAATCACCTTGTCAACATTTTTAAATAACTTAGTCAAGGTGTAACACTTTGATAATTTAAAAGGAAACTTTGGACAATCAGTCCACCGGGAAGTAAAAGAACTTCTCGTATTAAACAAATCCTTTGGAAGAAAGGATTTCAGAATTTCTAAAATTAAATACATGTGTCGATCCTCCTGGTCGTGAACAAGGGCTTGATATTTGTACAGATCCAAATATTGAAGTTGTACATATCGAGACCTGTCGACAGTTGGACGAAAAAGTAAAACTTGATTATAATTATAACAACAAATTTGTTGTAAAATAAATCACAAAAATCTTCAAAACAAACCACTTTGAACAATTCTCAAAATAGATTTGACAGCTTTGACAATAGAAAATTGTTGCTTTAAATGGCAACACTGTTTTTCGAAGTCTACTGAGTTACACGATACCATTTCTTTTCCCAGTAGACTGGAAAAAGTCGAGTCTATTCTATTCCTGATCGACTCTCGCGATAAGCCCCAGTGATACGAGTAGCCTTTAGACGAATCGACCTCAACTGAGTAACGTGTTGGTTGAGTGGTAAAAAAAAGATCAAGTAGGTGGGCCCGTTGCCCTGTAGTGTCAGGAACACGCGTACGATGTTTCACCATTTGGTGTAGGTTATTGGTCTCAGCAAAGAGCCAGAAACAATGGTGCCATTGAAGTAAGTCAGCCAACTTACGCTGTGAACTTTCAAATCACCCCAAACAACGATTTCGCACCCCGGATGGGAGGATAAAAATTCTGAAATACGTTCCGAGATAGCGTCGTTGCTGCAAAGGAAAATATATGAAAACATGCGGTTCGCGAGTCGTAGGTTGCCTAGCCCTGACTAGACTTTATCGTTTGCGTAGCCCCAAAGAAAAAGTCTAATGGTGTAATATCGCAAGATGTCGGGGGCGAATTAAAATCTCTGTTTCACGTCTAGGAAATTTTCAAGCTATATAGCGTGGCAGCTAGTCGTCCACATCCATAGCACCAATTTTAGACCAAAAAACGTCAGTCGGCATCGAAAAATCGCACCAAACTGCTACTCATTGTATTTGGAGAAGTTGTTCGCATGTTTTCTTGGGTTCTTGAAGCCCCATTCATAATCAAGATGACAACTTTTTACTTTAAGCAGACCAATACTAAGGTTCTAGTACTCTCACATCAAATATTTGCAATTATTTCTTTAACTTTACCACCTTTCAGCAATCAACTTCCATCAAAAGTAATAAACAATTGACTCCTTCAAGTTCATGGCGATGCTGCAAATTGAATTAATTTATGAAAATCCTTAAATCGGCGCCCTATTTTATAACAGAATTAATTTAATGCGTGTTTTGCATTTGTAATAATTTATGACACGGAACGAATAAATGGAGTACCCCTTTTAGATCACGTACAAAAGTAGTCGTAAAGGTTCAAGGTAAAAAAGGTTAAGGTGTATAACCCTTTTAAATAGAATAAAGCACATTATTGCCAAGACGTGACCTTGCTAGATTGTGAAACATTTGGTGGAATTTTCGAGACTTCTGTAAAGGATCCATTTATTTGCAATAACAGTGGCTGTAAAGTTTATTCAAGTAGCTCCTGAATTCGCTATGAGACAACGGCCCCTTTTTTATTGATCATACAATTAGATGATCATGGAAACCAAGGTCGATTGGTGATAGTCCTTCGAGGGTGGTCAGTACTAATCACTCTTTTAGCACATAAAAACGAAATGTAGTAGGTTTTGCAAATTTTATATTTATTATCACTTTCATGACTGTAGTTTTAGCAGCTTTCAGAATTTTACGTTTAGTAGGTATTTGATAACTTCCCAACCATAAGAAATTAAGTTTTAAAAGGGTGAAAAGGTGTTTAAGCATAGATGGATGAGATCCTTAACAAGTACGATCAAGCGGAACAGGTAGCTTGGGGAGAACTGGAATGACGAACGAAATGTGGCTGTGTGTACTCGAACCAAGGGGTCAAGGATGCAAGCCGAAAGCTGCAACCCCTAGTTAATTCAAGTGTATGATGAAAAATAATCCACCAATACCGAATTTGATGGCTTATGCTCCGGATACAGGAATGGCAAAAATGACAATTATTTTGTCATAATTAATGACATTGCCGTTTACACGACGCAGTTTTAAGCTCAGGAGCTACCCTTTGTACAACCAGTCCGTTATGCCTTTTCTCACGTCATGGTGCGATGTCTAGCAGTAAGCTTAGTCGGAGAAGGAAATAGGTAAAGGGTTATAAGGGTTCGGGAGGGTGTTGAAGAAGGTTGCATTTGAACTCTTATATGTTATCCACCTTGCATTTGAACTCTTGGATGTTGTAAGAGTTCGGAAATATTGATTGTGAAAGGTTGTTCCACAGTCGAGTTGTTCTATTTAGAAACGAATTACTAGTTGGTAGAGTACGGGAAAGAAGGAATTACAGGTGGAGGGAATGAGACGAGTGGGCCAATCTGGTGTGTCGGGCATAAGATTGCCCAAGAGCGTTTATTTCGGAGGAACATTCGCTATGATAGTAGCGATATACCCCGCGATTCAAGATCACAGAAATCTGACTATAAATAGAAAACGAGAAAAAAGCTCAAAGCTCTTGCCCCTTCAGTGGAGACTATGTGCTTTTGTCAGAAAAAGCGAGGATTTGGTATTCTGGATGTCAGATCTAACAAATGGAGGGGAATTTTAAGCTTTGAAAATCTGTCTATAGCCAGCGACTCGCTAGCTGGCTGTGATGGATTTTTTGATTATTTCATCAAAAAGGGTGTTTTAAAAGTGAAGTAATTGCTTAAAAATATTGAAAGCATAGATCCATATACAAGCGGGTTAATATTGGCAATTACTTATAAATTTGGGAATTACTTATAAAAATATTATTTGTCAGCTCCTCCGCGTGATGACCACTCTTGAACACTGAGCAATAAATATATCAAACTAAAAAAATAAAAAAAAATTGATTTCGTGCGATTACGATCACCGAACCGGACCGAACTGTTGAACCGGACGTCTGCGACCGTTAACAAATAAAGGAAAGTAAAATGCGTATTTGAAAATATTTTTAGGCTCGTATTCACCGACCTGTATAATAAATATCGTGGATATTTCATGTTTATCGACCATGATTTTGGGTGCACGGATAAAGTTAATACCAGCTGCCCTGGTAATATTTTAAACCCTAAACCCTACAAATATTTTAAAATACGCATTTTACTTACCTTGATTTTATTTATTAACTTCGCGCAACCGGCACTCGAATATAAATAAACACCACCTAATCGCAATCATGGGACTGCTGAAGGGGAAGTCTGACTATTAAAAGTCTCCAAAATCGAAGGAAAACTTTACGCCAAAGCTTTTTTCGTAATCTGGGAAGCGTTGCTAGATCTAACAAAAATCCAACATCTATAATCGCGGGGATAGTTTTGTCGATGCTGCTACATTCCTACTGTGGTTCAAGGGGTCGAAAGAGAAAGAGTTGTATTTGAGAAGCGTCCGCACGGTCCGATGGCTGGAGGAGGAACTTGACCTCTTGTTTGGCGATTTGGAATATCTAGTCATTCCATTTGGCTAATGTCACGCCTAAGATGTTAAGGGATGCGTCAGCCATTACGATCCAATAACACGGATAGAAAGGTGTCGCATTTTTTATTGGAGATATGAGAGTACTTTATTTGGGTGGGGTTGAGTTTGACGCGATTCTTGCTTCCCCAATCTAGAATGAGTTCAATGTCTTTATTTTTGGAGTTGAAAACTTGTTCACGATGGTGCAGACAGCGTGTTTGTCTTGCTTTATCGAAACCGTAGGAGTAACGCAGGAAACTGCCGTCAGCGAAACTAAGAAGTTGAAGGGGATTGCAAGTCGGTCATTTATAAAAATAAGGAGCACAGCAAGTGATGAAATTGATCTCTCGGCGACCCCGCAGAGATCAGGTGGGCTTCGGATTTGACGCCATCCACTACTACAGCAGCTCTAGATAGATAGTAGAACAGGCGGCGTACAATGGGGTTTGCTAGACCGCCTTAAGGATCTTAACTACGCGGTTGATATATGTTGATATCTGTCTGACATCAGGACCTCAAAACATGCTAAACAATTTGGCAACAGAAAGTAGTCCAGCAGGCTAAATCCGACTAAAACCAAAGAAATGCAGATAAATGCAAACACCATTGAACGAACTGCGCTGAATAACCGTGACGTGGAATTGGTAGATAAATTCTGCTACCTCGGTAGTATTATTACCGAAAATGGCGGTGCAGAAGAAGATGTCAGTTCCAGAATAAATAAAGCACGAAGCGCATATGCATGCCTGTTCCGCATATGGAGATCAACGGAGATCTCAACTAGCACCAAATTGCGGCTGTTCAACTGCGACGTTAAGGCAGTACTTTTGTACGGTTGCGATAACATACCTAGATCGTATCCTAAAAATCCGCCGGCAAGATAGAATTTCAAATGAAGAACTATATCGTCGTGCCGGCCAAGAAAGAATAGACGACTAAATCAAGCGAAGAAAATGGAATTGGATTGGCCACACCTTGGATTGTAAGTGATACAGGTCCTGGACTGGAATCCGCAAGGACCCCGTCGAGTGGGAAGACCTAGAACAGGAGGTGGAGGAGAACACTACTGGGACCTACTACTTGTGGGATAAGCCTGAGGATCCACCGAGTCTTAGCAGACTTGTCTCTCTTTCCTTGCTATTGCGTTACTAACTTGCAGTACGTCATCTGCCGCCGTACTGATTTTGTCTCCCCTGTTATATATTCTGAATCATAGAGACCCGATCCTTCTATCGCCAGCATCTCTATGGGTACAATTCCAACTCTTACGCACATTGGTGCGTGCGGTGATTGGTATAATAGAAGTGCGTACATTCAAATGCAAACAGACATATAGTTTTAAGTAAACAGAACGAACTTCCAACTTTTCCTCATTGCCGCTTTCACTTTTTGGTTATTTGTAAAACGGAACCGTACTATAGTCACTGCTCCATTTTCTCCTGTTAGCCCTTTTTCTTTCTGCTGCCCATAATGGCACTGCGTTAGGCTAGATTAAGCTAACCACCTTCGCCAACAGGAGGCGATGGATTTCTCATTTCATTTTTGGAAATGCTGCACAAATAGCGAAAACTTTACCCGCCATACCCTCCAATTGTGTTTAAAAATTAAGCCTTCGATCGTCACTCCCAGGTACCTTAAGGAGAGCTGTGAGTGAATGATCTGTTTCTACGCTTTGATTCCTTCGGATACTTGTTTTCCCAGGTTGCTGATCAGCACAGTTACAGCAGGATCAATCTCATCGAGCCGTTGCCTCAATACTTCATGGATCATTCTGATCCACTGGAGAGATCTTAGGACACAACATGTTGTTCTGTGCAATGAAGTGACCTACCTTCTTTCCTTTTTTGGAGAGGTTGTTACCAAATAACAGTTTCGGAGGAGGGGTGTGTTTGTCTGACTACCCACCCGGGCCCAACACGATCCCCGGCACGGACTATAGTGCACTTCTGAAATTGCTTTGCTTTTGTAGCGGAGATGTGGCGGAATGTGACTCTAAAGCGGGGTGTGGAGTTGCACCGTTTTTACAGTGGACGACACATTTGTTGCGAGAGGCCAAGACCGTTGTAGAGCCTTTACAGAAGAAGAAGAATATGTAAAGTGCTTACTATCAGCAAAAAATAATGAGTGAATTTTCCATTTGATGGATCAAGAAACTGCTCCGCTTTTACACCTTCAACACTGTACAAGGAAACTTTGCCGTCAGGTCAGCCAGATATTACAAGTCTGTCACATTGAAAGAATGCACTCTTTTTTACATTTTGGTAAGTGGCTGCAGCAATAAAAACTTTACATTCAAAATTATTTTTTACTTTTTGGTTCATTTTAAAATAAAAGCGTATTTTTAGTTTTTTAAACTATTTTTTTTTCTCAAAATTTTGTTTAACTGTAGCCATCTTTAATAGATTATAATGTTATCCTTAAATATGATTCACGGATCCATAAATTCCCTTAAAGTCGTGTATAAGTAGAAACATCAAAATACTTAATACCAAATTACTAAAACTTATATTCTCCTTGGTCCTTTTTTGTTTGAAAAGGGATAATCTACATAATTCCTCCATTTACGTAAGACAAAACCACGAAATCAAACATCAGCCACTTGACAAAGTCTGATGGGATAATCCCAATCCTGGTGAATTACCATAATCATTTCACATCCCGAGCCTGAATACCAAAGTATATGATGACATCCTTGGAAAATACAAACATTTTAGCATTAAATCCCGAGAATTTAGCGGAAATTGAGCAACTTTGTATAAAGCAGACCTAGAAGGGCTCCACGTGACCCCTTCGTAAATTTCTATGCTGTGTTGGCGCAACTTTTTCTCATTCTTTTGGCCCTTCGTGACGGTAGATATTATGTCATGAAGGGAAATTTCAATATTGTACGTAAAAAGTCAAACAATCGATTACTCTGCCAGCGGCGTTATCTCCTTAAATATATCGGCTAACGTCAACTTAATTTCACTTTACAGGACTAGGATGTGTCTCGTGTGCGCTTGGATGATGAAGTAGAGATGCCGACGAAATTAATTTTTAATTAAGACGAGACCAGGGCTTCCCGACTCCTCTTTGTTTTCCCTTTGGCTTTGTTTGCCGCCAGTCAGTCAACAACATTCAAAATAGATGGGAGATTCCAAACTAACTCCGCAGCGTTATAAGGTCACGTAACTCATTTCGCCGAGAGCTTAAAGTCTTGTTCTGTCCTGAAACATTGTAAAAATTGATTGAATCTCCAACTAAAATCTCGTGTTTTTTCCCCGCCTCCCACAGTTTTATGGCAATGCAGTTTAGCATTTCACGAGCTTCCGGGATATTAAATTTCTACGATGATAAATAATCAACCCTACCGTTGTTATACTCTCCCGCCCGTCCACCCCCGCCTTTCGTCCTTGCCTTGAGATCTTCTCCAGAGCATAAAGCGACGTCACATACATACTACCGCGTTGCGAGATTGATTGGCTTTTGTTTGAACAGAAACCCCTTATAGCGTACATTGGGGTGTCCTTGCTGCGAAAGGAACGAAAATTATATCCTATCGTCTAAGGAATTTATTAGGAGCCCATTTCGGAGTACCTAATAAAATCAGGCTTCCCTCGAGAATGCTGTGCCGAACTTCTAGGGAGGATAAGAAGACTTTTGATGAATTAGATTTTGCACAATTTAAGGTTGAAGTATATGAGTCAGATTTAGAGGCTAATGGGATTCTTTAGTAAAATTTTATTCGTTTTTTTTGATTGGGATCATTAAGTACATAAAATACGAGGTAGACGCTAGCTGCTGTTCCCGTTCGGTGCTTCGATACTGTTGTGGAAGTCTGTTAGAAAAGTTTATCACTGTTTCTTCTGGTAATGCTGGTGCTCTTAATAAAAAACTTATAAAAGTTCACGGCAGTATGAGCTTAAATCATACTCAATTGAAGTTAGAGATGGATCTGTCAAAAGAGGGATTATAATCATGGAAACATTGTATCAACCTGCATAATGCATTCTTACCGCGTGGAACAATAAGGGAAACAAACTGGCTAAAGGCGCCATCGCAAGAAGAGTAACAAACGCTAGCATCTGGGATTCTAAAGGTAGTAACGGCCTCAGGCACTTTTGGTGGTGCCAAAGAGAAAAGCCAACTGTTAATACCATGTAAGATCTACAACCATCCTACCGAATCCTACATCCTTCTCCCAGAAGATGTTGACTTTAAATTGGGTGACGCCTGGTCTCCCTTGTTTATATAAAAGAATCAGACTGAGGAGGAGGAAGCAACTATATGACTGGTCCTCCAGGTTTGAGGTTAGGCGTGCCTCAGATAGCCCAAATCCAGCCTTGGCCTCCCCTAGGGCATTCTCCTAAGTTCGGTCCTTTGCAGCATGTCTCCTGTTCCAGACGTTGAGCATTTCCTCTGCTGTCAACCGACACATAGTCTATCCATCTCCTCCTGGGCCTACCAACAGACCTACTTCCCGAAATTTCTGAGCCTATATGCCTATGTTTTGGGATAGGATTGTTCTCCATCCTGATTACGTGCTGAGACTAGCCAGCCTGTTAATTTTTATTAAAGTTGGGAGTTGTGGGTCGTCAAAAATTTCATACAACTCGTTCTTGTATCTTATGGGCCATATTTCATCCTCTCTAGCTGAGTCTATTATCTTTTAGTTCGACATACTCGTAAGCTTCTTTTGCTGCCAAAAAGGACCTTCCCACGATGTTCACGTCATCCGCATAACCAAGTACCGACTGTTTAGCTATTGACTAGCTATTAGCTAGGATTGTGGAGGTTTTGTAGCTGGTGCTGAGTAGTGAGATGCCTCTGTAGTTTTTGCAGGTTAATTTATCTCCTTTCTTGTATATTTGACATATAATCGCTTTCTTCCAGTCCTCTGGTATAACTCATAACCTCCAAGATGTTGCATATTAGTTGGTGCAAGTTTCCTAAGAGTTGCGGTCCTCCTTCCTTTAGTAGCTCAGCTGCGATTCCATCGATCCCTTGGGATTTGTTACTTTTTTGCCTGTAAACAGCTTCTCGTACCTCATCCAGTGTTGATGGTTCTATTGGAATATTATCTTGAGGGATTGTAATTGCCTCCGCCTGTGAATCTTCGTTTATTCTTGACGTTGGATTCAATAAGCTTTGAAGATATTTTCTCCATCTTTCCTTTATCCTATCCGGGTCTGCCAATAGGTTCCCATCTACGTCTCTACAGATATCCGTTCTTGGCTGAAACTTATTGCTGATCTGACGTGATTCTTTGCCAAACTATCCCTTCGTTGAAGTCTTCCTGTAACTGTAGGTTCATCCTGTTAAGATACTCTCTTTTCTTCTTTCTGCACAGCTTGTCTGCAGTTCTTCTTTTTAGATTAAAGACTTCCATCCTTGCTCTTATGGTCGTTGCGATGTATTCCCAGTGGCTCTGGTTTCGGTCTTCAACTGCGGCTCTTCAGTCCTGATGATCAAACCAGTCAATTTTACTCTTTTTGAGGGACCAGCCTAGGGTCTCTTTTACAGCCTCGTGGCAGTATTTGATTATTTGTAACCCCTTCTGGTGACAGCCACGTCGTCTTATGAGCATTTGTGCGGGAGCATTGTTGACCTTACTACCATTGAGTTCGAGCTAGCGAGATCGATCAATCTACTACCGTTGTCATTGGTAGCGTTATGTAGGCTGTGCTTTCCTATAACTCCTAGGAACTCTTCCTCCTTTGGCGTTCATGTTTCCAATCACCATTTCAATATCGTTTGACGGTATTAATCTGATGGCGTTTGTTAGCTCCTGGTAGAATGCCTCTTTCTCCTCATCCGTCTTGTCTTCTGTGGGCGAATGGACGTTTATGAAATTAATGTTATGTAATCTTGTTTTAATGCGAAACGTACATATTCTATTATTTACTGGCTTCAAGTCCAGAATCAGTGATTTCATTTTCTTTTCCACTGGGAGGGCAACTCCGAACTTTCTTCTTTCATTCGATGAACCACTGGAGAGTATCGTGTGGGTTCTGAGTTCCATTATGCCACTGTGAGTCCATTTAGTTTTCTGTAGAGCAGTGATTGCTATGCCGTATTTTTTCAGTAATAATAAAAGCGAACGAAGAGCGCCCGTCCTGTTAAGCGCTCTAACGTTCCAAGTTCCAAAATCAAATCCACTTTTCGTTGCCTGGTTAGTTGCCGTTGGGTTGGTATTTTCCGAGGCCTGCCTTGAGGATTCGTGACGGGTGGGTTTTTACAGTGGAAGGTTGTCAGCCTGCCGCCAAACCCCCAACCTGGGGGACCATTCCTGCAATGGTTTCGTTTTGAGGAGCGAAACACTCGCCTTTCACCCACCTACGTCAGTTACTCTTGTATAACAAGACCACGCGATGTAAAGTCAACAGCTTTGTAGAGGTGGACGTAGGATTCGGTAGCATATTGGAAGGGCTTAGGTCGTAATTCGCTATCGTGAAAATCTTTTTCATCCTCGCCTTCCGATGGATGGAAAAGCATAACATCAACGTCAGCTTCAATAAATAGAACCGATGGCGTCTATCCAGGGTGGAATTCGGGTTTAGGGGTTGAAGACAGTTTTTCGGGATTTCTGGCTAAACTTATCGAGAAATATATTTACCCGAAAAAAGGCATTTTTTCGATTTTTTCAATTTTCCGATCTTTTTTTTCATTGCCGTATACCTTTTTTACCATTTATCGAAAGTAGACGTAACAACGAGTAAGTGAGCCAAAACAGAATCTCCGTAGGATGCGTAGTTTTAAGAGGAATCGCAGTTAAAAATTTCGCTTTTCTTTAAATTAAATTTAACAACAACCTCTCAAAATATTTCCGTCTGAAAACCTACCGCCTTTTTGCAACACTAAAAGGTATCTTTTGCCTAAGTTTCAGCTTCATAGAAATTTTTTTGTCAAAGAAAAAAATTAAAACCCGAACAACCGATTCTCCTCCAGTTTTGCGAAATGTTCGAGGTTAGGGTAAAAATGATCAATACAACTTTTACATTTAACTTTATTCGAAAGAATGTACAGTTTAGCCAGAAATCCTGAAAAACTGTCTTAAACCGCTAAAAATCTCCAATTCCACCCCGAATAGCCGCCATCGGTTCGATTTATTGCTCCCGGTGCTGAAAGTGGAGTCGTGATTCGTGACAAGTCGTTTGGGCTGAAGAAAATGTCGTTTTAGTCGAAGTATGACTCTCAGCGTAGGGGACTAGACTCGACTTAGCACTTAACTCTAGGCCTCTGTGCTGAAAGTCGTAATTCGACGGAAACGTCACGTTCTTCAACTCACACGACTTGTCACGAATCATGACTCAACTTTCAGCACAGGGACCATTGTTCCCTCTTTTACAAAAGCTTGTTCGACAATATCCCACTGTCATATTCCTGTAACGAATTATTTTGTTGTTCGAACCCTATTTCTACTGGCCCATTAACAAAAATGAAAATTCACGCCCCACGATTAAATTTAATAAAAAAAATTTTTACTCACCTGCTTGAACCACAAAGTAACAAGATACAATTAAATCAATCTCCCTGCAGGTAATACCCCGTATGTTTAGTACTAAAGTGCTTAACAAATTTTGAAGCCTGAAGTGATGTTCTTCCTGCAATAAATTAAATTAAAACCGGTTATCCTTAGAACTTAGTTAACTCTGGAAGTACTTTTGTCGTCCTTCAGTTGTCCATTAACATCTACCGGCGAGCCATAATCAATTCTATTCAGAAAAGCCTTGACATCGACATGTGGGAGATTAGAGATTATGAAACACGCCTGTTGAGTTTTTACTTGGAAAAATTCAGAAATTGGATACTGGTGATATTTCAAACACATTTTCCTGGATTAAACAAAAACTCAACGGCGAAAAAAAGCGCGCCAAAAACGTACTTCCAGTCAAAGAGCTTTTTTCCCTGGAAATGAAGAAAAGTTGAACTTGCGCTCCGGCTAAATAACAAAATGGAAGTTTGCGGCGAATTGGAAGCGCGCTCCATAGAATTTGTTGTGATAACACCCACAACTTAACGGGAACGACTTGAAGATGAGATTTCGTGTACAGCTGTGCGGCACAGTTTTCAGTTTTCTGTTGACCCTCGCACCGGTTAGCAATTCTGTGAAGAGTTTTTTTGCGGTTGAAAGTTCTGTCAATCAAGGAGATAAAAGCTTTTTATAGCAACGGTTCCGTTAGATCAGGATTTTGAAAATTAATCAATTAATCAACAAAGTTGCGCGCGCCCTAATTGCGTTAATTGTTGCTGCACAGGAAATTGCCTTCAATCTGGCAAAATGCCGTCACGGCAAATGCAATAGAGGCGCATTTGGGGGTTTAGCTAGGACCGAACTGCATCTGGCTGCATTCGGCTTGTTCATTTATATTCCCACGCAATTTAGTAGAAGTGCACCCTGTTAATTAGTGTTTCAACCGGCAAAGCTGCTGGATCTAAAATTGCATAAAAAATATTGTTGAGTGGCTTGTAGTGAGTGAATGCTCTACCTGAGTGCATTTTTATTCCTAGCGTTCTGCCAGTATCCAAAATAAAGTCAGCCTAAGTGCAGTGAGCGAAAAAAAAAATAGTAATAATAATAAAAATGGAGGTAAAGTGCCAGTGAAGCAAATCATCAGGTGAAAATTTATAAAGTGATTGATCCTTTTATTTTGTTCAAGTGCTTGGCTACGTACGCAGTGAAGATTGAGTGTCCTGTTTTCTTGTAGTTTTGAAAATAACACATATAAACAACAACACGAAAAAAAGGATAAATACATTGGATACACACATTAAAGTCTTCTTCAAATTAAACAATGCCGGGAATACAAGGTGATTCGCACTATTGAAGTGAGTGTTCCCCTTTAACCATTATTTGTTTTTCTTTACACCTTGTTTTTATGATTTTCGTGCAATCAATGAATACCTGCGAAGCATGTATGTACTATGTACATGAAGGAAGACCTTGTTTCCGTAAAATAACAAACACAATATGTACTTCCTCAGAAGTGTGTAAACGGAATGCAACGCTGCTGGCGGCAGGGAAAATGCGAGTTTTAAGTTTTTAGCAGACGCCCCCCCCCCATTTGCCGCGCACTTTTACGACTTCACAAAGGCAAATGAAGAGCGTTTAGCGGCGAGTACCGCGCACTCCGGTAATTCAATTTGAAAGTGATTCTGGGTTTAAAGTTAAACTCTTAATGGGGCACCCGTGAGAAGCGATGCGCCAGCTCGCATTTTTATGGGGTTTTAAATGCATCCGGAATAATTGCCCGTGAGAAGAGACGGAATTTTAGCTAATCGGTTTGGGGCATAGTTGAAAATCATTTTAGAGTCAAGTATCAAGCAGATTTTATTGAAAAGACTTGGTTTGGTTAATGGAGATTTATGTCAATATTTTTTGGTTATTCTAAAGTTCTTGTGCAGTTTTTTTTTCTCTTAAGAAAATGACTGCTTTAAGTCGATTCGCACTATAAGGAACGTTGACGTCACGGACCGTCAAGGTAAAGGCACATCAAGATTATTTTGAAACTATATTTTGACGTGACGTTCCTTAACGTGACTGATCTATTCCGTTGAATATTAACCTAGTAACCGAAGTAATTCGAATGTTTCAAGTATTTATATTTTTTTGACGTGACAACGTCTATTAAATCGGTTTAAGATAGGACGCGCGTGTGAAAATGTCCCGCACAATGTCCCGCACACAAAAAAAATCATATCTCCGCCCCCATACATGTTAGGGGGTTGGTTAATGGCTCAAAATTTTCGTTAATTTATCCTCTACACGAAAAAAATACATTCATTCACCTTATTGACGTGACAACGTCTATTAAATCGGTTTAAGATAGGACGCGCGTGTGAAAATGTCCCGCACACAAAAAAAAATTTGCTTCGAAATATATAATTTATTAATTGAGAACATAATACAAAACGTAATAACAGACATTCAAGACACGAAACGACCCACACACACATTCGCATTCGCAAAACATTCCCATTACTTGAATCATTCGCATAAGCGAATGCGAACATAGGTAACATCTCTAGTTTGAACTAAGAGGGAAAAGAATAAAAGACGTGAAATTAGCTTGAGTTAGCCTCAGTTAATGTTGTGAGGAGATTGAGGTTGTGAGAATTTTATAAACAGAGGCTCATGCGATAACGGGTTCGAACATGCCATAAGCATGCGATTAACGGGTTCGAACATGCCATAATTGGTGTTAGAGGAATTAATGTGAAAGAGAGGTTCACCTCTCAGGTTGTAGTTATTCACTCTAAATGACGCGCGGCTTCTTAAGAAACCAGAGTCCACCTTGTCATTCATCAGTCGATGAACGAATATAACGTCAGCGACCTCACGGCGCTTATGGAGGGAGCTTAAGTTGAGCAATTTAAGTCTGTTCTCATAAGGCGGAAGAGCAAGTGGGTCATCCCACGGGAGGTGGATGAGTGCAAACCGGACGAACTTCCTTTGAACCGATTCGATTCTACCAACATGGGAGGAGTAGTAAGGAGACCATACGTGGGAAGCGTAGTCAAGCAAAGGCCTAACCAAAGATACGTACAGGTGTTTAGTGATGAGGGGTTGTTGAACTCCTTGGACCATCTTTTTATAAATCCCAGGACTGAATTGCCCTTGGAGGAGATATAATTGATGTGGGTGGAGAAATCCAACTTACTTTCTAACCTAACCCCAAGATCGATTACAGACTCAGTACGGGAGACCTTGTTGTCAAGGAAAGTATAGTCATAAGTTATAACACCACGTTTCCTACAAAAAGTCATGATCTCGCATTTACTAATATTAAGCACAAGGTTGTTGTTGGAACACCAAGAATAGAAGGTGTTTAGATCTGCTTGCAGAAGTTTGCAATCCTCTATACTCCTTATGTGGCGATACAGTTTGATGTCATCAGCGTAAATAAAGATTTTACAGTGCCTTAGCTGGGTAACAATATCGTCAATTGATAAAATAAAAAGGAGAGGGCCAAGATGACTACCTTGCGGGACTCCAGAGGACGCTTCGATGTTCTTAGATTTGACTCCGCGGAATAGAACCTGGTAGGTTCTGTCGGCTAAGTACGACTGGAACCATACCACAAGGGCATGCGGAAAGCCTAATTTCTTTAGTTTAAGAACTATAATAGAGTGGGAGAGCTTGTCGAAACCCTTACTAAAGTCTGCGTAGACACAGTCAGTTTGGCAGCCAGTGACAAAGCCTCTAACTGTGTGTGAAGAGAACTCCAGTAAATTAGTAGTAGTGGAACAGGCTGCAAGAAAACCATGTTAGTTTGTTGAGATAAGCCTCTTGCAGATAGGGGCGATAGCAGAAAAAATAATAGATTCGAAGAGTTTTGGTATAGACGATAACTTTGCAATTGGCCTATAATTAGATATTTCGTTTTTACAGCCTTTTTTTATGGACAGGTATTATAAAAGAGTTCTTCCATAAGGTTTGGAAGCGCCCTTTATTTAGGGATTTTTGAAATAAACATAGAAGAGGAGACAGTAGGGCCCCTGCACAGGATTTTAGAACAGCAGGAGGAACTCCATCATGGCCGGACGAGAAATCCTGCGGATGTTCATTTATATGTTTTGGATATATCTTCCCTGGTTATAGACAGGGATAAGTTTTGAGCCGTTTGGATTGTATGTGAAGCATTCGCAGCCGGACCAACAAACCCCTGCATTTCTACAGTAAACAGCCAAAGGTGGTTATTTGCAAGTTTGAAGATTTTGAGTTTATTGCATACTTATTTGCATTCAGTATTTTATTCTTAATCATTGTTATAATTCTTGTCTAAAACTGAGCTGTGCTTGCTGAGTTATCGGACTGGCAAAAGTGCTTTTGTGCGCAATTCTGTATCAAAAAAAAACTTTGAGGGCGATTTTCTCGAAACACATATTTTGCACTAAAGCACTTCTGGCTGTGTACTCTAGATTTGTAAGCAACAGCGTTCGCAGCAATATTAAACATAGACCTTTCATAGCCAACCGCAAAAACTTTGAAATTATGATTGCTGTAAAGCAAAGCAAAGTAAATTGCTGTGGTCTTCTTGGCAGCAAAGCAAAGTCAAGAACAAAAGTATTAAAATTGCTGCAGTAATTCAACGTGAACTACTCAGGGCCGTAAATCACTACGTCCATCCAAACTGCGGATATTGAAAATTTAATAGGATTTATTTATCTAAATTCTCGTGTACTTAATGCATATTACTTATTTCCTTCCGCTGATTACTGATCAATGACCCTCGAGTATGACTTCATATATAAAATTTTTTCAGTAAAAAGTGCAAAATTGTAAACAAAGTAAAATGTTTTTGTAAATTATAACTGCATCTAACCGGATATATATTTATGTGTGAAGGTGAATTTGACAAACATCAACCCAATCTTCCCACAATGTCACCTGTCACTTTCGCAAATCAATTTTTTCTTTTTTTAAATTCCACATTTTCTACAAAATATTATTAATTTATTTTTGTGTTTCCCTCCCAAACGTCAATTCAGAATGAATAAAAATTTCTAGTGGATACTTATGACATAAAACTGATAATAAAAATACCAGGGGGAAATGTTAGGCAATAGATAACTTATGTAACAAATACAAACAGTTTAAGATAAAAATTTCATTAATCATCTTGATTCCAAGAGCACGTGATGAAAATAACTCTCGCCGAGTACAACTCCAAGTTTGTGTGAAAAAGGGCGGTCTTTGGACCGTAATATGTTTTAAAAACATTTTCGTGCGTAATTGGATCTAAAACTCGAAAGAAACATTTAAGTTAATTTCCGACCCCATCCATCTTTCCGCTTTGGCTAAGTTAAATTTCCCATAAAATATTTTTCCACAAGCTCGCCCCCTCAGCCCCGAGGGTATTTTCTTAAATATGATTTCGCAGCACGAAGGAAACTTTTTTTTTGTACATATTTTAGTCTCAGTTTCTTGGAAGCGACTTTTATATCCAGTTTTTAGCTTAAATTAAATATTTCATATAATTTAACCGACTGTGTTCAGTGCCGGCCCTGGGGTAGAACAAGAAGAGCGGTCGCTCTAGGCGCCAGGTGGCAAGGGGCGCCAAAATGAATTCGAAGAACAATTTAGAGTGAAAAATACAGTTTTCATGGTCCTTTTGAGGGTGCAGTAGGACCGGTAGGCGGCGGATCATACTTGAATTATTTATACTCAGCCAAGTGTATGTGGTCATCAATATGTCTCGAACACGCCACAAACAAAGAGTACTGACTCCAAGACCGTCTATACATAGCCTTACGGCCCATCGTACCGGAGGTGCTCCTGCCTGTTCATGAAGCAGACTAAATACTGCGGTTCTAGAGACAACAAACTCGATAACAGTCACAATCTTAAGGCAAGAACAATATGTTGAAGGATCAATATAGGTACCTATCTTTAAAAAAAACTTGAGGATGGAGGACCTCTCAACCACTAGTCCCAACAGGTCGACCTACGAGGATAGTTGGATATCGCTGAATCCATGCCGCAGGGGGCAGAATGTAGCCCCAGTGAAAACGATTTGGGTTAGATCTGGACCTTCTCTATGCCAAAATAACTCGGCGAAAGAATGAGGTTCCAGTCATACGGTTTGAAAAGCATGCTGAAGAGCCTTCTGGAGTCCGACAAAGGTCGACCTTCTGCCAAATGGCAAGCCGGATCAGAATGGTTAACAGAAGATTCCATCGACGTTGATAATATAAAATCAAATCAAACAAAAGAATAGGGGTCTTAAACAGGATCTTAGGATGCAGGAATGGAGAGTACTCCATAAAGCCCACCGCCCACCATTCACAGAGGTGGCGTTCTCTTTTGTTTATGTGGGAAAACCAAGCTCAGGAATCACCCTTTGTACTACCAGTCTGTCATGTCGTTCAGGTCATGGTGCAATGTCTAGTAGCAAGCTTGGTTTTAAAGATAGAAAAGAAAATGATAGGATTGGGGGGTCTGGGAGATGTTGGAGCAGGCGGTGATGAACCTTACGTTTGAACTCTTGGGTGTTGTATGAGTTCGGGAAAACTGACTGTGGGAGATTATTCCACAGTCGAGTTGTTCTATTAATAAACGTACTTCTAGAACATGTTGTGCGCGAAAGGGGGCGGGGAGGGTACGTACGGGGGTGAGCCGAGCGGGCTAGTCTTGTGTTGCGGAAAAAATATTGCCGTCCAGGCAGAAGGCCCTGAATTTCAGTGGAGCAGTCGCTGTAGTAATAGCGATAAAGCATGGAGAGTCTGCTACATTCCCATGGTGGCTCAGAAAGTCGATGAAGATGCAAAGGCTGTCATCTCCGATGATTCGGATGGTACGATTTTGCACTTTGTCCAGCCACGATAAGGCGGTTTTCGAGAAATGAGTTATACTCGAGGCGGGGCCGAATGTAGGATTTGTAGATTGTGGCTATAGCTGCTGCTGGGAGAAGAAATTTGTATCTCTTAAGCAATCCTAAGCAGTGTGATGCTTGTTTAGCGATTTGGAATATGTGATCATTCCATCGCATGTTCTCAGATAAAGTTATACCCAAGATGTTAAGAGAAGGATCAGCTGTAAGATTTGCTTCCTCTAATCACATCACTAACCTTGACCCTAACCAGAACCTAAATCCTTAGTGGGCATTCCTTACTGTAAAGAGGCTCGCAAAAGGGGCGCAGCATAATCCGTTTCCAATATAAAGCTTGTCCATTTAAATCTCCATCGGCCATAGCCGGCGGATAATGTGGGTATGGTGGGTAGATAGAAGTACCCACTTGGAAAATTCCAGGTGGGTGATATAGGGCGCGTTCAATAATGCAGGATGCGTGCGCAGTTGACTTATTCAGTCATTGAAAGCTTCCCACTTTCAATTGCTGAATAAGTCATTTGCGCACGCATCCTGCATTATTGAACGCGCCCATACCCACCCGAAAATTAAGTTTGACCAAGCGTTTGACATGAGCTTTTTATTTTTCAAAATGTACAAGTTACTGAAGCTTCCTTCAAGTTACGTCATACTCACGCCCATGATTCTTATTTGTGAACATACACCGAGTTAACTTCGCACGTTTGCTTTTATTCATTGTTATTCCATTGAAACTCCTCGCGTTCAATTCCCTTTTTTATTTTCGTACATTGGCAGATGAGAAGCTATTCATGCTCCTATATGCAACTAAAAACACATCCTGGTATTCCAATCTCCCAATAGCGTCGCGGTGACGGATCAACTTTTTCTAGCAGCTAAAACTCCTGATGTTTCTTCGCCTTTTTTTTCTTCGGCCTTTTCTAACCTCAATTCCTGTACAGAGCCTTCAAATTTATTTCCACTTTCCTCCATCCATCCACGTTCCTCATTATGTCTCCTAGAAAGTTTTTCGGTGTTATTGGTGTTTTTGCCATTGCTTCTAGTTTCGCCGAATCTCACACCATAAAAGAAGACATAGTCTGCTTAATTCGTAACTCATTTCCTCACACGTTAATCGAAACTCGCTTCTTCACACTCCGTCGTAAACCATCTCCACGTTTGGATAAGTCTGTAAGTCCGCCGACCCTAAACAGACCTTTCCCACTGCCTTTGCTAATCCGTTACGACCTTGCAGTGCATTATCTTCTACCGCGCTGTATTTGGCTCTCCTCCAACTTAATCCATACCATCCTTACAGCGAGCTGTGACTGTGGGAATGGTCTGTTCCCATACCTTGATCCTCAGTTTTGAGGTCAGCAAGGTCGGGCCAGCGCTTTAATCTCCAAGATAGCTTCGTTCGCGCACAATTCGAACTCATCGATGTCATAGGACGACCAGTTCTACGATGTGGTCCGGGAACTCAAGCGCAACTGCTCCTTTTTGGAGGCGTACCCTCAACATATTGTTATACTTTGCGATTCACGAGATAGGGCGCAGACGAGATCCCTGCGGAACTCCTCTTGTTTACCTGTACACCGTCCACCCATCTTCCGATTCACAATTAAGTGCCTTACCTTCTTTCCTTTCTAGAAAAAAATACCAAAACAGTTTGGGGAGGGCTGCCTGGCTACCCACAAGGACCTAAGACAATCCGCCGGCACTGGCCAAGGCTACCTCGGCAGTAGTGCTCGAAAAAGGAAATACATTTTATGTGATGTGAAAGCGTCGACCAAAGGGCATCAAAAGATAATCTTGCTCTACCCTGAGCTTGGGCTAGGGTCGGCACGGACTGTGTTCTTGAGTGGGGGAAAAATTAAAAATTATGCGACAATGGACGAAGCAAGTTTTTCTGTTTGGTTCATGTGTAAAAGTTACGGCAACACATGGGAATAATGTGGGATCCTTGCTGACATCCTTTACTACTTGGGATCTCATGTAAAATTGACAAAAGTTTGTGTCTGGATTAATTTGGATCCAGTTTCGTTTTACCATCTTATTTTGCCAGCAAATTCAGACTCAGCTTTATTGTTATTGTCTCACGTTTTATGCACCTGGTGGGAGATTTTAACCAATTATAAAAGTTCTGTGTTGTGGACCTTTTCGGACAAAGGTAAATTGAAAAGATTTGTCTTGAAAGGGTTCGGATTGGACAGAGAGAATTTTAGTTATTTCCAGTATTTACATGGGTCACGACCTCGATTAAAATTTACTCACAAATATCTCAGCAATTAAAAACAAACACACAAAAGTTAATGTTCGCCTTCGCTTTGTTGATGTCAAATAAAACCCTCTAATAAAATATTAATAAGTGAAATTATTATTTTTAGTTTTACGAGAGGAGACCGACGCCTTCCTTTCGGTCTCGTCAAAATTAATTTTTAACACGCCTTTTCGCTATTTTTAAACAAAATTTAATTTCCTTTATCTTAAATTCTGTAATTAAATTGTTTTGTTGCGGAATATATCAAAACAGCGCGTGAAATGCATTTCAATTATCATCGTGGACCGGGAAATGTTATCATAATCAATTTTCATTATTATATAGAGTAACTACAAAAATATAGTGGACCATTTCGTTAGTATTACTACATCAAGACAGGGATTACTCTTGCCTTAAAGGGAACTGCTTGGCATTTATTGATTTTCAGGACAAGCACTGTAATTTTTCTTCTCTTGTTATTTCCTTGATAATGTGTAATCCTTGTCATAAAACACACAACAAAACATCTCCAAGATTTCTTGGCTTTCATCCGAAATAGTAGTAATCCATGGCTGTCCATTTTGTGGGACAGCTTGGTTCATGGTGACCGGTGCCATTTTCAGGGGGTAGTCTTGGTACTCTTTGAAGATGGATTTACTTGTGAAATGTATTTCCTTGTATGCGGAGACTGCAATTTCATTTTCAAAAGTAAAAATGAAAAATTGTTATTATTTTTTTAGCGATGTGAGTAAGATCCAAGCTGCATCCAAGCCAAGATGAATGTGGATTAAACTTTATCCAGAATGACAGCATATCTAATATCAAGTGTGCAGCAGCTTCTTAAAATATTATTTAATTAACGTTATGAGAAGACTACACTAAGAAAAAACTAATTATGATATAGTCTTAAGTAGGGAATCCAAAAATCTCAATCCCGCATCAAAATCTCAATCCCGAAAGCTTGCGAGATCCAGGTCAACAATCCCGCGGATCCGCGGTTTTTTTGACATACAATACAATTACCCGTGAGGGTAATCCCCGTACACTCCATGTACTTTGGGAATCCTCTGTCGAAGGCGTAGGGTAGTTCTCTTTTCCCCTCAAGTTAACTCGATGCTGTTTCCATGACTATTCTGGGTCGAAGTGACAAATAAGTAATTTTACGTCAGGACTCCGTTGATATATGTATGAGCAAGTAAACGCATTTAAACAAACAAATATGCAAAACCCGGCTTAACCCGACGTGTTTCGTGTAGTTTTCTTGGATTTACCGAAACTTAACTCAACCGGCTTTTTCATGTAGCCATGTTTTCACTGTTGAGTGGTGGTTGAGTTGAAATGACACTTTAACTCAACGACTTAACTCTATGCGTTTCCATTTCTGAGTTTACAGCCTGTGTACAATAAATTTTATTATAGATTTTTCTTTAAAAGTATTAAATATAAAGTCTCTTCTGACGTGCAAGCGAGGCGCGACATTTGCTCCTTTTGTAGCTTTGCCAGTGTACCGTTTTTAGTTGTCTGTGTGAACTCTGTTCAACCTTCCCATTTTCGTTAAGTTGAGCAGAGTTGAAGTTTTTTAAAGAGAACTCTTATTTGTGTCTATTTCCATAACGTAAGTATAACTCGGGTTCAACTCTGGTTGAAATCTCATGGAAACTCGGTAATTATTATTTATTGGCCAATCATTGTACACAAGAATAAATCTTAAATTAGTACAATAAAAAGGTGGTATAACAAACAGAATATACTTAAAATAAAGAAGTAAAATTAGAGTGAGAAAAAAAAGAGAAAAAAAGAAATAAATAAACAAAAAAAATGTCTTATAACGTGAATGAATTATAAAATAAGATACTAAATAAGAAGAAGAGAAAAAAAATAAATAACAAAAGAAGGGGGAGGGGGAAACGAAAAAAAAATTAAGTTTGAATTTTGAATTTTGAGAGGAGAATGACAATTAAGAGAGTTATTATATGAGTGCAAGCAAATTGAGGTGGTATCCACAATCTAAGAGGTACTGCCAGTGAGGTATTCAGAGAGACGCCTTTTGAAAACACTGCTTGATTCGATAAATTGCAGACTATATGGGAGAGAATTCCAAAGCAGAGCTGAATAAACAAAGTATGAACGTTGGCCTAACAAAGAACGAAACCGTGGAATAATTACATTGTTATTTCTACGGGATTGCGAGAGCTGGATGAATTCAGAGAGGTGGGAAGGTTTTCGCCTTCTAAGTATGTCATGAAAGAATCTCAGCAACCTCTAGTCTTTATACGTTTTTAAAGAACACCCCAAGACATTGTTCACGAAAGGCGTAATGTGGTCATACCGACGTAGATTATAAATAAAGCGTATGCAATCATTGTATGCCACTTCAATTATCCGAGCACAAGAAGCATCCAACGAGGGAAAGACTAAGTAGCTATGCATTAGATGAGGCAAGAGTAGCGCTTTTACCAAGCGCAAACGAAGGGCACAAGTCATCAAGTTTCCATACAGACGGAGTTTCCTGAGAAGACAATAAGTTTTATTCACTATATAACGAATGTGGTCACAGCAAGTCATATCGTGGCTCAGGATTACTCCAAGATTTTTAGCACGAGCGACACGTTGAATAGGATTGCCATTTAATATTATTTTGGGAAAAACAACACTGGAGTTTACAGAGTGAGCGAAAACTAGATATTGTGACTTGTCTGGATTAAGTGTAAGGCGATTGATCGAAGCCTAGTGAAAAACATTTTGTAAGTCCTCAGAAAGTTTCCCCACTCCTGACAACAATTGATGCCTAGGCATAGAGAGATACAGCTGTACATCATCGGCGTACATGTGGATTTTGGAGTTGTTTACTACTGCAGGAAGGTCATTAATGAAAATACTGAATAAAAGAGGATCGAGAATTGAACCTTGCGGAACACCACAGTAAAGGATTGTTGAGGTTGAAGCACGATTATGCAACATTACCTGTTGCGAACGGTCACTCAAGAAACTATGCATAATAGGGTGGTTCAAAAATGGCAAAAAAATTTCCAAAAAACGTGCACCCCCCTATCTTTAAGTTCAATTAAAATGATGATTTTTGGCGGCAACCGGAGAATTTTTGATTGACACTAACCACTGCCGCCGAGCACATTTCGTTTTAGAGATTTACGATTTTTAAACGATAATAAAAATTTGATAATTCTGTTCATTTACGTCCATTAAACTACCTAGATCGTGGCTTCGATATGGTTTTCGAGGTCGCTGATTACGAATTTGACGTCAAATCGAAGGTTTGACAAATGACAGCTGTCAAAAACGCGTCGATCAAAAATTCTCCGGTTGCCGCCAAAAATCATCATTTTAATTGAACTTAAAGATAGGGGGGTGCACGTTTTTTGGAAATTTTTTTGCCATTTTTGAACCACCCTAATGCATAAGCTTGAGAGCAGATGAGGAGAAACTAAACTGTGTATGGAGTTTTCCAAGGAGTAGAGAGTGGTCAACATTATCAAAAGCCTTGGAAAAGTCAAGCAGTGTAAGATAGCAGACTTGGTTCCCATTTAGATAATTCCTGATGTCGGTTGTAATTTTAAGAAGTGCAGTATCACAGCTATGGGATTTTCGAAATCCCGATTGGCAGGGATTAATAAGCTGATAACGTTCACAGTGCTCAATAATTTGCAATGCAATCATTTTCTCAAGAACTTTTGCTAAAAACGGCAAGATACTAATAGGACGGAAGTCAGCAGGGCGCACAGGGGAAGAACATTTAGCAACAGGCAGTACAAGGGCATGTTTCCAAGAACTGGGAAATTTGGAGCTAGTGAGGCATGAATTCATCAAATGAGTTATAACAGGTAAAAGGCAAGGTAACAATAATTTAAGAAATTTTGGCGATATGTTGTCACTACCTATAGCATTAGATTGAATGTGATTAAAGGCACATAGAACTTCAGAGTGATTTACGCAACGGAAACTAAATCCACTAGGTGACGACAGAGGAATATGAGTAGTACGGGTAGAATTACTTGAAGTAAAGTGCGAGTTTAGACTTTCGGCATCAAAGTCACAAGAGAAAGGCTCATTTCTTGATTTAACCCCTAGTTTACTTAAGTTCTTCCATAGTTTGTTCGGTGGCAAAGATGGATTGAGTCGGTGTGCGTAAAAGTTTCTCTTGGCTTCTTTAATTTTAGCCGTTGTGATATTGCGAAGGCGTTTATAGGAGTTTTTAGCGCTTTCAGTTTTTATTTTTACAAATCGTCGATAAAGATATTCCCGCTCAATAATCAAGGAGTTAATTTCAGAATTGAACCAAGGCTTGGATTTTTCTGTAATGGTTTTTGTTCGAGTAGGAACAAACTCATCAAACAAGGGCTGAATAAGCTCCTCTAAAAACTTGGTTTTATCATCAACATCAGTTAACGTGAACATGTTTTCCCATGGTAAACGCTCACAACATTCAACTAAGCTACGACGATCGGTGTTAGTAAAGTCACGATAAGTAATTGTTTTAGCTGGTGGAGATATAACTGGAAGATTACAACAGACGTATAATATGTCATGGTCTAGGAAATTTGGAGCAGTAATTTGGTTCTGGAAGACGATTAGGCGAGTGTCACTGGTGAGTAGTAAATCAAGTTGTAATGGATGTGTAGTTTTAAAGTAGGTTGGCAGGGCATTGATTGTAATTAATCCGAGACGGTGAATAGAATAAAGAAATTGCTGCTGCTGGCAACACGACCTTAAAAGGTTCACGTTAAAATCACCACCAACTAAGTTATTAGTATATCTCCGTGAAGTGCTTTCTACCGCTTGTTCCAGCTCATGGAAATTTTCCGTATTAAACATGCCTGGTGGGCAATAGACAGCTATAAGAAGAATTTTATCAGAGTTACAGGACACTTCAACGCCCAAAAATTCAATCAGAGAATTCTTGGAATGACAAACAATTTTAGCGTTTAGGAAATCTTTGATATATATAGCAACCCCTCCGCCAATACGATCCCGGCGATCATTGCGAAACACTCGGTAGCCATCAAGAGATATAAAAGAGGATGGGACTGAATCATTCAACCAAGTTTCGCATACAAGCAATGCATGAACTCCTACATTGAGAAACATTTCTCCAAATTCATCAATTTTGTTCTTCAGGCTACGGGCATTGAAGGAGCAGATTTTAAAGCCACTATACCTAGAACTGAAAATTCTAAGTAATGTCCCTACCTTGTTATTGCAGCTGGAATACAAATGCATCACTGTTACTCAAATTCGCGAATCAAGGTACATATGTTGACAAAAGGCACAACGGATATGGCAAAAAACAATAAAGAAGCACATCTTAAAATGCAAGGACCACCAAAAATAAACATTTAAATAAAATAATAAACGAGAAAAAATACTTGCAAGTCGCACTCCTCCCAAAAGAACAATAACAGCAAAGAATGAAACAATGAATGAAATTACAATAGAGAGGTGAACAGAAAATAGAAAATAAGCTAAAAAATAGAAATTAGTTAAAAACAACAGAACGTTGGTAAGCATTCATACGCTTGCATTTTGCGGCTCCAGCGATTCCACCGACGGACACTCCAGCTCAGCAAGATCTCGTACAATAGAGGGGGGTCATCTTTCCTATAAGAAACCCGCACAAATCTATCGAAGATGTTAACACTATACAAAAGTCCCATTTTTCGCATCCTCAGAGCAGCACTCAGCAATTTGTTGTTGTGCGGTGACAGGCTTTCATTTATATATACCGGGGAATCAGCTGTAAAGCACTCAAGGTTGTTGAGAGCAAACTTCATTTTTTTGCTACGTCGTCGTATAGCAGTAGTCATAAAGGCCTTTGCTTCACAGAGGCCTGAAAATTTGACAACAATTGGGTTGTCGCCGGTTTGTTTACCCCGTTTGAGGCGAAACGCATCAACATATGGTGACAGTTGGTGGTTGACATCAGCTGATATGCTTTTAATAAATCTCAGTGGATCCTCTTCCGCCTTCCTTGGGATCCCTCTGATGATGACGTCACTCAGCCTCTGAAATCGTTTCGCATCATCAGCTAGATTGGACTTCAAGGAGGTGAACTGGCTGTTGGTGCTGTTGACATCGATATTAAATTCCGTTAACCGTTTTTGCATTCTAGAGACTTTAGTCTCGAGAGTCTGCACAGTTTTGTTAACTTCCGTCAGCTGACTTAGGCATGAGTCAGAGAGATGCTGCTCAGCCCATCCGTTAGACGGCGCTCCATAGAGTCCAGTCTGTCCGTGAGAGTTTTAAAAGTAGTTAAATGCTCCAGAAACTGAGCTTCGGAGTTTTTTAATTGATTCGCAAGGTCGTCCATTTTTGCAGAAACTCTCGCTTCAAGCGCTGATAGAAGCTCTTCGATGGTGTTCGATCCGCAGCCACTTTCAGAAATTGCTCTAGCAGTGCTTCTGGTAGTTGCCGGTGATGAATTTTGCAGCTGATTTTTTTTAGGAGGCAGTTTGGCGGGAACTTTAGCCTTCTCCATTTTTTTCTTCAAGGGATAAACTGCTAATATAAAGAAGCAAACTCGTAACAAAGCCAAACGCGACAAACGAGGAGTTAATAGGACACACAATGTTATAAATATTACTTAATTTTTTTAGTGATCAAGCGGTTAAAAATCGCGGAGCACAAACGGCAGATCTACTCACTCACGCACATGAACGGTAATGGTTCGGTAATATTCTGAGTTAACTCTGCATGGAAACTCAGTAATTGATCACGTTCGAATACACGCTCTTAAATATACTTAGACGATTTTGTGTTATCATTGTATTGCTTAGTAGGCAGATATCTTCAACTAACGAATTTAAATATTTTGTGGAGTCGACTGATTTGCAGTTCCAAATAATCAAGCGCATAACCAGTTTGCAAACAAAATGAAACCTTTGTCCACACACGAGCACGTGTGATTTTGGGTCAATCGCTGTTCTGTGCCAATATAGTTTTTAGTCACGAAGTTTGTTCAAAATGTCAAATAGCTCGGATGAAATAGAACCATGCAACTAAAATCGCTTCCGACCGGCAAGCGGTTCAATCTAGTTTCAAATCGATCTCGTCTCTGTCGACCAGTGTATGGATTCCCACTTCTGTCGACGGGAAAATCGCGAAACATTTGCGGGTGCAGCTAGCATTGCAAATCAGTCGACTCGTGTTTAGAGGGCCTAACTCTATTTTTATTAATACTTTGCCTTATTGTTAGTATTTCTCTTTAAAGTCCCTCTTTAAAGTTCTTATAATGGGTGATCTACTGCCCAAATCCCATCAATCCCGCGGATCCTGCATGCCCAGTCCCGCATTACTAATCCAGAGTCTTGAACTCACGATTCGTTTCCATTTTTGGCGGCTTTTGGCGACGTCTCCAGTCTCGGTAACTGGTAACCATTGATTGTTTAAGTCACCCTCGATATTCTTTAACCCGGTTTTCTTCGGTGGCGATCGCTGAGAAGTTTACATGGCAAGCGGTTATAATACATTCGGCAAATATGTCCAAACCACCGTAGTCGACGTTTTTGCATTTCTTCTTCGATCAGTGTCTCCTGATCGCATCTTTGTCTAACTGTCTCGCTTCGAAGGCGATCACGGAGTGAGACACCGAGGATCTGCCTCAAGCATCGCATTTGGAAGACATCGAGATTCTTAACGTCCAGTTTTAGGAGTGTCCAGGTTTCAGATACATCAAGAAGAATCGGAAGGATACACGGTCGGTGAAGGCGTTCTTTTGTTTTGATGAAAATATTTGTTATTTGTCCGTTTCCATATGCGCCACTTAAAATGTCGTATAAGGTGTCCTTTGCTTCGGCATCCGAAGACGGTGCTATCTTCGGCGAACATTAAGTCGGACACCCGACACGACGTCTCCCTGTCGGACACCCGTTTGAATCGGGACCTCCTCGGATAAGTCGCTTCGAATAAGAACGCTGCTAGTTGAGCAATCTTACGACGCTGGAAGATTTTCAATGGCACGTGTTCGTATTCCAAGGATCTCCACAAGCTATTAAAATTGATGCAGTCGAAAACGGATTTTAAATCGACGCCGACGGGACACGATCCGAATGCCATATGTGTGGTATGAATACATGAAGTCGTTGTGATAAGCCATCACTTCCGGCTTTGATCATCTCGCCGGTTACGCTTTTCCGGCCCGGCGCTTTTCCATTTTTCAGCGAATTGATTGCCGTCTTAACCTAATAATAATAATTGTAGGTTCGGTATCGAGAAACTGATTCGTCGGCTGTTCGATAATCGGCGGTTCGGGTGCTGGACCTTGTGACGGATCATGGTTGTACAGCTGGTGGAAGAATTCTCTCCACCGTTACAGACACTCCATGGGGAGAAATCATGAAGGTTCCATCGGACCCTCGCATTGCACGTACGTCTTTTAGCGTCGATCGGAATCTTACGTTGATCAAAATGTAGTCTAACATCGCCAAGTCTTTGCCGGATGGATTTCGCTAGGTGATTTGGTGTTTGAGTGGATGGTGGAAAATGCTGTTGCCAACGATCAAGTTGTTTGACGCTGCGAACGAAAGCAGCCATTGTCGTTAATTATTTCGTGTCCGAATTTGCCCATGGTTACTTCCCATCCAGTGCGATCTGCTCCTGAATGTGTATTGAAGTCTCCCGCGAGTATTATTAATTCGGTTCGAGGCATCATATCCAGCGTTTGTTGAAGCTGATCGTAAAGTTCGTCCTTGTGCGCATCCAGGCTGGTCTCAGTTGGCGCATAAAGGGATATGATATCGGTCTTGATCATTCCACCGGTGGTTATAACCGCCAAACGCTCGAATATCGGTTGGAATTCGATAACGCTGCTGGCAGCCCGTCGATCGACCATAAACCAGACGCCGCCGCCGGCCTCTCGTCTCTCACCACCACCAGTTGGCGGGGTTCAATATCCCTTCCATATTGAGTAAATAATGCCAGTTAATTTAATTCGTCTGCTTGAAACACATTTATTGAAATAAAAACACGTTTTTTTTTAAATGTTATATTCTTTTTATTAAAAATCAACTCAACGTAAACAATAACACAATATGGTATCTTTTGATAGTCTTTACCTTCAATTCGAATTGAAGCCACAAGAACACCACACCTAACAGAATGCAGATTGGTAATCCCCAACCTGCAAGCTAAACACTATCTGTGGACTTCAACACGAATTGGTATTTGAATAAAATAAAGTGAGTGCTAATCCTAACGCAGCGCAGTTTGGTAATCCCCAACCTGCGATCTAAACCCTATCTGTGGCAAATATCCACTGGCTCTTACTTGTTTAGCTGGTAAGTAATGAGCAATTTTCATTATTCGTATCGGCTTTTTATAATAAGAAAGCTTAAACGCCTTGCTTTCTATGTTTTTTTGCCAAAAGCTTTTTAAGCTCTATTCTACTTGTTGCCTGTACACTTAAGGTGTGTTCGCGTACTCGCCTGCGGGTTCCACCAGAAAGCGCCCGAAACCGCCAGATTTCTGTTCGTACGAACAGAAATCTGGCGGCTTTCTGGCGCCCGATGGAACCCGCAGGCGAGTACGCGAACACACCTTTAGTCATGCCACACCTGACAATTTGTACTAAGGGGGATGATACACGGGTCAACATGTTGATCAACACGAGCTTTTTCTGCCCAGTTCGTAGGCCAAGGGAAGGGTAAGGGTGAAGTTTGCGGTGTTGACTGAAACTAGAAACGATTTCTATTTATCCTCCAGTTGCATGAAAAATGTTTATGTATGCGTAACTGTCAAGCGATTCTGGGTGAAAATAATTTGGAATGCACACCCACACATATGAAATTGCAATGTTATTATACAAAGTGTTGAGTGTAGAGTGTTGAGTCGTGTATCACCTCCGCTCAACAAACTGACAGTGTGTTGCATAAACACGTTGACTCGTGTATCATCCCACTAAATACTTGTGTCGCGGCAGCTCCTAGACTGCAACCAAAACCACAAAACAAAAATACCTGAAAAAAAAGAATAATTATAAAACAACCAAATAAAATAAAAATATAAACTTCTCTTAAACAACCAGCCACTGTCAAATGCCGTCGGTAAACAAATCTGAAAACTAGAAAAATAATTAAGACAAAATTTAAACAAGTTCCACAAAGAAAAACTTACCTGTCAACACTTAACTTAAGTCTAGCCCCTTTTTCCTCCCTCCCAAATAAATATCTCGCTGAAATATAAAAATAAAATTAGTATATAATTTAAAATGAGATAAAAACACTTACCGGCAATCAAACTCCATTTGACAGACAGAAACAGCTGATCGCAAACAAGCGAAGATTAAATACATAATCGGTATATACTGCACATTGCCCCGCCACTTTGCCGAGCTTCATTGTGATTGCTGCAATAAATATCGCAGCAGCTGACCGAAAATCTCAGATCACTTGATCCTTCAAGACGTTCTGAGTCTGAAAGAATCGCCGCATTGAGGCAACCAGTGATTCTCATTTAAGCAGGGCGTACTGAGTCAAATCTACAAGCAAGTTGAACGGAGTATTGAACCTTCAACTTTTGCATCCCAACCAAGTTGAAAGGAAGTATTGAACCTTCAACTTTCGCATCCCAATAAAGGCGAATTGAGCCGATTTGTTAACCAATGTAACCGGCGCACTGAGCCGTCATACGTAAGCTGTTGTAGTGAGGCAGCATCCTAATCAAGGCGAATTGAGCCAAGAAATATTTAATTCCCATATAACTTAATAAGCTAAAGCAATCTAAATTTCAGAACCCGAAAGGCAGACCTAAAGCGAAGAAGGCGTCAAGAAGCATTCACACCACTGTAATCGACCGCAACCAACGCATCGCTAGTGCATCATCAATTTAGCAAGTTAAATCAATCAAAGAAGGTGAAGTTTGGGAAATTAATTCAGTTTCTGGTCAGCGACATCTATCCGTCCAAAATTCGAACTAACTCCTAAAGCCAAGAAAGTTAAAGCATCAAGCCAATCTATTAAGGAGAATTTAACTAAGCGAAAGACACCTGCCGCATACATTACCAGCAGGAAATTTTAGTAATAGTGTTAATATCAATGAAAGGCCTAGCAATAATTCTGGCAATATCAAACTATTGAATTTAAGCTAGTTTATGTCTATATTGTATAACTATTGAAATAACTTAAAACTAATTTATATTGAACTAATCAAATAATGAACTGGATGTGAATTGTGTGAATTAATGAATGAAATAGTGAATTGTGAAGTTAATTGTACTAGAAAAACATTAAGCTTTTTAATAAAAATTGTGTTTATTAAAAAAGGGTGATTTTTTTAGGGGTGACACCTGGGTGATCACGGCACACTTGTATTATTTTGCCATCCAAGTTGGCTGTCAGTTTGACGTAAGTTTCATAAATTATCTGTTGTATATAATTAATTTCTTTTTACACAGCGTCTACACTAGCCATGGCCATGACCATTTCCATATGGCATGGACAGTGTAGACGCTGAAAATTGGCCATTTTTAATGGCCATTTTTAATGGCAGACCATCAAAACTGCCATGAATTTGGCCATAATTTGACATTTGTTCAAACAATTATGGCGGATTGCTTAAAATTTAGTTGTATTGGGTAGTTTTAGCAGCTTTTATGATTCTGAAAAAATGTTTGATTTGGAAGCATTTCTGAAGATGCACCATATTTTCAAATGAAAACTCTGCCATGAATTGCCCACCACCATAACATTTGACGGTTCAAGCCATAATATATGGCAATGGTGATTGCAAAAAAATATGGAATGTGTAGACGCAGTGTTAAAAAATCAATTCTTGTCAATCAATTCCTGTTGTGTAGCTGCGTCACAACAGGCAGAACGATCGTCAATGTCCCGAACCCGGTAAATCGTAGTTCCGATAGCGCAGCAACTGATATTTTGCATTTCAATAATTCCATTGCTATGATTTGCTTTGACCGACGTGATATCCTGTTCGTATATTCCACGCGGCGAATTGAATATCCATTTTCTGTGTGACTAATTTGGGTGTTCGACCAGTAACCCACTTCTCACCAGCATCCTTGATCCCCAGTGCTAACGCATCGGCTGCCCCGAATGCAGTAGTATTACTTCGTGAATAGTTAGTTCGTGTATCCTTGCGGTTTCTTGCCTAGTTTCTTCGGTTTTTCCGATTTTGTTTAATTCGGCAGGTCGACCACTGGGACTTGGGACCAGACTACGACGACGGCGGAGTTTGCTTTTGACAAGGCCTATATTTCGGCCTTATGCATGGCACACAAGTTTTCATGTTTTTTAGGGGCCGTATACATCAATGAAGGTAACCCTAATTGGTAGGTTTTAACTTGTACTTTGCTTCCACGAGCCTAGATAGAGCTTCTGTTGAATTAACAGAAAGCTTTTTCCATCAAGGCCAGTTCCACACGAGCCAATAGCCAACCAATAAAAATCGACTGTAAACGTCTTTTGTAAGAAAGAGGGTGAGAGAGGATGAAGGGGTGGGCTGATTTTTTTAATCAACCAACTCTTTCACTGGATTTTCGATTCAACTTTTTGACAGCTGTGTGGTTGTTGTTTGTTTTCTCTGTTTGAAAGAAAAGAGAGAGAAATAGCAAAAAGGAGAATTAAGATAAAACTAGTGGGATGTTGTGCCTAGAGACTAGCCACTAATTACGCTTTTTCATGGTATTCTTTCTGTTGAATAACACTTCAGATTGGATGACAATATATTAAGTGGAGATTGATCCGCACTCACTTGCAACCCGCCGGATCTGGGAATCGAGGCCAATAATTCGAATGTGTCAAATTGAAAAAAAAAAAAAAAAAAAAAAGAGAGAACATCACACATGTAAACACTATAGAAAACGAATCTAAACATTTTTCTTTGGATTGGAGGAAAATCTAATGTGATGCACTTTGCACAATAGAATTAGGTGTATTATTTTACTTAAACATACATGTCTTATTGTTAAAAATTCGGCTTACCGCACCCTAGTTTGGCCATGGAGATTCATAAGTATCACACTGACAAACGCTATATATAATTAATCTTGAAAAGTTTTTGTTAAAGGCTTATGTAGGTTATAAGTTGTGAGACTGAATCTAAAACTTAACAAAGTATTTAACAAACACTACAATATAATCATCATAGCTTAAAAAAAAGGAAATCAAATGTAAACACTAAAATTCTTTGATTCTTCACCCACGTCATGGTATATTTCTTTATTCAATATAAACAATAGTTTTTGAGCAGCAAATAAAAACTATATGCCATTATTTCGTTATCATCGGTTTTTGTTCTGGAAGCAAATTTAGAGACGTATTCATGTCAACAACTTGTTTCATATGAAACAAAATCCCCGAAGGAAATTAAAAAAAATTATTATGACGAAAAAAAAAACACCGCGAGCCGAAGGATCGATCTCGCAGCCCCACAGACGAGGGACTTTCCCTAGCCCTTTATAGTCCATGGAAATGGTACTTTAACATTGCAAAAATGCAGGACAAGGTTTTATTTTTGGGATGTGTAGTGGGGGGGGGGGGGGTCAGGGTGAGCTTAAGTTTGAGTTTTCGGGATTCTAACCCCCCCCCATTTGGCCGCCATCTTGGAAAACGTATGCAAATGGTTTTTCCACTATATCTCCGAAACGGCACATCTTACCGGAAATTTGCAAGGACACTTTTTGTTTAGAATTAAATAATCTACAATTTATTACTTAGAAATTTTGTGGTAAAATGAATAATTAAGAAGTTATAAGCCTTAGAACACAAAAATTAGTCACAATATTTTCTTTAAAGGCTCCTTTTTGTTGTTTAAATATACTTCTGGTTGAAATTTCCAGACCATTTTCTCAGTTTTTGGTCTTTTGACCAAGAGCTACATTTTGAGATATTTCGCAAGTCTGTAGCTGCAGTACTTTCAGAGATGAAAGTAGGCTTCAGACGGACAGACGGACAGAGCCTCTGTATAAGCTTTTTTTTTTTTTGAAAAAGCTAAAACCAACAACAATAAGGTAAAGCATTCTGTCGTACAGTTGGTTGAAAAATTTGGTTCGTGTGCAAGCCCTTGCAACTTTTGATCGAACTTCAAAATGAAATGATCGATGACCGCAGATTTTTGTTGGTTGGGTGTTGGCCCGTGTGAAACGTTGTGCATACCTCAACAACAAAGAGGGTCATTTGATCGTCATTAAATCCACGAGGAAAGTCCTTCTTGCTGTGGCCCTTGAGGTAGTAATGAAGAACTGTCTTACCGCTTAGTAACTCCAACATTGAACGGTTAGTTACAAATATTCCCTTGGTATAAATCGATTGAAAAATATTATTAAACAAATTACATTTATGATATGTATTAGAAATATACTTAATACAAAATAACATTCAAGGTTAAGCAAAAGGTAATTTTAACCTCTAGGCGCCAAAATATCGAGCGCCACCCTTGCTTCAAATATATATTAAAAAATCTCATAGCAGGACTGCTTCCAAATGCAAGTCACGTAAAAACACTTTAGCCGAAGCTCTTGTATATAAGGAGCTCAATCGCTGCCGATAACGTTAAGAACATTCACCCTAAAGGAGCCACCCACGATGGGGCCCTCCATCGACGTCGGCCATTAATTCAATTTTCACAGAATGCCCTTTTGTTATTAAGTTTTACAACATTTTCCACGAGACTGATGCCGTCGAGGTGATTTTATTCACCTTTCATCTTCAGCGATTACGGGAAGGGCACCAAAATACTCATTCAATATTTTTTCCACCCTTGGCATAAACATCCGCTGGGAGTTTAACTTTCACGGTTATTTGAAGTAGAGTCAAGTAGAGAGGAGACACTTTGAAGATATTCGAAACGGTTTAAGTCAACAACCTGACTGTCTTGTCGATCGTGTTCTTGAGGCTTTCGTAGCCGTGTTGAAGCTAGTACCTTTTGAGGCTAGGTATAAAAGGATTGCTTCACTTGCAAAGAAATTTCAGCAAACTCAAGAGCCGAAGTAATTTTAAAATGTCGCAACTTTGAAAACTTTGCAAATTGACTTTTCAATATTGTAAGGAGAATAAAGGACTTAAGGACATATGGCTTTACTAATTAAGCTTTTAGTTGTTTATTTTTTATCTGCTTTGTTGGTTCCTTTCCGGAAAATGCCTTCAGTATATATTGACACTCTTTTTTGAATTGTTGGTTTATTTGGAAACAGGACAAACCGAAGTTAATTATGAATTTTTATTCGGGATGAGAATTAATTTGTATTGCGTTGTCACACACTTGGATTTAAGACGAGGAGTTATATGCTGCATACCACTGGATTCAATTACTTAACCGTAAAAAATTCCAAGGGCAGTCCAATACAGCGTGAGGCGCTAGCGAAAAGTGCCAGTGTTAATAAAATAAGAATATAGGTAACAAGTCCCATGTTTTTTTTTACTCTTCGAAAGCTAGGTTGTTTCCCTATAATGGCTGGAGCATTAAAAACTTTACATTCAAAATTATTTTTTACTTTCTAACCGACTTCAAAAAAGGAGGAGGCTATCAATTCGACGTGTAGTTATTTTTTTTGTCCTGTTCACGCATAACTTTGTAACGCAATAAATTTTTTGCTTTATCTTTTTCTTCGTTTGTTTGAAAGCGTAGGTTCTCACCGTGGTCCAGTGCAATTTTTTCTTAATTCTGATAAAGCAGTTCGTTAAAATTAGTACACCCTGAACCGAACAAATAACTTTATTGTCTTAAAATTGATAGAAGTCCGGTGGATGAGTGGGTAAGGCGCCGAACAAGCGTTATAACCTTACAGGTTCAAACCCCGGTTGGGCGGCACTATTTTTTATTTTTTTCTCTTTCTAATGCATTTTGATTTAATGGATGTTCTAAAGGGAAATTACAAACTCTCCGCTCAGCTCAGCTCTCCGACCCCTGGGTATCAAATGAAAGGGTATGACAAGTAGAATAGTCTTCACTACGTGGCGTCTTTCCAAATCCAAAATGGCGACCAACACAAAATAGCCGATTACCTTTATCTTTACAACCGCTCGTTATGCGTATCAAATAAAAGAGAAAGACAAGTAGAATATGACAAGTAGAAAACTATTTGCTGTGCGCCGTCATTACAAATTCAAACTGGCGGCTTATGTTTTTCTTTGCCACGCCCACGGTATGGGTATCAAATGAAAGTAATATGACGACAGTACAGTTCAGTAATCTTCGTGACGTCATTTTAAACCATATTAAATCACAATACGACAGCGAGAAGCAATTTAATATAAATAAAATAAAAGGTCAGCAATTGGAATTTCTGTATATTCACGTCATTGTCCGTATCCGCTATATAGATATCCACTTTTTTTAAATTGCTGCGAAAATGCTCGAATAAATTAGTGCCATAACAATTTAGCTACTGTTTCGATTCTTATCGACGACGGCGTCTCATACTACTAGGCTCACACGAAACGAACTAGTTGTGCAAACTGTCTCGCGCAAGCAGATTTGTGCAAATAAACTGAGTGAAAATGATGAGTGTATATTACCTCCATTAGTTATTGTGCATTATACTTGTCTATGCGTTATATTATGCTACATTGATTATGATAAGGTCGGACGGGTAGGTGGTCGAACATTACCGTTCACCCATGCGCATGCTGTGGGTTGTAGCCGAGACATATTTTGTACAAGCCAAACATTTTGGCTTGCGCAAGCCAACCCGTTGAGTTTTTAGGCAAAGATCTATTTGTGCCAATTCACTTGTGCAAGAAAATTTGCACAAGTAAATCATTCCCATTAAGGTAGGTCCTCTTAATAAATACTTTTTTGAAATTACTCCCGAAAAAAATGAATGGACTAAAAAGTACGAAATAAAATAAAGTTTTAAAAACCGACCTTAGGAAAAAATTAATCCCAAGATGAAATAATTGTTTGTAATTCTTAACAGCATTAAGCCAATCAGAATGGATTTAGAATGAAAAATCACTTTTGAAGACGGTGCTAACACCTGTGGTTGATGTATTAAGAGCATAAGCATACGAAATGAAAACAATTTTCGAAGAAAGAATTAAGGCTAGTTTACGTCCCAGACTCAAAGTGGAAGCCCAAATCTGAACTCCTTTATCGCATAGAACATAGCACGGTTATGTCTCTGTTCCACCAAAGTGGCAACAACAAACGACGTTGTTCGACATTGTTTTTTCCTAAAGACGGTTTTATCAGAATTTATTCAGAAGCGTCAAACAGAGGGCGCTGATTTTGCATAATTGATTACTTTTTTAGAGTTTTTCTAGGTTGTGCTAGCCATGAGACAATTACCTGGTAACGTCAAAATATATGCGCACGAGACGTATTCTGAATATGATTGGCTAGGTGTATGTTGTGCACATAGTACAAAAATTTTCCGATGGGTGGTGCTCAACTTTGAATTTTAAAAAAAGTTGTAGGAAACATGTTATTTACAGGAAACTGGCACTTTTTGAATTTAATTAACTTGATTGAAAGAACACTAAAAGATATATTCTGAAATTCACTCCAGCTCCTCGTTTGTATGCAAATCTTGCGGAATCTCTTTTACATCACCTGGAACTCGCAGCTAGCATTGTTGTTCCGTTTTACCTTTGTACTGTTTTGCAAAAAATAAAAAAATATTTTGATTGAGGCCCATTTCCCATTCTCATTGCTGATTGCTTCCACATTTCGAAGGAAACAATTTTAATTAAATGTTTTGAGGGAATGAATTTTTAAGGATATTTTCCATGAATTTCGCTATAGCCTTAAAGCGTTTTTCTTGATTATAATATAGAAGGTTCATTTATTAATCTGGTACAAGTGAAGTCAAACATACATTTTTGTAGAAAAAAAAAACCAATTACTTTTGTTTATTAACAAAGTTCCATCAACCGTGAACATAATGGCACAGTAGGTATCCATTTGTATTAAAACTTGTAACATGTATTGTTTGGACTGTATTAAAATCATTGATTCTAGGTGTGGCTTTTATTCGATATATTTACGAGCAAATTCATATATTTAAATCAAAGTCAAAACTGCATTAAATACAATTCCATTTTGTTTCCATTAATATTTATAAATTTCGTGAACTGGTTCTTTTCAACTACGTGCATATGCATATTGTCTCAATTTTACACATCAATCAATTTTACATATACATATTGCGTTTAATTTGCAGTTGAGGTGATAAAAATTTTAATATACAGCTGGAGACATTAAAGAAATTTGTTCGTACTTTTGATTTTGAATAATAAAATAATAAAATATTCTGCTATCGATTGGAATTTCGCCATTTCCAACATCCAAGGTAGCAAATGGACACACATATTCGTTGTAGCGTGTTTTTTTCCAAATTGTTCCATATGATTCTTTCAAGCATGTGCTAAGCTCATTTACCGTCTTTGATCAAGGTATAAGTGGGAAAGTCGAGCGAAAATTCCTTGCAAGTAGTGTCAGAGCGCCTCCCAACCTTTTGTTTTTCCCTCGGAAATCTCGTAAAGCCCTGTCAAACGCTCCGAGCCATTTGGACTCGGGCCAAATTATAATTTTGAACGTTTTAAGGACTGTGGCAATACGGAAGTTTTTGCTGATGTTACATGTAGGTGTTTACCCGATATACAGAAACAGAAAGTAATCTAAAAGAGACTGACAGCTTCGAATACCGTTAGCCCTAATGCATAAACAGCAAAAACAGCTTCGATTTCATATAGAAAGTGGACTCCTCAAGTTAAACTATAATTAAATGGTGCTGCCACCTAGTGTAGATCATTATATTTTTTCCAACTAGTGTAGATGATTATTTTTTTATGATTGTGCAGTCAAATCAAATGAAACGTTAGCTTACAGTCCATTATAGCCGTGTTTCTTTTTCCTGGATTAACTACACCAGTCTACTTTGGAATACTTTCAACTAACCCACTCCTTACTTCTTGGGGTACTTGGAGTACTTCTTGTATACTTCTTGGAGTCCTTCTTAGAGTACTTGGTAGTACTTATTGGATACTTCTTGGATTACTTCTTTGATACGTCTTCGTACTTTACTTCTTTGAGTAATTGGTGTAGTTCTTGAACAACTTCATGGATACTTCTTGGTGCTTAGTACTTGGTACAATGGATACTTAGTACTTTGGATACTTCTTGGAGTACTTGGTAGTACTTCTTAGAGTACTTGGTAATACTTTTTGGAGTACTTGGTAGTACTTTTGGAGTACTTCTACTTGGTAGTACTTTAAATTGGTCATACTTTTTGGGGTACTTCTGATTGGTAGTACTTCTAATTGGTAGTACTTGTTGGAGTACTTCTTCTTGGTAGTACTTCCAATTGGTAGTACTTCTACTTGGTAGTACTTCCAATTGGTAGTACTTCTTGAAGTATTTCTAATTGGTAGTACTTCTTGGAGTATTTCTAATTGGTAGTACTTCTATTTAGTAGTACTTCTTGGAGTACTTATAATTGGTATTATGTACTTCCAATTGGTAGTACTTCTTGGAGTACTTCTACTTGGTAGTACTTCTATTTGGTAATACTTCTTGGAGTACTTCTAATTGGTAGTACTTCCTATTGGTAGTACTTCTTGGAATACTTTTAATTGGTAGTACTTATTAGGGTACTTCTTATTGGTAGTACTTCTACTTGGTTTTACTTCTACCTGGTAGTACTTCTTGGAGTACTTGGTAGTACTCTTCGAGTGCTTGGTAATATTTCTTGGAGTACTTCTACTTGGCAGCTCTAGGAGCACTTCTACTTGTTGTACTTCTTGGAGTCCTTCTTGGAATACTTCTTGGAGTACTTGGAGGAGTATTTCTTGTAGTACTTCTTGAGGTACTTCTTGGATACTTCTTAGAGTACTATGGATACTTCTTGGTACTTAGTACTTTGGATACTTGGTATTTATAATTCCACCAACTCTATAGCTTAACATAAAAATGTAAGTTCAAATTCCCCGTTTGTACGTGTACATTTCTTAACGAGATTTAAGTTATTAGCCGAAAGATTTAATGAGATTTAAGTTATGAGCCGTGTACATACAAAATTTGTTCCGAAAAGAAAACGGTAATCCGTCCTCTTGAGACGGTGGCCATGGATCTGACGGTATATTGAGTATAAGCATTGTCATCGGGGCTGAGGCTGTGTGCAAAATTTCAGGTGATCGGATAACCAGAAGCATTCAAAAAACCAATTGCAAAATTTGTACCGGACAAACACAGACCAGACAAGAAAGCCATAACACCATAACTTGAGAACCACTTTACCGATTTCACACTGCTAAATACTTTAGATCCATTCTATTTTGTTTTTTTAAGAAAATATGATTGCCTGAACTTGGCTTGAAGTAACTTCGGCTGTATGTACCTGATTTTAGCAATCTATGGCTTACATAAAAGGTTTCGAAGCCAAAAAGACAACAAAATCATTAATCGGATGTTCATCGTTTTAATTTTTGAGTTGGGCTACCGTTTACGGGCAACACACCGCATAGCATCTGACCATGACAAAAGTGGCAATGAGACTGTTGAATTGTGACTAGGAATTTCAGTGAGTGGGTGATTTGGGTTTTTTAACGAACGGAGTGACACTTTTCTTTTCGAATGTACTTTAATGGTGGGATTTCAGACTCTCATCTCACTGCCCATGGAAAAAGCGATTGTTAGTTTCCCAATTGTTTTGGCGCACGCTATGCTATTGGCTTTTGGGTGCACCGCTACGCACCGGGTTCCAGCTAGTAGAAAATACATAAAAGGAATTTGCAACCGCATGCTTCCATGGACCTGTTTTTATATTGGATTTTCTTTGTTTTCTTAATTTTTTTCTTTTACAGGAAACCTCTACAGCCACGTGGTAACCAACCAGTCTTTCCCAGCCTCTTCGTAATCTCCAGCTGAAGCAAGGAGAGACTTTTCCTATTTTTTTTTGTTTTGTATGTTTCTCTCTTTAGTTTTCTCTTTTTATTCGTTTGGACCGATGTGGAATGCTTAAATATAGTTCTTAATACTTCTCGTTTCTTGTACAGGGTGTTGCATATTTTGGCTGTGTTTGATTTTAATTTTAATTTCATTTTTTGTTCATGTGTGTTTTCTTCTTTTTTCTATTTTCAAATTTTGATTACATTAGAAGAGTTAAAACAAATTTAACACCGAGCGGCTTTGTTGGTTGTAAATCAGCCATGTCAGACTGGTTGTAGTATCCCAGTAGGGAATGGAAATACGTCAAAAAGTACTTCTGCAGAAGCAGGCCAGTACTTCCATACAGTACAAAAAAGACATTATATTAACACGGCACACATTTATTATTGAACTCATATACAAAGTGTTTATATTGTAAATTTTTGTAATGTAAGTTAGTTGCGGGAGGGGTGCAGGGTTGGTGGAGGTAATATTTGGCAATTTAAATTTTTTTTTTAAATTTTAATAAAACAGAAGCAAAATAAACATGAATTCAAATATATGTTTGTATAGATGTTTTCAAACGTCGTGACATTCCGCGCATGTACCCCAGAAAAACTCTTAAAAATGTTTGAAAGCTTGGACAAAGCTTCATTTAACTCCTCCTATCAAATCACTTGCTGCCATTTAATCAGTCGCGACTGCGTATTGCTAGAAAGAGGTGCATTTTTCTAGGACTTCAATGATTATTTAAAAAATTTACAAATTATGAATGAAAAATGCGGGGAAATAATCTTACTAATACATATTATAAACGCGAATGTTTGTATGGATGTTTCTTGCTCCTTCACGCAAAAACTACTGAATGGATTTTAATGAAACTTTACAATAATATAGCTCATGCATCAGAATAACATACAGGCTAAAATTTATAGAGCTATCTCGAATCCTTCGGGTAGCTGTAGTGTACTGATATAGCAATATCCGAAACTTTTGTATGGGAGGTACTCTTCCAATTATTGCTAAAGAACTCAGATCCATTTTGTATTGGTTTTTTCCGAAAAAAATAAGATTCCTAAAGTTTCAGATCGATCGGAAGTGATTTAGGGATAGTCGCCGTACAATTTTGTTGAAAAAAGCAGATTTTTCGCGAAGGACACGATTCACTGAACTTGGATTGAAGAAACTTCAGCTGCATGTGTCCGATTTGAGCAATGTATGTAAGTTATGTAAGATCTCGAGGCCAAAAAGACGACAAATTCAATCGGATGAATCGGATGTTAATCGCTTTCACTTTTTGAAGTATGGAACCTGGAAATTTACATAATATTTGAAGGTGCTTGGTTTTTCAACATACAATAAGTTTGCATGGGACATATTTTTTGTTTCATATTTCTTACGGAAAAATTATTCTTTATCATGCCGTTATATATTTGAAAAGTTGGTCCAATGTTGCCAGACGTTGCGTTGATTTTGGCGGCGACTCGATTGCAGAATGAGATTGCATTTGCAGTGACATCAGCGAGAATTGCATCAACTCTACTTGATGGTGGACGTACAAGTGCATTCAGTCCGCAAGCTCCCATTGAATTTGAACCAGATAGAAACATCTACATGTAACATCAGCAAAAACTTCCGTATTGCCACAGTTCTTAAAACGTGCAAAATTATAATTTGGGACGAATGCATCATGGACGAATCGCTCGAAGCGCTTGATAGGGCTGTTATACCTCGACTCGACTCGGCAACTTTGGCTGTTATACCTCGATCAACGCATGAAAATGAGCTTAACGCTTGCTTGAAAACATCATACCTATGGCACAGTTTTGAAAAAAAAAATCACGCTCCAACGGATATGCTAGAAGATGCGTCTGGTCAAATATTTTCAAAACAATTTTTGGACGATGGAAAAAGCAGAACATTTTATTTTTCGGAATCAAAAATACGAAAAAACTTCTCAACCGCAAAATAAACGGAACCTATAGTGTGCACCAAAAGAATTGGAAATATAAACACAGGCAAGGAATGACCATTCCATAGACATTAAAATTTCGTGTATGCATAAAATTCAGCGGACGTGCATCGTAATTTCCTCTTCGAAATTCGTTTACGGGCAAAAACACTCCCTCATAGCATCTGAAACCGCTGAATCGTGATTGAGGATACAAATGAGCGAGTGATTTGAGGTTTTAAACGAACGGAGGTACAATTTTGTTTTCGAATGTACTTTCGTGGTGGGATTTGAGACTCTCACTACCCATCGATTTTGAGATTCCCAATTGTTTTGGCGCACGCCATACTATTGGCTTATGGGCGCAGCGAGGCGCACTGGGTTCCAACTTTAATTAACAAAGAAAACGACAAGATACGAAGTTTTTGAACAAGTTTTTTGCGCGAAATCAAACGCATGGTCACCAAACCCATTCTTCTCCGCATTACTAAGAAGTCATTACAGAAGTATGTACTTCTTTGGTATTTAGGAAAACACTAAATATAGAAGTGCTTGCAAATCTACTTCCCAGAGAAAGTACTTGCGATTTTCCCTACTGGGATGTTGCCCTGCCGACCGTTACATGACAAAGAATTCCAACAGAAAGTAAAGAACTCGATCTTAATGAACCAAAAAAATCTGAACCCGAAGACGTAAGAAAAAAAAAAGACTGCTCAATCAAAGAAAGTATATCAAATTTCGGATCTTTTTTATGAATTTTTAGAAGCTGACTTGATGCATATCAATGTTTGTTACGTGCTCCCAAGTGTTCCCCACCCACAAGGATTATACTCCGCTGCCCTTGGAGGCCGGGAACACGTCGGAACCGCAAGCTAAAGAAGGACATAACTAACGTAAGGTGATGTTATACTTTTGGTGAGATGTGTGATATAATCCACTATGACCATTCACTATCGGATTATCCCTTGTTCTGCAGTCTATAAAATCATCTGGACGAGAAACTATGGATTCAATAGAACATATCAGAATGGTACTATGGGGAGTATTTTTTGTCACAGCTCACTGACCCAATATTTTTTCCAGCTAATCGACAACCCCTTATCGTTAGTATAAAAATATATCGATATACATCGATTAATTCTTAATGTATCGTCACCAAATTTGATTGCCCATACACAAAAATGCATTTGGTATACTTTATACCATAATTTTCCTTATTATCATAATCACAACGGCATACGACAGCATGTATGCTCTACTTACAGAAAGACACCCTTCTTCGGTGCCTTACCTTGCCTGCCGCTTCCCGCTGGCCATGCCTGGTATCTCTCTCGCTTTGCTGTTTTTATTACTGTTGAAAGGTAACACAGATAAATAATCGATTTACCTGTCAAAGACACAGTTGATCACAAAATTATAAATATTTTGTTTTGTCTTTTGTTGTTTGGTTTTACGTCAATATAATGTTATGCCTTTGCCTTGAATACGGGATTACACAAAAATACAGTCACATTCAGTTGGGGATTTATGAAAATTTGCCGTATCCAAAGTATTGGGACTGAATCGGTTCAAATTGCTTCATTAATGACGTAAATGGTTTCTTTTTCTTGTTGTTCCACGTTCAATAACCAAAAACTTGGAAGAAGATTTCCTTTGAGACAACAGTTGTTTTAAAATCAACAGAATTACAGATTACGCTTAATCGAGCATGAAATTAAGGATTTTAGATTAAGAAAAGGGAAGAATTACCGGGAGAATTGCTTCAATGATTTCAAAGAAAAAAAAGGATTACGAATTTTTAAGCAATTCAAACTAACGCAGATGGAATTGTTTGGCGCTCTTTTATTTTGTCTTTGCTTGTTATGTTTAAAGCTGATTATTAGAATCTCTTACTGAAGCGTGCAAACTTCTTACATGAAACCGGACTTCTTTCTAAAAGAATGAAAAAATAAACTAGAAAGGATTTAAATTTATTTAAAACTATTGCCATTGACTATTTGGTATTTTTAGAAAGCTATGTGAGCGCTATTTCTTATGCATTGCGGCATGCTTGATCTGCCTTTGAAAACCATAAACAGGAGCATAATTTAGCACAAAAACAAAACTAGTGAAATGATGGATTGAATAACAGGTTACACTGACTCTTTGCTTTGTCGGTAATTTTACGTAAATAATATTACATTGAATCCATACTAGAGAGTCATTACAAGCCTTTCGTGCAAACATTTAGTGGTGACAACAAAATATACATTTTAATACTTAGAACATAATAAGCTGGGATTAAGGTGGGTTTAAGTTTACAAAAAACAAGAAACAATAGCGAAAAATGAAATTTATTTAAAACAGGTTAATATAGTGGAAATGTTTCTAAAGTTTTGAAAATTGTATGAAACCTCCTTATTAGGAAATGGATCGATAAAAGCAATGAACAATGTTGGAAAATATTACAAAATCATTTCCAAATTGACTGCAAGGTACCAGTAGGTACTGAATTTATTTACGTTGATTTAAGCTGAAATTTATATACAAGATGTACTACATAAAGTAACAACGCGGCTGGCTGGGGATAGGCTTTGGAGAGACGAACGAACGTCTTACGGTTTAGCCGCTAGGTCGTTTTGAAATTTTATTGGTAGAGGTTTACATATCACCTTGAATCTACATAGAATTCTCCCTATCTAAAACTGTTAAAGTCAAGGTTCCAACCCACCAATATTACAGTTAATGGTAAAGTTGCCCTTATTTGGTAGTTTTAACGTTAGCTCAGGTGATAAAGTACTGAAAAAGTATGAAATAGAGCCAACTTTTGCATTAAAATTGCTTATAACTTCAAAAGTAAAGGCCGTAGCATACAAATTGTCTAGACATTATTCATAAGATATTGTCCAAGCTTTCTACTTTTAGACATAATAAATATTTTGTTGGAGAAAAAGTCGAAATTTTAGGGAAAAAAAAAAGAAACAATATTTTGACTCTGGAAGTTGGTGGAGTATTCTGCGTATATTTTTACCTTATTCATGAAAATACACTGCGCGACACTTGATTACCCTCACTTTAAATTTTGACCTGAATCGTACTGCAATGGTAAAATTTCCCGAAAACCATTTCCATTACATTTTTTACCTCTTTTTATACGGTTCTTAATTAGTAAGAAAAAAACTGGAAACGGGAATGATTAAAAATCCCGTTATTCGATTTGAGTCCTATTTACAATCCGGCACTGCGATAATTCTCACCTATATAAATATACAGGGAGTCCCGTCCTGGCTTGCCAAGCTATTAATGTTAGTAGTCCAGTGCAATTAGTCGAAAAAAGGGCATGAAATTGCATTTCATGATGTACGAATTTTTTTTTTTTGGAATTTGTTCGGGTACATCTGACAATATTAAAACCATGTTTGTGGGGTCGCAGTGTGTTGGGAAAAGCCGCCATCTTGAAAAAGAGGGCGAGGTCTTTTATAATAAATAACTAGTTTCCATGCAATGATAGCTGAAAATGATCACTGACAAGGTGTTGGAGAATAAAATTATCTATAAAATGAGCCTTCAACGAGGTCTGTAAGTTGGTTTGGCTCAAAGTTATGGCCGCTCAAAGTTTAACCTTGATCCCGTAGTTGGGGTTGAATGCAGTTTTTTGCGATTAACTCCTAAAGTATTAATTTGTGTGGGTTAATGTCGATTACCAAACTTAATATGCTAGTAATTACCTTTAGAATGAGCCCTTGATCGTCATTCTCGCTTGTATAGTTTGCGTAATCTAACGCCAAAGTTAGCACTACACGTGTCTGAAATAACTAATAACGCCATTTTTTTGAATATCTCGTTAACGGTTGCTCATATTATAATGTAGTAAACAGCAGAAATACGGGCATTAAAATATCTTTCAAATATGCTACTGACCGAAACTCTATGCCGTTCCATGTCCGCGACATAGCGGGTGAAAAGGCAACGGCGAAGGTTGCGACACTTCTCGATGAATAACTCGCTTCCAGCCAGTTTCGCGTGTCGGATGAATTCTTCGAATAGAGAAGACGAGGAAGTGCAATTTATTAAACACGGGGAAGCATTTTGGCAACACTAATGCATAGTATTCTTTACGTATTTGTGTCTAACCCGGACAGTGGCTGTGTTATATTTATTCAAAAACCGGGAGGGATATCGTTTCTCAGCAACCATCTCGGTGAGAACGCTTCACTTGGCTAAATGTTTGAAGCAGACCCTTCGCAAAACCTGAACAAATTCCACTACGCCTCTGTTCAGGTTAGACAATGTATTTTGTTGTTGTGGTTAAAGTCAATGTATTTTGTTGTTGTGTTTAAAGTGGAGGGGGAGAATTAGAGAGAAAATTTCTTGATCCCAAGTGCTTCCCTTAAATCCGTGTACATGTACGCTATTTTCGGTTCCTTATCTTCTCTATTCAAAGGATGAATTAGAATTTTATGTAACGCCCTAAACTATCTATATTGTTATTTAACAACTTTGGAAAGTTATAATAATGGGAAATATATTATTCTAAAAGTAAAGTGTCAGTGTCAGTTGTCAGTGGTCATTTTCAGCTATCATTGCATGGAAACTAGTTATTTATTATAAACGACCACTCCCTCTTTTTCAAGATGGCGGCTTTTCCCAACACACTGCGACCCCACAAACTTGGTTTTAATATTATCAGATGTACCCGAACAAATTCCAAAAAAAAATTTCGTACATCATGAAATGCAATTTCATTTACTAATTGCACTGGACTATAGATAGAAGGCAAAATATGATTGACAAAAAACGCAAAAAAGGGGGACCTTTTCTGATTTTGAAGAAACAATTTAGTTTAATATTTAGGAATTAAAAGGTGATGGACAAAGCTCGATATCTACAAATAGGGTATCTTTGTGGTCGTTTTTAGCTAATGATGTGCAGCTTTATATCCCAGAGCCTATAGATCAAATCCATAATTGTGTGGAGAAGATTTTAGCTGATTTGCACCGGGTCTTATGCTGCTCAACACTGAACTTTCTACAGCTAAATCCATCGTAGTCACATAGTATTGTTTTCATTCACTCTCCCATTTCTTTATCTGACCTCGCAGTAATTTCCTTAAATGGGGTTCCTCTTATTCACGTTTTTAAAGCGCGAAATCTTGACGTTGTCCTAAATAGTAGTAGTCCGGGCGCTGGAGCATTTCCAGTGGTTTTGGCGTGATGTAACGGACTTTTTTGGTGGAATCGGTCAGAAATGACATCCCCAACAATATTTAGGTAGTGCGCAAGCATGAAACTCCCAGGAAAACTTTTGGTAGCGCCAAAAGCTGAAAAATTCACTAAAAATTCCCTGTTTTTTTACCTTTCTTGTTAAATATCTCTTAACGAAGGCTTCTAGGCGAAAAATTTGTTGAGCATGTTTTGTTCGTTATTGGATTTGCTAAAACTTACCCTCAGGTGGATTTTTGAAATTTGAATTTTTGCATTACAGTACCTCACTTTAAAGTTATCACAAGGAAAGAAGAGAACATTATCTTCCAATTTAATTTTGGAATTAGATAGTTAAAGGCATGATTAACTTATATCCAAAACCCGATCACGGTCGGTCAAATAGTTTTTGCATAATGCATTTTGCAATTAAGTGAATTTAAAAAGTTAAATTTGTTACTGCGCCAAAAAAAAATCTCCCATGTTGGTCCTGATTGTTTTACGTATGCTCTAAGACTCTCTTTACAATATCCAATCATTAAAATTCTGGTTTTTAAATTTTTTTTATGGTTTTTAATTTTTTAAGATTTTTGCCAAAAAACTTCAACTAAGGCGTTTTTTCCACAAAACTTGCTAACTCGGTGACGCCAGGAACGCTTGGTGCGTTTCAAATTTGCTCGAAAAAGGACTCAGTTTCTATTGCACCAATTTAGCTGTTTTTTTTTTTTAAATTTGGGTAGCGAATCAAAAAGGCTTAATTTGATGAATCGATATGGAAAAATTTTGTTGAGACTAGTAGAGGCCGAGCAGTTGCTTAGAGCGTGGTGTTGGTACAATTGTACAATACAAAGGATGTCATTATGAGTTCTGTGGCTAATATTCATTCAGCAGCAGCAGAACCGGTTTTACAAGTTAATTTACACTGGTATTCTTTCATCGCGAGAAACTCCAGCGGGAAAACTAGCGAGGGGTTGCTCTGGTAACGCAAGAATTCTTTAATGATTTGTGTAAAGGCCTACATGGTAATCGAAAAGTTCTACTGGAAATTTAGGAAATTTGAGTTCTTTACATTGTAATGGCTAGGTAAGCAACTAGCTAATGACTTGTGGAATATATTAGTTGGAGATGTAATGTGCTTTTATTATTCTTTGTCTTTGTTTTGTCGAAGCCCCTTTTCTTGAGTTTATTCCGTCCTCAAAATTCGTTCAGAGTGGATCGTGACAAAGTGCAGTCAAAAAGATTTCTTGCTGGTAAAATCCTCACCAAATGTAGCAGAACTGGAATGGTCATTTCGGAAAGCAACGTTTTTAATGCTGAAAAGAGTAGCAGTAATTGTTATTGAAGACTTTTAGATTTAAATTCATAAATGGTATAGAAAATTGCCCTCGAATTTCGAGTGCTGAGTCCTGCTATTTGCAAAAATTGTAAATGTTTTAACGTTCATGGCTTTAACAGAATACGCAGATAGTTTTGGTGCGACTTCAAATAAATGCATTTTTAATCTAATGTTCCCAAATTTTTAAGGAATAGTTGGTTTTTCGTTAATAGTTAAGAATAGTGATGTACAAAAATGGTCATTCAGTTTTTTCCTCCAACCTTCTCGCTCACTGGCTAGAGTCCTCCAATTTCGTACGCCCAACAGGTGTTCAGCGTCTGTATCTACGGCATCTTTTCCTCGACCATCCTGCTGTCACCGATTATGATTCCCTTATATATTTTCTTCACTGGTCTGTTTTCCTGCATTCGTGTCCTGCCCGTCGTAGTCTATATATTTTGATTTAGTTGACGATGTCTATTTCTTTGTAGATTTGGTACAGTTCGTCATTGTATCTAATTTTCCACATACCGTTTACGTTTAATGGTCCAATAATGTGTCTTAAGAGTTTTCTCTCAAAAGCTCCTAATTAGTTTGCGACTTTTTGAGGGGGTCATTGTCCACGTCTTCGAGTCACAACACGCATCAGGCCTTATAAGAGATTTGTATAGTTCAAATTTAGTTTTCCTGTATAACAATCTTGATTGAAGTACTTTACGCAGTGAATAAAAACTTCGATTTCCCTGTTGTATTCTGCTTTTAACTTCCTCCAGCTCTTCGTTTGTTTTACGACACTATTGTTCCTAGGTATTTAAAGTTCTTCACTACCTCTATATTGGTCTTGCAGTCTTGTCTTCGTCTTGTGCATTAAGCAAAACCAAGAATAAGACTAACACTTAGCTATGCTCGCATGACCAAGACCAAGACTTAGCCGTGCTCGCAAGCCTAAGGCCAAGACTATATCAGTTTTTCTTGTTCACTAGTTATGAAGAGTTTAATTTTGAAGGTTTGGATTAATTTTAAATGTTTTAAAGTTCGGTGCAGCGAGCCGCATCGCGTCCCAGCTAGTAACAACAACAAAAATTCAAACAAAATTCGGTAATTTTTCTAATTTGTTTAAGAAATTATGTTATTGTAAAGAGAGTCTTAGAGCATACGTAAAACAATCAGGACCAACATGGGAGATTTTTTTTTGGCGCAGTAACAAATTTAACTTTTTAAATTCACTTAATTGCAAAATGCATTATGCAAAAACTATTTGACCGACCGTGATCGGGTTTTGGATATACATAAGTTAATCATGCCGTTAACTATCTAATTCCAAAATTAAATTCGAAGATAATGGTCTCTTCTTTCCTTGTGATAACTTTAAAGTGAGGTACTGCAATGCAAAAATTCAAATTTCAAAAATCCACCTGAGGGTAAGTTTTAGCAAATCCAATAACGAACAAAACATGCTCAACAAATTTTTCGCCTAGAAGCCTTCGTTAAGAGATATTTAACAAGAAAGGTAAAAAAACAGGGAATTTTTAGTGAATTTTTCAGTTTTTGGGCTACCACAAGTTTTCCTGGGAGTTTCATGCTTGCGCACCCCCTAAATATTGTTGAGGATGTCATTTCTTACCGATTCCACTAAAAAAGTCCGTTACATCACACCAAAACCAAAAGTTATAGGTTTCACTGCTCTAGCGCCTGGACTATAGTGATTATCGTGAGTTTACACTTGTGCGCCTTCTTCATGATATACTGCATCAACGCAAACCTGCGTGCCTTAATCAGTTTGTTAAATTATCGCAATCGTTCCGAAACTACAATTTGATTATTTCGCGTTCTTTCTTTGTCACCGCAGCTCTGTTATGGAACTCACTTACAGTGTCAGTTTACAGCGTTTAGATTCAATGAACGTTTTCAAGAGGCGTCTTTTGGATTCTTTTTTGGATTCTGCATAGCTTTCCAACAAAACATCAAATGTCAATCCGACACTCTTTAAAAATCGTGCAAATAGTGTATAGTAATAGTAATAGTAGTGATGAAAGTACGAGGGAAATGTTTATTTGAAAAACAAATTCTCTAGAAAAATCTTGTGGATTTACCACTATTATAGTTATTTGAACTAGCTTCTTTCAGGATTACTTTGTCACTGCTACTAGTCAATTTCCCACCAGTTCTAAACGTATTACTATTTTGTAAGAAGTCAGTTTATTCCGTCTACGTTCATCGTACTGGGAAGATGATCGTGTGGACCGAAGGGGTCAAACCCACATCCCAAAGATTCGCCATAAGGTCTCACCCATAGCAACTAAAGATTTAATTAAACACTGCACTATGGCGGACAATATCAATCCCTTTGCAATAACATCAAAGGTTGGTTCATAATTCCACATGACTCCATCTGTTTAGATTATAAGTCTTTGTCCATGCCGACAAATCCATTCTTAAGGCGAAAGCATCTGTAGTAACATCTGAGGAATTACACAACCATGCTGTTGATTTGAATCGCAAATTTTATAGGTGGTTTCATTAGAAATAAATATATACCTTATACTGGCGCCACAATGCAACACCGCAAACATAAACTCACGGTCGGTTTTTTTTATAAAACAATCGTCCAACATGTTTTTCATATCGCAGGTTTCTCTCGATTAAATTTTATTGAACAATTTAACTTTATCGATAAACACTAGATTTTTTAGTATGTAGACAAATGTCATATGTGATTCGTGAAAATAATTTTCATAAAGATAGCGAAGTAGAAAATCCGTAACGGCTACCGGCATTGAGGGCCTCTTGAAGCCACCTCTTCAGTTTTTGTAATCAAATGGCACTTAAGGTGGCGAACGATAGCGCTTCGTTAATTAAAAATTTCGTCATTTGAAATGCGTGTTTATGTCTTCACGTATCATAAGATTTGATTGAGGAAATGTTCTTATCTGTTTTTGTTCTAAATAAATATTCCGATAATCTTAGTTAAGAGTGTAATATTAAAACATTTTCACAGATGGTTCTTGGTATGAACACTATCAAGTTGCAGATAAAGTTTCACTGCTGCTACACAAAAGTAAGTGTGCCAAGGACCATGTTCCTCTTGATGCTAATTTAATATTTTATGATAACAAAATTAATTTTACATGTAACCTGGGAACTTCCCGAGGGATCGTGCCGTGCTCTTATGTATTATCGCATTATAGAAGTTCATTTCAGAACGAGCATCATTTACACCGAATTTTATGTTGCCGCTAGTGGGTTCACGTATACATTTCACTTGTAAACATCCTCAGGCACAAACTAAGGATTTTGTGGTTGAGTGGGCAGGATAAAAAAATATACCTATCAATTTTTTATGCTCGAGAAATATCATATCATTTTCCGAACAATTTCCCAGCATTAAACAGAGAAATGAGGAAAACTAAAAGAGTCCACGTGTACGGGGGTGGAAACAAGTTGGGAAATGGAGCGGTTGTATAATCTTAAAAATTTTTTACATAAGTTCGTGCCTTTGGTAAAGCTTTAATTTGAGCAAAAAAAAAATATTATTTCAAAATAAAAACGAGCAAAACTTCAAAAAAAAAAAAAAATTTTAGAGGCTTTCATTGCAGTAAAGTTTACACGAAGTTGAACTCAATATATTGAATAAGCAGTTTTTATATAGAATTAGCAAAAACCCGCGTGCGTTGTAACGCATTTCAATAAAAAAGATTATGTGTGCACCGTCCGCAGTAAGAAAAAGGTATAATGAAAAAGGGATACTTAAGACTTTTTTAAGATTCGATGATAAAAAATTGTGTAGTACGTGCACAACAGACACCTACATAGTCAAACATATTCAGAATCGCAAGCATAGATTTTGCTATGGCGGAGGATTAGACGACTTGTGCAGAACTCCCCTCCAAATTGTTTTTTCCTCGAAAAGCGAAAAAAGGTAATGAATTTTACAAATTTGGGACTCACCGTGCAGCCCATAAATGCACAATTTACTCTTTACCTATCTTATTTTATAACATTGCAACTTTTCGTTAGCGGTTCATGCTTTTTTACATTTCGGCAGTCTGTTCCCATATTCTGGCTGGAGTAATGAAAACTTTGCATTCAAAATTAATTTTTTACTTTATTTTATATAAGTTTATTTTAAAATAAAAGCGTATTTTTTAGTTTTCTTTCAACCATATATTTATTTTCTATTTTTAGTCTATAATATGCCTTCCGCCATTTTGTGGTGACCGCCATCTTTGATTTTAAATGACGTTATACAGCTTGCTTTCTTACTTACCGTCATACATTTTAATTTGATATCCACACCGAAAGCAAAGTAAAGGAAAAGGTAAACCGCCGTTTCGTGTTGGCCGCCATTTTGAATTTGGAATAACGACACATAGCTAATTTTATTCAACTTCCTGTACTCTTCAATTTGATACCCATTCCGATCGAGTGGCCTGTAATGAAAAATACAATCCGCCATTTCTCATTGTCCGCCATTGTTATTTGGAATGACGCTACGCAGCTAATAGTATTCTACTTGTCCCAACCTCTCATTTGATATCCATACCCAGCGCGTTGTAAAGAAAACGATGATACCTCTTTTGTGTTGGCCGCCATTTTGCTTTTCCGCCATTTTGAATTTGGATTGGCGCCCTTTGCCCTTTGATTTGATACTCATACCGAGTCGTTTCTAAAGAAAAAGGTAATCCGCCATTTTGTTTTGGGCGCCATTTTGAATTTGGAAGGACGCTACACCAGCTAATTATATTCTGTTTATCATACCCTTTCCATGATGGTTATCGGGAAGCACAATTGCGAAATTCGGCCGCCATCTTGGAGCCGCCATTTTGATCTTTTTTACAAGAATGTCATATTGCATTATCACGTGAACTGTACATATGGGTAAATTTAGGGTTGGTTACCTGAAAGTGTCACTTCTTTTTTTCTTTTGTGTCAAATATTTCGTCTTCAATTCCCTTTTTTATAGTATATTTTTCTTGAGCGCCATCTACCCGATCACATTCGTATCATGCGGATTACCCAGGTTTAGTCAAAATACACATTCTGTGAAAGTATCAGCTCAATCTGCCGGCTAGTTTTTTAGTTTAAGTGTCGCATTACAAACAAGACATTCATTTTTATATGTATAGAAAATGAATCGCAGACACACAAAGCTCGTCCTTTATCCAATGCTTAAGTATAGACATTTATCAAAATTTTTTTTGGAAAGGTAAGCAAACTAAATTTATACCTACAAATGTACATATATACATATACAACACAACATGTGACGTATGGAATGTTTTTGGATGTAATTTATGCAGTCTCTATCCCTGCGGGAAATAATTCATTTAAATAAAGGTATTTTCTGCAAATTAACCGGAGAGCACAGAGGTATCCATGAGCTGAATAAATATTTGGCTTTCAATTATGCTCAAGCATAAGCAGCATAGAATGGGGATTATTTGTTATTTAAATTCATAAATGAAAGGGTGGAATTTTTTGGGGGCTTGTTCCGCCAAGTATTCATAAAGTAATTTGGTATGTGTGAGTGAGTTTTGAGCATTTGAATTTTTAAAAACATTTTATCATTATCCGTATATTCTCCGTGAGTGTGGGTGATGAACGTAAATGGCCGGATTTTGTACATCTTTTTTTATCTAAAAAATAACCGTGTGAATCGTACCACCAGTCCGTTATATGGTTCGGCCTAGATAAGGATATAGGGGGTGCTCAAGCAGATGGCGATGGACCATGCGTTTAAATTCTACGATGTTCTACGAGTTCGGAAATACTGACTGTGGAAGGTTGCTCCTTTGTCGTACTTAATAGAAATTAAGCTTTGTCAAAACTGCTTCATATATTCCTATGGTATCTAAGGAGTCTACTGAGACGAAAAGCTAACACCAACAAGTATAATTTGGTGAATTCTCCCTTGTCGAGTCACGATAAAGCGGTTTTCAAGGCGCTAACTGTTTATCTGAGCTGCTTCCGAGGCCTGATGTAACAATTGTAGATTGCAGTCCTGGTAGCTGGCTGAAGAAGGAACTTGTATTACCTCCGGTAACCCTATTTAACAAATTGGAATATGTGGTCATTACATCGCACAACCGACCTCGGTAGTTCATGGGTGTAACTCCACTTCGCGGTGTTGAAAGAATTTTTCACGCTAAGGGTGCACAACTCTTATTCACATCCATTGATGTCGTGTCGTTTCTAGGCTAGTCATCACACTAATAGTTCGAGAGCCACCGACAGTAAAAATGTGCCGATTTCATCGTCAATGAAAGTATATCAGGGTCTTCAATTTGTTTTTGCTTATCACAGAAACTGACCACTTACATCGCACCTCGAGACCCTTTGTTGTCAGGAGCGTTGACAAAATGTAATAAACAATAGGTAAAAAAGTCTTATCATCGCCATTGATATTTTGAGGGGTTGTCAATTGACATCAGACCATGTCAAAAAACGATCACTTACATTTGTTTAGCGGGAATCGGGAATCAACCACTTGCAAAACGCGCAAACGTGCAAAAAATCCCAAAAATTGACTTATTTCATCGCTGCTCAAGTTTTACATGGCTACAGAGGACCATATTGCACATGTAAAAATACTGTGCTTACAGTTTATTCGCGGGACAAACCTACTTTAAGCGAACTTAGCTCTGGGTCTAATTTAGCGTAGATTCACTTCAGTTTGGTTGATGGACCTTTCATTATATTTGACGGCAACGTGAAACCAGATTTTGACGTTCTCGTAAACGCGTTGCATGTTACCGAACATTATAACCAAAATATCGGTATCTGAGCATCAAATGACGACTTTACATTGTGTCAGATTCCTCGTGTAACGAGCACGACAAGCTTGGATTTTCGGACTTCACAACTGCGTCTTCTTCTTTTTGAAATTTGAAACATGATGCAAAATTGACATCAAGGATTTTATTGGCTATGAAATTGGCAATTTCTGCTTTTGCCCAATCGTTTATCAAGAAGATGACAAAAGCCTCTTCGAAATTTATTTCTCAAATCCGTTTCGAAATCCGAAGGACGCTCTTGGTCTGGTCCTAGAATCTGATACTGCTTGCCCCTTATTGTACCAAGCAAAGAATGTTCAGTATCCTTTTTTTTTTTTTTTTTTTTTTTTTTATGTGAAAGACTAGAGTCTCAGGAAAGGCCCTTTATACTGTTGACAATCTATTTTCTTCGTATAGAGTGCAATGTCGAACAGCAGCTCTAGTCGGGGAGGAAGGAACCGCCACAACCTTCCCGCGATAGTTTCAGTCCACCTACTCCCAACCATTACTATCGCGACTCTGACATCGGGGCATCGAGAAACAACTCGCTGGAGTGTTATGCCTCCTGAAACGAGTTGAGTCTCATCAACCAACCGATGACATGCGCTTTGGTGGAGCGGGGAAGGGCTAAGGAAGGCTATGACACGAGGAATCAGGAATGTAAAGGGGAAGAAGAAAGAAGGAAAGTTATGTAGGTGGTAAATTTGGGAAAGGCTAGGACCGTGGGCTGGCCGGGATTCGAACCCGGGACCTCTGGGATAGCAGTCAGGCGCCTTACCCCTAGACTACCGAGGCCTCAATCCTTGATAGACTTATGGAAATACTGATCGAGACAATGATTGTCGAAGTAGTAGTTCGTAAAACGGTCTGTAATATTTGTTTTGAAACGTTTCAGAATGTTCACGGTAAATGTTTCATTGTGTGCAGCAAAAAGAAACCGTCGATTATCGTAAGATCGATGTTTGATGGCATGGAGTGATATGCGTCAAATTCTAATTTTGCGAGTAGCACTGACTTATCTGTCTTGCAAACTCCTCTTTGTTGTGACGCCGAAGATACTCGAGCAATTCGTGGGTTAAGAACTAGAGAACAGTGGCGGTTCGTAAGATTCAGGATAAGGGAAGCAATGCGCAAGGGGAACGATAAAAGTAAAAGTATCGAACCCTTTAATTAAAAAACTGAAAAATAACATAAGTGGGGTCAGATAAGCAAAACATAAAGAATTGTTTGCGGTCTAAAAAATTTTGTTTGGAACATGTTAGGTACATCGAATACTATACAAAATGGCCATTTTCTAGCTCTAGCAACCAATCCCGTAAGTTATCGGCCATTTTGTGAAAATTTTATCATTTTGGTCGTTCTATTTAAATATTAGATGCGTTTATCTCGGTCCGAAAAAAAGCAAAAAAAAGAGGCTGTTCGTTATGAAATTGGCTTGGGTTACAATATGAAATTTTTATCTGTACACATAAATTTTAGTTTTTTGCTTATAGTAACTTCGGGTTTTTCACTCCACTTATACTATATAAACACTAAATGGTTAGAATTTTGGGTCAAAATATCTTATACAAATCCCAAAAATTGACTTCAATTTTGAAAATTAATTGCCCTTTAATTATTGTGCATAGCATCGTATGAGGTTTTTTCTCTTTTAAAATGTAGTATTATTTTATGATGATGAATATGAAAATTGTTTAAACTTCAAAAAGTGAAAAAATCGAATTTTTTGGTTAATATTTTCAAAATAGTTTCGCTGCTAGTGGGCGTTTTGCGCCTTTTTTTCAGATTCTGTTATAATTATCACGCTTTATTTATAATTAAAGCGTCCAAAGAAAAGCCGTTGAAAAACTGCAACTACTACTTTCAACTCATTTAATTTTTCATTCAAATGCATACTTTCGGCTCAAAATCTAAAAAAAAAATAGTTATAATAAAACCCTGCATACCTCGCATACACCCCATACACCCACAACAGCAATCATTACATTCTCCTTGCAAAAAAAGCATTTCTGGCAGCCCACACTCAAAAATACAATTCATAAAAATATTCTCTATCCCTTTAAATCACCATTAAAAAGAATCATAAAAGATATAATGGAAGCTACAAATGTATCAGCTTATTTCAATACACACCACCCGCCACCCCATTAGAATAAGCAAAAAAAAAGAGAAACTTCACTTTATCCTCGATCTTTTCTTCCTTCACTCAAATATACAAAACGAAATTTCATATTTTAAGAGAACAGATTACCAGAAAACGAAACCAAAAAACAAAGAGAATTTGGTGGATACAGAAAATTTCTCTTTCTTCGACTTCTCAATTCCGCCTGTTTGGTTCCGAAGAAGCTGCGTTTAGCTCAGCTTCTGAGGGCACTGTATTAACGTAAACCTTTGCGTATGTGTGGGTTCAATTAAAGTGAATGTGTTGGAGTCTTCACGTCGATTTTCTGGGCCAAATAAGCTGGAGATATTACAGCTTCCCCATGTTGTGTAAGGCCTCGGGCACGATAAGAGCGCCAGAAAAATTGAGAGGCACTCGCCGCTCATATCATGACCATGGCCTAACACAACATGGGGAAGCTGTAATATCTCCAGCTTTAGTGTTTCCAGAGGATGAAATATATTAAGATTTTTCTTGTGATTAATCTTGATATATTTAAATTTTTTTTTAGGAAGTTGTCTATTTGGTCAAGGGAAGCGGTGCTTCCTTTGCTTCCAAAGAGGAACCGCCACTGCTAGAGAAGCGAGAAGCGTAAGGGCAAAATGACAACTTCTCAGGGGAGCCGAAAAACAATTCAAATTTACCTACCGTTATAAACAAATATCTTTTGTTTTTATACTTTTTTGTTGTACTAAGCAATCTACACACTACATCGTTCCAGTTTTTTGGCACATCAAAATATGGGGATTAAAAAAGCGAATGGCGAAAAAAAAATTTTTTTTGGAATTTTGTCCTTACGCTTCTCTAGTTCTTAACCCACGAATTTGCCCCATCACCTGACCATCCTTTTTTGGCCTCGATGTCGGCCCAGCGAACGTTCGGGAGTCTGCCGGTACTAAAAGGTGCTCCTTCACTATTTCGATCACTGGCCTGTTTACCCGTTGAGCCTGATTGTTGGGCTCCTGAAATAGAAGCTTCCTCGACTATAGTTAGTCTTGAGAGCTTTTTCCTTTTTGGAAATTATTTGGAGGCGCTGAGCTATCTGCCCGGGATCTTTCTCTTTTAGTGCCGGAGATCACCGATGCTGTTGACCTTGCGTACTGGGGCGTTTTCCACTCGTCAACGACTGCTTGAAATTTTGCTTTGTTAATTTTGTCCTTCTCCGAGATACCGGCGGCCTCATTCTCTGCAATTCTGCCGAGAACCACGAGGGCGCGATTCTTTTGCGGATGAACACGTTCGTGATATCTGTTTCTCATATGTGCATTGTCACTGTGGCTGTTGACTCCTGGCACTCTGGTTTTGTTGCCTTTGATGTACTGTGTTTAGTACTCGCAAAGCCAGAGCTGGCGATTGTACCACTTGGAGCACGCTGAGACTCTCCCGAGGGGAAAAGGTCGTAGTCCTTGGTCCTAGTCCTTGTATGTTGCTGCGGGTCATCTGGCCATCTGTTTGCTTTTGTTTCTTTTCATTATTATTTTTGTTTATGTTGTTTCCAGGAGTAAAGCCAGAAATGAAGTCCGTCTGTGTCGCATTCCAAAGTAAGGCACTTGTATGTCAGTGTCTCTTACCAAAGTAAGGCAAGACATACCGATCTTGCCCGGTCATCGGCGGAAACCGTTTGCAACCAACCTGTTTATTCTCCTGTTTGGCCGTTCAGCCTTCGTCACGGTACCTTTACACCTTGGCCTAAAAGTCGCGACTCAGACTACTGGTACTTATTGCCAAGGGCACCACTATTGCTGCTTGTGGTACATTACATTGAGAACCTTTCTGCAAAGGCCAGTTTGGGAGTATCTTAATTAAGTTAATAGCATTATACCTGCCTATATAGTTAATATTAAAAAATTTGGCTCCCAAAATAAATTTCAACCACTGTGCTGTTGATTTTTGACTCTGTTGACTAATGAGTTTGTCGATTACAGTTCTAGCTAATGGCAAAATTATTTCGACAGTCCTACTTTCTACTTCTTCTTCTTGAATGGCGCTATAGAAATTGCGAGCATCGGGCCTCTTGAAGTCTCTTTTTCCTGTCGTTTCCACGTCTGGCTAGTTTTCTTTAGGTGTCGTATTATCTAGCACGTCATCCATCAACCTATTTCTTGATCGTCCTTCACTTCTTTGCCCTTATGATTTACCATTAAAAAACCTGTCTAGCATTTCTTCTTCCGAAGCTCGTAGAAAGTGTCCGCGCCATTCTAGTCGAATGTGCTATTTGCTTTCATTGTGCCTTTCCACACTAGTATTCTTTCTGCAGTATGCAAGCCGAATTGACAACAACTGCGATATCCACAGCCGTATTCTTGCAGCGGGCGTAAGCATTCATATGCAGATTAAGTACTTGAATGTGCGCGTGTGCTTCGAGTTAATAAAGCTTCTCGTTAATATAAAATTCAACTAATTTATAAACTGTCATTAAAGTTACCTTTTCTAGGACGTATGATAATGTTTAACGCATTAATATGTAAATATATTTCTAGGGCTAACATAGGCACGAAACTCTCCAAAACAATATCAACGGGCTGCGACTACTTCAAACATTATCTCTGCGTGCTATCTGTCTGTTACAACCCAAATTTTGCATCTGCATTTGTATTTTTATGGTAAAGTTAATCATGAATAAAGTAGTTAATCACTCAACTTTATTGCATCCGGGCATATCATGGCATCCCACAGACGGTACATCACAAAAATTTCCATGAAACAGCAAAAAACAAAAAATACAAATTAACCCGACAGGGGTGCATAAATCAATATCCTGGCAAACAAAATATCCTGAATTTCTAACTATCGACGCTGCACTTTTGGCTACCCAAATATCCAGAGAATGTCACACGAACAGTGCATTTCACCTGTCACACGTTAACACTCACCACATTTCCTCGCCATGCAAAATCCTGCACCACCTGAATATGTGCAACATGCAATTTCACTTTTAGCAACATGTGTAAATTGTGGTAAATTTTAGTGATTTTATACTTGAGCGATGCCTAAGTGCATAGAAGTGGCTAAATAGTGAATTATTGATTGGCATGGGTTGGAACAATGATTTATGAGTTTGTGTGTTACTACATACACAAACGGGCTTTTGTGGGTCATTTTATGATGAAGCCCCGGTCACATTGTTTTTGCACGTCATAGCACGCAACGTGTATTTGGCAAACCTTTTTGCGTACTTTTTACACGTTCAATTGTACTCGAATCGCGATTAGCAAATTAGAAATTCTAATTAAATAAATATAATACGCGTTGTGTCCCTGTTTCATAATCATATTCCTTCCATATAATTTCCTCTTGTTTAATCCTGTTTCAATTGTTTGAGTGTCACTGGCACGCAACACGTGACAAGGATTCATGAAAGGAAATACAATATTGTAATCTGCTTCAGTGATGGAATTGTTAAATTCATTTAGAAATTGATGGTGGCACGAAAAACTAGTGATAGGCATGCAATGATATGAAAATGAATAAGTTATTTTGTATTTTTTGGAATACATCTACATAATATAAGTAGTTCCAGGTAAATGTATCTGGATCGAATCCTTCTTCAAATCCTTTTAACTTTGCTTGAAAAGAAAATCTGAGATAGCAACGAAAATGATGATTTATTCCGTGTAACTACATGACATCCATGGCGGTTATCTATTCACTTAATTCCCTCGAGGGGATTCTTTACAGAGGAAAGTATTCAATATCCTTTTTTAAAAAGATTTCAACAAAGCAAGAAGATTGCAAGCTCACGTGTAAGAAGAATGGACTAACTTCGTTCATATTTTGAGCAACAATGCAACGATGCACTCAATTGGAACAGCAGGGACAAAGCGAGGTCTTCGTTGTCGTCAGATATTCTGGCTTCAATATCGATTTTAAATTCTTAAGTTTAGTGCTAAAGAACTCCTAAACTTTAAAGTCCTTCTGCAACATTGAAAATGCAATTCTCACGTACTCCGTTTGTTTAGTCAACCAGACAGTTGCAGTTTTATTTTGCACATGGAAAGTTGAATTGAATCAAATCGGACAATTGAGGAATTTGTGATCCATTCTTGTGTAAGGATTTTGCAAAAATATTATTGCACTTACATGACTTTTTTTTCACCCTTACATCCTTTTATCGCTATCGAAGTCGCCCTTTGACATTTATTGTATATTCTGTGTAAGTGCAGAGATGGTTTGGTGTTTTTTCTCATACTAAATAAGAAGCTTCAATTGACTCTTCAAATTGTATTTTTTGTCACAAGTGCCTCTTACCGGACCTCTTTTCAGAATGGTAAGTGGCACTTTTCAGACCTCTTAGAGAGAGGGGGCTGTAAAGTCTTTACAGTCCTGCTTCGAATCAAACAACTTTTTCGTTTGCCACATTATTTTCCGCCATCCACTCAAACGCCAACTACGTTTTTTTCAACGCAAGATTCCGATCGACGCTCAAAGACGTACGTACAATGCGTGGGCCCGATTGCGGATCGGACCATTATCTTGTTCGAGTGAAATTATAGACGCGGTTACAAAGAGCGAAGAAAACGGAGCCACCACCAGCCAAAAAGAATTGAGCGAATGAAATCGGGACGAGTAGCGTGCTGAATAACGTTGCGGCCCACATGGAAGCGGCGTCGAGGCACGAGTACCGGACGCTGTACCAGACAATCCGGCGGTTAGGCGGCAAAACATCATCCACAAACGACAACATCAAAAAATCGGATGGAACTTCTCCCCATGGGCGTCTGTTGCGATGGAGATAATTCATCCACCAGTTGTACAACCACGACCCGCCATAAGGTCCAGCAGCCGAACCGCTGATTATCAAACAGCCGACGTATCAGTTTTTCGATAACGAACCGACTATTATGGAGGTAAAGACCGCAATAAAATCGCTGAAAAATGGAAAAGCGCATGAAATCGACCAACTAACCGCCGATATGATCAAAGCCGAAGGTGATGTCTTATCACAACGACTCCATGTCCTCATAACATATAAGGTATTCGGATCGTGTTCCATCGGCGTTGTCCCAATGTAACAGCATAATGGCGCGATCTAAATAGTGGGCGCCACTTATGCGAGGTGTTACCCCCTTAGCCAAAAGCCCGGAAGAGCATGGCCAAGGAGCCAACACCATACATAAGAATAAAAAGAAAATCCGGAACTCCTACGCCGGCCACACGGAGTTGTCTAGCTCGCCGGAGGGGTCGTGGGGTGTGTGGCCGGGGCTTACCGAGGCTGGTTCACCACTCACCTGTGACTATGTAACTTGAATTCCGCCATCATCCTTTTCCGATCATCGTCTGCGACGCGTCACACCCTGAAAAGGAAGTCATCCGTCCCAACCATTCCCAAGAAAAAATCTAACAACTTGAGTTCATTCTTAATAACTTAAAAATTTTTCTCGTTTATTGCAGACACATTAACAAAATAACTAGAAACACCAATAGGTAACATCAATATTCAAGGGGTCACGATTAGAACAATGTCATCATATATCAACACATGTACATTTTTTCAAATAAAAACATTTACAATTTCCCTTGTCGGGATACTTCCGTATGATAAATTATTTTAAAACGCGTCGTATTGGTACCAATTTCGCCTCGTTTTAATCACAAGTGGTATCACAAATATCAAATATCGTGTTCAATTATAATTACGCATAAATTATGTGAAAACAACCAGAAAAATTATTTTGCAACAAATAAAAAAATTTAAGCCAATATTTAATGATAAAATTAGATTAATTATAGTAATTTGTTGTCAGGTGTGTGTCGTGGTGTTTTTATTATATAATGAATATAATGAATAAAAAAAAAGAATGAAAAGGAACTTTCGTTTAAATTAGTACATAACAATCTGGTGTCATCGCAACGTGAAAGTTGTACGGGAACAGTGAAAGCACAACCATTTATAAAGTCTTTGCTTGGTTTCCAATCGTTAGGCTATTATAAAATGACAGCTTCCTCTCGCAGAATGAGACTTTTATCACTTCTTGCCTTGACCTTGCTCCAGAAGATAAATAGCAGACGTGGTTTGAAACTGATTTAATTTGGCTACCTCCCGCACCAAACTTTCTTCCACTGCACAAAAAATGACAAGAAAATTATACCTGGACGATGAGCTTCGCCGCTTGCAGCTACAGATGGATTGTGTTCTCTTTTGTATGGTGAATACTTGTATTTCCAGAAAGGGGATATTCCTCTACTTCCGCACTCCTGCCAGGAGGTCTCGTTTCGCTGCTCAGGGTAGTACCTACGGTTTTTCTTCTGCTTGCCCAAAGTTCACTTAATTTTTTTCCTGGATTGATTTCCTCTTACTGAGGGATACTCGAAACCCCGTTTTATTTAACTGATTCGACCAACAATAGTGGAACTATATAAAGGAGGTAGATATGACTGGATATTTATTATTTGCAAATTTACACATTAAATTGTGCTAGTTGTAACCCACAGTCTATCATTTTCAACCTCCCCGAAAAAAAACAAAACCAAACTGACAAATCTCCTCCGATTTTTTCCTATTTTTCCTTTTCTCCCCTACTTGATTTGCAAATTTTGTAAATTTTGTTCTGAGGCAAGTGATTTCATAGAAATTTTCCAAATTACCGCGAGGGGGATTCAACCGACCGTTACACCAATTTTGAAAAAAAAGGCGATAATCAGGAATGCAAGAATTATCGCGGTATTAGCCTTCTTTCGTCATTAAAGTATTTACGACAATCATACAATCGAGGCTACAGAAACATCGAGAGCAAACGAGCCGGAAAGAACAAGCGGGATTTAGACCACATCGAGGATGTATTGATCAAATATTCGTACTCCGTCAGCTAATGGAAGAAAGAATTCGTTGCGTCAAAAGAACTGTTGTAGTTTTCATCGATTTCAAATCCGCTTTCGATTGCATCGATTGGAACAGCTCGTGTAGAGCCTTGGAAACCGAACACGTGCCATTGAGAATCATTCAACTTCTCCAAGCGTCGTACGATGGCCTAACCAGCAGCGTTCGTATTCAAAGCGACTTATACGAGGAGTTCCCGATTCAAACGGGTGTCCGACAGGGAGACATCGCTTCGCCTCTTTTCTTCAACGTTGTGATCGATACGATTATGCGTGAAACATTCGATGGATGAGGCGAAGTTCGATGCTACGACAACTTCGTAACCGACTTAATGTTGGTCGACGATAGCGCCATCTTCGCCAACACGGATGCCGAAGCAACGAACATCTTATACGACATTTTCCGCATCGGTTAAAAATCAATGCGGAAAAGACCAAAGTGTTCACAACGGACGGATCGAGGGCAGGGTTCACCTCGATGGAACCCAAATCGAACAGGTTTCGATGTTCAAATATTTGGGATCATTGGTTGAGGAAATGAAAGTAGCATCGACGTCTGACGTTAAGAAGCTCGAGGTCTTCCAAATGCGATGATTGAGGCAGATCCTCGGTTTCTCACTACGAAGATACGATCAGCAAATACGATCACCAAAAGAAGAAATGCAAAAATGTCGACTACGGGGGTTTGGACATGTTTGCCGAATGGATGATAACCGCTTGCCACGTAAACTTCTCTGGCTAGATCGTCCCGAATCCAGCGATGGGCACCGAAGAAAACCTGGCTAAAGGATATCAAGGGTGACCTAAAGAATCAAGCTTTATCAGTTACCGAGGCTCGAGACACCGCCAAAAACCGGCAAGAACAGAAACGAATCGTGAATAGAGTTCGAGATCTAGCGGCATCGACAACAGCGTATCCGTTGTGGGGACGTTCCGCTCGGAGCGCCAGCTAACGGATCAAAGAAGAAGAAGAAGACGTGGAGCAGTCGCCATGGCAGTAGCGCTACTGCGTTTTGACAGGGTGCTACGGTAAGTCAATATATCAACTGTGGGACAAATGGCAGCACTTCTTGTGTGTTTTAAGGTGTCATCTAACTAAGGGTGGTTTTGAAAGCGTAAGCCATATGAAATGAGTTTTATTCGGGAATGTTGGATTTAAGCACGGCTCACTAGGAGAAGGAATTTATATTTCCTGAAAAATAGTTACAGCATATTTTTTTTCATAGTAGTAAAGAGTTGGCATAATATTCATAGAAATTTCATTTGAGCTTATACGTATAAAGCTCCCTCGAGATACTCAAAGAACAAAAAGTCGATTTTAAAGGCTTGCCAATTAAATTACATAGGTAAATCCAATATGTCATTAAGCAACATGTATTGTATTGCAAGAGTATAGTGTACCATCGTAATTTTATTATATTGAACAAAACAGAAATTGCCGCAATGCTAACAATTTGTTTTTAAATTTGATGAAAAATATATACAAAAGAAAATAATTTAACTTAAAGCAAATGTAAAAACCATTTGCAACTTTTTGTGCTCTTAGAAAATGTTTCACTTTCTTCTCATAACATTGCAATGCTTTCATGAACCGGAATTTGCAAGTAATTCCTGACTTATTCCATACATTTTTCTCCTTTTTAAGACTTCAATTGCATAAAACATAATTGGAATGAAGCTGCTGAAAGGATTGTGCCTCTTTTGAAATTTATATGAGTAGAATAAGCAGTTTCCGTATTCTTTTCATCAGGCATATAAAGTAATAAAATATTCTTTTGTACTTTCAGATTATTCTTCGTTAATTGCTATTTAAGAAAATAACTTAATTCCCCTAGGTATGTAACTTGTGTTTTGATTAATATAAATTCAAATAAATTTAAAACATTTATAGATACTAGATTATTTTTTGAGATTTTCAATAACTAAATTAAGCGAACTTAGTGCTTTTAAAAATGATCCATCGCAATGTAAATATTTTAAAAACCCCAGGAAATATATGTTAGGTTAGGTTAGGTTGAAAAGGCTGCCACCATCAGGGAGCCCACTTAGGTACGGCATTGGGCCCATTGTGATGCCATTATAGTGCTGGGACAAAGTTCAGGCCATTTCAAGCCATTTTGAGCTTTTGATAAAGCGATAGAAGTTAGGAACACCAATATTTTGCAGCTCGCTCAACCATTAAAGCAGGGGCGCCAAGGAAGGTTCTTCTTTTCTTTGCGAGGGCGGAACATGTACAGAGAAGATGGGAGACAGTTTCTTCCTCTTCTTCATTACCACAACTTCTGCATAAGTCATTGTGGGGTAGTCCTAATCTTTCGGCGTGCGGGCCAAAGGGACAATGACCGATCACAATGGCTTATCACCTTTCTGTTCAACCGAACAAGAGATTTTAAACGCTTTGGGTCCAAAGTTGGCCACATTGCATGAAGAGTGCAGCACATCTTTGCTGTGGTCCTCTCAACCCAGCTCGAGCTAAGCTGATTTTCCTCACAGCTAGTTTGTCGGTGGCTAAGGGCACTCCCATCCGGGTTAATTGGGGTGTCCTTTCCACTTCGGTTCCCTGTCTAGCAAACTCATCTGCTCTATAGTGTCCCCTAATCCCACTGTCTCCAGGTATTATATCAAACTAAGTGGCAGTCTTACGCAGAGACCTACGGCAGTTCAGATCCGATAGAATACATATATTCTTATGAGATAGATATATTATTTAACTTCAGCCATTCGAGAGCCTCCCAGATCGCAGTGGCATTCGCTTGGACGACGCTGCAGTGATCTATATTCAATGCCTAAGAGAAAATACCAAAGCCTACCTGTTCCCAATTTTTGAGTCATCTGTGTAGATACATAATGAACCAGTTGGGATAACATCCAGTCGAATCATCTCTAGCCGGAATGATGGTATTGAAACTTTTCTCCAAGGTCCACGTATGTATGTGAAGTATAGTCTAGGTTGACCGCAGCGGTGGCGAACCTCCTAAGTATGGATGAGTGACCATATGGAGTCCATCCAAGAGAGAAGAAGATGCAATAAGACATCCAGCGCAGCTGTTGGGGTGCTTCTCATTGCACCACTGGTACACAGCCCATCTGTTCTTTGGACCCTTTCCAGTACCTTACGATACGTAATCTTGTGTAATGCAATCTACCATACCGATATGCGATGTATAAGCAAAAATTACTCAGAAAGATACGACACTGTAATCCTTTCTGTGCGAAGAAAAAGGAAAGTAAAAATCTATGATCTTCTGTCCCTTTCAAAGCTTTTCCCTATAAAAATCTGCATGTGTGTATCCACAATTAAGCAAGTGTGGTGCTGCTGTCAAAAATTCTGCTCACACTGTTAAAAATTCTGGTATTCGGAAGAACAGCTGTTTAACGGTTTCGACCGTTGGAAATGCATGACTAATATATTTTTTTGAAAATTATGTTTCGCTACTTATTTCACAATTTTTTTATTTTTTTTTTTTTCATATTTTTCCACTTATTCTAGTCAAGTTTTGTACTAGTGTCATAAAAACATTGTGTTAGGAAGCTTTTCTGTAGAAAAAGTTCTGACGGCTAGTTTTGTTATGTTGCGTTTACAAAGCGGTTTTGTAACGTATTTTGAAATCGTGCGTGAATAATTGGTGAATATTCATTAAATATAATAGAAAATTATTACAACTGATGAGAAATCTACGATTTATCATTAGTTATAATTGTTTCCTATTATTTGCTTTCAGTGAAGTGGGCTCTAGGTTTAATAAACATAAGTCGACAAAATGTTTTAATGCGAATGAGAAATAACATCTTTGTTGACAATTCATGTTGACAGTGTACAGCACAAAAAAGGTAAACAAGTTTCTTGGTGGTTAATACATAGAAAAATTCATCAATTTCTCTATTCATATACGAGCTCCGGAATGGCGAGAGGGCGGAGCAACGGCAAACTACACAAACACATGCAGAGCAGGAAGTACACGAAAATGATACATCAATTCACACAAGCAAAATAAAAGTCCAGACGGCACAAAAAATTGCGGAGAAGAGAAATCAGTGCGTCTCTTTCGCACTTCGTGAAATAACATTTCTTTATTTACCCTCTCTTTCTTCGATTTTTGTTTTGTTTTTAAATTGAATTTTGTCTCGCTTGCACCTTGTCGATTGATATATTCACTCGCAAGGGAGCTTATGGGAAATTTTGAGAGTGTCGTATCTTTGTGGGTAATTTTTGGTATAAGTATAGGTCTGATTACGGTTGAATGCAGCCAGTGGACGATGCGGGCTTAAAGGCTGATTTACAATGTTGCGAGAGTGCGATGCGACAGCGAGACGAGTCTCGCACGCACTGTCAAAACGTTTTCCTATCGTGTGTTCAAATGCTGCAATGTACAATGCAGCGATTTGCGATAATACGAGACGAGAGAATTTGGAAAAATTGAAATTTTAACGCTCCGAGAGGCGATGACAAGTCTCATATGACAGATTTTTGAATTTTGAATTTTAAATAATTATTTCTGTCATCTGTCTTTCTAAGTTTAGTTGATTTTTGATACAAATAAAAATGCAAAGAATAAGCGAAGCAGATGTTGAAAAAATGATTGATTTAATAAAATCAAAACTAGCACTTTTTGATAAAAGAGACAACAAATTTTGTCATATATTGTGTCAAAACTGTAAAATTTGACATAGTGAACTAGATTCGTACTCGCATTATTGTAATTCTACCTGCGAGTTTCCAGCGATAGCGAGTATCGTCCGACAACTCGTCTCGCTGACGCACCGCAATCACGGAATATTGTAAATCAGCCTTAAGGTGCCAAGTGACTCCGATCGTTCTCTGGCATAAGAAAAGAGCTGTTTTGGCCTTATTGGCTCTTTCTAAAAAATTCGGCCTCCACTTTAGTTTCGAGAAAATTCGCATCCTTCTTTAGATGCAGTGTTTCATTGCAGAGTCTTCAAGAAGGAAAATTACCACTTATGGAGGATAGGACGGGCAGAGGATCCCACCCACCTTTAACTGACAGGACCTACCAAGTTCTTTTTTGTGGATCCAAATCAATCATTGAAGCGTCATCCGGTGTCCCCTAAGGAAGTCAGCTTGGTCCTCTTATCTTTATTCTATCAATTGTTGACACTATTCCTTTGATAAGACTCTGTGGAATATTGATTTACGCTGATGATATCCTCACATTAAGAATATCGCAAACTTATGCAAGTTGACCTTGACACTTACTCTTGATGTGCTATCAACATCCTGGTTCTTATGTGAAATCATGACTTTTAGTAGGAGACCTTTTCTAATGAGGGAATCGTGTTAATTTTGCTAAAGATCTCGGGATTCGATTTGATAGTAAGCTGGATTTTTCTACTTTCAACCACTAAATCCGCATTTTACTTTTTCCCCTTATTTTGCTTTTAAAAGTTTTTTTTCTTTCTATTAAAACTTTGATCACATTTCACTGCTGATCCCTGTCTGCTATTAGTGCCTGCCGCTTTGGCACTAGCCTACTAATACATTATGCATAGCAGTTTATAAAAGAGTTCTTTATTTTGAAAAATAACTAGAACCATTCTACTGAGTACGCTATTGGCACCCTTTATAGTCACCAAGATAATTGCCCCTTTTCTTCGTCCTTTAAAATTTGTTAAAGCTCTCGTTCGATTGCGTAGGTCAAGCAGCATTGGCCGTGGCTAGTTCTTAGCTGGGGGACTGCTTGGTAAAACAACTCTCGCGTTTGGAATGGTCTATGCCGATGCGGCTGCATTTATAAATGTTTATGTCTGAATTTTTAGATTTTCGTGCCTGTGACATAAGAGTGCATGCCTCTAGCGAACAAATTTTTATGACTGTGGCGGGAGCGTGCGTACTTTGGGGCATGTCTATTTGTTCGCTATGCGTGCTAGCTGCAGGCGCGTGCGTTCTAGCAAGAAAATTAATCACTAAGTTATTTTTAATCGAGTCCATTCCCTGATGCTTTGACCTCATTTTCACCGTGTCATGTTCATTAATAGCTCTATAGACTTCGCCTGCGATTCCGACCAAGCTCTGTTCACTTTTTTGTTATAACGAACGGACTGGAGTGTTCTTTGGAAATTATTCTGCATTGTCTGGCCGAGTCTCCTACCCTCTCGATAAATTGGCAATAGCCCTGCCATGTATCTCTCTTGGCTGAGGCAATGGCTTTCTGTGTACAGGTTTAGGCAGTCTTTATAAGTTTGGAAAGACCTTGTTTGTAGCAACTATTAAAGATCTCTATTCTTAACTTCCTGATTTTCGAGAGATCTTCCAGCCAAGAGCCAAGGGTGAAGGGAGTTTGTTTTCAAATAAGGGGTCGTCCATAAATTACGTGAGGCGTTTAGGGCGGGAGGGGGTCGAGCCGAATCTCACCAAATTTCACGTGGGGAGAGGGGGGCCTCGGCAAATATCACGTAATTTTTTTTTAAAGAAACAGTGTAAAATGGTAAGAAAAATGGGTTAAATTAAGTAAAACATGTTTCTCCATATACTTACAGGCCGCCGGTATGCAGTGGCCTGTCAGACCAGGTCGACCGGCACGACTACGCTTGACTCTGTCTAACTTAGGGATGATACTTCAGGTATCCGCGAGACAGGCCGTGGCATGCAGATGAAATCATGATTCCCTACAGACACACAGGCGAAAACGACTGCTTAGCAGAGCAAGTTATTAATTCAAGCGCAAAAATGTTCATGGCCTCAACGAAAGATTCAAGGCGGCTCCAGCCGTGAGCACCCGCAAACAAGCGAGAACTCGAGTGTGGATGGTTTTCACGCCTACCTCGCGCCTTTCTTTCTGATACGAGTGGATGTGGCGTGAATTCTTTCCGTAAATTCACGGCTCGAGAGTGAATAGAAGCTCAGATCTTCAGGCCCGAACTGACGATAAATGAGAATTTTGTCAGCTTTCTTGAGCTGTAGGAATTCTTGCACTTCAGGCCATACAGTTGGCGGCCGGTGAGTGTATGGTAATACTTGGCCTCAAGGCTAAAACTTTCAGGCCACGGCCTGCCGGCGAACAGTGTGTAAATTGGGGCTGAAGATATGGGTAAGTCCTACACTCGATTGTTTAGCCTCTAAAGGCTAGCCAAACGCGCGACTCGTCGAATACTGCAGAGTACGAGTCAAGCAACATTGAACCGCGAAAAGACCATTAGGATTTAGTACTACAAGAAAGCACATGCCAGAATTTAGGGTAATGAAATGCTTGTTGGGTGAGTGCTCACGTTTTGGTAGTTGTGTGTCCGCCACAAGCGGAAAAGCGAGGAGGGCAAGGAGTCCGAATTATCAGTTATCTCAAATAAAATCTTGCACCCAAACCCTCCCCCCCCCCATTCACACAGATGAACTTTTTACACTCCTTTCATTGGATTTCACTACGGTTACGTACACGGATTTTATGCGCGAGGGCTTTTCCTGCAGACCTACTCTGTGGTTACGACCGTAATTACGTATACTAGGGATTTTATAAAATTTGAAAAATATCACGTGAGATTAGGGAGGGAGGGAGGGGGTCGGAACAAATCTCACGATATCTCACCAAGGGGGACGGGTGGGGGGGTCGAAAAATCGCAAAAATCACCTCACGTAATTTATGGATGACCCCTAACTATTAGCAAAACTTTGACTTATTTAAAAAAAAAAAAAAAATTTAGCCTTAAAAGAAAACAATAAAATATCTTAATACTTCTTCTTCTTACATTCATAGTAGTTTTAATACATTTCTTAATTATAAAAAAAAAAACAATTTAATAAAAAAATACAATAATAAAACTTTTGGTAGAAGCCATTAACTATAAATTAGCTGTTTCAACATTTTTCCTCCATTTTATCACATAAAATACAATTGCAGCAACAGTATACAATACTGACAGGACTGCAAAATAGCCTCCAAGTGTAATAAATTGTGCGCTAGGGGACAGTGCTAATCCACTATCGGACACGACAACTACAGTAAAAATACTCTGGAACAAAAGTGCTAATAGCGTGTTAATGCCAAAAATTAAGCCAAAACTGTCGTCCTGTATATTTTCAGCAACAGTTGAACTGAAAGGAGATTAATTCGTCCTTTACAGAAAATCCTGTTTTGTTTTTCTCTAATTATAGAAGTACCTCGCAATTGTTATCATGAAGTGGTATAGAGTTCCAAACGTGACATACATAACATATGCCACCCAGATGGAGTTTGATAGAGCACTCAAAAGCAGGAACCCAGCCTCGACAGCAGAGCATACACTTAATATCCAAAGGTCCCATCTTCTGTATCTGCTACTGTTAAATAGTCCAGCTAGGAATGCTCCCATTGCACCGAGAAGTGTCACAGCAGCCTCAACGCCGCCATTATAGAAATTCTCCTGGTTAGGGTCGATATCTTTCCAAAGGAGCTGCACGTAACTCTGCACCTGGAGGCATGCAATTCATATTTTTATTCATTAATATTAAAACCTGCTGCATTCATTATGGATAAGGGTAGGATACCTGAAGGAATCCGCACATTGCCAGTGACCACCAAATACTCCATTGTACAACAGTCGGATTTGTATAGCTTGTCGTGAAGTGCATCCACAGCAGCTTGAGAGCACTCCTTGCGGAAAATCGTACTTTTACCTGTAGGCAAACATAATTATGCACAACAATTGAAATAAACTTGTCAAGGCTGAAAATTGTGCTTGCCCTAATTTACCTGAAGCTCTTCCACGGATTTTGTTGCTATATTATCTGTGGATTCTGTAGATTCTGCATTGTCCTCACTTCCAGCGGCTGTAAAGAAATACAGACTTGTACCGACTGACGGCAGCATTATGGCAAGTATGAGAGATACCATTTGTGCTGTAAGAAAATTGAATTAAGGATCTGTCATGGCTGTGCTTACTTTATTATAGTTACATGCTAATGATATAAAGTTGAGCTCCCTTAGGTCCATTAAATTGTACGAAACCAAAATCTGGGCTAGGACACTGCCTAGGAACCTTCCACTTAGTATGGCTGATCTTGTGTGTCCTGTTACTTGTTGGTACTTGCTGCGACTCACCTTCGCATAGATGTAGGTGTAGTACGCCACTTCGGCGGCCATAAAGAAGCCATAACAAACCTGGACTAACTGGGGAAATGAAAATTTAATAGAATTTCAATAAAATTAGATTTTTATTTTCACGGTTTATTGTGTTGGTTATAAAAACTGAAATGGACCCGAGGATTATTGACGGCTTTGTGGATTTAAAAGAGAATGTTTTACTGTCAGTCGATAATTGAAATCATAAATATTTTATTGGTCTTGATTTTAAGGGCTGAAAATTTAACATAAAATTTCTTCATCGTATTAGCTGAGATTAGCTGGTTTGGGAGTATGGTAATCGACCTGTTGTTACGATATAGTGACGTACTTTATGCCTGACGGGCAGGGAGTAATCTGGAGGCCTTATTAGATCTGGGAAACGCTTTAGTAGCTGATCGAACTCATTAGAGCAAGTGAAGACATCGTTTTCGTGCTAATTAGTGTGCCGTTTGATGTCATGCCCGTCACTGGGTCGATTAACATTTTCTTACGGAGAAAAGCCTGAATCTGACAAGGAAGTCTGCTCCTATTATTGGTCTATCGACCGCGGCCAGTGTAAAGGGGTAGGTGAAAGAACGCCAAGATAGGCTATAACATTATATATCCCAATTCACTACAGATATTCTCCATGTAAAAGGATAGGACAACATAATCTCGGCCGGTCAGTCTCGGCCAGTACCGGCTTTAGGGGTGGGCGAACTCGGGCGCCCGCCCTAGGGCTCCAAGTCCCAGGGAGGCCGCTGCGATCCAGTAATATGTTCATTCATTTAGTTATTAAATGATAACACCTCACACAATACAACGCCGGATATGCACAGGCACAGGTTTCTAGCAATAAACCATTGCTGGCCAGTAGCAGCTCTTGACAGCCCCCGGAAGATCCCTCCAATCCTGCTTGTGAGTTTAACTGAGAGAAGTATAGGACTATCAATTGTTCTCTCTTTTCTTCTTTGACTGTGACAAACGTCAGAAAACAATATCCATGTCCTCAAGAAATTTGCAACATGTTTGCTGACAAATTCATTAAAGTTTTTTGCCCAAAGTCTAATGCAATGCACACTGACCCAAAAAGTACACATACTGACACTAAAGCTGTTACAAGTGGTGTATGTGTTGTAGTGGTGTATTTGTTGATGATATAATGACTGGTATAAGCAATCACGACATCAATGAAGGTCATGGTCCTAACAACCTGCCTCATTGCTTTTTGAAGGGCTGTTCAAAACAAATTTTGGTTTCCCTCCATCTTATCTTCAACAAACCGTTATCGATAGAAAAGTTCGACGATCCACTACGACAAACCTTATGGCCTTAGACCTTGTCGATCAGGTTGTAGATCTAAGCTTTGTTCTAGACAAATTCCAACTTGCACTACGATAATATTGCTTCCAGAACCAAAAGCTTCTTGGCTTTATAGAAAGAAGAGCTCAAGAATTCAATAACGTTCGGACCCTAAAAGCTCTCTTCTGTTCGCTCGTCTGCACAAACCTGGACTATACTTGCGTAAACCTGGGACCCTATATTTCAGAGGCAAATTTTCCGTCGAATGCTCGTGTGAACAGCTTAGTTCTAGGCCATTTAAATCATTTGGTCAAGTTTGGCCGTCGTGAGCCCGCATGTACTTCTTAGTGGTCAGTGTTCGCCCGTTGTAAGACCATCTTTTATTTGTATTGTATATTTTGTGCATAATAATATAGGTAATCTACCGAAAAGAAATGTCTAAAAAGTTAAGGGCGTATAAAAATATCTCGCACAGGGCGCCAAAATACCTAAAACCGGCCCTGGTCTCGGCTGTTAATTTAAACCTTAAACAATTCGGTACATTAAAGCAATCAGACACCGAATTGAAACAGCTAACAAGCGAAGAACATAAAAAGAGTTCGAAATTTAAATTGGAAAAGCGCTTAGTACCAACTCTGCAAAGGCCTATTTGGTGCGAAGTTATCACGAAGGAAATTTGTGCTTTTGTCCCAACTCAACTCCGACGTGAAGTGAAGGCCTTACACGGGTTATCACACCCGGGAATCTGTGCATCCAGGAAACTCATTTGTACAAGATACTTTTGACCAAATATTCGCACAGACATCAAGGTCCGGGCACAGTCATGTTTAACCTGTCAACGTTCTAAAGTCAGCAGACACACTAAAAGAGTCCCGCCGAGGATTTTCCCATTCCGCAGGTACGGTTTGAACATGTCCACCTGGACGTAGTCGGACCTTTAGAAATATCGAAAGGGTATACCTGCATTGACCGTTTCACCCGTTGGCCAGAAGCGTGCCCCTTGAAGGACATCACCGCACAAACGATAGCTCGTACCTTCTTTAGAGAATTCATATGAAGATTTGGAGTGCCTCTGCAAATTACTACAGATCAGGGCACCCACAGGTGAATGGAATGGTTGAGCGATTTCACCGCCAACTGAAAGCAGCTCTAAAATGTAGAAAAGGGAGTTCAGGTTGGGCAGAAGACTTCCCAATAGTACTTCTTTTTTTGCGTGCAGCTATAAACCAGACCTTAAATTCTCCCCGGCAGAACTAGTTTATGGCCAATCCCTCAAATTACCCCACGGAAAGATGCGAACAGGTTTTTATACAAGTGGCTCCCCGTAAAGGAGCCCTAAGTCCGATTTACGAAGGAAGGAAAATAGAAGTTTAATAAAAGTGAAATAGAAATGTGTTGATTAGTAAATGTACCTATCATCAGTTAAATCCTGCTGAATGAATTGAGTACGCGTAGATATGCAAATAAGCTTGAATTAACTAGAATTAAGAAATTTAATTATATCAACAAATTACAGGATAAAATATAATCCTGAATGCATAAAATTGGTTGATTTCGCCCAACTAATGTTGAAAGTTCCTGGCAATATAATCTTTATAAATATTAATTTTCTTCTTAGTGAGCGCTCCATGAACCGGAAAAGGTTATGCTCTCATATGGAGCCAAATCATAAAATTTATGGTTTCCTCTATGGTAGGAATTCCTTCTGCAGACTCTTGTCATATTCATGCATTAGTGTCGCCTCATGAGGTTTGTAAAACTATGACGGAGGATAACGTCCTTTCCTTTGTTTTAAAGCGTAATGGAGATGATGGCATCATTGCACATTTAACATTCAAGTTCTTTGCTCTTCGACAATAAATATTATCAGGTCAAATACTTGAAAATTAACGTTGGTATTTCTAGACATTTAAGGAATTTGAACATATATACATACATTGTTGGCATGGCAGCAGATCGGACGTATAACTCAATAAATATGTTCTAAAGGGCCCAATATACGAGAGCTCCATCCGACCTCGCCACGCCAAAACAACAATTTGTATGCACTCAATTTCAAGTGATACCAATAGGGAATCTTACGCAAAGTTAATCTCAGATGGCGCCAACGAAGTATAACGTAAACAAAAGGAAATGTCAAAAGGCCCTGAACATTTTAACGACTTAAAAAGATGTTACGTTTTGAGTGCTTTAAAGAATTGATAAATTTTATGTGCTTCTGAGAGTTGTATGTGCTTTGTGAAATCATGAACAGTAATTACGGCAATTTAAAAATACCAGAATTAAAAAATTTGCTTCGAAAACGCGGTGCACCTCTCAGAGGAAGAAAAAAGGCACTCATAGACTCATGTTTTAACAGAGCCTTTGTATGCTAAAACACAGTTCTCAAAAATAATCTACAGCTGAATTAGTTGCACACAGATTCTTTTTTAAAAGTACACGCGAAAGTATAAGTTTTATCTTTGAATATCACAATAAAATCAAGAACTGTCAGACAAATGTCACTTCATACATATTTACGTTATAGAACTTTGGCGCCCCTAGCGAGAGAAATTTCCAGTAAGGTTCCCTATTGTTGTTTTGGCATGCCATGGTCGAATGAAGCGCTCGTATTTGGGCCCTTACCCTGGGTCTACACCGGCTTTTTACACTCTCTTAACATTTGTTTGACGTTTAACGACATTTTCAGATTTTTTAAGTTTGTGGGCGGAGTGTGTCAAAACAATTCATTTGCCAATATGGCTTTAAGTAAAGAACAACATTTTGATATCATGAAAATTATTGCGTTACAATGTTTAGAAGAAATGGAGAAAAAGGAAAAGAAAAAGGCAAAATTAAAGTACATAATAATGGGCCACTGATGAGAAGGATTACAGAAACTTCTACCGTATGAATGTTCTTCAATTAGTAGAAGTATTTTATTTGGTAAGCTATGCCTTTTATAAATGTATTAAAATTAATCAACTATTAGATTCGACCCTTCAATAGTCAAAAACATTGTATCCCATCCCAAGCATCCCCTTTCTAAGGAAGATGACCTCATCGGTATAGATTTCCGGTGATCCTTAAATTGTATCGCTATTGGTGTTGATCTCGAGTTTGAACTGTTACTTTCTGATATAGACGGAGGCCTTAAGAGATTTCCTCTTTTTTCTTCTGTTCATTCGCCTTTTCATGCAAAGCTTTTGTTGTATACTTTGTTAAAACTGACTGAGCCTCTTGCATTGCTTCTGCAGCAAGTAATGGTGTAAGGTTTTGTAGCTGTAGCCCAATGCTTGTACCAAATACCGTGAACTCATTGGTCTCCTCTAGTGTTGGGTAGGACAAGATTATAAAATTAGTTTGTAAGAGGAGCCTCTTTTTCCTTTTTAACCAGTACAATGCCTCACTTCAAATGAGGCGAGGTGTCATTGTATTCCTAGCACGTTATGTAGCGAATGGCTCAATGTTGCGATGCGGGAAGATCTACTGCGTTTGCGAAAGAGGGGAATGAATGAATGTTAATTACAAAAATATTCTTTAAAATGTTTGTAAACTGTATAACCAAAAACATATTTACAGATTTAAAATGAAACTCCCTAAAATTGAAAATAACACGAAAATATTTTATTTGTTGCAAATAGAGATTTAAAAATAGTATCTGTGACACTTTGTTGCCACTTCATTTATTTCTTATTTCTACCAGAACTTGACCTGCTTTAGAAAAGAAGCGTTCAGGAGGCACAGAAGTTGCAACGCTGCACAGTCTTAGTTAAAAAAGTTGATAGTGTCTAGGATATTGACCTTTTCTCGAATACCACCAATTTGCTGGGTCTTTGTATCTTAGCAACAGTGGCTCTACAAGGTATTTATCTATGGCTTCAGTTGTTTAATTTGTGGTTTTTATTAAGTCATACACCTGCTTATCAAAGTCATCCCAAATCCAGAGTCATCCAGCTCCGAAAGCGGAAACAATGTTGTAGTTGTAGTTACTGGCATGGCTTCAGAATCACGGTTTGGAATTTCTTATGCATTAAACTGACCCAGAGTAGGTACGAAAGCTATGCCAAGAGAAAGTATATTTCTAATCGCACTTCGCCTAAAAAGAAGTAAGAAATGTCTCCCGAGTACAAAACTTCACTCCTTCGACAAATGTAAGAATTGTCTATTCAATATAAAATTTACGTCCCACGAAAAATGTATGAATTGTCTCTTCAGTACAAAATTTACCTCCCTCGAAAAATGTAAGAAATCTCTCGAGTACAAAATTTCACTCCCTCGAAAAATGTAAGAAATGCCTCTTCAGTACCTCCCTCGAAAAATGTAAGAATTGTCTCTTCAGTACAAAATTTACTTCACTCGAAAAATGTAAGAATTGTACCTTCCGTACAAAATCTACCTCCCTCGAAAAATGTAAGAATTGCCTTTCAGTACAAAATTTACCTCCCTCGAAAATTGTAAGAATTGTCTCTTCAGTACAAAATTTACCTCACTCGAAAAATGTATGAATTGTCTCTTCAGTACAAAATTTACCTCCCTCGAAAAATGTAAGAAATCTCTTCAGTACAAAACTTCACTCCCTCGAAAAATGTAAGAATTGCCTCTTCCGTACAAAATCTACCTCTCTCGAAAAATGTAAGAAATCTCTCGAGTACAAAACTGCACTCCCTCAAAAAATGTAAGAATTATTGTCTCTTCAGTGTAAAATTTCATTCCCTCCAAAAAAGTAATAGATTTCTCTCCAGTTCGTTTTTACAATCTCACCACGTCTCGGTTTAAATTGGATATTTTACCGCGGCAAAAGCAGTAAGCAAAAGCAGTCTCTGCAGTTCGTGTTTACAATCTCACCTCGCCGCAATTCGAATTGGATATTTTACTGTCGCAAAAGAAATAAGAAAATGTTCCAGTTCGTGTTTACAATCTTACCTCGGCGCAGTTCAAATTGGATATTTTATTGCCGCAGAAGAAGTACGAAATGTCTCTCCACTTCGTAATTTACAATCGCACGATACACGCTCATATCCCAGTATGTAGTACATTATTTTTGAACCGGGAAATTTAAAAAAGTTGAGGCCTCAGTACAATTTACTATCGTGTACGGGACAAATGAACTGCCTCTTGTAAGTCCGGGTCAACTCTAGTTTCCTCGGCTGCTGGAGGGTTGAGGATTTTGTCTATTGCAGTTGTTTATTTTTCGGCAATGGGATTTTTGGAGGAAGGGTGTTTTCTCCTATTTATCGTTGAATTTTCCGAGAAGTTCTGAAGAGCATCTGATATACTTAGTGTATACTTTTAAGAGATAAGATCTCAACTGCATTAATAGCCCAGTAACTTTATACAGAAAAAGGGCCAAACCTCTAAAAAAATGCAACTGATGATTTTTCCGCCGGATTCTCTTTATTTTGGGCTCGCAAATATTTTCCCAAAAGTCCATAATGTTAACTGACCGGCTACTAAGTATCGGAGGGTCAAAGGTCAGAAAAATCAGGTTTTCTCAAATATCTTGTAAATTATCGGCGTTTTGTAATTTTGGCTAAGTAAAGATTGTTCGTGAGATAAATCTGCACAAAAATATCCTAGTGAAATTTTCGTAGAACCAATGGTTTTTGAGATATGAGGCTGAAAAACTCGGGCATCATGCATTCGTTTTGGCACCACCTTTGAAGTACAATGCAAGCAGTGTTTTTAGATGGCATCCCCATTAGACCTAGTCAATAGGTTACAAGATATGAAGCAATTTTCTAGAGAATATCTCTAACTCTAACTTCTTTCATGTTGTCATCTTCATCATCGTCCAGCTCAAGTTCAATGGTTGTATCCTCGGACATCGAATTGATACACGGCGGGCCTCTACAAGAGCCATACGAAACGGAATATGGTAATCCTACTACTTACACATGGACCTCTAAAAAATGCAACTGGAAATTTTCAGGCGGAATCCTCTTTATTTTGGTGTCCAACATAATTTCCCAAAAGTCCATAAAGCCAACTGGCCTACTCAAGTTATGGAGGGTCAAAAGTCACGAAAATCAATTTTTCAGAAATATTCATACTTTTGTAAATTTAGATCGGGCGACTTGGCTAATATTGGCGCAATGTGCAAGAAAAGGGTCTATTTTGGTTGTACTGCAATTATGCAGAAAGTATACATGCGACAAATTCCATCTTAAGGCAGCTTAAAATATGTATATGTACTAGGCTATGATGTCCCAAAAAATCATCCGAATATTGCAAATTAACAAAGGTATGAATTTTTGAAAAAAGGGGGTATTTTTAAAGGGTTTTTTTAGCTATTATCGGCGAAAAAAGTCGAATTGGGGTCTAAAAAAAAACATTTTGTAGGTTTTTCAATTCTCTACAAATATCCTGTTGAGGGTAACGTGATTCATCCAGTACTTTTTATTGTATACGCAAAAAATGAAAAAAATTCCTTTTCTTTTTTGATTAAAAAATTTGGCTGGTTTTTTGGGTTTTAGTAATCTACCCCTGAAGTAGTTATGCAAGTAGTTTGTTGTACAATTTTATAGCAAAATCTGTCTCTTTTTGCTCTAATGACTGGGCTACTAATTTACTGGAGTTCTCTTCACACACAGTTCGAGGCTTTGTCACTGGCTGCCAAACTGACTGTGTTTACATAGACTTCAGTAAGACTTTCGACAAGCTCTTTCACTCTATTATAGTTCTTAAACTAAAGGAATTAGGCTTTAAGCATGCCCTTGTGGTATGCTTCCAGTCGCTGTTAGCCGACAGAACCTACCAGGCTTTATTCCGCGGAGTCAAATATCGAAGCGTCGAAAGTCGAACCGTTCTCTGGTGTCCCGCAAGGCAGTCCTCTGCCCTCTCTTCTTTATTTCTTTATTTCATGAATTCGCCCTCTCTTCTTTATTTCATGAATTGACGACATTGTTACCCTGCTCTCTTCATAAGCGTCACGAGGTGAAGTTGTCCTTAAAAGGACCCTTCTCAATGTGGCGTGACTCTCTACGTGCCCCACTCCCTTTTTGCTCTTGCACGCTTCTCTGTTTGATGTTTTTGATCTTTTATGCTGTTTAATATTTTATGTTTGCATGTCTCAACTGAGCCACGACTTCAGTGGTAAATGTTTTTCAGCCCAGCTGAGAAGTGCACCTTCTGAGTTAGAAGGGTAACTCTATTATTTCGTAGATGAGAGACACCAACGATGGGCCTTTTCGTAAACGCATACGTATGCTTTGCAACAATGCAATGAGTTTGTAAACGCAGTTGATCCAAAGTCATTCGTTCGGAAACTTACAAGATTCAAGTTTGTTGCGCAACAGTCAATGCAACAGCGCAGCCAATTTCGAATGCATGCAAACGTATGCGAAAAGGATTTTGCGCTGCTTTGTTGCCGATGCGTTGTTGCTCAGTTGCTCTGTTGCTTTGACGTTTACGAAAAGGCCCGATGCCTCGATTTTCTTTTCTGTCAAGGCCAAGGTAATGGCGTCCGGGAGTACGTTGTTAAACGCTCCCTCTATGTCAAGGAATGCCACTAGTGTATACTCCTTAATACTCGAGTAATTTTTCAAGGGTTGAAACCAATGAGAGAAGAGCAGTATCCGAGCAGTATTAGTCTTTATAAAGTTTTTAAAAAAGGATGATAGGCTAATATGCCTGAAGTCCATGGGTGCTGCGTGGGGGGCTTTTCCTGCCTTAGGTATAAAAACCACTCTGACCTCTTTTTGTGAAACCAAGGGTGCGCTGCAGTTGTGCCGGCACTACGCCGTCAGGGCCTGGTGTTTTATAGGGCTGGAAGGTGTTTACAGCCCATTCAATTCTTGCTCTATTAATGATAGAATTGACCAGCTCTGGTGGGGCTGAAGGATCGTAATACCTGTCCCACGCGTAGTACTACTCAGGAAGTGGGTGTCCACAAGTAGTATCTGAGATTTCCTGCTAAATTCAGTCCAGGCGCCGTTTTTTGCATAAATAGCTTAGCATTGTTGACGTTTCAGTTAATATTTTACGCAGCCTCGAGACTTCCGATGTGGACTCTATGTTGCTACAGAAGGTACGTTTGGCCTGCCTTATTGCTATTTTGTATCTATTCAGCTTTGACTTGTAGCAGCCTCCGGAGGTTGCAGTGTTGCTGCGTCTAGCTGAACTAACTCTTTACGGAGCGCTTCAAGTTTGCGAGACCACCCAGGAAGTTTGGAAGCCTCTTTATGGGGTCTGTTCGGACAAGCTTTATTAAAGAAGTGCGTGGATTGTTCTGTGAAAATGTCCTCAGTGCCTGGTTTTTTGGAATACAGGAAGGCTTAGGGACAGGGTTTTTTGCGATTAGCCTAGCATAGTAACCCCAGACGGGGTGGTTAAGCTAGAGTCTTGCAGTTGGAACTCTATGAAAGAGTGTTCCTTCGAGACCTTCTAGGACGATATTTTGTCGAAGTGGCAAGGGTGATGTCCAGCACTTCTTCTATGTTTTTGGTAACAAAGATGGGATCAATTAGCAAGGTCGGTATTTAGTAGGTAGTTAAAAACATCCTCGCCTTGATTATTGGTGTCCGTGCTGCCCCATTGTGTGGTGTGTATTTTCGTCACCTCCCATAACCAGGACCGTGGTAGCATCGGTATATTACTAGGTCCTGAAAAGGCATATCAGGTAGAGGGCCCTAATCGTTGTAGGCTAGATAAAAAAGGCCATCATGAGTTTATTCTGTTTTAGCTCTAAGTCAACCACAGTAAGGCTTCCGTCACTGAATTGAGGGAGAAAAAAGGAGCTTATATCACTTTTGACCAGAATACCTGTTCTGGGTTTTCCTTTTGGTTAACTGTTAATGGCTGTCGGACCAGCTAGTTATACATATAATATAAGCACTAATTTCGTATTGAATTACAAAATGTGCTGACCTATTGATTGATGTCAAGATACATAATATATTTCCTTCCCCCCCCCCCCATTTATAATTATTTCACCGAACTTTCCGCAGCAAATTTATCTGACATTCAACCTCAACATAACCAATCATCGTCACACCTTTGATAAATTTTACGCTCCACATACTATTATAAAATTTTCTGGTTGGCCTTTTTTGTTACGAAGTAATACCACATGTTATGCGCCTTCAACAGCACTCAAAAAAAGGATCAAAGTTGTTGTTTATTTTTTTTTACGTGAATCACCTTCTTTTTTTTTATCTGACAAATAAAATGTATGAAAACACAAACAGGAAATACCCACAAGGACGTTTGCTTTTGCACAGAAAAAGTAGAAAAAAAAATGTTTTGTGACGAATGATGTTTTTATCCAAACAATTCAGGTGAGGTCTTTGTCTCCCTCCGCCATATTCCCTAAAGGGCAACTTAAGGAATGGGAGTTTTTGAATACCTTTTCTTGCCTTTTATGATGCGTAAAATTTGTGAAAGCACGCGCTTATTTTCAGTATTTTTTTTTTCGTTAAGTATGAGTTTTTATCAGAAGCAGTATTCTTTTGTATTAAATGCCGGTGTTTCACCCAATTTGTTCCACTTTTTTTCAAGTTTCAATTTCATGCGGTTTAATGGTCTATGGTAACAGCCTGAATTTATATATATACGAGTGGGTATATTATAAATATGTATATATCTAGATATATCTATATATATTTTTTTAACACTCGAATAAAGTAAAAGAAAAGAGGGCATCTGTAATGTATTCACGTCACAGGATATATTTACATATTTCTCCAAGGATAAGAAGGGAAAGGTATTATCCTTTGACTTACCTGTAGTCCCAGAAGTGTATACGTCCATAACAGCAGCGACCATAATATGATGCCGACACAAGCCGAAAGCACAATTATTGGTTTATATCTGAAATGGTGGGTTAAAGGACGAAAAAGGAAAGAAAATTTATATATTAAAGCCAAGTTGAGTGCATTTGCAATTCAAAATAATCTGAACAGTATATATGTTGTATATAATATACATATATATGTATGTACTAACCTTAAAATATCCGTTATAAGGAAGACGACTACCAGTTGTGCCAAATATGAGTACGTTCCCAGCGGATAAATTTCTCTGTTCACCTGAACTGATGTTATATTCCGCCATTCGCCAGATAAGAATTCAGTTACAAACGGCTCAGATGGTCGCATTTCCCTGAAGAATCCGAACGTACAAAGGATCAGGGATATTCGCAGCCAATCCGTACTGTGGGATGTCATCTTTCCTGTAATTGTATAAATTTAGTTTTTTTTTGTTATGCTATATGTATTACATAAGCTCCATTGAGTAAAATTATTTAGCTTTAAATAACATGACAGAAAGGGATAAAGAATCCTTAGTGTTAGTACTCAATGCGAAATTGCATTGTTGTATGCGTTCGAGATCTAAAGAAGTCCTTATGAATAATTCACCTCCGGCAATACGTCATCGCTTAAAGTCTCATCTCTTTTCTTCAAGAATTTTTGAACTGAATTGCGAGCGTCAACTTTCAGGTCCTTTAAAATATTTATGAGGAATCGCTTTTTTTCGGGAGGGAAATTTGAAAGGAGTTTATGCTCCGGAAATTATTTCAAAGCTGATTTCGCTTCGAGACTTTGCATGGAAAAAAAATTGTTGGGTTTTTGTTGTAAATTTCTCTGCTCTTCCTGCGTGTGTCGCGGTGTGTGTGTGTGTTTAGAGTCGATTTCCAAAGGATATTTAATATTTCATTTATTGACCTGCACATACATGCACAGGAGACACAGGCTATTCGACATGGTTCATGGAAGCCAAGCTCTGTGCAGAGACTAATAACCTACACCCATTGGTTAACTACCCTACACGAGTTCCTGACGCTGTATATCAAGGGGCCCACCTCCTTGATCTTTTTCTTACTTTCACCCAACGCGGTACTTCATCGAAGTCGGTTTGGGGACGGTTTAGACTGAGAACTCTGTCACGGAATCAAGGTCAAGGTCCCGCCCATGGAATCTAGGTCAAGGCCATCAATCAATCACCTGTTGGTTGGCCATGGAGTCTAGGTCACGGTCTAGGACCATGCGACTGGTTCGCTTGGGTAGTCGGGTCCTGGTACTCGGCGGGGTCCTCGTCAGGGGTTCGCTAGTTAAGGGGGTCCTCTACTTTCTCTGGTCAAAAAAATCGATTTTTTTTTTTTTCATAAATCACATCTACAATATGTGTAGAAAATGTCCACCAAAGGATTTTTCGATATTCGAAGTGGTTAACAAGTTATGGCTCTAGAACGGAGCAGGCCCTGACAATAATATTGATATAATATTGATATTCCTAAATCTAACTGATACTTGAACGTTTTGTGAATTAGGCCCGAGTAGAGGGGAGCCGAGGCCGTTGACAGCATGGCTGACAGATGCTTTCGAGTATTGGTAATGACACTGCGAAGCGTTGATTAGTTCAGTTTTGTAGTGGGAGTTGCCCACTGTATGGTCCAGGCATAGCAGATTGACGGTGAGATGAAATTTTTATTAATGCGTTTTTCTCAAAACACGATTTTCCAATACGGTGACCACGATATCTCAGAAACTACTGCACCGATATTGTTCACGTTTATACAACATCTTTAATATGTTATAAGCCAGCGATTGATCTAGGATTATCGTGATTGGTTCGATAGTTTTTTTTCTATGAGCGAGGAACTTAAGAAAAAATGAGTAAAAAATAGGACCTAATTTTCAAAAGTGTATAAAAACATTAATTTTTGTAATTTCTAATTCATCCTAGGTCAATCGCTAGTCTTTAAGATGAAGATTAAAATCCTGTTTTTTTTTTTTATTTCTGATAAGCGAAACAGCCGCAATCATGGTCACCGTCTATCATCTCCTTCACTTGATGTCTTCCTGTCGGGCACTATATCTTTGCTTCTATTACATCATTTGTCTTCAAAAAATTTGTAAAGGTCATTAAATGTTAATAAAGATTATGTAAAAACAATGAGGTTTATTATTTGCATGGTTTGCCCGTAAAAAATTATTGAAAAAGCCGTCAAAAATCGACCGAGAAAGTAGAGGACCCCCTTAATAGATTAAATTCTTGTTTACACTTGGAATAAAAGCGAAAGTGGGCTTCTATAGGATCCCAAAACGAGACCTGAAAAACGACTAGGGAGTGATCATAATAAAAAACAACGCGCCGGCAAATGGCCAAATGCGCCAGCTTTGGTCTGGCCCCGACTGCGAGGCGTCATAGCATGTTCTAACTATCTGGTCGTTACTAACTCTTCTGTACTTTCCACTCTCTTTTTTCTTCAGCTCCGCTAGTTTCCACTTTCACTTTTCCTCCAGCTATAAACAAGTATTTCAGTCTATAACTTACCTGTGTCCCAGCCTAGACCCTGCCGAGGTCCTCGCCTAGTCCCAAGCCACCGCCGAGTCCCAAGCCACCAACCCTAACCCAGGTCCCGACTCGCTCACCCAAGCGAATCAGTAGTATCAGTCGCACGGTCAACGACCTTCACCTAGATTCCAAAGCCAACCAACAGGTGATTCATGGTCTTGACCTAGATTCCATGGGCGGACCTTGACCTTGATTCCGTGACCTTCTTCTCAGTCTAAACCGTCCCCATACCTACTGATCGAAGTTCATTCTCCTCTAGGCAACTCAGACCACTGCCTGATCAGCGCAAGTTTCCCATACCAATCATTCATCTCAACCATACTAGCTCCTAGAAGAGCATTATGCGAAAGGGTTTGGCATTATGGGAAAGCCAATTGGCTGGGGCTTATTCGCTTCTTCCAGGCTGCAGACTGGGATCTGTGTTTTCAGAATAGCGATGCCAACTTTTCCGCTCTGTGCATCACAAATCATATTGGCAGGAATGCGTTTATTCATTCCCCATTCTTCAAAATCTATCAGGCCAAGGCCGCATGGGATGGTTTAAACAAGAATGTATGAACGCAATCAAACCAAAGGAACCGCCTATACCAGTGGTTTCCAAAATTTATGATACCGTGCCCCCCCCCCCCCCCCTGTTACAGAAAAAAACCCTTTGAGCCCCCTCCTAAATAAAATACGTAAATTTGCATGTTCGATGGGGTGCACCATTTAGACCTTTGGTGTTTCAACATTGAATAACCGCGACATTTTCTAGCCGATTTTGACAAATGAGCAAGATTTATTTAGGATATTCTGTACCATTTATTCCAAATCAGTCATAATCGACATAAATGACCTCCATTCGATACGCATCTACTTCGGCTCGTATGCTAGTTTTGAGTTCGTCAATGGTGGTTGTTGGCATAAATTTGACTTTTGCAAGAGCTTCATCGTAGTGATTGCGGTGTGGCAAGGTCCGCCATCTTTTTGAAAAATAGTTCGTCATACCTTTTTCACGCGTTTTCGGACACACAAAGTTCACCAGCATCGTGCGTCGTTGACGGTTTCTGGAACTTTGAAGAAAAATGGTCCGATGATGATTTTTGAGCACACTTCTACCCAAACTGTCACTTTGCAGTGGTGTGGTGTTTCATAAACGACATGTGGGTTCTCTGCCGACAGTTTGACTCCGCCAGAGAGTGTAAAATGAGTTTCATTCGCCATCAAAGTTGTGTCTTAAAAATTTGGCTCGGCATCGATTGTTTTTACGACGGCATTTCCATATTACAAACGACGCGGCTTCTCTTGTTGCACTTTGTTTGGAAGAGAGTCGCGCCACTCACGTTTAACTGCTGAGATCAGCGGTTATACGACACATTTGATTGGGGCCACAAGAGTCATGTCGAGTTCAACGCACGGAAAACAAAAAACTGTCTCTTCTCTACGAAAATGTGCTTCTCAATTCCTCCCATTACAGTGGACAGTCCAGAACTGATGGCAGAACCATCTCTCAATATCCTAGGCATAACATATTCCAAAGGAGGTGACTATTTCGACCGTAAAAACTTGAAACCAGAAACAAGAAACCAGACACCAGAAATCAGAAACCTGATAGAAATTACTGACACATGAAAGATAATATATTCACACCAGAAACTTAAAAAAGTATCTACACCAGATTATCTACAAACTAATTGTGGAGCACCGAGTACCAACTTAGCGTGGCTGGACAAGGTGCAAAACCGCGCCCTCCAACTCATTGGCGATGGCGCCATTTGCTCCACAATTGATTCACCAAGCCACCGCAGGAATGCATAGGCTCTGGTGAAATTCTACTGCATCTACCGTAACGACTGTTGCACCGAAATATATGTATAACCTGCACGGCAATGTTTTTCCCGCAACACAAGACTAGCCCTTTCGGCTCATCCTCACTATCTACAGCCCTTATTTTCACGCACACGTCGGGCTAGAATTTCGTTCTTTTCGAGAACAAGTCGACTGTGGAACAACCTCTCACAGTCAGTATTCCCGAACTCATAAAACATCCAAGAGTTCAAACGCAAGGTTCATCTCTATCTCCTCATGCACCCCCCAGACTCCCTTTGACATATCTTATCCTTTCTCTATACTTCTAACTAATCTTGTTACCAGACATCTGACCTTGACGTGTACGACATAACGGACTGGTAGTACAAAAGGTGACACCTGAGTTTAGACTTACACATAACAAAAAAAGTAAGTATATTCAAATTTTGTTTTTGTTCTTCTGTCCTCCCCCCCCTTGAATTTTTGTTTGCTTGAAAAAATAAACAACAACAACAAAAAATTACGAATAACTTGTGACACCAATCAATAATAAAATTCATAATAAATTGAATTGTTTTGGTTTGATTGACATAATACTGTCTGAATTGTACTTTTCGGGATGGTTTGCAGCAGCATCACGAAAAGTAACTTCTTTCATCATAAGAGCCGCCAGAATTTTCTTAATCGAATATCCCCGAAATATTATATGTCATTTCATCTGTCATATTATATGTGGTCTGGCATGTGGCATTGGCCGATGGAACAGTGTATATAAAGGATAAATGGGAATAGTCTTAACAGAAAATATAATGGACATTGATCGTGACTTGTTCGGAATTTGTGAGCATGTCGGTAAAAGAAAGTTGATTTGATGAATAATATTTGGATTTTAATGTGTATTGTATGTATGGGAATCATTTTGTTTTTCGGCTAAAATCATTAAAATAGGGACTTAATAAATCTCAACTAAACAACAATCAATCAAGAGATTATTGGTAATTTGATTATTTACTTGTAAGTATTCGATATAAGCAAGATTGAAAAAAATTTGAAAGAGAATGCAACCCGTGATCGAAACCGCGCACTAAATCGAAAAATGAATTAGAAAAAGAGTCAAACTACTTTCTAGATATTGCAGAATTTTCGTAAAAATTCTTTCTGATAAGCAATGACTTTACTTAATAATGACCAACTCCAGTTCAGCTCAACTCCAAATGTAATAAAAAAGGCACCAAATAATCATGAACTGTGAAAATGTTATATGATATAATATACATATGTACACCACAAATATTGCAAAACTATTTTACTATCTTTTCACTCACGCATATTTCGAGAACTAAAGTAACGAAGTCAAGTAACGAACTAAACTCTCCGGTTCCTTTTTTCAACTTTTCTATGCTAGTAATGGGTTCACGGAAAGCCAATAAGGAAACCCATACCAGTATTTTTGCAACTGTTTTCAAACCGGTTTTAGAAGGGAGGAGTAATCTAAGTGTGAGCGTGAAACTAACCCATGAAAAATGTGCCTCTTCTTACTCTCTCCAAAGAAAAGTAAAGATTCTTTCCGACGAGACGAAGCCAAGAACACATTGAGCGCTCAGTGTTGCGTTTAGCGGGCGTTTATCTCAGCGTTTAACGTAATCAAAATATTCGCTTTTCATTTTTAATTTCCCGGTTTATAGGGAAGTTATTGTAATTGGTCCGAAATTGAAATTTTCAACGTATATTCATTTTTCAAGGTCTCAATTGCATTTTAAGCAAAGCCTTTTATATTTGGAAGTGTTTAACGACACACAAAAACGCGACACTCGAAACGCGAAAAACTCGAAAAACGCGACACGCGACACTCGAAAGTGAGACTGGAAGCGCGACGTTGCCACTTTTTCATAAACACGCGAAAAACGCGATTCTTAAAATAATCAAAAAGGTAAGTACTCAAAAGATGTACATCATTTGGATGAACATTTTTATTAGTATATGAAATATAGAAAAAACATTTGAAAAAAATATTATAAGGAACAAATCAAAAATATGTATATGGATTTTTTAAATAAGTTTTCCAGTTTTTGTTCGGGGTCGAGCCGCATTTCCTTCCTTGCTCGACGCGATTTTTCACCATATCTTCTTCGCTTGCATTCGTAATTGCGTCACTCTTTGCCTGGTACCAGGGGCCGGTTCGTGTATGTCGAAAACGAAAATTTTTTTTCGTCTCGGGTTCGCGTAAGTCGAAAAAATTGAAAAATTTTCGTCTGAAGCCGGCGAAAGGCACTCGAAAGCTTTTGGGTTACGAGTTTTTGCATTAGGACACGAACAATTTTCTTTCGACCTATGCGAACGCTAAAATTTTCGTCGGGCAAAATTTTTCGACTTCAATTTCTTTTCGTTCGGCTATCGTCGTTCGCCATACACGAACCGGCCCCTGGAACTTTGCGAGGTAGCTCCAGAGACGGTCCTTAGTTATTATAACACCAACTGGAATGTCATCAGGAACGAGTGGACGCGATACTGCATGAGTGCCCAGGGAAATTCGAATAACAAAACAAACAACCGCGCCGAATCGACCCATGCGCGTTAAAGTAATTGTGCCTGTTCATAGTAGTTTGGGGCAGTTTGGTACAGAGTTTTTTGTTTATCTTCGGTCTCAAGGGCGAGAAATCATGAGCAAAGGATCTAAATGTACATCTCTAAAATCAACCGAAGTTCGAAGTGCAGTTGAAAACAATTATCGCGAATTATTGACTAAAATGGCATTTACCAAACTGCAACCAGAACTACTCGAATACAAAACCGTCGAAATTGTAAGACGCAGCGTTGCAAAAAAATTGTGTTTCTTTTAATTGAACAAACGAAAAATCAAAAGTAGTTTAACTGAATGCGAGTGTAGACAGCACAGTTCAATGCGCCTGCCATGTAAACACATTCTCGCTACTCGTGCCTCGTTCAATGAACCACTGTTTGACGAAAAATTGTGTGACATAAGGTGGTTCAGAAATTATAGTTTGCAGTGCGAAGCTGAACTACACAAACTTCCGAAACCCTCCAATTCAGGAATCTCGCACGCCAAAATCACGAGAATCAATGAATCGGACAATTCCATGACCATGGAACAGCTTGAAAGAAGATATAACACTCTTTTTAATTTGCTGATACACACAGGTAGCTTGTCTGCGAACGAAAGTTTTCAGAACAAGTATGAATGTTTGCGTGATTTGATGAATTTGTGGACTGAGAAAAAAGATGTGCAATTGGTCGAAGTTAAGCTGATAGTACATAATTGCATTGCGTTGCATGAATGCGTTGACAGGTCAAGTTAACACCGAATATTTCAATGATGGCAGACCTATTAGTGCGGCACCACCTTCAATGCATCGTAATGCAACGCAACAGTTGTTTAACTTTCAACTTTTACGCATTCGACGCATTCAACACTGTGTCAAATTGGTCTTGTTTTTATCTGCAAAAATATTATCAGCTCAGATTAACTCAGTTATATATTAAAGACGGATTTTGATGAGGGATTCAACACCAATTCAACATGAATTCAAATTTCAAAACGCATTTTAGTGCCAACACGCAACGCATTAATGTGTCAAATTCATATAATGTAACGCATTGCAGTTAAATACACTCAAGTATTGCAATGCAATGCAACACAATTATGTACTTCTAGCTTTAGAAAAGTCGCATCGCTAACAAATCACTGTAAATTAAAGTCAACAACTAACCGAAGAAATCATCTTTTATCTCTGAAGCAAACTTCTCAACATGTTGAATTTTCAGCAGAAAAAATAAAAACACTCGAGAAGCTGCTTCTGTTGTGGAAAAAAAATGTACCTACCATTGCGAAAGAATCGGACGGTAATAGATCTTTAAATAAAAAAAAACGAGGGAATGCGAACAAGTGAGATCCGAGTCCCGGAATCAATTGTGATCCGTGGGCGATCAATTGTCAAAAAAATTAATAAACTGAAAAGAAATCCTTACACGTAATATTTTCATTCGATTTCCTCTTTTAAATGCTGAGTACTTTCCTCTAAACATATGACAATTCATGTTTTGTTTAATAACTAAACAAAATAATATCAGATTTTTCTTGCAACATCTTTTTGTTTATTTTTCCGTTGAGTGTTCATTTACCACAGTTGAGTGTTTCTTTGCGGGCGCTTAATAATACTTACCTTTTTGATTTTTTTAAGAATTGCGTTTTTCGCGTGTTTATGAAAAAGTGGCAACGTCGCCCTTCCATTCTCACTTCCGAGTGTCGCGTTTTGCGTTTTTCGAGTTTTTCGCGTTTCGAGTGTCGCGTTTTTGTGTGTCGTTAAACACTTCCCAGCAAACATCATCTCGAAGTTTAGAGTGCTTCGAAAAATTCTCGAACAGGAAGAGAGCGAGAAAGAAATACTTTGAAATAAAATTACGGTAATATTTCGTTTTTACGAAAAAAAATCGAAATTTTAAAAGAAGAGAACCGCGTACAATACTAAAAGTAAAATTCGCCTTTAAAAGGTATCGAGAATTTTTCGTTTTGGCGAAAAAAATGAAAGAAACTCGAATCGCTTTTGCGATTCGACCTAGCGGTCCTTTTCGTTCTTTTTTACTTCGATTTCAATTCGAAAACGGCTTCGAGATCGCAATTGTAGTTCATTTTAACGATTAGCTTTCGATTCGATCTCAAATCATAATGTTTGCTGGGTTCCTTTATATTTACAAGCCATGCACAACAAAATCTCACACTCACATTCAAAGATTCATGGGACTTCAATTTCAAAGATTCATGGGACTTCGAAGTAGGGTTGCCAACTTTTTTTGAGAAAAATAACGTAACTTGTCTTGGAAAGAGGAAAATAAAAAGTATTTGAAAAATAATAAAGTATTTTCAAAATTTTTTTTTTTGTTTAACTCATTTTCTATTAACATTCATATTCAGTTATATATTAGTGTAAGTATTTTAATACTCAATTTCTTTTAAAAACATATTTTTTGCGTTTTTGGTGCAAGTTATCAATTGTTCGTTTTTTGGAAAGTTTGATAGCTCATACAACAATCTAAATCTAGATTTAAATAAATGAATAGCGCATTTTTTATTAAATTCAAAGACGATCTGTTTCTTTCTTCCCACCACTTTAAATTCATCACAGAGAAAACTCTTTCAGTGAATGCTGAGGTGGCGGGAATCTATCACTATCAGAATCAGAATGACTCGCCATTTAAGACAATATACAAGAAAATTAATTCATATTTAAAATCAAACCAAACATAAAAAATGTAAAGGAACCGATAGCAGAAAATCTGTCATCTGCATTTGACGGTCCTGCCATCTTCCTTTGTGTTAAGTAATAATTAGTTGAAGCGTGTGACTTCTATTCTGTTTTTTCATAATAGGCGCTAGTAAATCGTTAGAAATTAACGAATATAACGTGTTATGTTCCATGCGTAATAAAGATTCATAATAAAGTATTTTCCCATACTTTATAATTATGTAAAAGTATAAAGTATATCGACTTAAAATAAAGCATCTTATATATTAATAGGCAAACAAAAAGTTTGTACACGCTAAGGCTTTTTTGTTCGTGGACCGATTTCGTTTAAATTTTCAGAAAATGTTCTTTTTATGGCATAGTTTTGTAATAAGGAATTTCAACGAAATCGATTCACGAATAAAAAAGTTATAGCGATTTTAATTTTTCGAATTTTAAAAAGCCGTTGGAAAATTTGAATTTTTTGTGAGCATCAACGTAGAGCTGAGTAGCCTACGATTGACACAAATGCCGTTTCAGTGAAGCGAATGAGAAACAGAGAAAAACAAGCGTTTGTGTGGATTTTTGGCGGCATAACTGACATAAAAAAACTCGGTCACTTTGTGGGTGTATTTTTTATACTCTTTTGTGTATAGTATTATTGGGTTGTATTGTGTAAGGGGCTGCCGTTCGTTTTTTGGCGAATGCCTTTAGAAATTTTAATTGATTCATTGCACCTTTAGAAATTTTGACTGATTCTTTTAAATGTGCTTTGAATGTTATTCCGGTTGATTTTGATTCGTTTTCGTGTAGTTCTTTTAATATGAGTTGTCATTTTTGTCGTGCCAAACATTTTCTGACTGAAGTAACTTTACGTAATACTGAGGCATTTTCTTTGTGTTTTCATAAAGGCAAAGTTAATCTACCTCCACTTTCTCAAAATTACTTTTTCAATAATTTTTTTGAAGGATTAACTTCGGATGAAAGTGTTGTTAAAAATCGTTCTAAAATTTTTTTTGCAAATATTCGTTCGTATAATGCTGCCTTTGCAATGACTAGCTCTGAGTGTAATTTGTCAAATGAAACTGCAAATGGCATTTACCATTTTAAAATCCATAACATTTTCTATCACCGAACTGGTGCCTTAATTCCTGGCTATGGCCGACCTCCATGTTATGGACAGTTGTATTTCTATGATGTAGATACTGCTGCTAATCATAGAATGAATAGAAATGCGAATATTGAATGTAATATTGATATTATGCGTGAAATAGGTTTGGAGTTAGATCGGATTAATCCTTTTGCTCACTCATTCAGGTCCATGTATGAATATTGTCAAAGACCTGAGAATATTGCAGCTGAAGTTTCTATAAAAAGTGAATAACCAAGTTGATATTCGTCGTTTCAATGATGCTGTACAAACTGATGTTGCTGCTATTTTCAAAAACGATGATGGTGAGCCTCCTTTCGCACGAAATATGATTGTTTTTTCAAAAACAACAAATGAAATTCGTTCTGTTTCTGTTCTTGATCCTTCTTTGGAGCCTTTGGCTTATCCATTATTATTTCCACATGGTGATAGGGGTTGGCATGTCAATATAGCACACAGTTTACATTCTACTTCAAGTGCTAACTTACCACGTACAAAAGTAACAATGTCACAATATGCTTCTTATCGTCTTGCTATTCGTGATGAGTTTAGTCTTAAGACGTCATGGATGCGATTAAAAAAATCCTGGGAAATTTTAGATGCTCTGGAGCGACAATGGAAATGTTTCATAGTAATTAAAAATTTGCCATTGCGAATAATTTTTTTTTGAAATAAAAATATTTAAATCGAATCGTGAATTTTATATATTTATTGTTTTTGTGACCGAATTTCGGTAACGGGCATCCCAACTAGTAATACTTTATTATAAAGTATGGTTGGCAACCCTACTTCGAAGTGTGGTTATGTGTTTTTTTTTGGGGAATAAATTCGAAAAATTACTGCTGCCTTCACCTTTTTAACGGATTGTTGACTTATTACGTTGATAAATTGTAACCCTTTTATCTCCAAAATAGAATTAATTAACACAAAATTTAGTTGAAAGAATTTTATTAGGCACTTAAATGAAATCTCGAATACATCTTTCAAAATATACACAAATAACTTTTTGTTCTTTCTTATTTTGTTCCAACAACAAACAAAATAAATACAGCAATATTTTTCTATTTTCACAATATAAATTTCGTAAAAAATATCTTATTTAATCAAACGCACTAAAAATGACTTAAATAGGACAATCTTAAAAAACATCTTATGGATGAGTTTCGCTTTCATTTTGGCAATGTTGACTTAAAATCCATTTTACTTCCGTGATACTGTCTGTGATATGTGCTGCTGCACCTGTTTCAAATATTTTTATATTCAGAAATAGTTTTTAATATAACAGAAAAACAAAATACCTTGCATAGCAACAGACAATGCCCTGGTGCTTGGATTTTCCAGGACTTCCAGGAATTCTGCGTCTAGCCTTAAAGTGCATATTGTATTGCCTTAATCCTTTCCTCGCTTTGAATTGTGGTCTTGCCTAGTTCTGTTACGTATTTATGGAAACTTTCCTCGTATATATATCTTTAATTTAATTATCCAAATCCGCTTGAAACACAGTAAAATACATACATATATCGGTATACTTTCTACTATGAAATTGAAGAATGTGAACCACGCACTTTATCATTATAACACTGCAGAGATAAATAATTTACTAATTCCTTTTTGAAGTCAAGCCCCTTTTAATATATTTTTATTAACTAAGCTAGTTGCAACATATCTCAGAAGACGTTTAGATATAAGCTGAGAACAAAACGGTCCTCCATGACTAACATAAATCCCGCAAACGAATCAAACATATTATTTAAATTGCTAACTTATGACACTTATTTTGAGCACTTTTTGCATGTCTTTTATTTTGATGAAATAACTATAATTTTTAATAAAACCTCACTCGCAACAGCACTTTTCGCGGCACGAAACCATTTTCCCCTTGTTTTTAATGGGATTTTGACATTTCACGAATTGAAGTTGGGAGTTCATACAACTACATACACACACCTACAGCATGGCTTGTAAATGTAGAAGGCTTTGATTTTAAGCAAAAATTTGAGAAGAAGTATGTGTGTGTGTAGTACGCATGTGGTCATTTCTTCCTGCACGATATCGCGCGGACCAAAATACATAACGACACGCAAATATGATCTGAAAAGATTTTTATAAAATTTGGTCGAGGCGTTTTTTAGTTTAAACGAAATACATAAGTGGTTTTTGTACCTGCACGATACGGCGCAAACCAAAAACTATATCGAATTCTTTAAGGTGCCGAAAGAAGAATATTAACGAAAAAATGCTCTGAAAAAAAATTTCATAACATTCCGTCGAGCCTCTTTTTGTTTAATAGCAGGAACACAATGTTCGCCATAAGCCGTGGGCTATGAAAGCTCTATCGCTCTCAAATTATGCCATCGCTGTCAATCGTAAAACCAAAATTATAATAGAGCAAAGCGATACCGTAGTCGTTGAAAAAATTTTCTTCCTGTCAAATGAGTTTCAAATTTAAATTGAAACTAATTTAAACTAATATAAGAAAAAAAGAATGCAACACGTTCTTATTATTATTATTTTTAAAATCAAGCACCCTCAGACACAACAAAATTTGTCAAAAAGGCACTTTTTTGTCAAAATAATAACTTTTATTTCTTGACAGCGGTGTTTTTTTGTATGTATGATTTGGTAGAACTGTAAGGCCCATTTTACACGATGAAACACGAAACAAAAAGTTTCCTGAAAGCTTGCTCGGTTTGAAGGGGAGAGGTGATGGAGGGCTTGAGGGAACACGTTTTCCTTCAAGCCCTCTCACACCTCTCACCATCAAATCGAGCAAGTTTTCAGGAAACTTTTTGTTTCGTGTTTCATCGTGTAAAATGGGCCTAAGCGTCAACCAAAAAATAGAAATAGGTTCTAATTTGTATGGTCGTAGTTATGGTCACTTCGCCGATAGTTTTATTTTGTTCGTTCCTAGGTAGATACATGGTATCTATAATTTGTCAACGAAAAGCTTTTATAGCCCACGGCTTATGGTGAGCATTGTGTTCCAGGTATAAATGATAAAACTTCGGCTAAGTGCCAAAAATACCTAAAATTCATAAGTTTTGCTAATATCTAATAAATTCGATGGAATGAGACCCGTTCTAGACGAAGTGATTTTTTTTTTTGGATTCTGCAGAGCGATAGCTTTCCAACAAAACATCACTTCTCAAAATTTGACAATCTTTAAAAATCGTGCAAAAAATTCGTTACCCTTTACAAACATCACGAACTTTTCGAACCTTGGATCAGCGCTTTTTTGACGCGGAATTGTTTTCTACGTCCTACAGTTTCAGAAAATTGCGGTTCATCCCGGGATTTCCAGTAGTTACCGCAAAATTTGTTCTTTTTGGTCAAGTCTGACAAATACTTTACATTGATTAGTTTTGCTAATATCTCCGGAAAGTTTTGGAATTTCCAAATGAAGTCATTCGCTTCCCAGTTTATCAACGGCGATGGCGATTCAACACGCTCAATACGTATTCGAATACCCGCTTTAGTGTAGCGAACAAAGTACGAAGGAAATGTTTGTTTGCTAACTTTAAGGAAAAACAAATTCTCTAGAAAAAATCTTGTGGATTTACTACTATTATGGTTATTTCAACTAGCTTCTCTCAGGATTACTTTGTCATCAGTTCTGATACTATTCAATTTCCCACTAGTGCTAAACGTATTACTATTTTGTAAGAAGTCAGGGTCAAATCCATCCAACTAGTTCCACCTGGGGATCCAAAACATCTCCAATGGTTCCCCGACAGGTCAAAAATGGAACATGGCACAGGGGCTGCCAGGACCCAACTCCAAGGTCTCGATGGCAATGGTTAAGTGGCCCTCTGTTTTCCAGACTGAAATACATGTCATTGCCACCTGCGGTAGGATCAACCTTGAGAAAGGTAGTGGCGAATTCAAGGGGGCGAAATGAAGGACAATTCCCCCCGCCCCCCAAGAACTCTATGAGTTTAGGTTATTTCAGTTCTGAAAAAATATGTATGTCGAGTGAAATTGAACTAGGAAATTTACTTATATATATATATAATCATAAATATTACTACCTTTATTTTTAACAAAAAAAATTTGACAGAATTTTTAAATGGTAGCTGTGTGCATTTTAAATAACAGATTCCATACGGTAAGACTTGAGCAGGAGTTATCCTGGGCAGTACATTTGTCCCTTTATTGAAATGTCCTAATACTCTTGGTATGAGCGTGCAAACGATGAAAAAATCTTTTTTTTTGCAAATATCGCTAAGTTTTATCATAATATAGTTCTTGCAAAGTTTCTAGGTAATGCCATTGTCTACAAAAATTATTACACATTTTCGCCGTTTTAAAGATTTATAATACTCATATCCCATCAATTTAAAATACTCATATCCCTTCCCCCAAAATTTCTCAAGTGGGAGCTATCTCCACTATCCACTACCTACAGGGTATTTACGAAATACATACTACTTATTTATACATGATGAGTTGAATAGTTGAGTTGAGGTTGAGTTGAATTTTCAACTCGGGGCACAAATCACAAACAAAACACAGAGATGCTGCAATCAACTAAATTCAACTACTCAACTGCTGAGCTTGCCCCCAAAATGCATAACTTCAACGCAAGCCAGGTAGAAGAGTTGAGTCGAGTTCAGTCGATCCTAATTTATTCAACTCGATTCGCGTCTACATGTAGTTGGACTTCTGGACTTTTAACAGAAACTTGAGTGACTCCATTTAGAAGATAGTATGTACTCGGAGGTTCAAAGCACGAGATAAATCAGAATATACTTTGATTTTTTAAGCATTTTGCGATTAACAATGTTTTTTGTGACCCGAGTAAAAAAGTAAAAACAAAAGATAGCCTTACAGTTTTTAAGAGGTAGAGTTTCTAACTATATTTAACACGAGCACATACGGGCCTACGACAGTCAAACTTGTCCAAACAAATTAAATGGCCGAGTACTGAGCTGTACACACGGGCATACGACGGTAAATTCGAGCCAAAAAAAAAAGAATCTGTTCCAATGTATTGTTAAGTGTGGTTTGTGGGAACTTGATCATTTACTTTATGTACAATGGCTTTTCCATTATCATACTTAAAGGCTATCAATGCATAAGTAAACCAGGTTCGCCAGTCGTCGGTTTGTGAAGGTACCGCACACTTGATTTTTGGTGTTGATTTATATTTTAGTGGGAAATTTTGTTATTTTAAGCGAATACGAAAACATGAGCATCAGATTTCGTGTTGTTTTTATCAATAAATTTACGGCCGTACAGTCCGACAAACTTCCTTCTGATGCCCGGCACATGTCCTAGGACTATGTTTCAAACACGGCCGATGTTCGCCCGTTGTAAGGCCATCTTTAATTTTTACTCAGGGAATTACTTTATTATTAGGGATTACATTTTTTTTACTATCATTTATAATTGTACACCCAATACTATTTAAGATAACATCATCTCCAGATTTTGAATAAAATTCTTCTAAAATAGTTGCAGGGTTTTTTGACGTATTCCAAAGCCTGACCAGAAGAAAACAGGTCTCGCTCTGCTGGGTCCCCGGACACTGGGGTATCGAGGGGAATGAGGCTACAGACAGCCTCGGGCGGGGGCTAAGACGTTGGTCCAGGGCCTTGTTGGTCCAGGGCCTGTGGCATCTCTTGGTCTACCTCCAAGTCCTTGTAGAAGAGTGTTTTTAATTACCGTGGTTTTAATTAAACCGTCAAAATTCTGGAAGAAAATCCAACTTTGTTTTGAATTTTCAGCATAAACTTGCTACGAGATTTCATAAATTAAATTCCCCAGTTAATATATTAATCTATTTTAACATCAAATAAACAATGCAGTTTATTACTCGCAAATGTTTCTCTACATACTCCACCATAAAATACTCCAAACAACTGTTTGCTGCACTATCAACATTGCACAATTCCTTACCACACATTTCACGTACTCCTTTTATCATCCCCTTCATCACATAATTTTATTGCACTTCTGCCTTCCAACTTCTGGGAATAATTTCATCTTCTATTGGCATCTTGATAAACAATGTTTCAACTGTATGCACTTAACAAAATCACATTGTAGTTTAAGCTCCTAGATATGAATTTAAAGATCGGCCAAATCCCAAAAATAGATTTCGTGAAATGGACAACTTTGGTGAATTTCTTTAATTGCAGAAAATCAATTTCCTCGCTGCAAATTCCAAATGCCTTAATCTTTGTGAAGGATTAAGACTTTAAGATAAATTCTTTTTAAATTAAAAAATTAAAACTTTATCCGTAAAATATAAAAACCAATTCAGATAAATTTCAACTTTAATTCAATTTACTTTAAATTTTCTCCGACTTTCGTGAAAAAAAAAAACTTGCAAGAAAGTGATTTTTTTATTTGCACAAGAATTGAAAGCAAAACGAAACCCCAAAGCATTCCACCCCCGTAATGGCAATAAAGTTCGTGGTTAGTTTTATTTTAACTTTTTTGGGGTTAAATTCGTGTTGGCTTTTGCAGGTGAATTAGCGAATGCAAATGGCTGCGACAGTTTAAATATCAGAGATAAATTGCAGTTTTATTAAATTGCATTTTCACGAGATCCGAGTCGTTCCAGTGCTGTCTGGAAGATGTTGCTTGAACTCCGTAAGGAATCTGTGTATCCTTGAAAAGTGTCCTTGGGGGTGAAATTTTTGTTACAGTTTTAGTGATGCTTTGGGATTGCTTTTGATTTAAGAAAATTAGTTGCAGTTGTGATGGAAATGAACTATCATGAAGTTTTAGCTGGAGATTCAGTTGTACTACGACTAATTTAGATTGCACAGATGTTGTTGATGGTGATTTCGTTTTCAGCAAGAATGTTACATTTCCACTTTCGTTCTTGTTACTTCTTTAACTTGAAAACTATTTGTAGAGAGAGTTGTTGTGTCTTCAGAGTTTCATCTATAGTGCAGCTGGTGTACACTTATTAAACAAATTAGTCGAGCAATTTAAATCAAATTTCAGAAACCATTTCCAAGTTAAATTCAAATTGGCACTGGAACTAACGACCTGCAGTTGTCTAACACTTTGCTTCACTGGATTAACTTTTTACTTTATCTTGGTAATATTTCTTTTAGTTTTCTTAAATAGATTTTTATTCCTTTTGATCTAAAGTTTCATACATCTAGAAACAAAAATAGTCACATAAATGTCTATTTCGAGCCCAATAAATCAGTTCACTCGTACCTCTAAGCACGAATGTGACAAACGAATTTATCTTTATCAATTCTCAAGAAGATGGGGCGAAGGAGGCTCGCTGGATGATAAACGGAGGAGCATTTGTGGAAAAAACTGTAAGAAAAGTAATAAAACTGATTTACAGTGTTTATTAATAGTTTATTACTTGATTAAGAGCGTTTAATAAAAGCTATAAGTAGAAAATGCTTCTTTATATGTAAGAGATTTCCGTTTTTGTAATTGCTAATCCATAACTTGAAAAAAAAAAAACAAATTTACGACTGTTATAACTTCGGTAATTTATTGAGTTCGAGTTTTGGATTTTGCGGATATAAACAGGATGGCGAGATATCAACCAATAAACCTTTAATGTTCATATAATATTCGGATAGTACTCGTATCTCTATTTTTGCTCATTTTCAAGGTAGGGGGTGCTCGCACAGATAGCAATGAACCTTTCGTTTGTAATGAGCGGTATTGCTGACTGCGGAATGTTTTTCCACAGAGAGGAGTAGCCTGTTAGCCCGAGGGAGCTTGCTTATATTTTAGAGAATTTAACCATGCAGGCAGGAGGTCGTTAATTTCAGTAGACTACGGTCACAACTCTATAATTTTCTAGAGGCTCCTGCATTCCTGCAGTTGCTCATTGAGTGTATGGATGAGCACCAGATGAGTTTGATGGCGTAGTTTTGCACCTAAGGCGTGTTTCGAAGCACCAGCTCTGATAAACGATTTGTTTTTAGATCAGGCCAATAGAGGACTTGTAGATTTTAGCCCGGGCTGGAAGCTCGAGGAGAACTTTGCATTTCTTAAAAAATCCTAGGCATTCGGATGTTTGTTTGGGGTGAATAGGTGATCATTTCATCACGGATTCTCTGTATGAGATTTTTATGCGCCCTAAAGACATTTATTTTAAATAGATTACCTAAGTTTTTATGCACAAATTATGAAACATCCCGAGTAAAAATAAAAGATGGCCTTACAACGGGCGAACACCGGCAAACTTACCAAAAGACTTAAATGGCCGAGTTGTGTGTGGCTGTGTGTGTCTGTGTGTGTGTGGGTGTGTGTGCGTGTGTGTGTGTGTGTGGTGTACGACCGTACAGCCGGACAAATAACCTTCTGCTGACCGGCACATGTCAGAGGACTATGGTTCAATCAGGGTCGATGTTCGCCCGTTGTAAATCCATATTTTGCTTTAATCGAGAAGATAAGTACGAGGCAAGTGGAAACTGTTTACAGTTTTGATGCGACTTCTCCCACTTATAGAATAATTTGTCTATGGTATTATGAACACTCTTCTATATCCAACAGTAATTTGTTAGTTCATTTCTAGGAAAACGAACGACTTTTGTTCAACAATAAAAAAATTGACCCACGTACGAGCTAGTAATGTACATACATCTGCAAACTGCAATCAATGCGTCGCTCAGTCTGGTCATAAAAATTTAAAGTTCCGATAAAATTACGTTTATTGCAGAACCGCGCAATATTTGGCTTTTTCAGAGCACCGGCAAGGTTTTATTTTGGTAAAAGGAGCCGTTCTACTTGGGAGATTGAGTGAGCGAGGTATAGAAACCTATGTAATTCTTTTTTTTTCTTTAAATCCAAAAGAAAAAAAGAGAACTATAGAAGGTCCTATACCTCTCTCATTTGAACTCATAAGCAGGGTTGGAGGACTCTGTAACTTCTGGGGAAGCTTGTGCGGCGAGCTAGTACTGCCTAGCACTGGATTATTGGTAGAAACTGAAGTAAATAGATGCAAAAGAACATATAGCCCTTGCCTTTGCCAACTGTAGTTTACGTTTCTTCAAACACAAGCTTTGTTTAACTCCTGTGCATATTCTGCGCTGTGTCTTGTATTGCGGAGGTGTTATCTTTTGCAAGATAAGGAACATAAACCTGACCTCAACAACGTTACGATATTAAAAGTTGAGAGCCACTACAACAAGACTTGTTACTTGAGAGGCTGCACATCAATAGCATAGAACGATCTCCTTTGGCCAACCGAATTCAGTTGTATCAAACCTTATTTTGATATGGAGGCTCTGTCAAGACGAACTACCGTACTCATAGGACTTTTATGCACCAATCAACGGTGGAGAGGGCCAAGGGAAGCACGAACAGTCAAGTGGAAGCGACCAGCCACTAGGCAGACTGTTGAACCTATTCAAGCTATAGGGGTCTAGTACAATAGGCGAATGGCTGCAGTACTAACCTCACTAAAAAAATGGCATGGAAAAAAGTTTGCGCAGGGTTTTAGACAAATGTGAGGAGTATTAGGGCCGTAGAGGCTATTTTGTGACGTTCAGTGGATCTATTGACGTCAAGCTTTTGGAGGGTCACATATCCGTGAAGGTTAAAGAACAATTCATAGCGAACTGATATGCTAGTAATTCGCCCATCAATTTGAGCTGTTGTAACTAAAGAAAATGGGTTGTGGCTGAATTTAAATTTTTCCTGATGCAGGCCTTGGTGACTTGACCAGAAGATTATACTGTCAGCGATAGAGCTAAAAGTCGTACTTCTCAATTTGTCATCATATGATAATTTGACTGCGTTCACATATTCTCCATTAAATCATATCGGGCTTTATCGAGCTGGTTAAGTGAGCAATGAACAAAGAACCGTAAAATGGTGACAGAGTGACGTTTTCCCAGGTAGTGACTCGTAAGAAACTAATAAGCCCCTGCCAGTTGGCATTTCTTAATGCCAATTAGTTCTTTTCGTGTTGGTTAGAAAGGAAAACAGATATTTCAAATGAAATATTACTATACAGATGGCCTTATCATGGTTGGCGCTTGAAGTGACAAATGGCGCGAGGACTGAAAACCGGAATAATAATTCTCGAAAAAAAAAGACATTTGACGGAAGAAACGAATTCAGGCGTATCATCATTGGCGAACTGCTTATGTCTGCATGTGTGAGGACTCGAAGATAACTTGAAGGGCAGATCTATCCCCCTCCAAGCAACGCCTGCAGGCTTCTGCTCCGTAAGTTACCATGAGTCTAATGATAGTGGTGTATACCCAGTACAGGTTTCGGTTTAAACCCCATGTAGATCCACAAGCTCTGCGGCAAGCCCACAAGGATCTGCGCGCCCCTCATCACAGTGTCCATGTTCTGGTTTCAGTTGAGCTTGGCATCTAGCGTCACTTCTAAATATTTGGCATGTTGTGAAAAGCCTGCCTGCGAGTGAAGGTTCCGAAAACCCTGGTAGTGATCGTTTCCTGGTGAAAGGAACCAGAATCGTTTTGTCGGGATTGACTTTTAGTCATACGCAGTCGCACCAGCTAGAGACCAGATCTAGTGCCTACTGCAGGCGCCTTGACATGGCTGCTTCAGTTTCACCTGTAACTCGATGACGACATCGTCTGCGTAATCTTGGACGAAAAAGTTTCAGCCGTTGAGTAGCACTAGGAGCTTATCTTCAACAAGGCACCACAAAAGTGGAGATAAAATTCCTCGCTGTGGACAAGCTTTTGCTATGGTGCTCTGCAGAAACCCGTCAACATGAGAGGCCATTAGTTTGCGAGTTTTCAAGCATAGAGTCGATCCAGTGGAAAAAAAGCTATCATTAATACTGCGTCGAAACTAGTAGATGAAGACTGTTATATATTTTGCCAATATCCACGTAAAAATATTCTTTCCACTAGAAGTTCAAGTGACAAAACAAAGATCATAACAAAGATGCATAATGCAATCGTCCAACGTGAGCTAAAGAAATTCCTGGCTCACATCATTTACTTACTCAATTAGCTAGAGATCGCAATCTCTTATCCTACTTTAAAAAACTACTATGTCTTAACCTTAAAGTAACTTCCATCTCTTTAATTATGAATTTAGATCGCGTTCCATGAATAAAAACTGCCAAAGGTAGCAATTGTGCCCCTTACAGGAGGAATGCGCTTGCCTTGCCTAAGGTAGCGATAAAATGTTAAACTTTCCCCATGAATATGCAGATTCATTCAGGTTTTCTCGCAAATGTGACTCGGTGACATGTTTGTAAGAGTATGTCGCCGAAGGTGCTGGCACTAGGCCAATGAAAATCCCGGCTTACATTCAGGCTTCGCCATGTAACACAACGATTCCGGTTGCACCCTGCCCCATGCCCGGAATAAATTTTCTTAACAAGATCTAAGCCACAAGCCTTTGTGCAGGAGCTTCCCTTCGTAAATTTCCGATGACATCGCAAAACTTTTCCCTTAAATAACATATGGGAGGAATCATAGGACGTGGATGTCGGCTTTGTGTGAAAGTTGAATTAATGTAGAAAAACCTCGCAAAGAGCGCGACTTTCTATATGGAGGCGTGCTTCTGTTGTGAGATAAGTAAAGGCAACATACTTGAACGGATTCAATTCACCGAGAAACGGTGTGTTCACATGATAACATGAAATAGAAAAATATTTCTGAAAAGAGTATTTCCAAACTAATGCCCAAGTTTATTACTAAAAAGAAACTCAAAGAAAACTAGAAGCTCTAAGAAAGGTGGACATGATTCAACTAAACACGAACTAATAAATGGACACTAAAGACAGGATAAATGAGATGATGAGCAGGTTTCACCGGGACAAAGTTCATTCTGGTTACGATACAACTAAAAAGGTTTGTAAGTTCATAAACATGTCGGATCCCTTGAGAGCATGATATTAAGTTTACTTGGAGGTAGTAAATCTCTGCATTTTCTTCGAAATTTGTTTTGCTTTAGAAAATAAATTCACCTTGTCTAGCAGACGGTTCCTGCCAGCGTCAGACATCATTGCATCAAACTTGACTTACCTTAGATTCCTTCCTACAAAGAAAATAATTTCATGCGGGATTAGCTTCTCAATCTTGATCTTCTCATCTTAGCTTCTCATCTTTGAAACTAACTTTGTTGCTGTCATAACGACATTTACACACAATAATGCAGTGGCCTTAAGCCAGAAAATGTTTGACAAGAGGTAACTGACATGAGACATATACTTATTTTAAAAATAAACCCGATAATTCGATAAGAATATTTTAAGGTAGTTTAAACCGCCGACGGACGTTGCCTACTGAGTAGAATCTCAAGTTGTTGATATACAATTTGGAAATTACTTTATCTACAGTGGGCGCTGAAGGACGACGCGACGTGAGTATGCGAAATGTGAGGACCGCATTTCATTAACATATTTCAGTTGAGAATAGCTCAAGAAGGATTAATACCGACGTTGCCGATTATAACGACTCTCTCTAAACAACGCCCGGCAACTTAGAAAATCGGAGTCAACTTTCCCGTTATGCCCTTATGACACTCGCTTTTTTTCGGCTGATTAGAGTGAGAGGAAATGTTAGCATAGGAAATTTAAAATGGAGTGAGTGACCAACAAATTTGACAAAATTTGAATGGAAAAAAAGAAATGCCATATGCATTCTAGCAGTTCAGATGGAAGAACTAATGGGTTTTCCCAAGGAAGATGGTACAGTGCGAATCGAACCAACCTTCGTTGAACCGATTCAAGAGTTCTAACATGCGAAGAGTAGTGAGGAGACCAAACCTGGGACGAGGGATGTCATCATAAAACACGAGGGATACCCTTCGTCATCCTCGATACTCTTTACGTGAGCATTTTGATGTCATCAGCGTAAATCAATATTCTACAGCGTCTTAGCAAGGGAACAATGTCATCAATTAGAATAAAGAGAAGAGGGCCAAGATGACTTCCTTGAGGGACACCGGATGTCGCTTCAATAGTTACTGATTTGGATCCACGAAAAAGAACTTGCTATGTCCGGTCAGTTAAGTAAGGCTGGAACCATACTAGAAAGGCTTGTGGAAAGCCTAACATTCTTAATTTGTGAATTGTAATGAAATGAGAGAGCTTGTCAAATTCCTTACTAGAATCAGTGTAAACACAATCCGTTTGACAACCGGAAACGAGGCCTTCGACAGCATGAGAAGTGAACTCAAGAAGATCGGTGGTAGTGGAACGAGCTGCAAGAAAACCATGCCGATTTGTTGAGACCAGCCTCTTGCAGATAGGAACGAGTGTAAGGTAGATATAATTTATTCAAAAAGTCTCGGTATAACAGATAACTTAGCAACTGGTCTATAATTCGATATTTCGTTCTTGCTATCACTTTTGTGAATAGGAATTATGTACAAATTCTTCCAAAGAGTAGGGAAGAACCCCTTATTCAGGGATTTTTGAAGCAGGGTTTTCAGTGCAGACTGGCGAACCTCCACACAGGACTTAAGGACAGCAGGAAGAATATTGTCGGGGCCAGAAGTGAAGTCGAATGGGAGTTCGTCAATATGTTTCACGATATCAGCACTGGTAATTGAGAAATGTCGCGAGGCCAGGACCGGATTCCGGTTGTAGAGCCGTTAAAGAAGAAGAAGAAGAATTGAGAAATGTAAAAAATGAGCCTCTCGGTTAGGAATAATGTGACGAAAATTATTGTCATTAGGCTGAAAGTCAGAAGGTGCGAAATATTGATGGCAGAATGACGCAAACACGCTGCAAACCGCATGCAACTCAGAGGTAGACCAGTTCTGCATGTGCTGCATAGTATTAGAGTAGCTATCAACTTAGTGTTGACAAATTTGAAGAAGTTACTAGGATCAGTAAACACTTTATCACTCATGCTGCTAAAATATTCACGATACAGAGTAAAAAAGAGTGAAATAAATCGGTTGTAGCAATTGATAAATGATTTGAGACTCGGAGATGCCTTACTCTTAAAAATAGATTTCCCAGAGTCTATTCTTCTGATTCTTCAAATGCTTGAGTTCATTATTGAACCAAGATGGAGAAGAACTGGGCAATTTTTGGGGCTCATAATGTACGCAGGAAAGGAGGGGTTCGTATAGTACGCCATTAAACTTTGCCACATCGTCATCAAACTCATTTACGGAAAGTAAGTTATTTAAATCAACGATTAGAAGTTTAGATTTAGCCTTTTTGTACTATCTTTTACTATTTTTTGATATCTGAGGAACACCCGAAGTTAAAGTTGAAGCTTTTACGTGATGAGATCGATTACGGGTACGCGAAACGAAACGCTTGGTAAGGGCCCCAGCAGGCCAGAAACCCGGGGGATCTCTGAATGATCTTTCAGATCTTCAACGAGATGGTTTAACAGTTCAATGCCCTTCTCATATCCGGCTACCGAAATATAAAGGGAAACTGTAAAGCTGACGAACTGGCTAGGAAGAGTACGACCGGCACTCTCCTTCCTCGAAAGGAAAGAGTTGGTATGCCTTCACCAAAAAGTAAAATATAATTTTGAATATAAAGTTTATAATGCTGCAGCCGCTTACTTAAATGTAAAAAAACGTGGTTCGCTGACGAAAAGTTCCTGTATTAATAAAATAAGAATATAAGGTAAAGAGCGTGCCACGCTTTTGTACATTTTAGTAAGTGGCTGTAGCATTAAAAACTTTACATTCAAAATTATTTTTTACTTTTTTGTTCATTTTAAAATGGGCTTTTATTTAAAAAAGCGTATTTTTTAGTTTTTTTTAACTATTTATTTTTAACTTCCCAGTATAGGAAGTTATTGTAATCGGTCCGAAAATCGAAATCGAAAATTTCAACGTATTTTCATCTTTCAAGGTCCCAGGAGCATTTTAAGCAAAAAATTGGGAGGTAGTATGTGTGTGTGTATGTGCGTACGGATGTGGTCATTTTTTCCTGCACGATATCGCGCGAACCAAAACTGTTATCGACTTCGTTGAGGTGTCGTTCGAAGCGTATTAACCGAAATATGATCTGAAAAGATTTTCATGAAATTCGGTCCAGCCGTTTTTTTATTTAAGCGACGTAAGTGATTTTTGTACCTGCACGATATCGCCCGAACCACGAAAGATATTGACTTACTTGAGGTGCCGTTCGAAGCGTATTAGCGACAATATAATCTGAAAAGATTTTTATAATATTCGGTCCAGCGGTTTTTTGGTTTAAATGACTTAAGTGATTTTTGTACCTGCACGATACCGCGCGAACTAAAAACTATATCGACTTCATTGAGGTGCCGAAAAACATTAATACATCAATTTTATATACATTTTCGTCATCCTAATCTTGTAAGTGCGCACATTTAGTTTGACATTTTAGCGAAAATATTGATAAACAATTGTGACAAATTCTCGGTATTATACATATATTCAGGGGCGGATGGGCTACATCTTAGCGGCCCGGGAAATAATATTTATCGGCCCTTTTTTAATTTCCGGATATGGCTAAAATATATATTTACAAGGTGTTACGCACTTTTCCTTTAAAATTAATAGTCCAGTGGATAGCGGTAAAAATAGTGTATTACCTCCGAATTGTTTCGGACAGCACCGATTTTTGTGAAATTTGGTAATTGAGTTTATCTTACCCTCCTTTTCAAAAGTTATATGTTCTTTTCTTTTTGTTTTTAGGGGATGAAAACTACCCTTTTTGACAAAAAATTAAAAAACAATATATTTAAGCAATATTTGGATTAAAATATGTTTAAGTATGTAAAATAAGCTTTCTTTCATATACTGGAATGTAATTTATGATTTAATTCAATGTTTCAACCCCTCCAAACCCCCTATGACGAAATTCACAACAAAATTAATTTTTAATATTTTAAAATTTGTTAATCGTGCATTTATGATAAATCATAGTCCCCTCTTTGTTTATACTATTATTTCTAAATCATTGCAACGTTTGTACCTCTAGAAATTATCCCTTATTGAGATATTTGTGAAAAAACTGGAAATTTTCAAATGGTGCGTTTATATTGAATTAAATCTCCAGTTAGAATTGGCTACAGAGTAAAATCGCTCCAAAAAAGTTGAAGCATTTAGGGTGATTTTTGAGTGCCCGAAAAGTAATTTCATGGCTGGAGAGGCAAATTTTATTATCAGCGGGGTGGGGGTGGGGAGATTGCTTCAAATTTATTTTGAGGAACTCAGAGCGATTTTTGAGTGCTCCAATAGTAATTTAAAAGCGGGGCACATATTTTTCTTATCGCAACTTGGAGCGGGTGAAATTGGGACTCCAAACCAAAAGTAAAAGCTATTTCATACATGCATAAATACGTTTTATACATATATACATACGTTAATACATGTATGCTGTCTATGAAGCTAAGCTTAGACGTACGCTTTTTTGCCGGAATATGGAGACAACCATATTATTTTCATCATAACTCCGTTAGTAGTATCGATGCTAATGAATTTTACCAATGCCTCTTTTAAAGGTCTTTTCAAGTACTTTAAATATAAGGTCCAATATGTTTTTCTCGAAAAATTCGTCGTTTTGTCTTTATTTAACGTCGAATGGTGCGAATTCAATTTTCGGCGAGCAAACGATCATCTTTAAAGACTCATACCTCGAGGTGTGTTTCATCTACAGAAATAAATAAAACCCAAATCGATTTTTTATTCTAAAAGCTTCATTTCTTCTACAAAATGTGTTTTGAAAAAAACGTTTGGCTTTTAAGTTATTCATGAAAAACCTCTCTAAAACATGGATTTTTTAGATGATTTGTGAAATATTGATATAAAAAACACATATTTTGCTTTCAATCCACCCCTCTATCGATTTCTGCAATTATTGGCACATATTTCCACCCGCTAGAAGGCATTCCCCCCAGGGGAAAAACACACCTCAACACAACATAACTTTTGTTTCTTGAAATTCTACTTACTGTCCAAATTTCGCATGATTCGGTGCTGTCCGAAAGAGTTCGGAGCCAAAAACCGCTATCCACTGTATTATAAATAGAGCATAGGTTAATTACAGATTACATGCTATAGCAAATCCAGACTAGCGGTATACGTCAAAGTGCTAAAAACACAAATTTCATATTTTGTAATAGAGATTGCTACAAACGATTTCTGTAGCAAATGAGTAAAACACAAAAATCCGAAAATGACGTTTTTCATTCAGAATTTGTAAATTTTTTAAATAATCATTACAGCGCCAGAAAAATACACCTCCCTCTAGCAGTACGCAGTCGTGACTGACTAAATGTGATTAAATGAAAACAAGTGATTTGATAGGAGGAGCTAAATAAAGTTTTTGTCAAGCTTTTAAGCATTTTTAAGAGCCGAATGTCACGGAGTTTGAAAACATCTATACCATGGTACAATAATACAAGGTAGGCTCATAAGGAAAAGCTCTGTTTCCATCTTGAAAAGCTTAAACGCAATTTGTTAGAGAAAAGATCTGAGTGACGTCAGGGGAAAGCTTTTTTCCCTTATGAACTGAGATCTGAGTGACGTCACGAAGCCGGAGGTTTTCCTTATGAGCCTACCTTGTATTATTGTAGCATGATCTATACTACAAAATAAACAAAAGATAAAAGTTTGAGAGTTATTTATGGGCAGTCGGAAGAAGAAATATGAAAACTCAATTTTCTGCTGATTAATTATATAAGCAAATAATAGTGTAAAATACAGAAAAAAATGTACAAAAATCCTACAAAAATTTGTTAAGAAAATGAAAATTCATTCCGGTTCTTTATTTTCGATAAGTAAATGTTTATCTGGTAGATTACTTAGACGTACTTTCAGCCACCGGCCCTGCGGGCCTCTGAACAGCCGGCCCACCGGGAAATATCCCGGTTCGTCTTATGGCCCATCCGCCCCTGCATATATTCTATATTGCCTATTGTTCATTTATTATTAAAATATCCAATCATAATATTCAACACCCATCATACTGGGAAGTTGATCGTGTGGACCGAAAGGGTCGAACCCACATCTCAACTAGTTTTTAATAAAGCAATCATTCTGTATGTTGAACTGTATGAACGTATGACATTGGCTGAAAGGGAAAAAGTACATACTTGTAACTTTTTCCCTTTCAGCCAGTGTCATACATATGTTCACGCGTAAAGCAACGCTGTGGCCAAAATATTGCGAGAACATGTTGCAGTTGGTCATAATTTGCGATCGGTGTTATTTCTTAATGTAACACTCAATAAAAGCTCAACCAAAAATCACCCAGTTACTTAGTATTTAAGACTTCTAAAAGACTCTCTAATGACGAATCCCAAGAAAAATTAATTAACCGAAAACTTATAATCGAATTGAATCCTCCTGTTAAATCGAGAACGGTTTTGAGAATTTCCTTAATTTCCACTTAATTAAATTTCCTTTCACTCGAAATATGGTCCGAAAGAATTTGTACCCCTAAAATTATGACCCTTGGCGATGTCATCAAATTGAAATTTTGTATAAAAGTTGTTCTTTGATGATATTTTTGTTAAATTAAATTTTGTTTTCCAACCTTTTCATCATTATTTATCTGCCAAAAGCGAAATTATGAAAATATGTAGCAAAAATTGACGCAAAATACATGGGGTGTTCACCTAGTTCGGCCCAGTCATTCCCTGGAGTTATTTCATGAATATTAAATACTTAGAATTTTATTTGAAATTTATTAAAAAATGTTTTTCTAAAGCTTAAAATATAAATTTTCAGAAACATTTATTTGTTCAGTAGCACAAAAATGATATTAAAATTGTCCTTTTTAATATTAATGAGAGACTCCATTCCACTCTGTCTTGTGCCCTTGTTCCCCCAGTCTAAAGCTAGAGACAACCCAGAAGTCATAGCAATCCCGCTTATAAATTCACTTGTCATAGCGCTACATTATGAATGTGAGTTGGCCATAAGGATAAAGGAGTGCCCGCACTTTGAGGACTGAAATAAGAAAGTCTCAATATTCTTAAGATACCAGAAGAGATGTTTGTGAAGGCTATGAAGCCTGCCAGGATCTAAGGGGTTCATTAAGATTTCAAATACATCCTCGGGTACGAAATATCTTGAGCTTCCTTGAAATGAACTTGAATAAATGCTTTTGGGTATCTTCCGCTTTAAGTCCCTTTCCTTGGGATAGGATCTTATCTTCGGTTGTCAATTAAAATGAGAAGTGTTGTCATTCGGGTAATTAATAGGCATCTTTAATTATGTGATCTCATAAAAACGGATTCTGATGCCTCGCGAGATGGTGTCATATCGTTACTTACTTTGCACGAGAATACGACACCCTATTTCTTCGTATATGTATATCTCCCTCTCTCTGTGCTTTCAGTAGTACACCATCGACACTGTTAATTCTGATGGACTGATCCCATTAAGATTACCAGCTCAGTATTTGTCCTATTTTATAATTCATTTTCTTTCCATTACAGTGGGTTTTCCATTTCGAAATAAATCTTTATCTTCCAACGTTTAATCGTTTTCCTCATTACTTGACAACCTCCTCGATGGACAGATATAAACTTCGGATTATTTTCATTGATCTTAATTCAAGAGGAAAAATGAGCTGCAAATTGATGCTGTAAATTATTCTGACATTTAAAAAGATTATTTTTTCACCGGTTAAATGAATCAAGCAATATTTAAGTTGGAGGATTGTCAGTTATATCGATGCGTGGATAGGACGCTTGTTTTCCGTGCTCGCAATTGACGAATTGCTTACGGAGTCTAAAATCAATGATTTCTGTAACTCCATGTTGACCTTCAACGAGCATCTCCGCTCTATTGAACATCGCTTAACGGAAGGACTAAAGTCCATCACTGAGCAAAACAAAAAGCAGCTGGCTGTTGTCACTAAAAATATCGAGTCTCTCGAAGCGATAGTTTATGCGCTGGAAGCAACGGATCACTCCGAAGACCTATACAAGTTATCAGTTCCTAGTTAACTGATAACACACTTCATGTGGATGATTTGAAACGAAACCAGAGGCTTAGGACCCTGCGCTGAAAGCCGAGTCGTGATTCATGACAAGTCGTTTGAGTTGAAGAAAGTGACGTTTCAGTCCAATTAGAACTTACAGCGCAGGGGCCGAAAGTGGAATTGCTAAGTTGAGTTTAGCCCCTATGCTGAAAGTCGTAATTCGGCTAAAACGTCACTCAAGCGACTTGTCACGAAACACTTTCAGCACAGGGGCCTTAGTGACGTCATTATTCGTGGCATTTCCACGAAGCCAGACGACTTCCCACTGCAGATTGTCACTTTACTTCCATTTTGGTCGTTCTCATACATTCATACGCAATGGTATCTAACTTCACTTCACTTCACTTCCCATTTAGGTTTGGCCTTTACTGCGACCAACAGCAATCTACTGCGAGAAGCTCTAAAACTTCGCAAGCTTGGACTGTTGCACTCGGTCTTTACCAGGGACGGCCTCGTCCATATCAGGCATCGAAAGGATGGTCCTTTGGTCGTCAATCCTTCAAAATTCTGTTATGCACACTATTCACTCTCTTGGTTTAGATGTTATCAATGTTCTCCCAACCTAGTTCAATTGTAGTGAACCCTCCTTACTCGACGTTTTTCTCACAAATGATATCAATTTTATCACCTTTCAAAACCAGATCTCTCCCCCGAGTTACCTAGACCACGATATTTTATGCGTTTGTCATCGCTTCAGTGTTGACCCTCCTGCTCCGGTTACTCTCAGTTATCGTGATTTCTACCAGTATTGACCGAGACCGACGCGACCAAAGATGCCTTTGTCTGCCTTGAGCTAACATCTTAACGACGATAGACATCTTAACTTCGACGATGACAAGATAGCTTCATTTGACAGCATGTTCCTTGATCTGTTCGATGAGTGTGTACCGCTGCGAAGTAAAACATCGGCAAGGTCAGAGCCTTGGCTTACCGCGGAAATTAAATCGCTGATTGTTGAAAGAGAGTTTCTTTTCCGCTGGGCACAAAAAGTCAACAGTGGTTCTGCTAGAAGATCTTATAAGGGTATTAGGAACACAGTTGTAGCTAAAATTAAGGAAGCAAAGGGGAATTTTTACGCTCGTAAGCTTGATCCTTCTTTGTTATTGAAAACGGTATGAAATAATTTGCGCAGTTTGGGTATTCATTCTCAAAAAGTAGTCACCGCCCTCAACCTCTGTCCTGAAAGCCTAAACCTTCTTTTCTCATCATTCGCTGGACCCAACCAACCACTCCTTCATCCCCTTATATGATGGCTTCAGCTTTCGTTGTGTGGACTCCCTCGAAGTCCTCACTGCCCTAAATTCTGTTAAATCTAAAGCGACTGGTAGTGATAACATCTCGCCTAGGTTTCTACATATGCTCATTCCTTGTCTGTTGCCCGTCTTAACTCACATTTTCAACTCCTGCCTCACAGTATCTAAGTTTCCCTCATCTTGGAAACTTGCTGTAATTATACCAATACCTAAATGTCCATCTCCTTCTTGTCCTTCTGATTTTCGGCCTATTAGTATTCTTCAATTTCTGGCTAAGGTTCTTGAAAAGCTGATAGCAGCTCAGATCCTTGAGTATTGTGATCGTCTTCGACTCCAAATGTCTGGCAGTCGGGATTTCGGAAGCATCACACCTGCGAAACTGCGCTCCTAAAAGTTACAACTGATAACCGAAACTCTCTCGACGTTCATCATGTTTGCTGCCTATTGCCAATTGACTTTTCTAAAGCCCTTGAGAGCGTTAATCACTCTCTACTTTTGCAGAAACTCTCCTCTCGTTTCCATTTTTCTACTTCTGCTATCAAACTGTTGCAAAGCTTTTTAACCAACCGCTCTCAGAAAGTTATACTTGGTGATTGTAGTTCCTCGATAGCTTCACTTCGTGCTGGTGTACCCCAAGGTTCCATTCCGGGTCCTCTCTTATTCAGCATCTTTTATTGTCGATCTTCCTTCGGTAGTAACACATTCACATTCGCCCAATGATCAAATTCATAGAACGGTGGAGGAGCTTGCTGCTGACCTACGCCGTGTTTCTTCCTGGTCGACCTCAACTTAATCCTTCGAAGTTTCAATGCATCTTTTTCTCTCGTTCTTCCACTCTTCGTCCTGACCTCTCCGCTATCGCTTTAAACGGGGTCCCTTTAGTCAGGTTTGATAAGGTAAGAAATCTAGGAGTTATCTTCTTATTTTCTTTCTTCTCTTACAAATATCTACATATGTTCTCCAAATTTTTAATGAATGTACTTAATTTAAGATTTTAATCTTTGTACATGTCCCAAAAGTTAAAATAAATAAAAATAAAATAAATTTAAGTCCTTACCGAGAAATGAATGATGCAAAAAGGATTTTCTACTATATAATCAAAAATTCCTTTATCCCACTTAATTTTTCCAGCTTGAATATCCTTTCATACTGGGAACTTTCAAGAGAACAGCTTTTCGTTAGGGATTATCTTATGCAAGTTTGATGCTTTTCACTTTTATCAGAAACGAAATAGAATGACGTAGAATAAAATTTCTTGCAAGTGCATAAAAAACATACCAAATTTACTTAGAGACTATATCTCTAGAAAGTTACTTACAGACTGTATACGTCAATTCAAGTTGTAACTTCATGGATAATGGCAGTTGTACTGAAACTGCAGCACTATATAAGCATGACTATAACATTGAAATCATTATTGATTCAACAGAGAACATCTTCTGCAAGTGCATGTGTACATGTATGTATGTACGTCAATAAGTTAAGTGCTACACAAATTTAACGCATCATTCAGAAATATATGGACTATAATTCGAATTTCAATAAATTCATCACAGTTGAGTTTATCTACAAATAAATAAAATGCAGGGAATGCATTTGCAGCTTTATGTTCATAAATGCATTGAGACAAGTTATTGCTGATTCTGCTGCAGAATAAGGATTTGTTAAATTAAAGTGCTGAGTTAAGTGTGTGAACTTTGTTTATCAAATAAAATACGCCGGGATATTTATAGTGCAATTAAATAAACAGTTTGATTACGTTTTTACTAACACTGAAAAGTATTTTTCTTCTTCTTTGATCCGTTAGCTGGCGATCCGAGAGGGACGTCCCCGCAACGGATACGATGCTGTCGGTGCACCTGGGTCTCGAACTCTATTCACGATTCGTTTCCATTCTTGCCGGTTTTTGGCGACATCTCGAGCCTCGGTAACTGATAGTCGTTGATTCTTTAGGTCACCCTCGATATTCTTTAGCCAGGTTTTCTTCGGTGCCGATCACTGGATTCTCCAGCCTGCGGGACGGTCTCGCCAGAGAAGTTTACGTGGCAAGCGGTCATCATCCATTCGGCAAACATGTCCAAACCACCATAGTCGACGTTTTTGCATTTCTTCTTCGATCAGTGTCTGCTGATCGCATCTTTGTCGAACTGTCTCGTTTCGAAGGCGATCGCGTAGTGAGACACCGAAGATCTGCCTAAAGCATCGCATTTGGAAAACCTAGAGCTTCTTGACGTCCGGTTTCAGCAGTGTGCACGTTTCAGATCCATAAAGAAGAATACGAAGGATCAACGTTCGGTGAGGGCCTACTTTTGATTTAATAGTAATATATGTTCGTTTCTATATGCACCACTTGAGCGAGGCGAACGTTGCTGTTGTTTGGTCGATGCGGCTGCGAATGTCGGACGTCGATGCCTCTTTCATTTCCTCAACCAATGATCCCAAATATTTGAACATCGGAACCTGTTCGATTTAGGTTCCATCGAGTTGAACATTGGCCCTGGATCCGTCCGTTGTGAGCACTTTGGTCTTTTCCGCATTGATTTTTAACTCGTATGACTGGGCGATGCGAGAAATGTCGTATAAGATGTCCGTTGCTTCGGCATCCGTGTAGGCGAAGACGGCGCTGTCATCGGCAAACATTACTTCGGCTACGAAGTTGTTGTCGTCGTATCGAGCTCTGAGTCGTCCATCGAATGCTTAACGCAAAATCGTGTCAATCACAAAGTTGAAGAGAATATGTGAAGCGACGTCTCCCTGTCGGACACTCGTTTGAATCGGGAACTCCTTGGATAAATCGCTTTGATTTCGAATGCTGCTAGTTGAGCTATCGTACGACGCTTGGAGAAGTTGGACGATTTTCAATGGCACTTGTTCGGTTTCCAAGGCTCTCCACAAGCCGTTCCAAATTGGATTTGGAACTTCCAATCAATGCAATCGAAAGCAGATTTGCAATCGATGCAAACGACGACAGTTCGTTTGCCGCAACGAATTTTTTCATTAGCTGACGGAGAGCGAATATTTGATCAATGCCTCCTCGATGTGATCTAAATCCCGCTTGTTCTTTCCGGCTCGTTTGGGTGTTAGACCATGGCAGTTTGGGTGTTAGACCATGTGGCGGATCGTGGTTGTGCAGCTAGTGGAAGAATTCTCTCCACCGTTGCAGACGCCGATGGGGGAGAGGTCACGAAAGTTCCAACCGATTTCTTTTTATGTTTTCGTTTGTATGTAGTTTTGCCACCTAACCGCCGGATTGTCTGGTACAGCGTCCGGTACTTGTGCCTCGACGCCGCTTCTTCCATGTCGGCCGCAACGTTATTTCAGTAAGGTCTGCTCTGATTTCATTTTCTGTCGAACTTCTTTGTTCCATCGTCGGCATTGCCGGAAATCGACATGCTTCATTCGTTTCCGCTTATCGACGAGGTACAGAAAGCTGTCCGAGATTCATGGCTGCGTCCGTTTACGTACAGGCGGACACAACTCCATTGCACACCGCACAATGGACTCCGATAATTGCCTTTCTTCTACATAGATATCGTCCGGTATTGGGAACGCCGCGAACCTATTGTAAAAACAGGCATGCCCAATTCTTCTCGGCTGTTTTCTTAGCTCTTTGTAATCTTTCTTCTTTGTGCCCCTTTAATCCCTCATGGGACATAGGGCGGAAACAGTTGCCCTCCAGCGGACTCTGTTTTGCGCGACAGCTCTCAGCTCTGACCAGGATCTCCCAGTTGTTGCGGCCTCTGCTAGTAGGGTCCTCCTCCACGTTGTTCTAGGTCTTCCAACTCGACGGGATCCTTGCGGGTTCCAGTCAAGGGCCTGTTTGGCTAGGTTTTCGTTATCGCGTCGCAAGGTGTGGCCAACCCAATTCCATTTCCTTCGCCTGATTTGGTCGTCTATCCTTTCTTGGCCGGCACGGCGCCATAGCTCTTCATTTGAAATTCTATCTGGCCAGCGGATTTTTAGGATACGACGCAGGCATCTGTTGATGAAGACTTGTAGGCGCCCTGTGATGAATTGGGTGACTTTCCATGTTTCGCAACCGTACAAAAGAACTGCCTTAACGTTGGAGTTGAACAGCCGCAATTTGGTGTTAGTTGAGATCTCCGTTGATCTCCATATGCGGAACAGGCATGCATATGCGCCTCGTGCTTTATTTATTCTGGAACTGACGTCTTCTTCTGTACCGCCATTTTCGGTAATAATGCTACCGAGGTAGCAGAATTTATCTACCAGTTCCACGTCACGGTTATTCAGCGCAGTTCGTTCAAGTGTGTTTGCATTTATCCGCATTTCTTTGGTTTTGTTCGGATTCAGCCTTAAGCCTGCTAGACTACTTTCTGTTGCCAAATTGTTTAACATGTTTTTTAGCTCCTGATGTCTGTGGGCCAGCAAACAGATATCATCCGCGTAGTCGAGGTCCTTAAGGCGGTCTAGCAAACCCCATTGTATGCCGCCTGTTCTATTATCTAGAGCGTCGACAAGGATGTCATTTATTACTATAAGAAATAGTAATGGCGAAAGTAGACATCCTTGTCGTACTCCTGAATTCACCTCGAAGCTGTCGGATAATTTTCCATTATGGAGAACTCTGCATTTGGAATTGTTGTAAAGGGCTTTTATCAATTCTATTATTTTATCAGGCAGTCCACGTCGCCGTAATGCCTGCCATATAAAGCTCCTATTAACCGAGTCGAACGCTTTCTCATAATCTACGAAAGCAAGGTAAAGGGGGGATCGGAATTCAGTAGACTGCTCCACTATGATTCTCAAGGTGTTAATATGGTCTATACATGAGCGGCCCTTCCTGAATCCGGCCTGCTGCCTTCTAAGCGTTCGGTCTACTGCCTCTCTTATCCTTGATAATATAACGTGGGACAGGATTTTACCCACAGTAGATAATAGACAGATGCCTCTCCAGTTGTCGCATATTGTTAGGTCCCCCTTTTTGGGTATTTTGACTATGATACCTTCCGTCCAATCCTCCGGAAAGGTACAGGTGTTCCATGCTATTTCCAGGATTGGCTGAAGCGCATCTGCTATGAGGCTTGAATCGGCTTTCAACAATTCTGCCGGGATGCCATCTTTTCCAGCTGCTTTACCATTGGCCATCGCATGAATTGCGAACTATTTCCGTCTTGGATGGGGCCCGGGTGTTGATTCTTATCGGCTGTGCATTGTTGCTGTTTTCCTGAGGTTCCTGTGCAAGTGAACCATTCAGGGCGGCGAAGAAGTAATCTCTCCATCTTTGGAGTTTGCTCCTCGTCGCTGCACAGCAGCCTCCCATCCGCACTCTTTACGGCATGCTTTTTAGTAGAGTGCTTTCCCGAGAGCTGTTTAGTAATTTGGTACAGCACTTTACTGTTGCCTGTGTTTGCCGCGTTTTCCGCTTTTTCTGCGAGCTCATTTATCTGCTGCCTTTTATCACGCCGCACACTTCTCTTTACTTCCCGGTGTAATTGGGAATATTCCCGTTCAAGTTGGTGACGTCTTTCCGGGTCGCTTGTAGAGTTTACGTTATTTTTGAGGGCCCTCCTGCGTTCTATTTTTTGCCAGGTAGTGTCCGAGATCCAATGTTGCATGTTTCTCTGGACATAACCGACGCTCGTTTCCGCAGCCGTCAATATAGCGCCCTTTGTTCTACTCCACAGCTCTTCAATATTTGTGTCGTCAGAAACGGTTTGCTGGTTTAATATTTGCTGCAGGTTTCCAGCAAATTCTCGCTTTTTAGCGGTCTCCTGCAGAAGGTCAACGTTAAACCGTCTACGGTTTATAACATCGCGTTGAACGTTTCTGATTGCAGCGATTCTAAGGCGAATAGTTGCTACTACCAAATGGTGGTCGCTTCCAGTGTCCGCTCCCCTGAAGCTCCTGACATCCTCCAGAATGGTTCTCCATCTGCGGCTGACGGCCACGTGATCTATCTGATTTCTCGTTCTACCATCGGGCGATACCCAGGTCTCTTTGTGTATCTTCTTGTGACAAAAGTGAGTTCCACCTACCATGAGTTGGTGGGAGCTACAGAAGTCAACGAAAAGCTCACCATTGTTATTGGTAACTTGGCTTAGGCCTTGTTTTCCAATTGTTTGTTCAAGACCGGTGTTGTCGCGGCCGATTTGTGCGTTTAAGTCACCCATTAATACAATGATGTCTCCCCTTGGAATAGAGCGAAAAACCTCATTCAGTCGCATATAGAACTCGTCTTTGATGTCATCTTCTGCGTCTTCAGTTGGAGCATAGCATTGGACTACCGTAGTACTTCTTAGCCTGGTACGCAGGCGCACGGTAATAATCCTCTCAGAAACTGGTGACCAGCTAATGAGGCTGGACCTGGCTTCTTTGGTGAGTATTACGCCAACGCCACTCCTACGGCTTTCAGTTTCATTTCTCCCAGAATATAAGAAGGACTCACCATTTGGGCAGATATGTTCCCCCGCATCGGGCCATCTGGTCTCGCTAAGTCCCATGATCTTGATTTTATATCGATTCATCTCGTTGAGGACTTCATCCAGCCGTCCCTCAGCAAGCATTGTTCTCACATTCCATGATCCGATTCGTGTCCTTGTTCGAAAAGCAAAGGTCGTCGTCGTGTTGTCCATCCGGTTCCGAGGCATTGTTTGCCGATTCGTAGCAATGGTGTTTTTTATGGGAGCGGGTTGCTAACCCTCAGCCCAACCGACTTAAAACTCTGTTTTGTGGCGCAGAGAGCTCGCCATTCGCCCGTCTCCCGTTAGCTCCTTCCGAAGAAGTACCCCAGGGGGCACCGCGGGGAGGTGGGATTAGGACTTGCTAACAGGTCTGCTAGGTGTTTGTATGCAGTGGATCTTCTCGGATTTTTACAGTAGTGACAAATCGGGTGTCACCACCTTCCAAGGTCTTTGTTAGCCGTTCGCCCCCCTCTTTGTAATGGCATCTGTGTTTTGGCTCGAACAAGATAATGGTCCGATTCGCAATTGCGCCCACGTATTGCACGTACGTCTTTGATCGTCGATCGGTATCTTGCGTTGATCAAAACGTAGTTGTAATCGCCGAGTCGTTGCCGAATGGACTTCGCCAGGTGAGTTCGTGTTTGAGTGGATGGCGAAAGATGCTGTTGACAACGATCAAATTGTTTGATGATGCGAAGACTTTGACGTTAATTACTCCGGGTCCGAATTTGCCCATCGTTCCTTCCCAGCCCGTTCGATATGCTCCTGAATGTACATTGAAGTCCTCCGCGAGTATGATTAATTCGGTTCGAGGTATCGTATCCAGCGTCTGTTGAAGCTTATCGTAAAATTCGACCTTGTTCGATAGCGCCTAACGTACTATACGAGAATTTAACCAACATTCGTCAAATTTATTAGGTCCATTTAGGTCGGTACCATATGAGCACTAATGTTTGCTCTTTAGGTTACATAGTTACGTTAGAGCACGTCATATTAGGTTCATCCTTCATTATTCTGCTCTCAGTTAAATATTCCTTATTCATTTCCATTTCAACTAAGAGAGCACACAAGTCACCCTCGAACTTCACTCAATAAAAGTAAAAGGAAACATAATTAATCCATTCCAAACCTCACCCAGCTTCATTAAACATAAGTAGAATTAAATGATCCATGAAAAACGTTCGTCAAGTCTCCCGCTAAACAAAATGCCTCAAACTTCAGGGTAAACGCTGCCAAATTGTAAATTTGATCATTCCTTAATTGATTACTGTGAAAACAGCCCTAAACAACCTTAAATCGACCATAAAAATATCGAAGGACTTTTCTGTTTGGGAAAAGGAAAAGCGAAAAAAATTACTGGGACCGCACGGCTGTAAACAAAACTTTCCTACAATGAAACAAACAAAAAATCCACCGAAGACTTTTCCACAGATAAATTCTTCAGCGGCCCAAAGTTCCGTGTCTAATAGGATTCAGCTTTCAATTTTCCCCGGAGGAGGCCTCCCTCATGTCCTTTGTGGAAGTGTTATCCTGGCGGAATTTCGTTCATCTAAAATTTTAATGAACGTAAGAACAACAGAGAACTCAACTTCTGCCCGAGAAGTCTCCGTTGAAGTTTTTTTATTTGCCCCAAGGTAGCCCCGGGCAGCTCCGGCGGACTCCTCTTCTCGCCACAATAGAAGTGGGAAAGATGACAAATTAAGATGCTCCAAGTGTGGAGCACCCCCGGGGGATGGAGGAGCTCCACCATTGACGTTTTCCTCTTATGCAAGGATTAAATGTAAATTTTATTTTCGAGGATTTCTTTTATTTTTATTACATTGCAAGTGGTTGGATTCCGAGCGGGAATGGAACAAGTGGCGCCGTGCTCGGGGGTGGTGGCAGGACGAGCAAACTTCTAAAGAAATATGGGTGCGAAGTGGTTGTTAAATTGTTGGTAAATTTTTATTTTATTTTTTACGCTTCGTTAGAGAGAACTCAGATGGTTTTCGTGGGAATTAAAAAAAACAAAACAAAATATAATGGAATGTTTACGTAATGAAATAAATGTCAAGGTTAATTGCAAATGGAAGGTGGTAAAAGATATGGCTCATGCATAAAGATCATGTTATTGCGAAGGTTAAGGTTACATTTTAACATTCACAAAATATTAGATTATTTCGTTTTGTTAAGTTTATATTACAGTGGTTTAAAAAAGTAAATACAGGGTGGTAGAAATGGTATCTTTGTAATAAGGAATTACGATCTGTGTGAGAAATTAAATCCTTCTTTGGGAATCTTTGAACTGAGCTTTAATAAAGGGACCTGTTGTATTCTTTTATGAAGTTAACATAAGGAAAATACGTTTTTATAGATTTTACAATCTGTTTCGAAACTGCTAAGAAAATCTGGATCCATAATTGCATGGATACCTCATATGCTTTCTCACACAGCTTTTTAATGTGTAAATATATAGTTTCTGGAAAAATCTCTTGTACTATAAGTATAACATGTAGAACTTGTTTTGTTTTAAGGGTCGTCCATAAATTACGTGAGGGGATTTTTGCCATCGCCCTGGTGAGATGTCGTGAGATTTGGTTTGACCCCCACCCCTCCCCCTAATCTCACATGAGATTTTTCAGATTTTAAAAAATCTCTAGTATTTAACAAAAAATACGTATTTACGGGCGTAACCGACGCTTGATTTTTTGGCGCCCGGTGCAGTATGCCATATTGCGCCCCCATCGGCGGTTTATTTTTTTATATCCGCAAAGGGAAATGGAAAAAGGTACAAACACTCTGTGCAGTTCCTTTAATATATGAAAATGAAGGCACGAGAACAATTTTTCCCTTTTAGACGGGGCAATTGCGCCCGGTGCACCATTTGCACCTATAAAGCGCCGCCCCTGGGCGTAACCACAAGCTTTACTATAACCACAAGCTTTAGTATCCTTTAAGATAACTGATAATTCGAACTCCTACTTGCCCCACAACTACCAAAACGTGAGCACTCATAATCATTACGAATTTCATTATGCTCATTACGCTAATTCTAATGGCCTTTTCGCGGGTCAGCTCGTACGTTGCAGCATTCGACAAGTCGTGCGTTTGACTACTTTCTGACGTTCGAAAATTTTGGTGTAGGATTTAGCTATATGCTGTAAACATGCTAAGGGCGACCGACGCTTTGCTCAGCGACTGTCAAAAACGAATAGAACACACCGCTTTTGTATGAAGCTGCACAATCTGCAGACCATTGCGATAACTACGCTGCCGAGCTTGGCTACCGAATCAATCCAAGTTCTATTTCGTAGCCGTCGTCTGTCAAAGTTGCATGTGCGTTCTGGCATGGGATGTGTTGCTATTCTCGTGTGCTCCTGAGAGCGTGTGCAGCATACTCGGCTGTGCAAGATGTTTATTCCGGTGTGTGTTTTTTAATTTGTGTCGCCGTCGCTCTTATTGTGTGGTCGCGAAAAATTTCGTCGGCCATTCCCCGTGGCCGAGGAAAATAGTTTCGCCGTTGCCCTTAGCATGTTTAAATAAATATTTTAAGGCCTTGAAGCGAAGTATCACTGCACGCCCACCTCTCTGGCCGCTGATTGGATGGGGTGACGTCAGCACTAAAATATCGTCCTACGGTATACAGTCTTTTACATTACCTTGTTTCTGTATACCGTACTAACATCCTAGAACTTCAGTTTCAAGCCGTGAATTTACGGCTCGAGTTCACGCCGTATCCAGTCGGACCTGAAAGTTGTGCGCGAACTAGGCGCGAAAATCATTCACACTCGTATTCGCGCTTGCTTGCAGGAGATCATAGCGTGAGTCTGAATTTTGCACAATATTATTGACGGTCTGTGGTGGATCTGGAGCAAAGAGAGAAACCGTTAATCTTTTGCTCAATATGATTGCAGATGTTATTGATAGTCTAGGGGCCACTTTAAGGCACAAACATACTTGCACGGAGGCAGTAACAGCAGCCGCCCGCGAGAGAATTTCTCATACATTTAATTTCTCCGCGCCGCCTGCCCCGGTGGTCCATGTATTTTAAACGTTTTGACAGGGTTAGGCGGATGCATGAAGTCCTCATCCCTCTACCTACTTGCCCTACTCGGCCAATATGGCATATTTAATTATATCTCGAAACAAACCAACAGCAGCGGTGTACGCGTTGGGCATATTGGCGTGCCCTTTCCCTTTACATACTCAGTCGATCCCTAGGTTACGGCGCGCATGTGTCTAGCGCGTGCAACGATCGAGAATTACGTCTTTTGATTTAATTTTTTTTAGTAAGTTTCACTAATGCCAGTTCCTCAAATTATTATTGGTTTTAACATTGCCAGTGCATAGTTTTGTAGATAAACATTTAATCTATAGTGTGGTGGCATATTTAAAGCATATTATTCACTGGTTTTTAGGTTAGAGCCTTATTTGTCAAAAATGACCCTCTGGCTAATATGGCTCACCAGTTAGATGGTCCCTTTCATGCATTCAAATGATCTTCCAAGAATAGCAATATCTTCGGCGAGGGTAATATTTGCTCTGATCTATTAAAGATACTCTGTTATTATCAATCAACGCACCTATTACTGCCTTTTCGAGGACCGCGTCGAAAACCAGCGGGAGGGTCCGCCATCTTGTGCGTGTTCGTTTAAATGAAAATAAAACCCTGACAAAACTTTGGAATGCTTGGAGCTGCCACATAAAAAACTTCCAGCCGTGTGATGCCTTCAATAGCATCGTTAAACTTAAATTTCCACGAACTTTCAAAATTACGGCAGTATGGCAATTCCGTACTCTTATTTGACAGTTCCTAAAAATAAAAAAGAACTTGAACACAACAACACAGTTTCTTACCTATTAGAAAACAAAAATGCGGAACTGTTTACTTTCTTCCTTTTAAACTAAATTATTTTAAGAAATATGACATAACACTGCACCCATTTTTTCTTTAAATATTCACAAACACGTTCTACGAGAGCTGCCTCAATTACACTATTCGACCACGTTTTATAAGGACAGAAAATAACAATATACTATCGACTTTCCATTCGATTTCGCGGCTTTTCTCTGTTGGGCGAGAACTTTTACATAAATGGCGGTACGTCACGGGGTTAGAAAGTTCGGTGGGACCGAAAATTTTAATTTTTATTAAAATATTCCAGCAAAGCATTTTTAGGTTCCACAAAATAAGCTCAGCAAATACACTTCCATATTTCATCAAAGCCAAAATAAATATCGAAGTTCCACAAAAGCTTTTTCATTGTGGTTTTTGTAAAAAATGAAGTCAAGAGCTTTATTTTAGTCTAGTTCCTTCCCACATTGAAAGCTCAATGATTTGTTAAAGTTTTCCATCAAAACTTTTAGCTTGCGCATTTACTTTGAAACTTTTAAAAGTTTAGATATAACAGTAAAGTTGTTTAAAAATGGCGTCAATTTGTCAACACTTTTTGCACTTTTTGTTAACTTCCGGGCTCAATCTTAAAAATTTACTGAAAGACCTTTGATATTTTATTTCTAATTTAATTTTGATATTAATTGTATATTGTTGTTATTATTAAAATTACCTGGAACTAAGTAATTAGAGGATTGTAGGGCATTTTTTTTTAAATTTTTACCTGTTCGTAAAATCCGCTATCTGAAGACGATACTGACAGATGTCGTCACGAAGGAAACTGTAGGCTACAAACGCACAGCCAGAGCCAGTGATTGGTACGACGAGGAATACAAAATAGCTATAGAAGCCAGAAATGGAAATAGGAAAATATACATAGAGAGAACGACGAGGAGCAAGAAATTGAAATACGAGGAAATAAAAAGAACCTCAAAAAACATCTGCAGGAAGAATTCCTCAACAATTACATCATGAGAGAAGAGGAAAGAAAACTTTGCCCAAAACAAAACACGGGAAGCATACAGGGAAGTAAAGTTTTTCAAGAAAGGCTTGAAACTCTCCTCTGGGATACGTAGAAGGCACTATAATCACAGGCAGCGAAGCCGAAGATGTAAAGAAAAGATGGAAGGTTTTTTTAGCGAGCTTCTGAACGCAAATGAGAGCATCAAACATGTACCGCAGAGTTGATCAAACAAGGAGGCGAATCGCTTTCAGCAGCTATACATGAATTATTATGCTGCATATGGAGTAACGAAAAAATGCCTGAAGATTGGGAGCAAAGCATTATCTGCCCAATACAAAAGAAAGGAGATAAATTCAACTTTGGAAACTATAGAGGCATATCTCTTTTAAGCACAGTATATAAAATAATTAAGGTAGAAGCCGCAATAAGTGAATACCAAGCTGGATTCAGAAGAAATAGATCAACAATGGATGGATCAATTCTTTTCAATAAGGCAAATACTGAGAATACAATCCGAAAATACTGGGAATACAACATCTACGTGTATCAAATTTTCATCGACTTCAAACAAGCATACGATAGCATCGACAGAGAAAAAATGTATGCGACAATGCTGGACCTACAGACATCCACAGAAAAACAAAAATAATAATCTACAAAACCATCATACGTATGGATGTGAAGCATGGAGTATCTCCCAGAAATCCGCCGACAAGATGGATATACATATTTGAGAGGAAGGTTCTCCGAAGGATATACGGCCCAATCAATGAAGACAATGCATGGAGAATACGCTACAATCACGAATTGTACGATCCCTCGATACATGCTAAGGTACTACGTTTACGTTGGGCCGGTCATGTCCAAAGAATGGATGACTCAAGGATACCAAAAAAGCCCTGTATCTACTACCAGATGGCAAAAGACCAGTTGGCAAACCACGGTCAAGTGGACTGTGTTAAGCCCGATGCAGGAAAACTGCTGAATACAAGAAACTGGAGTTTTTTATCTGGCAGCTCTATACTTAATTTGAATCAACCTTTGTAGGTACTACCAATTGCCATGTCAGTTTAGTTTTATTGCTATGTCTACTACCAAGGCTATTTCCACGGAAAGAATCGGTTGTAGATTGTGAGGAATGTGTATGATACACCTACAGCTATATTTTAAAGTGAGATCGCCAGGCCACATTTTTTCTATTGATGTTTAAAATTGAGTTTTGAAGTCATGTTTTCGATAAAGGTACTCCTTGTCGTTTGAATCTGACAATTTTGTCTTTGTAAAAGTTTAAAATATTTTCAAGCAATTTTCCCTCCAATTAAAACCCTGTATTTACTTTTAGAGAAGTATTTGCCAACTATAGGAGAGTAGAATGGTAAATGATTATGTGCCATTTACTATTTAGCATTACTCTCCGCTTTTACCCAACAACACAATGCACTTTATTGACCACAAGATACTTGATGGGGACCCCAAAATTCAATGTATAAAATCGACTGAAAACTCTCTAAAACAAACCGTTTCCAAATACCACAGCAAGAATGGATACTGTATTTACCTCAAGCAACTCACTAAACTTGAGCCTTTCATCACAGTTTGATCTATCCATTACACTATTAATAATTTCAGCTTTACTACCCCAGCGGCAGTTATACAAGCTCAAACTAAGGCATAACCACCCCCATTTTCACTGTCCATTGCACAATCTGAGGTTTCATCCCAGAGTACTGAAACACAAAATTCACTTTCATCTGTGTAAATAGCAAGTCCTTCATCTTCCTTTGAAGTCTGGCCTCCTTGTCGACCCATTCTATTTATTCTTAGCGCTGAATCCTTCAAACAGACTAATTCTTGTTCGAGCACGCTGTACGAGCTTTGTTGCAGGGTCCTTTTTGTTTGTGTTTAGCAAATTGGAAAGAATTTTTCTTAAGACAAATGAAAAGTTTGGAAATTTTTTGGTTATTTTTCGTTTTGGAAAATGTTGGAAAGGAATAAATTAACAAAAAACAAAAAAAAAATGAATTATTGAGTTACTAGGAAAATAAATTATAATATTGACTTTTGTAGATGAATGCATGAATAAATTATTTTCTATGATGTTGTAAAGAGGCTCGAAATATTCATAAGTTGTATAATTTTATATAGATCGATTTTATTGATATGGCTTGGAGACATGGCGTAACTAAAGTGCGTGCGTCCCCCGCAGATTTCTGAAAGCGCCCTGCCATTTTGCAACCCCTTACTTTGGTGCGCCTCCTGGGGATGCAGAGTAAGGCGGGTGAAGGGGAGTCCTGTCGATATGACAATTAGTGATGAGCAAACGCAAGAACAAGACAAGACTAATCTAGTCTTGTTCTTGTCTTGTTCTTGTTTCTGTCTGTCTTGTTCTTGTTCTTGCAGACGTAACTAAGTCTTGTTCTTGTTCTTGGTCTTGCAAAATATGCAAGAACAAGACAAGACTGCAAGAACAAGACTATTTTTGCTCATCACTAGTTGGTGCACAATGCATGCAAAGTCTTTATGTACTTATGTACAAAAGCTTTTACAATTATCATACTAAAAAGTAAATATACATACATACATGTATTTATATCATTATTACTTAAACATCACAATTAACTTTATATTTTTTGTTTTAAAAAGAATGAATTTCGGTGAAAATTTTGCAAGAATCTTGCAAAAATCTTGCTGTGGGTCTTGTTCTTGCACAGTTAGTCTTGTTCTTGTTCTTGCACTCAAAACTGTTATGTCTATTTCAATACTCAAAGTTTATTTTTACATAGTTTAATATAATACATTTCTTAAGCTACTTTGATGACTGCTTTATATTACACAGAGTGCATGAGCTCATTCTACAAGTGTATTATTGCATATATAGCAGTTCCTCCACGCCAAGTTAGGACTTCCGATTAGAATGGAAACCTCACCACAGGACACCTGGTTCGTTTAGAACGCCTTAGGGTTGGCTGCTCTGGGCTTGGCGTCTTCAGGATGGATTTGGGCTGGTTCAGGTCACTATGATTAACAATAGGATTAGTAGGGGTATATGAAGTACTTGCCTGCTCCAAAGGCCTAGTAGCAATCTCATGCAATAATCTTGCTTCAGGAAATCCTTGTACTAAGTTTGCTCTTCGTTTGAGCTGATTTACATGTCGTCTCCACAGCCCACGTTCCGTTTGAACTTCGAACATGTTGACCCCGATCCTCTTGATTATAGTAGCTTCCAGCCAACGAGGACCTCTACCAAAATTCCTAGCGTAGACTGGTTGCTGGTTCTGAAAATCTTCGAGTCGCCTTCTCGGTGATGTCTGGATATGGTACTGGGGCAGAAGTTGTGACAGCAGGCTACGATGCTGTCGACCGTGCAGTAGCTCTGCAGGGGACTTTCCAGATTGAGGATTTGGCGTCACACACGGTACGTAGGTGGTCTACTCCGTTTTGTTTACAGAAATCTGCAAACCTAGTTGACGTGAATTGTGGTCCATTATCGGAAACGATGGTTTCTGGTAGTCCTTCTAGTGCAAAAATTCTTTCTAAGGCCTGTAGGGTTGAAAGAGTTGTAGTGTCATTTTTCATTGAAATTACAAATGGGAATTTAGAGAAAGCATCAACGCAAATCAGCCACATTTCACCCATGAACGGACCCGCGAAATCGACATGTACTCGTTGCCATGGTCGTTCTGGGGTTGGCCAGTGATGAAATTGTTTAGGAGGGTCTGAAGAACTTGTTTGACATATTTTACAGTTCGCAGCTTGAGCTTCAATTGCCTTATCGATTTGCGGCCACCAGCAATATCTTCTTGCTAACTGTTTCATTCTTACTACACCCCAATGACCTTCATGCAACATTTCTAATACCGTTTTCCTTAATGATACTGGTATAACAACTCGCGAATATTCCGTCTGCAACATGATAACTCCTTCATGGATCCCTAGTGACATTTTCCTATTAAAGTAGGGCCTTAAATGTTCGTTATGCGGCATGAGTTTGTCAGGCCAACCTTTACGTAGAAAGTGACGAATTCTTCTTAAAACGTTATCCTTTTCTATAGCATTAGTTATGTCCGATGATCGGATTGGAAAACTTTTAATTTGTTCTTCATACTGCACTGACACTTCCATACAGGTTTCCTCTTCGCTTGCATCAAATTTAGCATCAGTCCCTGTAGGGAAACGAGAGAGCGCATCTGCGTTAGCATGCTTATTTGTAGGTCTATAAATAATTTTATATTTATAAGCCATAAGAATGATTGCCCACCGCTGTAGGCGATTAGCGGTCATCGTTGGAAGACCCTTATCTGGATTAAACAATGAGACCAACGGCTTGTGGTCTGTAATTAGCGTAAACATGCGACCATACAAATATTGATGAAATTTCTTCACTCCGTAAATTATAGACAGTGCCTCTTTTTCAATCTGGCTATACTTCCTCTGGTGTACATCCAACGTTTTTGATGCAAAAGCTATTGGAAACTCCACGCCACTCTTATCTATATGTGAAATTACTGCTCCTATGCCGTATGAGGATGCATCTGTTGCCAAAACAATTGGTAAGTCTGGTTGATAATGAACCAGTTGAGTCACTTCAATGATCTCCCGCTTCAGTGTTTCGAACGCTGTTTCTTGTTCTTTTCCCCATTTGAAAACGACATCCTTTTTACGTAACTGGTTTAGTGGCGCTGCTACTTGTGATAAGTTCCTGATGAATTTTCCATAATAGTTAACTTTTCCTAGGAACGTCTGCAGTTCCTTTAAATCTTTTGGTCGACGCATTTTTCTTATAGCGGTGGTGCCAGATTCAGAAGGTCTTATCCCTTCCGCACTAATTACGTGCCCTAAATAGTCCACCTCTCTTTTTAGAAATACACATTTTCCGCGGTTTATCCGTAAACCATATTCGGAAAGACGCTGAAAAATTGCTCTCAAGTTGCTCAAATGATCCTGTTCGTCCTTTCCAGAGACTAAAATATCGTCTAGGTAAATAGCGCACCTGAGACCCGACAGTACTTGCTCCAATGTTCGTTGGTAGATGGCAGGGGCGCTAGCAATTCCAAATGGAAGCCTCTGATACTGATATAATCCAAGAGGAGTGTTGACAACCGCCAGATCTTTAGATTCGTCGTCCAATTCAATTTGGAGATAGGCGTCCGCTAAATCAATTTTTGAAAATAGATACCCACCTGCAAGGTTCTGAAATAATTCCTCCGTTCTGGGAATTGGGTGTTGATCAACTTCAAGATGTGGGTTTATCGTTACTTTAAAATCACCACAAACTCGCAATTTATTATTTTTCTTCTTCACTATGACGATGGGCGCAGCCCACTCACTAAATCTTACTGGTTTCCAGATCCCTGCGTCTTCCAAGCGTTTCGCTTCATCTTTGAAACTCTCCAACATCGCAAACGGGATGGGTCTGGGTTTAAAACATTTTGGTGTGGCACCCGGCTTCAAATATAAGTGTGCTTTGACCGCGGTACAAAGTCCTAAGCTAGAGGATGATAATTCTGCGTGGTCGGATAACAACTTTTCAAGTGCTTCAGGGATGTCGCAGGTTCCGATGTTTAATACGGTATCCTTAATTTTGGAAGAAATCTCGAGACCAAAGGCTTTAAACCAATCAAGTCCAAAAATATTTTGACCCTTCGGTACATTAGTAATTAAAAGCGTTAATAATTTCTCCTCCCTACCGAGTTTGGCATAGACCTCCAATTCTCCAAGGACAGGAACACTTACGTTGCCGTACGATCCTAGTATACGATTTGTATGATTGTATGCTGGTTTGCCTAACTGTGTGTAACCTGGTGCACCTACTAAAGAACAACTAGCACCTGTATCTAACAAAAATTCCATAGTATGCCCATTGACATCCATATCGATAACCCATTTGTTCCCTTTTTGGTGTATGTCATGCACTGTTAAAATATGATGCAATTCCTGAACGTGATCTGGTTGGGACCTTTGTGATCCTTTTCTTCCAGAGCGACTCTTGAATCGAATATCCTGGTCACTGTTTCTGCTTCCACTAAGACAAACTGACGCGATGTGTCCATTTCGTCCACACTTATGGCATATAGCATTGAAAAACTTGCACGTGTCTCGGTTGTGACTTTTCCAGCACATTGGGCATGATTTGGCGGGACCTCTAAGATTACTGCTCATTCGGCTACGCTCGGATCGTCTTTCTTCGCCTCGCGCCTTCCTGTTCGTCATTCGATCCTTTTGAATATGGTTGACCTCAAATTGTTCGGAGTTACTGTTGTTGATTATTTTCAGAGACTTTTGAGTTGTTTCGAATGCTTCAGCAATTGCGGTTACCTCTGCTAAAGTGGTATTCATTCTTTGCAAAGCAGCCGTGCGAACAGCATCATGTGGTGTATTTAGAATGATTACATCGCGTATCATCTCATCTACGAACTCATTATCACAGCCCGTCTTTGAACACTGAAATTTGCATGAACGGGCAAGACCTCTAAGACTAGCAACCCAGTCAGCATATGATTGCCCATTTCTCATTCTGCACTTCCAAAAATCATACCGTGCCATAGATACATGTATTTGTTCCTTGAAATGATCCGTTAATTTGCGTATTAAATCTACGTACTCTGTATCTGCTACTTTGCTGCATCCTAAAAGATTCTGTAGCAGGACATATGTGTCTGGCCCTAACCAAGATAAAAAATACGCTTTTTTGTTTTCCTCTCTTACCACTTGGTATGCTATAAAATGCTGCTCCAACTGTTGCATGTAAATTTCCCACGTGTTTTTTTCTTGCTGGAATGGTGGAAACGGCGGCACCGTATTTGCAGTATCCTTTTTAACTTCTCTTCCAACTGCTTGGATAGTATGCAGATAATCCTGTTGTGTCTTAATCAACGTCTTTATTAAATTTTCCAGATCTGCCATCTCTGTTTAAATTTAAATTCTTCAATGTACAACAAAATCTTTACGTATGACAAAAAAAATTATCGGCTCAAAACAAAAGTATGTATAATACACAGCCTGCTCGAATTTTCCTCGTCGCCACAATGTTATGTCTATTTCAATACTCAAAGTTTATTTTTACATAGTTTAATATAATACATTTCTTAAGCTACTTTGATGACTGCTTTATATTACACAGAGTGCATGAGCTCATTCTACAAGTGTATTATTGCATATATAGCAAAAACTAAGTCTTGTTCTTGCTAAATGCGCAAGAACAAGACGATTTTTACTCATCACTAATGACAATTATCTTTTATCAAGTCTTCTCTCCAAATATATACTTTATAAAAGTAGATATCCATAGATACCCATTCCCACAATCAGCCATCCTACATAGCAATGGTCTCCAATGTTGTTTGTCACCTCTTCTTAAATTCTACACAGGTTGACGTTGCCTTCGGACCCTCGTGCAGACCTACTTTTTTGACATCATACGTGTTATTAAGCTTCATTTTTGTGACTTGATATGGCCCCAAATACTCCCCGTTAAGCTTCCGTCCAGGCCTCACCTGTGCACACTTTTTAGCCACCAATGAGCGGCAGCAATATCTTCTTGGTTTCTTTCTCTTCTTCTTGCCTTTAGCGTTAAATTTCGGCTTATGAAATTTTTGTTGTATATGATCCATGGCTCGGGCATTATCAGAATGTCCTTCTTCAAGAACTTATCTAACCTGCGACATAGGTTTTTATTGTATATATATCCGGATAAAAAATCGGCCCTTCAATAGGAGTTGGATGCAGCTCAGAGCTAAAATCATGATTTCCAAAAGTCAAGTTCGGATCACCACGGTGACATAAACTTCTGATGTTGAATTACGACCAACTGCACCATGTACTATACCACACCAGGAACTATCCTTATCATATGCTTCACCACTATTGTCTGAGTCAACTTGGGGAAATTCCATTACAATTAATTCTATTTGGAGTGCCCTTATGGCGCTCGACAGCGTTCGACAAACCCGGCCTACTTGAACCCTTTTCCCTATTTCTTTTGCGCTGGGGGTCTCCAGACTCAGCATTGGCGCAAAAACGACAAATGTATAGGGGATCCAAAAAAATGAGTTTTCTCTTTCTAGTAGGTTCACACTTCTCAAATTGAGGAAAAATGATTTGTCTACTAAATGAATTAGCCCGTGGGTGATGGACTATATCTCTATAGTCGTGGGAGTCTCAGACCAATGGCAAAGAACAATAAACTTAAATTGTCCAACTGAACTGATATTAACAGAGAAGAGATAAGAGACTTGTTTTACTTTTGAAGTTATCTTAGCGCCTGTTTAGACTGTTCGCTTCCAGAAACGTTCCTGAAGAACTTTGTAGATGAAGGGGGAAGTTGGATGGCCATCATCATCCACGCTTTTCCCTTAATCGACAAGCTAGTGAGGAACGCTCCTAGCGGCGATCCATGTAAAACAGGCGCATAAACACCAGGGTTTTGAACCCTCGAAATTGTTTTGCGCATCCATTTTGGCACCCTTTGCCACCTGGCGCCTAGAGCGACCTCTCCTCTCGATCTACCATAGAGGCGGCGCTGCCTAGAGTCACATGGATTCGAAAAATTTGGATTTTATTTTGGGTCCTTCCTAAAGGTGCAGGCCCAATGAATGCATACTAAGCTTGCCTTGACATGTCGCAACAGGCGCGGCGAACTCGGCAAACCCAGGCCCAATGAAAGCTTTGACAACTTAATTTTCTCTATTGTTTACGTCAAATAGAACGTGAAAATTTAAGGAGGGCATTTTTGTTATGTCAGTTGCATTTGTGGAATTATAAAAGCTGGGAATTGACAATTGTCAAAGCGTACCGCGTCGCCGTAGGATATGAACATTTCCCACCTCGAAGCTACGCTCGCCGCGGTTTGCCGTGCTTGCCTTTCTCATTTGGCGCACCGCCATAGCGAAACGCCCAGGTCATTTGATCTGTCAAGACGAGATCGACAGCGCGGCGTTCGTTGGGCCCGCATCTTAATAGAGGGGTCCTGATGACCACATTTGAGGAGAGTCCGGATGACCCTATGGCAAATCTTGCGGCACAACATAACTAAACCGAACGATATCGAAATAAATAATGAAATAGTTGGTGAAATTTAGGTGAAATTTAGGTGAAAATTAATTTATTTAAACCAAATATGCAAATACATATTATTGACTATGTTTCGCGGTAGAGAGCTAATGTCATTGCTGAAGAATTTGAAAACTGAATCAATTAGTTTTCACAGGCTCCATATGAAGCCAGCTTGATTCCATTGAGGAAGTTTTGCATAAATCGGAACAAGTGAAAGTCAGTGGGTGATTTACCTGGACTATACGATGCACGCATCGGTTATCAAAAAAAAGTTTGATCGTGCGTTGTCGTTCATTTCCTATGATTCAATTAGGACCTTTTGCATTCAATGGCTTGGCATAATCTCTCCACACTAGCGTTGAGAATCAATCGTCTGACCAACTAGGAGCACCTCATAGTGGAAGACTCCATTCCGCCCTGACCAAATACTTTTTCGACGTTAATCTGATTTCAGGAACTCTTGTGACGGCTCACCATCAGGATTTTTGACGATTCCGTTTGTCGTACCTCGTACGTGACCTTTTTTTTTATCATCGGTTATAAGACGTTTCCGAAATAGGTCGATATAGTGGTGTTTCAGCAACGTAATTGACTCCATCTACATATCGTCCATCCAAATGCAAGCTATCGAAAATGAAAGATACCTTCTTTTTGTTTTATTGCAATTGCACACTAGACACCTTTGTGGTGGCAAAGTATCGAAGCAGTATCTCTTCTCCAATCTTTTCAAACTGCCGTTGCAACAGTGGCGGTTCCTCTTTGGAAGCAAAGGAAGCACTGCTTCCCTTGACCAAACAGGCAATTTCATAAAAATAAATTTATATAAATAAAAATAAAATAAAATTTTAAAATATATCAAGATTAATCACAAGAAAAATCTTAATATATTTCCTCCTCTGGAAACACTAAAGCTGGAGATATTATAGCTTCCCCATGTTGTGTTAGGCCATGGTCATGATATGAGCGGCGAGCGGCAGAGTGACAATACTAAAGTGCCTCTCCCCGCTAATTCGAGACTTTAAATTTTTCTGGTGCCGCTCTTATCATGGCCAAAGCCTTAAACAACATGAGGAAGCTGCAATATCTCCAGCTTATTTGGCCCAGAAAATTATCGTGAAAACTCCAACACATTCAATCTAATTGAACTCACACTCGCACAAATGTTTGCGTTAATATAGTACCCTCAGAAGCTGAGCTAAACGCAGCTTCTTCGGAACCGAACAGCGGGAATTGAGAAGTCGAAGATAAAGAAATTTTCTGTATCCACCAAATTCTCTTTGTTTTCTTGGTTTCGTTTTCTGGTAATCTGTTCTGGCTTCGAGTAATATTAAATTTGCTCTTAAAATTTTGTTCGAGATTTTGTTTTTGACTCTTCTTCAAATATGAATTTTCGTTTATGTATTTTGAATCAAGTTAAAAGAGGATAGGTGAAGTTTCTCTTCATCTCTTGCTTATTCTAATGGGGGTGTGTTTTGAATATAAGCTGATAGAGGTTCCGCCAAAAGAGTTGATGCCGAAGCGCGCAGCTGGGGAAATTAAAGCTGCACACAAATAAAAATTGGGCACATATTGATAAGAAATGCGCTTATGTATTTTCAAATTTCCCCTTCGAAATTTGTTGCGACTATGCTAAGGGACGGGAACGGCATGCGAGGATTCTACTGCGCATGGAAAACGCGACTTTCTCGGCATCAACTCTTTTGGCGGAAGCTCTAACTATGTAACTTCCATTATATTTTTTAAAAATTCAAAATCAAAATTCGGTTTCCACAGACATCTTACAAATCATCTTACCTTCAAAATAAAAAAAAATTATCTAAATTGGTTAAAAATTGTGGTCTCTAGAAACTTTTGAACCAAAAAAGTGCTTTCTGCCCCAGCCCAGTGTGCGCCACTGCGTTGCAATTGCAATGTATCAAAAATTAACTTGTTCAAAAAACGAAAAAATTCGTTGTTTTTCCTGACATTTCTGAAAACTCATTCGATAGTTTGCATTTGGATCGACGATATCTAGAAAACGCCACATATATTTTCCCAGGGCTAATGTTACTTTTGCACTTATGGCTTAGAGCTCCAACTTTGGCACAAATGGTTTAAGCAAGACATTTTATCAGCGACCTTTTCTGAAATAATTCCTCTTGAAAGTACGGGGTGGGGGTGGAGGGGGTATTACAATTTCCTTTAGGAGCTTTAATTTCTTTCTTTTGCTGCTGTAATAATGCCGATGTCATAATGTTGCCAGGATGGTTTACGAGAAATATTATCGCAGCCTTGTCAAAGTAATAGTTGCAAACTTTTTCATATAGTCCTGAAAAAGGATCCACAAAGACCTTAATTTTAAGATATTATTTTCGTCCTGTTTTACTGGGTATTTATGAAGTTCAGAAAGCGTGGATTGTTTTTCCAAATACCCTTCGTTATTTGAAAAATGTAGGCGAAAACAATATCGAAGTGAATTGAATTGAATGTTCTTACATAGAAATTTATTACTTCTTCTTCCAAGGAAAAACTCCAAGGATTTTTTCCACTATACAGGTAAAGGTAGAAAAAGCCAATTTTTCGTTATTTAGTAAAAAAGCTTTTCAGAGCGATTCTTTATTTGAAAAACGTGATCTCCTTTGGTGTCATATCAGCTACAACTCCGCTCGTTTCTCGCATGAATTCCAGAAAATTTTCAGGTTCGATTCTTGTCTCATTTCCCGGTGTCACCTTCTGCTGCGGAAATTGAGTTAAATTTTCCCTTCCCCCGCCGGTTGCCAACTGTTCACTCAGTTCTGTGGTTAAAAATAATAATAACAGCAACAACAAAATGAACAAGTGAAAAAAAACAGGAAAATGAAACGAGACATTTTGGAAACTGGCTGTAGTAAATGGAGACACCTATATATTGTATCTGCATGTATATATCAGGATTTAAGTTCATTTCCGATAAATCCTTTACACTGGTTCCGCTTCGAAGTTACTAGTTTGTAGGTGCTCATGCAGGTAAACCATTCTCAGTCACGATGTTTGCACAACCGGGGGACGTCTGCGATGTGTCATGTCCTGGTATCTAGCGTATCTTGTCTGTGAATTTCGCTTCCATTCGAACAGCGAATTGGGCGATAGAGAAGAGTTGTCAAGGAATAAAGACAAATCCCAAGGTGATGTCAGTTATTGAGTGAAACGACAAACAAGGATTCGATTCTCATAATGAAGGTGTACACGAGTGTGTCGTCTATAACAGGTATATCGTATCTTCGATACGTAGGGGAGATTGTGGGGACGGATATTTAGAAACTGCTATGACAGGGCGTGATGTGATTTAATTGTGCAGCGATCGATATTGGAAAATCCTGCCCTTAGAGGGAATACGTCTCCTAGAAGAGATTTATTAGATTTGATAAGGTAGAATGTAGCTTTATATTGCGTGATGTGAATATAGGAAGCACTTGTAGCGCCCTGGCATGTTCGGTAAATTTAACTTGGCGAGAATCTAGATGGAAATTTAATTATTTTCGTGTAAAATTTAATTGAAACAATTTATAAGAAAAATTTAAATTGTAAGAGAATTTTAAATGGGGAGTAGATTAACATGTTCAGGTAGTATTCGTTGGTAGCAAAAATTAAAAAAAAAAGAAAAATCCGTCAATCTGCTTGTCCGTTACGTTAGGTGATTTTGGCGATTTTTCGATCTCCCTCCCCCCTTTGGTAAGATTTTATGAGATTTGGCTCCTCATTGGTGATTACACCTTTTGCGCCTCTATAGACCCTTTAAGCCACCAAGCACACTGGGACAGATAGCCAATTTACGACGACAAAAATAGTAACACACATATTTTATATTTTTTGGCTTATATGTATATCATCTCAACATAATATGTCAATTAACATAATTATAAAACGGAGCAATATTAGATGATCTAATATTAGATGTAATACGGTCAGAGTTGTACAAAGCAGTAGCGTAGCGTGGGGGGTGCAGAGGGGGCCATGGCCCCGGGCGGCGTAGATGTTGGGGGCGGCGGCCAAACTGGACCGAACTAGAGATCCTGCCGGCAACATCAGGCCCTAACCATTGCCACATCCAGCACGATGTCCTGGCTGATGGTGTCTACAGGCCAAACATAAATGGGAATTGAAGTGAAGTGAGGTGAAGTTAGGTACCATTCCATATAAATGTATGAGAGCAAGGGCGGCGCTTTCATAGGTGAAAATGGTGCACTTGCACCGGGCGCAATTTCAGAAATTAAGATTTAAAAAATAAATTGAAAAAATTGAAAAAGTGATCCCATTGTCATATATTACACGAAATGCACCTTCTGTGCGTTTTACCATTGTCTTCCGCAAGGTGTGGCCAATGCAATTTCATTTAGTTCGCCTGATTTTGTCGTCTATCCATTCTTGGCTGGCACGGTGCCATAGGTCATGATTTGTAATTCAAATTAGTCGTACTATTATAGATCACTACTTCGGCGAGAAACATCTACATAGATCGCCTATGTTCTGAAGTTTTTGAAAGCGGCTTCTATGTCCAGTAAGGCTGTTAAGTGGACTGCTTTGTTATGCAAGACTCTACCGTAGAAACCAATATATGCAGTGCAGTTACCACCTATTATCCTTCGAAATATAAAGGATTGGAGAACGACATAGAGGCCTCCGTTATGGAGATTCGAGTTTATAGTATTATTAGTGCTGGAAATAGTTAAGGAAGTGCAGCTTACAATGAAAATCATCGGAGAGCATTAATCAGCATTAGCGGGAGAGTTTTGTGAACTTAAAGCGTAAGTAAACTCAGCACAAAAGCAAGATCCCGAAGCAAATCCTGATTGGACAAAGGCAGGGGCGCGCTTTCATAGGTGCAACTGGTGTATTTGCACTGGGCACAATTTCAAAAAAAGTGAAAGAAAAATTCCGTGCCTTCATTTTCAATGAGTTTTTGTGTCTTCTTTCATTTTCCATTACTGCCATCAAAACATGAATTAAATTGAAGGGGTCACAATATGTATATGTCATGCTGCACCGGGCGCAAAAAAGCCAAACGCCGGCCCTGTATGAGAGCGACCAATATGGCAGTAAGTGGATGTTACATCTACTTCAGTGGAAGTTACGTCTACTTTACTTCTGCGTTACTTTTCATTTAGGTTTGGCCTTATTTCTGGACTATAAAGTTGAGGCATCAAAATTATCCAACCAAACTCTCCTATTTGATGGATTATCAAAAAAGCGTACGCCTGTGATGGAAGACAAGAATAACTCATAACTTCTTTTTGTATCCATGTTTGTGTAAATGGTTCAAAACACTTGTGAGCGCGCATATGAATCACGATAGGTGTCCATTGGCAGCTGACAGCGGATTGCCAAATTGTGAATAAATCAGAGTCGGTTAGATTGTAGTGAAAAATTGATTCAGTTGCTTATTTTTAGTTGAATTGTAGTTTTGTTGTAAGTTCGTTTGTTCGTTCGTTTTTATACAAACAGAGTGATGTTGCTCTCTTGTATGAGACTCTCAATGTGCATGGAAACAGCGATTTTAAGATTCCCTTCTTTCATGACGCGGACTGTAAATGCTGAAGCTTGAGAAAGACTCCAACAGCTGCCGCATTAGAAAGATTACTGATTCCAGCTCTCTGGGTTTGTTAAAGTTTATAATTTAGGTTAACCTTGAAGCACGGATATAGCCTGCGCCAAAACAATTGGAAATCTTAAAATCGATTTTTTGATGAGCAGTGAAAGTCTCAAATCCTCACCACGAAAGTAGATTCGAAAAGAAACGTGCACCTCATCATTACGTTCGTTTAAAACCCCAAATCACCCGCTCATTTATATTTTCAATCACAATTCAATCCGTCTCATTACGACTCTTGTCCTGGTCAGATGCTATGGTGGAGTGTTTTTCCCGGTAAACGAGTTTCAAAAGGGAAATTAAAATGCATGTCCGCTTGAGTTTTATCCATACACGGAATGTTAATGTATGTGGAGTTGTCATTTCCTCGCCTGCGCGTAAAATTCCCATTTATTTTGGCGCACACTATACCGAACATTCATTAGTTACATATAATTCATTGCGTTTTTACATGATGCCTTGAATTCTTGGATTGAAAATTACTTGAAATTCAAGTTGGGTTTTCGATTCATTGATTAAAAATTATTGAAAATCTACATATTGAATTTTCAACATCGCAGACTTTTACCAATTCAATTCGTAAGTAAGAGGCAGCAAATTTATGGTTCGCCCCCGGGCGGCAGATATCCACGCTACGCCACTTACAAAGATAGAGTTTTACATGTCACCCTGTATTTTTGCAACCCTATAACCTATTTTCATGAGTAAGGTACCAGTGAACGCAAAATTCCTCCACTTATCTATGATGTTAAAATTGATGGTTCTATCTTCGCAAGTTTGGGAGTTACAAGTTGTCAAAGTCCAACTTTTGGATTTTTTTTAAACAAAAATGTCAACTTGGTAGGTGAAGGTCTGTTTAACAAAGGGGGAAATATGGGAACCGCTTAATGGATTTTTTAAAATCATTAATGTTTATTGCGTCTAAAAATATTCGATATAAAGTGGAACTATGTGGAACTTTTTTTAAAAAAGCTTGAAATTACAGTTTGTGGTAGTCATTTATTTAATACTTAGAAAAACGTCTTATATACTACATAAGTATTTTAATTTATTAACAAATTAAAAAAAAATGCCTGTCGCTTCTTCCTCTATACTGAAAGGCCACGACTCTTAATATAAATAACTCAAAACAAGCGTAATAAGCTGTTGGTTTTTCGAGCGCAATTGATTCTCGCGTTGACTTTTGGTCAGAGAGGGGAAGTTTAGCGCGTGCTACCAGCCAATTATGTCACTATCTCGCCATTGTTTATTTGTAGTATTATAGAGTGGTTATTTAAGAATGCATCCCAGTTAGTTTTGGTCAGTTAAAATGTAATAATTTTTTTGATTTTTGTCGTCGTAAAGGGGCAATCCGTCCCAGTGTGCACCGTAGGAATGTAGCAGCCTTCTCTATACTTTATCGCTATTACCATAGCGACTGTTTCACTGAAAGACTAGCCCGCTACCCCATACCGCACAGTCCAACTCCCTCGGGTGATCTAGAAGTTTGTTTATGAATAGAACAATTCGACTGTGGAATAATCTCTTACAAACAGTATTTCCGAACTCGTGCACCTTAGAGCCCAAACTTTACATCGACATTTCCAAAGCCTCCTTTAAACTTTCCTATTCTCCTCTATTCCAAACAAATTCTTGAGATGAAAATGAAGCACAGAGCTAAGGCCTCCAACACAGATTTGCAAGAGCACGCTGCTCTTTATTGTCTAATATCAAGTTCAGTTCGAAGAGACAATAGTTTTTTTATGTGAAAATTCAAGCTAAGAAGTCACCCTTTATATAACCACTCCTGCATGTCCTATTCGTCATTGTGCAATATGTGTAGTAGCAAGCTTGGCTCGAAGGATAGAAAAAGGATAGGATAGGTTAAGGCAGTGGTTTCCAAACTTTATGATGCTGCGGCCCCCCTATTACAAAAAACCCTTGGAGCCCCCCACTAAAATATGTACATTTGCATACTAGGATGGGGTGCGCCATCTAGATCTTCGGTATTTCAACAATGAATAACTCTGACAGCTTTTAGCCGATTTTGACAAATGCGCAAGATTTATTCAGAAAATTCTCTACCATTTATTTTAAATCAATTTTTGAATATAATGTCGATAAAATAACCACTTCCATTCAATATACAAGCGGCAGCTCTCTTTCGGACAGCCTGCATAACGTCGGCCAGCGTTTCGGTCGTTATAGCAGCTACTTCTCTTATGTTAGCTTTAAGTTCGTCAATGGTCTTTGGCTTACTGGCATAAGCTTTACTTTTGCAAGAACTTCATCTTAGGGCGGTGTGGCAACTTGTGAAGTCTTGTTGAAAATACGCTCGTCAGACCGTTTTCACGCGTTTTCGGACACATAAAGTGCACCAACATCCTACTTCTGAGGTTTCGCGAACTTTGAAGAAAAATGGTCCAATGATGGTTTTTGAGCACACTCGGGCCCAAATAGTGACTTTCTCGTAGTGCAGTGGTGTTTCGTAAATGACATGTGGGTTTTCTGTTCCTCAAATTCGACAGCTTTGTTTATTGACTCTGCCAGAGAGTGTTAGATAAGCTTCGTCCGTCATAAAAATTTTGGCTCGGCACCGATCATCCTTGCGACGGCACTTCCAAATTGTCCGTTGACAACAATCTTTATGTAAACTGCACTTTTTATGTGAAGAGATGACTCACGTTTAACACTGAGATTGGCGGCGATTCGATTCGGATTATCGGCATCACTCTCTATTACCGCAACAACTTCTTTGGAGCGTAACAACTTCTTACAAGATATGTAGGTTCAAAATATGACCAACAAGCTAAAATAATATTGGAATTTTTCTAAAAAAAAAAAAAAAAAACGAAGAATGTTGAGATTTTGATCACACTTTTTAATTACATATCTTCTAAACGGAGTCACTCAAGTTCTGGTTCTTAATATCACATAAAAGAATAATTAGGTTGCTCTACGATAATTAGTCTAGGAGTTATTCAAGTTTAAGTAAATATTTAAACAAGGTTTTTTTTTTATAAAACTAGTTGGGATGTGGGTTCGACCCTTTCGGTCCACACGCTCAACTTCCCAGTATGATGGATGTTGAATATTATGATTGGATATTTTAATAATAAATGAACAGTAGGCAATATAGAATATACATACGAGTATGTATAATACCGAGAATTTGTCACAATTGTTTATCAATATTTTCGCTAAAATGTCAAACTAAATGTGCGCACTTACAAGATTAGGATGACGAAAATGTATATAAAATTGATGTATTAATGTTTTTCGGCACCTCAATGAAGTCGATATAGTTTTTAGTTCGCGCGGTATCGTGCAGGTACAAAAATTACTTAAGTCATTTAAACCAAAAATCCGCTGGACCGAATATTATAAAAATCTTTTCAGATTACATTGTCGCTAATACGCTTCGAACGGCACCTCAAGTAAGTCAATATCTTTCGTGGTTCGGGCGATATCGTGCAGGTACAAAAATCACTTACGCCGCTTAAACAAAATAACGGCTCGACCGAATTTTATGAAAATCTTTTCAGATCATATTTTGGTTAATACTCTTCGAACGGCACGGCACTAAGTCGATATCTTTTATAGTTCGCGCGATATCGTGCAGGTACAAAAATCACTTAAGTCATTTAAACCAAAAAACCGCTGGACCGAATATTATAAAAATCTTTTCAGATTATATTGTCTACAACGATACACTTCGAACGGCACCTCAAGTAAGTCAATATCTTTCGTGGTTCGGGCGATATCGTGCAGGTACAAAAATCACTTACGTCGCTTAAACAAAAAAACGGCTGGACCGAATTTCATGAAAATCTTTTCAGATCATATTTCGGTTAATAGGCTTCGAACGACACCTTAACGAAGTCGATATCAATTTTGGTTCGCGCGATATCGTGCAGGAAAAAATGACCACATCCGTACGCACATACACACACACACACATACTTCCTCCCAATTTTTTGCTTAAAATTCTCCTGGGACCTTGAAAGATGAAAATACGTTGAAATTTTCGATTTCGATTTTCGGACCGATTACAATAACTTCCTATATTGGGAAGTTAAAAATATATTTTTTCTATGTTAGTGGATAGTGGGGGGGATAGATAGCCCCCTCTCTAGAACATTTTTTTTCTCCAAAACCATTCAGGAATCACCCCTGAAAATATTAGCCACGTAGTCCAACAGAGGATTTATTGAACGTCTGATGACCTATACAAGTTGCGAATTAGGGGAATATGAGTATTTTAAATCTTTAAAACGGCGATACCTCATGAACGGCGATTCGGACGGGAAAATGTATAATATCATTTAAACAATATTTTATGATAGGACTTGCTGTTTAAGAGATATTAGCCAAAAACAGAATTTTCTGTTTTAGGGGGTTGTTCAACCAATTTTTCGAAACTTTTTTAAACATATCCTACTCACTAAAAAGTTTCATGAGTTAACATTTAGTTAGAGGTCTGCATTCGAATTTTTCTATGACGACTGGTCTGTTACCCTCCATGATTTTGAAAAGAATAGAAATAGTGTATACTGGGCGGTAGTTCTAGTAGCCAATTTCGAGTTTCTTAAGAAAAAAAAAATTTGGTTGGGTAGTTCTGCACCTTTGCGAAACAGGCTAAGGCGGTTTTTGAAGCACCAGCTAAGAAAAACTAGTACGGCTTATTGTTCTTAGAAATTTATTTGATCCCCCTCAAAGTAATCCACTCCGGCCTTACGTAGTAAGTAATCCACAATGGCCTTACAACGGGCGAACACAGGCCGTGTTTGATACATACTCCGCGGCCACTTGCTGGGCATCAGAAGGTTGTTTGCAGGACTCTTCGGCCGTATAGCACACACACAACGACGGGTTATTCCCCAGTTGTTTTTATATAATGCAGTTGAGTTCTCCTATAATAAATGCTCTTCATTCTTTTTATATTCAAGGCGGACACTCGGCAAACCTATACGTGTATAGTAACCCAATTTAACTACTCAAAAAAAAAATTTAGGGAAAAGAGTGATTTTCCCTCTCCAACAAAACTAACCGCGTAGATATTGAGGAAAAAATCATCAAATCCAGAAGTCATATGTTCGAATTCGAACATTTCGAGATTTTTGTCGAAATACTGCAAACTATTTTTTATTAATACGCTTTTATTAGCTTCACTTGTAACTATGTAATAAAATCTTGTAAGTTAAATTTGACCCACTTCCCGGTTTCCGATTGAGCTGAAATTTTGCACACACGTTTAGTTTGGATGACAATGTAATCTGACTATTTTGTAAAAAAATCAAGATGACGTGGTGGTGACAAGAAAATGGTAGAAGCCATATAATAGACTAAAAAGTAGAAAATAAAATATATAGTTTAAAAAAACCAAAAAATACGCTTTTAATTTAAAATGAACTAAGAAGTAAAAAATAATTTTTAATGTAAAATTTTTACTGCTCCAGCCAGTATATGGGAACAACCTACGTTTCGAAATGTAAAAAAGCGTGGGGCGCTAACGAAAAGTTCCAATGTTAATAAAATAAGGAAATAGGTGAGGAGTCCCACGCTTTTTTACATTTCGAAACGTAGGTTGTTCAACCGACGACGAGATGGTTTCTCTTATGCCTCGGTAGTATTAAAGAATGATAATCTAAAGGCTGATTGTACATTATGTAAATGGTTTGCACTTGGCCTTTATATGCCCGTCGTATACCAGTGTGTATATCTCAGTACTCGACCATTTAAATCTTTTGGTTAAGTTTGACCGTCCTGAGCCGTATGTGCTTTCGCACAAAATAGTTCAAAACTTTACGGCCATTATATGTCTGTTAAAAACTCAAGCGGCCGGTGTTCGCCCGTTGTAAGGCCTTTTTTTACTTGGGTAGTTGGAGTCGATTTCCGAAATAGCTTTCAAAACCTTCTTTCATTTGGCTTCTATTTCTTCAATCGAACCAAAACGATGCGGTTTTTTGTTGAGTTTAGGGAATATCCAGAACTCAAAGGAAGCTAAATCGGGTGAATGGAGGGGTCGTAAAACGATATGAGCTGAATTTTTGGCCAAAGGTTTTCAAATTACTAATACTTAAGAAGGTACATTTGTCAAGCAAAAATCAAGAGTTTTCTGGTCAGAATTCTGGCCACTTCTGGGAAATAGCTTCATGCAAACGACCGTAAACGTACAATAAAATTATACAAAGAAACAAAGAGCAACATCTCTCAACCTGATCAGCAACTGTTTGTTTTGAAAATGTACAGTCAGCGCCTAAATTGAGAGGACACTTGTAAGAAATTTGAATCAACAAAACTACATCTTCTTTTTCCTAAAATAAATGTAAATTTATTTCTGAATTTGTACACACTGCTGACATGTTAATGGTTAGCTATACTATAACTCTAACGAGTTACATTTATTTTAGGAAAAAAGAAAACGTACTTTTGTTGATTAAACTTTTTCACAAGTGTCCTCTCAATTTAGTCAATGACTGTATATTTTCTTTTGTTATTGTATACCTCAAGTTTTTTTATTCACTTTGTCCAATTATTTCTGAATGGAAAAACTTTTAAGAAATTTTTTCAACGTTCAAAAGGTAAGGAAACTTTTACAGGTAAAACTGTCAAATGCAGCCAACTTTAACGTATTTCCTTGAATTTTACCATACATTAAATCCATTTTAAAAAAGTTGGCCCGAATTTAAAAATAGCCTGCACATACCATATACCTGTAAATTTCGATTACATTTATCAGTAGTCCAATATCTTTACCATAGTGAAGAAAAACCCATACAACTAAATTATCAATTCACCCTCCAACAATGGTACACCTACAAGTCTCGTTTCATGTTTCAGCAAAACTTTTCGATCCCTTCGCATAGAAAGCAATTTGCAATAAAATCCGCTTTGGGTCAGGTCAAGTCATGCAAACTTAACATTACAAAAGTTGTCAATACTAACCTTTTGTTAATGACGTCCTTATACCCAGAATCTACACAGACTCTTATATTGAGTATCTTAAGATGGTGGGCTGCTAATAAACCAGACGCTCTACCAGTCAGAAATCTTAAAAATCTTTTCCTTTCCACTCAAAGGAATTCTTTAAGCTGGATCCTTGCTAAGGGAATTCAAGTAAAACTTTTCCTTCATTTTTATCGTGCTTGCCCCCCCCCCCCCCGGCCCTTCAGTGCTGCTTTAGTGCTTCCTGATTGCTCCTAAGAAAGTTGTTTGTTAGTTGTCTTACTTTGTTACAAGTAACTGTCCTCAACTCCTTTTCCGTCTGGGACTAGGTCCCTGTAAAAACGTCCACCCGACCAGGGACAAGTGCGAATCCATTTTTATTATCGATTGTTAGTAATGGATTATTTGGTCATGCCCTTTCACAAAGCAACAACAACGAAAAAAGGACTTCCCGGCACTACTATACCCGGGTAGGTGGTAGGATATACACATTACGTCCGAACACCATATGCGAAAATTTTGTGCCCGAAAAAGGCTCGAATGGGGTCAACTATTAGATTAAGAGAAAATGTCCTTTGGCATTATTTCCCAGCAGGAAAGAAAATTATATTAAATCCCTTATTTCATTTTCTCGATATCCTTTCAGCAGGAGACAGTTGCCTAATTCCACATTTGTTATCCTTTCAGATGCCCAGCTTGAGTATAGAGGACCAAAGTAGCATGGATTTTTGACTGTCTCCAAAATGACCGAGCCACAAAAGCGGAGCCTTAAGAGTGCTATCGCAACGACTGACAACGAATCCTCTGGCGAGAAGAAGAAGGCTAACCGCAAGGACGCTGTACGCTTTGATCCGACCGAGACACATTATATTAGCGAAAGTGAAGAGATGAAGGCCAAAATCACCGAGGAAATAAGAAAGTAAGTAACAGAACAGAACTTAGTCCTCCTTTTTCGAATCCGGGATCCAAATGACAGACACAGATTGTGTCAATGTGTTCGGCATGTATGCTCGGCCATGTGCAATGTTCGTTTCCGTTTTTATGGGACAATTTAAAAGAAATTTCTAGGATAATGCTTCGAGTTTAAAACCTTTAAAGTTAGCCCTTTTCGGTCCCATATGGGTGGTTATGGCATGTTTTTTTTATCTGGAAATAGTTTAAATGGGTTTTGCCATTTTTGGGTCCTTGTCTTTATTGCTTTTAGATTCGTTTGGGTTCGGTTTAGTGTTTTTGTTCTCAAAGGAGAACACTCTTTTTAAGTTTGAAACTATTTTCTTTCTTTTGGAATAATTAAGGAAATATTTTTCAAATTTGAATATAAATTGTTGGAGCGTTTTAACCACAAAAACTTAGGCAAGAATATAAGGAATATTGTGCTTGGTCAATATTTTGATAAAGGAATGTATGAAGTTTAAGAGAAGTCTTATGTGCTGAAGCACTTTTTTTTTTTTTATGTGGCAGTGCTAAGCTTAGGAGTCACCCTTTGTACTACTAGTCCGTCATGTCATTTGTCACGTCATGGTGCAATGTCTAGCAGTAAGCTTAGTACGGGGGAGGGATGAGGGGGGGGGGGTATAGGTTAAGGATTAAAAGGTACGGGGGGTATTGAAGAAGGTGGTGATGAACCCTGCGTTTGAACTCTTGGGTGTTGTAGGTGTTCGGAAATACTGACTGCGAGAGGTTATTCCACAGTCGAGTTGTTCTATTAACAAACGAATTCATATCTTGTTGAGTGCGTGAAAGGGGTAGTTGCAGGTGAAGGGAATGAGACGAGTGGGCTAATCTGGTGTTGCGGGTGTAAGATTGCCGTGGAGGCAGGAGAGCGTTTAACTCGGAGGAACAGTCACTATGATAGTAGCGATAAAATTTTGTCAGTGCTGCTACATTCCTACGGTGGCTCAAGGGGTCGATGGTGGAGCAGGCGGTGTCGTCATCAATTAACTTGAGCGCCCTTTTTTGCACCTTATCTAACCATGCCAAGGTGGTTATTGGGGCGCCGCCCCAAACGAGGGAGTTATATTCGAGAAGAGGCCGAATGTAGGATTTATAAATAACAGCACGGGCCGATGGCTGGAGGAGGAACTTGCACCTCTTAAGAAATCCCAAGCACTGGGATGCTTGTTTGGGGATTTGGAATATGTGGTCATTCCATCGCAAGTCTTTCGCTAATGTCACGCCTAAGATGTGTAAGGATGGGTCGGCCATTAGTTGAACTCCATCCACTCTCAAGGGTGGAGAGGTGTTGAGCTTCTTTTTGGAGATAAGACAGTACTTGGTTTTGTCGGAGTTGAATTCAACGCGATTCTTCTTTCCCCACTCTAGAATGAGTTTAATGTCGTTATTAATAGAGTTGGACATTAGTTCGCGATCATCAAGACAGGATCTGGATCATCAAGACAGGATTACATCTATACTTGGCGATGAATCTTACATTTGAACTCTAGGATGTTCGACGAGTTCGGAAATACTAACTTGTTGAGATTGTTCTACAGGGAACTGTATAATGTGAAGGTGAGCCGAGCGGGGCTAGTCCTTGTGTTGTGGGAATATATTTAAAATAGAGTCGATAGCAATAGCTTGTAGTTTAGTCAACGTAACTTATTCTTATCAAAAGCCTTGGATATATCTGGAGCAGCCAACCCAGACTTCCCAAAGCCTTGCTTAGATGCTCCTTCAGGCACACGAGAAGGTCGCCAGTAGATCTTTTGAACCGTAACCCGTATCTCCTTGTCCTGTAGGATTTGCTTATCTTCCAGATAGTCCATCAGCTTAGTATTGATTATTGTCTCCATTATTTTGGAGAACAGAAGTGATTGTTATTGGGCAGTAGTTAGAGAATTCGGAATGGGGTGAACAGGTGCTAGGTTTACAAGAATCAGGATAAACTCCATTAAAAAATTAATGGGCAATAGGTTTGCGCAGAGGTTTAGCCAAAGGTGAGGCACATTTCATAAGTACTGTAGAGTGAATATTGTAAGGGTCAGCGGAATTATTGACTTCAATCTCTTGGAGTGATTTATACACTTTGCAAGTTCGGAAGAGAACTCCGCCCACTAGCAGGTGTACCGAGGATTAACAGTTTCAGTCCAGGACAAAACAAGACTGTAAGATAAAGATAGCAAGACTTTCTGTTCATCACTAAGTGCCAAATATCTTTCAGGGATGAGCGTCTTGTCTTGCACATTTAGCAAGACAAGACTGCAAGACTTTTTGTAAGACTTTTTGCTCTTCACTGCAAGACTTTTGGCACTTAGTGATAAGCAAAACGTCTTGCAGTCTTGTCTTGTCTGGTCTACGCCAGCCTTATTGCGTAGGTTGGGTTTCCCTTTTTCGTACACTATTTATTTTACCGCAACAACATTCCGAAAAGGTTCATCTTCATTAATACGAGCTAAATGTCCTACACATCGGAGCCTACCGAGTTTTATTTTCTTTACATCTATACCGCGAAACCGCTTGTAAATCTCGTGGTTGGAGGGAGGCTATACGGAATCGTCCTTCTTCACAAAAGCTGCTTTACAATCACAAAATTACAAGTATTTCCTCTGCTCCCCAACAATGCAGGAGCCAGCTCTTTGTTGCGATGCTTAAGCGAGGTAAAAATTAAAAAAAACGATCCTCGCAGCTTGAAGTCACTTTATTCTACCCAAATCCGTTCTACTCTCATATGACCCGAGACTGTAAAGCGTTTAAAAATATCCTTCCTCAACACGACATCGAAGACATTCCCAATTTTGGCATTATCCTTCTGAGATTTTCCTCCCTCGTCCAATACTTTAATTCTGGATGTCTCGGAGAATGTCACTCTTACACTCCTTCTTGGTATTATTGTGATATATCCCGCACTATTCAACAATTTACTGACTTAAACTCGATTATAAGCCGAGCCGAATTATCGTACAGAAAAAGTACTGGCCGACCATTATGAACGACTGCGATTATACGACTGCGGAATATTTCGGTCGAGACAACTTTTATGACTTAATGCGAAGGACTCCAGGTGAATCCATACGAGGGACAGTAAAAGATCATCAAACGCTTGCGTAAGTGTGATCTTAATAAAATCCAAAACACAAACATTTTATGAAATATAAGTGAAAAACAAATTGATCATGTTAGGGATTTTAACTATAAAACACACGTCTTACTTCTTCGAGTTTATTTTACAGACAGTTATAATTACGGTTAGAGAATTCATATAAAATATAAATGTATGTACAATAGTGTTGCCATGTATCGTGTTGTCTTTGAGATCAGGAAATCTCCAATACTACCCCTCAACGCGATACTACAACTACGATGTGGGCTCGTTTTCAAGTAATAGACCTAACATATTGGTCAACTTCAAGTGCTTCGCCTTACTCAGATTCTTCGTCAAGACGTCTGCTACCATTTCGTCCGTTGGAATGTAATTCATGTCGATGAAACCTTTCTGAAAAATTTCGCGGACAAAGTGAATACGAACGTCGATATGTTTGCTGCGGGCATGTAAAACAGGATTCTTAACGAGTTTCTATGTGCTTAAACTGTCACAGTTTATAACTGTTGAGCCTTTTATAACTGTTTCGAACCCTAAACCCACCAAAAGATTTCTTAGGTACATCGCTTCTTTAGACGTATCGGAAAGCGCCATGTACTCGGCCTCAGTACTTGAAAGAGCTACTGTAGGTTGCTTCCGCGACTGCCAAGAAACCGCTGCACCGCCCAGAATAAATACGAAACCTGTGTATGACCTTCTATTGTCGGAACTACTGGCCCAATGAGCATCAGAATATCCTTGTAAACTTTTTTCGGTTTTTCTGTAAGTAAGTTTAAAATTAATAGTTGAGTTTAAGTATCTTAACAAGTGTTTCGCCGCTTCCAGGTGCTCATGAATTGTGATAGCTTACTAACTGAGTGCATAATATCGGGTCTAGTTACGATGCCGATATACATTAACAAACCCATCAATGATTGGTAAAGCTTTGGATCCACCTTTTTTCAATTCTTGCAGTCAAAACACTTTTTAAACTTTTGCCCAGGATCTAAGGGGGTGTAACATCTCCTTGAAGTCTCCATTTCAAAACCTTTTAATAAAGATTTAATAAATTGTCCTTGTGAAATTTCGATTATACCATCTTCTTTCTTTTGTTCTATTTCCATTCCTAAAAAATAATCTGCCGGTCCTTTATTCTAAAGCAATTTTGAACTTAATATGAGCCAGGGATTCTTCGTTAGATGAGGCTAGAATAATGTCATCTACGTACACTGCAATTATGTTTATTTCCTTATCATTGTTCATTATGTAAGCACAAGTGTCTGTACTGCTCTGTACGAAACCAATGTTTTTCAAAGCTTTATCTAGTTTCACGTTCCATTCCCGGCCAGATTGTTTTAGACCATATAAAGTTCTTTTGAGATTGCATACTTTATTTGGATAATCAGGATTGACGAAGAATTCTGGTTGTGTCATAAAAATAGTTTCTTCCAACTCACCGTTCAAATAAGCAGCTGTCACATCCATTTGATGTACAAACAAGTTATATTCTGCTGCTAACGCTAGGATTAATCTGATAGTGGAATATCGTGCGACTGGTGAAAATGTTTCCTTATAATCGATGCCAAACTTTTGACAACAACCTTTAGCTACAAGGCGTGCTTTATACTGTATGATCTCACCCTTTTTACCTCTTTTAATATTAAAAACCCATTTGCATTTAATAGCTTGACGATTTCTGGGCAAATCGATCAAATCCCACGTTTTATTTGAGAGCAGGGTATTATACTCCTTTTTCATAGCCGTGATCCATTTTTCTGCGTCATTACTTGCAAGTGCTTCACTAAGCGTACATGGATTTGGGCCAAAGTTTTCGCTTTCTGAGTTTAAAAAACTTAAGGAATTAAATTTATATTTACCCTTTTCATTTAGAAGTTTAGCTGTGCGTCGCGTGATGCGAATGGATTCAGTTTCTCCATTGTCCAATTCACTTTCACCGTTTCCTACTTCTGCAGTAGCCTCTGCATCGGTTACATTCGAAGATGCTTCATTATTATCTGACGTTGCTGCATCAACAAAGATATCATCGTCCTCGGAACCAATTCCACTATAATATTCCTTCCCATTATTGTCTACATTATTTTTACAGCTTTCTTCATCTGCCATCGGCTGAAGAACGTTATTTTCATCCTTTTGTATCTCGTTGGCTAAAATGACATAATCATTAGTAAAATCTTTCGTAACTGCTTTACCTGAATCTTCTAAAAATTTTACGTCTCTGCTTTTAAGTATCTGCCTAGAATTTGGCATGTACACACAATATGCTTTTGATTCTTCCGAATAACCAATCATTACACATTCGACTCCTTTTGCTCTAAATTTAGATTTTCCAGGTTGTTTGTCTAACATAAACCCTTTACTTCCAAAAATTTTTAAGTGCGAGACAGCCGGTATAACCCCACTCCAAGCTTCGTAGGGGGTTTTATTGTTTAAAATTTTTAGTTGGCGACCTATTCCGCAAATAAACAGCAGTGTTGACTGCTTCAGCCCATAGTGATTCCGGCAAACCTGAATCCAACATCATACATCTTGCCATTTCCACTATGGTTCTGTTCGCTCGCTCCGAAACACCATTTTGTTGTGGTGTGTACGCTACGGACAACACTGTCGACGGATTCCACTTTCTTCTAAAAACTTTGAAAAATTGTGGCTAATATACTCGCGACCGTTATCGCTTCTTAGCGATTTGATTTTTCTTGACATTTTACATTCAACTAAACTCTTGAAATTTTTAAAAACCTGAAAAACTTCATCCTTTTGTTTTATGAAATATATAAAAATTTTCCTCGAATAATCGTCAATAAATGTGACGAAATATCTTGCGCCACCAAGTGAAGTTGTCCTCATGGGGCCGCAAACATCGCTGTGCACCAAATCTAGTGGATTTTTGCTTCGGTTTGAAGAAATTTTTGGGAAGGGCTGAACGTGGATTTTACCTTGTAAACATACCTCACAATCAAGCGTATTCTCAACCTCAATTGTTTCACATTGCTCACTGATACTTCTGTGGTCGCGCGGAAGAATCAGGTAACTCCATTTTCGGAAAACAGGAGAAAAACGCGTTTAACTTTTTTGATAAACTTTGCATGTTTTTTTGATGTTAATCGTTTTACGACGTATAAAAACATGAGAAAACCTTTTTTCGAATGCGAATGAAGATTTTTAGAGACATTACCCACAATTTTAGACGCAAATACGGCTAAACGATGTCACTTACCTGGTTTTTTTCGCAAAAAATGGAGTTACCTGGTTTTTTCAAAAAGATGTTCTTTTTGCGAAAAAACGCTGTTACTATTACTACAATATTAATTTTTTGACCTGACAACGTCTTATAAATCGATGAGTATAGGAAGTCATTAGCGCAAAATGTCCCGTCCCGTTCCCGTTGCTAAGTAGTGGTGGGGATAGTCGCGCCACGCGCCACTTCAATTTCTGGACGATTGAGTGTGCGTAAGCAAATTTGCGTATCTAACGAGCGACTGTCAATTGTTTTACTGTTCATAAAGTTCTGAATGACGGAATGTAAAATGTGTGTAAACTAATTGCGCTCATTCAATGGATTTAATTATTAAGGAATACGGATCTCCCGTCTCCTTTTAAAGTTTATCCGTTCATGAGCTTGACGATGCAGGTAAATACTAGTGATTTTTTACATTTTTTAGTACTCGATGAAATTTTTCATTATAAATTTTTAGAAATTGAACTACCTCACATCGAAGGTACTGCAGAACGCGATTTGCAAGTAGCTGATTCTGATCGCGAAACATCGGATGATTTTCATTAATGGAAAATATTAAGGGGAGGTCCAAACCAAAAATGGTGAATAATGAGAAAAAATTTGAAATTTTTTTATTGCAGTTTCGGATAGCTCGATTCTTCAATTATATAGTGGTAAAAGTAAAAATTTGATAGAATCATTATAGATATTGTTTTTCAACAATTTGTCCGACGGTGCGTACTGTTTTACTAAGCGTTTGGCTCAGCGCCTCTCTCTTTGTACGCAGCTAGCTTGAATTGTCATTATTATGTTTTCAAGATACGCAAAATATCCAAAAATTGTGCAATTCGGTTAGAAATTGTACATTTTAGCCTTTTTGATTGGACCTCCTTACTTGTTACGAATTTGTTTTGACTTTCTAAAATTTATTCAAGGTTCGGCGAGTGAAAATCCGTCGGACGATGCCAGACCGAAACGACGCAAGAAAAAAAAAGTACTGCAAAAGAAAAACGCCAAAAACGGCGGAATCGAGGCAAGTCTTACGTTACTGCGCAAAACAAAAAAGTTGATAAACGGAGATGTGAAAAATTAAAAGATTGCAAACGGCGGTGCGAGAGTCATTACGGACGGTCTCACAGCTCCAAAAAATACTTGCCCTCTGATTTGAGCATCTCCAAAATGTACAAGCTGTACGTCGCCGAATGTGAATCGCCAGTTGGGTATCGCGAAATTTTTACAGGCACAGGAATCAAATTCAAGCCACCTAAGATAGATACCTGCCACAAGTGTGACTTATTTGCGGTGCAATTGAAGTATGAGGCGTACGAAGATCGGAAGAAAGAAGTGCTGGAGTTGAGAAAAAATCATCTCGACGACGTGGACTCGGCATTCGAAGTGAAAACGAAAGACAAACGCGCAACGAAAGATTCAAATGGGTCTATGATTATGTGCTCCTTCGACTTGCAGCAATGCCTACGAACTCCTTCGCTTAGTACGTCCATCGCGTTTTTTAAAAGAGCTTTGTGGACCTACAATCTGACCGTCAACAACAACACGATGTCTGAAACGACATGTTACATGTGGAATGAAACTGTTTCTAAACGAGGAAGCAACGAAATAACTTCTTGTATTTATAAGTTCCTCGGGACAGTGAGTGAGCGCGTTGTTCTGTTTTCCGATTCGTGCTATGGACAAAACAAAACCATGATGGGTATGTTATCCATAAGCGTCGCGAACCACCCCACCTTGAAAAAAGTTGATCACAAATTTTTAGAGCCTGGGCACACGCACATGGAATGTGACACCGATCATTCAGTGATCGAGCGAGCTAAGAAACGGACAAACAAAGAAATTCACTGGCCAGACGATTGGTACCAGTTTGTACGCGATGCGAAGAGTTCCAATCCTTTCCGAGTTGTTGTCTTGGACCAGTCTGATATTTTCAGCTATGACGAACTTTACAAAGGCACTTTGGTTGTCCCAAAACGTTGCCAGGAAAACGCACCTTTCAGAATCAGCGATGTAAAGTGGCTCAGATATGTAAAGGAAGAACAGAGTATTGTTAGATATAAAAATACCCTGTCTGAAGACGACCCCTTTTTCACACTGCATCTCCTGGAAGAACCTAACACAAAGTTAGATGATCACCTAGTTCCATGTAATCACAGTACCCTTCCAATCACTAAAGAAAAGAAAAAAGATTTAGTTAGCTTGTTACCACTTTTGCGAGAGGACGTGCACTGTTTTTACGAAAATCTACCCCAAATATACAAGGCGACTGAGGTGAATATAGATCCTGATCTTGAGTTTCTCTATTCGCGAGGTGATTTGGACGAAAGCGCGACTACCGTTGGCGAGCAGCTGACCAGAAAAAACCAGAGGAAAAGTGTGACCAGAAAGGTAAACGCCAAGGTTACGAAATCGAACAAAAGCCCTTCAAGTTCGAGCGCGGACCGACAAAAACCCAAAAGAAAAAGATCGTCGAAAAAAGGGCGCGAGAGGAAAGGCAGTGGTGATGTGCAGTCTGGCGAAGATGCTGCACAGGATCCGGAACCGCGTCGAAAGATGCGAAAGAAAAGCGCGAGCCGCAAATCGAAAAAAACTGTGAATAGTCAACCGAACGATGAAACCTCAGTCACAAGAAAATCTGCAAGGTTTCAACAGAAAAAAAAAGTAGTTGTACTCCATCAAAGCAGCCATTGAAGACTCGAAAACATAAAAAGATGTCAATTTATGATATCAGCCTACCATTTTTTAAATATAATGTTATAAATAAATTATGTTTGAATTTGAGTTGAATTTTCTAGTTAAATTAAAAATTTCGTGGAGTTGCCTTGTTTTTCCCCAAATGGTATGGAGTTGCCTTGTTATTTCCCAAAATGCATCATTTACGCGGTTTTTTGTTTCTCAATAACTCGGAAATGATGTGCAATATTAAAATTTCGCTCTGATAGAATGATAGTGAATCAAAAAAACATTCCACTTTTAGGGGTTTTTCAATTTTCCAAAAAAATGGAGTTACCTGATTCTTCCGCGCGACCACAAACTTGTAAATAAGGCCCTATCGCAACACATATGAGCAGTAGAGCCGCTGTCAAATACCCATACATATATTTAAATCTAAGCCGATTGAGTGTGCACTGTGTAACATTGCAAACGACGTTGTAATTTTTGTTGTCTCCATCTTTCTTGATTCACTGCATTGTGAAGCGTAGTGTCCTCTCTTATGGCATATGTAGCATTTACCGGTACCAGCCTTTGGCCGACTATTTTGTGGTGGTAATGCGTGTCGATTGTGTGATCCACGCTTTTCCCTCCTTTTGGAAAAAAATGCTTGCTCATGTTTTTTTTCGTAGTCAGTTACCTAGTTTATAGCAGAAAAATTAAATCGATTTAACTCAAAGTTACGTCAAAATTTCGAATTAGCGTATAAACAGGTATTAAATACATTCTTATAACTTTGGCTTAAGCCGAAGAATTTCGGTTTAAGCCATAATTCGAATTACCTTGTTTATAGGGTAAAAAATTTTGGATGATCCATAATTCGAATTATTTTTGGAGTAGCTATAAACTAGGTAAGTGTCTCCTCTTCTCTGTCCCTCTTCTAATAATTTCGCCTTCAAAGTTTGTGTGCTTGGAAATTCATCCCTTGATTCAATGGCGACAACGAAATTTTCATAACTGTCAGGCAAACTCGATAACAGTATTATTGCCAACAATTCATCTTCTAATGTATCGTCGATTTCATACAATTTTTCCACAACATCAAAGAATGAATTTATGTGGCTAGCCATTTGCTGATTTTCGGTCATTTTTAAATGTAAAAGTTGTTTAAATAACGTTACTTTACGTACCGGGCCACGCGGTTGATGCACTTCTTCCAGTTTCTTCCAAGCCTGACTTGCAATTTTTAACGTGATTTATTTGGGACGATTTTATACTTAATAAAATCGTAGCTAGACATTTCTCATCTTTAGATTCCCAAGCTGCCTTTTCACTAGCCGACATGGTTTCCGTTTTTACGGTTGCTCCCCCAGCATAGGTCCATTATTCACTATGCACTAAGACGCTCTTCATTTGCACTTTCCATGCATCATAATTATTATCATCGAGCTTATCAAATTGATACAGCGAGGAAGTACTCATTTTCACGAAATTAAAACTGGACAGTCGTATATAAAAAAAACTTTAAGCACCTTCTGGGCCCATAACCTTTGTTAGGGATTTTAACTATAAAACACACGTCTTACTTCTTCGAGTTTATTTTACAGACAGTTATAATTACGGTTAGAGAATTCATATAAAATATAAATGTATGTACAATAGTGTTGCCATGTATCGTGTTGTCTTTGAGATCAGGGAATCTCCAACAGATCATAAAAGATGTTTTTAATAAGAAACTTAGCTCGTTAATAGTTAGTATTAAGCTGTAATGATAAATCTTGGACTTGCTAGCTTGCTAAGATGTTCGTCTGCAGTGACTCTTCTCCACCACCTTGCAAGGTCTTTGTTAGCAGTTCGCACCCCAAATAAATATTCTTGAAGCTGACACAAAATTATAGAGGCAAAATTTCGATAGCCTACTGGCGAAAATGTGTAAATCTGCCTCTGCTATCAAGTCAAAATGAGCAATTGAGCAATAAATCCGTGGCTGCAACATTGAAATTGTAATGCGAAATGCTTACAACAAAACGACGTTATTTTCACTCCCTTTTTATAGTTGAATGCTAGAAACTAAATTCCCACCAATAAAACATTTAATTCCAAACTATAGACGTCCACCATAAATGTTAAACAAGAGTTCAATTACTGTTCATTAAGTATGTTTCCACAAATATTTGACTCCATATTCTAGTCTTTACAAAATACCGAATACCAAAATTCCAACATTAAACGATTCCTGCGGTTGGCATCACTGTAGAGTATCAGTCAGCAACTGCGAAACATTCCCGTTCAGTTGTGGCTGCGATTGTTTGTGGTTTCATAGATTCCTAGTAACATTAAAAATGTTGGCAGAGAATTTTGCTTGTTTGTTTCTATCGTCTATCGACACAATATTGTGGTTGCATCTGCCTTTGACATGAGTAAAGACTCTAAGCGATTTTTTAGTTTTTTCCTTGAAAATAAATAAGAAATTTATACTACATAAGTCGACTACGACTATGAGGAAGTTTTTGGTTATTTTCAGTAATGGAGCAATCGTTAAACACTAAGTTCATGGTCGGGATAGATGAAAAGGCCATGCATAGAAGAGGTAGTAGTAAGGCTTTAAGCACATTCATATGCACAGCCCTTTTCAACAAGCCAAATTGATAACGAAATTTTGGCAGGAGTCCGTAGTTTTTGCTAAAAATGAAACTAATGTGATCGCAGCAGGTCATGGTTCTATTCAGTACCACCCCAAGATTTCTTGCTTTTAACGAAAACAAGAGAAACCGAGATAGGAGACGAAGGACAGTCAGGACGACCAGTACCAGAGTGAGAAAGATAAAAATACAATAATTTAGCTTCAGGAAATGTCGAACCATGGAGCAAGTCAGTAGCGAGCTTCTTCACACATGTATTTCATCTATTGCAGCAGGGAAATAAAGCTGCACATCGTCTACATACATATGAATCTTAGAATATTAAAAATACTGAATAAATGTGGCCCAAGAACGGACAATTGGGGGACTCCAGCGAGGAGTAGGGAACTTAAGGAACTAAAGCCACCTAGTACAATTATTTTAGAGCGGTTATATAATACTCTTTGCAAACGTTCAAGAGCAGAAAGAACAAAATGTTGTGGCTAGTGAGGCCAGTTTTCGCAGAAGCAGGGCATGATTGAAGGCTGCGATGTTTACATAAGTATATAAGCCAGATTGTCATATATTTGTAAGTTTGAGACGCTCATAATACGCAATTATCAGCTTTTCAAGGATCTTTGCCAGAAATGGAAGAATACTGATAGGTCGAAAATCAGAGGGACTAGAAGGAGAAGCGCACTTGGGAATGGGTATGATTAAAACATGCTTCCAAGTAGAGGGAAACTTAGGTATCGTGAGACAGGAGTTGAGAATGTGAGTTAAAATAGGCAACAGACGAGGTATGAAGATTTTAAGAGACCAGGCGAAATGTAATGTAACTGGTGGTGCAAGTTTTCGTCAGACAAAGACATTTTTCGTGAATTCCAATTTCGGAAAGAAACGAGTCGCAGTTGAAAATTGAACCAAATTTCGTAACTTTTTATCCCAGACACCACCAATTACTTAACTTACCACTTCAATGTTTAGACAATTCTTTTGTATGTTTGCGAATCTTGGAAGGTCACCCAATTCATCACAAGGCGTCTTCAAATTTTCATCCTAAAAATCTCCTGGCAAGATAGAATTACAAATAAAGAACTGTTGCGACGTGCCGGCCAAGAAAGGATTAATGACGAAATCATACAAAGGAATTGGAATGGCCACACCTTGCGTAATATGCAGCATGCGGGATTAAAGGAGTTTGCCAACGGGTCTTTTGCCATCTGGTAGTAGGTCCAGGGATTTTTTTGGTATCCTTGAGTCATCCATTCTTTGCCCAACGTAAACGCAGTAGCTTTGCATGTGTCAAGAGTTTACACTCTTTGTATAGATAGTACAATTCATGATTGTAGCGTATTCTCCATGCAATGTCTTCATTGATTGGGCCGTATATCCTTCGGAGAACCTTCCTCTCAAATATATCCATCTTTTCCGAGGAGTTTTGGGAGATAGGTACTCAAATTTATCTTGGGCCTAATTGAAAAACTTAATTCAATTAGGCCCAAGATAAATTGGGACCGAATGTTATATCGGATTTGTTCAAAAGTGACTTACTGAATCTTTGACCGTTTAGTTTGTGAGTTTTCGAACAAAAACGAGGGAATTATAAAGATAGTAGTCGAGCGTCAATGTAAATTTTATGATATCCCGAATTATTCGCGCGGAAATCTGGATATATCAATTATAGTTCATTATCTCCCATAGGAAGCAATTTTCGAAAAAATATGTCAAGACGTTTGTGTATAAATTTTCACGCTCTACACGTTGTTCCCATACATTATATCGAAATTTTCAACCACTTCCAAGTTATTGGTGGAATATCAATTTTCCGAGTTTTCCCGAGAATTTTCCCCACTTTTAAAGTACTCTTCAAAAACTGCTCGTGTGTCAAAAATCATTTCTATTGGATTGGACTAAAAGAGGAACAACCTAGAAAGGAGACGGCAAGCTCGACTGCTAGTATGACACATGACTGAATATCGTAAACTCAAGGGTGGGTTCACAATTATAACCCACGGCAGAGAACTTCCTGGATTCTGCTCGGTATAGTATAAATTCGAATTATTGCAGCCCTTAGCCAATGAATCATTTTCTTCTTTGATTAGAAAATTGATGAAAGTGCGTTAAGGGATCAAAGCGTCCTAATAACAAAAAGCGTTGTCCCATCAAAAAAAAAATTATTGTCTGTAGCGTTTTGACCGCTAAAACAGTTCCAATCCATGGCGAAGGAGAATGTTTGACTACTTTGCGTAGACGCTCCCTTGGTCTTCTACTAACATAATGACCTACCTCCGTGATCATATTCAAGCGGCTTTCAACGCTAAAGACGACCTACAGAAGCGAAACTGTGCAATTTAGGTTTTAGGTATCGATGCATCCCTGCCCAAATAAGTCGCCTTTCTTCAATCCAGTTAGGGGCCTTGGTTTCTTTGCAGAGCAGCAGCTACAATAAAATTTAGCGTACCTTAACGTTTGCTACACTATTGATGTCGATCGCTTTACTCACGCGTCTTCTAGGATCTTGGCGATGACACGGTCTGATGATCTGGAGTACTGGACGACACAATTTTAAATACAGGTTATTGTCTAGGCATGTCAGTAGGTATTGCAGCACTTTGGCATGGGAAAAAGTTAGCCAACTAGGTCAAACTCATTAATCAATATTATGTAATTAGGTTAATTACTTGTCAACCAATTGTCAATTAGGGATGGAAAATAGCGTCGGCGATCAAGAGGTAGCCAGGTGGGCACGCGCTATGGGACCGGAGCGATTTACACATTTCCTAAATTTCAAATTGAATATATTGCTTCTCCTGAAGGCGAAAGAAGGCGTTGTTTTAACATTTTAAGTAATATCATGATCATGATACTACAGAATATAACTTCTAAGTGTACTATTTCAGCTAGACAAACGCACCCTTCATAGGCAACCAAATTTATTTACGCTGAATTAACGTTATTGTAGCCACAACCATTTATCAAAGTAGCAAAACTTTTTTAACATACTTTAACATATGCTATAAAAAGATACAAGTGATTTATGTTCCGTGATTGTGTCAAAAAATAAAATAAAATAACAAGAAGCATCCACAACATCCTTGGGGTACAGCAAAATGATAAATATTGTTTCTCAAATTTTGACACCAATTTCCTTAGTATGCCACGTTACATTCTCTTATAACTAAAGACTTTGACACCAATTGTCAGCTGCTCCATCAAATAAATTAAAATGGCATTCGTCACAATATATATACACAAAATAAAAACAATTAGTTAATGTAATATTTCAATATATTTATTGCATTCGCGCGACGTTTTCCATCTTCAAAAGTCCCAGCTTATATATTTATTGAATACCCCCTGCAGTACACAAGCATCAATAATCACCACGTAATGCCATAATGCACTCAACCCTCCCCGGCTTCACATCATTCCTGACATTTATGCATATCATAAATTCTCACCCCGACGTGCAAAACCTGTCTGTGACTCTTATGAGAATTTCCACCCCGTATATATCGATTTGCAGCATCAAGTTCTGTCCAGGGTGTAGGGAGATACTTACTATCTTCGCTCGGCTCACCCCTTATCTGTGTTGTAGAGAGAGATGTAAATGGATAAAATTTTACGGTCCAAAATCCACTTGGCACGTAGATTCATGGCCCGGTTACCGGTTGCAATCATCCCCGTAAAATAGTGGATCCCCCAACAATGATTGCCGGTTTAGAATGAATCTAGATAAGTCGCCGGCAGGTCGCCCAGAGAAACATAAGACCCACTCCTGGCCTCGGTAGTCGTCCTTAACGGAAGCAAGGAAACCAGCCTCGAAATTCAGGATAACTTTTTCCTCCCCAAAGAATTTCTACGCAAACGAGGTGCAAATGGCAAGTGGCTCCAGCGGGCGGTCGCTGGCAAGGAGGGTAAGTAATAACCCCAGATAACAACTCAATCAAAAATTGAATCAGCTTTCTTACACCTGGCGGAACTCCCCCCACGATGCCTGGCTCTTCCGACTGCCGGAAGGCCCCATAAAATTTATTTTCTTCCCGCCCAAGGAAAGAAAGGGCTTCCAGCACTAGGGAAAAAATCACTTCTCATTTCCCCCAAAGATCGTACGGTTGATCAAAGTTCGGCAATTTTAATAGAAATTTCAAACAAAACCCAGACCCGGTCATAATGAATTTTTTTGGGGGCTACGGTCTAAGGGCGGCTCTCCTGTGTGTACCCCTACATAAACAACTGGCATACACAAACGATAAAACATGACGGCTGCAGTTTTTGTTCCTTTCGAGGGGGCGGTTTTTGCTCCAATTTAATCGTTTTCGGATTATTGCCGAATTTTCATGCCGAAAGGGTTGCTCGAAAATTTCCCAGAAGGTGAAATTATTGCTGAGACGTGAAAATTGGATGCTGGATAACCTTGGCCGAAATAAGGATAAATTATTGAAGTCTGATGTTGTTATTTAATTTAGGGGTAAAAAGGACTGAAGTGAATGAATTTCAGGGTTTTCTTTTTTGCATTTTTCTTCCTGTTTTTTGAGAAAACGGTAAACAAGGGTTGGGCCAGACAATCAAGCACGTTTTGGAAGTTACTTGCTGGTTTAGTCCGTTGGTATTCAGGCCTTATACGTGTGGGATTTAAGAAAGAACTTCTTATATTTAGTTGCGGCGTTCGTCTGCTTCAGGCACTGCTTTCTTTTATTAGGTAGTACCACCTGCTCATCTACTTTCCATAGACTGTATCAGTGCTTTATATGGTAACGTAGGCACATAAGATATTGGAAAAAGGTATTAACCTTGAACTCTAACACTTTGTTGGAGGCGAACTATGAATAACGAATAGATAACTCCTATGTGCATTCTTCACCTTGAATATTTCAGAATTGAATCTTTTTGCTTATATTCGAGATGTTATCGCTTTTTCCATTTATTCGTAAGATATACACTATAGATAAAAAGTATACAAATAAATCTAAACGTTTGGTTGTTTTATTTAATTTTTTAGGCAACATTTTCTTGAACGACTAGCACTTAAAGATTTAAGGGTCTTGATACTGTCGGCGGTTCTGTCGTTTAGCCCATCTAGTGCTAACATGAAGTGTACCCAAGTACGCATGTAAACTCATCTTGACTTCAAGTAGGCTTGAGTCAGGTCAGGTAAAAAAAAAATTTGTACTTGACTTGAAAAATGTCATGTAAAAGCATCTTGAATACTTGACTTAAAGAAATGTTTTTTTTTTTGCTCTGAACAAGAAATAAATAAATATTTAAAACAATAATTTGAAATGGCAAAAAGGATTGTGTGGTTTTATGAATAAACCTGTTCGATTATCCAATAATCAACGTCAAATATCAATCCAAGTAAATTTCAAGTAGTTCAACAGCAACAGAATACTGACTTGAGTGATCGAACGAAAGATGGTGTCTTAGCTTGTTATACTTACCGGCAGGAGAAAGAGCAGAGCATTTTTGGTAAAGAGCGAAGGCAAGAGGAAGGAAAGTGATCTAGGTAGAAGACATGGAAAGACGAAAGATCATGCTGCAGAGGGAAATCGAACCACGGACCTCAGCGATGGTAAACGAGCGCGCCTTAGATTACCTGAAAAATGAGCGTGCTGCATTTAAGTTAGCATAAAATGCGCATCAGCTCCTTCTGTCAAAGCAGAAGCACCAATGCTACAGCTGCTTTTTTGTATATGAGGAGCTTTCACGCAAAAGTGAACAAATCCAATTATACTTCGAAATGAGATAAGCATATTGCGGGGTACTTAAAAGGGATTATTAGAACATGGCAGAATTGTTTGATTAAAAATCAAATTCAATCATATATTAAAATGGCTTCTAACCAAAACATAAAAAATCCGCAGAGAAAAATGCACTTTGTGTAAAATTATTCAAACTGGATTTGTTCACTTTTGCATAAAAGCTCCTCATATGCGATCAAACTATTGACGTTTTCGACCAGGCCGTTGCTAAATACATACCAGTTTGGAACCCTAATTAATTCCCACGTATTTCGAAATAATAAACCTGGATAGCAATTATTTTTCGTTCTTTTGTTTTTAATAAGGTATCAAATCCAAAAATACGCGCCAAGACTTGGCTCTATTGCACTCCTAACACTCCTATTGCACTCCTTTTTTATTTTCAGGTATTTGTATTTGTTACCGAAATAATGTCTAGCTATTGCTTTTGTAGCTAGACTGTTGACCAGCGTTTCCAACTCAGTGGCGGTTTAAACTTGCCTTTAGTGGGGAAAATTCGCATCTAGTGGCTAGTGGGATTTTTGTTGGTAAGAGGAAAGTAAACAAGCAAACAAAATTAGTATTGGCCATAATTCGATCAAATAAAAACCATGAGTTTATTGCCGAAGTTGACGAACAGTGGCGTCAAATCTATCTTCTGAAGTGGAATGAAACAAAAATTACAAAATATTTCATATGAAGCTCTGCAGTTTAAGGACGCATCAGGAGTAACTGGATTTGAATAATTGTCTCTTTTGCTATTTCATTACTAATTTTTCTACATTCGAACACTAACGTTGAAAGACTTTAACAGCAAGAACATTGTCAACAATAAGTGAAAGTCTAACCTCAGAAGGTTAACCTCGCTGGAGTTTTGTACTGGAGACAGACCACCAACCTTAATCCGGATTTCGACATCAAAATGACGCAGACCCATATAAAAGATATGGAAGTGAAATGTAGTCTACGTTATGCTATCGTCATGATGCGGATTAAGAGTGGTGGGTACCAAGATTAACCAGTTAATCCGACAAGGTGCGTTATTAGAGCCGTGTATATTCTTAGAATGCATGCTAAAGCCCCGGCTTCACTTACCTCATTTGAATAATGTTCAGTTCAATCCACATAGCTTCACCGGCTAGAGTACAGTTCATGTTCAGTTCGTGCTTGAAACGGTTGTTGCTTTTTTCATTCATTTCATTATTCCTGTTGATTAATCTCTTTTGAGCGAGCTTTTACGTTTAACTTCAGTTCGAGTCCAACTGGGTGAACCGAGATCTGCCTTATGCTCGGTTGAATATATGGAAATTGTATACGAATTGAGGTTGTTTTAAAGTTTAGCTGACTAATTTGGTTGAATTTGCGCAGTTCGGCCGGTGAAGCCAGTGTATAATGTTAATTATGCTGATTCTATTATTAAAATATTGATATTTTATAGCGTTTAGTGCAGTTACTTTTTCTTTGGTTTGTTTGTTTCCGCTCAGGTCTGAGGAACTTTAGATTTAGTGCAATATCTAATTCAGTGTTGGGCATTAATCAATTAAATTTTCAATCAATTAATTAATTGATTAAAAAATTAATTGCGATTAATTTAATTGCAATTAAAATTAATTGCGATTGAACTATTAATTGCACCCCACAATTAATTTATTTGGATTAATCTGTATTAATTGTATATTAGAACTAAATCAATTGCAATTAATTTATCAATTGCAATTAATTTTGTCAATTGTTCTAAAAAACAATTAAAACTAACAATTATTCCGCTTCAATATAGATATAGACACTCCAATTTTATATGATCCTGCCATTTTTTTGGAGAATCATTCATATAAAGAGCATAATATGAAAAAAAAATATGGGGAGTATGGCGGCCAAAATGGCTGAAAGAAGAAAAATTCAAAATGGGGGACTAATTTTGGAAATTGTGCTCCGATTGTGCTGTAAATTAGTGTCGGGGGGTTTTGAGGGATCCAAATGACAAATTTGTGGTTAAAATTTTAAAATTCAAAATGGGGGACTAGTTTTGGCAATTGTGTTCCGATTGTACTGAAAATTAGTGTCGGGGGGTTTTGAGGGATCCCAATGACAAATTTGTGGTCAACATTTCAAAATTCAAAATGGCGGACTAATTTTTGCAATTGTGTTCCGATTGTAATGAAAATTTGTGTCAGGGGGTTTTGAGGGATCCAAATGACAAATTTGTGATCAAAATTTTAAAATTCAAAATGGCCGACTAATTTTGTAGTTTTAGATGGGTGGGAGTATCATTGCTACCATATTCATGAAAATAGGTCCTAGGGTTACTTAAATTCAGGGTGATACGTAAACCTGCACCAAAACAAAATAGCACTAGCGGCTAAACCATTACGACTCCAACCACCCCCTTTCCCTCCCATACTATCCAAAACCTAACCAAAGTCAGCCGCTTTGAAAAATCAACGGATACTGTATATCAAAAACGAAACCGTAATGTTTTTTTTTTGCGTTGTAGTGGTGTATTTTATGTTATATGGTAAAGCGAATTACCGTAAAATTTGGCATGAATATAATACGCGTTAATACTGATCATGGGCGCAATAACAGTACTTGTTCCTTATAACCCTAATAAAATGTACTATCAATAACCTATCTCAAAAAACCTAAACAAAAATATATATCATAAAAAAATGTATGTGTGTCTGGGCACATTTTGGAAATTAAGACCTCTATGGTCATTCTATATGTCCAATTTTGTATATACAATAATACATAATACAAAATACGTAATCCGTAATATATAATACATATGTAAATAATACATAGAACATAATTCATAGTACATATTACACAATATACTACATAGTAGTAGTGAATAATACATAGTTCATAGTAAATAGTACATAGCACTTAGTACATAGAACATAACACATAGAACATTGTACATAGTACATAGTTCATAGTAAATAGTACATAATACATAATAGATAATACAAAACATAATACATAGTTCATAGTACATAGTGCAAGTACATAGTACATAATACCTTTTACATAGAACATAGTATATAGTGTTTGGTACAAAGTACATAATATTTAGTAGAAAATACATAATACAGAGTATATAGTGCAAAGTACATAGCAGATAACACATAGTTCATAATACTTAGTCATAGTACAGAATAAATAGTACATAATCGCAGTACATAGTATATAATACCTAATACATAGTACATTGTGAACAGTATATGGTACCTAATCATAGCCCCCAATACATAGTACATAATACATAGTACAAAGTACAAAATATATAGTTCATAGTACATAATTCATAGTAAATAACACATAGTCCGTAATGCAAAGTACATAATACCTAGTACATAGAAGATTATACATAGTACATAATACCTTGTGCATAGTACATAGCACATAAAACATAGTTGACAGTATATAGTAGGTGGTATATAGTCCAAAATAAATAGTACATAATACATAATACATAGTACAAAGTACATAGTACATAGTTCATAGTACATAATTCAAAGTAAATAGCACATAGTCCGTAATGCAAAGTACATAATACGTAGTAAATAGCAGATTATACATAGTACATAATACCTTGTACATAGTACATAGCACATAAAACATAGTTGACAGTATATAGTAGATAGTATATAGTCCAAAATAAATAGTATATAATACATAATACATAGTACAAAGTACATAATATATAGTTCATAGTACATAATTCATAGTAAATAGCACATAATCCGTAATAAAGTACATAATACCTAGTACATAGAAGATTATACATAGTACATAATACCTTGTGCATAGTGCATAACACATAAAACATAGTTGACAGTATATAGTAGGTAGTATACAGTCCAAAATAAATAGTACATAATACATAATACATAGTACGAAGTACATAGTACATACTTCATAGTACATAATTCATAGTAAGTAGCACATAGTCCGTAATGCAAAGTAGATAATACCTAGTACATAGCAGATTATACATAGTACATAATACCTTGTGCAGAGTACATAGCACATAAAACATAGTTGACAGTATATAGTCCATAATAAATAGTACATAGTACATATGGCATAGTACATAGTCCGTGTACATAGTACCTAATACATAGTGCATAACACTTAGTATATAGCACGTAGTACATATTGCTATATGTTACATAATAATATATAATACACTAGTCCCTCTTTAAACACAAAACGAAAAATAGCAAAAAAAATCAAACACAAAACGAAATTCTCTTCTGTAAAAAATTCTCTTCCGGTCAAACAAAAAAACATAAAATAAAAAAAATCTCTTCTAAAAATGGATTGCTCCATTGATTTCGATTTCGAAAAATGTTGAAAATGGCACAACTAGAATGATATTATAGATAACTCATACAATACAAACTAAAATCCCCAAAGCCAAATTGTTCCCCCACGGCACGCAAAAAATTGACCGTGACGCAAAGGTGCGCAACGTGGCTAAAAAAGTTTTTACTTTAAAAACTAAAAACACGCTTTTTAAAATGAACTAATAAAAAATAACATACTACTACTCTTTCCATATAATAATAAATTTTAATTTTTAGTTTTTAATCAAATCCATAAAAATGATTGACAATTGATTAATCGTCTTTAATTGTGGAAACTCACGACTAACAATTAATTAATTGTTAATTGCGAATTTTCACAATTACAATTAATTAATTGTTAATTGCAATAGACGCGATTAACAATTAATTAATTGTTAATTGCGAGTTTTCACAATTACAATTAATTAATTGTTAATTGCAGTAGACGTGATTAACAATTAATTAATTGTCAATTTTTAATCGTCCAGAAATTTAGTTTTGCCCAACACTGTCTAATTACGTTTGGCGAAGAGGAAAAAAATTTAGTGGTTTTCTGGTGGTTTTAAAAGTGGAATCTGGTGGGCTCTCGGGGAAAGAGTTGGCAACGATGTTGTTAACGTTTTCCGCCAGTTACATGCGTCCCTCTGATGGGGGAGTTTGTGCTGCTGGCGGCTGCATATAAAGGTAAATTAACTTTATTCATTCGCAGGCGCATGCGCCCTTCTCAAATTATTTTGCTGAGTTTTTTCCGCGTTTGTTGCCGTTTTAACTTAAAAGAGGGGAGATGATAGAACAAAATTTATGAAATTTGGCAACGAGATGTGCAGAAATGTTCAAATTTTTTGTGTCACGGAGTTTGAAAAAGATCTATACAATTTATGATTATTTTCATTGTAAGGATACGCCGTACGTTGGAAGAGAACAGCTGGAGCTACTATTGGACGAGATATGGGGGGCTGTGAAAACACGCATTTTTCAGTAAAGTCTGAAGATCCTCAAGCTTCAAAAAGTCTGGGTAAACTACGCAACAACATGAAGATTTTTTGACATGTAGATCCTTGGTCTATTGAGTGTGTGAGATGCTTGAATCTGGGGAGTAGCTTAGTTGGGCAGAAAAGAACTAGGGACGAACAGAGACAATATATTAAGCTTAGAAAACATTTTCATCGCATAAACTACAAAAGGACAACAAAAGTACATGTTCTTTTTTTTAAAATAAAAGTAACTCGTTACAGCTACAGTTTTAGGAAAAAGAATACGTTCCTTTGTTGATTCAAATTTTTTACAAGTGTCGTCTCAATTTAGTTACTGTCTGTATATACAAAGGTACTTGGATTTAACTGAAGTAGGTTCAACGACGACCAGCGCGAAATGTGGCGTAAATTTGCGGTAATCTTCTCTACACAAGAAAAGATTTGGCTTTTTGGTGCAGATATATATATAGTTGAACATCATCAGCGTACATATGAATCTTTGGGGTCTTTTACAACCAAAGGAAGATCATTAACAAAAATGCTGAACACAAGTGGTCCGAGAATGCAGCCTTAAGGGACGCCCGAACTAAGTAGGGCAATTGAGGAACTGCAAGCACCTATTTTAACTTGTTGAGAGCGGAGCGTTAAGAAGCTGTGCAGAAGTTTAAGAGCAATTTGAGAAAAATGGACTTGTGAAAAGAGTGTTTGCAGAAGCAAAGTGTGATTACCGCTATCGAAGTCTTTAGAGAAATCAAGAAACAATAGACAGCACACGCAATGCTCATCCAGAGAGGCACGAATATCATTCGTAACTTTAAGGAGAGCAGTTTCGCAGCTTCGCATTTATAAAATGAAGTCGTTCACCATATTCAAGAACTTGAATAGGTAACATCTTTTCGATAATTTTTGCTAACTTTAGGAGTATACTAATGGGCCGATAGTCAGAGGGGCTAACAGGTGAGGGACACTTGGGAATGGGTGTAATTAGGGCGTGCAGAAGTTGAATATGATAGTCAGAATAGACAGCTAGCAAGGTAGTAGCATTCTTAGAAACCTAGGTGAAATATTATCGCTACAAGCTGTTTTAGATTTGATCGAGTTAAGGGTTGTGATGACTTCAAGGGAATCAACCCAACGAAAGTTGAAGTCTTCGGAAGAAGCAGTAACAGGGATATTAGCATGTTCTGCCATTTGGTTAGATATAAAGTGCTTTTTAAGAGTTTCTAGACTCAGGTTGTGAATAGTGGCTTTATTCTTAGTGTGTGCACCCAAATTGCTCCATCCAGTTTTCACTGATAAATTTCGTTTAGCTTTCTTAGTTTTAGCAACAAAAAGAGTTCTAAGGCGTTTAAAGGATCTGTTTGCAACATCACTCTTCACTTTTAAAAACCATTTATATAATAATTCCCGTTCAATGATAAGTGATTTAATTTGTTAATAAGTGAACCAAGGTTTGAATTTTACTTCTCGCAGCCACAAACTCATCATACGAGTCAAGAAACATTCTATTGAATTTAGCGATTTTCTCACCAGCATCAGTCATTAGAAAATATCAGTCCAGGGTAAACTAGGTCAAAACATTCTTGATCAATAGCTGCGTTCCTTTTCTACTATTTAGTACTTGTGAGCAGAGCAGAAAAGGAACGCAAAATTTTCTGATTTGAGTAAAATTTCACTTGAAATTTTTGACGTTACTTTAAACTTTACAAATAAAAAATTCTTAAAAGAAGATCTTGTGACACAATGGAGAAATTAATGCGATAATTTCTAAAGTAAAACGAAAGATAATAATTTTTGATAATTATACGACTGAAGTTTTATTTATGGACGTTTTTATATGAGTAAATCAGCTCGACACAAATAAAAGCCATCTAGCGGGTAATGGCGTAAGTGAAAATAATTCACAATAGACTCGAAATGGCCGCTTTCCCCTAGCGGATTTCAATTGCGTAATTGCAAGTGATATCTACTCGTTTATAAGAGCAAGTGTAGTTGCTAGTACGCAAGTGTAAAAAATAGTAAAAATTAGCAGAAAAGGAACGCAGCTAATATTAGAGAAATCACGATTGGTAAACGTTTTCGCCAGTGAGGAATCCACATTAAAACTATGACATACGAATAGAATATCATGATCCAGATAACTGTGCGGAGAGATTTGGTTAAGAAAACAATAGAGTCGATATCGTTTATGAGAAATAGGTCAAACAAGGAAGGTGATCTACAATGGAGCACAGCTAGAGGAATAGAATATACCTTTGGATATATACAATCTTTTTAATCCTAAAACTCATTACTCCTTGGCAGAACGAAAGTTCCGTAGTTCTTTGACTTTGAAATAATCTACCGGCAAAATACGATGAACTGAAAATTAAATCGTTACCGGCAAACATGGTTTAAGACAATGACCCTAATATACCAAAAAAGCAACTTAAAAACTGGCTAAAAGCCAATTAAATTCAAACAAATCCCCCTAAATCACATATGGATTACGAGTAAAAAGAGTGACTGATCTTACAATGATATATAATGAACTCCCCTGTCACTCCGATAAATTTCGGTGTCCTTTAAACAGGCAATTTTTATAAAATTTATTTTCTCTTTATTAAATCACTAAAACATAAAATATTTGCTTGTCACATCACAAACACACTAGGAATGATTTAAAATAAAAATTTTCAACAAGGAATGAAATATTTTGTTTCGTTTTTGATTTATTTATATATTTTGTGGATTTTCGCATATTTCAAAACAGCATGCCCGCGGGGTCAGTAACACTAATGGGGACACAAAATGAACATATGTATATATAAATAGTTAATTACAGATTTGTCGTAATTTTAAACGCATAAAACATTTCAAGCTTGATTTCGTTTATGTTCAATTACATTGCACATTTTACTACATGTGTGTTCATCAAATGACAACTTCAAGTGTCTTCTTTTAAGTGCTGTCTTATCTTATATAAATAATTTAATTAATTTATAATTTAAGTCTTTCCACTTCTATAATATCAAAGATAAGACTGATTACTGTGGATTATATACAGATAATAAAAGCTTCGTTACTTGAAAACGATATATGCGTTGGTTAAGGTGTCGTTTATTTGATGTAGATGTAACAAAAGGCATTAAAAATTTCGGTGTTATATCAACAAACGTCCAGGAATGACTAAACGAACTTCTGTTTCTATCAAGAAGCATAAAGAACGAACTTACCGCGTTAAGTACTATAAATGAATCTAAAGATTGCCTTTATCATTATTAAACAACATCTGCAAACCATTTTGAAAAGGAAATGCCAATATTTGTGTTCTATACTAAGACAATACTCACTTAATACGCCTTAACGATTAGATAACACGAAAACCAATTCACTTTGATCCACTTCCACTTAAACTACTTTCCAGCGAACTAAAAATGTATTTTGTGAGTAAACGCAGCCAACGACAGCGAAGACGATGACGACGAGGCTTCTGAAGTTCAAAAAGTAAAAAAAAAAAAAAAATACAGAAACAAAAAGAAAAGCGAAAAAATTCCTTAAGACGATCGTATTTGGTTTGTGCTGATTTCATAACACGTGCTTTTCGCAAAACGATAAAACTCGCGATCATGTGCAAGTGCGACTAAATTGAGCCACAGCCAGAGATTGATGTATTGGTAATGATCGTTCGGCTACCGAAACAAGATCGCTTAATTCATAAGATCGATAAGCTTGTCTTTGGCGGCCGCAATATACGTACGTCAAGGTAGCCGCCGCGCCGGTGATTACAGTATGTTCTTTTTGGCCGTACAGTACGTCACAGTTTTTTTTGATAAACGATCGCGCAACAAAATACTGCTGAAAAAAGCTGCGCGCGTAAATCACCGCCAGAGAACAAGGTGAAGAAAATTTCGCCGAAGCCGTTCACATTAGACGCAACGTTCAAGCTGGACTGATCTTAGTACAGCCTAGTTTTATCTAGGGAGGTTCGGTCTACTAGGAGCTTTTCAAACATTATATATATTTGAACGATCACTTAATGAATAAGCGTTTGTCAACGGAATTGATGAAGTTTATTAACTGATTTGTGCACCAATTATTGAAGTTCAAGTTCATCCCAATGCCGACAAAAGTAAAAGTTTGTTTATGATGGTGTGTCTTCGGACTCAGTGTGACGAATGACCGATTTATTACCACATCTATTTTCGAATTTGAATATATACAACACAAAAAACGAACACATCATGTTTATTCTTTTTTTTTCGTCTTCACGATGCAGTACCGTAGATAATAATGTATTTATATAAATTTTTATATAGATATTTTATGAATCATATTTTTTTGTTGTATTTTTAAAATTACCTTGTTTCGTGAATAAATTAAATTAGAAAATCACACTTTATATTTTTTGATTATTATTTATAAATAATTTGGCAGTTATTTAGTGGGAATCGATTAATATTTGCTAATTCGATAATTTAATCGATTTATTCATATGTAGCAGCAGCGGCTAATGGAAAAACCGGTTATGATTTTAATGTCTTAATTAAGAAGAACAATAGTGAGTTTTTTTAATAAAAAAAATTAAAAAAACATTTATATCTATGGAATTTAAAAAGCGGCTCTTAGTGTCTCAGATTTGGAAGGCAAATAATAAATCAAATTTTATCGTATGACACAACCATACTTTTAGAGTTAAAAAAAAATTGTCTGCCTGTGACCAATTTGCGTCTCCAAAATTGCTAAAGGCAGGTGCTATACCTCAAGTTGTTGATCTCGGTCAGGAGACCTACAACTAGACTTAAGGCCAAAAACTAAAATTCTTTTCATGAAGGAACATGAGGATCTGTTCTATATGACAATTGGGAACAAATACAAAAGATACGACACGATTTTAAATAAACGACTTACGACCAGAAGTACAGCTTTAAACAAAAAATGTACACTGGAGATCTTTTAGTGGACCTTACAGAACACCTCGATGAAAGTTTGCATCAATTTGGCGAGCTTGACTCGGTCTGGTTGTTCTAAATATCTTCAAGGCTTTCGGTAGAGTGTGATACTCATCCCTGTTAGCCTAGCTCAACGCTATTTGCATTGAGTCAGTTTTGCAGAACTGGATTGCCTTTCTGGTCGTTCGATTAAGGTAAAATTGGATAGCGTCAAATTCAAACTCCACCCAATCTGTGCTGGTGTCAATTATGTCGCCTACTCTATTTATTATTTTTATAAATGATGTACTTTCAATTCCCTCCAAACGCCTTCATTAGAATAGCTGAAAACGGTACTGTACATTATTCATACGGTATAGATAATGCAAGACAAGGACGTACCAGATCCGGTTTTAGCGTAGCCAACCAATGTCCAGCTCAAAAAACAAGGGCTTTAAACTTACTCCATTCCTCAAAAAAAAAACACTCTCATTGCTATCTATGTTCCTATGCCCAGGAACAGACACGAGCATCATGTAATACCTTCTACCGAGCCTATCTAGGTAAGCTCTACATAACTTCGCTTCGCGCGGATCATCACTACCCAGCGGGAAAAATTGGGAGCTCTGTTCAAGGGAGCTTATGTGGAGCGCTGTTAAATATGCTACCAAGCGAGCATTACTGGAGTTTTCATAAATTTTATAGCACGAAGAAAAAGGACGATTATCTTCGTGATCATAAAGAGTGACGTTAGCACACTCAATGAACAGGTTTTCTTTTGATCAAGTCTCATTAATGCTCGTCATAACAAGCAGCAGGTCCCACAAGAGTATGGACCTCATCAACAATTGGAAGGACGACAACTAAAGCACAAGTGATTTTTTAGGGTTTAATTTAAGGTAGTTGAGAGCACTCCTCTCACTTATTCGAGGTCATAAATACAAGGATCAATCTGGCAAGGAGGGCAAGAGGTATACAGTTGGAGATCATCAGCATACAGACGAAGGGAACAGTGGCCGGTAGATCATTGATATATAATGAAAATAGTAGGGGACCAAGAATTGAACCTTTTGGAACATCAGAAGGCACCTGTAGAAAAAAGGAGATAACATTGTTATGACAGGAGATATCATTGTTATCTTCCACTTGAGAAGGTCAAATCATGTATCATCTGTTCGGAATTCACTAACAGGCTGTGACCTCTTTTGTTTTTTCGATATTATGGCTAGCTCTTCTACATAAAATTTTCTACGCTAAAAACCCTTCTTACCTTTACGACTTCCTTACCCCTTTGAAAACCTTGAGATCACTTAAATTCCTTATTCCATCTCATCTGTCTCTAATTGGTAGTCGTTCCTTTTTTGTGCATGCGTTTAGATTCTGGAATGATCTTCCCTCTTCTTTACAAAGAATTAGCACATTCTCCATTTTCAGGAAACAAGTTTCCCTTCTTCTATCCACCTCTTTTCTTAATCTTTCTCTTCCCTACTTAGTTTTCTCTTCCCTCTTCTACTTTCTAATAGCCATAAATCTAGTTTGTTTAGTTTGTAACCTTGGGTTAGGTATTTTTCTTATTGCCTTGTCTCAATTCAAATTCAAATAATAACTGTACTCTACAAGATGTAAGTCTTGTGTACTTCCGTCTACTTATGTATAAAATAAATAAATGAATAAATAAATAATTAAGTAGGAAAAGGGAAAAGGACAACGCGGATTCCCCAAATAACCATTAAAGGCCCCTTCCTGTGGAACATCATTGAAATTCCGGCGGCCGAGAAGAAGAGGTTTTAGGACACCGAATATGCAAGGGGGAGCCTAAGGCAGTGCGACGGAGAGAGGAGGTGGGACTAATATACCAAGGGCTAACATCGGATACTGGACCAGATTATAAGGTTCGAAGGATGTGTAGAGAAAACGCAACGAGAAGCGTTAGCAATATAAAGCCCTAAAAAATAGCGAAATGCAAAGAAACGCAAGCAGAGAAAGCACATAAATAGCTGATCCAGCCCCGTGACACAATAGCGTAAGCCGGTCGCAAGGATAATGAGAGTTTTTTTTATATGAGAGTCTAAGCTTAGGTGTCACCTTTGTTCTACTAGTCCATCATATCGTACACGTCATGGTGCAATGTCTAGTAGTAAGCTTAGCACGAAGGAAAGAGAGAAAAATAGGATGAATTAGGGGGAATCGGGTGGGTGTTGGAGGATATGGTGGTGAGCCTTGTGTTTGAACTCTTGGTTGTTGTATGAGTTCGAGAGTACTGATTGTCGTAGGTTGTTCCACAGTCGAGTTGTTCTTGTTATAAATAAATTTCTAAACAGGAATGTACGCCAGAGAAGGAGTGGATGTTTTCTTAGACTGGGCTAGAGACCCACCGAGCGAAGAAGCAGCAGCATCTAAGGCCATTCCTGTTGCCAGCGAATTGGGAAGCGAACTTCATCAAAGTCACCTCTCTGGCGCAAAAAGCAGAGTGTGGTTCGCTGATCCGTGAGTTTAACAAGTATGATTTTCACACTGTCATTTGTATGCGGACCACGGGGGGTCTGCTGTCTTAGGTATGGACTTTACATTGTTGGCCATGCATATTTCCTGCTGCCCAGCCCAGCACTAAATCATACATGAGGATTGGACGTACCCCATCCTTGTGCACCTACAAAACCATTTTTGGCCTAAGACCAACAACATTTTGTTGCTGAAGTTTTTTTTTACACTTGTAGAAGGTCATGCTGTTTCCTTCATCTTTACCTCGATGTTTGACTTCCAGTTAAGTTTTGGGTTCAGTATTAAACCAAGAAATTTTTTCATCTTGGGCAACAGAGTGAGGGTATGTCCATTCAACCTTGTCGCTTTACACGTCGCCTCTGTTCTTTTTCAATTTCCCTTTTTCAATGCGAACCCAAAAATTCCTACTCCATTTTCCGGTAATTGAACTATATTTGCTCTGCGTTCACAGGTTTGATATTTCAATGTATTTCTGAAGGATTTAATAATTCCAAAGATCCTTAACAATGTGGTTTTTGTCTTTTAGCTAGAGGCGAAGCGTTATATTTTTTTTCTTTATATTACACCACTCTTAAAACCCACTTGGAAAATACCTATGTTAAAAACCATATCTTTTCAATATTTTAAAGTCACAATGCTATGCCCACGTGAATCGACTACCCCAATGTACTTGTTACACGATTCCCTAATAGATGGTTTTATCATTTCCTTATTCAGGTCTTGACGTCCAAGGTTTCACTATTTTCAGCTTGGGATTTTGTAGATAGAAGAAATATGACTGGAAAACGTTATGAATTTTTGTGTTAACCTCCACCCACGAACATTAGGAACAAGATTCCTACGGAAATTGTGGGTTTCCATAGAACATCTATTTCTAAAATCTTCCTGATAGGGATTTCCTATATTTTACGAATCGACTTTGGTGTCGGGTGCATACAAAAGTACTTTGAGCGTTCTGGTGTATAAAAATATTGTTGGAGAAAATCTGGTGAATTTCTTTTAAATAAATTCGCAATTTTCAATAATCTTCTGACTTTTGTGGATGCCAGGACATTTTACTGGATTTAAACCAATATACACAAATATAAATCGGTTTTGATGTGTGCTCCTTTGTCAGTGGTAGTTTTATCATCAGAGATAAAGTCAATGACTTAGCTCTTCTGTTAGTTGCCTTACACTTAAATATGAAAAACTTAAATGTTATACCTATGGGTCATTCTTTTTTTGGACGACCCATGATTTATTCGAGGTCCACCGATTGGGCTGAAATTTTTTTTACAGTTTCCCACTATCAAAACAATAACAAAAATAATTTAGTTATATTTTTTTGATCACACTATTTTGTTGAAAAAATATAGTTTTAAATTGTTTTAAAAAATGCCCTTTTCGAGCTACAAACTTTAAATCGACATAACGATCAGTTAGCTGGCAGAGAAATGATACAGCAATTGAAAGACAAGTTTCAGTCGGTTAGTACGACTAAAGAAAAAGTTAGGATTCTATCAGTCTTGCCAATTTCTTGGAGTTCTTACAAAATTGCGAAAGAATTTCCTGTATCAAAATGTCTTGCAAACAAAACCAAGCAACAGGTCGCAGAAAACGGCATATTGTGCGTCCCAAAAACAAATCCGAGAAACATACTACCAGAAGAAACGCTACTGCAAGTGAGAAATTTTTATTTTGACCCGGAAGTATCGAGAGAAATGCCTGGTATAAAATTTTCTTTCATAAAATATAAACGATCATTTATTTGTTGTAGGTCAAACAGAAGGAAGAAAAAGGCGAAGACCGATGAGCAGTGAAGGCAAAGCTAATTGCCATCTTTCATTATAACTACAAAGTAACAGAATCAAGTCGTATTTTACTTTTAAGTCACTAAATCATAATAAGTAAGAACAAAAAAAATGTTTTATGCTTTTTTTATAATCGTTATAAAGAAAAAAAATATTCAAAAAAATTAAAACAATGATAAAAATCAATGTTCTCAAAAACCATTGACGAAAATTGGTAGGATGATAGTTTGAGATCTTCCGCACATTTTGAGACTAATAAAGTTAACATCGGTGATGGAGTATTTGAGAAATTAATTTTTTCCCATAATGGTCCGTTTTTCACTAATCGCATAGATTAAAAGTCGAATTTTAATTTTTAATTTTTGGTCGATGTTGTTTCATGAATTTCAAACATAGACCTATCAAAAAATGCAAGACTGCGATTTTTTGTCGACCTTCTTAATTAGTTATGTCGATTTAAAGTTTGTAGCTCGAAAAGGGCATTTTTTAAAACAATTTAAAACTATATTTTTTCAACAAAATAGTGTGATCAAAAAAATATAACTAAATTATTTTTGTTATTGTTTTGATAGTGGGAAACTGTAAAAAAAATTTCAGCCCAATCGGTGGACCTCGAATAAATCATGGGTCGTCCAAAAAAAGAATGACCCCTATACATATATTGCACTCACACACACGCACAAACATCCTTATTCAGCTTACATTATTTTGAAGGTAAATTAAATACAGCCTGTGAATTTAGGAACATGGAATTAAACACAAATGCATCTTGTATGTTTTGAGATTTCGTAAAATCGGGTATTGCAGGTTCTCATACTCTCGAATAGATTGAGGTTAAATAACCTTCTTGCCCAAGGCTTTAGCTTGATGTTACTCAGTGTTTGCTGTATGGCATGGTGCATCTTGGTAAAGTGGTTGATCCTTTTCCTTTCATCCCACTTGTAACCTGGAGAACACAGGATGGTTGAAGCCTTTTTCCGAGACTTGATGTTTTGTTTATATGAGAGCTCAAAGCGATGTTTCTCCGTAGAAATACCCAGAAGCAATTAAATATTTAAAGAGATATGATATCCTTTAAAGGGATTAAATTAATTAATTCTTAGTAGTTGATTGTATAGTTAGTACTCAACTTGTAATTATCTCTGTCTTGGAGTTAGAAGTCGTTACTTTGTAGGCCATCTGCATTGAATACGCTTTTTCATAGGAACCTCCGATGTCCACATGACAGATTTCATCATTTTAAAAACAGGCACAAGGGTAACCTAATGGTAAAATGTACTTGATAAAAGACTTTATTTATAGGCGGGGTTCAAACCAATCATGTAGAACCTGAACCAAACTGAGTTCACGCAAAACCATATCAACACGACTCGTAGAAAAATTCATTTCATTCTACCTCTTCTTCGTTGACTTTGAGAAGGCACTCAATTTGCTTGATAGTGAAAGCATAGGGTACAGCCTTTTATCCCGATCAAAATCATTAATGAGCTTTAATGAAAGCACATTAAACGTGCCTTACAGTGGCTAACTTTTACAACCGTTCACGGTTATATCCGGCGAAAGACAAGGATGTTTACTAACACCGGTCTTGTTTCTTTTGATTCGTGTCGTAATCTTCGGAAAAGCGTATAACATAAGTTAACCCGGCCTTAAGCGGCCCATACACGACAAACATATTGTCCAACGCGGTTTGTCAAACAAAAACCTTTTTCTCCACTCACTTGTCAAACATGTTGTCCTACTTCATTTGAGCTTGAAGCTACGCCCCAAAAAATCAAATCGGTTTTGATTTTCATCAAACGGCTTGTCAAACGTCGTGTTAAACCGTCAAACAGGCCTATAGCCGGTCAAATCCTCATGACTCAAACTCATGTTGGACAACATGCGTGACCGTGTATGGGCCGCTTTATACAGGGTGTCCCGTCCCAACTCTCCAAACGGTTAATGTTAGATAGATCGATCGAAGTGATCGACAAAAAACAAAAAAATAAGGGTGGGGGGGGATGTTATTTAATGATTTAGAATAAAAAGGTAATGAAAAAACGGTCGATTTCCACAAATAGGATATCTTTGTAATGGCTTCCATTTCTTTAATAAAAACGCTATTGTACGATAGAAAAATAGTAATAAGAGGGTTTATTCGCTGAGCTGCTGGTGCAACGTCCAAATACTTAGGCCAAAGGGATAGGCCCATTGTGATGCCATAATAATCCCACTTTAAACCCAATGTTAAGTGTCGTTTCGTCGAATCTTCTTAGCTGCGGAATCCCAAACTTCGGGATTCCCACAAGCGTGCTTAGGAAGGGTTCACCAAAAGTGGCTAGTCTCCTTTTGCTTAGGGCTGGGCAATTTTTTTTATGTGAAAGACTAGAGTCTCAGGAAAGGCCGTTTATACTGTCGACAATCAATCTTCTTCGTATAGAGTGCAACGTCGAACAGCAGCTCTAGTCGGGAAGGAAGGAACTGCCACAGCCTACCCGCGATATTTTTAGTCCACCTACTCCCAACCATTACTATCGCGACTTTACCATCGGGGCTTCGAGAAACAGCTCGCTGGAGTGTTATGCCTCCTGAAACAAGCTGAATCTCATCAACCATCCGATGACATCCGCTTTGGTGGAGCGGGGAAGAGCTAAGAAGGCTTCTGGGATAGTAGCCAGACGCCTTACTCCCTAGGCTACCGAGGCCCCCATATAAAGCGTCGTATTGCAAGCAAAGTAGCTTTATGTTGTTAGACTTAGGGTTATCTCTAAATGAATGCTTCTAATTGCAGCGCAGGTGAAAATAAGAAAGTATATTTTATAAGGCGGGCCAGCGAAATCAATGCCCACAGTACCGAATAGCCTTACTACCCTTAAATGCAATTGGTGGTTCAGCTTTCTTGATTAATTGTCGTCCTCTTATGTTTCAAAATCTTTCACGTAACTTAGATAAAGCTAGATTTACTCCGCTATGAAGTGTGTACTGATGAACTTCGTTAACAATCTGCTTCGTAATATTGCAATCCGGTAGGATAATTGGAGCCGTGTTGCTCATAGTTTCATCGAGTTTCATCCTAGTATTCCATCGTCATCGACTATGGGGTTTAAATTAAAAATTTTCGTTGAGGTGGTAAGATTTTTGCCTATCTGAAACGAAACAATTTAATTAGAAAAGTGGGTAATTTTAATATACTTTAACCAGTATATCTTTGCATCTTTGATTTCACAGGTTAATAGAGTCCGTTTTGTGGGTGATTGCATCTTGTGATTCCCTCGGTTGGCAAATCTTAGTAGATATCCAGTCCATCGTAGTAAACGCCTCCAACAGCTAAAATTCTCAAACGTCAACACTTCATTTCAGTTTCTTCATTTAAACAAACAAAAAGGCCCGACCGAATGCTATGAAATTTTTTTCAGAGGTTTTTTCGTTGATATTCTTCTTTTGGAATTTCGAAGAAGTCAATATAGTATTTGGTTTGCGCGTTATTGTGCAGGTACAAAAATCACGAACGTCGTTTAAACAAGAAAGGGGTCGTCCATAAATTACGTGAGGAGTTTAGGGGGAGGGGGTCGACCCGAGCCTCACCCAATCTCACGTGGGGAAAGGGGGGGTCTCGGCAAATATCACGTAATTTTTTTTCACAAGAAAGTGTAAACAAAATTTTTTGTGAAGAAAACCAAGATTACGAGTCACCCTCCATACTATCAGTACCAGCTTGGTATGAAGAATAGAGGAGAACAGGAAAGGTTAAAGGGGGCAAGGGGGTGCTTAAGAAAATGTAGACGAACCTTACGTTTAAGTTCTAATATGTACGAGTTAGGAAATACTGACTGTAGGAGATTATTCCACAGTCGAATTATTCCATTCATAAACAAACTCTTGGAAACTTGCCCATGTACAGCCAATACCGAAAAAAGGTGACTCCAGCGACCCCTCTAACTACCGCCCAATAGCAATTACTTCTATTCTCTCCAAAACAATGGAGACAATAATCAACAAAAAACTTATGGGATATCTAGAATCCAACCTACTCATAAACGACAGACAGTATGGCTTCCGACACAGAAGATCCACTGGCGATCTTTTAGTTTGTCTTACAGAACACCTCAGCCGAAGTTTGCATGGATCAGGTGAATCCAGTCTGGTTGCTTTGGATATCTCCAAGGCTTTTGATAGAGTTTGGCACTTAGCCTTGTTAGCTAAACTCAAAGCTATTGGAATCGACTCACTTTTACAGAAATGGATTGAGAATTTCCTTTCCGGCCGTTCAATTAAGGTAATATTGGATGGCATCAAATCTGAACCCCACCCTATCTCTGCGGGGGTCCCCCAAGGGTCAATTTTATTACCAGCCCTATTTCTTATCTTTATAAATGATCTACTTTCAATCCCCTCCAACCCACTTCTCAGCTTCGCTGACGACGGTACCCTGCGTTACTCTTACAGCTACGATACAAGACAGACTCATGCCAGATCCTGTCTTGATGATCGTGAAGTAATGTTCAACTCTATTAATAACGACATTGAACTTATTCTAGAGTGGGGAACAAAGAATCGTGTCGAATTCAACCCCTCCAAAACCAAGTACTGTCTTATATCCAAGAAGAAGATCAACACCTCACCATCCTTGTCAGTGGATGGCGTGGAACTAAAGGCCGACCCATCCCTACACATCTTAGGCGTGACATTAGCCAAAGACTTGCGATGGAATGACCACATATTCCAAATCGCCAAACAAGCATCCCAGTGCTTTGGATTTCTTAAGAGGTGCAAGTTCCTCCTCCAGCCATCGGCCCGCGCTGTTATTTATAAATCCTACATTCGGCCTCTTCTCGAATATAACTCCCTCGTCTGGGGCGGCGCGTCGATAACCACCTTGGCATGGTTAGATAAGGTCCAAAAAAAGGCCCTTAAATTAATTGATGACGACACCGCCTGCTCCACCATCGACCCCTTGAGCCACCGTAGGAATGTAGCAGCACTAACAAAATTTTATCGCTACTATTATAGCGACTGTTCCTCCGAAATAAACGCTCTCCTGCCTCCACGGCAATCTTATAACCGCAACACCAGATTAGCCCACTCGTCTCATTCCCTTTACCTACAACTCCCCCTTTCACGCACTCAACAAGATATGAATTCGTTTGTTAATAGAACAACTCGACTGTGGAATAATCTCTCTCAGTCAGTATTTCCGAGCTCCTATAACATCCAAGAGTTCAAACGCGGGGTTCATCGCCACCTTCTTCAACACCCCTTCACACCCCCATAACCCTTAACCTATTCCCCCCACTCCCCCATAACCCTTAACCTATCCCCCCCCCCCGTACTAAGCTTGCTGCTAGACATTGCACCATGACGTGACAAACGACATGACGGACTAGTACTACAAAGGGTGATTCCTGAGTTTAGCACTGCCACATAAAAAAAAAAAAAAAAAAAAACTTCTAGATCGTATTGGGTCAGAGGGGTTGGGCTGTAGGGTGTGGGAGTGGGCCGACCGGGCTAGTCTGGCGGGAAAAATACTGCCGTGCAAGCAGGAGGTACTGAATTTCAGTGGAACAGTCGCTCTGCCAATAGCGATAATGTATAGATATATAGGCTGCCACATTCCTACGTTGGCTAGTTTGATGGCACGATTTTGCACCTTATAAGCAAGCCAAGATGGATTTTGGGGCGACTATCTAGATATACGAATTGTATTCAAGGCGGGACCGAATGTAAGATTTGTAGATTGTAGCCAGGGCGGCTGGCTGGAGGAGGAACTTGTATCTCTTAAGAAATTCAAGCATTGAGAGGCTTGTAGAGCGATTTGGAATCTTTAATCATTCCATTGCAGATCCTCCGTTAAGGGGTCCATTAAACGATAGGTTTTCCTGTCAGTTTATCACAGTTACTGTTATAAATAACGGGAAGCCTACCGTCTAAGGTGATGATTGATGTAATTATCTGAATATTTTGATTCTCACCAATCACGACTGATGGAAATGATTGACGCTTACGTGAACATGTAATGGACGCCTTAAAGTTACCCCTAGGATGTTAAAAGTTCAGGCAGTCGTTAAGCCAGCTCTAGACTCACGCCGTGAACAACCGGGAGCACCCATGAACGCGAGTGTGGATGGTTTTCACGTCTAGTTTGCTCCTTGTTTTTCGTTTTGAGTGGATACGGTGTAAATTCTCGCCGTCAATTTCATGGTGTGGGTGTGGAGATGCCTGTACATTATTTTCTCACACTGAGATAGGAGGCATATCGGTATTATCGAGAAAACTGGATAACATTAAGTAAAATATCTCTCTCCACTAAGATATGGCTAAAGGCCAAACCTAAGTGGGAAGTGAAGTAAAAAATCGCAAAAATCACCCCACGTAATTAATGGACGGCCCCAAAACTGTTCAACCAAATTTTATGAAGATTTTTTTCAGATCATATTTTCGTTAATACTCTACGAATGGCACCTCAAGTTGATATCTTTTATGGTTCGCGCGATATCGTGCAGGTACAAAAATCACTTATGACATTAAAATCAAATAACGGCTCGACCAAATTTTATAAAAATCTTTTCAGATCATATTTCCGTTAGTACGATTCGAACGACACTTCAACGAAGTCGTTATCTGGTTCGCGTGATATCGTGCAGGTAACCACGTATGTACACACACACATACTTCTTCTCAAATTTTTGTTCAAAATTCTATTTGGATCTTGAAAAATTAACGATGACAATTTCGATTTCAATTTTCGGACCGATTACAATAATTTCCCTATAAACTGGGAAGTTAATAATCTAGTAATTTTCATATTAATAAAAAATCTGCTGAAATTTATTAGATACAATCTTACAAATGTTGAAACAAGATGCTTAGCCTCGATAAAAAAATTCTGCAAGTCAAGAAATATGAATTCCACTAAACAAATTCATAATAAATTTAATATATTGAACTTTTCTCCCCCCACCCCCCAAAAAACTTTCGCCTGATTTCCAATTCCCCAACAAAAGAAAAATATTCCAGGCACAGCCGTCAAGGAAATGAAAAAGAAAAACTTATGCCACCCCAAAATTGAGGAGCTCCTAAAACGCCCACAAGTTATTGTCAAAAAGTCTTGGAGCTGATGTTCCACACAGAGCACAGCACAGTTCGTGGAAGCACGTGATATGCAAAGTAAGCCAGGAGGACGGATCCGGTCCAACATCAGATGGGAACCCATAAATCATGGCGCGCGAGGAGACGCCATCTGCGGGCGCGATTAAAACTAGGCGGAATCCTCACAAATCGAGAGTCGAAGTCGTAATCTAAATTCGATCAATTTCCCGCGTATTTAACCCCCGGTCGGTGGGGCGGGGGCGGAGGGGAGCGCCCGGGAGGAATGGGGCCCCTGAATATGCGTCTAGTATATCTACTGTATAACTGATTTCTTCGGTGTCAACAGATTTCTTTTATTCATAGCCGAGGCCCCAGCTCTCCCGCCAGAAGCCGAACAGATGGTCTACGCGCGACTAGTATACGTGTTCCGGTGTGGTTTTCCGGCAAATAAAAATGTCGTAGAGATGGGGGCTTGGGGCCACAGATAACGGAGCTTTCCCAATGCAACTTGGGGAGAGCTTTTCTACGATTCTGGCTAGCATGTTTACCTCTCAGCTGTGTGGCTCCCCCTGTATGTGGGGATAGACTGCAAAAACGTATACACATCAAGGCGCGGGAGTGCATAATACTTACAAGCATGGGGCTTGTGGAGCGTAGATTGTTCATGTGACTCGAAAATGGTATTTCGGGGGGGCCACCGCTGAATACGGTGCTGAATTGCGTGGAATGCGCATGTTGAAAATTTTACGCTCCGCTCGAAAAAGGTGAAAACGAACCGTGCAAAAAGCAGGCAAAAACCTGAACCCGATGGTAGCGAAGAAGACGCCGTTGGGGAGTCTTGTGTGCTGCCGTTACAGGGTATATACCGGTGCCAGTTATATTTTTTTGCGAGAATACAACCGACTCGAGAACGCTGTGTGCTGTGTGAGACTTTTCATTTCGGCAATTTCGGGGGAGATCTCTCGGACGTACTATATATATATATGAACAGTTCAGCGCCAGAACACAAAACGCCAGAACCAGATGCCTTCGATCTCGCCATATTATGCTAGTGTAATATTGTGGGAGTTCCGATGGTGCTCGCACCGAGTGGACTACACGCCAGAATTAAAATACATAGAGGCTCGTTTTTTTTGCAAAAAAAAAATAATAATAAAATAAACCCGCTAAGGCAAAAGCAGTCCTTTCCCAGCTCTCACACTCAGTTAGTGGCATGAGCACTGTTTAGTGTTTACATCGTCTTGTGTGTTGTGTGCTGTGGGATAAGTTCTCTAAAAAAGAAAAATAATAAAAGAACTATCTCTAGATAAAAAAAAAAATAAATAAATAAAAAAAAATAAAAAGAAATTCCGGACCGGGCCACTCTCAGTTTTTAAAGTCGAGCTAGTTTCTCGTCCGGAGTGTTTAAAGTGTTTTTGCGAATGTTTTTTTTTTTTACACACTAATATTATATTTTTAAAATTTGGAAGGCGACGCATTGTACATATCCTGTATTTTTTATTTTTTTTTTAGTTCTTTTCGTTATTTTATTTTTACTTCGCTGTGATGCAAATATATAGGTCGTCGATGCCGGCTGTTGCAGCTGTTGATTGCATGCAAACTTTTGTTTTTCTAGGGCTGGTTCGATGTTTCTTTAGATCTATTATTTTTTGAATAAAACAAAATTGGATAATTTTTTTGGATATACCCCAAACGACCGTCAAAAATTTAATTCTCCTCGTTCGGGGTCGTTGGAGATTTGTTTATTTTTTTTTTTTTCGTAGTATCAAAATTTCGTGTGTTATCACGCTTAATAAAAAAACAAAAAAAAAATAATGAAACATACATTAAGAAAAAACGAAGACTAAGACAAAAAAAAATACATATCGAAGAAAATGCCCCCAGCTTTAGGGGGTTCTAGCGAAAAAATGTTTCTCATTGCGCGGCTGTGCTTATCATGTAATCAGCTGCTGGCTTTCGGTCAGTGATAATAATGTTCGGCAAGAGCGCGCTCCCCACGATTGAGATACCTGAATACCACACAGAAAGGCCTCGAGGAAAAATTTTCAGCACACCTTCGTTTAGTTTAGCGAAGTTAGTGACCTCACCTTTAACCACGGGAAAATATATAACTACATACAAATATATATTGTGTTTACATTTAATTCATTTTGGTTTTTCGTTTTCGGGGCTTTATTATTGTTATTTATTTTTTTAAAATCGAATGATAAAAGTTCGGCGCTCCAGAAGTTCGTCAGTGAGAGAGAAGAGAGGTTTTTTGTTTATTTTTTGTTTATTATTATTATTATTTATTTTTTTATTTTTTTTTTCTGCCGTATTTAATTATATCGAATGATAATTTCGATTTGTGGAATTTATAAACTGGTGATATTAAAAATATGTTTTAATTAAACAAAAGACACCGATCATATTACTTGTTATGTGTCTGGATACCAGAGTTGTTACTGTTGAGCAAATATGACTCATTATTGTGACTATTGCATTTATAATTAATTTTTTGCTAATTGACTTGCAATTTTCAGTTAATAATGCATAATGATCGCTAGTATTCAATCGGTTGTCTGCACGTTAAAAATAGAGCTTTGTAAATGTAATAAATACATAAAATAATAAATAATGTTATCGCTAATTTTTAACCGGAATTATTGATAAGGACGCTATTTAATTTCTTACATCGTTCTCTCACGTACTTCTCTTTAAAAAATAAAAACACAAGTTCAGGAATTTTTATGGTTTTGTTTATTGTAGGCAAAAAATATAACTTTTACTGTAGAATGGGTATTTAGAGTTATTATGATGTTTCTAAAATAATATAGAGAAAAGATTTAGTGAATTTAATAATATTTAGCAAAAAAAACAACATAGTATCAATAAATATAAAAAAAAAAAATTAGGTGGATTTAAAGTTCTGAAAAGTGAAATAATAATTTCAGTGTTTAAAAATATGTTTATATAAATATATGTATAACAAAAAAAAAATAAAGAAAAAAGTAAAAAAAAAAATAATATAAATGTGAAATTTGAAAGTGTTTTCAAAATAAAATTAAAAAAAAAAATCAGAAAAGAAAAATTTAATATATCAGAAAAAAATAAGATTATTTTTTGAGTGTTTTTCAAGAAGAGTGTGTAAAGTGTTTTTCTTGGTTTATTCTTAGAAACCACAGTAAAAATAAAAATAAAATATTATAATTTATTTCATAATTGTTATTACTGCTGTTATTATCATCTTCCTCATCATAATTATTATTATTATTCTTGCTTTTTTTTTACCTTCCATCATAATAATAATAATGTTTCCTTGAGTGTGTCTGTGCATTAAATAATTCCAATCAACAACAACAACAACAAAAAAGGGAGGCAAAAATATTGAAGAAAACACAAGAAAAATATTTAAAAAAAAAAATAAAAGAAAATTTTATTTTTCATTAAATCGATGTGAAATATCCTGGCTGGTTGGGGGAAGCTAAAAGTGGATTTTTCAATGCCAGGATAAATTGCACAAACTGGTCTTGGATTCATAAATTTTAGATAAGGTACGTCAATTATATCTACAAAAAAAAATAAATGATTTTATTTTTTTCAATCTTTTTTAGTATCATTAACTAGAAAGAAAATTGATTTTTTTTTCTTCATATTTTTATATGAGTGTACGTACACACATGAATAACTTCTAAAAGTTCTAAAAGTAGACTTTGAAGGTCTTGTACTTATATACATGCTAAAAAACTACCCCTATATTTCATATGCATACTTCTACATGAAGTCTTAAAATAATAATATAAAAGGAAAACCAAAAAGTGTTTTTTGTGTTCTATTACTATTTTTATCTTTGTCTTTTTCTACTAAAGGTTGCAGTGACATAAATATTTTGTTGTTGTTTTAATTTAAAGAAAATTTCTACGACTTTCTTCTTTCTTTTTATGTTTTTTTTATTTTTTTTATTTTTATTGTTTATGTTTGAAACAAAAAAAAAATATTCTTCAATTCATTTCTGGTTTTTACACTTATTTCTTTTTTTTCTTCTCTTTAAGACATAAATCGTGATATAATGCAGAATTTTATGTTTATTTTTATGCATTTCTTTAAAAAAAAATGTTTCTTCTTATTTAAGACAAATAATTTTGTTTTTATTGTTCTTGATGTTTTTTGTTTAAGTGCATCTACTTTATTTTTGTGATGTTTTCTGTTAAAATGAAATGAAAATATATGAACTTTTGTAAAGATGGTTTTGTCTATCTGAATGACAAACAAAAAATATTGGCATAGGCGTTGTTTTTGTAATAACGAGATAGACTCGTTGTAATAAAAAAATGTGCAATAACGAGTCGAGTTCATTGCTCATATCTTTTAATAGTTTAGTTTATAGGTATTGTAATTGGTCTGAGAATTAAAATTAAAATTATTAATATTTTTTATGATATCAATTTCAAGATGAGTAGAGTATGTTTCGCCCACGAAATCTCGTGATAAAAATTAAATTGACTTCGATAAGCTACGTTCAGACGGCGAGTATCCGATTCGATTTTTTCGCTTATACGGTTTTATCGAACTTTTATCGAACGAGACGGCATTTCACACGGGACTATTCGATTTTCTCACGTAAATGTAGTTTTACCCATAGTAGCCCAGATGTCATTATTAGGCGTTTCTTTAATTAACGAAATAAATAATTCGATTGATATCGGAAAGTCGTCTTCCACATTTAAAAGATTTAATTTAGATTTAATTAACATTCGACTCACAAGTTCGAAGTACAGACACATACAAACTAGTTCAAGATTCGGGAAAATTTGGTTCATGTGAATGACAATATAAAACTAAACGCCACTTGACCACGCATTCGATAAAATACATTCGAGATTTATCGATCCTTGAGTATTTGATGTTATTGATGTAGAGCAAATATAGAACTGGTCCTAGTATGTAGCCTTGGGGAACACTAGTTGTGAGCACTAGTTAGTCATTTGAGACACCATCAACTCTAGTTGACACGTACCTCCCAGTGAGATAGCTTCTCAGCAGATCATTCAACGAGCCCCTTAGGCTGTAGAGGGTATTTAGTAATACGTCTTAATTCTCTGTGTCAAATGCCTTTTTTAGATCGATGAATACTGCCCCTGCATAGTAAACCATAACAAGATAACCGTTTATTAGGTTCAGATTTTCCGAAGTAGCCAGCTCAGGGCTGCTGCATTCTTGAAAACCGAACTGTTTACTGTCTAGACCTCAAAGGTTTTTTCATAAATTTTTCCCACATTGCTTATTAGGGCTATGGGCCTGTAATTATTCATATGAATCGAGTCTCCTCCTTTCAGAATAGGTATTACAATCGCATCCTTGAGACAGCTAGGAAAAGTGCCACTACTCATTTATAAGTTTAGAGAGGGGTTTCTGAATAATGTTTATAACATCAACTATCTCTTCAGTGGAGATTCCATTCTTTCCAGGAGCTTTTTTTAAATTCAGAGCAACACGTTCTATCTGATTCATGCTTTTAGGAGTCATAAAGATTGAGTTAGTCGCCATTGGTGTAATTACAGGTAGTCTGGTAGCTATATCCGCCTGGATAGACTTACAAATTCCATTGAAGTAGGTGTTGAAGAGCGACGACCGCACCAGGAGCGGGAGTTATACCGAAGAGTCCGCAGTATGATGCAATTAAAACCACGTTGCACATACTGCAATAACAAAGAAGGAAATCTGATCACCGATCCTAAAGTCATCTAGGAGCGATTGGAAAAGCACTTTCATGTATTGCTAAATGGCGAGCCAACTGAGGATTCAAAGGCTCCACCAATACCTGGTTATAATGCTATGCTGCCGCCACCAAGCTTAGAAGAAGTTAGCAGAACCATCAGCCGGCTCAAAAAGAATAAGGCCTTGGGTGCAGACGGCATCCCAGTGGACCTGGTTAAATATGGAGGGCCTGCATTACAATATGGAGGGCCTGCATTTCAATTGTGCAAGTATGGGCGCAGGAAGTGATGCCAGAAGACTGGAGAAAAGGCATCCTCATCCCGGTACATAAAAAAGGAGATATCACAGCGTGCACTGATTATTGTGGTATAACGTTGTTGTGTATCATAGGCCACCACCAATGTGGCTTCAGCCCAGGCAAATCACTGATCAGATTTTCACCTTGAGGCTATAGAAAAATGGCTAGGGTTGAAAAAAAAACTCAATTCAACTCCTCTTCATAGACTTTAAAGCCGCCTAGCTAGTATAGAACTCTACAAAGCCATGAGAGAATTCAGCGTCCCCAACAAACTGACAAGACTATGTAGGTTGACCAATGTGACAAGCTAAGTAAAGGTGTTCGGAACACTCAACATCTATAATGGACTGCGGCAAGAGGACGGTCAACCTGGCGTTGGAGAAAGTGATCCGAGTTTCGGGCGTGACATCAAGGGGCGCAATCCTCTACAAGTCCACCCAATTACTGGCTTACGCAGACGACATTGACATCATTGGAAGAACAACAACAGCTGTACAAGAAGCTTTCACTCAGATTGAGCAAGCGGCAGGAAATTTGGGACTGTACATTAAAGAAAGCACAACAAAGTACATGGTGGCCTCGTCAACAAGAACACAGGACGAATTTGAAGTGGTAAAATCCTTTACCTACCTAGGGTCAATAGTAGCAGCCGAGCATACGACGACGAGATCTACAAGCGATCGCGGCATAGGTGTTGTGAAGAAAATAAAGCTCGCTAGGCTCCGGTGGGCAGTTCATCTAGCTCGTAAGAGTGAAGATGAGCCTGCTCGGAAAGTCCTCTGCGGTGAGACCTATAGGATGCGACAGCGAGGAAGACCCAACCTTCGCTGGAAGGATGGCGTAGACCAGGACGCTCAGAGCTTAGGGATGCCAAACTAGATGACATCGGCTCAGAATCGGGATCGGTGGAGAGAACAGTTGCGCGAGGCCAGCACCGGATCCCGGTTGTAGAGTCTTTAAAGAAGAAGTTTCTGCTGTCCCTGATGTAGGTTACCAAGGACCAGAAGTTTTTACTGCCAGCAGTGGAGTTTATGAGTTTACCTCTGTCTGTATTTGAATAATTCTTTGACTTTCCTTATGGTGAATTTACAAGAGTTTCTCAACCTGATGTACTCACGTCGAGATGATTCGCTCGGAGAATGTCTGTACTCTCTCTAGGCGGCTTCTTTGGTTTTAATTGCGTTCATACACTCTCGATTAAACCATCCATGCTACCTAGGCTTTATGGATTTGTAGGAATGAGGAATGAATAAACCTGTTCCAGCCAATATAATTTTGGTAGTACAGAGGTTCGCAAAATTGACATGGCAGTTTTGGAAACACAAATCCCAGTCAGCAGCTTGGAAAAAACGAATCAGCCCACAGTTGGCTTTCGCATAATGCCAAACTCTTCTCCTAAGAGCTGGCGTGGTTGGGATTGGAGATGAATATGGGAAGTAAGCGCTAACTAGGCAGTGATCCGAGCTGCCTATAGGCGAAGCGACGTCAACGGAGTAAAGTGTTGGGTAAGCGGTAAAAAAAGATCAAGGAGATGGGTCCCTTCTCCTGCAGTGTCAAACAGAAAAGGTGTGCCGATACAGCTCTCCATTAACCTTGGCCTCCTCAAGACTCTTCTTCCAATATTCTCGGTCCTGCGTACACTTTATTAAACCAAAGTTTGGAAAAAAGCAACTTTAAAGTCAGAATTAGTAAAAAAAATGTTTAGAAACACAATTTCCACTTTTTTATTGCGCTTGAAAACTAGAAACAAATCCCTTTTGATTTCTTTCATATCAATGTCTTTCTCGTGAAAGTAATTTATGCTCTGCCGACAGTTTTGACGTGATACTGACAAAAAATATACCTAAACCTTTTCAGCATTCAAAGACTCGTACCGCAAAAATGTGTCATTTTTGCTACAAAATCCAATTATAATAGTACCTTGTTGAAGGTACATTTCCCCGCATTGCCGCAACTTACTCATGGGACTTATAATAAATATATAGTGCACAAGTACGACTCATAGTGCAGCTCCTCTTTCGGTATTTTATTGATTGATTGCCCGTAAAGGCCAGTTTTTTCCTCTCCAATCCCATAAGGCATATTCTTGCTTAAATTCCGTCATTATTTATTTAATACGGACTTATGATGAATTTTCCATGGAAATTCGAATTAATTCACAATAATTAAAAATTATCAATTACAATTCGATGTTGGGTGAAGCCATTCCCGTTTAATCTCGCTTAATTTGTGGAAACTTTTAACAACACAAAATTGAATCAATTATCGACTGGCAATGCTTTGAGAAATTATATGGTTTGTCACGGGCGAGCACAATGGCGACCGGCGATGATGGTGGCAGCGAATGGTGGCGCTAATACAATTCTTAAACAAAACGTGAACACACAAAACAGCGGCGTAATAATTATCGGGATTTATTTTAGATTTTTTCGTTTCTTTTTATTATTCTCTCTTTTCTGTGTGTGTTTTTTTTAAACTCTTTTCTTTACTTTCACTTCGGAGCATCAAATCTTGTAACGTTAATTTAACCGCCTTTTACTCAATGCAAATGGATGAAACTTTGCAGGCCTACATATTCCCGATGACAATACACGAATATGACATTTTGTTACATTTTTTGTTGTTGATTTTGTTGTTGAGTAACAAAAAACGATTTTTAATAAAAAATGCTTGGAATTATTCGTTCTACTTAATGTAGAGTCTTAAAATTCACTTCCCTTCAATAAAAATTGGTAAAAATTAACAGACATGTGTATTTCCGACGAAAACACACGAAAATGATAGTTCCAAATTAAAAATGGCGGCCAAAAAAATATGATGGATTACATTTTTTTTTACAAGCCACTCGTTCGATATGGGTATCAAATGAAAGGTTATAACAAGTTGAATACAATTAGCGTCATCCTAAATTCAAAATGGCGCGGCGGTAGAAAAATGGCGGCATAAAAGTGGCGGCCAACACAAAACAGAGGATCAATTTTTCTTTACAACGCGCTCGGCATGGGTATCAAATGGAAGGGAGTGACAATTAGAATACTGTTGTCAGTGTCCCGTCATTTCAATTCAAAATGGCGGCCAACACAAAATGGCGGTTTACCCTTTTATTTACTTCGCTCTCGGTATGGATATCAAATGAAAGTGTATTAAAGTGAGTAAGAAAGTAAACTGTATGACGTCGTTTTAAATCAAATATGGCGTTCACTAAAAAATGGCGGAAGACATAACATAGCTACCAATAGCAAATAAAAATATGATTTAAAAAGATGCAAAAAAATATGTTTCCAGTTTTTAGTTTTTATTGCTCCAGCCAGTATACGCGAGCACACTACCTTTCAAAATGTAAAAAAAACGTAGAGCGCTATTAGATTTTTGAGGGGTCATCAAATTGTGCATTTTTGGGCTGCACTTGAGAACTGTTGTAAAGAAACAAATACAAAACATGTAAAAAAGTTTCCTTATTTAACATGATAATCTAATTAAAAGTTTGGAAATTGTAATGTATTAATTAACGCTATTCGTTACTAAAAAGTAAAAAATAAAAAAAAGAAAAAAAATTTTTTAAGAAACTCTTTTCTTTACCTTAATATATTGATCAGTTGTGAACACAAAATTAATACAAATACTAAAAAAATCGACTAAAAGGTAAAAAATAAGAAGATTTTAAACAATATAAACTTTTAAATCAAAATGGAAAAAATCTCACACATTCCTTAAAGAAAAGCGTGGGGCGCCCATACCAACCTGAACTTAAAAAAACATGACTGCCGTGAGTACATTTTAACATTTCAGACAGCTACGAATTTTCACTAATTGAGCATTTTGTTTCATAAAAACGCACCCCACGCTTTTCTTTAAGGAATGTGTGAGATTTTTTCCATTTTGATTTAAAAGTTTATATTGTTTAAAATCTTCTTATTTTTTACCTTTTAGTCGATTTTTTTAGTATTTGTATTAATTTTGTGTTCACAACTGATCAATATATTAAGGTAAAGAAAAGAGTTTCTTAAAAAATTTTTTTTCTTTTTTTTATTTAAGAATATCTTTTTTTATCATTGAAGAAAAATTGGGGAAATTAAATTTTTGAAAAAGTTTTCTATGTGAAGGCCTCAGTGGCGTACCTAGGGGGTGCAGTGGATGCGATTCGCATCGGGCGGCACATATTTTGGGGCGGCATTTTTTCGATTTATTTGTAGTGATAAAAACAACTTGTTCACTTCATAAGTTTGCTATCAATTTCCACTATCAATTTACTATATTAGTAGATGGAAGTGTGATCATAACCTCCTAGCGGTGGCCACTGGTAAGGGGTCGTCATTTAACCCAAATTGGGTTAAATAAATTAAAACATGTTTCTCCACTAACGACCCCCATTCACTCACAGGCCACCGGTAGGATGTGCTCAAACTCATGCCGTGAACACCCGCGAACAAGCGCGAACGCGAGTGTGGATTCCCCCCTTGCTTTTCGTTCCCAGGGGATACGGCGTGAGTTCTTGCCGTAAATGCAAGGCTCGAGACGGAATAGAAGTTCAGGGACCGGTTCGCTTATGTCAAAAACGATTTTTGTCTCGTATATCGAAAAATTGAAAATTTTCGTCTGAAGCCGACGAAAGGCACTCAAAAACTCTTGGGTTATCGGGTTATCGGAATCTCACCAAGGTGGGAGGGGGGAGGTCGACGACCCCTTATATGTCTTCGGCCATTTTCTTGTGGCGGACATATTAGATTTAAAGCCCTTCTTCTTCTTCTTTGATCCGTTAGCTGGCGGGGCGAGCAGGACGTCCCCGCAACGCATACGCTGCTGTCCGTGCGGTTTCTTGCCTAGTTTCATTGGTTTGCCGATTCTGGTCAATTCTTCAGGTAGACCACCCTCCTACTTTCATACCCTGGGCTTGGGACAAGGCGACGGCGAAGTTAGATTTAAAACTACGTCACTTGTCGTAGGCTCAGTGGAACTTAATTTCAAAAATGGCCAGCAATCTTGAAATCGCCTTCTTGATGTTTTTACAAACTGGTCAGATTGTATTTAGAACTTATACATGATGAGTTGAAATCAGGTAGAGCCTCAGTCCAAATACATGTAGACGAGAGTGGAGTTAAGTTAGGGTCGATTAGGCTCGACTCCAGTCTCCTACTTGGGTTGAGTTGAAATTATGCATACAGACGTGAGTTTAGTAGTTGAGTCGTTTTTTTTAAAACGATGAAGCTTAGGACTCACCCTTTGTACTACTAGTTAGGTTAGGAGTCTGGAGGGTGCATGAGTAGGTGTCGATGAACCTTGAGTTTGACCTCGGAGATGTTATATGAGCTCGGCAACACCGACTGTGAAAGACAGTTCCACAGTCGAGTTGTTCTATTTATAAACGAACTTTTATACCGAAATGAGCGCGAAGAGTCTTGTGTTTCGGGAAAAAAAGTTGTCGTTTTAATGTAAGTAAAGCAGATATAGGCAGGAGGTTCTTTATTTCAGTGGAGCCGTTTTTTTTTTATGTGACACACTAGAGACTTAGGGAAGGCCCCTTTGTACTGTCGACCACGTATTTATTTTTGAAATGTCGAACAGCAGCTCTAGTCGGAAGATAGAGAGAGAAGTGAAGAAAAAACTGACACATCCTAGCTGCGGTATTTTTTATTTCACCTACTCCCAACCATTTTGCGACTCTGACATCGGGGTATCGAGAACAACTCGCTGGAGTGTTATGCCTCCTGAAACGAGTTGAATCTCATCAGCTAACCGATGACATGCGCTTGGTGGAGCGGGGAACAACTAGTGAAGGTTATGACAGGAGGAATCAGGAATGCAAAGAGGGAAGAAGAAAGAAGGAAAATTATGTAGGTGGGAAATTGGGAAAGGCTAGGACCGTGACACCGCCGGGAATCGAACCCGGGACCTCTGGGATAGTAGTCAGGCGCCTTACCCCTAGACTACCCAGTTACTGTAATAATAGCGCCGGCGCAGATATACGAGTTGTATTCAAGATGGGGTCGAATGTAGGACTTGCAGATTGTGGCTAGAGCAGCTGGCTGAAGGAGGAATTTGCATCTCTTAAGGAATCCGAGGCATTAATACGCTTGTTTGGGGATTTGAAATACAATGGTCACATTCCATTGCATATTATTGGATAGAGTCATACCCAGGATGTTAAGAGATGGGTCAGGTGTTAGGTTATCCTTGCCTATTAAAATAGAGGGAAAGTCGGTACAGGTTTTGGTGGAGATAAGGCAGTACTTTGTTTTTGATGCGTTAAATTCGACCCGATTCTTGCGACCCCAGTCAAAAATGAGTTCGATGTCCGCGTTAAGAGAGCTGGCTGGCATGAGTTCGCGGTTTAAGAGACAAGGCCTGGCACTTGCTTGTCTAACGTTGGCGTAAGAGTAACACAGAGTACTGTCATCGGCGAAACTGTGGAGTGGGTTGGAGGGGATTGAGAGCAGATCGTTAATGAATATTAGAAAAAGAGCACGTAAGAGGATCGATCCTTGGCCGTCGGGTTGAATTTAGTTGACAGTAGCATCTCTATAGTTATATTTTTTACGTTTTAGTTTATTATAAGTCTTCCGCAATTTTGTGCTGGCCGCCATTTTTAATTTGGAATGACACCGCAAAGCTAATTGTATTCTACTTGTCATACCCTTTCATTTGATACCCATGTTAAAGGGCCCCCATCTGGATTTTTTTACAGAATGCTCATATTGCATTGTCATCCAAACTAAACGTGTATGCAGCTCAATGGGAAATCCGGAAGTGGGCTAAATTTAGCTTCCAAGTTTTTATTACATAGTTACAAGTGAAGCATTTTATTATAATCTCTTTTCTGTTTCTTCTTTTAAGAAATCTTTTTTTTATCATTCGTCGCTGTTATACGATCCCACATCAAGAAAGTAAACACAAGAAAAACTTATTACAAAATACGAAGAAAATTTGTGGAAAATAAATTTTTGAAAAAGTTTTCTATGTGAAGGCCTCAGTCTTAGGAAGACGCGACATTTGACGGTCGCATTAAAAATAAATTTATTTTTTCCCCATTCACAGAATGACAAAAAGTATTCACCAAAAGAATTTCAATTATTTGTGTCTTCTCGCTTCACACCCACCCACCAACCCTCAATAAAGAGAATTATTACTCCGCGTGTCTCCCCAAAAGCGAATTCCCAGCTGACGTCAAGATCATCAAGATTAAAAATAACCGAAATAGATGCACCTTGATGCACTTGTGTTATCTATAGAGCGAAAGACGGGCGGACAGGCAGATGATAATCATGGAAATTGCGAAACCCCTAAAGCGTTTCTGATGATCCCGAAACAGCTGTTCGCAGCCGTGAAAAATTGATAGGCGCTCATAATTCGCTGTAGTGGCTTGATGCGAAATTGATGAAATGTTGATAAGGCTGCCGTCAACAGCAGCAGCGGCGGCACCAACAAAAGCAACAAATTATCGTGTTATCCTCCATGGAAATGATATTGTCGAGATGAAACAAAAAGGAGCAATTTTTCCGTTTTGCAAATTCAGTAGTATTTTATTATTAACGAGGACACTCCAGGAGCCGGGCCGTGGTGGTGGTGCTGGCGGATGGTGTTGTGGGGGCGATTCAAATTTTACCGAAATGATGATGATTCTGGGGCTTGCAAGGGGTTGAATTTAAAATGGAACCATTATTTTGGTAATGGATTCGACGCCCCCTTTCGCTCGTGAAATACGGCGTGACCTTTGTGCTGTGACCTCTGTTATCTGGCGATTATAATGTGATGACATCGTTGACCCAAAAATTTCGACCATTCTTTTTTTTCTGCTAAATAAAGGGTTGGATTACCAATGGCATGATGTTATCATGGAAAAGTATGCATGGGAGAGATGCGTGTATTGTGTTCGCTGATAAAAGTTTGATATCAAAATTTCGAAAATAGAGAAAGGGATTTAGGTTTCATTTGGTTTCATTTACTAACAACAAAAGAACACAATCGAATCGTGAGGACCCGGAGAATTGCCCTTAGAACTTTAACTAGGAGAAAAGTTTTATATAAGACTAAAATTCAACAGGTTTTCTTATTATTACTTTGTGGCATACCGTCCTTGATGAACCTTTGCTTCTTAAACAATTTTCTTCTAGGATTAGCGGCAGCTCGTGTACTCCCATTGCTCGCAGATCGTCTTCTACAGCTTTCAATCATTTTTTCCTGGGTTTTCCGTTCTTTCTATAACCTGCTGATCAGATCCGGATTAACCTGTGGTGCGGGTCCCTGCCACCAAACTTTCAAACCATTAACCTTGACAGTAGAAAGAGAACAATATCGAACTTGATACTTTTTACGATAGGTATCCGAGTAGTGAATTTCAAATTCTGAGCTTCCATGGCAGTCGAATTGAGTTGTGGTGGAGTTGTAATGACACTTTCATTTCACTTTTTGCACTTTTGCCAATGTGCCTTTTTTGTTGTGTGTGTGAACCTAGTTCAACCTACTTATTTTCGTTAAGTTGATCAAAGTTTAAAATTCGAAAACTCATAACTTTGTCTGTTTTCATAACGTATAACTCGGTTGAACTCTCATTGAAACTCAACCCTGGTTGAACTCTCATGGAAACTCTGTGAAATTCGTACTTAAATGTTAAAAAAGCGTGAGGCGCTAACGAAGAGTTCTAGAACAAATAAAGTAATAATATAGGTAAAGAGCGCTCTACGCTTTTTTACATTTAAGTACACTGATAGAAAAATTGTCTTGATTCCAGCAATTCCATAGTCTTCGTTTCGTTGTCTTGAGTAGAAACATTTTTCAGTCTTAACATGAGAATGCTGTCTCAGAGTAAGACACTAGAAATTCTTGAGCCAAGCAATTGTATTTCTTCGGTCAATACTTATATTTTTCGACCAAGATATGTCTTTTTCGAAATAAGATTTTTTAATTTTTTATTCAAGAAACTAAATATTTTTTATTCAAAACAAAATTTGTATTAAATAAAGACACGATGAAGTTTTAATTCGAAAATATTTATTGAGGCAATTCACTATTTTATTACCTTGAGTTGCTTAAATTAAAAAAATAAGTATCTCAAACCAAGACACTTACTTCTAGTCAACTTTTGTCTTCATCCAAGGCAATAAAACTAAGACTATGAGTATTGCTTATTCGAAGACAATTTTGTTTTCGTTATATCCAAAACATTATTTGCTTGGTTCAAGAAAAAGTCTCTTAAGTTAAGAACTTTTTTTTATCAGTGTAAGCTATAAAAACTTTACATTCAAAATTATTTTTTGCTTTTTGGTTCATTTTAAAATAAAAGCTTTTTTTTTTAGTTTTTAAAACTATATATTTTTATTTTCATTTTTTATTTTATAAATCTTAGTCTTTCGCTATTTTTTAGATTTAAAATTTAGTCACACACTTACTGTATTCTACCTGTCGTACTCTTTCATTTGATAATCACAATTGCAAAAAGCGGCCGCCATATTGAAACCGCCTTCTTGATTTTTTTTACAAAATTGTCAAATTGCATTTAGTACGTACACATGATGAGTTGAACTCAGCTTGAACCCTAGTCCAACTACATGTAAACGGGAGTCGAGTTGAGATCGACTCAGCTCCGCTGCCTGGGTTGAACTGAAATTATGCATACAGACTTCAGTTCAATAGTTGAGTAGTTGAGTTTAGTTGCAGCATATCTGTGTTTTGTTTGTGATTTTTTGTAACGTGTAGTGGTCCACGATCAAACAAATGCTCAAATTTCTGGCGAACATCGAAAAAATTGCAAGTGTTGTGCTTGTATAAAACACAATTTTGTGAAGTTGGCCGCTGTATGAAGAAAGTATTCGTCTGGTTTAATATTTCCTTTACACAGCTTAAATGAGTGTGTGAATTTTTGAAGTGTACCATGTTAAGCATAAATGAATGTTCTTTTTGTTTAAGCGTGGACCACATAGCACACGTGTTACGAACTCCGTCTATCCGTTTTCCGTGTCCGCGTCTTTCCGTGTTCCGATACTTATTTTTATTTTAGCCAAAATTATCCGTTTTCTGTCTCTCCGTGTTTTCGTGTTCCGATATTTATTTTAATATCGCCACAAGCGTCCGTTTCCATGGCATCCTTGATTTTATTGACAAGTGAGTGCTTTTACGAATTCTAGTGAGGTAACGTTTCCGTCAATCCGTTGGAAAGTTGAAATTAGTTTATCTTCTCCGTTGCCGTGTTTTTATGGTTCTGTTCCTTTTTCGTTTATCTGGTCAAACAGTATTAAACCAATCAACTTTGACAGGAAACGAAACACGGAGCACGGAGAACGTGTGCTATGTGGCTCCAGCTTTACAGTCGAATATGTGAAATTTCGCAGGGGAAATTTGAAAAAAGTTTCCTTTGTCGACAGCCAAAAAATGTGAAAGCATAAATGTGTGCGCTGTTTGTCGAAAATTTGTTTGATAATTTGTTTGACCGTAGAGGCCTAATGTGTGTAAAATTTGGAGTTGATCGGTTATATTTTTTACTTTTTAGTCTATTATAAGTCTTCCGCAATTTTGTGTCGGCTGCCATTTCGAATTTGGAGTGACGCCACGCAGCTAATTGTATTCTATATGTCATATCCATTCATTTGATACCCATGTCAGGGGGCTGCAGAGCAAAATTACAAAAAATCGGCCGCCATTTTGAAACCACCATCCGGATTTATTTACAAAATGGTCAGATTGCATTATCATCCAAACTAAACGTGGATGCGAAATTTCAGCTCAATTGGAAACCGGGAAGTGGGTCAAATTTAACTTCAAAGATTTAATTCCATGGTTACAAGTGAAGCTAATAAAAGCGTATTATAAAAGGCACAACAAAATTTAGGTGGAAATTAAAAAAAATAGTCAAAAAAGTTAAAAAATAAAATCATCCGCGCCCCTCGAAGATAATTCCTCCCATATCGAGGGGTTGTACAGAAAAAGGTAATGCGCCATTTCGTGCGGCCGCCATATTGGATTTAAAACAACTCCACATAGCTTACTGTATTGTACTCTTTATACTCTTTTATTTGATACCCATGTCGGAGGGTTGAAAAGAAAAATTTAATCCGCCATTTTAAGATGGCCACCGACTTATATTGGTTGTACTACATATAAAATTAAATAAACTTCACTCTATTGCTTTCAGAAGCAGAGGTGTGTGCCAAATTTGAGCATCACCGGATATCGCGAAAGTAGTCAAAAAATCGATCGCAAGATTCCTCTCAGGGACGAAGTTTGAAGCTTGTAAAAATCAGTCCAGCAATCACGCACACAAAATTTCATAAAAATCAGTCCAGCCGTTTAGGATGAGTTCAATTACATATACACGGAGAGAAGAAATAATATAAAAATATTTTTGGCCTCTACAGCTTCTTTACAATCCTCGTCGTACCTCCTCGTTCCCCGTCGTACATCCTCATTCCTCTTCGTGCATCATCATTCCTCGTTTGTAACCTACAGTTTTATTGGTGACATTCGTCAGTATATTCTTCAGTTTTGTCCATTTTCCCTCGACTGTATATGCATTATTTATGTTTGAGCTTATCTTTTAGTGTTGCCTGATATCTCTCCAATACAGTCTGTTCTTGGAGGCGAACCACGTCGATTTCTTTTGTTTGTTTCTTTTCACTTGAGTTGACAGATGGCCTGACTCTAATTTTAACTAGGAAGTGATGCGATTCACAATTCGTATTTGTAGAGTATCTTACTTGGAGGATTCTATTTCTTGTTGAGGGGTGCCTTGACGGCCACTACGGCCTATTTTGTTTGGTCTATTATGCCATCCCCGTCTTTAAAAACCATCAAGGTTAAGGCTTCTAAGATAGCCTAAAACTCATTTAGGGTTTCTGTCCCAAATCTCCTAGGAGTAGGGAAGTCACGATGGAGGAGGGTCAGTCACAGCCGCACAGCAAGTGATCCGCAGGTTTAGGAGCTGCCCGCAGAACCAGCAGCCAGAATTTGAACAGTGGCCCGTAAGGAGCTCTGTTATTATTTTTAGCTCCCACCTCTTGACATTTAAGAGTTTCTCCGCTTTAGCTTTATCGGTTTAGATGAATCTTTTAGCTGAGCACCCTTGGTCCTTATCCACCTATGAAGAAGCAGCTGGTCGACCCAATTTTTTATGGCCATTCTTACGTGACAGCTAAAAGCTACAGAAAGACTCCGGACCGGTAACTGATGAGTTTGCGCCTACTCTAGGCAGGCCGTCGGCAATTTCATTATCAATGTGACCTTCGTGGCCCGGAATCCACATGAGCGTGACGCAGTTGTTCCTGCTGAGGAATTTCAAAGATTGGAGACTTGGGGGATACTGCAAGCTGTCCTTTTGTCTATATGGTATATTTGATTTTGCAGCATTTTTTCGCTGTGAGATTGCCATGTGTGTTTGTGAACGTTCTTTCTTGAGAAATATGTTTAACTGACGGTAATATCCCAGTAGGACCGGTAACCTTACAGAGGTACTGAAATCAGCACTTACTGGTAAGGGGTAGGCCTTACCACTTCCTTTTACAGAAGTGCTTACTTTTACACACGATGTCATAGGGGGTAAGGCCTTACTTTAGTACTTACCTTAGAGTACTTATAGAACTGCTCATCTGTAAGGGGTATAGTAAGGCAGCAAATGGAACATTGCAAAAAGAGATATTCATGGGCGCCTGTGGATATGTGATCCGGTGTCGAAATGCTTTTATTTTTTTCATCTTTTACAAATGCCTTTTCTTTCCAAGCCCGAGAGTGGCTTTACCTAAGCAGTCCCCCAACTAAATTCTCCACTTCTCCAAAGCTGCTTGTCCTCCGTATCGAATGAGAGCCGGGCTATTGAGTATGCTACTGTCGCATTTTATGTCGACGAATATAATTGCCCGTTTTCTTTTTTTCTATAAAATTTATGAAAACTCCAGGAAAGCTCCCTTGAGTCATCGGGCAGATTCTCACTTGTTTGGGTATAATTCTGGACTACACCTTACCATCTGCCTTCTCTTGTAATGGGGTTTGTAAGGGCTCATCTAGCACCAAGAAAATAAGGGGTACCCCTTACCAGATGAGTACTTATTTCAGTGCTCCATCGGTAAGGCCTTCCTAGAATTCCTACTGGGATTTTGTTCATTGCAAAATCGATAACACGTTGTCCGTTATTGTTTCATGTCAGTTCTTTATTCCAATTTGGGCGTTCAGAGCTCCTATAGACATCTTGGTCAGTGGAAAGGGCTGTGTTAAATGCGTGTTCAGGATCATAATAGAAAGTGAATTCTATAACATAATCTATAATTGACTTGTGTATTATGAAGCCCACTCCTAAGTGATACTCCCTTCCGCACCTGTAAAATATCTCATAGTTGCCAAGGTCATTTGTTCAGCCTCCTATCCATCTAACCTCTTGAATCCCGAGTAATTTTATTTTATATCTGCACAATTCGTCTAATATTGAGTTAACTGCTGCAATTCTGTACATACTTCCCATGTTCCTTGTACCGAAAATCATTTCCAGGTGTTGTTGCCGTAGTCACTGTCCTTCCAATCCTCCATACATAAAATTGTTAAACTAGGGCGCAATATCCAGCAAGTTTCCTGGTGTTAAGCCAATTAGTGTCCTGAAAAGTGTCTTGACATCTAATCAACAAGTGTTCTGACAACCTTTTTACCACACCCCAGAAATCCTTACTCCCTGGAAGATTCAACGGCAATAATACACCGACCGAAACAACAAAAATAAATGTAATTGGAGTAATAGTCGTAGAGTTTCTTCCAGGTAATCTTTTCAGGACAACTCAAAAGCAAGCATTAAAAATTTTTGTATAGAAATTTCATTATTCCATCTAATTTTAATAAAAGTAAGTTTTAGTACCTTTGAAAACATAACGATGGCTGAAGCTTGAGCTGCCTTAGCAGGTGCCTGACTACTAAGTAAATATTCAAGTAGTTTGGAAGAAATTATTCGGATGTTATCCATACATATGCACCATAACCATACCCTAAAAATCCAAAATAAAAACCCAAATGTACCTTAATTCCGTAGGAAAACATAAAAAGGCCGGATACATTTCGCTGGAAGGCAGTATCTGATCTATATTTAACGAACGAATCATCCCGAACATTAGAAACAAGCAAGAAAAAAACAACAACAAACAAACAAGCAAAAAATCCTGGACGAATCCGTGCAAACACAATTTGGACAAAGTCCATGGAAATGTTCCAAATCGATGCTTAGGTTTACAACGTACGGTACGGACCAATTGCCTCAATTTGTCCTTGTACCGAACATCATCCACCTCGAGTGCCCTTTTGCCCGTTTCCTTGCCTCGAATGCTCCCCTTTAAAAAAAATCAAGTGAATCCTGTGAATCCTGCTCAGCAGCAACAGCAAGTCTCGTGCTTATCGCCAATTTGCAGTGTTTTTTTTTCTCTCCTCTTTTCTTGTTGATATTTGACCCTAGTTGAGTCCTGAACCTTCGACTATGAATTGGTGGTGCACCCCCACCAAGGGTGTGGGTCGGGGTGTGCGTGCGCTAAAGGTCAGATTTGCCCCCAAAAAAGATTCTGGCGATGTTGTCTATAATAAAAAGGGCATTTACTCCTCCGGCTGAGCAGTTACTTCATCCTTCAGGATTTTTTTTCTTTACAAATAACCAAAAGTATCAAGGGTGACTGAAAAAGGGTCAATAATAGATAGAGTCTGGTTGGTCGCATTCTCTTTAGATAAGATTTAGTGCCGAATATTATTCGTCTTGTGCTTTATACTTTTCAGGAGGCCACTTAAAATGTGTAACAATAAGGACACCCACTGTTGAATGGGGACAATTTTATGACCTGCTTTTAGCCAGTAATTCCCGTAAATCCTGTGAAGGATGCAGACGTTGCTTCGGGGGGGCATTCATTTCAGTTCAATTTACGTGTATCTAATCTGGAATCCTTTATATCCCTGAGTATATTGCTGGGGCTCTTGCGGGATTCCTACAGGATTATACTGCCCTCGGTATAAAAGTGTGCGAGTGAGAGCTGACTAGTGTGTAGATGTCAGAAACCTTCAAAATCAGATTCTACTTTACTAAAAAGGATTATGCAAATTCATTCACATTTTATTCACGTATGGTTTTAAGGTGACTGACATTTCCAGTCTGGACGAGGATTCTATGACAATGCCCTTCGTTTTGTTGTAGCTGCTCGAAGCATGATATTCTCCTTATCATGAAATTCATTTTACGTAATATGACATTGCCATGAGGAGAGAGTTTTCGGCATGATTGGGCCAAGTAGCTGCATTTACATGTGCTGAAATGAATTTTATGAGTTCCATCATGGATATCAGCCATGAAAGTAAACGATGGCAATTTGTATTCTGTTACACTACGTTGTTGAGGAAATGAGGTTCTCGATGATAATGTAGATTGATAGTAGCAAGAATAACAGCGTGTTTTACTAATGCAATATACTTTGGGGAGCTTAGTTTGTTCGAATTGAAAGAGAATTTAAACAATTTTGATAAGAAAAATGATTTTGCGTTTCGACAATTGTGAAATAGTGTTAGATGAAACTATGGAATTCGTTCTACATCACTCAATATAGGAAATTTGCATATATGTAAATAAGTATTCAATTTATGTTTTGTGTATCTCTGCCGTTTTTTCTGTTAGGTTCCAAAGTTTGTCTTGGAAATAATAAGTCTAAACGAGTAATAATATGAAGTTGTGTGCCTTCTTTGCACTGCCAACGATTTTATCGTAGAGTGTAATGCAGTGCCGGCTTTAGGTATTCTGGCGCCCCGTACGAAATAGTTTTGACCGTCCTTAACTTTTTAAAAACGTTTCTTTGAGGTAGATTTCCTATGATAGTAAGCACTAATTGTGCAATGAAGGTAAATATAAGTACTCACGGGCCGGCGTTTGACTTTTTTAGCTTTTTATCGACCAATTTCGGAAAAAATCGACATTCGCAGTAAGAAATTTTAATATGAAAGTTGGCGACTTTCATGATGGCTTAATCTAGAAAGGCCCTAACACGCATTTTGCGAATTTCACAGGAAAGCCGAAAAACGCTTAAAATTAGAGAGTTTTCACAGTTTTGCGTTAAATTTCGCATCACTTACAAAATGAAGCATGACAAGTTGTTGCAGTTGCAGATCTCCCAAATTTCTGGAAAATGTTTAGCTACGTACAGGTTATAATTTACCATCAAAATTTCAATTTTGAAAAATTTGATGTTAGGGCCTTTCTAGATTAAGCCATCGATATTAAAGTTTCAGCGCGATCTTTCGGTGTTTATTGACTCATAGCTAATAATGGTACTAAATGACGTCTCAGAATCATTTACATTTGTGGAAATCGGCTAAAAAATTTCAGAGTTATTCAATGTCGAAATACCGAAGGTCCATATGGCGCACCCTAGTCATAATTTGCGTACGGTGAACAAATGGCATTCCACATCTCACAGTCTTTTGTCAGTCTATTTCTAGGAAAACACTTTTGTTCAAAAATAAAAAAAGTTCACACAAGTGCAAGCTTGTAATGTATGTACATCTACAAATTGCAATCAATGCGTCGTCCAGCCTGGTCATTCCGTCGACATTTTTTTTTTATTTTATTAGCATTTTATTAGTATTTTTATAATACTCTAATACATCAACATATATAACAAACTTATAGCTAGCTTAACTAGTTGCAGTTTTTATTTATACGTTTCCTTTCACATATTCAATACATTTCTTTTTAAATATCCCGAATTTAGTTTCATATTTAACATCTATTGGTAATTCATTAAATAATTTGAGACCCTTATGAAATATTGTGTTTTGCGTATGTACCGATCTATTTAAATTTATCCTGAAATCATTTGCATTTCTTAAAGTGTACGGTTGCACACCTCCCACGTATTTGATCTCCTTGACCAGATATTCTGGGGCTAATCCTCTTTTTATCTTAAAAATAGCAATGAGTGTATTTAACTCCAGCCTTTGTTTCACGTTCAACCACTTGAGGGTATTAAGCATGACCCTGACTGGTGTAAATCTATTGCATCTCAAGATACTTCGCATTGCCTTGTTTTGCAGTTTTTGAAGTCTTTCCAGGTTACTCGTATTACAGCATGTAAATAGTATTGAGGAACAGTATTCAAAGTGTGGTTTTATCAAGGTGTTTTAGACGTAAGTGCAGTCAAGATATCCATTTTATTTCTGATCCTTTTAAAACAACCAATCTTTTTGCCAATTTTTCTACAAATATGGTCAATATGTTGATCGAATTTTAAATCGGAGTCGATTATTACTCCTAAGTATTTAATATTTTTAACATTTTCTATTTTTTTTACCGTTTATTTCTACCTCCGTATTACTTTCCATATTTATTTCCATAAGTTTAGTTTTTCCTTCGTTTAGTTTCAATCTATTCATTTTTAACCATTTTGTTATATCTTTGATATCGTTTATCAACTTATGATTGCACTCCTCATATCCACTTCCCTGAGCGTAAATTAACGTGTCATCTGCGTACATTGCTACTTTACACCTCGTTACCACCTCCGGCAAATCATTTATGTACAAGATAAATAGCAGTGCTCCTAGGATAGATCCTTGCGGCACTCCCATTTCTACTTTAAGTGGGCTAGACATAAAACGATTTATTTTTGTCTGTTGCCATCTCCTTGTCAAATACGATTTGAACCATTTTAGTTCCTCATTTTGAACACCATACAGTTGCAGTTTTTGAAGTAATATGTCTCGATCAATTGTTTCAAAGGCCCTTTTGAAATCTAGAAAAAGTGCAATCGTTTTTGTTTGGCTTCCTCCTGTTTTCCATTCCTTCACTATATAATTTATTATCGATTCACATGAGTAATTTTTTCTAAAACCAGATTGATATTCTGATAGGATTTTATTTTTTTCGAGATATGTGCTAAGCTGCCGCTTCACAACAGCTTCAAGTATTTTCTCACATGTTTTTAAATTATTAATCGGACGAAATTCCTCACTTCTATTTGTATTTTGAACTTTCTCAACCGGTGTAACCAACGAAATCTTCCACGATTCTGGAAATTCGCCTGTTTGGAGTGATTTATTTATTATATTTAACAGTGTGCATCCCAATATAATCCAGTTATCTAATATCAGTTTAGGACTTATTTTTCCTTGATCCCGTTTGTTTTTAATACCTTTGCAAATCTCCTTGAGTTCATTTAATGTTATTTGATAGAATTTAAATCTACTCTCAACTGGGTGTATGCAGTTTACATAGTTTACGTCCTCAATAGATGCACTTATTTCCACCACACTCTTAATAAAATATTCATTAAACTGATTTGCTATTTCCTGCTCCTTCGTGTAGATTGTGTCATCAAAAATAACGTTCTTTATTTTCTTTCTATGTTGTCCTAACACTAATTATTGTTTAATTTCCTTCCACATATTCTTCTGCCCATCGGCTCGTAAAATTATACTTTTAATAAATTGATTTTTTTTTATCTTGATTTTAATTTTATATTGGTTTCTTATTTTCCTGTATTCTTCCCAGCTGTTCTCCGTTTTTGTTATCTTTGCTTTTAGGTATTTTGTTATTTTCTCCTTTTTCATTTTCTTCAGTTCACTATTGAACCAATTTTGTGTTTGCTTTTCAAGGGTAACCATTTTTATTTTGGTATTCTTATTTATCACACTTTCCAATGCTTGGTCGATTTTCTTTGCATTTGCATGAATACTACTTGATAGGCTAAAATGTGTATCAAATTCCCTTAGCTCTCGTGTAAAATCGTTCTTCCGGTATTTAAAAACCTCAATTATGTTTTCGCTTGACCTTTCTATATCTGTTTCAATTATCGCGATCTCAATACTTTCGTGATCTGTAATTTTTTTCGCTGTATCAATTCTCGCTTTTAAGTTCCGCATGTTCGTAATTATATAATCAATCGTTGTTTGCGATGTCGCTGTCGTTCTCGTAAATTCCGTCATGATTTGTGTTAGACAGTTGTCGTTTAATATTCTTTCGATGTCGCTTTTATAAAGATCATTTTTAGCCCAGTCAATATTGAAGTCCCCAGCTACTATGATATTTTTAGAAGGTTCAGTTAAGATTTCAATATTATCTTTAAAAAAATCACAAAATTCTCTTTCACTGCTGCTTGGTGATCTGTAGATTGCGACTAGTACCATTTCCGTATTATAACATTTACACGTACAGATGATTAGCCATCTCTGATAATCAACTGCTTTCTTAGTTACGTTAAAAATATTCCACTTATTCGCTACATATATTGTGGTTCCGCCAGTTCGGTTGGAGTTTGATAAGCATGATATAGTAGTAAACCCATCAGGTCGAAATAAGCAACGAATTTGGAGTGCAACGACGGTAGTCGAAGATAACTGCCAGTATGACTTTGATTTTGAAACAAATTTGAAGCTCTTTCGAAACCAGTCTTGCAGCAACGCGTTCAGCCATTTATAATACCACTCATACTGTGATGCTTGACTTTTTTAGAGCACAAGCAAAGGTACCATCCGATTCTACTTGTGAGATTAAGGGAACGATGTAAAAGACCGTCCATAGTTCTCTTTTTATAATCCTGTAAGACGGAAATAGAGAACAATAGAGGATCGTATACCTCTCTCGCTTCACTCGACTTTACAAGCATGATATGTAAGATATCTCTGGAACTTCGTGGGCAGCCCGCGTGGCTCCCAAGATCTGTTTTTCCTAGAAACTGTGGACAACGAGGGTATCTACACTGGTATTCCTGTATTCCTGTTTCCGAACTAGTTCTACCACATAATTTGAACCCACTCGAGAGCGTGTAAGCAAAAGCATATTGAAAATCAGTTCTGCTGCTGCTGAAGGATTACAAGTGCAGATTGGACCAATAGGTGCAAAAGTATAACTAAGCGCCCTTTCCGGCTGTCTTTTATGTTTTCTCATGGTCAAATTGGATGTACATACATCCAGAATTTCATCAAGCCCATAAGCGCAACGAGTTTTGATCAGCCAACCGGCCCACAATCGATAGTTTTGGTTGTACATCAGCCCTTCGATGTACATCCAATCTGACCGTGTATGGGGGCCTTTAAACACAAGCTTTTACCTTCTGTGCACATTCCGCATTGTGCCTTGTATTGATGAACACATTACTGGATCTCGTAGGTAATTGCGGCGCCCTCGGGCGGTCGCCCGTGTTCGACCCCCCCTAAAGCCGGTACTGGTGTAATGTAAGCCGTCCAAACATGGATATGCTCCGTGGTCGATTTATAATCATTTGATTGATAATCACTCTTTTTGTAGTCCATATGATATAGGGCAACTGATATGACAGCTAAGCTAAATCAGAAGCTCTTCTTTGAATTTTGACATTTTTGTACCTAGAGACCTAATCAAAAGTAAAATATTTCAAGTCTTTCCTGGATGAATAATAAAATTGTCTAATCATTCCGACACTGGTTAATCTTTATAAATACACCTTTTCTGAAATTTTGTATCTTTAGCGAAAAATTCGTATCCTGCATGAATAATTTGAGCTTTTGAGTTGGGACAGCATCTTAAAGGACATTCGATACATCTTTTAACAGTTGTAAAGTGGTCTACCGCTGATTTTAATTCTTAATTTCAAATTTCAAAAATAGCACTTTAAAATTCTGAAATAAAATAAGATGAAAAACAAGAAAACCGTTGATGTGTTTTTAGTAATGTTTCAGTCCTTGATATAAAGGACATTGACATTTATCTTAAAGATGAGCCTAAGTATGTTGCTATACTATAATTAGTCTAGGAGTTATTTAACTTAAAGTAAATTAAAAAAGTTTGCGTGTACCGAGTGCACGTGAAAGATGTGAAACATCCTTGGCGATCTTTATCTTTTTTTAAATTAAATAATTAGTAAGAAGAAGTGCTAGTGGTACTTTATCTTTTCTCTTACCAATAGTAGCAGCAATAGGGTTTGCCGGTTTTTAGAAACCGGTTTTCAAATCCGGTTTTTTAGAAAATTATGCAACTCGAAAACCGGATTTTTCAGTAAAACAAATCGGTTTCAAACTACACTTATTTTATTAGCTACCAAAAATTACAATGACTGTGATGTTACAAAAAGTACCGAAAAAAAATAAAGACATGGATCTATTACATCACTCAATAAAATCGTTGAGTGGCTTACAGGTGGCGGTAAATCGGGCTCTGCTATATCGAGACAAATGATAGAGAAGTGGTTTGCTGAAGGCTGAAGGGTCTGGTTGCCCAAATACCACAGTAGTTCTAAAGGAGTGCAGAAAAACATTTTGGAAGATCCTGAAGTGAAGTTCACTATTTTGCACATAAAAAATCTCTGCTAGAAGTGGGTACCGGGTTTGCTCATTGTGGACCAAAAACAACAATATGTTGATGATTCACAGCACTATCTGGAGCTACACATGGATTAATCACTACACTCCAGAGTCAAATCGGCAGTCAGCTGAATGGCCACCAACCGTGAAAACGCGGCAAAGTGACTAACTCAAAAGTCGGCTGTGAATATGTAGCTAAGAGCAAAAACACGAAAAATGGTCCAAATAAAGAAGAAAAATATAAATTGTTAAAAAAAAACTAAAAAATACGCTTTTATTTTAAAATGAACCAAAAAGTAAAAATAATTTTAAATGTAAAGTTTTTATTGGTGCAGCCACTTACTTAAATGTAAAAAAGCGTGGCCTTATATACAGATTTATGGCCTTGGAGTAATTCTCCTTGATTAATTGTTGGAGGTATCGGATCACCAACTTTACTGTTGTGATCTCTGGATTCCGTCGCGTCGGTCCTGAAATTGGCGGTGTAGTGAATTGAGTCTCGAGAGCAGCATACTTGTATGTCTTTGCAGATTGTCAATCGTTTCTGAGTTTCTGTAACAGTCAGTGCAGTTGCGTCTTTTTACTTTAGGTATGGTTCGGCCCATTGTTTGCACAATGATTTGGTCATATCTTTCAATATACCGTCAATTTCGTCTTTAGTCAGGGTTCTGTCTGTCGGTGGTGTTAGCGCTTCCGTCTGTATGGTGCGAGCAATCGTGCTGGAGAAACGTAGCCAGTGTGCCCTATGGTAAGCATAGGGATGCACTGTAGCATATTATTCCAGCTCGATCGACTCGCGTGGCACTTTCACTGTGATCGAGAGTCCATAGTGGTTGCTGTCGTAAGGAAACGTTTGCAGGCAGTTCATATCCTCATTTGTTCTGGCCGTTGCCTAGACGTGATTCGAGCAAGCATAGATCCAGATATGAACCACCTCTGGGATACGACGGCATATCTGTAGCAAGCAGTGTAACCTTCTGCTGAATTTTGTTGCCCTCCAGCCATCTTTGTAGCTGGTTAGGTACCTCATGTTTTGACTGTTTGATTTCCCCATGCGAATATATGTTTATAATAAATTTTGTCTTTCCTTAACCTATGCTATTTTTCTCCTAGCTAAGCTCACTTCTGTTAACATTGGCACACTATGTGAAAAATATCACGGATTGGTAGTCCAGGCGACTGTTGCGCTTAGATTTTCACATAAAAAGGTGTTTTGTAGGTTTTTTTTTTGGTCCAACGGCCCGGCCCTAATACAAATATGGTAACTACGCGCTTTCAAGAAATTCTACCTTTTTTCACTTACAGATTTATTCCAATATTTGTACAATGTTACTTGCATAATTGGCCCAAAGAAATGCTCAAAGCATAAAAAACACATCATGCAAAAGAATTGTGCTTTCTACGATGTGAAAAATTTCGTCATAATCATTTCATAATCAAAAACACCCCCCGAAAAATTATGTCACATCTCCTGCAAAATTTAATTTCACAGTCTACAGGATCGTAGACCCTTTGTTAACAAGGCAACAATTAAAAGAAACCAAATATTTTCACTTTAATCTCCGAAAATTTCTCTCCCTCAGAAAACAACCTAATTAAGATAAATTACGAAAATATACTAAGCCTCCCCCGCACCCTCAATAATAACAACAAAATGTCCATAGAGAACCCTCAAAAACAGCATCACGCAGGATTAAAATCCGAGCAATTAACATTTTCACAGGACTCGAAATAGGAAAAGGGTTTCATCGCCGCAGCAAAGCCACAAATGAAGCTTCTATTGGATTCCAAAGGTATCCCCACACAGTTCAGGTAGTAACAAATGCCGCACCTTTGTTACTGCTTGTCCTTTTCACCTGACCTTGAGTGCTCCTACAAAAGACCGAAGGACATTTCTCAAGTCCTTTTTAGCAATTTTCGGAATGCCTGAATGCCGTTTCGCAACAAGCGCCTCATTTTGTAAGCCACTGAGCGTGAAATTTACTCTCGATTTTCATTTCGATTCTGATGAGGACATTTCCGAGTGGATTTTTCCCCGAGACGACTCCTAGTATAAAACAAGGACGATGGAGGCTTTGATCCATTAAACCCGAATACAGAGTCCTTTCGCAAATCTTATCTAGTTTTCAAGGGATCAATGTCGGACTGTTCCGGGGTTGCATATCGTGATTTCAATCAAGATCATTTGACGAATTATTATTATTCGGGTTTTCTCGCATTCGAATGGGAAGGACGAAAGTCTTTTTTTCTTCCTTTTTTTTATTTTGATTTGGGATCCTGGTATAATAAAAGAAGGATAAAAGCATTTTCTTTTTGTTGCTCTTGTTGTTCTCGGTGTGTGTGGGATATATCAGGAATCAGTAATATATCACAAGGTTCATGTGGCATGGGTCGAGAGAATACGTGACTGTTTATTATTTGCTCTTCGATTGGGGGATAGTAGTATCAGGATAATCAATTCATATCAGGATGAACGGCAGACAGCGGTTTGCATTAATCTGCTAAAAAATTCATTTTTAAGTATTGAAAACGACATAAAACCATAAAAAAAAATTTGCGCATTGGATAAATTTTTTATGCTTTATTGAATTTTATCATGGCTCGAGAATTTTATGAAGTTTTTAATCGACGTGCAGCAGTTATGGATCTCACGTAAAGCTACAAATTTCGTTTTTGTGGGGATTTTTTTATCGTTTTATAGATATTATTTTTTATTTGTATTTAAATGTTATATGTCATATTTCTTTGCTGATATTTTATTGTATTTAAAGTGTGGTTTACGTTAAAGGTTCTCGTTAAAAATTTATTTATTTAGGGTAAACGAAAGAGATGAGCTTGACTTTTTTTCATCAACATTTGAAATTCCTATAAAGGAAAACTCTGTACTCTTTTTTGAGAAACCTTTTTCACTGTTAATTATCTTTGGTCATCATATTATATTTATTACATTTCAAAGTACTGATGTAAAATTTTTCGTTTTTGATTTATGTTTGGATCAAAATAAGTGGTTTCTTAAGTATTTTTTTTAATAATAACTCTTTACGTTCATTATTATTTGATGCAGATTTTTAACCTTCAAAGTTGTGGTTTTCCAATTTTTGATTGTAAGTCCGTAAAATGGCGAAAAAACATAAAAGTTATATGCAAAAGTTATTAAATTGGTCTGATAAGCACACACATTACTTCATAGATCGTATGGCATACGAATGCCCCCGATTATTTGGTTCGTGTTTAGGGAATTTTTTCATTTAGTATCCGGTACGATTCCGAGCCAATGGCCCCAGGGTCGGGGCTTGGGATTTTGGCGCCCGGTGCACTATGCCATTTTGCGCCCCATAGGCGGAATGACAATGGAAAAAGACACAAACACTCGCCGGATGGGTAGATAGGAAGTTCCACATGGGTCAACATAGGAAGTTCCACATGGGTCAACATCCAACCAAAAAAATGTGCTGAAAACGTCGTTTGCCAAGAACAGAGTACTACGGGCGCCTTTTTGAACTTCTGAATTTCTTCATTGAATCGACTTTTGAATCAACTTTTTGACAACTGTGTGATTGTTGTTGTTGAAAGAGAAAAGAAAAAGCATGGCAGAAAGGAGAATTAAGATTAAAAAAAATAACAACAAGATAATGCATTCAAACATATAGTTCATTAAAAAAGTTGGCTCTTTCGAAAACCCATGTGACTCTTCAGCAAATTTGAACAAGGAATGGATGATTACAGCTAATTTTTGTTGGTTGGTTGGATCCGTGTGAAACTAGCCATATTGATTTGTTAGACAGTAAAGGAACAAAGAAAAAAGAGCAATTAAAGATAAATTTTCGACACAAGGAGTTTTGTTATCCTCACCTCGTTGATTTACTTCTTTTAACAATTCTTGAAACAGAATTCACAAGTGCAGCAACAGTTCCCTGAAGTTTATATCAATCACGGTAAATAGCAATAAACAATACAGAGCCATCGAAGAAAATTTTTCTTTCTGTGAGTGGATATGGTGCTTTTTATAGAGTTTTCAAAAAGGGCTCCAACGCAAGATTTTTCTTTCACTTGGAAATTTTTTTCCAAATTTCCGCTGCTTATTCTCGAAGACGAAGGTCGGTTAATTCACTTTTTGAGTAAAATCTCGAGTAAGATTTCTTGGGTAAAAGTAAGTCTCTGAGAAGTAAAATTCCCCGGTTTTTTTCGCATCAAAAAGTACAGGGACAGAAATTGGTTAAATTTGTGTAATTTCTTGCATCCGTAAATAATTTTCAAAGTATAAATTTTTTTAAATTTTAATTTCTGATATTGCGCCCGGTGTAAGTGCACCATTCGTATCTGTGAAAGCGCCGACCCTGAATACCCCTGAGCTGAAAGTTTAGTAGTGCAGCGTGACAAGTCGTTTGAATTGAAGAATGTAACGTTTCAGTCGAAATATGACTCTCAGCACAAGAACGAAAGAATGGAAGTACTAAGTTGAATATATGCCCTCTGCGCTGAATAATTTGACTGGAGCGCCACTTTCTTCAACTCAAACGACTTGTCGCGCCAGACGCTCGACGTTCAGCATAAGGCCAAAGCTATCCAATTTAGCATCCCTGGGAAGGTTTAGTCAATCCTTCATACGCTCGGTATATTTTGCTGCCACCTACTGTAGACTACTTTTCGAGCGAAATCCCCTTCCCTCATATGAGTACTAGATGTCTTGCGCACCGGAGTCTTCTAAGCTTTATTTTTAGTGTCGTTTTGCGTAAACCTAGAAAAATCGTTACCGTTAACTTCGATAACTTAATGTGAAACATATATTGGCGTGATAAGACTGACTCATGCCGTGACTGTGAGACGATAAGTCATATTATTTGTCTTGAGTTAAGTTAAGCTTAGTTTAGTTTTACATTTGGGTGAAGAGGTGAGTTAAGACTTGAGTTGATATAAGTTCAGTTAAAAATTCATTGAGTTGAGTTTATTTGAGTTAAGTTTATTTTTAAGAGTTGAATTAAGTTGAGTTAATTTGAGCTAGATTGAGTTGTTTAATAAGCTAGGACAACCAGTTTAGGACAAACAATTTGACTAATTGTTAGAAAAGCAATAATTTTCAAAACATTGCAACAGATTTTTTCTTCTACCTAAAATTAATCAAAAAAAGTTTCTGTATGTATATGCGTGCACTATAGCAAGCGCAATGTCATGCGAGAGCTACGAAATTTTGCATGAGGGTCTGTGCGAATCTCCTATGATGCACCGAAATTCTACATTGCCGCTAAAAATATGACCGAATTTGCCAATTGTGTTCCGTGAAAGTGGGTATCTAGGAGTTATTTAGGTCGGAAATAATGACTTTGTGTTAAAAATTTATAAATTCAAAATTGCCGCGGCAATACGGCGGCACGTGCATAACAATATCCTGTCCAAAAAGCTAGTGTATTATGTATGTATTATGTTATGTACTATGTATGGCACTTTTCGAAAATGTCAAAGATTTGCAATCACATCAAAAATTTAAATGTCCTGCGACGATCAAAAGATTGCCATGGCAATTTATTTGCCGAAATCATTTGCAGTTGCTTTGAAGAGACTGCTTTGTTGCACAGATTATAATCAAATTGTTGACTTATAAAACTGTTTTCGAACACTTGACGCAATCGTCAAAATTTTTGCTAGAACACTTGATTCAAATCAAAAACCAGTCATTGACATTTTCGAAAAGTACCTATTATTTAAATATGCCACAACTATTGATGTGCGATTTACAGGCTCAAATCTACCGTAGTTCGTATTAGAGGAGTTAATTAATCTCTAAATGACGCAGGGCGTTGAGCTGTTGAGCAAATACCTCACGACGCTTGTTTTGTAAGTTAAATCGGGATTCATATGATGCAAGAACTAATGGGTTTTCCCCGAGTTTGCAATCCTCGTTACTTTTTATGTGACGATACACTTTGATGTTATCAGCGTAACTCAATATTCTACCGTGTCTTAGAAAGAGAGCAATGTCATAAATTTATATAGAACAAAGAGAAGAGGGCAGAGATTAGTTCCTTGTGGGACACCGGATGACCCTTTAATGGTTACTGATTTGGGTCCACGAAAAATAACTTGGTAGGTCCTGTCAGCTAAGTTAAACTGGAACCACACTAGAAGGGGTTGCGGAAAGACCAACATTCTTAACCCTTAGCTGGCCCACCTCGATTTTGTAACATAGCTGGCCTAAGGGTTGTCCACGTACCCCACTTGACAAAACCACTTCCATGGAAAATATGCAATATTGGCCGTTCAAAAAAATTAGTGGGGATCTTTGACAACCCATTTTTTATGTTCCATTCTTTGACAACCCTTTTTTATGTTCCAATATTTGAGGGATTTTTTTATTACTACGAGAAAAAAAAATTAAAGGTGCTAAAAACATGAAAACGCGACATTTTGCTTCAACAAATCATAACTCCTATATTTTTTGAATGTGTGGACACTCGCAACCGCGTAAAAGGTCTGTTCATAGCACCATCTAAAACAAGTAAAACTTACAACCTTCAAAGCACACTAGATGGTCCCATACAAATTATTTTCAAAATTTATATCATGAAAAAACTTTGTTTTTAGGCCTGGGGTGTCCATGCACCGGTGTCCAACTAAGGGTTAATTTGAGGATTATAATGGAGTGGGAGAGCTTGTCAAATGCCTTACTAAAATCAGTGTAAACACAATCAGTTTGACAACCGGAAACAAAGCCTTCGACAGCATATAAGTGAACTCAAGAAGATTGGTCGTAGTAGAACGAGCTGCAAGAAAACCATGTTGATTCGTTGAGACAAGCCTCTTGCAGATAGGCACGATTGCAGAATAGATAATTGATTCAAAAAGTTTCGGTATAGCATATAACTTCGCAACTGGTCTATAATTCGATATTTCGTTCTTGCTATCACTTTTGTGAATATAGGAATTATGAACGAATTCTTCCAAAGAGTAGAGAAGCATCCTTTATCCAGGGATTTTTGAAAAAGGGTTTTCAGTGGAGACTGGAGAACCTCCGTACAGGACTTAAGGGCAGCAGGAGATCCCGGGAAAAAAGCTCAGCGCCTACAAATAATGGACCAAAAAGGAGAAAGGTCTTAAGATCAACCATAGCCGGGGAACCTTCTAGTTCAGGAGACCAACAATTAGGCTCAACAGGTAACAGGCCAATGAGCAAAGTAGTGATGGACCACCTTCTAGTGCCAATAACAGCAGATTTCCGAACCTTCTCTGGGCTGAGATCGAGGCCAAAATATCAAAGATGGTCATGAAGTTCATGATCTGGAAAATTGCTCGAGTATTTTCACCGTCAACGGGAACATCCCTATGGATAACTAGAAGGTGCTCAGGCAGCGAAACCCCAGCGAAGTAGTAGAACCTAGGTACTGCTAATCAACGACGAGTGCCTAGAGGGCTCAAAAGAGTTAACTAAAAACTCCAATGTGGACTAAGGCAGGCATGGATAAGAGGTTTTCAAAATCGCTTCATCTAATGCAGACTTGATGACTTCGGTGATGACTTCGGCAAGGTGTAGCATATATATGGCAGCAGGTGGCCTGTACTACCCTCCGGCTGCTTGAAGCGGGTTGCTGAGTCGTGAAAACCTATGGGGCCAGTAATATACTGCCCTCTCTCCCACAGGAAATGGTATTAGGACCTACCACCTGTTCCAAAATTAAATTTCGGCAGTGACCTTTTTAATATCCGGATCCCTACAAGAAAGGAATGGGAAGATTTCCAACCTAACAAGAACCGTGACGCTGTGTTGAGCACAGACGGATCCAAATCAGAGTCTGGTGCAGGAGCTGGAGTGTTTACCCCACCAATTAACGTGCAAAAAAGCATCCGTCTGCCTAATTTCGCCAGCATTTTCCAGGCCGAGTTTCTGGCAATTTTTCATGCTTGCCTAGCAATTTAGTCAAATCCAATGCCGGGAGCCAGGGTAAATCGGCCGAAAGCCGACTTCAGTCCATGAGCCGTCCCAACGTTGTATTTTTTAGAAGAGCCACGCTTAGCTGGCCAAATGGCCAAAGATCCACATAGGGCTCGTGAGCCGCAGTTTGCCGAACATTAAGGAAATACATATATCGTTTTGGAAGCATGGAGTTCAACACATTATTGTGACCCTAATCATGAATGAGTTCAATGCCCCTGGTGATTGGATGAATGCAAGTTTGCGATAATGACCCAAGCTTTAGAAAGTTAATGTCTTCCATCGTAGAAGGATCAGTGAATTTTATGAAGATTAGGCAAAGATCGAATGATATAATTAACCGCCGAGGGACAGCCGCAGAAGTGGTGGTGCTAACGTAATTAGGCGCGGCCATAAAGGAAACAGATAAATGAGCTAATAAAAGGCAGCAGATAAATGAGCTCGCAGAAAAAGCGGAAAACGCGGCAAACACAGGCAACAGTAAGGTGCTGTACCAAATCACTAAACAGCTCTCGGGAAAGCACTCTACTAAAAAGCATGCCGTTAAGAGTGCGGATGGAAGGCTGCTGTGCAGCGATGAAGAGCAACTCCACAGATGGAGAGATTACTTCTTCGCCGCCCTGAATGGTACACTTACACAGGAACCTCAGGAAAACAGCAACAATGCACAGGCAATAAGAATCACCACCCGGGCCCCATCCAAGACGGAAATAGTAACCGCAATTCATGCGATGGCCAATGGTAAAGCAGCTGCGAAAGATGGCATCCCGCCAGAATTGTTGAAAGCCGACTCAAGCCTCATAGCAGATGCGCTTCAGCCAATCCTGGATATAGCATGGAACACCTGTACCTTTCCGGAGGATTGGACGGAAGGTATCATAGTCAAAATACCAAAAAAGGGGGACCTAACAATATGCGACAACTGGAGAGGTATCTGTTTACTATCTACAGTGGGCAAAATTTTGTCCCATATATTACTATCTAGGATAAGTGAGGCAGTTGACCGAACGCTTAGGAGGCAGCAGGCCGGATTCAGGAAGGGCCGCTCCTGTATTGATCATATTAACACCTTGAGAATAATAGTGGAGCAGTCTACTGAATTCCGATCCCCCCTTTACCTTGCTTTCGTAGACTATGAAAAAGCGTTCGACTCGGTTAATAGGAGCTTCATTTGGCAGGCACTACGGCGACGTGGACTGCCTGATAAAATAATAGAATTGATAAAAGCCCTATATAACAATTCCAAATGCAGAGTTCTCCATAATGGAAAATTATCCGACAGCTTTGAGGTGAGCTCAGGAGTACGACAAGGATGCCTACTTTCTCCATTACTATTTTTTATAGTAATAAGTGACATCCTTGTCGGCGCTCTAGATAATAGAACAGGCGGCATACAATGGGGTTTGGTAGACCGCCTTAAGGATCTCGACTACGCCGATGATATCTGTTTGCTGGCCCACAGACACCAGGACCTCAAAAACATGTTAAACAATTTGGCAACAGAAAGTAGTCCAGCAGGCTTAAGGCTTAATCCAACTAAAACTAAAGAAATGAGGATAAATGCAAACACCATTGAACGGACAGCGCTGAATAACGGTGACGTGGAACTGGTTTAAATAAATTCTGCTACCTCGGTAGCATTATTACCGAAAATGGTGGGGCAGAAGAAGACGTCAGTTCCAGAATAAATAAAGCACGAGGCGCATATGCATGCCTGTCCCGCATATGGAGATCAACGGAGATCTCAACTAACACCAAATTGCGGCTGTTCAACTCCAACGTTAAGGCAGTTCTTTTGTACGGTTGCGAAACATGGAAAGTCACCCAATTCATCACAGGGCGCCTACAAGTCTTCATCAACAGATGCCTTCGTCGTGTCCTAAGAATCCGCTGGCAAGATAGAATTTCAAATGAAGAACTATGGCGCCGTGCCGGCCAAGAAAGGATAGACGACCAAATCAGGCGAAGGAAATGGAATTGGGTTGGCCACACCTTGCGACGCGAAAACGAAAATCTAGCCAAACAGGCCCTTGACTGGAATCTGCAAGTTTCCCGTCGAGTAGGAAGACCTAGAACAACTTGGAGGAGAACCCTACTAGAAGAAGCCGCAACAACTGGGAGATCCTGGTCGGAGCTAAGAGCTGTTGCGCAAAACAGAGTCCGCTGGAGGGCAACTGTTTCCGCCCTATGTCCCATGAGGGATTAAAGGAGTTTAAAGAAGAAGAAGAAGATAAAGGAAACTCTCAATCTGAGTCAATACCAACAGCTTAAAGTTATGTATAGAGAAACCAAGTCGGCCAGATTCAGACTCACAAAAGCGATGAATACTTTGTTTGAGTCGTTAGAAACACGAAGATGCTGCCAATGGACCATTTTTCTCCAAAGTCCTATTGCTTGTCGTTTAATATTTGATTGAATTCTGGATATTCCATAAGATTTGTATTAATTCCAACGTTACGAAGAGAATATGAGTTATTACTATTGGGAGGTTGTAGTTGAAAGTTTTGAAACTGTACATTTGGATTTCGGTTGTTTAACAAGTACTAGTTTCCAAGTCTCCGGTCACACTGTGAAAAAATATGAAGGCGCAAATTGTTTATATACTTTGGTTTAGTCAAAGGTGAAGCGAATTTATTTAGATCATGATATGTTGACGTCAAGTTTCTTGCCGAATCACTTCGGAGAATGCTTCATTGTGTATTTTGCACCCAAGAGTGTCAATTATACCAGTTGCGGTCTGGAGTTTCAATTTAAAATGAATGCTTTAAATTTCACATGTTTTTCGAGGCAGCCTTGAGAAATTGAAAAATAAATATTAAATTTTACCATGTCCTTTTTATACATAGATTTTGTCTTATTCCATTACATTTTGTTTTCTAAAAGAGCACTACCAAGTAGCGGAATAGGAAATATACTGAAAAATATGAGTAAATGAATTTGAGATATAAGCTCAAATACTACCCTCAGGTGTCGGCGTTAGCGGGGAACCGCAAAAAGAAGTTTTCGTTACATGTTTTATATTTATTTTCCTGAAAAAACAAATTACAAAACTTCACAAATACATTTTAGTTTAAATTGAATTTACTTAATTCAACAATTGTTTAACAGCCAGTAACAGTTTATTGCATTGCACTTTTGTTTGTTCATCAAAAACAGCACCCACATCACCGCAAAACTCTGTAGTTTCTATTCAGATTCCCCTCTAAAGGATCAAAACAAATAAACTCGTCGTCCTGTACAAATTCACCATTTACTCAGTCGCAAAACTCTATTAAGCCATTTGTTTTCACAGGACTAAAAACAAAAAATAAAAAAAAAAACAAAAAAAAAAAAAACAAAATAAAATAAAAACAAAAACGGGAACAGAAAAATAGGACAAAAATTTTGATTTCAAAAATATCAACTCCCGGTGAATTTTCGAGCGGTTTCATCTCATGCATGCATTTGTCGCAGGTCCTTGCAATCTGAATCCTTTTGTGGCCGAATTCTGTGTGTATGTGAAACTTTCTACTTCAAACAGAAACTTTAACGCTTTTTTCCTTTCCACCAAACTCCTGGAAAAGGCAAACAAACGAAACTTTATCATTTGGTCTATGAATGTTATTTTGTGTGCCTGGGTGTTTGTCGTCAAATTAAAGTCGGGCCAAAAGAAACATGCCCGGGTTTTTATCGTTGATACGAAAACAGTTTTTCCTTATCAAAACAAGCAAAATTAATGATTTTCATTTTTTTCTTTTTTTTTATACTTTCAGGTAAGTTGAATAATGAACAGAAACAACAACTAAGCAAAAATGTACTTAACTATGCACGAAAAAGTCTGTCCCGGAAAGGTAAATTTGGTTGAGCTATTTTTGGATTTATTAAGAAAGTGATTTTTTTCCCTACCCGGAGTGTATTGAACGAAAATTATCAATTTTGTAATCAGTACGGTCGCGAAGTGAATCATATCCTGGTGGATATTGCACGACCGGTGTGTAATTAAATTCCGTGATAACATTATTCAGAGAGTTTACAATTAAAGCGTAAATTTTGCAAATTTATTACCCAAAACGTTTTTTATGCAGTGCATAGCCAATTAAAAAGTGCGAAATATTGATTTCGGTGATTTACCGCTCTTTTAAAATATTTTTTATGACATTGTCATACTGGTTTTTTCGTTCAAAATACTTGGAAACGAAATGCTTGTGTCGAAAGAATTGATGTTATCTGAATATTATTTAATTAAAAATTTTAAAATAAAATAAAACCAAGAATTATCTTTAAAACATTTTTATAGATCCATAAATGGATAAAATAGATATTCCAGTTTAAGATTTTCGTGTATGTAAATAAATCTTAAAAAATTCGACAGGTCGTTTGTTTTTTTAACAATTCGAATGGCAGAGGGAAATATTGAATTCCTAAGGTATATAAATACATATATATTGCATAATTTAAAATTAAATCCATAAAAAAATCTTCGGTATTTTCGTTCCAACTAACGTACGCAAAATTGATTCTTTTATAGAGATTTTTTATTCGATTTTAGGCTGTACCAGCCTGCAGGTTTTCAGGCTGATGTTATCATAACTAAAAATAGAAAGCATTCAAATTTGGGTAGCAGAGCTTGAATCAGTACATTCTTTCAAGGAAATACTGAGTTTTCCGAGTATTATTACATATTATCCTTTTCTACTCCTCTTGGGAGCATGGGTGTCCGTTTTGAGCTATTCCATTGGTTTAAATCCAGATTTAGTCTTATCGTCAAATTTTGATTTCAATAAGTCGATGGTATCACCGTATGGCCTAATCTTCAACTAATCTTCAACAAAAAATCAATCGCCACTCAGTGTAACGGCGTTTGCATGCTCATTTTCGAAGAGAAATGGTGTACTAATGCAAACCAAAATCCGGACCAGACAGTCAGTCGTTGTGGATATATTAGCTGCGTTCCTTTTCTGCTAATTTTGACTATTTTTTACACGTGCGTACTACCAACTACACTTGTTCTTGTAAACGAGTAGATAGCACTTGCAATTACACAATTGAAATCCGCTAGAGGGAAAGTGGCCATTTCGAGTCTATTGTGAATTATTTTCACTTACGCCATCACCCGCTAGATGGCTTTTATTTGTGTCGAATTGATTTGCTCATATAAAAACGTCCACAAAAGAACTACAGTCGTATAATTATCAAAAATTATTATCTTTCGTTTTACTTTAGAAATTACCGCATTAATTTCTCCATTGTGTCACAAATTCTTCTTTTAAGAACTTTTAATTTGTAAAGTTTAAAGTAACGTCAAAAATTTCACGTGAGAATTTACTCAAATCAGAAAATTTTGCGTTCCTTTTCTGCTCTACTCACAAGTACTAAATAGTAGAAAAGGAACGCAGCTATTGTTTTTCCACGATGACGTGTGGATTTTTTGAGCCCCAGACACGACAATTTTGCTTATTGACATATCCTCCGAGGTGGAAATGAGCTACATCTGAAAAGATGATTTTTCGGTAAAAATTCACATCTTCCACCAAGTGGTTTTCGGCCCATTGACCGAACCCAAAACGAGTCGGTTCGAGTCGTTTATGAATAGAACAACTCGACTGTGCAATAATCTCTTGCAGTCAGTATTTCCGAAGTCGTACAACTTAGAGTTCAAACGTATAGTTCATCGACATTTTGTTCTACACTCTCCAGACCCCTCTAACCCTTCTTATCCTCCTCTATTCTTCAAACCAAGCTTAGTACTAGACATTGCATCATGAGCTGAACGACATGGCCAACTGGTCCAGTCCAGTTTTTGATATTTCCCAATTCTGTTCAAGCAAAAAGCGACCCATTTCGTAAATTTCAAACATAAAACTATCTTTCTGTCACATTGCTTTCAACCGTTGATAGTCTGAGCGAGTGCACAAAGAAAGAACGACCACCAATTAGGGAATGATGTGCGGGAATGAGAAATTTAATTGAGCTTAGGGATTAGAGAGGCGTGAGGAGATCCGAAAGGTAAAGTGTGTAGAAACCTTTAGTCAGGAGAACCAAAGCCATGATATCAATAAAGCGAAAGAGACCATGACCCAACAATGAATTTTGAGGATCAGGATGAGTCGAACGATATGTATATGAGAGACCCCTAAAGGAAATGTGGCAGTATGAGACACTTCTTCTTCTTCTTTAACGGCTCTACAACCGGGATCCGGTCCTGGCCTCGCGCAACTGTTGTCTCCACCGGTCCCGATTCTGAGCCGATCTCATCCAGTTTGGCATCCCTAAACTCTGAGCGTCCTGGTCCACGCCATCCTTCCAGCGAAGGTTGGGCCTCCCTCGCTGTCGCACCCCATAGGTCTTACCGCAGAGAACTTTCCGAGCAGGCTCATCTTCACTCATACGAGCTAGATGCCCTGCCCACCGGAGCCTACCGAGCTTTATTTTTTTCACAACATCTATGTCGCGATAGCGCTCGTAGATCTCGTCATTGTAGAGTCTCCGGAATCGTCCTTCCTCACATATGGAGCCAACAATCCTCCGAAGTATTTTCTTCTCAAACACGCCCAAGAGGTTTGAGTGCTTTTTGCTAAGCACTCACGTGTCGGATGCATATGTGAGAACGGGTAAGACCATCGTCTTATATAGTAAAAGTTTAGACGTTATGGTTAGATATTTGTATTTGAAGAGCCTTGACAGACTATAGTAGGCTTTGTTGGCTTTTAGCAGTCGTGCGCGTATTTCTGGTGCCATGCTATTGTCGGCTGCTACTATTGACCCAAGGTAGGTAAATGATTTTACCACGTCAAACTCGTGTTCCGCTACCTTGATTGTGGGACCAATGTTAGGTGTTCTTCCAGACGAGGCCACCATGTACTTTGTTTTGATTTCGTTAATGTGCAGTCCCAGATTTCCTGCCGCTTGCTCAATCTGAGTGAAAGCTTCTTGTACAGCTGTTGTTGTTCTTCCAATGATGTCAATGTCGTCTGCGTAAGCCAGTAATTGGGTGGACTTGTGGAGGATTGTACCCCTTGATGTCACGCCCGAATCTCGGATCACTTTCTCCAACGCCAGGTTGAAAAGGAGGCAGGCCAGACCGTCCCCTTGTCGGAGTCCATTATAGATGTTGATTGGTCTGGACAGTGTTCCGGATACCTTTACTTGGCTTGACACATTGATCATGGTCAACCTACATAGTCTTGTGAATTTGTTGGGGATGCCGAATTCTCTCATGGCTTTGTAGAGTTCTACCCTGGCTATGCTATCATAGGCGGCTTTAAAGTCTATGAAGAGGTGTTGAATTGAGTTTTGAAACTCTAGACATTTTTCCATAGCCCTCCTCAAGGTGAAAATCTGATTAGTCGTTGATTTGCCTGGGCTGAAGCCACACTGGTAATGGCCTATGATGTTTCTGGCGTATGGGGCCATCCTGTTTTGTAGGATAGCGGAGAATATCTTATACACGGTACTCAACAACGTTATACCGCGATAATGAGTGCACGCTGTGATATCTCCTTTTTTGTGTACCGGACATAGGATGCCTTTTCTCCAGTCTTCTGGCATCACTTCCTGCTCCCATACTTACCCAATTAATTCATGAATCGCTTGGTGTAATGTAGGCCCTCCATATTTAACCAGCTCCGCTGCGATGCCGTCTGCACCCGAGGCCTTGTTGTTTTTGAGCTGGCTGATGGCTCTGCTAACTTCTTCTATGCTTGGTGGCGGCAGCATAGCATTGTCATCCAGATATTGGTGGAGCCTCCGAATCCTCAGTTAGCTCGCCATTTAGCAATTCATGAAAGTGCTCTTCCCATCGCTCCAAGATGCCTTTAGGATCGGTGATCAGATTCCCTTCTTTGTCCTTACAGTATGTGCAACGTGGTGTGAATTGCGTCATACTGCGGACTCTTTGGTAGAACTCCCGCGCCTGGTGCGGCCGTCGTTCTCTGTAATGTTCTAGCTCATAGACGAGATTTTTTTCCCAAGCTCCCTTTCTTTCTCTTTTCTTCTTTTCTGAGCTCTTTATAGTTCTCTTCGCGTGCCCGTGTTCTCTGAGACTGCTGCATGGCTCGGTACGCAGCATTCTTACGTTCAGTTGCCAGCTTGCATTCATTATCGAACCAGTCGTTCCGATCTTTACGACTTCTCCCTAAGATGGAATCAGCAGTACTAATGACAGTATTTTTAAGGCGGGTCCAGATCTCGTCGACGCCCGGCATCTTATCCCCAGGACTTAGGGCGAGTTCTAATGCATGACCGTAGCTGTTTCTGGCCATTTCATTGCGTAGTGCAGCTGTGTTGATTCAAGCCTGATCAGCGGTTACAAAGCTTTTCAGCGTTGTAATGCGCTCTCGGAGCACCATACCAACAAGATAGTGATCCGAGTCGAAGTTGGCACCTCGGTACGTTCGTACCGTCATCAGACCCGAAAGGTGGCGGCGGTCTATAAATACATGATCTATTTGGTTGCGAGTGGCTCCATCAGGAGATACCCAGGTGGCTTTATGGATATCTTTACGCGCAAATCTAGTACTTGCAACGACCAAGTTCTTACTTGCTGCCATCTCTACAACTCGCTGTCCATTGTCATTAGTGTTTTCGTGCAAGCTGTGGTTGCCGACATATTGCCTGTGTATGGGCTCCCGGCCTACTTTGGCGTTCAGATCTCCCAGTATGATTTTTACATCATACCTGGGGCAGGCATTAAGTTCCCGTTCAACTAATTCGAAGAATTCTTCTTTATCATCATCCGGGGACTCTTCTGTAGGTGCGTGAACGTTATGCTACATGTTATTCCCCCTATTCCGCTGATGACTGACCACCATGAGACACTTAACAAGCTTAAACCGAATAGAGGAGGATAAAAGACTGGAACAGAGCCAAAGTTTGCGTAATGTTCCATATATCTTCGGAGCATAAGTAAAAAGTATTTGCAACAAGAAAGTTTGGAGTTGATAACAATTCCGAGATTATTGACACAGTTAACAATAGGAAGGGAAATATTATTTAGTAGAAGAGACGAAACGTTGCCAAGGGACAGAGAGCGATGATTAAGGAACAGAACTTGGGATTTATTAGGATTTATTTTAAGGAAATTTAAGGAGCACCATTCATTAATTCGGGATAATGTGCTATTGAATTCAGAAATACATTGTTCGAACTGATTAGGATAACATGAAGTATACAGCTGAAGATCTTCAGTATAAACATGGAAGAACAATTATGGATAACAGCGGGAAGATCATTAAAATAGAGCGAAAAGAGAAGAGGACCTAGTTTAGAGCCTTGTGGAACTCCAAGGGAACAGGTAGTAATGAGGATACGACATTGTTAGGGCGAACACATTGAAGCCTATTAGAGAGAAAAGAAGCGAAGAGTCGAATGGCAGAAGAGGAAAAGTGATAGAGTTAGCTAAGTTTGGAGAACAGAAGCAGAAGTGAACCACAGAATCAAATGCTTTAGAGAAATCTAAAAGGACAAGTACGGCAATCTCACCAATGGCGAGCGCAGAATGCAAATCAGTCGTTACCTTTAATACTTCTGTTTCAAAACTATGGGATCTACGGAAGCCAGACTGGTATTTAGAGAGGAGGTTGTTAAACTCAAGATATTGTAGTACTTGTATCCTGTATATATCCTGTATATACATAATACGTTGCATTTTGTTTCTCTAATTTTTTCGTGCTTCACACTAGATAGAAATCGACTTCACCAATTGATGTAGATGATAAAAAAAAATTGTATCGATAAGCTTCGATAGTATCTATAACTTTAATAAAAAGAAGGTTGTTATTTTCCTTTCATCTTTGACAATGAGGAATTACACTAAAGTTGTTTTGAAATGAATTAACGTAACTACATAAAAACTATTCACGAAAATTTTCTTTATCGAAATAAAACTTTGTAATGCATTTTATAGTTTTAATAGAGAAAGCAACTTTCTCACTGTAAGTTCCTTGAATAAATAATTCCACTTTGGGCATACAAATTTAATAACTATAAAACTTTTCCACACTTTCTGATATTAAAATTCAAGTGGAGTAGCAAAGACCATATACCCGTGCAAATAGTACAGAATCTCCAATTATGGTAATCATGAAATTATCATAGAAGTTGCACTGTGGAGCACCGTGGCATTACTCCAAGGCTCACAAGTATATGTACATCCACAGCCCGAATGGATAACCCTGGTCTTGTTTTAATTTCAATAAAACCACAAAATTTAAGCAGGAAAAATCTTGGGTTTACCTTACATGCATTCCCTTAGATACTAAATATCATCCCTATATAATGAGCCTTTGAATGGTGGGCCCAGATTTACCCCAAAATAACTGTAGTGGCAACCATCTCCGGCCACCCTCAATCCACCCGAAATAAGTATATGAAAGTCGCCATAACCTCCGAGTGTATCCTTTCGGTCCTGTGTTAATCCTAAGCCATATTTGCTTTCTTAAATCCGAAAATGTGTCCTCACTTGCTAACAACAATATGCCAGCGCCCCTCAGCGCCCGGCAGCAGAGACGTCGCAACATCCCCGTATATTGTACATTGGGTATGCTATGTCGGATTTATATACAGGGTGTACGAGCAGCTTACCCGGACCAGATTTCAGCACAAACATTTGCACTTTGTATCTGAACTTTGTTTTAGGGCTTTGCATAATTCCTTGCTTTTAGGGATTATCCTGGGCATGGGCCGGGGCTTAAGATTAAAACGTTGCTTGCTTAGAACGTATTGCTAGTGAGAGCTGTATAGGCGGACCTCTCGGCAACTTCACTGACATATAACGTGAAACACTCTATTAATTATGCCCTTGCTATAGTCTATCACATATGGACACGGATTCCGTTAATTGGTGGATTTATTGGTGATTATCGTTTGGTTAATATCAGTATTAACGTGGATTTTGGTTATTTCCTGGCCAATTTGTGTGAGGGAAATAATTGTTTATTCAGGATTTTATGCGACTTTGTAATGGTTTTTGCCGAAAAAGCCATGTCAAAGGATGATGTTTCATGAATAGTTATTGAAAAATGTCGAGTCAGCGCTAGGTTCGTATGGAGTACCTGAATTAGTAAATTGCGTACATATTTGAATGATCAAATAAAAAGGGACATGAGTACCTACCATCATACATGTGTAGCCAAATCGAAAATATAAAGCGATTTCTATCATGTTAATGAAATTGGCTATTATGCAAAATTCTGTAGAGATAAATAGAATGGTTGAATAAACTTTGCTTAATAAACGTTAAACAAAATTCTGTGAAAGCATTAGCAGATTAAATAGTTAACTAGTCAAACAACTTATTCCTTTAAATGGTTCTGGGTGGGCTTGTGCTATTAAACACTTTTCAAATTGCAATTCGTTAATTTTCTAAAAAAAAAATCCTTTAAGCCTGAAAACATGTTAAGGTGGGTGTGCAATACATTATGATTGAAATCATTTTCACACAGTTTAATTTCCAATCAATTAATGTTTAATAAAAACTGCAGTGTGTGTATGCGCGCGGAAAGAGTACCTGCAAACACCAGTGGTAAAATTTTGCCTCGGTGGCTTAATTCTTACAAGGTCTCAAAAAGTTAATTGAGTTCAAATGGTGCCATTAGTGATGAGCAAAAATGGTCTTGATCTTGCAGTCTTGTCTTGGTGCACATTTAGCAAGAACAAGATTAAGACCAAGAACTACTCATGTTCGCAACACCAAGACCCAAGACTAACTGTGAAGACCAAGACTACATCAGTTTTGTCTTGTTATTGCGTTTGCTCATCACTAATGAGTTAGAGAGTGCGAATTTGCGCTTTGTCCAATAACACTAACCAAGTTTTTGACACCTAAGGCGAAATAACACTCCCCGAGGATTTTCTCACCCTTGGAACGTTGAAGATCTCGAATATCAAGTGAGGAATCTCAGCAAACTCCTGAATAATGCATTAGAAGCAACCTGTTCCACTAGGAAATATATGTAGTGTTAACACCAAACCCCCTTGGTGGAACAGAAAGCTTCTCAGACTAAGGTCTGAAAGTAGAAAGGCCTTCAATAAGGCCATACGGTCTAACTTGGTTTCGGAATGGGACAACTACAAAGGGTCTAGGCGTCAACCCAGACTGAAATAGTGCTCTTTACAAAGAAGCATAGACTTCCTAATTTTCCTTCTTTAAGACTCTGCAATGAAACACTGCATCTAAAGGAGGATGCGAAATTTCTAGGTCTCGTACTCGATAGAAAACTAACGTGGAGGCCGAATCTTTTAGAAACAGCCAATAACGCCAAAACAGCTCTCTTCTTATGCAAAAGAACCATCAGAGTCAATTGGGGCGTTAAACCCCGCATCGTCCACTGGTTTTATACAATCGTAATCAGACCTATACCTATGCATGGCATATCGACATGGTGGACTGCATTACAGAAGATTACATATCGTTACATACTGGAAAAGGTCCAAAGAACAGCTGAGCTGTGTATTAGTGGTGCAATAATAAGCACTCCAATAGCTGCGCTGGATGTCTTATTGCATCAAAAATTGGGAACTCCCTAATTTGGGTCGGCGCTTCCATGACCACCTTGTCGTGGATAAAAAAGTTCAAAATAGGGCCCTTAAACTAATCGACGACGACACCGTTTCCTCCACCATGGGCCCCTTGGGACACCGTATGAATGTAGCGACACTGACAAAATTTTATCGCTACTAACATAGTGACTGTTCCAGTGAAATAAACGCTCTCCTGCCTACACGGCAAGATTAGCCCACTCATCTCACTGCCACGAACTGCAACCCGTATATTCGGGCACTCAACAAGTTAGCAGTTCGTTTTTAAATAGAACAACTCCACTGTGGAATAACCTCTCGCAGTCCATATTTCCGAGCTCCTACAATATCCAAGAGTTCAAATGCAGGGTTCATGGCCACCTTCTTTAACATCCCCCGCACCCTCATAACCTTTAATCTATTCCTAGCGTGCTGTCAGACATTGCACCATGACGTGACAAACGACATGACGGAATGGTAGTACTAAGGGTGATTCCTGAGCTTAGCACTGCCACATAAAAAAACTGTTCCCAGTAATGAAATCCAGAGACATCCACAGAAAACTCAAAATACGAATCTACAAAACCATCATATTTACAGTAGCTACATATGGGTGTGAAGCATGGAGTATTTCCCAGAAATCTACAGACAGATATATTTGAGAGGTAGGTGCTCCGAAGGTTATACGGCCCAATCAATGAAGATAATGCTTGGAGAATACGCCACAATCACGAATTGTACGATCTATACAAAGAGTGTAAACTCTCGACGCATGCCAAGCTACTGCTACTGGCTCCCAAGACACGAACCGCAAATGCTTCAGTCCAAGACACTAACGAAAAGCTTGATTGCGCTATGTTATGAAATAGGTGACCGGGACCTGCACAGCTATACTACTATGCCTTTTCCCTATAAGTGTGGGTATGCGCCGTATCAAAGGCTGGAAAGAAAGCTCGGTGTGTATGTAATACGAACATGTCGCGCGAATTTGTATTCTGACCTTTCCCAGCGGGAAATTGAAGCATCGTATCATGCATAATCGAAGTCTTCTCTGGAAGGTGGGAATGCGTGAAACCCCGTATCCTCTCTCATATCTTTTTAACATAGCCATGTCCGCGGAACGAAGGAGAACAAAAGCTTTTATATTTCTTCCCGGTAGATTCCTTAGAAATACTTCCGAAGGCATCAAATTTTGCCCAAATGGAATCAATGAAAGCTTTTGATATTACTTCCGTAAAGCTTCTTTTTCAGCGATTCAGAATAGATCAACCTGAATACTTGAAGAAGGTGAAGAATATAGAAAGCGCGTTAAAAAACTCCGAAATAATTTTATCCTATAAGATCAAATTATTTCAGAGTTTTTGAAAGTGTTTCTATTTTCTTCACCTTCTTCACCTAAAATTCAAGTAAAGAGAATAATAAATGAAAATATGAAATTTTTAAGATAAATCTTAAAAATCATATCTTTTATCTATATAAATCTTACTTTTATTTTTAAAAACATATGACTTCAATTAACATAAAATTAAAAAATTGTTCCAAACTGTTCCACGGTAAATATAAATGTAAGTTAAAAAAACAAAAGAAAATATAAGTTCAAAAACAACCTTACATATAATATAAATAACGGTTAACAAGAACATGTCAATTTTTTATGTGGATGTTCTTTTATTAGCGAGGTATGTGTTTTTGTAAGAACGGTTTTTCATTAATTTTACACCTTTCTTCATTTGGTCGTACTGGTTGTATCCGAATGACTCATTTTTAACTGCTTCTAGAATTTTTACTAAAAATGATAATGTTCTATTGAAGGAATTCATAATTTACTTACCATAAACGTAGGTATTAAAATTTTTTAACTTGTTAAGAGCAAACTTCTCCTTTTTCCCATCCCAGTTAAGCTCAAGAATAACTTCATTTGTAAACATAAGGTTGAAACAATCATAAAGTGGGGTCTTTCCCAAAAGTTCCCTTATGCCAGTGATCTGAGCAAAAATTAAATATTAGAAATGTGTAACATTTAAATATAATAAAAGAATATACCAATTGATCTTCAGGTATTGATTCTATTTTTAACCGACTTCAAAAAAAGAGGAGGTTACTCAATTCGACGTGTAGGTATTTTGTGGTCCTGTTCACGCATAACTTTGTAACCCAATAACTTTTTTGCTTCTTTTTTGGTTCATTTGAAGGGGGAGCTTCCCACGGTGGTCCCGTTAAATTTTTTCTAAATTCTGATAACGGAGTTCGAAGTTAGGCAGAAAAAACTGTTAAAATTCAACCTGTTAAAGCTCAACCTAAACATTTCATGGGCACCGAACAAATTACTTTATTGTTGAAAATCTGGCAGCAGGCCGATGGCGGGGTGGTTGGAGCGTCGGATCCTCGATTCAGCGTTCGCTGGTTCGATTCCGGTCGGTGCAGGCCGGTTTTTTTCTTTTTCTCTTTTTCTTCTTTCTGAAATGATTTATTAACATATTGGTCAGCGGCCGATAGTACTTGACATAGCGCAAAGGGCTAGAGACAAGTATTCTTGTCTGTGGGATTTGTGGGGTGCGAGTTCGATCCCAAGGGCTCGCGGTGCTTTTTTTTCTATATGTCGACAAAATAATTATTTTTTAATTTCCTTCGGGGAACTTTGTTCCATATTAAACAAGTTTTCGACGTGAATGCGTCTGTAAATTTGCTTCCAGAACAAAAGCCGATAAGAACGAAATTATGGCGAATTTGCAGCTCAAAAAACTATTGTTTATATCGAATAAATAAATATACCATGACGTGGATGAAGAATCAAAGAATTTTATTGTTTACATTTAATTTCCCCGATATCAATGGCAACTTAACTTTTTATATGCCTTATATTATCTTGATCTGTATGTGTGTATAGTGTAAACAAATCTTGCAACTTGATTTTGACCCAGTTCCATATAACCGATCAACTGCAAATTTTGCACATAGTATAGTTCGCATGACAATACAATCTGCAATCAAATTTTGCAATTGCGCTCCCCAAGACATGGGTATCAAATGAAAAGGTGTGACAAGTAGAATACACTTCGCTATGTGGCGTCGTAAAAACGTAGGCTCCTTGCAATGACAGGCAATATTAAAAAATGAATGGACTAAAAAGCACGAAATAAAACAAAATTTTAAAAACCGACTTCAGAAAAAAACCCGCGATGCACAAAAAAGGATGAAATAATTGTTTGTAATTCTTAACAACATCAATCCAATAAGAATGGATCTAGAAAGAAGAATCACTTTTGAAGACGGTGCCAGGTAGTAGTTAACTTTGATTGCACTAACTCTTGCTTCGGCAATTGTTTACATTTCTTTGTTAGGCTTATGCCCTTAATATATCAACCACATGTGTTAGCACCGTCTTCAAAAGTGATTCTTCTTTCTAGATCCATTCTTATTGGATTGATGTTGTTAAGAATTACAAACAATTATTTCATCCTTTTTTGTGCATCGCGGGTTTTTTTCTGAAGTCGGTTTTTAAAATTTTGTTTTATATTATCAATATTCATTAAATCTTCGCGTGATGATATTGGGAAAATTTTAAGTCGTGACGATTGTGGGTAGATTTTCGTCAAAATCCTTTCCAAATAGACGGTGTGCTTTTGTAATGTGTCCTTAATTTCTTCAATTTCTTTTTGCAAGTGTTTATTGGTTTCTGTCAAATCATTGCATCGTTTGCAATCATGTGTTTCTGTTGTAAAATTATGATATGCAAAAAAAAAATTTATTACATTTTAATTTGATCCACTTAATGCCAAAGGGTGAAATTGTTACCTTCATTTTCTTTGTTGGATGAATCAATCATTTCCATTCCAAGAGTGGCATTGCACTGTATAAGAGGAGCTCCGTATGACGTGTTTGCTTTAAATATTTTTGATGGCAACATTTTCCTATTAATTAAAAAAAATTGTTAGATTATACTATATATTGTAGAAATGTAATAATTACATGAGATACAATGATGCAATATTGGTAAAAATACAAATCCATCATTAACCGGCAATGACATAACTTTGCAAGCGACATCGTGCATATTAAATTTTTTTTCAGTCGCAGAAAGGTTACTTACCAAAGAAATGCCCAGTGTTTGTACGGAATCAAATGGCTCGGTGAAATAACTCCTAGTATTTAAAAATTTCTGCCCTATTATATATTCTTCCCCATTAGCATTCCTAAAGAATCCTGTTATTTTGATTGGAATTAAGGAATTATGTATTTATGGAAATGTGACTTACCTTATTACTTTATGAAAAAAACTCACTAACCAAACTAAACCTTGCACCAACTGCTTACTTTATAAAAAATTCACTAACCAAACTAAATTTTGCACGTTAACTGCTTCGATAGAAGAACTGAAATGAGAATTACGCAATCAGAACAAAAGGAAAAAAGACGAAAATCACACAAACAGAAAATCGTTGTACATGCCCATATATGACTATATTTGTGAAGCAATCTGCACCCTCGACAAGTGTATTCCTTCCTCCTAGCTTCTTTCTGAGTACTAAGGAATGCATCATATTTTTCCTTCTAGTAGGCATTGTACAATTTACTTCTGAATGCCTTAATTGAGAATCACTGATTCAATTTCCCGCTGGGTTATTAGATAGCTTCTACAGTGCAACGACGACGCGAAGTACCTAGTTTAGCGCACCAGGATTTTTTGTGGGAAGAGGGGGCCCACACCACAGGTTCTGCCTAGGGGCCTGCAGATCCTTAATCCGGTTCTGATCACTGGGAATGCTCCCACCGTGAACTGAGGGGAAATTATCGTTGCCGGCCTCGTTGGCAGTAATACTTGATCCCAAGCCCAACTGGACGTCAAACATCGAGGGCAAAGGTGAAGAAAGCCTACATAGCTTTCTACGTCTGTTAAAGGGCCTTCGGCAAGAAATGGGGTTTCAAGCCAAAGATGGTCCTGTGGATGTACACGGCCTTAGTATTCAAACGAAAGGTTCACCGACATCTACTCGACCACACCCAGAATTCTTCTAACATCTTCTACATATTCTCTTTTATTCAGCAAACGTAGCTTACTTGGACTTTACACCATGACCTGAACGACATAATAGACAGAGAAAAAAAATTAAAAAAAAAAAAAAAACCGACTTCAAAACTACATATACCTATGCATGCATATGTACAAACTTAAACTAAAAAGTAAAAAATAATATTTTAATTACCTCAAAGCAAGAGCCTTAAAGGACAGTTAAAAAAATTATTGATATTTATATATGTATGTATCTATTCAATATTTTTAAAAAGTTCATTTTGGAGTCGGTGCCAGCCAAAGGTATGTATTAACGTAAGTTTTCTTTTGCACCCAAGCTTTCAGGGTATGTATAAACGTAATTGTTCTTTGGCTGGCACCGACTCCAAAATGAACTTTTTAAAAATATTAAATAGATACATACATATAAATATCAATAATTTTTTTAACTGTCCTTTAAGGCTCTTGCTTTGAGGTAATTAAAATATTATTTTTTACTTTTTAGTTTAAGTTTGTACATATGCATGCATAGGTATATGTAGTTTTGAAGTCGGTTTTTTTTTTTTTTTAAATTTTTTTTTACTTTTTAGTTTAAGTTTGTACATATGCATGCATAGGTATATGTAGTTTGGAAGTCGGTTTTTTTTTTTTTGAATTTTTTATTTTTTACTTTTTAGTTTAAGTTTGTTTACAAAATTGTATTCTACTCGTCATACCCTTTCATTTGATATCCATGAAGGGGGTCGGGAAACAAAATTGCAAAATTCGGCCGCCATCTTGGAACCGACCGCCATTTTTTTACAAAATTTATATGGGACCACCTCTGAGGTATAACGTACCAAACAAAAAAAGAATCATCAAAATCGATTCATAATTGGCGGAGTAATCGCGTAACATACATAGAAAAAAAAAAAAAAACATACATTCGAATTGATAACCTCCTCTTTTTTGAAGTCGGTTAAAAAGAGCAAAGATTAGAAAGAAGGTGGTAATTGGAATTGAACCACTGATCTCAGAGATGGAATTCGGGTGAATTAGCCCCTAGGATACCTACGATTTTAAACTTCAACTCAAACTACGGTTCCAGAATATACGCCCCTGTAGTACGAGAAATGTAGTTAGGTATATCTCTAGATACTAGGTTTAGAGGTTTGGCTAGAATTTGAGCCTGGCGGAGTTTAAACCCTCTAGGCAATTCAATAAAAGTCTAACAATGTTTCGTTTATGAATTTCAAAACATAAATTTCTTTCTATAAGCAGTGGCTTCAACGACAGCAGCTCTTTTTAAACAAATTTTAAAAAAATAACATACCCTTATGACTTAAAAAAATGACATAAACAAAAATCGATTTAAAACTCATTATACATACGAGTACTTGTTTAATCCAATCACAAGTTAATTGAGAAAGGATGTGAAAGAGATTTAATCGATTACAGAAGCGTAAACATCCTTGGCAACCATGCATATAATTATTCATGTTTATGTGGCAAGTGTGTGTGTGGATGGTAACAAAAAGAAAATTAACTTTAAAATTTTTATAAGTTAATTCAAAAAACGAAATGCAAAAACATCTCCATTTTGAAAGAATTTATTCAGACATTACAAGGAAAACAAAAAGGAAGAACTTCTTGAATAATGTCTGTTTTGGTTTTTTGTTTATTTGTGCTCCTTGGACCCGCGTTTTGTTGATGGTAAATTTGAAATTCAAATTTTTTTTTTTACCCTTATATTTAATCAGTGTTTTATTTCCGATAAAAAAAAATTTCTTTCACCACAACGACACGGCGACGACGACTGTATTGCGATGTGAAGTTGTGTAGGTAAACTTTTTGAGTGAAAATCAACAAATCACGTAGCAGCTAAATGATGGGCCTTCATAAAATTAAATGCAAAATTCTACCATAATATAATTCTGTCGTCGTTTGTTCCGTGTTTGTTTGGATCAAAAGGAAGCGAGTCCTTGTAAAAGGAATTTTCAATTTTGAAACTTAACGACGACCAACTTTATTGGCATCCCACTTGCAGGAGCTCAAGTAGAGATTTATATGAAAAGTTCTTCAGTATACAAAGGACTTGAATAGAAGTACTACCCCAGCCCTACACTATGCTTGTTTCGATTTGAAGCGTTGTTGTGCAGATACCCTGGGTGGAGTCTATGTGTAGAGAGAGAATCAAAATTGTAGTGAAAATCTGCCCCTAAACTTGTATTAACCCTTGATAAAATTAAGTTTTTGGCAGCTGATGAATTTAGTAAAATTGGCAAGTTTAGTAAGTAATCCTTTTAGGTCAGGCTTTAATAATAATTCTGTTTAGGGATTTCCGTTTTGAAGTTGCACATTAAACAGTCCCTGGTCCGATGCGCCAGCACTGGGAACGAGGGATGCTGGTGAGAATTGGGTTACTGGCCGAACACCCAAATTTGTAACACCGAAAATGGAGTTTAAATTCGCCGTGTTGAATGTACGAACAGGACATCACGTCGGTCAAAGGGAAATCATGCCAATGGAATTGTTGAAATGCAAAATATCAGCTGCTGCGCTATCGGAACTACGACTTACCGGATCTGGGACAGTGACGATCTCCCCGCCAACAATCGAAGAAACGATGACGCTTTACTACCCCGGTGGTGAGAGATGAGAGGCCGGCGTCGGCTTTATGGTCGATCGACGGGCTGCCAGCAGGGTTCTCGCATTCCAACCTATATCCGAACGTTTGGCGGTTATAACCATCAGTGGAACGATCAAGACCGTTTATGCGCCAACCGAGACCAGCACCAACCGAGAATAGCACGGACGCAACCAAGGACGAATTTTACGATCAGCTTCAACAGACGCTGAATATGATACCTCGAACCGAATTAATAATACTCGCGGGGGACTTCAATGCACTTTCAGGAGCAGATTGAACCGGCGGGGAAGTAACCATGGGCAAATTCGGACACGGAATAATTAACGACAACGGCTTGCGCTTGCTTTCATTCGCATCGTCAAAAAACTTCATCGTTGGCAACAGCATTTTCCGCTGTCCTCTCAAACACCAAGTAACCTGGCGAAATCAATCCGGCAGCGATGTTAGACTACATTTTAATCAACGCAAGATTCCAATCGATACTTAAATACGTACGTGTAATGCGTGGGCCCGCTTGCGGATCGGACCACTATCTTGTTCGAGCAAAATTACAGTTGCGATTACAAAGAGCAAAGAAAACGGCGCCACCACCAGCCAAGAAGAATTGTACATGCCTACGGAACCCGGCCATCGGTCGAGAGTTTCAAATGGCACTATCCAACAAATTCACGGCGGTCGCAATACCGTACGATATCGATGCAGAAGAAAGACAATTGTCGGAGTCTATTGGGAAGTGTACAATGGAGTTGTGTCCACCCATCCGTAAACGGACGCAGCCATGGATCTCGGACAGCTGTGGGGACCTCGTCGATCGGAAGCGGAAGCGAATGAAACACGTGGACTTTGAGCAATACCGAAGATTGAACAAAGAAGTTCGACAGAAAATTGGAACGAGAAGTGTACTGGAATAACATTGCGGCCGACATAGAGGAAGCGGCGTCGAGGCACGAGTACCGGACTCTGTACCAGACAATCCGGCGGTTAGGCAGCAAAACAACATCAACAAACGCCAACATCAAAATATCGGATGGAGCTTTTGTTACTTCTCCAAATGAACGCCTGAGCGATAGAGAGAACTCTTCCACCAGCTGTACGACCACGATCCGCCGCAAGGTCCAGCACCCGAACCCCCGATTATCGAACAGCCGACGAATCAGTTTCTCGATACCGAACCGACAATTATCGAGGTAAAGACAGCAATAAAATGGCTGAAAAATAGAAAAGCGAACGGGAATAGACCAAGTAACCGCCGAGATGATCAAAGCCGGAGGTGATGTCTTATCACAACGACTTCATGTCCTCACAACACACATATGGCATTCGAATCGTGTACCGTCGGCGTGGAAGAAAGCGATCGTTGTCCCAATCTTGAAGAAAGGCGATAGTCGGGAATGCAAGAATTTTCGTGGTATTAGCCTTCTTTCGATTGTCGGTAAAGTATTTACGAAAATCATACAATCGAGGCTACAGAAACATCGAGAGTAAACGAGCTGGAAAGAACAAGCTGGATTTAGACCACATCGAGAATGTATTGATCAAATATTCGTACTCCGTCAGCTAATGGAAGAAAGAACTCGTCGTTTTCTGTCGTCGTTTTCATCAATTTCAAATCTGCTTTCGATTGCATCGATTGGAACAGCTTGTGGAGAGTCTTGGAAAACGACCATGTGCCATTGAGAATCATCCAACTTCTCCAAACGTCGAACGATGGCTCAACCAGCAGGTTCGTATTCGAAGCGACTTATCCGAGGAGTTCCCGATTCAAACGGGTGTCCGAAAGGGAGACGTCGCTTCGCCACTTCTCTTCAACGCCGTAATCGACACGATTATGCGTGAAGCATTCGATGAACGATTCGGAGTTCGATACGACGACAACAACTTCATAACCGACCTAATGTTCGCCGACACGGATGTCGAAGCAACGGACATCTTATACGACATTTCCCGCATTGCCCAGTCATACTGGTTTAAAATCAATGCGGAAAAGACCAAAGTGCTCACAATGGACGGATCGAGCGCCAGTGTTCACCTCGATGGAACCTAAATCGAACAGGTTCCGATGTTCAAATATTTGGGATCATTGGTTGAGGAAACGAAGTAGCATCGACGGCTGACGTTCACAGCCACATTAGCCAGGCAACAGCAACCTTTGCCTCGCTCAAGTGGCGAATATGGAAACGAACAAATATTTCCATCAAGTTAACCTTTACCGAACGTTGATCCTTCCTATTCTTCTTTATCGATCTCAAACTGGATGTTAAGAAGCTCGAGGTCTTCCAAATGCGATGCGATTTGGGGGCCTCGGTAGTCTAGAGGTAAGGCGCATGACTACTATCCCAGAGGTCCCGGGTTCGAATCCCGGCCAGCCCCACGGTCTTTCGCCTTTTCCACTTTCTCATCTATATAACTTTCCTTCTTTCTTCTTCCCTCTTTACATTCCTGATTCCTTCCGTCATAGCCTTCCTTAGCCCTTTCCCGCTCCACCAAAGCGCATGTAATCGGTTGGTTGATGACATTCAAATCGTTTCAGGAGGCATAACACTCCAGCGAGTTGTTTCTCGATGCCCCGATGTCAAAGTCGCGACAGTAATGGTTGGGAGTTAGTGGACTGAAAACTATCTCAAGGTTGTGACAGCTCCTTCCTTCCCCGACTAGAGCTGCTGTTCGACATTGCACTTTATATGAAGAAAATAGATTGTCGACACAGTATAAAGGGCGTTTCCTGAGACTCTAGTCTTTCACATAAAAAAAAAAAAAGATCCTCGGTGTCTCACTCCGGGATCGTCTTCGAAACGAGACAGTTAGACAAAGTTGCGATCAGCAGACACTGATCGACGAAGAAATGCAAAAACGTCGACTAAGGTGGTTTGGACATGTTTGCCGAATGGATGATGACCGCTTGCCACATAAACTTCTCTGGCGAGACCGTCCCGCAAGCTGGAGAATCCAGCGCTCGTCACCGAAGAAAACCTGACTAAAGAATATCGAGGGCGACCTGAAGGATCATTGATTGTCAGTTACCGGGGCTCGACACGTCGCCTCAAACCGGCAAGAATAGAAACGAATCGTGAATAGAGTTCGAGACCAAGCGTCACCGACACACAGTGCGGCCGATTCCCAAAAAGCTGGCCAAAAGACGATAAATCAAGTAATTGATACAAAATTTCTTACCCGGGGGTTTTCGGGGTCGCTGATTACGAATTTGATACTAAAAATTAGAAAAGCCACCCCCGTCCACCCCTATTAGCCACCCCCTCGCGTGAAATAGCGTATATATTATTTAACATAATCAAGATTCATGTCAATTTATAGGTTTTTCAAAATCTTCTTAAAAAAAAGCGGGCAAGTTGGGGCAGCTAAATCTTGTTTTATTCTGTAACTAATACCTCAAGGAATAACCTCCATCAAGTTTCAGAGCGGAACAACGCGGAACTTTTTTCTATACGCGTGATGACTTACACAGATTATTTGATTTCAAGCGATAAAAATTAGTAATAATCGTGGTGTCACTAAAATGTTTGGCATTGGAAATCTCTCTTTGTTATTTTTTTTTTACATTCTACTTACATTCAGAAGTAGATTCCATTTTTGGTATGGCTACCCACGACAATCTTAATTTTTTACACAATGTTTAAACAACACTCTGTTAAATGCACTTTCGCGAGAACCATTTGACAAATCAAAACAGCTATCGTTGCGACTGTTGTTTTGGACCAAGTACGAGAAAAGAAACAACGCTATGTATGATTTCTGGTGGCTGTGGGTGTACTGAAGCCAACTGAACAAAAAAGAAACCCCTATAAGAAAATTGTTTTTTCGACTTTTGGCCAGCTTTTTGGGAATCGGCCGCACTGTGCGACAGCAGTATTGCGGGGACGTCCCGCTCAGACCGCCAGCTAACGGATTAAAGAAGAGGAAGAAAGAAACCATCCCTAATATACTTGTAATTAATACTTTGTAAAGCATAAATTTTGTTGATACTTTTCATATAAATAAAACTCCCCAAATTCCACAAAAAATAATTCATTCTTAAAAATCCAATTTCAAATAAAAAAAAACTCCTTGCAAATGGAACGAGTATGCCATAATAAATAATTCAGAACTATTTCAAGGTGCATAAGGCATGCAGACAGACAATTTTAAAAATTTTCTTCTCTTCTGCATGCTTGTATACACACAACCATATGTATAAAGGAAAGGTATGCTGATATACGACTCCAGGTGTGAGATGACAAATTCATGCGAGCATACAGAATCTAATGAAATTACTGTACGAGTCGGTGGATTTGGGGCGCACAACTTGCGGGTATCTTGAGTGCAATCATCAAAGCTAGACGAAATTATCTCTACTAAATTTGATTTGAATGCTAATCTATCTCACTTGCATTTAAATCTTAATCTGTGGAAGTTGAAGGACATATCTCAGGTGACTATTGCTATTGCCACCACAAGATGCTGTATCGGTATATGGACAAGTTCATTCAACGAATGTGATAAAATCATTCGTTTCAGATGCCATGTATCTTAAGATAATGTTTTTTTTTTTTTGACAGATAAAAGTGATTGTAAATTATTTATTTTAGTTTGGCTGTAAAATATAAAGTTTTAAAAGCCGTCTTCAGGAAAAAACCAATCCTATGATTCACAAAAACAGATGAAATAATTGTTTGTAATTCTTAACAACATTAAGCCATGAAAATGATGTCAGGTAGTAGTTAACTTTCATTGGACTAGCTCTTGCTTCGAAAATTGTTTTCATTTCGTTGTTAGGCTTATGCTCTTAATACATCAACCGCAGGTGTTAGCACCGTCTTCATTCTAAATCAATTCTGATTTAATGTTGTCTGTTTTTGTTTATCCCGGGATTGGTGTTTTTCCTGAACTCGGCTTTTAAAACCTTTTATTATTTGGTGCGTTTTAGTCCATTCATTTGTTTTTGGGGCAATTTAAAAAAAAAGTTTTTTTTTACAGTAGGTAAGTCCACATGGAACGATTTACTTGATGCAAATTGGCTTGCGCAAGTGAATAGGCACAAATAGATCGTTACGTGTAAACTCAATGGTTGGCTTGTGCAAGCCAAAATTTTTGGTTTGTGCAAAATATGTCTCGCCTACAACCCTCAGCATGCACATGGGTGATGTTCGACCACCTATCCGTCCGACCTTATCATAATCAATGTAACATAATATAACGCGTAGATAAGTATAAATATAATGCGCAATAACTAATTGAGGTACTTTCCATTCATCATTTTTACTCAGTTTATTTACACAAATCCACTTGCGCCAGACAGTTTGCACAACTAGTTCGTTGCGTGTGAACCTACCTTTACGAGTAGTATGAGACGCCACCGTGGTCAAAAATTGGGTCACTTGAGGTGAAAAGCAATAGTACTGTGAAATGCCCAAAATGGAAGCAACTTTTGTCAGAAAAGCAACAGTAAGCAAAAACAATAAAACGGTGAAATTTGTCTGTAAAATAGTACGTATAGAGTAATTGCAAGCTTCGCTCGGCTATAAGTACATGTTTGGGGACGATAAAGCGGTAGGGACTCGCTGTACTGGTATGCATAGCAGGCGAGCTATTAATTGTGTCTTTATTTAACCTTTTATTTTATTTACATATATTAAATTACTTCTCGCTGTCGTATTGTGATTAAATATGGTTACGAAGCTTACTGTACTATACTCAACATACACTTTCATTTGATACCCATACCAACGGTGTGGTAAAGAAAAAGGTAAGCCGCCATTTTTAATTTGGAATGACGCCGCACAGCTAATAGTATTCTATTTGTCATACCCTTTTATTTGATTCGCATACCGAGTAGCTTGTAAAGATAAAGTTAATCCGCCATTTTGTATTGGTCGCCATTTTGGATTTCGAAAGACGCCACATAGTGAAGGGTATTTTTTTTTTATGTGACACACTAGAGACTTAGGGAAGGCCCCTTTGTACTGTCGACCATGTATTTTATTTTTTTTTTTTATTTTTTTTTATTTTTGAAAATGTCGAACAGCAGCTCTAGTCGGAAGATAGAGAGAGAAGTGAAGAAGAAAGAACTGTCACAACCTAGCTGCGGTATTTTTATTTCACCTACTCCCAACCATTTCGCGACTCTGACACCGGGGCATCGAGAACAACTCGCTGGAGTGTTATGCCTCCTGAAACGAGTTGAATCTCATCAACCAACCGATGACATGCGCTTGGTGGAGCGGGGAAGAGAACTAGTAAAGACTATGACAGGAGGAATCAGGAATGCAAAGAGGGAAGAAGAAAGAAGGAAAGTTATGTAGGCGGGAAATTGGGAAAGGCTAGGACCGTGGCACCGCCGGGAATCGAACCCGGGACCTCTGGGGATAGCAGTCAGGCGCCTTACCCCTAGACTACCGAGGCCCACATTTTACTTGTCATACCCTTTCATTTGATAATCATGTCGGGGACTTGGAGCCGCTATCTTGATTTTTTTACAAAATGGTCAGATTGCATTGTCATGTCAGAAGCCGACGACTAGCGAACCTGATTTTCTTATGCATTGATAACATAAAAGGCCGTTTGTACATAGCGAAAATGATCAAGTTCCCACAAACTACACTCAACAATACATTGGTGCAGAATATTTTTTGGCTCAAATTTACCATCATATACCCCTGTGTACAGCTCAGTACTCGACCATTTAATTCTTTTGGGCAAGTTTGGCTGTCATAGGGAAGTATGAGCTCCCGTCAAAAATACTTTACGGCCATCATATACCTCTTAAAAATTGTAAGGCCGTCTGTAAATGTTTACTCGGAAAAAAATATTGTAAATCGCAAAATGCTTAAAAACCAAGGTATATTGGGATTTTTCTCATGCTTTGAGCCCGCGAGTAGATGTCTTCTAAATGAAGTCACTCAAGTTTCTGTTCGTACGTACTCAGGTTGAACCCAAGTCCAACTACATTGTAGAGGGAATTAGGATCGATTGAACCCGACTCAACTCTGCTACCTGGCTTGAGTTGATATTATGCATATAGGCGCGAGCTTAGTAGTTGAGTATACTGCAAACCCAGTTTTTTTTTTTCATGTGAAATTAACACACTACACACTTCATAAGCGTGTAAATTTGGTTAACCGTGTTAAAATAATGCAATTTAGGAATAGTCCGTGTTAAAATAATACATAAAATCACACACAAGCAGCGTGTAATATTTTTTACACGCTAAAGAAATTGCAACGTTCTATCGGGGTTTGCAGTGTATGTACCATTTCACACACTTTGCTTTCTACACACATCCTCCAATATATCAGGAACCACGTTCATCAGAGAGCTTCAAAACACAACCCTTTTTACAGTCAGTCAGTAACAGAAAGGTGGCGAGAGAAGACATTACGGTGACGATTTTTCTAGGTTTACTCTCTGCAAAAAGAGGCTAAAAAAACTTTACTCACAAAAGCTTCATAGCAATGCATATTTGGTGTGTTTAAAACACACGCATTAAGTGTGTTAAATTTACACGCTTTTCGCGTGTTAAAAATTAACACGTTTTAAACGCGTAAAAAGTGACTACAAGATTTAACACGCGAAATACGTTTTAAATTCACACCCTTGGGTTTTCAGTGATGTCTAAACCGCATGATGTGAGGGAGAGTGCAAAGTTGGTTTGGTAAGGTTTACTTCAGCCCTCGTATTCTCCTGGTTTCGAGTAGGTGCAAAACTTCCTTGAAACAGATGAGTTAAAAATTGGGTGATTTGAAGGAATTCAGTTTCAAAGTATCGGATAATTTGCAAAATCGCTGGTATACTGCTTTAGGTCATAAAGTAAATTATTTTTGTGATTAGATTTTAGAAATAAAATGAAAATTTGTTTCCTTAGAATAAAAACCATAGAACTTCTTCTTACACATCATAGCTACTAAGAAGCATACTATAAGGAAATTGGGTATAAGTAACAACTTTATTGAAAACTAGCAACATCTATTTGAAGATGATCTTCAAATTTCATCCACCCATTTCGAATATACGCTATTCTTAGATGCAATCGCTTAACACTAAACACACCAATTAAAATAATAAACAGAATTAAGAAAGGAACTTGTAATAACTTATATCTACAAATTTACTTAAAATGCGCATAACTCAAAAATTTTAACAAACTCAAAGTGAAATATTTGCGAATAAACATACACGGGGCATAATCAAAATACACACAGGAAAAACATAGAACTTCAGGTATGCCCCGCAGAAGCTGCCCCGGCCAATCGGCAGTACAGTAAATCACTTCCAATTGAAATATTGCCGAAAGGAGGCAAAAATTTAGCTGCAATGCTGCTGAGGAACGATATGCACGAATTGGTCTCCCATGGCACACCGCCTTATGCAAATCACCGGCTATAAATTTCTCGCCGTGTTCTAGCAGCAAGAAAGCCTCAAAATGTTATAAGTAGCTCCCAAAGGTCGAATGCAGCCTTTGAAATCCCCCTCCACTGCTGATTCCTTTCGCAAAAAGAAATGCTATTGATTGCTGCATAAGGGTTATTTCTAGGTGATTTATGCCATGGGGTCGTGTGTGGGGAGGCAGAGGTGTTGTAATGCTAAAGACTTGGGGCTTATTACGCCCCAACGGCTGCAATCTCATAGGCATGTTTCCGATTCCCGTCTACATAGGAAACCGCACAGGAAGGAGATCAGTTTTCGCGGCTTCTGCCTTTGTACATTTTTGCTTTGTGCTAAATGGTCGACGTCCAGAGGAACCAATAATTTACGGTGTGTGGCCAGAATAAATATGGCAAGTAATGACAACAGCAGAATATCAGTTTTGCCATGGGAAACGCCCGGGAAAGTAGATTTGGTGGTGAACTTTTGTAATTATTAAGAGTTCGGAAAATGACCTTAGTCAATGTGTTACTATGTATACGAGTACCACCACCCAGGGCTTCCAGATCGAATAGGGTGGTCTGCCACTAAAATAGCAAAAACATGTGAGCGAAAAATATATAAAAGGGCAAAGGTGCCCTATACACCCACCTCGTAACTTAGGGTGAGGCACGTGGAAAGTGGTACTCAGAACTCAGCCATAGCAAATTGTATCGGTGGAGATTGGTGTAAGGTAAACTTATGTAAACAATATTTTTTTTTATTGATACTTTCGTTAAATTACAGCTCTACTAAGAAACTAAGAAATTGTATTATCATTCCACTATTTCGAACTAACGCAATGCTCTATTAATGGATTACTTTAGCTCTGAAAAAATCATCAATAGTGCAGGCGTTGAGTACTGAAAAATATGAGGACCGAATTCCGTCAACTTATTTCAGTTGAGAAAGCTCAAAGAGGAATAATACGGATGTTTCCGGACGATTTACATAGCGCGAATGTTTTAATTAATTAACGATTAACGCTTGAAAATACCTAAACTTTCAAGTATCGATATCTCCAGAACGAAGCGACATATCGAAAAAAAAAAAAAAAAAATATTTTACATTTTCGTCTTATTTTAGAGTGTTTTATCGAAATTCATAATTAAAACATCCGCGCCGACCATTCCAAACGCGAATGTTGTTTTACAAAGTGGCTCCCCGACTAAGTACTAACTACACCCAAAGCTGCTTGACCTACTGAGTATGATTAATGGCACCCTTTATAGTCAGCAAGGTAATTGCTCGTTTTTTTCGTCCTATACAATTTATTAAAGCCCCAATTTTGCTTCTTTAGTCTAAAAAAGTATGAGCGGACTGTGCTTTGTTTGAATTAGTTCAGATACGAAATACAAATACAAATGAGTCATTAGGAAAATTCTCACAAATTTGGGTCTAATGCTGGATTAGCATCTGCCTTCTATTGTAGTTCGTTATATAAAGGCTCTTCTAACACCAAAAGAATATTAGTACCCCTTACCAAATGACTACTTATGTCAGTGCTCCATCGGTAATTGCTACCTAGAATTCCTACTGGCATAGACATTAGCGTTTCCACTTTGTGTGTGAGGTGTAGAAGGGCCCTAAAAGTCCCTAAACTCTTTCTAATTGAGGTAGAAAAATACATACATGTACAAAGCCTCTATATGGAAATTATTTACGACAGAGATAAACTTGCAGTTAGCTTGAATTCGGCCTTGAATAAGAATTGTTCTCAGTTCTCGAGTCCTCCCTATAAAGTAATGATCGTCAAAAGTGTCGAGTACTGATATGAGGAAAATCGAAACCCAAATATAATATGAGTAAAAAATCGAGTACCGATTCCGTATCCCTACTCAAGACTCAAGATATCTCAGCTATGTTGATGGCCTGCAAAAACCAGGTAATGTCTACTGAATTTAATACCACAGCCTAGTCAGTATAGTCTGCCTTGTCAGCCTAGTCCTTCTCGCCACGTCCAGACTTAATCTCTTAATCTTAATGTTAGTAAAAGTGATGAAATATGAACTTACTGGTTGTATACCAAGGTAACAACCTGGTCCTGGAAAAACCCATTGCCGTCTCTAAGAAGCCCTCAGAACGGAATGATCGTACGGTTGTGGCAAATCTGAACTTTAATTTGGCTTAATATCTCTTGTCTTGGAACTACAAACAATCAAAATGAGAGTAAAAATCGATGTTAGAACTCACACCGTTCTCTCAAGCAGGGAAGCGCAAGAGGAATACGGCAATTTGGAGTACCTTTTGCAATAATTCCCTAAAACCCCAATTTGTAGATATTCAGCCAAACAGTGTAAGACTGTTCACATTACGAATCAAAGCAATATTTTATAACTTTTCTATAATAAAAACACTCGCTCAAGACGAAGAAAATGATGAATCTTATGGGAGTATTCGACCATGTACCCTCAATTAAAAAAGATTATGTTTGGTATAAGTAGATGAAAAAAATTTTTGCCTACAAAATACAATTTTCAAGACTAGTTGGGATGTGGATTTGACCCCTTCGGTCCACACGATTAACTTCCCAGTATGATAAACGAAGATGGAATAAACTGACTTCTTACAAAATAGTTATACGTTTAGCACTAGTGGAAAATTGGCTAGTATCAGAACTGATGAAAGCAATCCCGAGAGAAGCTAGTTCAAATTTCTATAATAGTAGTAAATCCACAAGATTTTTCTAGAGAATTTGTTTTTCCTGAACGTTAGCAAACAAACATTTTCTCCGTATTTCGTTCGCTGCACTAAAGCGGGTGTTCAAATTCGTACTGAGCGTGCTGAAGCGCCGTTGACGAACTGAAAAGTGAATGACTTCATTTGGAAATTCCAAAGCTTTCCGAAGATATTAGCAAAACTGTAGTACGTACAGGTACAAAAATCATAAACGTCGTTTTAACAAAAAAAAAAAAAAAAAAACCGTTCGACCGAATTTTATGAAAATCATTTCAGATCATATTTCGGTTAATTCGCTTCGAACGACACCTCAACGAAGTCGATATCTATTTTGGTTCGCGCGGTATCGTGCAGGAAAAAATGACCACATCCGTACACACACACACACACACACATACTTCCTCCCAATTTTTTGCTTAAAATGCTCCTGGGAGCTTGAAAGATGAAAATACGTCGAAAATTTCGATTTCGATTTTCGGACCGATTACAATAACTTCCTATACTGGGAACTTAAAAAAAAAACTGTTTTTGAGTGATTTTTTGGCCAAAATGAGATTTTTGCCAAGCTTGAATGACCTTGAATTACTTCGAAAGGGTTAAGTTTTCGGCAAGTTTCAGAGTAACAACACCTACCAGGAAGTCAAAATGATCAGTATTGGCTGCAAACCAATCACGACCTTTTGCAAGGATAATAATGGCCGCATTATAGCAAAGCCGCAGTCCAAGCAAGATGGAAATAATACTTTAAGCAGCTCTTCAGTGGAAATACTGACACCATCCATACCAACGACCATGATGATGGTATCAACATGGAACGGCCGTCGTCGCTCGAAGAAATAACAGACATAATGAAAAGCTTAAAGAATAACAAACTGTTAAAAAAGAGAAGTGGTAGTAATTCAAAAAATACACACATTGATGAAGAAGATATGGATGAAAAAACGGACGACTGGCGGGAAGCCATAATCCATAAAAAAGCGGATAATCTATGTTGTGAGAATTACAGGGGGATTTCGCTACTCTCGATTGGATATAAAATATTCATAAAGTGTACGTCTGAAAAACAATTGGAGAAAACTAAAGTATTGCTGCATACACGAGTTAATAGATCCCCGGAAAATGGAAATTAGTTGATAATTTTGCATATTTAAGGGTCCATTAGACGATAGGTTTTGCTAAAAAAAAAAGCTACGGGGGCTAATCATGGGATTTCACACAAAGAATGGAGGACGTGGTAAACTCTTTGAAAGGATAATTTTAACAAACCGAATGTGTCAGGAACGGATATGGGGAATGAAAATGACAAAGAGTTAAAATCAAGTAAATCTACGATGATAATGAATGTTCACAAAATTTAACAGATTTCACTGAGTTAGACAGTTTAAGCACATGCTAGAAGGGAGAGTAGGAAAGTTGTTCTTTACTGGTAGAAGCGAAACGATATTTCTGTATAGCTTGAAAGCCATGGATTAGGCCTAGTGGGGATACCGTTGTATGAAAGAAAGTGCACATACTTATTGTAATTATAAATCTCCGATTTTCCATGATGCGTTATAACACGGTAAATTAGCAACATTTATGCTTGGAATATTTTTTTTACCTAAAGGCCAACCAATTTTGAGTAATAGATCCCTCAGTAATTTTTTCATGACATTTGATACCAATACTTAATGATAAAGCAAAGCAGTTCCTTTTCCATTATCAAAAGTTTTTAAATATGTAGCACCAAATAACCGCCTCCAATAAAAAAATTATTTCATAAAAAAAGGAAAAATAGAAGAAATCTTCCGCGGTTCACATTTTTCTTGAACCTAACAAATTGTTTTTAAAGCATATAAACACAAAAACAAAAAATTTCGAGAATCTTGTCTCTCAAGAACAGCAGACAAAATCGCAAGTATCTCACTTCATACGGTTGCTATATACATGAATTCAAAAGTGCTATATACATAGTTGACCGAACGCTTAGGAGGCAGCAGGCCGGATTCAGGAAGGGCCGCTCCTGTATTGATCATATTAACACCTTGAGAATAATAGTGGAGTAGTCTACTGAATTCCGATCCCCCCTTTACCATGCTTTCGTAGATTATGAGAAAGCGTTCGACTCGGTCAATAGGAGCTTTATATGGCAGGCACTACGGCGACGTGGATTGCCTGATAAAATAATAGAATTGATAAAAGCCCTATATAACAATTCCAAATGCAGAGTTCTCCATAATGGAAAATTATCCGACAGCTTTGAGGTGAGCTCAGGAGTACGACAAGGATGCCTACTTTCGCCTTTACTATTTCTTATAGTAATAAATGACATCCTTGTCAGCGCCCTAGATAATAGAACAGGCGGCATACAATGGGGTTTGGTAGACTGCCTTAAGGATCTCGACTACGCCGATGATATCTGTTTGCTGGCCCACAGACACCAGGACCTCAAAAACATGTTAAACAATTTGGCAACAGAAAGTAGTCCAGCAGGCTTAAGGCTAAATCCGACTAAAACTAAAGAAATGCGGATAAATGCAAACACCATTGAACGGACAGCGCTGAATAACCGTGACGTGGAACTGATAAATAAATTCTGCTACCTCGGTAGCATTATTACCGAAAATGGTGGGGCAGAAGAAGACGTCAGTTCCAGAATAAATAAAGCACGAGGCGCATATGCATGCCTGACCCGCATATGGAGATCAACGGAGATCTCAACTAACACTAAATTGCGGCTGTTCAACTCCAACGTTAAGGCAGTTCTTTTGTACGGTTGCGAAACATGGAAAGTCACCCAATTCATCACAGGGCGCCTACAAGTCTTCATCAACAGATGCCTTCGTCGTATCCTAAAAATCCGCTGGCAAGATAGAATTTCAAACGAAGAACTATGGCGCCGTGCCGGCCAAGAAAGGATAGACGACCAAATCAGGCGAAGGAAATGGAATTGGGTTGGCCACACCTTGCGACGCGAAAACGAAAATTTAGCCAAACAGGCCCTTGACTGGAATCCGCAAGGTTCCCGTCGAGTAGGAAGACCTAGAACAACTTGGAGGAGAACCCTACTAGAAGAAGCCGCAACAACTGGGAGATCCTGGTCGGAGCTAAGAGCTGTCGCGCAAAACAGAGTCCGCTGGAGGGCAACTGTTTCCGCCCTATGTCCCATGAGGGATTAAAGGAGTTTAAAGAAGAAGAAGAAGAAAGATATACATAGCTGCGGAAACGATAGAGAGCTTTTATATGATTTTTAACATTTTTAACATCTATATTCAAAGCCTTACAACAAGGTTACGCATCTACTTATAGACAATCAATGGGGCCACTCAATTCACAAAACAAATAATATGGAGTATATCTATTTCAATTGGAGTAAACTGACACTGCCAAAGAGAAGTGATTCTCTCTTTGAAAGCTTCACTTCGAAGCTTTAAAGCTTCCTACCTCAAGGAGCTTTCCTGCTATAAAAGAAATCGCTTCACCAACCCAAATTCAGTCTTTCACTAGACTTGTTCCGGAGAGGTAATTTTCTCCGGTCTTATACCGTGTCGAGGTGTATGATCTAGCAGGGTCCGCCCCCATGCAGACCACATATCGAACACTTACCAACCACATGCAGACCGCTTGTCAAGGTGTATGATTCGACAATGTTCCCGGCAGTGTTTCTTATACCGTGTCGAGGTGTATGATCCGACCGTTTTCCTGGCAACATTTTCTAGACCAGTGCCGAGATATGACCCGACCCAACAACGACGATATATCGAATACCCCATTATACACATATCCCCTTAGACCGCAATAGTAATATCACTAACTAACCATAGCACATGTAGAGACTTGTAATTTAGCCAACAGAGCAGGTACTATGCTCTAACGCAAGCCTTAAATACATTAGATTATACTCATAAAGGTAACGTATATGTGTAACGTAGACTTTACTTTAGAGCCTGTTATTAAGTGATGCTTTAATTATTCTTATTTCTTACTTACTTATTCCCCTTTATTCCCTCATGGGACATAGGGAGGTTAACAGGAATTTCTTAACTTCCTCCAAGTACTCTTAACAAAGTGACTTATTTTGACTTAAGTATTCTGTATTATTCTGTCTTAAGTATTCTGTATAAACAGAAGAATATGGTGTGGGACGGATGAAATATATGCATTACCCCAATTGGATGACAGATCGTCCGTATGAAGAAATGTTTTATTTCCTACTTTCTTCGGAGCTGTAGTCCATTTAGGACCCACCCTTTGCTGGAAGTCATTAGTTCGAAATTCCGGACACCAATCTTTTTCAAGAGGATTATCACAGTCTCTCCATTAAAGGCTTTTGTCTTTCATTCTCATACAACCTTCATAATTCCTTGTTTGTAATGCTTTTACTTCTATGTAACGTGCTCCACCTGCGGTAGCGTTGTTGGTTTGACCTTATCACTGAAATTAGAATGAGGATATACATATTTAGCTAATACGAATTTTTGTGACATATTATTCTCTATATTTCACTGGCAGAACGGGGAGTGAGTTAAAATTGAAAGTATAATATAAAGATTTAATATAATTGAGTGACAGTGTGGAAGAGATAACAAGGAACTGCTGTTAGTAGAACCGATTTTGCAATGACAATTTAGGGTTAATATGTTATTTTACATATTGCTGATGAGGATATCCCATTCAGAGGACTCCAACTTTTAACACGGTCTTAACCCCACTTTCATAACATGAACACAATTTTACAAACTGTAATTACCAAGATAATGGATTTATTAACGAGTATACATCGCAAAATCCTTTTTAAAATTCCTCTTAATTCTACATGTACGCAAAAAAAGAATAAATTATCCTTTCCGCCGCCCTCGATTCAATTTACGATACCGGAACTTTGTGAATACCGAATGCCCCCATCTAGATACATTTCGCAACACAACTTTAAAAATAAATACTTTATCATGTTGTCTACTTTGGAGCCTGTAACAATCCCTCCCACCCACAGTCCACACTCATAACATATTCGTGATCCTTTATTTTTGCCAAACCGGAAACATATCATCCTCCATTTATTTTGCCAAAATTTGTGTTTGCATTAGATGGGGAAAAGGTATACAATAATAAAAAAAAGACTTTTTTGAAAATGAGAAACCTTTCAGCAAATATGGGATATTTTGTAAACTCGCTATTGATGTTTATTATTTTTGTTAGTGTTGTTATTTGTGTTGGGATGAAGTAATAATGGAATTGATTTTACTTTAATACATCGCTCAAAGGAGCAAGCGTGCATTAAACTAAGTCAGCAGTTTAGCGAAACTATGACGACAAATTAACTAGCCGAAGTATTTGTTTTTATTTTTCATGTTATAAGCGCATAAATGAAAGTAACAGGGTAGCCAAACCACAATCAAGGTAGTGTTCTTCATCGTCGATAGTTTTACAAGTACATTATATGAATCCGGACGTAAAGGCTAAGAATCAAAGAATTGTTGGCTTCATATATGAAGGGGGACTATTTCGTATATTTTACAATAATGCTCTGGTGGGCGGGGATCTCACTCGTAGGATTTCTCGAAGAAGAACGAGTCGAAAAGGCTGCTGCGGTAAAGGACTACTAGCGCACTACTCATCGCCAAACTGTCATCTACGCAATTATGAAATCAGCATCAGCGTACGTGATTCGATATTCGCAGATTACCCGGAGAGCGCTGAAACGATATGCCGCTCGTGCCTTTCTCCTTCTAGACATCTTGCCCTAGTCACACTAGTGCGGGTTTTCATCTAGCTGACGGTACACCTCCTTGTTGGTAATCTGTTACTCTCGAGGGACTTCAAGGCACATTCAGGAGCAGATCGAACCGGCTGGGAAAGAAGAACCGAGTTTTTAACGACAACGGTTTACGCCTCCTTTCATTCGCAGCGCCAAACAATTTCATCATTGGCAACATCATATTCCGCCATCCACTCAAACACCAACTCACCTGGAGAAATCCATCCGTCAAGGGTTCGGCGATGTTAGACTATGTTTTGATAAACGCAAGATTCGGATCGACGCTCACAGATGGCACCACCACCAGCCAAACGGAACCCGACCATTGTGCGAGAGTTTCAAATGGCATTATCTAACAGATCTTCTCCGGTCACAGGGATTAATAGGACATCCAGCGCAGCTGTTGGCATGCTTCTCATTGCACCTCTAACACAAATCTCAACTGTTCTTTGGACCCTTTCCCAGTATTTTATGATATGTAATCTTCTGTAATGTAGTCCACTATACCAATAAGCCATGCATTAGCATAGGTCTGATAACGGTTGTATACGAACAGTGGACGATGCGGGGTTTAAGGCCCCAAGTGACTCCGATCGTTTTCTGGCATAAGAAGAGCTGTTCTGGCGTTATCGGCCCGCTCTAGAAGATTCGACCTCCAAGTTAGTTTCCTATCGAGTATGAGACCCAGAAATCCTTCTTAAGTTGCAGTGTTGTAGTGTCTTAAATAAGGAAAACTACCAAGTATCTGTTTCCTTGTAGCGAGCACTAATTCAGTCTTGGCTAGGTTATCGCCTAGACCCTTTGTGGTAGCCCAATAAATAAGAGTATCCAATGCTTGTAGCATTATATCTCTTATGTTTGAGATGTACTTGACGGTTACCACCAGCACAATATCATCAACATAGGCTACCCTGCTGCACCCAGACTCCCTTAGAGTATTTATAAGCACTTCATTGACTGTTATATTCCAAAGGAGGGGCGATTGGATCCCACCTTGCGATGTGCCTCTTCTACCAGGTCTGACTTCTTCCGAAAGCAACAGACCAGATTTTATAACCCTGCACTTCAGCAGCTGATCAATAAAGGAGCTGGAGTACCCATTAACACCCAGATCCCGGAGTAAGCGGACAGCAATCTGGAACGCTCTGGAATGGCTGAAGATAAATAATATATCTCATAAGAATATATGTATTCTATCGGATAGCCAGACGGCCCTCAAGACTCTTAATTCTGCCGTCACAACATCTATGACTCTTCTGAACTGCGCAGGTCTCTGTGCGAGTCTACCACTTAGTTTGATATAACTATGTGTTGGGTTTCTGGGCACAGGGGAATCAGGGGAAACTACAGGGCAGATGAGCTTGATAGACAGGGAACTAAAGTGGAAAGGACACTCCACTAAACCCAGATGGGACTGCCCTTAGCCACCTATAAACCGGCTGTGAGAAATATCAACTTAGCTCGAGCCGGGCTAAGATGGACTACAGCAACGGTCTGCCACACTCTTTACACAATATGGCCGATTTTGGATGAGAAGCTTTCGAAATCTTTTGCTGAGTCAACAAAAAAGAGACAAGCCATGTAGTGAAGGTGCTGACTGGTTACTGTCCCTTTGGTCATCACGCCGAAAGGTTTGGACTCCCCCACAACGACATAATAAATGTGGTAATAAAGATGAGGAAGAAACTGTCTCCGATCTTCTCTGTACATTTCAAACCCTCGCGAGGAAAAGGGGTACCATCCTAGGCTCACCTTTCCTTGGTGGATTCAGTGAGCTGCAAAAAACACTGGTGTTCCTGACCTCTGTCGCTTTGAAAGAGCTCTAAATAGCCTGAAATGACCTGAACTTTGTCCCAACGCTAGAATCGGCACCGGGCGCAATTGGACAGGGGCGCAGTTTTAGAAATTAAATTTGTAACGGTCAGTTTTGCACGGAAATCCCTAAATATCTAATTGTCTCAAAATCACTGTAGGAAAAGAAATCTAGTGGTGGGTCGATAAAAAAGAAGGAGGCGGCGGAGAAAAAGGAAAATTTTTTTGAAGGTTGAAAAATAGAATTTTGTTCTCGAGGAGTCTGTTTTGGAATTTAGAAACGAAAAGTTGTCCGGATTTAGTTAGTTTTTGGCTCCGCGTATAATTTCGCACAAGAGTCGAATTAATTATACAATCCAAGAAAAAGAAAAAGCCTTGTATATTTTATGGTGATATGTGAACAAGAAGCAACAAATTGTATAAAAAGGAAGCGTCAGGTTGCAGCTTATTTGAGGAATCTAACCGTTGGAATCATGGTGCATTCGATGGACGTGCTGTAGTATTACCATTGTCAAGCAGGGTGCAAGATTTTCACAACCTTAGCACCAAAGAATCCGTTTTTTTGAAGTATTTGAGATACTTTTATCCATTGGATTGCTGCGTTCGCTGTATCCCTAACAGAACGAAGAAGGTCTTCTCCAGGATTGCCTTGGTTCGGAGGTGCCACCTACTAAAATATCGCTGTGTTGTTCGAGTGTCATCGATCCCGCTCAGGTTGTATTGGAGCAATTGTTAACTGTCCAAGAAAAAATCGAAACTTGTTCGAGGAGAAGTCTTCATCTTTACTGGTGAGATAGATGGGCTGTCCATGGTAACTTTTCTACTGGATGATTAACCTCAAAGAAATTGGATATAAGGTATTTTTGTATTGCTTTGCATTTGAAAATTGCGAGACGGATATTACGAAGCCAGCAGTAAATTATTTTGGTTCCCCCGCGAACACCTGCCAGAAATAAATTTTTTGATTCAGTTTTTTTAAATAAAAATACATGGACATAAAATAAAAATAAAAATAAAAACAAAAACACACATACACAACAGAACACCACACATTATATTGTTTCATGAGTTAATCTATTATTATAATGCAATAATTTTTAAGTGCAGTTGATGCAGTTGATGTTAATTTGAACTATATTTATACTTTTGTGTAAATTTTTGAGAGGGCATTTGTTGTCATAATTTTTCTTGTTGTGTCCAAGTAATTTCTTCTTACTTAAATTGAATTGTGATATCAATTGTGATAAAACGAGGCGTATTGGTACCAAGGCGGCGCGTTTTAAAATCCTTTATCGTACGGAATTATCCATACCGTTGAAATTGTAAATTATTGTTGATGTATTTGAAAATGTGGATGTTGTTATATCTGACATAGATACGAGTTCGTTTCCGTTGAATATTAATTTTACCTCTTTGTAATCTTGTGGTAATAAATGCTTCTGATATAAACTAGATAATTTGATGTTATAAAGGATGAACTCCCTTTGCTAGATTTTTTTTGAATGGTTGGGGCGGAACTTAGTTCCTCTCAGGATTTTCAGGTGAGGTAGTTCCTGGACCGGTGATGGTTACCCATCCTATCATCTGACAATGGAACGGACTACCTTGACACGGCTCAGGCTGTGCCCGAGGGATGATGGAAACTAAAGATTTGCATAGTCACAGGTAAGTGGTGAACCAACCGCGGTAAGGCCCGGCCACACACCCCACGACCCCTCCGGCGAGCTAGATAACTCCGTGTGGCCGGCGTAGGAGTTCCGGATTTTCTTTTTATTTCTTATGTATGGTGTTGGCTCCTTGGCCATGCTCTTCCGGGCTTGTGGCTAAGGGGGTAACACCTCGCATAAGTGGCGCCCACTATTTATATCGCACCATTATGCTGTTACAAATTTAAAAAAATATTTGAAATATTGGCAAATATAAAAGGTATTCCCGTCACATCATTATTATATATATTATATTCTGTACGTCTATCCCCGAACTCATGTGAATACCGGGGGCGGAAGAAGTTACACGATATAGTTTTAACGAACGCTCAATGTGGCATACTACACCGGGTGCAAAAAAATCAAGCCGGGTCTGCTTTCCATGCCAGTACGATCATAAACTCGGCTAGTGCAAAAGAAGGATATCAGAGGGGTCTTAAATTAGGGAATGAGGAGCGAAAACTCATCTGCCTAGGAGATCTAAAAGGCTAGAAAAAAAGAAATGAAGAAAACTTTACGTCGTGGAAGAAGAGTATCGTGGTCGACAAAATTCTGCATACATACAGAATATATCCGAAAATCTCAAAGCTCATGAAACAATGAGGAGGATGGCAGAGAAGCTGGAGGAAACTAGTAAAATCATGATGGAAATTCACTCACTATGAAGCTATTTTTCGGGTAGGCATTGCGATTATTCGAAAATTAATGAAAAGAAGGTTGAACCGAGATTGGGTTGCTAGGATCGTGATAGAAGAGAGATTGAAACTGGCTATATAGAAACATTTTTCCCATTCAAAAAATCGTTGCTTGGCCACTTTCTCCAATGCGACAAGAAAATCTTTGCACTTAAACAAGGGAGGCGCGTTCAAATGTGTAAATGGTGCACTTGCACCGGGCGCAATTCGACTTGGACTCAACTTTCCATTGCCCTTCATTGCAATGAGGAGCTGATGTGATGCAATAGGGAATACTGCACCGGGCGCAAAAAACCCAAGCGCCGGCCCTCACAATAGGCCCAATGGTGTGCCTAAGTGGGCTCCCTAGTGAGGGAGCAGCCATTTCAACCTAACGTAACCTAAACTAAAGTGATTTATGCTAAATGTAAATAATTATCGGCTATATTGGATATTAAAGTCTCTTCAAAAATTATTATTTGAATGCTCACAAAATGTTGTTCACAACCTACACCCAGAAGCTTGCATGAACTAGGCTAATTAAGAAATTAGTTTCGTGTATAAAGTCCTGATTGAGACATTAAGGGTGCCATTTTTACGTTGTGTGAAGCCGTTTTAATTCTGTTTTGAATTCGTCAAAAAGACGGATCACCGTCAATTTGTAATCCAGTGTGGATTAATTATTCAATAGCATGCATCACTGTCATTCATCACTAAGCAAAATATGGCACAGTTTTGTACCATAGTAAACATTTTCACCAATTTACAAATAAACACATTTCGTTTCAATTGGTTTTTCCTTCCCTTTGAAGTCATTAATTACCGCAAACGTGTGATAAGGGTGGCCACTAATGAAACATTTCTAATTAGTTCGAAGTTCAATTGAGAAAAATGTCACAATTTAGTGGTGCTAGCAGTGCACCAAAGTGTCATAAATATACAACTTACAAAGGAGCAAATTAATTACGTACATCATAGCCTGGCACCGCAGTACACCATGCAGTGGTAATAAATCAACATGGTAGGATCTTAAACTCTCCATAAAATGGCACTTTTGGGGCGAACTATTAATGGGGAATTGTTTTTTAAGCTTTTTCGTACTTTTTTTATGGTTTTAATTTTTCTACAGTATTTTTTTTATATTGCGCCATGGATACTCTCATCAGCTAGGGACAAAGTTGATTAAATTTCGTGTACTGATGCCTAGTCGAATTAAGGGTTGATTCTCCCAATTTTCCACTGATCGGATTAAGTCTGAACATTTTTTGCACATGAATGAATTTTAACTCATTGTATTGTATTTGATTGTATTTGACCAAAAATGGTATTTTTAAATACTGGACAATAACCAGAGCGCGTCCATTTTTATTCTATTTCATATACGTGCCTAGCGCAACAATATTTTTTAATATTGTTACTGAGATTCAGTGGTGGGTTTTGAAATATAATTAATTGTATTGGTAAGTCTATTATTTGATTAGTTTCGCTATTAGGTTGGGTTATAACAAATACTAAAAATTAAAGCAGAACATGCGACGAAATTGGATTTTGCGAAGCAAATATATTTTGATTGTATTATGGAAGAATGAAAAGCATTCCAAAAATGACAAGGGGAACAGTATCCAACAACGTTGAACTATGTCTATTTTTAGTTTATTGTAAATTAAAATAATATTATTTCACACATGATATATTTTTAAATATTAACTAATTTCACTAAAAGTACATAGATGTAGCTGTAATATTGTTGTCAATTGTTATTTCTAGCGTTCGTTTATCATAAGAGAAATGTATATGTATGTATACGTATGGCAGATATGTATGTATACGTATGGCAGCATATATTATCATCCTTTTTTATGGGAAAACCCAAGCTTAGGAGGCTATTTGAGCTAGCAGTCTATATAAGTCAGTCAGTATAATTTATATCAAAGTTAAATGTTTTTTTTTTTTGTTCTTAAGCATATATACTTAAACGTTATATTAAAGACTTATAGGTTATGCTTAAACCTATTTTCCCTATCTAACAGGGACCCTCTAAGGCAGCAGCTTCCAAACTGGGGGGCCGCTTATAGCTTTTACCTTTTTAACTTTTTTGACTCATTTCTAACTTCTACTTAAATTTGATTGTGTCTTTTTTATTATACATCTCATCGCCATCTAGACCTTCGGTATTTCAACACTGAATAACTCTGACATTTTTTAGTCAATTTCGACAAATGTCCATGATTCTGAAACGTCATTCAGTACCATTTTAGCTATGAGTCTATTTACATCGAATGCGCTGAAACTGTATTGTTTTAGGCCCTCCCCACACTAGTCGACTGATTTTTTTTTATTTTTTCTTTTATGTGACACACTAGAGACTTAGGGAAGGCCCTTTTGTACTGTCGACCATGTATTTATTTTTGAAATGTCGAACAGCAGCTCTAGTCGGAAGATAGAGAGAGAAGTGAAGGAAAGAACTGTCACAACCTTAGCTGCGGTATTTTTATTTCACCTACTCCCAACCATTTCGCGACTCTGACATCGGGGCATCGAGAACAACTCGCTGGAGTGTTATGCCTCCTGAAACGAATTGAATCTCATCAACCAACCGATGACATGCGCTTGGTGGAGCGGGGAAGAGAACTAGTGAAGGCTATGACAGGAGGAATCAGGAATGCAAAGAGGGAAGAAGAAAGAAGGAAAGTTATGTAGGCGGGAAATTGGGAAAGGCTAGGACCGTGGCACCGCCGGGAATCGAACCCGGGACCTCTGGGGATAGTAGTCAGGCGCCTTACCCCTAGACTACCGAGGAGGGTTTCACAAAAATCACGCACAGAACCAATTTGCAACCACATTAAAACCTTTGTTCATTCACAAGCGCAACTGTTTTTTGATCAATCGGTGTTCTCAGCCAAACATTTTTTAGTCGCGAAGATTTTCTTAAATAAACTTTGACAGCTACAAGTGCAACTACGAAACTGAATTTTCTTGCGACTGGCAAGAGCAGTCGCACGCGACCAGTTGCAAACCAGTTTCAAATCGGCCTCATTTCCGTCGACCCGTGTGTGGATTCCCACTTCCGTACACGGGAAAGGTCACGAAAATGTTGCATATGCAACTGGAATTGCAAATCAGTTGCCTCGTGTGCAGAGGGCCTTACAATCGTTCTATTACTAAAATTGTGCGGCTTATCGTAAAAATATGCGAGAAATTCGGCGCCTTCAGACAACACAGTGAACACAGTTTGGTGAAGAATTTTTTGAGTAGAAGTCTGCAGTGACTCGCCAGAGTCCCATTCGACCGGGTCCGGCTCCAATAAAGCTGTTGAGAGTTACCAAATAACCAAATGCGTCATATCGCTCCCGATCTCAGGAGCTAAACGTGATTGGAATGGCTTTAACGAGGATAATTAAGCAAGATCTTCATCTCTTCGCATACAAAGTGCAATTTACTCAATGATTGTTGCCAACGGACAATCCGCGGCGTTTGCAATATGGAATTGTCGTCGCAAGAATAATCGATGCCGAGCCGAAATTTTGATGACGAACGAAACTCTTTGGCGGAATCAATAAACAAACCGTCGAATTTCGGGAACACAGAACACACATGTCATTTACGACGAGAAAATCACTGTTTAAGCCGTAGTGTGCTCAAAAACCATCATCGGACCCCCGGCGGCGCACGCTATCTTGGTGCACTTTATGTGTCCGAAAACGCGTGAAAAGGGTCTGACGAGCCTAATTTCAACAAGACGGTGCACCTTGTCACACCGCAATCACTACGATTAAGTTCTTGCAACAGGAAAGTTTATGCCAGAAAGCAAAAACCATTGACGGACGAATTCAGAGCTAACATACATACATATAAGTCGAAGTAGCTGCTATAACGCCCGAAATGATGGGCAATGTTATGGTGGTTATTTATGCCTAATCTCCAATGGCAAAACCAACCACGAACCAACCAGCCAAAATACTGTTTCCTATTCCTTCCCATTGTAAATTTAATTATCCGTCTCGCTCGTGTTTTGGTCGACATGGGTTAACTTTTCGTATGTGTTAGTTAAACCATTTGAGTTGCCAGATGAAATTCAGCGGGTTTCTTGCAGCGGCTCTAAACAATTTAGTACCAAAAAATGTCAAAAATCAAGGCATAAATGACGTTAATTGGTTTTTGCAATATCCCGCCCAAAAATTTGTCAACAGAAAAGTCTAATCTAGTAATAATAATAACAAAACAGACATTTCTTTGAACACATTTTGTCAGCTAATTCAGCCTACTGGTACGTGGTTGGTTCGTGGTTGGTTTTCTCATTGGAGATTAGGCATTAATCGCCATTGAATTCAAAAACTGATTTGAAATAAATGTCAGGGTTATTCAATACAGAAATACCGTAGGTCTAGATGGCGCACTCAGCTAGTAGCAAATTCACGTATTTTATTGGGGGGCCCAAGGGTTTTTTTTAAAAAGGGGGCGCAGTATCATATAGTTTCGAAACCACTGCTCTCAGCTAAGCCCTATTTAACCTAAATAATAAATTATTTTTGCCTTTCAGCCTGTTTATTTATTTTATTACTGTAAAGAATACATACTTACCTAAAAGATGAGCTTAATAACGTTGCATTACGATAATTGGTCTAGGAGTTATTTAAGTTTAAGTAAATTTTATAAAAATAATTTATTTTTTCGTACACACCCTGTATCTTAGTGGATAATGGTGATAACCGTCCGCTCTATAAGAATTTTTTTATTTTAATTTTTATACAACTACAATATCGGCCACCTCACGACGTTTGTGAAGAGAGCTTAAGTTGAGTAACTTAAGCCGGAATATGATGGAACAACAAATGCGCTTTCCCAAGGAAGATAATTTAGTGCGAATCGAACGAACCTTCGTTGAACCGATTCAATAGTTCTAATATGCGAAGAGTATATAGTGAGGATATCAAACCTGGGAAGCATATTCGAGTAATGGGCTGACTCAGGACTAAATCACCTTTGGAAAATATACATATACTTGATGTGATTGGAAAAATCCAGCTTACTAACAAATCTAATGCCTAGATCTTTAACAAAATTATTATGAGGGATACCCTCATCAGAAAAGGTTTTTAAAGGTTAAAAATTATAGAACCACGTTTCCTACTAAAAGTCATGATTTCACATTTACTAATATTAAGAACCAGGATGTTGTTAGTACACCAAGAGTAAACGGTGTCAAGCTTAACTTGCAAAAGTTTGCAATCCTCGATATTCTTTATGTGACGGTACAATTTGGGTTATCAGCGTAAATCAATATTCTACAGTGTCTTAGCAAGGGAACAATGTCATAAATTTCACTTCACGAAAAAGAACTTTGAAGGTCCGGTCAGCTAAATAAGACTGGAACCATACTAGAAGGGCTTGCGGGAAGCCTAACATCCTTAATTTGAGAATTATAATGGAATGGGAGAGTTTGCTTTTCTAAAATCAGTGTAAACATTTCTTCTTCTTTGATCCGTTAGTTGGTGGTACGTCCCCGCAACGGATACGCTGCTGTCGGTGCCGCTTTAAAAAATGCGGTTTCTAGCCTAGTTTCTCCGGTTTCCCGATTCTGGTCAGTTCGGCAGGTCGACCACCCTCCTCCTTTCACACCCTGGACTTCGGACCAGACGATGGCGGAGTTAAGTGTAAACACAATCAGTTAGACAACCAGAACTCGACAAGATGAGAAGTGTACTCAAGAAGATTGGTAGAAATGAAACGAGCTGCAAGAAAACCATGTTGATTCGTTGAGACAAGTCTTTCATCTTCATATAGTTAATGAGTGGAAGGCGAACAGCTATATGCAAAAGTTCTTCAAATGACGATGGCTGGCTATCAGAAAGAGAATGCAACATTTTTATACGCGTTTGCATACAACTAAACAGCTAAACTTTTATGAGTTTATATGGGAATAAACTTAATGTATTGGTGCATATTTGGGCGTTTGTTTTGATTTATGAAAGAAAACAGCTGATTCAATTTTCTTTCTTTTTCTGTTCTGCATACTTTATCGTAAAGAGAGAATCTGGCTTTGTCTCGCTGAATTCACAAAGTATGCGTTGAGTTTTGCTCAGCAGTGATGTTCATATATGCACGCACACAACAAACGGGGGGAAAATTTTGTATGAAGATGAAAGACTTGTTATTACAAGACTTTACTTGCAGATAGGAACGAGTGTAGAATAGATAATTGATTCGGAAAGTTTCGGTATAACAGACAATTTCGCAACGGGCCTATAATTCGATATTTTGTTCTTGCTACCACTTTTGTGGATATTTAACTGTCGTACACCAGTAGATACACTTTCATAAGACTGATCGTGACCCCTTGAATAAACAACGTTCTATGCCCAAAAGAATTCAGGTGAAGTCTGGTAAAAACGACGTAAATTGTAAATAGCCGCGTAACTTTTAGCCGACCTTGGAAGACGTGCGACAACCATTCCAGAGGTTCGTGGTTGAATCCAATGTCCTCCAGTTTCGCTGTTGCCCTGATTTTTTTTTATAGAATTAGAGAATATGCTGTTCTACGTTCAATAAAAACGCAATCCCCTACTCTCAAAACTTGTTGACACTAGACAATCTTACTTCTTATTGACTACATCACAAAACCCCCATTATAAGAGTATATTTATTATTGGGTGTTTTAGCGTGTTACCTTGACCTCTCGTATTTATTTACACACGCGTCTACAGTATCAAAACAAAATACAACAAGTGCTTTTATCTCTACAGCCTTAAGCTATTAAATTTCGATTGCTTGAATTTAATTAAGGATTCCCTTTTTAAACTACCAGTGCTTACAGCTTCGACTGTAAAGATATGAGGATAATACCTCTGAATAAACCTGGATTTCCTTGAAATTGAGAGGAAAGTAAAGATCTTAATTAAAAAGAGCACCAACCCAGGCTCCAGCACGAAACACAAGAAAATTAATTTCTCCTTTTAAAAAGAGATAGAGCGAAAAAAAAACAGGGAAAGAGGCAAAACATCCTGAAGTGTCCGGTAAGCTTTTAATCGCCAGCGGCTCAAGTTCCTTTTCATTTTTTCCCCTTAAAAGTCTTGCACGTGCTGGCAACCTTCGGAGGTTTGCTTTAGAAATTCATCCTGTTACTTCACTGTTTTTATCTTTTAAAATCCTGGACAGGACATACTTGCAGAATAGCAAGCAATTTAAGGACCATGTCCCATGGATGATGTTAAATTCAATTAATTTTCATAGAATTTTAAAGTAGATTTTATTAAAATTATTTGGAGACTGCAGAAATTTAATTCCCATTTAAAAAGGAGCTTCTTTTTCGAAATTGATCCCGAAAATCCTTTCAAACTATGTGCTGGGCTGGAGATAAAAGGAGGCGGAAAATGAATCATCTACGACCGAAAATTGAAAGGAAATTTCCGCAATATTTGGCTTAAAGCGTGGGGTAGATTGGATAAGTGGCAACTTTGCAAGTTCTTGTCTCTTTTCGCTTGTTAAATTGCTTGGTCAAGAGGAAGACATTCTACTAAGTCAAAAGGCATCTTTTTTGCATGACTGCTTTTTAGATTGTGTCTGGGTTCTAGGAAATATTGAATTGATATTTGTGAAAAGGTTTCATGAGATGAAAGGGGAAGAGTAGAGCAGGAGAATTGAGCTTAAGTTAAAATGTAAACCCATTACGTAAAATTTGCGAAACTCTATCTATTCTCTTGCATAATGATCATTGGGTAAGTAGAGGACTAAAACTATTATCTATAGCCCATCAGTATTACATTGAATAATTGGTTGTTAATTAAAACTTTCCTTACCATGGTTCAAAACATGTATGATCACCCTATACAACTAATGGTTGTCTATGAGTTTAAAAAGGATGTAATAGCATAATGGCGCGATAAAATATTGGGCGCCACTTATGCGAGGTATTACCCCCTTAGCCATAAGCCCGGAAAAGCATGACCAAGGAGCCAATACCATACATAAGAAATGAAAAGAAATTCCGGAACTCCTACGCCGGCCACACGGAGTTATCTAGCTCGCCGGAGGGGTCGTGGGGTGTGTGGCCGGGGCTTACCGCGGTTGGTTCACCACTTACCTGTGTCTGTGCAACTTTGAATTCCGCCTCCATCATTCTCCGGTCATCGCCTGAGCCGCGTCAAACCCTGAAAAGGAATGACCCCCGCCCCAACCATTCCACAAAAAAAATTTACCACCTAGACATTCTAGTATTTATAATCATTTAATAGTCTTACCGGAACAATCATCAACACAAACAATACAATGAATAATTGAAAACACAAATCTCACAAGACAATAAATATAGCTCCGTGACAGATCAATCCAGGCTCAAATTAACAAAACTTAAGATACCATTAAATTAAATTAAATTATCCTAGGTATACATGGATGCAGACGAAATCAAAAAAAAAACGCGCAGTAGTGGTACCATTACTCTACATCTTGTACAAACGATATCATCAACAATCGAATCAATTAAACGAAGACCAAATTCCCTGGAAACAACACCAAATAGAATACAATAGTTCCAACAGGGAGCAAAATAAATTTCTGAATAGTTATAAATACGAATCTAAAGTTAATATGAACTACTAGTTACGACAGGGAACAAAATAAATTCATAAATAATTATAAATACGGATATAAAGTTAATATGAACTACCATTAAGTTTATTATTTTAGTAAATAAATCAAATCATGAATTATTGTTTTTTTATTTTATTTTGTATCTGTTTGTGTGGGCGTGTGTTTTTTCCTCTTGTTCTTGTCTCTGGGCTAAGGGTACACAGTTACCAAATCTCACACGAACACTTCTACTGAAGAGGATTAGCCATCAAAAACGACGATTTTTACTTAAATCAAAATTCATTGTATCAAGGGCACGTTCGGCATCTGCTGGTGGCTGGAAATTAACGTAAGCTTACCCAAGCGAGCGGCGAGTACCAAGTCGCGACAAACACGAATTGTAAGCACAGATCCTGCTGGTGAGAATTTTTCAAAAATTGGTGCCTCAGTTATATCTGGATGCAAGTCCCCGGCTTAGAGGGATGCCTTTTGATCGTTTGGACCGTCGGAATGCATTTATATATTCTTCTGCCGTCTGTCTCTCTAAAATTACGCTAGAACTCGTCTCGATTTTCCCTTTTTTAAAAAGATTTTATTTGTTTATTTTGTTTTGTTAGAAAACCAATAATATTCAGCTCTGCGCCGCCGTTGTTCTTTATTTTTTTGTGTTTGAGGGAACAATTAAAAAAATAAATCAGAAAAATACTTGCTTATGTATTTTTTTCGTCAATCTTCACACACCAAACTCAAAAGTTTTCTTTTCTCAACACCTCCTAGTATTTTTCACTACTTTTTTCGATTTTTTTTTTAAATTTTTGTATTTTTTCAAAATTTTTGTATTTTTTCAAAATTTTTGTTTTTTTGTTCTCACAAAAAAATGTCGGCTCCTCGACAATACACAACCGCACATCCCCAGTGACTCTACTCGTCTCCTTGTTTAAAATTTTCCCTTTTCCTTCCAAGTGATTTACTACAAATTTCCCATTTCTACAAAGTGTTTTCGAAAGACAATTTCCCATTCAAAATAAATTTTACAACCGACCGCGTTACAAGGAGTCAAGTGATGTTACTAGATCGATCGTGGGAATCTGAATTCCATCATATTTCCGAGTTCCTTTTTGTTCCTCTACACCGAATTATCTCAATTTATGTTGTTTACAAAAGGGATTTTGCTGTCGAAATCCTCGAAGAAAATAAATGTATTGATTGAAAATCGGTATATAGCGTGTACCTCTTGAAACTGATCACTAGATTTGACATCTGATATCGGCTTATTGGATCGAATGCAAGATCTAGTGACTACTTTCTGCTCCGGCAAGAAACTCTAAAAATGCACCCGCCAGAGGTATGCATGAGTCTGTTATGGTGCGTCCACACTACGCGGACTTAGATCATACGCGCTTTTGCCAATTTTTTTCATATAGAGTTTAATGGCTTTTTTTGTGATATTTTTAATGGCAAAGGCAGCACGACCAAACTGCACGGACAAAAGGCTGTGCTTAAAAAGGTACATTTTACGTCCACACAATACGGGCTTTTCAGAAGCGCGTACGGCCTTTCATATGGAAATTGATTTGTTTTCTCAATTTGCTCACGATTTAAAGCTCATGCGCGCTTTTTACTGAGGCCGTACGGCAAAAAGCGCGTGGGATCTAAGTCCGCGTAGTGTGGATGGCCCATTACTGATCTGAGTGTATTCGTAATTGCCAATTCCACACGAGTGTCTCTTTACTAAGCGGTCCCCCACCTAAGTACCCACCACGTCAAATGCTGCTTGACTTACTGATCGAACGAGAACTAGTCTTATGAATATGCTTAATGCCACCCTTTATTTTTGAAAGCCCAAATTTTGCTTTTCTGTACGTAGCGTGTTTTTTTGGAATATTCCACTCATGCCTGTAGAGAAGTAGAGTTTTTTCTCAATCGTACGTTGACGTTGTGCGTTCTTGTTTTAGGCTAAGAACAGAGATTTCGATTTTTACTCGGTATGGGATATAAATTCAAGTCTATAAAAGGTCGCTTACATACCAAACGAAAATTGGAGCTCTTTTATCGCACAGAAATTTGTAAGCATTTTCTCTGTCTGGAAACAGATTCGTTCGTGAAACAGATAAAGAAGCATACGAATTTCTGTACCATAAAAGAACTCCAATTTGTCTTTGGGATATAATTTTCTGCCTCAATTAAAAACAGTTTAAGGATGTTTAAGACAATTAATTGAGTCAGAAAAATACTTATTATGTGTAAAGGCTTTATATGGGCAATATTCACGCCTAAGATAAACTTGCAGTTGGCTTGAATTTTGATTCGATACTCGATTCTACGCTATAAGTACTGATATGAGTTAAAGTACTCGGTCAAAAGTATTGACTGCTGATATGAGTAGAATCGAAAACCAAACACTTATATGAGTAAGGAATCGAAAAAAAAAAACGTTAATTTGTTTAAACTATACTACGATGGTGTTACTTCTTCACTCCGAAGAGGTAAGTATACGTTTCAAAATTGTATAGGAGAAGTAACGAGATTTAGTGGAATATAAAACTATCTGTGTGGCACTCAGGGGAGAAACGCACTAATCATCTAGCAACACTGCCGGTATCTGATCCTAACTATCAGCGGCAAAGGAACAGCTCATTTGTCTCTCTGGCGTTTTCCTCCTCACAGCAGTGGGATTAGTATGAGATTCTCAATCTGGGCGCGTGTTTCCCAATCGCCCAGTGTCGTTTTATAATCGGCATGGGTTGGATGATGTTCTTTCGTGCTTTTCTACCACTTAGAGCCTTCCATTGGAAGGAAGTGCATGGTTTCATCGATATATGCTGCGGCTTCCATAAACTCTTCACTGGTATTTCTACAAAATTTGTTTCTAGTCTGGCCAGTTCATCACCCTTTTCGTTACCCTCAATTCTTGCGTGCGATACCCCACTAAATAATGATTGTGTACCTCTTAGCCAAATGAGAGAGGTTTTTTAACAGACGTCGACCAGCTTGGACGTTAAATATGTTTATAAAGCCTAATCTGGCTCCTTGCAAGATTTTATATTTTTTTTTTTTTACCAGACAGACCAAACGAATAGGCATCGGAAGAAGTGGGCAGATGGTAGTATTTTTCGAAGTTTAAGGTAGAAAACTCCACCGCGCAAACCCGACATTGATTTGGAGGTGTACAGAATCCGGTCATAGCTTTTGTCAGGGTAGAAGTTTTCCAGTACTTCTCTTTTGGCGATGTAGATATTGAAACCTAGGTTGAAATTCAGTTTCGATCTCATGTAGTGAGATTTCCCATATATCGTCACCCTTATGCCAGAGACGCGAAAGTGCAAATTTTTCAATTTCGCGCTAATAGGTTTTTGTAATACAAAATGGTACAAAGATGCCATGCCAGAAGTACGAATGTGATTTAACCGGTGATATAACGAAAAAGTGTAAAGCCTACAACACGAAAGCAAATAAAAATCTGATTTTTAGAGACAGTTTGAACATTTATCTAGCAATAACTCAAAACTGCAGATTTACACTTTCGCGCCTCTGGCATAAGGGTGACGATATTTATTATAATGCTATGTCGATACCTCTTCTCCGCAGATCGCTGCGGCTAGGCTGTTGCCTGCTGCCTGATAGATAGACCAGATCGAGAACCCTGCATGCTTGAGGTATTCTGTAAGATTCATAAGAAAGTCGCCAAGGGCTTTTTCTTATCTAAAACCAGCTTGTCTTTTTAAATACATAAAGTCGAATTCTAGATACATTTTAATAGCTTTCTGTCCTTTAGTATTGTTCTTTTGGGCAGTAGTTTGTGGCGTCCGGTGCACTATGCCATATTGCGCCCCATAAGCTGTTTATTTTTAAACGCAATGAAGGACAATCTAAATGGCACAAGCACTCGCTGAATAGGAGGAATAATTTTCATAGTTTGCGCAAAATTTAAGATTGCACCATAATAATGCGTATAACATAAAAAAAAAAAATTACATAGATAGGAAGTTTCACATGGGTCAATATCCAACCACCAAAAATCAGCTGAAAACACCGTTTGCAGAAAAGAGAGGAGGCTAGAACAATGGGACGGGAAGTTTTTTGACAGCTGTGTAGTTTATGCTTTTCTTCTTCCTGAATGAATGCCAGAAGGGAGAATTAATATTAAAAGCAACAACAACAAGCTAAAGAATTCTAACGTATAGTTTGTTCGAAAAGTTGGCTGTTGCGAAAACTAGTGATGAACAAAAATGATCTTGTTCTTGCACATTTAAAAAGAACACGAACAAGACTTAGTTATGCTTGAAAGAACAAGAACAAGACAGACTGAACAAGAACAAGACACGACCAAGATTAGATTAGTCTTGTCTTGTTCTTGCGTTTGCTCATCACTAGTGAAAACCCATGCGATTCTTCTTCGAATTTCAAAACGGAATTGACGATTACAGCCAATTTTTATTGGCTGGCCGGTGTGAAACGGGCCATATTAAGTTAGACAAAAATACACCAGCTTCACCGGCCGAACTGCCGGCCGAAAGTTCGAGCAAATTGGTGTACTGAACTTCAATTTTTGCCTCAGTTCTCATACATTTTCACATATTGAACTTAGGAAAGATAAAGCCTGAGTTCGCCGAACAGAACATGAAATTGAGATTAAGCGTAAAAGCTTGCTCAAAAGAGAGAAATCAAGTGGAGAAATGGAATATCATTACAGTGAGCTTTTGCAAGCATAAACTGAGCGTGCCAGTCGGTGAAGTCACTTATACGAGTTAAGTAGTATAAAGGAACAAACAAAACAGAGCAATTAAAGAGGATTTGTCACTATAACGAGTTTTGTTCTCCCCATTTCGTTCCTTTTCCTCTTTTAACAATTCTTGAAAGAGCATTTAAAAGTGCAGCAATAGCGCCTTCAAGTTTATATCAAACGTGGGAAACAGACACAAAACAGAGCCATCGGAACAATTTTTCTTTTTTGTGAGTGAATATGGTGTTTTTTGCAGTATTTCCAAAAAGTGCTCCTAATAAATGAGAGACTATTACCCCGTTTACATGAGAGCTTGAAGCATACTTCAAGCCGGCTTCAAGCCACATGTAAACGGAGGAAGCTTCACTCAAGTCGATAACAAAAATTTACCTTCTCGACTTGAAAATTTTCCATGTAAACGCCGCTTCAAAGCTTGAGTACTTGAGTTTGACATTTGTGGTTTGCGCGCCATTCAGCACGTATGTACATAAAATCCATAAAATGTCAACTCAAGCTTATAAACATCAACTCAATCTTTCAAGATTTCAAGCGCAGTTGACCATATACGCGCTCGATTGAATTTTCAAGCTTTGGAGTAATCAAGCTGATCATGTAAACGTAGTATATCTCTTACTTGGGAGATTTTTTCTCGAGGATTTCTTGAATCCCGAAGCTAAAATCTCTGGAAACTTCCTCCACGAGGAGTATAGGGACAGAAATTTTGTGAATTTGTGTAATTTCTTGCACCCGTGAGAGTACTTTTCAATTTATTTATTATTATTATTATTTTTTTAAGTTTAAATGTTTTTTAAATCTTAATTTCTGAAATTACGCCTCATTCACCAACAACTTGATACAATCATTCACCAACAACTTGATTCAATTGTATTAAGGATCCGCTTTGAAAAAATGCAAATCCTTAAATCTTGCCCAATTTCTTTCAAACAATTGAATTTATTACCACAAAATCTTCTCACGATCACTTCTGCAGAGCAATTACAAATCTCACAGGGTGTTAGTTTCTAATGCTTTCTATAAAATGAAATTCAGTAGAGTCCTTTCTTCTTAATATAGCTGCTCCTTAACAATCCTTTCACGTTCGTCTCGACATGTTGTCGTAAAATCTTATCCTGAATGCCTTCACCAACACAAAAGTTCACCAAGACTTTTATCTTATTCAATTCCCAGCGGCCCTGTCCATACATGAGTTCTGTGTCTAAGGAGGAAATGCCGCTGTAACGCGCATATATCAAGGACGAGATTCTTCAATGACGAAACCCGTAAATATTTAACAACTGCAGCATTAAGGACTGAGTATAGATAGTGAATGTCGCTGTAGATATTAAATGTGATATTAAACAGGTGAATTTTTGACAAAATGTTGCACAAAGGATTCTGCAGTTTTATGCACAATGTAGCAAGGGTATATTAGTAGGAAGAAAGAGACCTGCAAGGATTTAATAAATTCATTTTTTTTTTGGTAGACAAAAGTCCTTTTTATTAATTCATTCTCATTATGGTGATGGCGTCATGACAATGCATAATCACTTCTGAATTTCGTCCAAGCTCGATAACAACTTATATAATTGACATAATCTCGGAGCTGCCTTCGGGGAAAATTAACACGGAAAAGAATAATAATAAAAATAAATAAAGGAAATTCCCTCTGGCGGCATAAGCTGCAGCAGCAAAAAAAATTGATTTTGGGGGGAAAAATTGCGTAAATTGCTTGAATCAAGGATAACTTTGCCGGTCGTAAATTTCACATAGCCTTCGCCCAGATTAAAGGACTTCATTCTGGTCTTGAAGGAGCGTTACCGTCGGTGTCTGTCGTGGCCGGATTCTTGCCACAAATTGGATTCTTCCCCGAGCCGCAAGCCCTTTATGTCCGTGACTATTGTATCTTGGGGAAAAATTGAAAATTCCTTTATCTATTGGGAATGGAGCTTTATTGGATTAAAAGTTCAGCGTAAGGACCATATATATGTATGTATATGTATATACCCAGACTGTAGCAAGGACGATGATCACGGTGGTTATCCCCACTTTCTCAACTTCAAAGCAGCTTCAGGCAGCATTCAACATCGTCTATATATCGCCCGGGGGGCTATGTCATTTATCATTCAAGGTAAGGACGAACTTTAGACGCCTACCCTGTAGAAGAAGTTCACCTTGTAAGAGAGCAGCTAACAAGGTACGAGCATGGCTGGAACGGCGCAAGGAAATTTTCTATCCTTTGTAATTTGATTGAAAAATGGCTCCTTGGGTGTTAATTCAGCCAGAAAATCAAGAGCGATTTCTGTCGGCTTGTAAATGGTCGAAATAATTTCGTTACTTCTTCGCCTGCTTCCAAAGGATTTTCCTAAATATTTCGTCTTCGCGCAAAGACGGGTTTTTTTCTATTTTTTATGGTTTTGAAAATTGTATTTTCATGGTTAATAGATTCGCTTTTTTTTCGGGGTACAAGGATTGCGGTAATAGGACCCTTTTGTCTAAAAATACTTTTTTTTAAATCAATTTCTGTATTTTATTTTGTGGTTGTTTAGAGAATGAGCAACATGAGATAATAAGGACCTTTTTTGCGACTACGTAGCTAACATCAAATTATCTTCATCCTTTTCAATAATGCGCAATGAATTTAGGCAGAATACAAAAAAATGAAACGCAAACAAAATCAGGTTTATTATAAGAATTCAAATACTGAATTTTCCTTTCACAGGTAAACAGAGCCCATTTGTCGAGCATGATTGAGTTGTTGACGATAATTTTCGATTGATTATAATCCCAGTCAGACATCGTTTCTATGGATTTATCTGCTTCTATTGTCGTCCATTTTTATGTTACTAGACCCACCTTTGATGTAAAATTTTTTGATAATTTTTGCTACTTTATGGAACGAAATCGATGATGAATTTTGATTTGATAGGATTTTAAGACTTCGTTTTATTTTTTAACAAAAAAAAATCCCTATTCAAAATTATTGAAAATCAAATTAATTGCAAAGTGCTCTTTGGGGTCGCCCACATATTACGTGAGACGTTTTTTGCGATTTTTCGACCTCCCTCCCCCTTGGTGAGATATCGTGAGATTTGACTCGACCCCTTCCCCCAATCTCACGTGATATTTCTCAAATTTTAGATAATCTCTAGTTTTTTCACTAAAAATACATATTTAGGGGCGTAACCACAAGATTTAATTATAGATAACTAATAATTCGAAGTCCTACCCTCTTCTATTCCGCTAGCTTTTTCCGTTTTAGTGGACACCCAACTCCGTTTAGAAGATATGTAGGTTCAAAGTGTGGGCAAACTGCCGAAAAACGACTACTTACCCACACTTTGAACCTACATATCTTCTAAACGGAGTCACTCAGGTTCCTGTTATTTCTTTCACATAAAAGAATACACATTTACCTAAAAGATGAGCCTAATTGCGTTGCTCTACTATAATCGGTCTCGAAGTTATTAAAGTTTAAGTAAATGGCAATTTGACCATACAAGTTGCAAGTGAGGGGATATGAGTGCTTTATGTAAATCTTTAAAACGGCGATATCTCATGAATGACAATTCGTACGGGAAAATGTATCAGATCCTTTTTTGTAGGTAATCGCATAATCTACAAACTTTGTAAACACTATTTTATGATAAAAGTTACCGTTTTGCTGAAAATCGCAAAAAACCCGTTTTTGTGACCTTTGACCCCGAGTAAATCTAGGTTCCAGGTGCCGGATCGATGGGGACTTTTTAGATTTCATTTATAACGGTGCTTTGAACAATCCTACCTATTTTCAGCTAGGTTCGAATTAATGTACCTTCATACCTATTTTTTGGTCTAATTTGACCGGACTAAATCTGTCCCACCAGATATGTTCAGCACTCTTGACGATAGAGGTCAAAATCTCTATGATATTCTAATCACTTGCATAAATCATATCCAAGATATGATGGATTCCAAAGATGAACTCCTACTTGTAGGTGATTTTAACTTACCCAATGTTAAATGGGTATCTTGCGATGATGACGATAACTACCTTCCTGGAAACAACCTTAACTCTAGGGAATCCAGCTTTCTGAATTCCTTATTTTCCTGCGGCTTGTGCCAAATGAGCGGTGTGAATAATATTTTAGGAAGGCGGTTAGATCTTGTATTCTTTTCCGACTCAAACAACATGAATGTTGAGCCTAGCTCAATTGTCTTGTCACCTGTCGATAATTATTACCCTCCTCTCCTACTGAGCTATTGTTCTGTTTTTAACAATAAGCCAATCCCAGAGAGTCAACCTTTACCTTTAACTTTAAAAAAGCCAACCTTGAGGAACTGTCATCCAAGCTCACTTCGGTCGATTTCAATTGGTTGCTCTCACCTAATGAGTTGGATGTCGATGTAGCCAGATTTTACTCCGTCCTGTATGAAACTTTCGCATCCTGTGTACCTATCGAGCCGTTAAAATCGTCCAGATCATCCCCACCGTGGTACAACAACGAGTTGAGACGTACCAAAAACCTGAAGAATAAACTCTGGAAAACCTACCTGAAGAAGAAAGACACTACGAGTTTCGATGCATTTCTCAATTGCTATGACCAATTTCATGCTCTCTCCGAAACCCTCTATAAAGAGTACCTCAGAAACATGGAAGGTAAAGTGTATGGTGATCCCAGAGCATTCTTTCAATTTATCAACACAAAAAAAAGTTGATAATTACCCTTACACCATGCAATACGAGAACTCTCTTAGTTCTAATTCAGCCGAAATTTGTGACAATTTTTTCTTACCTCACATCCAGCGAGGTACTCCGTCGAAGTAGATTCACCTCTCGGCAATTCGGACCACTGCTTAGTTAGTGCCAGCTTCCCTTTCGAATTTCCCACCCCTCCCAAACCAGTCAGGAGAACTGTATGGCATTATGGGAAGGCCAATTGGCTGGGGCTTATTCATTATTTCCAAGCCACTGACTGGGACCAGTGTTTCCGAACCAAAAACATCAACTCTGTCGCTATCCGTATCACCAGGATCATTCAGGCAGGAATGCATTTATTCATTCCTCATTCTACCAAATCTGTGAAGCCTAGGCCCAACAGATGGTTTAATCAGGAGTGTATGAACGCAATTAGAAACAAAGAAGCCGCCTTTCGAGCATACAAGAGTTTTCCGAGCGAATCGCTCCGCCTAGAATATATAAAACTTAGAAATTCCTGTAAAGTCACCATCAGGAATGTCAAAAATTCATTTGACAGCAAGTTGAGAAGTAAACTCCTTAACGCAACTTCTGGTAGCAAAAACTTCTGGTCCTTGGTAAGCTCCATTAAGAAGAATTTCACTTCATCCACAACTCCTTCACTTATCCACAATGAGAAGGTGATAACAAACAGCAAATCCAAGGCCGATTTACTAGCATCTCTGTTTGCATCAAATTCTTCTCTACCTGAAACTGATAAGCTACCCCCGGTTCTCGAGCTCAATGCTCATTTAATGCCCAGGGTTTTCTTCAGGACTCGCGAGGTGTACAGGTGTCTCAAAGAGCTCGACGCCAATAAATCCACTGGACCCGATAATATACCCCCCATCGTCTTAAAACAATGCGCCTCACCTTTGGCTAAACCTCTGCGCAAACTTTTTGCCCTATCATACCTCTCCGGAGTTTATCCAGATTCTTGGAAAATTGCCCATGTTCAGCCCATACCGAAAAAAGGTGACTCCAGCGATCCCTCCAACTACCGCCCAATAGCAATTACTTCTATTCTCTCCAAAACCATGGAGACGATAATCAACAAAAAGCTAATGGGATATCTAGAATCCAACCAACTTATCAACGACAAACAATACGGCTTCCGACAAAAAAGATCCACTGGTGATCTTTTAGTTTGCCTTACAGAGCACCTCCATCAAAGTTTGCATGGATCTGGTGAATACAGTTTGGTTGCTTTGGATATCTCCAAGGCTTTTGATAGAGTATGGCACTCAGCCTTGTTAGCTAAACTCAAAGCTATTGGAATTGACTCGCTTCTGTATAAGTGGGTTGAGAGTTTCCTTTCCGGTCGTTCAATTAAGGTAGTATTGGATGGCGTCAAATCTGAATCTCATCCCATCTCTGCGGGAGTCTCCCAGGGGTCAATTTTATCACCGGCCCTATTTCTCGTTTTTATAAATGACCTACTTTCAGTCCCCTCCAACCCACTTCTCAGCTTCGCTGACGACGGTACTCTACGTTACTCGTACAGTTTCGATACAAGACAGACTCATGCCAGATCCTGTCTTGATGATCGTGAACTAATGTTCAACTCTATTAATAATGACATTGAACTCATTCTAGAGTGGGGAAAGAAGAATCGTGTTGAATTCAACCCCACCATAACCAAGTACTGTCTTATTTCAAAGAAAAAGATCAACACCTCACCATCCTTGAAAGTGGATGTCGTGGTACTAAAGGCCGACCCATTTCTACACATCTTAGGCGTGACTTTAGCCAAAGACTTGCGATGGAATGACCACATATTCCAAATCGCTAAACAAGGATCTCAGTGCTTGGGATTTCTTAAGAGGTGCAAGTTCCTCCTCCAGCCATCGGCCCGTGCTGTTATTTATAAATCCTACATTCGGCCTCTTCTCGAATATAACTCCCTCGTTTGGGGCGGCGCTCCAATAACCACCTTAGCATGGTTAGATAAGGTCCAAAAAAGGGCCCTTAAACTAATTGATAGCGACACCATCTGCTCCACCATCGACCCCTTGAGCCACCGTAGGAATGTAGCTGCACCTACAAAATTTTATCGCTACTTTCATAGTGACTGTTCCTCCGAGCTAAACGCTCTCCTGCCTCCACGGCAATCCTATATCCGCAACACCAGATTAGCCCACTCGTCTCATTCCCTCCACCTGCAACTCCCCCTTTCACGCACTCAACAAGATATGAATTCGTTTGTAAATAGAACAACTCGACTGTGGAATAATCTCTCGCAGTCAGTTTTTCCGAGCTCCTACAACATCCAAGAGTTCAAACGCAGGGTTCATCACCACCTTCTTCAATACCCCCTCGTACCTTTGTAATCCTTAACCTATTCCCCACCCTCCCTCCCGTACTAAGCTTACTGCTAGACATTGCACCATGACATGACAAATGACATGACGGACTAGTAGTACAAAGGGTGACTCCTGAGCTTAGCACTGCCACATAAAAAAAAAGGTTCATCGACAACTACTCATGCACCCTCCAGACTAACCTATTCTTTCTCATCTATCCTTCAGATCAAGCTTACTACTATACATGACTTGAATGACATGAGGACTAGTGGTACAAAGGGTGACTCCTAAGCTTTATCGTACCACAAAAAAAAACATAGAGCTTAATCTCCTAGAACATTGAGTCTGCGGGTAGTCTAAAGCGGATAAGTTCCATTGAACAAATTTTAACAACCATTGAAATAACAACGCCAATTAGCTCGACACTTCAACAAAAACATCTCAACATAAATTTCACGAGAAAATTCTGAATTTTTACAACAATCATTAAATTATTTCCATCAATTTGAATTAATGAATTCAAAATTATATAAAGTTTTTTGAACCCTTCCATATTTTCATCTAACCACACACCGCACTGAACCTTTTCATGTTTAAGTCCTGCCAGGCATCCTGCAAAAACCAAATTATTAGAACCTTAATTGCTCGACCAGCTGTTAATTCCATCAAGCTATATACATTCAGTACGTCAAGTTATAAAAAGCATTAAAAACAAGGCTTCCTCCTTTGATCCTGGACGTGTGCTAGTACAAGGATTATTAAAAAAGTTTCTGGGAATTTTGTTCCAGCATGCCTCAAAATGAAATTCACGGTGCTAGAAGCTCATACAACGTGCAAAAAGTAAATGAAAAAGTAGTAAAAAATCAAAAACATGAAGAAAAAAAAATAATTTACATCCTTTTATTGCAGCGTCGTTGTCTCCTTTTTTTTGTCTCTAAAAAGTTTGTGATAAAATTTATTCGAAACGATCACTGATAACTTGTTGTATAAAGGAGGGACTTTATTAAAACGATGAGAACTTTTTCAACTTTTGCAAGTATTTAGCTTAACTTAACTCCAACAGAACATTCAGCTCCGTAACTGGAGAGTGGAAGGTCTAATCGTAAAAGTTTTGAAGTCTCACCCAGGAGTCACCACATAATATGGTGGTGAGCTCGCATCGCACATTATATTCGAGAGAAGATAAAAGCCGCTGAAGGATATTTCAGGAAACTAAAATGTATGTGCCTTTAATTAAGGGCGTGCTGGCTGAGGACTGCCGGATCCCTGAAGAAGCTTCCATCCGTATGGAAATTAAAAATTAAACCTGAAGATCCAATTTTCACATGGATTGCTTGAAGGAAGGGCAACTTTGACAGGAAGTCCATTACAGTTTTTAATGGAATAAATAATACTAAGGGGCATTTACTGATCGTAAAACCGTGTTGCCATCTCTCCACCGCAGCACAAACTCTGTAATTACACAACGCCATCATTAAATGCCGCTCCTTGTTTATGAACAAAACTCCCACAACAGCTTAGTGCTGACCTCCTCTTTTAGCAGGTATTCATCATGTCACCAGCCACGAACTTCTTGGCTACATGGGTCCACATCAACTACCCGCACTTTTTCCCCATAATATACATTCGTGAATTTTGGTCCTTTTGTGCCTCTAGTAGGACGACAGAAAACATGGAGTTTATAACATTTTTATCCCAGGGAAGTGTTGGGTATATATCAGAAGACTCAAATGACTACCATAAAGGATATCTTGAACGTAGACGCATATGACATACATGCGATAAAGACAAGATTACAAGGATGTGGAGCAGGACGAGCCGAGCTCCTTGCGGTTAACGTACTTAATTTGTTTTATGGATATGAATGTTCACGTATCAAATTTTGTAGGTGGTTAACAATTAAAAGCATACAGGAAAGTTCTGAAGGATGAGTTTAATTCTGTTTACTGTGCTGCACACATAAACTATTTAGTGCCGGCAAATGTGTTTAAACATTTACAATTCTTTAATATTACGTACATAGTGAACATAATTCATGAAGTTGAATGTAATTTAGTTTTATTACTTTTGAGTTCCTAATGTCACATTTAAGGTTGTTTACTATTAACCTTACTTAAGCAAAAGGACATAGCACTAGAGATTTCAGCAGAATTTGTTAGTCTCTTTTGGGCGATAGCTATAATTCAATTAAATTGGCCTAACGTTGCTTTAGCGCAAATAGCTGCTTCCCAAAAAATTTCAAAGACCTTACGAAAGTTTTTTTTTATGTGGCAGTTCTCAGCTCAGGAATCACCCTTTGTGCTACAACCTAGCAGTCTGTCATGGCATTGATCACGTCATGGTCCGCACCATAAAAGAAAAGAATCTCAAAATCGTCAGTGAGAGTCTCAAATCCCTACAAGCCAGCGACGCACAGTGAGGCAAAATGCCGAAAAGCTGGCCAAAAGTCGAAAATTCGAAGTTCGATTTACGAACTTTTTGCGTGATATATATCTAGTAGGAGACCCCTGCCACACATTAAACCGGTTTATGGCAGTCAGGTGTCCTTTTTCTCTTCGCAGGATCAGTGCAAAAAGTTACAGTGGTAAAAGTTATTTAATTAACAAAAAATGGATTCTTCTCCTCAAGGTATCTAGAAAACATTTCTATAAGCAATATTGTCTATTTTTATACCTGTGTAATTAAATAATTAATGAAAGACAAAGTAAAAATTTTTATTATTTTTGCTAGAAAATCTTTTGTTAAAGAAGCCCTACAAAAAAAGTCTCGCTAGGTCCGGCTTTAAATTTTTTTTTAATATGTTCCTTAAACATTTCTACACAAAATTCAAACAACAAAAATTGAGACTTTTTGCGATCTTTTAGTCGGTGGACGTTTTTATTTAAAAAGTTCATCATTTTATGGTTTATTCCCTTCCCTTATTTGTGTATAAATACCTTTTTTATGTATGTATTCATATTACATATGTTATGTATGTATTAACCTAATATATTTATATAAATATTGTTTTTATAAACTGCTGCATAAAAATTTTCGGAATGTTCTTTATATTTGTTGAGTTCGGAAACAGTATAGGTAAATTAAGTTGAAAAAAACGAAACGGCGGAAATGATTGGGTATAGGCTAAAATGAATGTGACAGAGAGCTTCCTTTTAGGGTTCTTATAAGGGGTTATAAAGTCTACCGATGTTCTACCCTTCATCTAGGAGTTTTAGGGTCAAAATATCCGTTTTTTTTAAATACATGTTAAATGGTAAGTGTTATCATAAAATAGTGTTTAAAATTTTTTTATATTATACTATTATTTGCAAAAAAAGTTCTGAATTTTCCGTCAGGGTTGATTTCCTTACAAGTTTTTATTTTAAAGTTTTATTTTTTACTAGCAGAAACCCGCGTGCCTTGCAACGCCTTTTAATAAATAAAAATTGGGGTGCATAGTCCGGGATGAAACCAAGCACAAATTTGCAAAACATGATTTTGAGTACATAAAATAATTTAGTTACCAAATAATTGTGTTACCCACAATTTTTTTTAAATTTGAGTTTGAGCACCACCTATAGGAAAAATTGTATACTACGTGACAGTACAGACACCTAGCCATATTCAGAATTCCTCTCGTGCGCCTGGATTTTTACGTTCCCATGTAATTGGCACCCTATTCAAGACTTTCGGTATGGCGGCCTCAACATTTGTTTTCCAAAAAAAGTTTTAAAAAAGATCATCAATTTTTCAAAATTGGTGCCTATTCTGCAGCTCAAAAATTCATAATTCTATTCTATGCCCCGAATAAATTTCCGTGGGAGGCGAACATTGGCAACATTATAAAGCGACAATACTAACTTGATTCTGAAAAAGGACCACTGCTGCTTCTGAGTTCTGAGTTCTCCGATTGCTATCTTATATTTTATTTTAAAAAATTTTTCAATCTGTCCCTAAATGAGTGATCATTTTAGACTTGCATTAATTTCATCGGCCCGCGTATATGTTGGAACAACTGGCAAGCTTTGTCCGAAATATATGCCAATAAAACAGCTTCTCACCAAAATAATTGGTATTTTCTTCTTAAATCTTACATTGTTCAATCTTAAATCTTACATTGCTTCAATAGACACTATATTTATCAAGGTGCATCGTCCCATTCCCAGACAACCATCATGCAGTCTTGCAAAACTATAGCTTTGTGGCGGTTTTTAGATTTGTTCCATGCAGAATTTTCCATATGATCTTCTCCGATCATTATCATAAACATATAATGAGCTGTTTTTGCTTATATGAGTAAAGATGCCGCAATCTCTGTTAATTACCATGATGGGATAACCCTTTTATTTGCACGTAAGAACGTCATACCAGTGCCTCCTGTTGGGCCTTAAAAATTCAGCAGTATTGACACTGTTGATGATGCGTCAACTTTGTATTAGTGCTCCATATATTTTCTGTTTAGATTATTTTCAGACCCATCGATTAGTTGTAGAAATGGGAAACCATAATGATCCCTAGATCCCTTTCCACCAATTGAAAGAAAATATCTCGTAGTGACAGCATTTCATTCGCGTAGGCTGTAAAATTATACCCTCTTTGCCAATAAATAAATATTAAGGGATATTACAGTGTATAGTTATAACAGTGTAATATGTGAGTCTCTGTGATTCATTGCAATCTGTTATCCTTTTTAATATGTAGATATTATGACCCGGTTATTACATGGTTGATTTACCAATAGCACAGAGATTTAATTTTTAGTCGGTTCACTGTAGTATGTAGTCAGGTTGCATCTCATAATTTAATTCCAATTGTAAACCTCAAAGAGCTATCCATTGGGGCCTAAGTACATATCGTATTTTAGGCAACCCTAACTACGAAAATTTTACCAAAAAGAAAAAGCCTTCATATAGTACTTACGTAATTTTGGCGAACCTAAATATTTAATTAGAGCTCTTTTAGTCCTAGAATTGGAATGTTCAAAAAAGTCTTCACTCGATTTCTTTCGACAATGGATTCAAGTTTTCGGTCTAATCGGGGGACTTTTTACCTATAATTTTATTTCATTAACACCGGAACTTTTCTTTAGCGTCTCATTTGATACCCATATCGAGTGGGTTGTAAGAAAAAAGTAGTCCGCCATTTTGTATTGGCCGCCATTTTGAATTTAGAATGACACAAAATAGGTAATTGTACTCTAATTATCATCCCCTTTCATTTGATACCCATGTCGGGGGTCGGCGAGCCCAATTGCGAAATTCACCCGCCATCTTGGAACCGCCATCTTGATTTTTTTACAAAGTGGTCAGATTACATTGTCACCCGAACTAAATATATGTGCAAAATTTGAAGTTGAACGGTTATATGGAAGTGGGTCAAAATCAAGTTTTAAGTTTTGTCTACATACATACATCCATACATACATACAGATAGAGCTAATATACGGTGTATATAAATAGCCTAAAACATGCTCGCAAAAATACTGAATCTTCCAGTGAAAGTCCCATCCCGATCGGCCCAGCCGTTTCCGAGATTACCGCGGCCAAACAGACAGACATACAGACAGACAAAAATTTTAAAAATAGTGGATTTTGTTTTAATTACATGTAAATAACCAAAAAAACTTAAAAAAACATAATTATTTTGAAATTACAGACAGACACTCCAATTATATTTATATAGATTAAAAAAAAGGCCGCTAAATTCGAAATCAGCGACCCGGAAAATCCCCGTATACCAAGTTTTGTAGCGGTTGAAGGATATTTCACTACTTTCAGTCGTCATTTTGAAACCGCCATCTTTTTTATGAAAAAATTGACACTAAATTCGCAGTCAGGGACCCCAAAAACCCCCGTATACCAAGTTTTATAGCAATTGAAGGATATTTTACTACTTTTAGTCGCCATTTTGAAGCCGCCATCTTTTTTACGGACAGCAAATTCGTGATCACCGACCCCAAAAACCCCCGTATACTAAATTTCAAATTAATTGGTTAATTAATTGGCCAGCTTTTCCGCTTTTTGCCCCACTGTGCGACGTCCCTCTGTTGTTTAAAAACCCAAATTACCGGCTATTTATATACTCAACAAGCGCGAGTTACGGCATTACACCGCAACAAAACTTTATACCAAATTTACTATTCTGCAATTCTCACGAATTTCAGAAGATAACAACAGAACAGAAGCAGAAGATAACAACACAAAATTTTATATCAAATTTACTATTCTGCAATTCTCATGAATTGCAGAAGATAACAACAGAACATTTCCGTTCCCATGAAATATGAGAACCAAACATTTTGTTACCTCTTAGCTCTAGCATCTAGGAATAGACATAAGAAAATAGTCTTTAGTCTTGTTCAAAATTTTAAGTTGAAAGGTTGAAAGCTTGTCGTAAATAAATCAATTGTAATAAATTTGGTCTTTTTTCATTTCTCATCAACTAATTTAAAAATTGCTTTTTCGAAAATTAAAACTGGCGCAGTCGAGTGGGATTCCAAAAAAAAAGGAATCCAGTTCGTGAGTGTATTCATAAACAGTGGTTTCCTGAAAAAAAAATTTTCGTTCGGCACAATCGAAGGAATATCGATTGGTGGATTTTCATTCTTCAGCCGGAACCTAAGCAACGCACCAAGCAGCCATCGACATCAGTAAATTCTAAGGAATGCAGATAATAAATTTTATTGTTTTGGCATGGTAAGTCCATTTATTGATATATAAAACTCATTTTCCCTATGCCCAAATTCTCCAAATCTAAACCATTCAAATTTCCCTTTAAAAATACCTTTTACAACAATCAAAGTGATAAAGAATTGGAATTAAATAAACTAGAGGATAGTACCGCGGATTACGGTAATTTTTCTAAAGATAACTCTACTTCTACCGAAAGAACAGACTCAATTGATTCTAATAACACCGCGGCTTACGGTGATTTTTCGAATTATAACTTAGTGAAACTCGAAATTGAAAATAGACATATAGCTGGTGAAAAAACCATTGATTCCGATTTAAGTGAATTAAATTTATTAGAAATTGAAGATAAAAACGAAATCGGGGCTAACAAAAAATTAATTGGTTCGTATATCGATTTAAGTGAAATAAAACCAGTGAATTTTAAAGTAGGAAACGCGGAATATAGTTCGTCAATAATGAATCCAAGTTCAGGTTCAGTTGATGTAAAGGGGATTTTTGATAGCCTCAGGATCCCGGATGCAGTGAAAGATCTGCCGACCTTTGACGGGAATCCGAGGACACTTTATGACTTTATAAGCAATGTAGAAGAGATTTTAAGTGTTATGATCAATATTTCCGGAAGTAGTTACGCGAAATTAATCTTTAGGGCTATAAGAAACAAAATCGTAGGCGATGCCAACGAAGTGTTGAATATGTACGGAACGGCGGTTTCCTGGGATAGTATTAAAAATAACTTAATCGTTCATTATAGTGATAAAAGAAATGAAACAAGTTTGATTCGTGACCTCCATTTATTACGACAAAACCAAGACACGGTTGAAAGATTTTATTCAAAAATTATCGATATTTTGTCTACCATGGTCAACCATATTAAAGTACACGAAAACGATGTAAACGTAATTTCATCCAAACAATCTTTATATGAGGAGATGTGTTTGAACACATTTCTAGCAGGTATTAGAGAACCGTTGGGGTCGACAATAAGAGCAATGCGGCCAACTAAACTATCAGAGGCATTGAATTTTTGCTTACAAGAGCAAAATAGCTACTACGTAAAAAATTCGATTTTTGTTAAGGACTATAGCTATAAAAACGCGAGTAATAAAGGTAATCAACAAAGATCACAATTCAATTCTTCACCAAAGTCAAATTACCAACAAAGGCCCCTTTATAAACAATTTTCACCTCTAGAGGAGGACAGATTTAGAAACTTATCCCAACGCAATAAAATAACACATTCTTACAAACCTCAAAACTTTCAACCCCATACTTTTAATCGCAACTTGAATATTCAACCAAGACCTCAAAATATTAATACGCACCCAGAACCTATGGATACCTTAAGCGCAAACACTGGTGCAAACAGAACAAGGTTTTCTCAACGACCAAATAACTTCTCTCGACAAAACAATTCACCCAGATTCAACTCCGAAGAATTATTTAATGTTGAACTTTGCAACGAAATAACAGATCCTGTCCAATCGGAACTATCCGGAGAATACGTGGAAGAACACGAAAACGTCCTCTATCCAACGAATTATCATCCAAACTTAGATAGTTGGAATCAAATAAATCCAACCTACGAAATTGACGATCAGAATTTTCCTTTAATAGCCTCGGAGAGCAAATCGGCTATTTAGAGCTTAATAGTCATCAATCTTTTCTCTTACCATACATACACATAAAATCTGGCAATAATACCTCTTTGAAATTTTTAATAGATAGTGGCAGCAACATGTCATTTATTAGAGAAGATCTCGTCAATTCTTCTTGCATAGAAACCATAAAGCCAATCGAGATAAAAACCGTTTTTAAAACGCATTTACTAAATAAGCAAATTACTCTCAATGGGCTTCAAGAATTTAAAACTAAGGAAAATTTGCAATTCCTATTATTTAAGTTTCACAATTATTTTGATGGACTTATTGGACTACAAATGATGAAACAATTGGGAATTAAATTAGATTTTAAAACATCCACTTTATCAACCGACAGAGTAACAATTCCCTTAATTTATAAACCGAATTTCAGGTCCAAACTATATTTTGTCCCTCCTTACAGTAAAATGGTCGTTAACTTACCAGTCGACGTCAAAAATGGCAGCATCCACGTTAAACCAATAATGATCAATAATTTGATATTACCTGAAGGAATATACCAAGCCCGTAATTGGTATTCCCTCATGGAAGTATTAAACCCCACTAATGCTCAAGTACCCCTTTTCTTAGAGCAACCTATTAAAGTGCAGCCATTAGATTCGAGCCAATTCTTAGAAATCCATAATTTCGCTATTTCTAATACTAACGTTTTGGAAATGGTACCTGACATAAGAAACTCGATACGCATTAATCATTTGAATAATGAGGAGAAAGAAGCAATACAAAAATTGTGCAAACAATTCGAAGACATTTTTTTTAAAGAAGGCGAAAATCTTTCTTTCACTAATCAAATAACTCATCAGATCAATACGAAAGATGAGATCCCCATCCACACAAAATCCTATAGATATCCAGAGATACATAGGGAAGAAATTCGGAAGCAAATTAGTAAGCTCCTGGAACAAGGGATAATAAGACCAAGCTTCTCTCCATGGTCATCCCCAATATGGATCGTACCGAAAAAGGCTGATGCAAGTGGTACAAAAAAATGGCGGCTAGTCGTGGACTACCGCAAACTAAATGAAAAAACTATCGATGATAAGTACCCTCTTCCAAACATTTCAGAGATCCTTGATAAACTCGGGAAATGTCAGTACTTCAGTACACTCGATCTCGCCTCAGGGTTTCATCAGATCGAGGTAAGACCCAAGGACATTCCTAAAACTGCCTTTAATGTAAACAACGGTCACTATGAGTACGTTCGCATGCCTTTCGGGCTTAAGAACGCCCCTGCCACGTTCCAACGAGTTATGGATAACGTTCTTCACGAACTACAGGGAAAGACTTGCCTCGTATATATGGACGACATCATCGTCTATTCCACATCACTTCAAGAGCATATCGAAAACTTGGCAGCTGTTTTCAAAAAGCTAAGGCAAGCAAATTTTAAAGTCCAATTGGACAAATCCGAATTCCTTAAGAGGGAAGTTAGTTTTCTCGGGCATATTGTTACCCCAGACGGCGTAAGGCCCAATCCGGAAAAAATACGGGCTATAAAATCATTTCCATTGCCGAAGACCGCTAGACAAATTAAATCCTTTCTAGGCCTTTTAGGCTATTATAGGAAATTTATCAAAGACTTTTCAAAAGTTACGAAACCCATGACAGAATGTTTGCGGAAAGATAAGGGTGTTAAAATTGACGCCAAATATATCGAGTGCTTCGAAAATTGCAAAGATATACTGACAAATAGTCCCCTCTTGCAATATCCCGACTTTGCAAAGCCGTTCGTGCTAACCACAGACGCTAGTAACGTAGCACTAGGAGCCGTCCTTTCGCAAGGACCAATAGGGTCCGATAAGCCTATATGCTATGCTAGCCGTACATTAACAAAATCGGAAGAAAATTACAGCGTCATCGAAAAGGAACTTCTGGCCATTGTATGGGCCACCAAATATTTTCGCCCTTATTTGTTCGGCAGAAAATTCAAGATCGTAACGGATCACAAACCTCTCACATGGTTATTCTCTCTCAAAGAACCAAACTCCAAGTTAATCCGCTGGAGATTAAAATTGGAAGAATTCAATTTCGAAATAATTTATAAAAAGGGTAAACAGAACACAAATGCAGATGCATTGTCTCGAATCGAATTAAACATAAACGAACCCATATCAAGGAATGACGATATCCTAGATACAGTATCTTTAGAAAACAACGTCGACGACCTCGAGTCAATACCAAATACCTCAACCGTCCACTCAGCACAGGAGAATCTAGACGATGGTATCCCTATCTCAGAGAGGCCACTCAACGAATTTTCGATACAACTAATATTAGAAAAGACAGAAAATTTAACTAGACCACAAACGACTTTTACTATTCTATTCGGCAATAAACGCAGGTATACTGTGAAGCAAAATAATTTAAATGATGATAAAACCATATTAGATATATTTCAAAATTATATACAACCTAATAAACTGATCGGAATATTATCAGACGATGACACCTTTAAAAAATTTCAATATGTTTACTCTAATCACTTCAGCAACAATAGATATAAAATTGTTAGATGTACTAAATTGTTAAAGGACATAATGGAAGTAGATCAGCAAGAAAAACTTATAAGGGATTACCACAAACGGTCGAATCATAGAGGGATATCGGAAACATTGGAACATTTGAAACGCGACATTTATTTCCCCGACATGAAGAATGCAATAACGCGAATAATAAATAATTGCGAAATCTGTCAAAAATACAAATATGAGCGAAACAGACAACCGCTAAAATTTCAGCTCACTGAAACCCCCCACAAGCCACTTGAAATCCTTCACTTAGACATATATTCAGTACACAAAGAAAACTTCTTAACCATTATCGATAAATTTAGCAAATTTGCTAGTGCTTATTTATTAGCAGGGAGAAATAGCGTCAATCTCATTAAATGTCTTAAACACTATTTCTCGCATCACGGTGTACCCAAGAAAATTGTAACCGACAACGGTGCCGAATTTCTATCCAGTTTATTCAAAAACTTCCTTAGTAACTACGAAGTAGTCCTCCACACCACATGCGCAAAAACCTCTACAGGTAATTCGCCTGTCGAAAGGCTCCATTCTACCTTAACTGAATTAATTAGAATAATCTACTGTGAAGATAATAAAAAACCAATTAGTGAAATCATGGACGAAGCCATACTCACATACAATAACTCAATTCATTCCACCACCAAATTAACTCCTTTCGAGTTATTAAACGGTCATTACAGTGGACCACACCCTTTTCCCACGGCACAGAACCCGAACACAGAAGAAGATTATTTAAGAGAACATATTGAACAGTATAAATTATTAACGAAGCTAATACACGAACGTAGTTTAGGCCATAAGGAAAAAATTATTGCCAAGCTTAATGAAAAACGTAAAGACCCCCCCGAATTCGATATCGACGAAAAAATCTATGAATTAGATGATAGGAGAAACAAATTAGCACCCAGGTTTCAAGAACATAGAGTAGTAAATAATTCTAAGATTACCGTAAACACTAATAAACGTAAAGTTCATAAAGCAAAAATTAAAAACAAACGTAAATTTCAGGTTCATCCAGGCCTCCAAGACGCAAAAACTAGAGATACACGACCTAAGTAACAATCAGGGTCTATTGCCTCTAAAATTGGAGAATGGTAGAGTAGTACTAGAACACTCTAAATTAATACATATCGTAAACCTAACTCAGTATGAAGCCAATGTAGGAATCATATACAGGAACATAGATTCTCTTAATCGGAAAATGAATATAGACAATAGATATTCTTCAGTCATCGCAACACTAATGAAAAGATATACCATGTTAGAAAATAGTCTGATATTGATCAAACCACACTATAGAGGGAAACGAGGGATCATAAACGGATTAGGTACAATAATAAAAACAATAACCGGCAATATGGACAATGAAGACGGCGTTGAAATAAATAAACAAATAGAAGCTCTCAAGTTCAATCAGCATAACTTAAACAATGAAATGATCAAACAAATAGAAATTAATGAAGGGATGATTGAACGATTCAATAATATCTCACAACACATTAACGAGCAACAATCAAATGTAGGTAAATATATTAGTAATTTTCAAAATAAAATAGCAGGCCAAATAAATAAACTCGACGAAATGTTACATTTTCATCAATATTCCAACCAATTAAGCTATGATATCGACATGTTGAATGAACACCTTAAAGAGATATCGGAAGCAATGGTCCTAGCCAAAATAAATTTAATATCCAAACACATTCTTCACCCCGAAGAGCTCGGTTATATTAGAGAAATCTTTAGAAAACAGAAAATTGAAATCATATCAAATGAAAATATATACGAACTTCTACAATTACAGGCCTATTATAATGCCACAAACATAATATTCGTTGTAAATATTCCAATTTTTCATCCCGAGATTTTTTCCTTTTACCACTTAAAAGAACTACCAATAAATAATACCTATTTCATCAAACTATCCTCTCCATTCCTACTCCTAAGTGAGTACAAGTATCAGTATGTTGATGAGCCATGCCCAACAATAGAGCAAACCAGGTACTGTCATCAAAGCTCACTAAGGACAAACGATCTAGACCAATGCGTCACCAAAATCTTGAAAAACCAACCAGCCCATTGTGAGATAGCAGAAAGAGACGTGGAAGAAGAGGAAATACTACTAATGGAGCCCAACTTCCTACTAGTGATTTCAAAAAGGGAAATAGCCACGAACTCAACATGCGACACAAGTATGCAGATGATAAAGGGAATATCTCTCATCCACTTCATCAATTGCTCAATAGAAATCAACAATATCCAATACACGAGTACATCCGCCACTTTCTGGGATTCAGCACAAATTATTTCAACCCTTTATAACAAAATTAATCGTTCAGAGACCAGCGAGAAGCTTACATTCAACAAACTACACAATTGGACAATGGAGAATACTAAAATAATTCACCTGCTTGACAAACAAACCAGAAGTTCAAATTCCTACATGTACATCTTGACAGGAGTATTAGTCATCTTCCTCATCATCTACGGAGCAACTAAATCCGGGAACCATATATTTAAGTGGAAAAGAACTTCGCAAGGAAACAATCCTGGAATCATCATCAACACGACTACGAGTCCGGCACCAGCCACCAGCCAAAGCCCTTCACACCTTTGGTCCTCATTTCCTTCGGCCCAATCTTAGAGGGGAGGAGTTACGGCATTACACCGCAACAAAACTTTATACCAAATTTACTATTCTGCAATTCTCACGAATTTCAGAAGATAACAACAGAACAGAAGCAGAAGATAACAACACAAAATTTTATATCAAATTTACTATTCTGCAATTCTCATGAATTGCAGAAGATAACAACAGAACATTTCCGTTCCCATGAAATATGAGAACCAAACATTTTGTTACCTCTTAGCTCTAGCATCTAGGAATAGACATAAGAAAATAGTCTTTAGTCTTGTTCAAAATTTTAAGTTGAAAGGTTGAAAGCTTGTCGTAAATAAATCAATTGTAATAAATTTGGTCTTTTTTCATTTCTCATCAACTAATTTAAAAATTGCTTTTTCGAAAATTAAAACTCGCGCTCATTTTCCTTATTTTATGGTGCGGACTTTAGAAAGCTTAATTCGAAAGAAAGAAATGGTTTGCAGTTATGCGGAGCTGGAAGGATGTAAAAAGAAAAGGCATTTCGTCGCGTTTTAACTCTTGGATGTTGTAGGGGTTCTTCTTCGTCTTCTTTGATATGTTAGCTGGCGGTCGGAGCGGATACGCTGCTGCTGTCGGCGCCGCTCTAAAAAAATGCGGTTTCTTGGCTAGTTTCTTCGTTTTCAATTGTGGTCAATTCGGCAGATCGACCACCCGCCTCCTATCACACCCTGGAATTGGGACCATATGACGTCGGAGTTGTTCGGAAATATTGATTGCGAAAGATTATTCCACATTCTAGTTTGCTAGCAGCGAATTCTTAGTCTACCGAGTTTGCAGAAAACCCGGCTGTAGGTAAAGGAATGTCCTGAGTAGGGTAATCTGGTGTTCCGGCTATAGGATTGTTATAGACGCAGTAGAGCTTTTATTTTGGTGGAATAATCGCTATGAATGCAGTCAACTCAACGAGTTGATGGTAGAGAAACTGTCGTGGCTACTGATGGACTTCATCACCGTTTTATGTTCTGCCTAGCCCTGCGAGGGTACGTTTCGGAGACCCGCCCCAAATAAACGAGTTGTACATTCATATTTGAGGAGAGGCCGAGTGTAACATTTGCATATTATAGCACAACGCGATGGATGAATCTTGAATTTATAACTCTGAGATACTCTATTGGCGATTTGAATTATATGACCATTTCATCGCAAGCTCTCGGCCATTCGTTTCGCCTCGGCCATTTTATAACAGACGAATCGGGAAGTACTGCAGTTTATATTGTAAATAGCACAGTAATTTGGTTTGCAAGCATTGAATTCGAGACGATTCTTGTGGCCCTATTCACAAAATTCAATATCCATTTTGATTGAGTTCACGATCGTAAAAACAGGGTTTGACAGGTGCTTGTTTTGTATTCTCGAGGGGCTCAACGTGATGGGGGTTAGGGAGATTGAAAGTATGTCATTTATAAAGATAAGAAATAGAGCAGGTGAAAGAATTGACCCCTGGGGCACTTCGTTAGATAGGTTTGGATTTGACGCCATCCAGTATTGTGTATCTTGATTGCGCGACAAGAGCGAAAACGCGTAATTCAATTCTATAGAACTCTGCCAACAAAAACAACTTGGGGTTTCGCCAACAAAGTTGAGTACCATTTTCTATCAAAAGCTTTCTCAAAGGGCAACCAGATCAGACTCCCTAAATCGGTATATACTTTGGTTGAGGTGTTCTGTGAGAATCATTATTTTTTTAACACTAGTTTTTTTTACTATTTTATAAATGGCCGACTGGTTACATGTCCTAGCTAGATAGTTACTTATATTTCAACTATAGACCGTAGTCCGATATTTATGTGTAGGAGCGTATTTTCTCCCTTGTAAAAATAAAAAATGGGCTCTTGGCGGTGAATCACGGCATTATATACAGTTTCTATTTTCTTATGATTAGTCATAGGGTTTTCGTTAGTGACACCAGAAGGTCATGCTTTTTCCAGAAAATTTGTGTTTTCATACGCTTTACAACAAATCTTGCAGTTTGATTTTCACCCGCTTCCATATAACCGATGGGCTTCAAATTTCGCACACATGTATAGTTCGCGTGGCAATGCAATCTGTTCATTTTGTAAAAAATCAACATGGCGGTGCCAAGATGGCGGCCGAATTTTGCAATTGTGCTCCCCAACCGCCGAAATGAGTATCAAAAGAAAGAGTATGGCGTCTTTCAAAATCCACGGACTACATCTTTCTTTACAACCCTGTTGACATGGGTATCAAATGAAAGTTTATGATATTTATTGTGCCCAGGCTGCCGATCTCGCCAATGAATTGGGAGTATTGGCAGATTTTCCTGCGTCAGAAAATGTCCAAAGACCATTCTCATACCAAAGTCAAGACGAATCGGTTGTCGATCCGTCCGAACAATTTCGTATTGGATTTTATAATAACATTCTCGACAACGCAATCGCTGCACTGGGCGAGCGTTTCGACTCATGATGTCGAGAAACATTATGGCCTCCTTTATCACATTAATGATACCGGATTCAAGCCAAACCAAAATCAATGCATGTTTCTCGAGGAAAAACTCCGAAATCCTACCACTAGTATATCGGAAATCAGTGGCAAGGATCTCTGCTGCGAAAGGTCGATGTACGCTTCCATTACTTCCGAAGCTTGCAAAGGCATTTCTAGCCCAATCGAATTTTTAAGTTCGTTATGCTCGAGAGGGTTTTTAGAATTATTCCCAAACCTTGTGATTCCTCTATGGGTTTTTAGCACAATTCCAGCTGGAGTCGCTACCACGGAGCGAAGCTCCTCCAAACTGAAATGAAATTGATTAAATCGTATATCCGGAACCACATGTCCGATGGTCCAATTTGTCTATCATTTCAATTGAAGACGATCGTTTGGCCAATGTGACACAAGAGGACGTAGTCAGTCGTTTCGCTTCCATGAGCGCCAGAAAAGTTGATCTGCGCGCATAAGTTTTCGCCGTCTCAATAGCGCATGTGAAACTCTGAATTTTTGCGCAGGGCCTCCGATTGTCTGGCCGCGGCACTGTTTTCCTTGCCCAATTTGATTCGAATGCTCGAAAAATTGTGCGTGATTGTCTTTTACTATTTTACAATTTAAGGAGTCCTTGACTACTATAAGTACTCCACCTCCTCTTGAAAGACCGGTGGAGTTGTAGTCTCTATCGCATCTGCAGACTGTCCAGCTGGAGTCTCTCTTCATTTAGGGATGTGTCATTTAACCACGTTTCAATGATCACGAGCACATTGAAGAGGCAAGATTTTGAGTCGATGTAGAGATCCTTTAGTTTACCTCTCATACCACTGAAATAGTGGTAAAAAAGTCTTATGCTGTCAGGGCTGTTAGGTTTGGGGTGAGGGGTCGAGGTCAGTCAGTCAGTCAGTCAGTTAGTCATTGGGGAAGTGACTAGTTAGGGGCGATAGTATCGGTTCATTTCGTCACGGCTTTTTTACAGCTGGGATACAGGTAGTGTCCGAACATGGGAGCCAGGAGTTGTAAGATCCTTGCTTATGCTTACGATACTTAGTATAAAGTGTGAGCAGGGTATCACGATCGGTTGGTAAACCTTCCTGTTGGATCGCGATGATCAGACTGGTCCTGGTTTTGCCTTGTATACAAGTGGAGTCAGGTTTATTTTACATGTAAGCAAGGAGCAACCTCACACCATCGAAAACTTTTCTTTTTCGTAAACGAGATAGCAAACATCGATTCTGCCCGACTTACTGCTACGAAATTGAAACGTATATTAAGAATAAACTGCGTTTTAGTTAATATTAGCAATTATTGCGCGAATACAGGCATCCCCCAAAAAAAATTTAATTAATTCAAACAAACAAACTCAATAATAATTTTTGTTTGGCTTCAAGGTAGGGTTAATTAATTCCACAAAATCAACAATACCCTTGCTGGCATTCTTTGTACACAAATCATTTTTATGTTTTCACATTTAAAAAATGCTTTAAAAAAAGTGCTCCCATTCTATTCATGCATTATTAATCAATTTTCTTTATTTTTACAGGTGAGTACCAATCCATATATATTCCAGTGCCGCCTGTGCACTCTGCAAGTAAGTAAAAATCGATTTAAATCCATTTTAATGCTACACAAACCGGAAATTTGTAATCGCCACCTAATGCCATTTATACACGGGAAGGTTTTAGGTGGCGACAGGTGAGTTGTGCTATCCAAGAGACGCTTCCTAAGACTGCAGTTCGTAATCAGTATGTCTCCTGTGACATTCACATTGTAAAGCGTCGCGGAAAGCAAGGTAGCATAACAATGAAGTTCAAGGTGAAAACCGCTAACACATACATAGAACAGAAGCAGGTGATGTAGGAATATAGAGTGGAGTAGAAGGTGTGTAGCTTTAGGGGGTGTTATTTCAAGGGTCTGATTTTTTCTTTTGGGTGGCGTGACAGAGCTGTGATATAGTATTGTTCGATGCTCTAGTCAGAAACAATTTAAATCCGTGCTGACAAATGGGCGGTTTGGCAGCGGAGGCACTGAGAACACGCAAACACCTCAGATAAACATCGTGCCCCGTTTTGGGGGTGGTTGGATTAGACCTCTTTCACTTACGGCGGAGAATTTATGTATCCAGGTGAAAAGATGAGGTATTTTGGAAATCTCGCGGGTTTTTTTCTTGTATTTTAGTGGTGTAGATCCGAATGGGCTAAAGCAGCCAATTCTGAGTGAAAGTGAATTCTATGGGGGCGGAAGCGTAATATTCAGAGACTACTGCCAGCCGGAGCTTGTATTGGACCCATCGAAGGAGGGTAGTGTGAGATTCAATAGACATCTGGTGTGATACTCGCTCGTGTTAAAGTAGAAATAGGGATTTGTTTAAATATACAAGAATGTTGATACAGACTAACCGTTTCTAGGTGGCCTTTTCATAACCAAAAACGGATTCAGGTGGATTTTGTAAATTTCTCTAGAGTGTAAAAGGGGGGAAAATGTTCATGCTGTAGGTGAAAATCAATAAGCATAGAGCCGCAGATTTCGTTTATATTCTGAACATAAAATTGGATTTCGGATAGGTTGTATGCCATTTCGAAATGCATTAATAGATGTACTGTACCGATATTGAATCTCTCTCGCCAGATACTGTATAGCCCGGCAGACTTCGTTAACTAGGAATTTGTAATCCTCCAACCTGAAAGATCACCCATGCACACGCAATTTTATCGAGGTATTGATTTTGTTTTATGTTGATGCATTTTCATCACTCGTCAGGATAAGTGGTTATATGTGTGTGCCATTTATTCCTGTGGACTTTTGTGTAATGCAAGTTTTTACTCCTGAATAAAAAAATTAAAAAAAAAAAAAAAAAAAAAAACAGAAATGAAGTAAGGTGAATGCACTCTCATATAAATTGATCTGGAAGCTTGTTCTTTGGGAGGCTTAGAGGCAAGGTTCTTCGCGATTAACTTAGTATAGTAACCCCGGTTTGTCTTTCTCTAATAATCTCTCTATGAATCTGTGGTCTGAATAGGAGTGTTCGTTCGAGACCTTCCAGGACTATATTTGGTCGAACTGGCGTTCTGAGACAAGGTTGATGTCCAGCCCTTCTTCTCTGTTTTTGCCAACAAAAACAATTACCTTTGTTAAAAATAGCTAGATTGGTGTTGAGTAAGCAGTTAAAAATACCCTGGCCTCGAACAGTGGTGTCCGTGCTGCCCCATTGTGTTTTTTTTTTTTTTTTTTTTTTTATGTGACAGACTAGAGGCTTAGGGAAAGTCCCTTTGTACTCTGGGGATAGCAGTCAGGCGCCTTACCTCTAGACTACCGAGGCCCCCATGCATTTGCATCGCCTCCCATAACCAGGGCCGTGCTAGCATCGGTGTATCTTACCAAGTCCTGAAAATTTATTTATTCATTTATTTTCCAAACAAGGCATACTCAAACTATCTAACTATTTAATCCATAGGAGGTAGAGGGCCCTCGTTGTCGTGGGCTAGATAAAACGAGGCCTTTCTGAGTTTTTTCTGTTTTAGCTCTATGTCGACCACAGTAAGGTCTCCGTCACTGAATTGAGGCAGAAAAAGGGAGCTTGTATCACTTCTAACCAGTTCTGAGTTTTCCCATACCTTTGGTGTAGATGAGATTAAACTTAGGCGTCCTAAAGACACATATCGTTTCACCAGCGATCCGTGGCTCTTGGACTGGAGCAACAAAAGCGCAGCAGCAAAGCGCAGCAGACGCTGCTTTACAGTGGTGCAGGTTAATCTGAATCACCTGCACCATTTTTCGTGGGTTTTACTTCGACGACAGTCACCTCCACTTCTTCGTCGCTGGGAATGACCTCGTCGTTGTTGGAATTGAGGAGTTGGTGCTCCGTGTACAGGCTACCGACGGCTCTGCCCAACTAGGAATCTGTCGATGCATCAACTTCGACCTGAGCTGCCCTTTCGCCATCGGTTTCTATGTTTCCCGATTCGTCCTTGGTGTGGACCACTTGGTTCATTACGACTTCCATGCCTGTTTTGTAGACCTTCAATTCGATCTATTGGAAGCCCTAGTTAGCGGCGTGTTTTTTCTTAGTCAGCTGATTCAGAAATTCTTCATTTAGGAACAGAATAACTTGCATTGTGGCCCTGTTAGTATGCTCCATTTTAATAACTTTCCAGTTATCAGTGTTGATTTGTAGGTTGAAGGCTTTAAGCATGATGCGTACTTCCTCGGGCTCCGATGGAGATTGCCAGGTATCCGGAGCACGCCGTTCACGACCGAGCTTTTTTGTTTGTTCTGGGTCAAGATGACCATCGGCACGGTTCGTATGACACCTTGATCCGACCCAGAGGAATGAGGGTTGGGGATAAGAAGGAAGCAGGGAGCAGGGAGAAAAAAGGAGATGAGCATAAGGTTAGGCACGACGACTGTCTGCTACGTTCGATCGAGAGCGCATTGCCCAGGTCCTGGGCCCCAGGAAAACCAGCGTGATAAGCTCGTCACGCGTACTTCGATGCGAGTGTTTTTATGAAAATCATGAGTAAGTAGGTGATGATGAAATGATGAGTTGGACTCTGTGTACGGGGACTCTGCACTAACATTTACCACAGTGATATTTTGGACAACTGAATTTAAATGTCGCCGTGTGAGAACTAAAGGCCCCCATACACGGTCCAATTGGTTGTACAGCGAAGTGCGGTTGTACAACCAAAACTATCGATTGTGGGCCGGTCGGCCGATCAAAATACATTGCGCTTATAGGTTTGATGAAAATCTGGTTGTACAGCCAATTTGACCGTGTGTGGGGGCCTTTAGAGACGATGAACGTTCGGGACGTCCAAAAACTGAAATTACTGGTCTCTCAGTACTATCTACTCTCACTATTCACTCACTCAAACGAGTGTCAACTTTGGTGAATAACTGTCCACAGATACATACGTACATTCACTAGCTTTTATTGACGGGTGCTGCCATCTTCACGTTGAGGTCGGAAACCTTTCAGACTACCCTCGTATAATGATTAATGTGGAAAAATATGAGTAATCCAAATTTTTAAAATAAAATTATTTTAAATCAAAATTAAAATAAGATTTCGAACAGTGGAGTAGAATATTAAAAGTGGCCACTTAATTCGCAAAACAAATAATGTGGAGTAGATTTATTACAATTGGAGTAAAGTGGCAGAACTGCTTGGAGGTCGTCGTTAACCCACTGTGGCATTTATTCCTGTGGACTTTTAAGTAATGGGAGTTTAGAGAAAACAAAAATGAGGTAATGTGAATGCACTCGTGGAGCTAGGTGGAAAAATGTCTCTGAGTAAACATATAAATTGATCTAGAAGCTTGTTGTTTAATAAAGCTAAAGTAATAACACTTTGTTCCCAAGCAGAAACTCATTTACAGTGCCACAGTTTTCGATCACCACTCCCAGTTAATTGTCGGAATCGTTTACGGGCTCCATCTCGTTTGGCGGAAGATCTCCCCGTTGTAAGACGTTGTATGCACCCCAAGCTACTAAAATTTAATATCATGACTCCGACAACAACTGGCACTTTGCCGACATTAGCAGGTGGTAAGTGATTCCAATTGCTTCGTGGATTAGTGGCGTTAAAATAATAAAACTGTCGGGAGCTTGGGATTACGTACACATCATGCTGCAGACTCCGCTGGCGCAGAGTGTTGGGGCAAAAATGGAAAAAGCAGAAACCCTGCCCCCCCCCAGCTCCAGACCAGCCAGTTCTGCACTCTGGGATAATCTCGCCCAGTCGCCCGTAAAAGCGACATGGGGCTTCAATTTTATGGCCATTTTCCAAGGGTTTATTGTTCTCATCTAGGGAATAATCCACGGGCGAAAGCTGCTTGCCTTTAAAGGCACTTTAATAAAATTATTTCGAGTTGCTAAGAAATTGGTAAATTTGTTGCTAAACTTTTTTTTATATAGAGAGATTAAGTTCGGGAAAGGATCCTTGGCAAGGATTTTCTGGTCTTCGAAAAGTGATCATCGAAATTTTGTTTCATTTTCTTACAATGTAAATGTAAAATCCTTAAGGCATCTCCTTTTTAGTCATGATGGAAATGTTGGGTTTTTAAGTTAACGTGTAACCCATATAACTTAATGATACGAAAGTAAAATATATATGAGCCAAGAAGATGGATGATGCATATCATACCAGTCATGCCCAAGAAAGTGTGAGTAAATCTCTTAAGCTGTGGTTTACGATCGGAATTTTTAATGACAAAATTCCATGATGGAATTTTAAATGACAATAAATTTAACCATTGTCCTACAAATTACATTATTGATATCAAGCAAGGCACACTAATTTATGTATGTGTGTCTGTGCATCCTGGGCTGCTATCCATTCTCCTATTTAAGGAGATTTTCTTAGATTAATTCACAAGCTTTAGATCCTTTATGACTGAGCACTATAAATTTTATGGTTGAGACATTCTTTACAGAAAAAAAATTACTAAAAAGTTAAAAGCTTTTCCCGATATTAATAGTTACAAAGGAGGAACTTTGTACTCTGGAACATCTACGAAACCCTTTTGTATTTAAATCTATTAAAATATCCAGAAAAGAAAGTTTTGTTAAAGTGTTAGTTAATTGAATGTAAAGTGGGTGCTTTACAATGATGTTGAATATAATTTTGTGACTTGAATAGAAACCACAGTTTTTATAGTTATTCTACAGCTGCTGGCTCTAGGATATTTTAATCTCATAAACGACATATAAATGGGTTTCAACCTCACATAAACGGGTATATTGGTCACATTTGAAGAACATTATTCTAGGGAATAAAACTGACTGGTAGAACTCTTGAGATGTCGACTCATGTTACACGCTGTAGATATGTAGATCTAGAATACTTTTTCCTATGTTTAATGCATATGGTATAATATCTAGGGGCACTTTGTTAAGTTCTCAAATACGTTTTTGAGGTCTCTTTTTAAAGGATGTTATCTTTTACTATGGATATGTTTTTCTGAATACCCTTATAGAAGATCACAATTATTTTTTTTTTGTTAACGAATGGCTGATTGACAGACCTATGGGCATTAAAAGTCCTAAAACTTATACATTGTTATGATAAGTAGATAACATAAAATGTATAGAATAAAGTATACTACTTCAGCAATCTCATATTTATGATATGCTGGAGAAATTATTAACTAAAAGCCCATTAACAATTCTTCTTCTTTACGCTTCTTTAATCCCTCATGGGACATAGGGCGGAAACAGTTGCCTCCAGCGGACTCTGTTTTGTGCGACAGCTCTGAGCTCTGAACTGGATCTCCCAGTTGTTGCTAGTAGGGTTCTCCTCCACGTTGTTCTAGGTCTTCCGACTCGACGGGATCTTTGCGGATTCCATTCAAGGGCCTGTTCGGCTAGATTTTCGCGTCGCATGATGTGGCCAATCCAATTCCATTTCCTTCGCCTGATTTGGTCGTGTATTCTTTCTTGGCCGGCACGGCGCCATAGTTCTTCATTTGAAATTCTATCTTGTCAGCGGATTTTTAGGATACGTAGGCATTTGTTAGGTGGGAGCTTAAAATAATAACAGAGCTCCTGACGGGCAACTGTTCGTTTTACTATCATCTAAACAAAATAGGTCTGTCGGTTCTGCGAAGCAGTTCCCGAAACTGCGGAGCACTTGCTGTGCGACTGTGAGGCTACAGCGAGGAAGAGGCTGAGCCTCCTCCATCGTGGCCTCCCAACTCCCAGGGAGATTTTGGACAGAAATCCTAAATCAGTTTTAAGCTATCTTAGAAGCCTTAACCTTGATGGTTTTTAAAGACGGGGATGGCACATAGACCAAACAAAATAGGTTGCAGTGCCCGCCAAGGCGCCCCTGAACAAGAAATAGGCACCTGTTCTTGTAGGCGCCCTGTGATGAATTGGGTGAATTTCCATGTTTCGCAACCGTATATAACTGGGAGATCCTGGTCGGAGCTAAGAGCTGTCGCCCAAAACAGAGTCCGCTGGAGGGCAACTGTTTCCGCCCTATGTCCCATGAGGGATTGAAGGAGCTTAAAGAAAAGAAGAAGAAGAAGCAACCGTATATAAGAACTGCCTTAACGTTGGAGTTGAACAGCCGCAATTTGGTGTTAGTTGAGATCTCCGTTGATCTCCATATGCGGAACAGGCATGCATATGCGCCTCGTGCTTTATTTATTCTGGAACTGACATCCTCTTCTGCACCGCCATTTTCGGTAATAATACTACCGAGGTAGCAGAATTTATCTACCGGTTCCGAGTCCCGGGTTTTCAGCGCTGTCCGGTTCAATGGTGTTTGCATTGATCTGCATATCTTTGGTTTTGGTCGGATTTAGCCTTAAGCCTGCTGGACTACTTTCTGTTGCCAAATTGTTTAAAATTACTTTACCCTTTACAAACATCACGAATTTTTCAAACCTTGGATCAGCACTTTTTCAACGGGGAATTGTTTTCTACGTTCTACAGTTTCAGGAAATTGCGTCTCATCCCGGAATTTCCAGTAGTTAATGAAAAATTAGTTTCCTTTGGTCAAATCTGACGCTTCCCCGTTTATCAGCGGCGCTTCAAAACGTTTAATACAAATTCGAACACCCGCTTTAGTGTAGCGAACGAAGTACGAAGGATATGTTTGTTTGCTAACTTTCATTGTCTGAGTCGTTGCTGTTGGGTCCGTCCTGGCCGGGGCCTGCCTTAAGGATTCGTGACGGGTGGGTTTTACGGTGGAAGGTAGTCAGCCTGCCGCCCAAACCCCAACCTAGAGGACTAGTCCGGTAATTGTTTTATTTTGAGGCGCGAAAAATTCACCTTTCACCTTCCCCGGTCTGTTACTCTTGTATAGACAAGAGTATGCACAGGTCACCCCATGTAAAGCCAACATATCACAAAGCATGTCGGAAGATCTTAGGTCGCGAAGAGCTTAGATCGCACATCGTTTCTCAGAACTTTTCTCTTTGGTGTACCGGCACCACCAAAGGCCACTGAGCCCGTTACTACCATTTACATAACGAAATATAATTGTTTTGGGAAATTTGGAAATTATGTGTAAGTTAACTAGCCTCTCCACTGAGATGTGCCTTTAGATATAGCATTCTCACTGATCCGGGGGTTGTGGTGTAGGAGAATCATGGGTATCTAGACTGTGATTTTTGGTGAAATATTCCTCGGTGAGATGCTCGACTCCCTCCTCCTACCCGTTTAGCTTTTTACACTAAAAATACGTATTTACGGGCGAAGGGCGTTTTCAATGATTCAAACTTGCGGCATATTTGCTTTTGCATGTTGTTCAATGAAGCAACTTGCAAAAGCACAGTGTTCAATGATTAAAACTTAAAAGCAAATGATTGCATACTTTGCCAGCTTTTTCAAATACTTGCAGTTGTAATTTTGAAGAAGAAGACACGTCAGTGCTGCCATACATTTTTGTTTTACTCACTTTTTCATTATTAATTTAACCAATAATGATTTCTTTTTCATTTTTCTCTGCACGAAATGGGAGACATTACTCGTATCCCCACTTTCTACTAGAATTTTGTTCTCAACAATTCCAATTAATGTTTTTAAATTTCTGTTATCCATTTTGTTTTCAGTTTCTCGCAATACGTAAGTAGTGGAAGCACTAATTTGACGTATGTCAGCTGACAATTTTGACATATAATGAGTTATGTTCAATGATGCATGTTGTTTGCTTTTGCATGTTGCTTAAGCTGTCAGTCAACGTCATTTGCTTTCGTGCAAGTCTGCAAAAGCATCCTGCATCATTGAAAACACCCGAAACAACAAGCTTTATTTATAAATAACTGATAATTTGCACACCTCCCCGCCCACCAATTGGACCAACCATACAAATCTTAATATGTGTGGGCATTTGTCGTTAGTTTGTGGATGAAGATCTGAAGTGGCCGCACGTAAGTTGTTTCAATTGACCTCTTCATAAAAATATTTTTGTAACACTTGAATTTTTGTATGAAGAATTCGACTGAAACAACTTACTGGCTACCACCCCAGAGCTTCTAGCCTCAAACACGAATTCACGCCGTATCGAGTCGGATCTGAAAGCAAGGCACGAGCTAGGCGCGAAAACTATCCAGACTCGCATTCGCGCTTGTTCGCGGGTGTTCACGGCGTTAGACTGGAGCAGCCTTAAGGCACAAACATATTTGGGCGGAGGCGTTAACGGCGGCCACCTGCGAGAGAATTTCCCTTACATTTAATTTATCTGCGCCGCCTGCCCATTGTGCCAGCAAGCATGGTGGTCCGTGTATTTTAAAGGTTTTTCTAGTCACCATAAGGCCATGAGCATTTTTGCACTTGAACTAATGACCTGCTATGCTAAACTGTCACCTTCGCCTGTGTGCCTGTAGGGAGTCATGACGGCACCTGCAGGCTGAGTATTATGTGGCCTTCATCGGGCCGTGCCTGCGACCAGCCTGCCGGTGGCCTGTAAGTGAATGGTGGTCTTTAGTAGGGAGACATGTTATACGTAATTTAACCCAGTTTTCTAGCAATTTTATACTGTTTTTTGCGGAAAAAAAATTACGTGATTTATTCCGAGACCCCAGTCTCCTCACGTGAGATTGGGTGAGATTCAGGTCGACCCCTCTCTCCCCTAAAAATCTCACGTAAATAATGGCCGACCTTTAACTTAGGTAACGGCTTTCGAGCCTCTATTCACTGAGCTGCTGCAATTTCATGTCATGGCTGTCGAGTTGGTCTCACTCGAAATCCAGCCGTTCTAACGGTGTTTTCAAGTATTCTCTCGTACTGTACAATTGGATCAACATTTATCCAAATAATTACGTTTTCAAAATTGTGAATTTGTTTTTCTGCTTAGACAACACCCCAAATAATAGTGCACGTCATATTTTATAAATGTAATGTCCGCTATTTAAAATGCAATAGGCGATTCTAATTCAGCAAGTAAACTGCATTAAAAATGCAAATTAAAAACATCAAACACTGCTGTTGGGGCCAACGGTCTAAAAAATTCGATTTATTACACACAGTCTCATGGTGCAGCACTGCAAATAAAATATTTTTCTGACATTCTGACGTCCTTTTCCTAGTCAGTGTCGTTGCTTTTCACCAAACGCAACACAGCATGCTATTCGCAGATAAAAGAGGTCCTGATCTGCAATATCCGCCGGTCCACATTTAACATGCATATTTAATATCCTGTGAATGGCAGTTAACGAATACATTTTCATAAAATTTAAATCATTCCGCCATGAGCCGGCCGCTGAAATAATTAAGCAGGCACCAGAACGGGCATGTGATGCAACCACCCTTCAGATTCGTCCTGTTGCGGCTTCACTTATTTCCATCTCTCCTTTTTGTTTCCGTGAAAAGGATTTTCTTGTTGTTTTTTTTTTGTGTGATTTTAATTTCTATTCGCAAATTGAAAGTTCTTCTGCCTGGGTTCCTGCATAAATTGCAACTATAGAGCCTTCACTAATGGGAAAACTTGAAACCGCCGCCGGCGGAAATTTTTAATCTAATTAGCGGACACCGAACAGGTCTAATTATTATTGCAGCGTTAAGGGTAGTGAGACCAGTATACTGGAATCGATTTGGCGGAAGTATAAAGCGAGATAATTATCTTTAAGGGCTTAGAGTCTGTGCGAGATGCTAGAAGTAGAGCCATAGGTTGGAGGGTGCGGGAGGAATTCTGTTTTTGATAGCGAGAGTAATTGAAAAGCAAAATCAATTTTGTGCAGTGAAGGAATTGAAAGTGGAAGATTGAACGATTCTAGATGGGCAAAACTGCAGAAATTGGGTAAATTGTTGCTAGTTGAAAACGATGGAGGTGGAAAAATTTTCAATTGGCTTCTAAGATCAGTGCCAATTGCAGAAAAAATGAAAACTCTTTGATATCTCTCAGAAATTTTAGGCAAAGTGATTTTATTGTGTTTTTTCTTATCTTCAACAGATTCGACAGAAAATTGAGTTCTTTAATTAAAAGAATTTCAATTTTGTATTATTATAGCACACAAACTACAAGATTATTCAAGAACGCCTATTTTACTCTAACATTATTATCAAATTCACTTCCAATGTATTAGTAGTCACAAGCTCTCTAGAAACTTACAATATTTACTTTACTTACACACTAATTAATACACAAGTTAAACATTTCAGAGGTAGACAGATAAATAATGTTGCAAGTAAGTCTTGTGAAATTTGCTTTAGAGGAGGAGAATAATTACAAGTTTTCAAGTTAGTTGGAACTTTAAAGTTTACTAGGATTTGAATAATTTTTGGGTGAATTTTAAAGTTTACTAGGATTTGAATAATTTTTGGGTGAATTTTAAAGTTATTATTCTGCTGCATTTTTTATTCATTGAAGGACTACAAATTCCATATATGTAAGTGACTGTCTACTGTAAGGAAAAGTGGCGCGAGAGAGTCATTGCAAAATTGAACACCACATATAAATACTGATCAAGTTTGGATTGAATATTTAAACCAAGATTCAATTTTATACAGAACTAGCTGGAGTCCGGTGCTCCTCGCTGCACCCATAATAGACCAGTCATTAGAGATTTTTTCGTGTTATAAAATTGTACAGCAAACTGCTTGCACTACTACTTCAGGGGTATCTCATAGATTACTAAAAACAAAAAACCAGCCAAAATTTACTCATGTGGAATTGTTTAAACAATAATTAGCAACAAAAATGGGTACTTTTTCCGTTTTTGGCGTATACAATAAAAAGTACTGGATGAATCACGTTACTCTCAACAGGATATTTGTAGAGAATCGAAAACCCTACAAAATGCAGTTTTCTAGACCTCGATCGGATAATTTTTCACCGAGAAAAGCTAGAAGACCCCTTAAAAAGGCCATTTTTTTCAAAAACTCATACCTCTGTTACTTTGCAATATTAGGGTATGATTTTTTGGGACATAATACCCTGGTACATATACTTTAAACTGCCAAAAGATGAAATTTGTCGCATGTATAGTTTCTGCATAATTGCAGTATAAACAAAATAGACCCTAATCTTGCACATTGCGCCAATATTAGCAGAGTGGCTCGATTGGAATTTCCAAAACGGTTTCTGAAAGTATAGGCTAGGGGCTACAATTTGTCTATCTCACATTTTAATATAAGTTTGGAGAACAATGCTAAAAATGCTTTTGAAAATGGTACATAGGGCGAACATTCTAATTCGAGAAGTTTCGTGGTAGCGGTGGGGGGGGGTATAAAGCAACGAAGGAGGCGTTAGGCCGGCCGCATAGCAAAGCTTCATATGCAGCTTTTCGACACTATTGCTTGAAGATAAATGTAGCAAAGCAGCATGTGACGATTTGTTCCATATAAAAAAAGTGTAATATGTAGCTAATAAGCATGTGAAGCTTCGTGCATTTTTGCAAGTGAATTGAATATTTGAGTTTCCTTTTAGCATGGAGCCCAGTACTAGTACTGACAACTTCATGGTAAATGAACTTCATGAAAGCTAAATGCATGAAGAATAATTTAATTTTTTTATAAATTAAATAGAAAATACTCTATCTAAGTCTTATTGGAGTAAACCTTCTTTCCTTAAAGTAATAAATATATGCAGTCGTATATTTAATTGAACAGATACTTATTAAGGGAAATTGTTATTTAAAAAAATACACTATCGTATTTTTTTATAATGGTAACAGGTACATTACATTTTTTTATTATATATTGCGAACATACGTTATTTCGAATCAATGCTTAATTTGATTGAAAATAAATAATTATTAATAATATTATGAACATTTTACAGTTTATTCAATGGAAAAAAATAAAAGGCATCAACTAAGAAATATGCAATAAAATAACCAGCATGCTTTTTTGTGCAACAGTCTCTTCTTCGCTTAGCTACCTTACATCTATACTTTTATTTTCATTCTCGCGATCATCATTCTATTTGTAGCTTAATTCTTATAAATTATTTTATAATTGATTTTCATCTTCTTCTATGCAAATATCTTCTATAGATATGTTAGAGCACATTATTTCGGTACAGTTTGCGCACAAATTTGAGCATTGTAAACCATGCTTCCTGCACGTACAAGAAGTATACTCACACCCACAACATATATACGAGGTGTGACAATTAAGTAATGAGACTGATTATATTGCCGGGATTGTGGTAACCCTGCAACCTTGAAATTCCCTTTCCCTTCTCTCGGCATCCTTCCCCTCTCCATTGATATATATATATTTGCCATCGCTCTAGCTTGTTTAGTTCGCCTGCTGTGTCGTGTTGAGTAAACGTGTGTTCGTGGTGCTCGTCACGAAAATGGAAAAACGAAATCAAGAACAACGCGTCGCGATAAAATTTTGCGTCAAAGTGGGCGAAACAGCTTCGGAAACGTACGCTAAAATTGTAAAAGTGCATGGTGATAGTGCTCTTAGTGGTGCCCAGGTTTTTCGATGGCATAAAGAGTTTAAGGAGGGGCGTGAAAGCGTAGAAGACGAGGCGCGGAGCGGGAGACCAGTCGAGGTGCGGACTGACACGAATGGGCAGCGTGTGCGCGCCCTGATCCGTGAAGATCGGCGTTTAACAGTTCGAATGTTGGCGTCGGAGCTGGGTATGAACCGTGAAACAGTCAGACAAATTTTAACCGTCGATTTAGGGATGAGAAAGTTGTGCGCGAAGATGGTTCCAAGGAACCTTTCCGAGGAGCAAAAGCAGCATCGAATGACCGTCGCAGAAGACTGTTTGGAACAAGTGGAAAACGATCCCACGCTGCTTGATCGAGTTATTACAGGCGATGAGAGCTGGTTTTTTCAATACGACCCGGAAACCAAACGCCAGTCGTAGGCCCGATACGTTTCGAATTAGAATGTTCGCCCTATGTACCATTTTCAAAAGCATTTTTAGCATTGTTCTCCAAACTTATATTAAAATGTGAGATAGACAAATTGTAGCCCCTAGCCTATACTTTCAGAAACCGTTTTGGAAATTCCAATCGAGCCACTCTGCTAATATTGGCGCAATGTGCAAGATTAGGGTCTATTTTGTTTATACTGCAATTATGCAGAAACTATACATGCGACAAATTTCATCTTTTGGCAGTTTAAAGTATATGTACCAGGGTATTATCTCCCAAAAAATCATACCCTAATATTGCAAAGTAACAGAGGTATGAGTTTTTGAAAAAAATGGCCTTTTTAAGGGGTCTTCTAGCTTTTCTCGGTGAAAAATTATCCGATCGAGGTCTAGAAAACTGCATTTTGTAGGGTTTTCGATTCTCTACAAATATCCTGTTGAGAGTAACGTGATTCATCCAGTACTTTTTATTGTATACGCCAAAAACGGAAAAAGTACCCATTTTTGTTGCTAATTATTGTTTAAACAATTCCACATGAGTAAATTTTGGCTGGTTTTTTGGTTTTAGTAATCTATGAGATACCCCTGAAGTAGTAGTGCAAGCAGTTTGCTGTACAATTTTATAACAAAATCTGCCGTTTTTTCGCTCTAATGACTGGCCTATAAACCAAATTGTATCGCGTGCGCCAAAACAATTGAGAATTTCAAAATCGCTTTTTCCTTGGGCAGTGAGAGTCTGAAATGCCACCACATTCGAAAAGAAAAGTGTCACTCCGTTCGTTTAAAAACCCAGATCACCCGTTCATTTATATTCCCAATCACATTTCAACGGTCTCACTGCCACTTTTGTCGTGGTCAGATGCTATGCGATGTGTTGCTCTTAAATGAATTTCGAAGGGGAAACTACAATGCCCAGCCAAAGTCACGCCCAGAAGGACGAAGGTCTGTACTGGTTTTGGTGGAGAGAAAACAGTAATTTAATTTCAATGGGTGGAATTCGACACGATTCTTGAGTTAAATGTCCTTGTTAAGATAGTTGGACATGAGCTCACGGTGTAAGAGACAAAGTCTGGCGCTTGCTTGTCTTTTGATGCCCAAGCGGTATACTAACGCAGAGTACCGTCATCGGCGAAACTATGAAGAAACATGTTACGTTGGTTCTACCAAGCCGTCATTAAGCCATTCCTCACGCACTACTTTGCCGAGTATTGGCCCGCTTATATAAAAGAATATAACAAATTCTGATGCCTATCGCATATCTTGTAGTAGTGGGCGCTAAGTGTGCAACCGCCATGGAAGCAATGAGCGTAATTCTCGATCTCCTGCCACCTAATCTATATATCAGGCAAAAGACAGCCTACACAGGCTGAGGTAAGGAGAAGTGGGTTACTGGGTTAAGAGAAATCATGGATTCTGGAATATGCTCCGCTCTCTACCACTGAGAATGGTAGGAAAACTATTTGAACTGAATTTAAACCCAAAATAATTGACTAGAGACAGATGGCCTCAATCGGAGTTATATGTAGGAGCTGGCCCCTTGCTAGACCTTCGAAAATACTAAGGCCCTCCGAATTAAGCCAGAATCTTGCAGGAGGAACTGCAAGCAAATGTCAAAGTCTGCCGAGCAATAGAGACAAACTCAAGACCCAGCCAGGGTAATACTGTTGCCAAGCAACTATTGGAACCTATGCGCAATCTACATAACATCCAAGTAGGTCGAACCCTATAAAAAAGAACTCTCTTGTTTAACTAGAAGGTGGGTACCGGGTCAAAAGAAGATAGATGAATTGGTCAAACTAGGAGCAAAGCTGGTAGACACACCATTGGAGACTGTACAAAGGCCGTTGCGTGTGGCAAAGACAGATATCAAGCAACGTGGAGGAGTTGAACATCATACACCAAGCCGAAAAGATTTTCACGAGCGCGATTACAAAGCGGTACTTTTTCATCGGTACTTGTTTTCCCATTTTCGGTCTTTGGACAGGACTATCGCCTTTACTTACCTACCACGTTCTAAACTCATAGAGAGACAGAGCTTAATCATTCTATTTATTGGCCTCGATTCCCAGATCCGGCGGCGCGGAAGTGAGTGCGGATTTGAGACTTTGCGATTCTCAAATCCGCAACCGCGAATCTCTTTTTGACATTTTCCGCGCTTTAAAAGTGTGATCCGCAACAAATTTTCTGCGGATTTGAAACCACAAATGCGCCTCAGATAATCCAACATCGGGTATTTTATTATCGTGTGAGTCTTCACTCCGAATTTTTGATTTAATTGAATCCGCGACTGCGGATTTGAGAATCGCAAAGTGTCAAATCCGCACTCACTTCCGCGCCGCCGGATCTGAGAATCGAGGCCATTATTCATACGTTTCTCAAGATGGATTATGAACTTGTTTTTGGTTTTCAGTGGGCAAGCTTAAAAGCATTTATGGATGTTGAACCTTTCGGTGTTATTGAGTTATGTACATGATATGCATTTACAGTACTATGAAAATGGATCAGAGTTAGGGTACGAAAATCCTCACTCATTTGCGGCTTATTCAACACACTCCTCACTCACGAGCGAGAGTTATTTGCCATAAATTACGCTCACTCGTATGTGAGTAATTTGTTCAGCAACTCTGTGTTTTAAAATCCTCACTCATGTGCGACCCATTTAACTCACTTCTCACTGACGAGCGAGAGTTGTTCGCTAGTGCACTCACTCGTGAGTGAGTAATTTCATCAGGAATTTCCAAACTCGTTCATGAGGCTTTGTAGTTTTGATTTAGTTTCCTGCGGCTTGATTTGAGGCTTATGCTGTAAACATGCTAAGGGCGACGGCGACGGTGCACACAAATTAAAAAGCACACACAAGAATAATCATCTTCGACATCCGAATGCTACACACGCGCACAGGAACATACGAGAATAGCAACACAATCCCATGTCCCACCGCCCAGGCAACTTTGAGCTGCGACGACTACGAAATAGAACTTGGATTGATTGAGTCGCCACTCTCGGCGACCTCGTCGTCGAGTGGTCTGCATATTGTGCTGCACCCTTCATACTCATAGAAAAGCTGTGTGTTCTATTCGTTTTTGCCAGTCGCTGTGGAAACTATTTTCGCCCTTAGCATGTTTACAGCATTAGTAAGAAGTTGGCTTGCGCGAGTATTACTGGTGTGCCAGTGGACTTTATGTCACTAGCTTAACATGCCTATATCAGTGGTAGATACACCGAGACAGCTCTGCACGATGTGGTTTAAACTATTGAAAAGACGCTATATTACAAACTTTTGGGCTCCCTTCCCTTCTTCCTTAGATTCCTCTTGATAGACTAATAATTAACAAATTATTTAAATATTAAACTATCTGAAAACGTTGAAACGAAAATTATTTTTTAATATATATATATTTAAAACTTTTAGCACCGCCTTTTATTATTAAACAATCCTTACCCAAGTTCTTTTCTTTTCGGGTACCTAACGTGAGTGAGCGGTGAGTATACACTCATACGCTCACTCACGCTCCTGTGCAAAATGCCAAAAATCTTATCCTTACTCATGTGGACGAGCAGTCTATGTACACAGCCTCACTCATGAGTGCGAGCAAGCCGAAGTTAAAACCTTTTCTTCCCTCATGAGTAAGAGTGATTTTATAATAATGAATTTATAAGTGCTCACTCACGAGTTCCTCATGAGTGAGCATTTTCGTACCTTAGATTATTGCAGATCTCGTTTATTCTTATCATTTCAAAGTAAAATAATTCTGGTTGCAGCCGTTTTTGCACTCACATTGTTGTAAGGCGACAAACAAATAGGTATTTCACATCCTGATTCGTGCTTCTCGCGTCGTCGGAGAATCTATGACCAATATTTTAGGTATGCTTTCCATATGGAAAATATTCGAAATTGGAATGAGCAAAAAATACGGCATCGATATTGGTTTATATATAAAAAGTATTGGCACAACTCTCCCACTTCATGTCGACAGATCTGAAGGTCGTATCCACAATCATGTGTGAAACTTAATAAGCTACCTCCATTTTGAAGTCGGTTGAAAACAGGGTTACACCGAAAATGTGTGGTGCACACACTCCCAAATCTTGTTAGAGGCAGATGATTACGAGTGGTTTTGTGAAAATCGATGAAAGGAAAATGGATATTTTCCAATATCTTGCGGTTGTCGCCAGGTACAACTAGAACTTTGACATGGTGTCATGGAAACTTTTAAGGAATAACTGCAAGGACGTTTTATACAAAAGGATCTGTGGTAGACTAACGGAACAATGGATAGTGATTGTGTTCTGCCTTTGACAGCGAGTTAAATTGAATATTCAAAATGTTCGCATACGCATTTTTCTACGTTAGATCTCCGTTTTCAGCTTTTGTATCGAACTCCACCAGAAGAGGAATTCGTCTTATGGTGTTTCTGGGTGTTTGCATTTTTAATTTTACATATCAAGGACAAAATTTCACTTAGTAGATTGTCTCGAAATACATAAACTTCAAAATTAATTAAAAATGAAGATGCAGATAAACTCTCGGTTTAGAATTACCGAAAAAGAAATGGCAAGCAAGATCCTGGGTTATTGAAATGCCGGAGGAACTCCTTTCAAAGGAAATTTATGACGACAATAATAATGTATCATATGAAGCTGGTGGATGTGTGTATGACGAACGCATTTATGGATATTATAGGAGTTCCTTTTCGGAATCAAAACAATTTTCTTGGAGCAATCTTAAGAGGGTTGTGAAGTGTGTATGCTGAAGAAGGTTTGGTTTCAGTGGAAATAGAAGACGTTTCTATTTACGAGAAGATTATCAAAAATATTTAGAATAAATGCGAGGAGAACATCTGCTGAATAAAATTCAGATGTATGGTGTTAACTTACTCAAGGAAGGCAGAGACTTTATCGCATAACATTGAGTGTTCCCAGCTTGATTTTTACTTACTCGTTTCTTTGGAAAGTTTGTACTATTTAATGTCTTATTTATTGTAATTTGAATTATATCTTCATCTTTAATATTTTTTAAAAGAAAGTGCCTGTATGTGTGTCTGCTTGTGCGTATGTCACGCGTTGGAGCCAAACTAAAAGAGATAGAAATTTGATTTTTTTGTAGATGCATGGATACCCCAACAGGTGGAAGAGAGTTACCGTTTTTCAAAATGTTAAATTTTTTTTAATTAATTAATTAGTACGATGTTTCACAATTTTTTACCTTCTACTCCTCTTACAACTGGATTTTGACCCACTTTCATGTAACCGATCAGCCCCACATTTTGCCCATGTGCAAGTTCGCGTGGCAATGCGATTCCAAGATGGCAGCCGAATTTTGCAATTGTGTTTACCGGTCCCCGACATGGACATCAAATGAATGGGTATTACGAGTAGAATACAAATAACCTAAATGGCGTTATTCCAAATTCAGAATGGCGGCCAAAACAAAATGGTGGAAGCCTGAATAAAAAGTATGAAACATAACCTATCAACTTGAAATTTTGCACATATGCAGAGTTCGAGTGACAATGCAATCGGACCCTTTTGTACAAAAAATCAACATGGCGGTACAGAAAGTGGAATTAAAATTTAGATTGAAGTGGGAAGTGGTAGTGAGAGAAATAGAGAGCTAGTGTGAAGAAGAACATAGAAAAAGCAATGCATGTCTTCTGAATGTTGTGGCTGTGCTCATTCTCTGAATGTGGTTTGGAAGATTATTCCAGATTCTAAGAGTATACACAAAGAAGGAACGACTATCAATTAGGGAAGAATGAGCAGGAATAAGGAATTTAATAGATCTCAAGGATTGCAAAGGAAAGATGAAGTCAGAAAGCTTATGCAAGAGAAGTAAAGCCATGAGATCGATTAATTGAAAGTGATCATAGGGTAAGGCGCCTGACTACTATCCCAGGGGTCCCGGGTTCGAATCCCGGCCAGCCCCACGGTCTTTCGCCTTTTCCACCTACATAACTTTCCTTCTTTCTTCTTCCCTCTTTACATTCCTGTTTCCTCCTGTCATAGCCTTCCTTGGCACTTCCCCGCTCCACCAAAAAAGCGCATGGCATCGGTTGGTTAATGAGATTCAATTCGTTTTAGGAGGCATAACACTCCAGCGAGTTGTTTCTCGATGCCCCGATGTCAGAGTCGCGACAGTAATGGTTGGGAGTAGGTGGACTAAAAAATATCGCGGGTAGGTTGTGGCAGTTCCTTCCTTCCCCGACTAGAGCTGCTGTTCGACATTGCACTCTATATGAAGAAAATAGATTGTCGAACAGTATAAAGGGCCTTTCCTGCGACTCTAGTCTTTCACATAAAAAAAAAAAAAAAAAAAAAGTAAGGAATTGTGAAAAATGAACCTAATGCAATCATTAAATGCCACTCTAAAACGCTGACGGCAGGAAGAGTTGAAGGAAATATTCACCAGTGAGCCGTAAAGGAAATGAGGAAAAACAAGAGATTTGACAAGTATGGCCCGAATAGGCGAGGATAACAGACGGCCATGTAGCCATAGCGTACGAAGTGTGCCATAGATCTTAGACCGGTTCTACACGTTCAGCTTCAACATTTTTTCTCTTTCGTTCGCATGCAACTTGCGAAAGGGATAATCTTACCTATTTCACAATTGCATGCGTGCGAAAGGGAAAAAACTGTTGAAGTTGAACGAAAAGTTGAATGTGTAGAACCGGTTTTAGAAAGCAGCAAAGAGACACATGATTGCAGCAGGAGAGTTTGGAATTGACAACAGTACCCAGGATTTCGGCACGGGCAACGATTGGAAAGGGAGCATTATTAAGTAGAAGCAGTGGGAAACCATCCGGGGACAGCGAACGACGACTAAGGAAAAGTACTTGCGATTTAATTGGATTTAATTTAAGGAAATTGCTAGAACTCCATTCGTTTATTTTAGACAAGGTGCTATTGAGTTCAGACACACAATTTTCAATTTGATTAGGAGGACAAGAGGTATATAGCTGGAAATAATCAGCATATAAATGAAAAGAGCAGCGACGGATAACGGATGAAAGATCATCAATATAGAGGGAGAACAGCAAAGGACCAAGAACCGAACCCTGAGCCACTCCTGCAGGCGCACTTAGGAAAGAGGAAGTAACATTATTATGCCGAACACCCTGAGATCTATTAGAGAGAAGAGAAGAGAACAGACGAGCAGAACAAGAGGAATAGTGATGCCGTTGACTAGGTTTATGGAGCAGAAGCGAGTGAACTACAGAGTCGAATGCTTTGGGGAAGTCAAGAAGAACTAGTATTGCAATATAACCTCGTTCAAGGGTGGAACGAAGATCAGTTGTTACCTTCAATATAGCGGTTTCACGACTGTGGGATTTACGGAAGCCAGATTGGAATTTAGAAACGAAATTATAAGAATCAAGATTACGCGAAACTTGAATAGATACAATTTTCTCAAAAACTTTAGCGAGAAAGGGTGGAATACTAATAGGGCGAAAGTCTGACAAATTAACGGGGTAGGACTTTTTAGGAATGGGAGTCACTATGGCTTTTTTCCAGAGTAATGGTACTTGGGAGGTTGTTAGGCAATAATTAAGAATATGCGTGATGGATGGATGATGGATGATCAACGATTAAAGGGGAGAGAATCTTAACAAAACAAGGGGAAATACCATCATTGCCAACTCTGTTGGACGAAATGGAAAGCAATATGTCAAGTATTTCAAGTGAGTCAACACAAAAGAAATTAAAGCCATCAGAACATAGTGAGATGGAAGAAGGGGAATCGGAAGTGGAAGACAGTGGGAAATTCGGAAGAGATTGAACGACAGATGCATTGAGTGAGTTTACATGAACCTCAAATGAGTTTAGATCAGAAGTATGAATGCCTAGAGACCGAAAGTTAGACTAAAGTTGCTTAGGGGACAGAGCAGGATCAAGTTTACGTGAGAAAAAATTCACGCTTTGCCGATTTGACTTGGCTATTGATTAAGTTACGAAGATTATTGTACTCACTGAGGATCCTAGCTATACGACAGCGTCTGTACGAGAACTCACGCTCAACAATCAATTCGCGGATTTCATAAGAACACTAGGGGCAAGTTGGATATTTGCAATGTCTTCTTGTAACTAAAGGGACACATTGATTAAATAGGGATTGCTTGAAAGAATTCAAGAGATCAACCTTAGTATCAACACAGGTTGTATAAATGTATATACCTAGATATCAGCCCAAGGTAAAGACGAAGTAATTTCAGAAAGGCGAGCAAAATTGAAAATTTTGAAGTCCTGGTATGAAGAGAAGTTAAGTTAGTTAAACGGGTATGACAAGTAGAATACTATCAGCTGTGTGGCGTGATTCCAAATTCAAAATGGCACAAACACGAAATGGCCGCCAACACAAAATTAGGGATTTTATTTTTCTTTACAACGCACTCGGTGTGGATATCAAATGGAGGGTGTGAAAAATACAATTCTATTAGCTGTGTGTCGTTATTCCGAATTCAACATGACGGCCAACACAAAATGGGGGTTACTTCTTTCTTTACAAGCCACTCGGAACGGGTATCAAATGAAAGGCTATGGCAAGTTAAATACTGTTAGCTATGTGGTGTCATTCCCTTCACCTGCAACTACCCTTTTCACGCACTCAACAAGATATGAATTCGTTTGTTAATAGAACAACTCGACTGTGGAATAATCTCTCGCAGTCAGTATTTCCGAGCTCCTACAACATCCAAGAGTTCAAACGCAGGGTTCATCACCACCTTCTTCAATACCCCCCCGTACCTTTTAACCCTTAACCTATACCCCCCCACCCCTCCCCCGTACTAAGCTTACTGCTAGACATTGCACCATGACGTGACAAATGACATGACGGACTAGTAGTACAAAGGGTGACTCCTGAGCTTAGCACTGCCACATAAAAAAAAAAAATATTCCAAATTCAAAATGGTGGCAAACACAAATTAGCTGTAAACACAAAACAGGATTACATTTTTCTTCATAACGCCCACGGTATGTGTATCAGTGAAAATGTATGACGAGTATAGTGCAGCAAGCTGCGTGACGCCATACGACGTGATATAACGGACACCACAAAATGGCGGAAGAGAGAAACAAAAGTATAAAACAAACTGTATAGTTTAAAAAAAACTCAAAAACTCGTTTTTATTTTAAAATGAACTAAAACGTAAAAAATAATTTTGAATGTAAAGTTTTTATTGCTGCAGCCAGTATATGGGAACAACCTACCTTTCGAAATGTAAAAAACGAGGGGCGTTAGCGAAAAGTACCATAGATTAAGAGTCCTGAACATTTTTTTACCTCTTCTACTCGTCTTAAACCAAAATAAAAAAAAAACGAAGAAAAGTATGTGGCTGCAGCAATATAAACTTTACAGTCAAAATTATTTTTTACCTTTTCGTTCATTTTAAAATAAAATTGTATTTTTTGATGTGTTACATTCCGCATAAATAATTTTTCATTCGATATGTAAGGAGTGTGCATTACCAGAGGGTTATTGGGTGGAGATTTTTCAATTGGTCTGTTGACAGGTACATTTTACAAATGCATAAAAAAATACCAATAAAATCAAGGCAAAACGTTGTCCTGATCAGCTCAGAAATGCAATTTTACAGATGCTTCAAAATGTACAGCAATTGTACCGGAAATCGTTTTCCACTCTCTCTATCTCTCTCAATAAATTCCGTCTTTTAACATTCAGCATCGTGGAAAACTTTCCCAACTAAGAATTCCATATAGCATGCATATTTCAGCACGGTATGGCTTGAATGCAGACCAATACATCCGCATCCAACAAGTGAGCTGGCATACATCGACAGTCTCCTTTCAATTCTTGTACGAGCAATTTACATCAATATTATTATCCTTGACTGCGTATGAAGAATCCTTGCTCGTATTCAACAGGATTTCTACGTCCTTTTCTGATATCAGATTTTGTTTTCGTTGCTCTCTTTTTTCAAGGATGTTAATTTTTGTTGTTGTATTTTTTTCCTCCTTGTTTTCTTGATATTTCTCTACGCGTAGTTACACGATATTTGTAATTCAACTGAAGAAAATGTCTTCCTGGGCGAAGGAGGAAGGATACAGGACTTCTCTCTCTTCAGCTTGTTTGCGTATTGCGGTATGGTTTCCAATTACCTTTTGTAGTTGGTGTATATTTGTGTGTTTATTTCTGTTAGTAAAATTCGTTTTAATGATTTTACCTTTATTTTCGAAGATATTTCGATTAGTCACGGTTTATCGTTTTCCCCAATTTGGGATTCATCCTAGAACTCGAATGATGTCGTCCTCGCATGCTTCCTTACAATCGAAAATGAAATGTATTTGTGGCATATCATTCCCCGGTCGTTGTCACTGGCAACCAATTTAATACCAGGACCAATTCTAATCTATTTTCGCCGGAGTCCGTCAATTTGGTGGAATTTGGTAGAATCTCCGTAAATACGCCCCCAGCTTGCTCCACAGCAAGTCGTTAACGAGCAGCAAATTTATTGCCGGAGAATATAACAAGGAGTCTTTAAGGAGCAGGGCGCACTTATCTCGTATTTAATGCATACTTCCACCCACTGAGGGCAAATACCAAAAAACTTATGGAAAATCCTGAAAAGTTGGAGCTGGATAAGGAGTAGTTTCCATCGCCAGCCGAGACTTAACCCGTTTTTCAATTTAGTCCCCGGAGCTATGTATATCCGGAAAGAACGGAGTGATTTCGCGCGCACTACTCCGGACGTCCGTGGCTCTTTAAGGGGACCGGCAATGGGCTGAGAAAACAAACACATTAGCAATATAATCAAATTTTCCTTCATGTTCCCTTTTGTGAAAAATTCATTTTCGTTTAGATAAGGAGAGTTGTTGAGGGCACTGTAATGAAACCTTGAACAGCAGAGACCCTGGACAGAATATTCTGGATAAAGGACAATCTCCTAGTGACTGCTGAGACGACAGTTGCCAGGGTTTACATTTACTTATTTTTTCCTCTTGTATTTTTTTTTTACCGTCCTTTCATTTGGAGTCAGTGTTTGTATTTTGCTACAAGCCCTTGTAATTCTGCTCTTTAACATGTCTTTAAGACATTCTGTGCCTGTGCTTATCGGCCAAAAATATATTCCCAGTAGAAATTGAGAGGCGAATTTTTTTTGGGGGTTAGAGCACACTTAAGCATTTTTGTGTAGAACATTATAGATTGAAAAGTGGGCTGTGCAAATCGATGAGGCGGCCTAATGCCTTCAATCATCACTTTTTGATTATCTGGAGCACAAAGTGGATTTAAGGGAGTATAATAGCAATTTGTGGGATAAGTAGATTTAAGGCCGGTTGAAAACATTTTGTTTGCACCGAAGTGGTGAAATATATTAGTATTTAGTCACTAAGGAATTTACCTAATATATAAATTTCCGAAACAATGATTCCAAAATTTCAGAATTTCTTTTTTCTGAAATATTTTTAGTTGCTAATATCTGGCTGTCTCATGGTAGTTAATCCTGTACCGAAACCATAAATCAGATTATACAATTTTCCAAGTTTTTTATCTAACTTTATGTTAGAAGGAAATTCGATTGGCAACTTCATAATCAGGACTGTTGAAGGCTAGGTGGTAAGAATTTGTGTTACATCTCATACGTAGTGAAATGTATCCCAACACCGAATACCACAAAGTTGCTTTTAAATTATAGCACCAAGCTTGCGTTACGATCAATAACTTGCTGTTTAAGACAATCATAGAAGCCAACCCGACTAGAATTCAATGTAAGGCATGCCTAAAGTTATGTACCGGCCTCGTGAGGTAAACGTTCGGTATACCAGATTAGACTTGCCTCATGAACACCTCATGTGGCCCTCATTAGGGCAGTATAAGGTATACCAAAATTAAATTTGTTTTATGAATACCTTACGAGGGCCTCATACAAAATACATGAGGCACTCCGCATGCACTCTAAGATTAGGTTTTCATTAGGGAAATCTTACAAGGGCCTTATTTGGGAAAGAAGGTGTTTACCCCGTTAGGTATTATTGAGTGATTCCTTATGAGGCCCATGTACATATATTGATGAAATTTGATTGAAATTTTTCCCTTCATGATATAATTCACATGTAAAACCAAACTACTATAGTTAAGTAACAAAATGTGCTTAATCGCCATCAGACTTTTTAATGTCTCTGGTTTAATAAATTGTAAACTCATTTTTTTGTCAATCAGCAGTCATATATAGGCAAGCAAGTTATTTCACGAGAGAATTTTTGTTTGTTTCCATATCCGCCGTAGTCGTTGTCCTTTAATCTGCTCTTGGTGGCTATAGCCCAGTCACTTTAAACATGAACCTCTCGTTTAGGACAGGGTTTGACCCTTTTTTTGTATAAAGTCACTGGGCTGCTATATAGTCGTGACTTCTGTATTCGGGGTTTTTCAATTTTTTATTATTAAGAAAAAGAGAAAAAAAAATACTTTAGTTTTCCTGAGTTTTTGTCAAGTTTTACTGGTGAGTTATTCTTACCAGCGTCTATTAACCCACGATACCTCGAAATGGGGAAAAACTGCCAATGATCTATCGCACGCCTTGCATAATCAACGATAGGTACGCATTATATGGCCCTATCCATTTTTGCCTGATATGGCCCTCATAAGGATTTTCTAGTTCGGCGGTAATAGGTGAAAATCGTTACACTTTTCTTCTGGGCCTTATTAGGTTTCAACATTAGGCTAACCTCATCCGGACCGAACCAAGAAATTCTAGTCGGGAAGTATTTTCTTCAATAGAAAATAATATATCTCTCCAAAATAGTGGACTCAGTCTTTATATATAAAATTGAATGTGTGCATGCATTTATGTATTTATGTCCGCAATAGGCTAATCACCGTGCAACCGATATTAATGAAATTTTAACCATATGCTATTTACATTAAAACTTAAAACTATACTTCTATTCTATATCTTTCTAAAGTTACTCCTAGATGGCTCTGTGAGGGAAAGCTTCCTTGAAAATCCTCGCACAGCTTTGCATTTTTGCATGAGGGTCCGTGGGGGTCTCCCATGATGCACCTCGAAACCCGAAAATTAAAAATGGCCGCTGATATATAAACTAGACCGTAAAAATATGGCTGAATTTGCCAATTTGGAAAATTGGTTTCAAGGTCGCAAATAATGAATTTGTGGTCAAAACTTATAAATTCAAAATGGCCGCTCCAATGTGGCTGACGAATCTGCAAATGATGTCCCAATTTAAATAAAAATCGGTATCTGGTGTTTTTTAACCATCTAACAGGCAAAATGGAAATAGGGCAAATCGAAAGTCGGGATTTTCTTCTACACTTGATTTGGCCTAAGAAACGAGCCGTAAAGTATTTCATTTATTATTATTACTTGCTATGTATTATTGAGATTTATTTAGGAAGAGGAGGAGGTAAAATCGCAAAAAAATTAATTCAGAAAATCTGTTATGAAGATATAGTGGAAAAACCATTTCAAGATGGCTGCCAAATGGGGGGATCCAAAAACTCAAATTACACCGACTCTCGCCTACACAAACCAAAAATAAAACCTTGTCCTAAATTTTTGCAAAGTTAAAGTACCATTTCCATGTATTAACAGCAGCACAACAAATAAGGTGGCAAAAAGTACGCCACGAGCCTTCTCTCATATAATTTTTCATTTCGAGGCGATGACAGTCGGGGCTTGAAAAAATGCCAACCAATAAGGGAAATGTTAAAACTATAGAGGCATATCTCTTTTAAGCACAGTATATAAAATAATGACCAATATAATTAAGGCCAGATTGGAACCTTACGCAGAAGCTGCAATAAGTGAATACCAAGCTGGATTCAGAAGAAATAGGTCAACAATGGATCAACTTTTTACAATAAGGCAAATCCTCCGAAAATGCTGGGAATACAACATTGACGTGTATCAACTTTTCATCGACTTTAAACAAGCATACGACAGCATCGACAGGGAGCAAATGTATGCAACAATGCTGGACCTAAACATCCCCCTGAAGATAATAAAATTAACAAAAATGACAATGGAAAATAACAGATGTGCAGTCAGAATACAAGGAGAATTGACGGAATCCTTCCCAGTCAAGCAAGGCTTAAAGCAGGGCGATGGGCTGGCACCCATGCTATTTAATCTCTGCCTAGAAGGAGTAATTCGCAAGGTTAACATTGATGCGAACGCAACCCTGCTTAACAAATCCAAACAGTTGGCAGGATATGCCGACGATATAAACTGCCTTGCAAGATCACTGTCATATCTTAGAGAAATATTTACAGAATTAGAAGATGGAGCAAAACATATAGGGCTGCAAATAAACGCAGAGAAGAGTAAGATTCTAATTCAGTCAAGGGTGGAAAGAAGAAGAAGAAATCACAATACCACCTGGGGGGAATAAAACTTTGAACGGGTAAACCAATTTAACTTCCTGGGGTCCACAGTCAGCGAAGACAACGATGAAACGATAGACGTACAAAGAAGAATAAACGCCGCGAACAGAACATACTTCTCACTACTGCCAGTAATGAAATCCAGAGACATCCACAGAAAAACTAAAATAAGAATCTACAAAACCATCATACGTACAGTAGCTACGTATGGATGTGAAGCTTGGAGTATCTCCCAGAAATACGCAGACAAGTTGGATATATTTGAGAGGAAGGTTCTCCGAAGGATATACGGCCCAATCAATGAAGACAGTGCATGGAGAATACGCTACAATCACGTTGGCAAACGACGTTTAAGGTGGGAAGATAATGTTGCCGATGCAGCAAAACTGCTCAACACAAGAAACTGGAGACAAGCTGCGGAGCCGAGAGACGTCTGGAGGAAGAAGCTGATGGAGGTCAAGGCTCGAATTGAGCTGTAGAGCCATCGAAGAAAAAGAAGAAGAGAAATGTTAATCTGAGATTGCAGATATTGAATCCCATGCTATTTAGATTATTTTGGCTGTTCTAACTCTCAGTACACAGACACCTGTACACCGTGGTTCTATCCGATCTATTTACTACTTTACTTTATTTATTTATTAACTTCCCAATATAGGGAAGTTATTGCAATCGGTCCGAAAATTAAAATCGAATTTTCCAACGTATTTTCATTTTTCAAATCCCAAGAGCATTTTAAGCAAAAAATTGAGAAGAAGTATGTGTGCGTGCGTATGTGATCATTTTTTCCCGCACCATATCCCGCGAACCAAAAAAGATAACGACTTAGTTGAGGTGTCGTTCGAAGAATTTTAACCATATGATCTGATTTCATAAAATCGTGATCGTGATTTTTGTACCTGCACGATATTGCGCGAACCAAAAACTATATCGACTATTTTGAGGTGCCGAAAGAAGAATATTAACGAAAAAATGCCCTGAAAAAATTTCAGAACATTCGGTCGGGCCTTTTTTTTTTGTTTAAATGGAAAAACTTCGGATAAGTGTCAGAAAGATCTTAAATTGATAAGTTTTGCTTATATCTAATAAATTCGATGGAATGAGACCCGTTCTAAGCGAAGTGATATTTTTTGAATTCTGCACAACGATAGCCTTCCAACAAAAAAAAAATCACTTGTCAAAATCCGACAACCTTTAAAAATCATGTAAAAATTTCGAAGGGCCGCACACAAGCAAAGCTTTTCATACGAAAAATAAATATATTATATTAGAGCTATTTAGACTTTATAGCTTTATAGCTCTTTACACCCCACCATACTAGCTTTAAAAAGAGGATTGTCTCAGGGGCATGCTCGAAAGATGGATTTCCCCGAGGGTTTCCCATGAATACCCCCATCTAGCAAATATGGGGCATGTCGAAAGAGTTTCCTCATGAACACCGCTCAAACAATCAGCGATACTGAAGTGATGTATGCCTTATCACTTTTTCATAATCATCATCATCATTGCGCTCCTTTAATCCCTCATGGGACATAGGGCGGAAACAGTTGCCCTCCATCGGACTCTGTTTTGCGCAACAGCTCTCAGCTCCGACCAGGATCTCCCAGTTGTTGCGGCTTCTGCTAGTAGGGTTCTCCTCCACGTTGTTCTAGGTCTTCCGACTCGACGGGATCCTTGCGGATTCCAGTCGAGGGCCTGTTTGGCTAGATTTTCGTTTTCGCGTCGCAAGGTGTGGCCAACCCAATTCCATTTCCTTCGTCTGATTTGGTCGTCTATCCTTTCTTGGCCGACACGGCGCCATAGTTCTTCGTTTGGCGCCCTGTGATGAATTGGTTGACTTTCCATGTTTCGCAACCGTACAAAACAACTGCCTTAACGTTGGAGTTGCACAGCCGCAATTCGGTGTTAGTTGAGATCTCTGTTGATCTCCATATCCGGAACAGGCATGCATATGGCCTCGTGCTTTATTTATTCTGGAACTGACGTCTTCTTCTGCCCCACCATTTTCGGTAATAATACTACCGAGGTAGCAGAATTTGTTTACCAGTTCCACGTCATGGTTATTCAGCGCAGTCCGTTCAATGGTGTTTGCATTTATCCGCATTTCTTTAGTTTTAGTTGGATTTAGCCTTAAGCCTGCTGGACTACTTTCTGTTGCCAAATTGTTAATCATGTTTTTGAGGTCCTGGTGTCTGTGGGCCAGCAAACAGATATCATCGGCGTAGTCGAGGTCCTTAAGGCGGTCTACCAAACCCCATTGTATGCCACCTGTTCTACTATCTAGAGCGCCGACAAGGATTACATTTATTACTATAAGAAATAGTAAAGGCGAGAGTAGGCATCCTTGTCGTACTTCTGAGCTCACCTCGAAGCTGTCGGATGATTTTCCATTATGGAGAAGTCTGCATTTGGAATTGTTATATAGGGCTTTTATCAATTCTATTATTTTATCAGGCAGTCCACGTCGCCGTAGTGCTTGCCATATATAGCTCCTATTGACCGAGTCGACCGCTTTCTCATAATCTACGAAAGCAAGGTAAAGGGGGATCGGAATTCAGTAGACTGCTCCACTATTATTCGTTAGGTGTTGATATGATCAATACATGAGCGGCCCTTCCTGAATCCGGCCTGCTGCCTCCTAAGCGTTCGGTCTACTGCCTCACTTATCCTAGATAGTAATATATGGGACAAAATTTTGCCCACTGTAGATAGTAAACAGATGCCTCTCCAGTTGTCGCATATTGTTAGGTCCCCCTTTTTTGGTATTTTGACTATGATACCTTCCGTCCAATCCTCCGGAAAGATACAGGTGTTCCATGCTATTTCCAGGATTGGCTGAAGCGCATCTGCTATGAGGCTTGAATCGGCTTTCAACAATTCTGGCGGGATGCCATCTTTTCCAGCTGCCTTACCAATGGCCATCGCATGAATTGCGGTTACTATTTCCGTCTTGGATGGGGCCCGGGTGGTGATTCTTATTGGCTGTGCATTGTTGCTGGTTTCCTGAGGTTCCTGTGTAAATAAACCATTCAGGGCGGCGAAGAAGTAATCTCTCCATCTTTGGAGCTGCTCCTCGTCGCTGCACAGCAGCCATCCATCCGCACTCTTAACGGCATGCTTCTTAGTAGAGTGCTTTCCCGTGAGCTGTTTAGTAATTTGGTACAGCACCTTACTGTTGCCTGTGTTTGCCGCGTTTTCCGCTTTTTCTGCGAGCTCATTTATCTGCTGCCTTTTATCACGCCGGACACTTCTCTTTACCTCCCGGTGTAATTGGGAGTATTCCCGTTCCAGTTGGTAACGTCTTTCAGGGTCGCTTGTAGAGTTTACTTTATTTTTTAGGGCTCTCCTGCGTTCTATTTTTTGCCAGGTTGTGTCCGAGATCCAGTGTTGCTGGTTTCTTTGGACATAACCGATGCTCGTTTCCGCAGCCGTCAATATTGCTCCCTTTGTCCTACTCCACAGCTCTTCAATATTTGTGTCGTCAGAAACGTTGTGCTGGTTTAATATTTGTTGTAGGTTTCCAGCAAATTCCCTCTTTTTAACGCTCTCCCGCAGAAGATCTACGATGAACCGTCTACGGTTTATAGCATTTTCATAATGGCCCTAGCTAATCTTATTTCAAATGAAATGGGGCAATATTTACCTTACTATTCGGAACGCTTTTTGAAAAGCTTCAAAGACTACAGCTACGACTATGGACTGGACGAACTGCGCAAGTTCGAGAAAATTGGCGAACTGAACTTTAAAAAAATAACCTCAGTTCGCATACAATTCCCACATATTCAACTGAGGATAACCAGACTTAACTTCGCCCAACTGGTCTCGAACTGAAGTTGAGCGTAAAAGCTTGTTCAAAAGAGAGTAGTCAGCTGAAATAGTAGAATGCCATACCAATGGGCTTTTGAGTTGGCGAAAAAGCAACAACAATTTCAAGTACGAACTGAACATGAACTGGAATTTAGCCACTTACTTAGTTTGAGTTGAACATTATTGAACTGAGGTTGGTGAAGCTGTGGTATTTAGCTGCTTTAGTTTAAGTCATAAAAAGCTTTAGTTTTTGCTGTTACATTGCTTCATATTTCAGGCAATTATTATAATGATTATGCTCCGCCGCCCCTGATCGTTAGCTTATAAGTATTTTACCAATGCTAACTGGGAACTAAAAAGGCATGAACTTAATAACGCGGTCTTAGGCCTTTTGCTTGGTAGCTTTTACTAACCCTCTTTCTTTTTAATAGAAACCTTTTTTGATCGATTATTTGAAATAAATTTTCCAATGAAAATTAATTGCTTCTAAGAAGATTAATTTTTGTTACGTGCCACAAACTATGCTTGCCAGGTCTTTTAAACTTGTTACATACTGTATTTTTCCGGTACATTAAACGTGCAAAAGTGCTCCCTTGAGGTTATGTAAATCTTCAAACTTTTTCAATTTCGCTACCAAGAGGAGAAAGTAACTAAGCAGGATTTCAGTACTTGTATGATTTGTTGTTCTTGAGATTTTGATCGTACATTTTTTTCACTGTACATGAATATAATACAATCGAGAGGGTAATATTTCCAAAAATAATCATATGATTGCCTTTGACCTCAGTGATTCTATAAACTAGGGTTACTGTGGGTGTTTAAAAGGTTTAAAGGTTTTTTTTTTTTTTCAAAGATGGACTGAAGAAAATATTTTTCCTGGAAAAGACGTTCGGTGCGTGTACTGTGTGTCAAAATCAAATACGTTTCCCAAAAAATTTTAAAAATTCAAACCCCTTGTTAAAAAGATGTAAATAGAAGAATATTAAAAAAAAATTATTTCATGTCATTCAAAATCGCCCATAAAACCATTTGTTAATAAACTTTTAATGCAAAGCACGTTCCCTCAATAAATATTGAAAGCTCGTCCCCAGTTTTAAAGGAAGTGAAATTAATTGCCAAAAGAAAAGGAAAAAAATGAAGAAAATTCTTATTAAGTCAGAGTATTATTTACATATTTAATATCACCCCCGTACTACCCCCATCCTACATGCGCCGGAGAGAGAAAATGCTGGAAAAAAGCGGAAGATAATGAACAAAAATAAACCGAAGACCTGAAATCCTCAGGTTTTACTTGTACCCCACTAGCATATCTCAGTAGAACGAATGAAATGAGCTTCTAGCACACTTAAGAAGGAAAAGAAATATTTTATACCAAACCACCCCCCGGCAACACTCCTGACACCCCTTTTGCCCTTGGAATGGAAGAAGTATTGAGAGGCTCTTAAGGAAAACTCACCAGGGGAGCCATAGACCTAAGCCCATTGTTTTTCTTTCTTGCAACAACCCCCATCCCCCCCTATTGCCATCCCCAGAACAAGGAAAAAAGGAAATTTTTGATAGGAAGACCGCACTTTCGTGCGGGGTGAGTTTTTCTTCTTCTGTTGGTGGGTCTTCCTGTATGTTAAGGACTAAGTGTATATTTTTCAAGTTCGTAGATTTATTGTATATTATCCTTAAAAAAAGGCATAGGTATAATCTAGGTACGAAAAACGAATAAAGTGAGAAAAAATCAAGGAAACTGGTATTCACCTCTGATCCTTTGCTGCGAACACGAAAGTCCCATTAGAACAAGGAGTTATATTATTGCTATCCCCACTCATCTGTACGTGTATTACAAAATAAAAAAAAACACTATATAAGGATAATTGAAATAATTTAGTTAAAAGCCGTACCAATTTCTGAAAGTCTTAAACTGTGATAATGTCAAGTCCTTTTTTATTGTTAAAAGGATCAACAGCTCATCAATATGAGGCCTGCACACAGTTACGCAAAAGGAAAGTGAAAATCCTTCAAATTTAAGGAGATTTTCGTCTTAGGTTTATGTCGGAAATGGATACAGCTCCATCTTTTGTGTTGGTAGCCAACGAACGTGAGGGAGGGGGAACCAGCGAGAGGGTGTATGATGATGACTTTGTTTGCATACAGATTAGGAGCAAACATTCCTCGAACATTTTGAATGAAACGAATATATATAAAAAGTGCGTGTATGAGTCAATAATACGAGTATGAAACGTGCTGGATGTTGTTCCAAAGAAGTCGGCACCGTAGTAGATCCATCCGGTAGCACTTTCAGCTTAGTACTTAATGTCATTTGCACAATATACGTACAAGCGCGCTGTCATCATCCTGTTAACAAAATGTTCCATTAATGACAATCAAATCCAGATTAATTCTATAATTTGTTCGCCTTTAATAAAATGAATCCATGGGTATGCTCTCGAGATTTCGTACATACGAAATCTCCTCTTCCTTCCAAAATGGCATTGAACAACAAAAGCCTGGCAGCACAGGGTGGTGATGATGATGATGGTGGTGGTGGCATGGGAATAAATAGAGAAGTCTATTTGATTCTAATCCGATTACTTCGTCATTGAAGCTTTAGTCTACAACAAATTGGATGGAAGTACAATAGGGAGACAATATTCTAAGCTTCCACTTTATTAGGGATTAGGTTACACACTTTGGATTTAATCACGCCCGCGGAGTAGCTACCGATTCGACAAAATCAGTTTGATGTATACTTTATCAGTATGTTATCATAGCCCGGGGTTGTTAGGTATTATAGATTAACAATTTATTTATTGCTCTGCTTTTGATTAACTATAGAAATTATTGAACGTATTCTATGGGGATTAAATGTAATTGATTGAGCATTTGAGAAATCGCTTTATTTTGTACAGAAATAACTTTTTATTATCCTCTATTTTATGTTGGTAGATGTATAGGAAGTGTTTGCGTGTGTGCGTGTGCATGTATAAAGACAAATAGTATTGTTTGATGTAAATAGGGGAGCTTTTCAAGGTTGAAAACGATTCGGAGTTGTGCACCATGAAATATATTTGTCGAATATTTCCTGAAACAATTCCATATTTTTGTTATGATATTTTTTTCTGCTTCTACTAATTTCAGTCTTGTTTTGTATGATTGCACTTTTTGTTCATTAAGATGAGTTGAATTGAAAATGTTTTAGTAACTTTAATATGTAACTAATAACTTTCTTATAAAAGAAAAAAAAAATAAAATAGTACCCCTTTTGGGTGCTTTCCATTTACAAAACAACGAGACACGATGCCTCATGCAGGGTGTTCCATCAACGACATGTTTAAAAATATTTCACCCAGCCGTGTCGTTGTTGGGAAACCCTATATTCTACACTATCAACCTTATTGTGGTTGTCCCTTTTGGTGACAAATGCCGAAGTGAGACAAAAATTTTAACTGAAATTTCTCACCTCGCTGAATTTACCGTCCACAATATGGAAAGTGACTATGACTGTGGCCGGCCTCGTGGTACATTAGTCCTCACCCGGACATTTTCTCACGGGCCAGTACACTTAATAGTAGTAGAGTAGGTTTAAAATAGATGGACGTATAGTCCAATTGAAAACTCGACTTTGGTTTTATTTGAATTTATTCTTTCCTTTATTATCTTATCTTTAACCTATACCTTAGGACGATGCGCCTGCTCTCCTTGATGTCCAATGGAAAAGAGAATTGGTGATCACTTTTTCCGATCGTCGTTGTGGCCTTGTGCGTGGGTGCGTTCGCATCCTCTTCTGTGGTCATGGCCCTGAGCTTTTGGGAGGGCATGGACACATGATCGTAACAATGACAGTGACATTTCTCACTATGGTCAGGTAACAACCACAATAAGGCCATAAGAGACCATTAATTTGCGAGTTCTCAGCATAGAGTCGATCCAGTTGCAGAAAGTTCTACTTAGACTACGCCTACTTGTTAGAACCCTAGCTATAGCATCAAATGATGTATTGTCGAAGGCTCCCTCGGTATCGAGAAGGCCGCTAGCGCAGCTCATTTGTTCAGAGCTGCGCATTTCAGCCCGAGCACCAGTTTGTGCAATGCTGTCTTAGTTGACAGGCCCGCTTGATAAGAATGCTGATAAGAGCTTGGTGGTTGGGGTTGCAGATAAGTTTCAATATGCTACTGAGTTCGCGCCGAAAGCCTGTCCAGTTCGTATATCTAGGATTCCTATATGCACTCACTTTTTCCAAAGACTCATCCATCATAAATTAAATGTCTGGGTCTAAGCGCTAACCCAGAATGTGACAACATTTGTCAGACATTGCCTCAAAGGTTCGTTGGCGCCGGTGATCTTAATGAGACCCCCTGCCGCCCTTACATCTAAAAATGTAGCGGGAAATGGGTTTTAAGACTTTTGTCCACCTCATTCAGAATGGAATCGCAAATAGAGGAGGATCCGTCCGTCAATTTGCCTTCGGGATAGTTGTCCTGGGCCACTGCCATGGTAATCCCAGCCAACTTGTCCCGGTATGAGGGTTCTTGCGACTCCCTCCTTTTTTTTTTTTTTTTTTTTTTTTTTTTTTTTTTTTTTATGTGATAGACTAGAGACTTAGGGAAAGCCCCTTTGTACTGTTCGACAATCTATTTTTTTCGTATAGAATGTCGAACAGCAGCTCTAGCCGAAAGATAGACAATAGAGTAGAAAGAGAGAGAGAGGGACGGAGCTGCCACAACCTAGCCGTGATATATTATTCCACCTACTTCCAACCATTTCACGACTCTGGCATCGGGGCATTTTGAGGAACAACTCGCTGGAGTGTTATGCCTCCTGAAACGAGTTGAATCTCATCAGCCAACCGATGACATGCGCTTGGCGGAGCGGGGAGGCTATGACAGGAGGAATCAGGAATGTAAAGAGGGGAGAAGAAAGAAGGAAAGTTATGTGGGCGGGAAAGTGGAAAAGGCGAAGGACCGTGGGGCTCGGCCGGGATTCGAACCCGGGACCTCTGGGATAGTAGTCAGGCGCCTTACCCCTAGACTACCGAGGCCCCCCAGAGAATCCTCTGACCGCTGCCGTTTTGAAAATGTGCCCGTTGGATCCGGCATGCGACATTACCCCCTAGAAGATGTAGGAGTTGGTGCTACCAATTTCTGGTAGATCCAGAAACTTCTGGCTGTACATCGTCTGTCTGGGTCCGCTCCTTGGAGCCCCCAGTGTCCTGACCACTGTTCTGCCTTTGGTTTGTTGAAAAGGAACTTCAAAATGTGGGAGCTCTAGAGCTCCCCAATTCCGCTGCGGCCTACCTTGCCTTGGCCCTCCTCCTCTTGGCAGCAAACTATTTTTTCTTTCTAGGTTGTACTGTCGTACCGACAACCTTTGCAATTAGTTCTTCAACAACATTGCCGCCAGCTGCCTGGGGTACGGTTGTTGATTGGAAGCCGAGGCTTCAGTGCTGGACGAGGTACCTCCAAGGAGATCACTCTCCAGCTCTGAGCATCAGACCCACAACCTCCTCCTTCGCATAATTTTTGAAATATTTGGTCCATAAAACTCCCACGAGTATGGCAGGAAAGAGAATTTCAATCCTGACAGAGCCTCCATATCAGGATAAGGCTATATAGAACGGCGTGCCCATTTAGATCGTTTGGGACAGTGAAACACTACCCACTGCCATGCAGCCTTCGACGCGATGACATTTACATCTTGGTTTGATAGGGTTTTAAAGGTATGCTCCCTACTACTGTCGTTAGTTGGTTATCCAGGAGGCACCACGAGAAGCTGACTGCTCGGTTCGATTAAATTAAAAAAAAAAAAATTAAATTATAAGTTCCTTAATTTTATTTTACAGTGCTGCATCCTAGGGTTTCATACTGTAGGTTGCTGCCCGCTTGACGTTCAGAAATGCAAAAGCTCACTGGAATGGCATTCCACTATTCAAATTGATTACTCTCTTTTGAGCTAACTTTTACATTCAACTTCAGTTCGAGTTTAGTTGGTTTGTTTTATCCTCAGTTGAATATGTGTAAATTGTATACGAACTGAGTTTATTTTAAGTTTAAGTTCGCCGATTTGTACGTTGAAAGATAGGATTACGGTTAAGAGCCCTCCACACAGTTTGCCGACATACATTTACGGAACAAACCGCCACAAGTTCTATGCAGCAATTAGTAGAATTGCTTGTTGCATTAGAAACTTCTTCATCCTTCCTAGTCATTGTATGCAACCGTACTGAGCAGAATTACGAAAAAAAGTGGACAAAACTCCATGAATTTGATAAATTTTGCGAGAGATTCTCTAACACCTAATTCTTTCAGATTTCAAACTAATAATCTGACCTTGTTCAAATTCACTAATACCCCGGCTTCACCGGCCGAACTGTGCAAATTGGTGAACTTTAAAATAAACTCAGTTCGCTACAATTTACACATATTCAACTGAGTATAAAACAAACCAACTGGACTCGAACTGAAGTTGAACGTAAAACCTCGTTCAAAAGAGAGCAATCAACTTGATTAGTGGAATGCTATGTCAGTGGGCTTTTGCATTTGTGACTTCTGACGAAAGCCAATTGGCTGGCGCTTATTCTCTTCTTCCAAGCTACAGACTGGTATCTGTGCTTTCAGAATCGCGTTGCCAACTTTGCCGCTCTCTACAAAATTATACTGTCAGCAAATGGCTTTTCATTCCTCATTCTTCCAAATCCATCGGACCTAGGCCGCATGGATGGTTTAATGAAGAGTGTAGGAACGTAAGTCCAAAGAAACTGCCTATAGAGAGTACATGCATTCCCTGAGTGAGAATATCAGGTTGAGAAACGCCTGCAAAACCACCATCAAATCGAAGCATCCTTTGATGACAGATTAAGACGTAAACCCATTAACACGACTGCTGGCAGTAAAAACTTCTGGTCCTTGGTAACCTCCATCAGGAAAAATTTCACCACATCGTCGACTCCTTTTTTCTCATTTACGATGTGAAGGTGCTACCAGAAGGCAAATCCGATTCGAACAACTCGACTGCGGAACAACCTCCCACAGTCATTATTCCCGAATTCATACAACATACAAGAGTTCAAACGCAAGTTTCATCTCCATCTCCTCATGCACCCCAGACTCCTTTCAATATGTTTTCTCCTTTCTGTATCCTCCGAGTTAAGCTTACAACCAGACATCTGTACGACATGACGGACTGGTAGTACAAAGGGTGTCACCTGAGCTTAGACTTATACATAAAAAGAAAACAAATTTCTTTATACATAAATTCGAGGTTATTGGAATTTCACCCTTAGCTCACTCAGAATCCAGAGACTTTCCGCGAAAATTTGATACTATATAATGAATAACCAGCGCATATTGTATTTGAAATAAAGTTTTACAGCATTCGACACATAACATTTTTAGAACCCAATCAAATTCAGGTAATAATTGGTAATAAACTTTACCATAAAGCCTGCACCCGTCTTTTTATTATATACATACATACATACACCAAACCTGTTAAATGAAAAAAAAAATCCCGAGGTAGTATATACCACCAATTATTGCAGCCGCGATCATAAATTCCACCTACCGCCGCTGAATTCAATACCATAAACGGAAGTTTAAACCCAATCAAAAATTTTTGTTGTTGGGTGAATAACTGAAAAGCACCCCTACTAAATATTACCAATATTTTATTTACTCCTCCCTTAAAAGAAGCATTGCGAATGGCGGCAGATCGTATTGGGTAAAGGTATGAATTTAAGCAAAATATACCGAAGGTGCTTCACACATAAAAAACACAATTACGATGTGCACCACCCACAAAATGAGCCGCAATAAGGGTTTAACAGCCAGAATAATTACCTAACCAGGTGCGCTAAGGTATTCAAATATTAATGGTCTCTTACCTATGCAAAGAAAGCAATTTTACAGCATTCCCTCCCTCTGCCACATACCGTTGCTTGCGATCGTAAATTTCTTAGTTTCCGCCTATATATTCACGTGAAAGGTAAACGATTGCCAATATATACCTGTAAAGGCACCTTTTTACAAGGATACAAAACAGGTGAAATCACGACTCCAGTTTCTTCTCGTTTGGAGAAATGGAAAGAAAGCGGCACACACAAAAACTTCAAATGTGATTAAATTTTCAAATGAATTAAGTAAATCGTGTCAATACCAAAGTGGCACTCCGCTTACATGGGGATAACTTTACAAGTTCGAAGTAGGCGACGACGACGACTTCTGCCGTGAGTGCTCGGAATACATCAAAGGCAAAGTCTGGCTCAGGTGTGCAGAAGTTTTTTTTTTTTTTTAATTCACCCCCGTGTAAATCGTGCAGCATTCAGCGGAAGCAAAAAGGCATGAGGAAGTCCTTTTTACTGTGCTTCATTACGTGTGGAGCACACAATAATTTCTGGAAATTCTCCTTTCTGGATGGCGGGGAGCATTCATTATTTGCCACCCACCGCCCTCCACCCACCGCCTCCCACCCCCACGAAATTAGTTGTTGCCGCTTATTTTTTGCTTCATTCATCTACCGCTCCGGCAACGCCGCTGTTCACTCTACACAAAGGACACAAGGGAAGCATATAATGGCTGAAAACGTTGTATGTGTGTTTGTGGCATGCGGGGATGGCTTTAAATGTGCCGCTCGCAATATTGTTTTACTTTAACAAGAAAAAAAAAAGAAGGAAAATTATGGAAAAATGAATTTTGTTCACTCCGCGGCTCTGGAAGGAGTTTTTTTTTGTTGAGTGCTTGTTTCAGGTTGTAAACGTTTTTTCCTTCGTCGTTTTGTTGTTGTTGGCGCAAACGATTTACTGCATTTTGCGGCAAGTAACTTTTATTATTATTTATTCTGTTTTAGATAAAACGTTTTTGTACAAGCGCAGAAAGGCGGAATTTATTAAGTTTTATACTGATTGTATTTTACAGCTTTGGTACGTAAATTCAAGTATTAGTCTGTATCACTTCATGTATTTCTACCATTGAAATTTGGTCTGCAATGGCACATATTGGATTTTCCCATTTTATGTCAATCTCTACTTGACTACAGTAGTACCGGGAACGTTAACTAAAACACATTAAGGCTCGGGCACACTGAAAAATTTAATTGCTTGTGCATTGTTGACTACTCTCTTGTTTGATATATGGTCTCATTAAACAGGGACGGATCCAGAAGCAATTTTGGGGTGGGGGGGAGATGATGTTATTTGAAAGTTGCACAAACCGGTTTGCGCTCCTGAAGGATATCGTGAAAAAGTCTCAAAAGCCTATACTCACTATAGTCACGGGGTTAGGCCACTCTAGAGGCCGAAAAAATAGCTCTTTTTTGGATTTTTTTTTCTTCAGAAAAACTACAAAATAAATCGAGATTCCAATAAAGAGGACTTATTATACATATTATTATTGACTGTATGCAAAATTTTTTCTGAAGCAATCAATTTCAAAATGGCGGCTGTGCCGCGTTTTCCCGATGACGTCCCCGATTTTTCTGGGTCCACGGCCGGACAAATAACTCTTCCAATTTTTGAATTATAATAAGCCAATTTGTATTTTTGGATTCTATATAATAACTGCTATAGAAGTACGAGGTTTTTTTTCGATATATTAATTTTTGGCCAAATGGCGCACTTCCAAAGTGGAAACTGAAAAATTTGCCTAAAAATTCATCAGATAATTGTTAATAACAAATGAACTATGCAATATAAAAAGAAAATCCTACGTACTTCTATAGACAATGTATTTTTCAAGATATATTCAATATTTCAAGTAAATCGGTTGAAAATTGTCTGAGTTATGTTTCCGGCAAACTTAAAAAATGCAGTTTGAGATACACGCGTTTGAAGTTTTGAATAGTAGAAAATCATGAATAACTTTACAATACCTTTAATCTGCGATGCCTGCACCGTACAATTGGCCTTCTAGATTATCGTCCTGCTCTTGCTTTCCTTTTCTGCTTGATCTTAAAGCGATCCTTGCCTCTTTTACCCGTGCTGACAGCGATCTCTCTGCGTGCTTTATGCGCTTTTTGCCGATTTCCAGGCACATTTCGTAGCTGTTCGGGCCGATTTCCAAGTCCATTGCCTCCATTATTTGCAAAATAGAAGAAAACCCGTCATTGTACACACAAACTGCAATATCGGTAGCCACATCCAATACTGTTTTACCACTCGAAATGGATTTCGGGGCCAATGCCCACACAGTCGAGTTGAAGCTTTCGTTATTATTTTGTGTATAACACCGATGCATCGAGTTAGAAGATTTTCACTACTCAGTTCTTCATAAGCTGGTTTGATAGCTTCATAGACTTCAATTGGAAGAGCTGGCTTATGTTTACACTCAGCCAAAGTATTTGTAGCTTTAGCCCGTTGCCATGAGCACCATGAATCTTCTCCAATAGTACATTTGTCGTGCTGCGGTTTGGCATCAGTAGATAATTTATGATCCAGTGTAGCCCATATACTGCTTCTCATGTTCTCAACTGAATCACTGTTTCTACGAATGGCTAATCCATAATAAATAGATAGCTCGTCTATAAGTTTTCCAGATAATTTGCCCCTTCCACCGAGTCCTTTTGCCTTCTTTTTCAAATTACGAAGTCGGGTGCCCATTCGTTTTTGCACGTGATCTATACACTCTTTATTGACTACTGTGAAATCCCCATACGGTCTAGCATCTGTAATGCCTTTGAAAGTCTTAGAATCACCGTCACCAATATAGTGAGTGTATTTGACCTGGTGCAAAGTTTCAGAGCGCCGGAACATCTCAACAACTGCGTCGACTTCCATTTTTCCTGCCATCATGATTCACAGCGCATTCTTCTTTATGATTTTCGGCCCACTCCGCATATTCTTCAGTATCTTCTCTTTGACCCCAATACTCACACTCCTTACAGTATTTTGATTTCACTACACAATCAACGATTTTTCCACCGGTCCCAGTAGGAATTCTAGGAAGGCCTTACCTATGGAGCACTGAAATAAGTACTCATCTGGTAAGGGGTACCCCTTATTTTCTTGGTGCTAGATGAGCCCTTACAAACCCCATTACAAGAGAAGGCAGATGGTAAGGTGTAGTCCAGAATTATACCCAAACAAGTGAGAATCTGCCCGATGACTCAAGGGAGCTTTCCTGGAGTTTTCATAAATTTTATAGAAAAAAAGAAAACGGGCAATTATATTCGTCGACATAAAATGCGACATTAGCATACTCAATAGCCCAGCTCTCATTCGATACGGAGGACAAGCAGCTTTGGAGAAGTGGAGAATTTAGTTGGGGGACTGCTTAGGTAAAGCCACTCTCGGGCTTGGAAAAAAAGGCAATTGTAAAAGATGAAAAAAATAAAAGCATTTCGACACCGGATCACATATCCACAGGCGCCCATGAATATTTCTTTTTGCAATGTTCCATTTGCTGCCTTACTATACCCCTTACAGATGAGCAGTTCTATAAGTACTCTAAGGTAAGTACTAAAGTAAGGCCTTACCCCCTATGACATCGTGTGTAAAAGTAAGCACTTCTGTAAAAGGGTGTGGTAAGGCCTACCCCCTACCAGTAAGTGCTGATTTCAGTACTTCTGTAAGCTTACCGGTCCTACTGGGGTACTGCCAATAAGGGTCACTAACCCATACAAAGACGTAAACCCACGTTTTCTCCACGAACTATGGCCTGATATCAAAGCCTTCTATATTTACAAGCCATGCACAAAGAAATCTCACATTCACAATGAAAGCATAATAGGACTTCAATTTAGCTGTCAAACTGTGTGGAGTGCGGTTATGTTGGTTTATTGGGAATCAATTAATCTTCTTTAACCAATTAAAAACAAAAATTATGGTCATTAATTGCAACATTTATTTACTACATATTACAAAGTTGCGTTAATAATGTAAAAAATAAGTATAATTGCATCCCTGACTTTCTTCCTTAATAGATATTATTTCAAATATCATGCCGTCAAGCCGCCACACCAAGCAAAAGCCGTAAGTGGAGGAAACTACCGCTAAAAATAAATTTATATAAATATTTGGCAATATTTAGCAAACTATTCGTTTTAACTTATCTTCATTTGCTTATATTCCTCTAAAACTGGAACTTGCTGCAACGAAAACTGGCTGATCCGTCATGTGACACCATGGCCCCAAAGAACAATTTCAAGTAACAATTCGCTTAACTACAAAAATCGCCCCAAACTGATATTATGTACGTGTTATTTTTATAAAAAAAAACTTATTTTTAACAAAAAATCACGGCGCTTTCATTAATAAAAGACTTTCCGCGGCGCGAATCACTAGTTTTCCTCGGGATTTTGACATGTTGTTCCACCATAACCAACATAAAACCCGCAAATCCTATTTTTAACATTTATATTTAAATTATTAACGTAAGACACACATTTTATTTTAATTTTTGCAGTGTTTCACGTTTTTGATTTTGATGAAATAACTTTTATTTTTCACAAAACCACACTCGCAACAGCCCTTTCCGCGGCACGAAAACTTCTTTCCCTTGATTTTAATGGGATTTTGACACTTCGCGAATTTTGGTTGGGACTTCATACAAGCACAAACACACATGCAGCATGGCTTGTAAATATAGAAGGCTTTGCCTGATATGATAATTCAAGACCCTCTCAACTACAGGCCTCGTAGATGAATTTTTCGTGGTGTTGGTAAAAGGCCCAAAAGTCACCGCACACCGGAGTAACATGGCGCGGAAGCCGTACGCGCAGAATTTTTGTGTTTATTTTTGCAGTAAAAAGTGATAAAATATTGTATTTTAACAATTCTAACTGCACTTGGATTATCAGTGAATAGTTTTTTAGTGATTTCATTAAAAAAAATAAAACAAATTTGGTGATTAAGTGTGTTTAAGTGTTCAAATTGTTAAGGCGATCAACTTTTTTTTCACATTCATGGTGTTTTTTCATGTTTATTTACGAAAAAAATGTTGAATATTTAATGTTTTGTGTAGTTATGGAATTAAAAGTGATTTTAAAGTGATTAATACATAAATTATGATATTATTATTAAAAATATAGGTGCCGAAAAACACTTCTCTTATTCACTTTTCCATTCGCACTTTTCTGTACTTATATGTTTAGTAATAATTTCAAAATAAATTAATTAATGACTTTAAAATCACTTTTAATTAAATATTCAGCATATTTTCCCTTAATATACACGAAAAAACACCGCGAATGTAAAATAAATTGATCACCTTAACAATTAAGACACCAAAAATACCTGTAGTTGAGAGGGTCTTGGATAATTCCATTTTCTCCATTTTCAATAGAAATAGTTTTTTCTTCATCCGCAGCTCTCATCATACTTTTCTTGGAAATTAGATTGGTTGCAGTAGACATTCTTTCGACAACCTTATCATAAAATGAGTGAAAGGTACACCGAGGTAATTCCATGAATGCACAGAATTTTCTCATTCCGTGCCAACCAACTCCAAGCAATCGCAGGGCTAGTACGATTCAACGGTTTATTTCATAGCCTTTATCAACAAATGAACAACTAGGTATCTCAGTCTTTCCACAATTCTCACAGGACACTACTAGTTTGAATCCCAAACCGCGCTTGCCACTTTCCACTTCCGATTGGCACACCTTACAAACGACAACGTTCGATATAGCCGAAAATACTGCGATAAAGTTTATTATGCGATAACCAAACGCTTGATCAATATGAACAATATCATATAGATCTTCCGATTGTTTCAGTTTTTTTGCCGATGTACTGGCATTCAAGTCATCTAGTGCTTCTAATTCGTGGCGATTCAATGGTCTTCTTCGAGACGCTTTTGCTCTCTTGCTGTTGCCAGATGCCGTTTTTCCTCCTTTCTTCCCACTGAAGACTGAACACCCTTTCATCACTCATTGTAAAAAATAGTAAAAATAACAGAGGGAACGAAATGAAATTTCACAGAACTCTCGTTAAAAATGAGCGGTTGTCGACTACCGTCCTTCTCAAATGTGTTGTATAACACTAACCGCAAAAGGAGACTAGGAGGCCTTGTACTAAAATTTGAAAACTGAGTAATTTTTCCCGACCATAATCTTTTGGGACATTAATTTTGAGGTCTTAGGGGACAGTTCAAAGAACAGAAAAAATATATTTTTCAAAAATTCTAGAGTGACCAGTGGGATATGTACTAAAATTCGAAAACCGAGTACTTACAGATATTTCCCGACCATAATCTTTTGGGACATAATTTTTGGGGTCTTAAGGGACAATTTAACCAAAAAAAAATTGAGTTTTCGAAATTTCTAGAGTGGCCTAACCCCTTAAGGCTCGATTCCATTGAATGAGTTTATCAACTACTAGCCAGCGAGTGTAGGAGTGACGATGACACTCAAAGCATTCCACTTGCTCAGCCAATTAGCTAGCGCAAACTAATTCCGTCATTTTGTAGTCAATGAAACCAAATAATAAGATACTTGCAGCTAGTTCACTAGCAACTGTGATGACACACGGCTAGTTTACTAACTCACAAGCCCACACGCCAGAGAGTAACGAGTGAAGTAACCCGGTTTTCAACTTTCTCGGCAGATTTATTTACAATCTGCTTGTTAGCTAGTGAGCATGATGACGTTGAGCTATTTTATAAGCAGCCAATGAATTCGCTGGCAAATTGCTTGTAAACTCGCTCAGTGTAATCGAGCGTTTAGTGAGCAGCCCAAAACTGAGTTCAAGATTGGAGTTAGAGATTGGAGGCTGAAACAGTTTCAAGTTGTAACACTTTCATGTTTGCTGCTGTTGCTGTTGACAGCGTAAACACTTAAATTTACTCTTTCACACTGGGTAGCATACTGGTTGATATTACGGAACACGGCTTTAATGTCGACCAGTCGGATACATGACGCAAGTCCAACAGCAAGCTTCTTCACATTCATGTCTGTTTCACCTCTTGGCGTAGAGAAATAAAGCTACACATCGTCTGTATGCATATGAAATCTAGAATATCGTTAGTAGAAGTACCGAATAAAAAAGGTCCAACAATTGAGCCTTGGGGGACTCTAACTTAGGGCACTTGAGGAACTTTAGCCATCTAGTTTAACCTTTTGAGAGCGGTTAGATAAGAAACTTTGCATAAGCTAAAGCGCAGAAAGAACAAAATGGGCTTGTGAGGTCAGTTTCGCAGAAACAGGACGTGGTTGAAGGCTGTGATGTTTGCGAAAGCCCGATTGCCATATTTATACATATTTATAAGTTTGAGACACTCACAATACGCAATTATTTGAGTCGCCATCAGCTTTTCAAGGAGTCAGAAATGGATACTAAAATACTGATAGACCGAAAATCGGAGGGACAGATAGGAGACAGCCACTTGGGAATGGGTAGGATTAAAGTATGGTTCCAACTGACGAGAAACTTTGGTACCGTGAGGCAGGAGTTGGGAATGTGAGTTAAAATAGGCAATAGACGATGTATGAGCATTTTTAAGAGATCAGGTGAAATGTAATTGATGGTGCAAGTTTTCGTCAGACAAGGTGGCGCGATATTAATTTTTCGTAAATTCCATTTTCGGAAAGAAGCTGAAAATTGAACCAAGTTTCACAAATTTTTGTCCCAGACAGCCTGACTCTTGGTAAAGGGTATAAAAAAGGCGTAGATATCTATTCGCACCAAAAATACTATTCACGCGGATAACATAGGTCGCGGATCACACGAGTTGAACAAGGCTACTATTAGACTTTTTTTTTATAAAAGTACAAAGTGTTTGCTGGTGCTACCACAGTACCCCCCCTTTCCTATGTGATCATTAGGACTTAAACCTGACGGGCTTGACGATTTTCCGAGTCCGTGTTTTTGATAACTTGGTGGTTCTTCTAAATAACTAACTTATAATCTGGCTGTGGTCCTTTTATCATGTAAGACGATTTGTTCCGATCGATAGATATGACGTTTTCTTTTCGTTTTCGTAAAATTTTGAAGCTCTTTAATGTTATCCCGCACAAATACGTGTGCCGTCGTTTAGAGATTTTTCTGAACGCATGGTTTTCTGCTGTCGTGATAGGAAGTTAATGATGGTTTAACAGTTTCGAAGTGTGTCACAAATTCTTTTTCCGTTATTTATGGGCTGATATGATTTAAAAAATTCTTCTGGCATACGAATTCCTTCACCATAGACCTTCTCTGTGGAAAAGGTCCTATAATGTGATCATGTTCAAAACGGCAGTTAGCGGAGGTGAACTGGGCTAATGGGACTCTTGTGTGCTTAGTATTTATACCTTTTTGGAATACCACACATGCTTTGACAAATCTGTTAATGTAAGTATTCATCTTAGGCCACACATAACGTCTTGTAATCAATTTCCTTGATGCTCGTAACCTCGAGTGCACTAACCCGTGTAAGGTCTTGCAAACTGCTCTCCTAAACTCTGATAAGTAGAGTCGTGGTGCTTGTTCACTCATGTTGTAATACAATTCGCCAATACAATTTGCTGTTGGAAAGAAGACATCCTTTCACTTTGATTGTTCTTGTTCGATCGCTTTAACTTAGTGAGGTCTGCTAACTCTCTTGCTCGTTAGCCATTCCTTCGAAATCAATCATTGGCGGAACGAATATTGTGCGACAAACAATCTGCGACCGAGTGGTCCTTTCCGCCTATGTTTGTTGAAAATTGACTGATAAAATCCATTTTCCGTGTTTGCCTTGGTGACAGTTTCTCCCAAGTCTGCTAAAACGCGCAACACTGAGGTTGGTGGTCTGCTGCGATAGTAAAATTAGTTCCCTCTAAGAAATGTCGGAAATATTTTTATCTCTGCATTCATCGCCAGTAATTCCGCGTACGTTTTATATCGTTTCTCAGTTTGCTTCCACAAAAAAAATCTAAGGGTTGCCAGTCTCCATTGACCGACTGTTGTAATGCGGCACCTAATGCTGTATCTGACGCGTTGGTAACTATTGCGATTGGAGCGCTATGCCTGGGAAAAGCTAACATTGTTGTTTCCGGTAGACTGCTTAACATTTTTGGTGAACGTACGGGTAAAAATTTTCTCTAATTCTGGAAGGAATTACTACCCAGGACCTTTTCCGCTCGTATAGCCCATGTCCCGAGCTTTCTTCAACCCGTTTCGCCCGTGACACCCGTATTTTTGGTGCAAATAGACACTCCGATAAAGGTAAGGCTTTACTTTTACACTTTCCGTAGAGTAGTTACGTAAGTACTTACATTAGGGTACTTATAGAACTGCTCATCTGTAAGGGGTATGGTAAGGCCCACCCCTTACTAGTAAGGGCTCTTTTCAGTACTTCTGTAAGCTTACAAGTCCCACTGGGGTATTACAAAAAACGAAAACAAATGAGTCATCGGGCAAATTCTCACTTGTTTGGGTCTAATTCTGCACTACACCTTACCAGGGGCGGCGCTTTCATAGGTGCGAATGGTGCCCTTGCACCGGGCGCAATTTTTGGGGGGCGCAATTTCAGAAATTAAGATTTGAATAAAATTTTAAACTTTAAAAAAAGAAGAAGAGGAAAGTAGTTTCACGGTTCCAAGAAACTACACAAATTTACCCAATATATTCTCTTGTACTTTGTCAAACAATTTTACTTCTCCTCGTGCAAGAAGTTTCTAGAGAAGAACAACATTCCTTGTGACGAGAATTCCTCGTTAAATGCTCTTTTTTGTTTGTTCCTTGACTGTGTAAGAAACTAATATGGCCAGTTTCACACGGGTCAACCAACAATAATTGTTTGTAATCGTCTATTCTCTGTCGTCTATTTCGTCTGAAATTCGATAAAGAAGTCGCATGTGTTTCCACAAAAGCTAACCTTTCCAACGAACGATACGTCAGAATGAATGCTGCAAGTCGAGTCGTCACGACATGACAAGCCGTTTGAGTTGAAGAAAGTGAAGTTTTAACCGAATCACGACTTTCAGTACAGGGGCCTAAACTCAACTTAGCATTTCCACTTGCTGAAAGTCGTAAATCGACTGAAACGTCACTTCTACTCAAACGACTTGTGACACGACTCGACACGACTCGACTTTCGGCACAGGGGCTTGCTTTAGCTTGTTGTTGTTGGTTCCAATCTTTAACCTCCCTTCTGCCATACGTTTTCTTTTCTTAGCAAAAGGGCGACAAAAAAGAACTGCTGTCAAAAACTGGATTCAAAAATTCAGTGAAACAATTCAGAAGTTCAAAAAATCAAGTTTCTCGTACACTTTTCTTCGCAAACGACTTTTTTAGCTCATTTTGGTTGGTTGGATGTTGAGCTATGTGAAACCCCCTATCTATGTAATCTTTTTTTATGCTTTACGCATTACAGTGCGTGTTTGTACGTTTCCATTGTCCTTTACTGCGTTCAAAAATGAACAGCTCATGGGGCGCAATATGGCATAGTGCACCGGGCACAAAAAATCCGAGCGCAAAAAATCCGAGCCCCGGCCCTGCACCTTACCATCTGCCTTCTCTTGTAATGGGTTTCCCACTGGGGTACGGAAGCCTACTTTAAGACATGACGAAGCCTTCTTTTGAAGCTTAGGAGCCCTTCTTGTCCGTATCCCACGTCATATCTTTTTTTATAATTGTATGTCATTGGGAGGAAGCGTTAAATTTTCTTCCTGTAAGCTTCTTGAGAAGCTCAATGGAATCTCTTTTGTAGGGCTTTTTCGAAAGCTTTTAAAGAGTACACGCCCAAACGCCCCAAATATGTTTCAAAAAAGTTTCCTGCATAAGGCTCAAACAGCTTGTTTTTGATTTTCTTGAAGCAAAATTTATCTGTTGAACAGAAAACCAAAATCTTCGAAACACCTTCCAAAGGATACGATGTGGAAGCAATTCTTTACTGCTTATCAAGAATAGCTTCAATATTTTCCCGCTGCGTAAGGGCTCAACTAACACCAAGAAAACAAGGGGTACTCCTTACGAGATGACTACTTAGTTCAGTGATCCATCGGTAAGACCTTCCTAGAATTCCTAGTGGAAAACTAAGTTTTCTATTAAGCTGCCTTTTTGACCTCAACCCTGACCCTCATTCCCCCGCTCCTCTTGTATGCGCCACTGATTAAGTTTTAAGAAGTTTGAAAGCTAACATTTACCTGCGTGTGTTTTCTGCGTGCAAGGTCATAACGTTTCCACATCTCTTCGTTTTCGTGTTTTTTCAACATTTCTCAATTTTGTAATGAAACTAAATATGAAAATGTCACTTTATAAATGCTTTACCAATTACATATCTGATAAGCAAATTTGTGCCGGTTCTGTACTTTATATATTGTAAAGTGTAGGACGAATGAATTTCGCCTCATAAGAGTTCCATTTAGGTGTTGAATTAAATTTATATTTAACAGCTCTACAAAAAAGCAATTTTCTTTCCTCCTACGGAGCAGCAACAAATAAAAAAAAAATAAAATTAATTAATTCCGACACAAACGTTGACATTCATCGCATGTCGTATGAAAGCCGCATTACATTCCTCCAAACAGGTAATCCCGCGCCCGCCTATATCTTAAATTCCACCTGTCGCCGTCGTCGTCGTCAGCTGAAAAGTGCGATATTAGTATATGTATATGTGCAGAAGTCATTCGTCACGCTATAAGCAAGCTCTACTCCTGAACGATGCGTAAATTATAAAGCCAAGTGCCGCTGCCTACTCACATTCCTCATTTCCCGGTAACTTTATATAAGCCATCAATTTTGAGGCCTTCCGCAAGATAAGTATGAGCCGAGAAAGTTATGAGCTTAGTGGTGGGATACTGCTGATAAAATCGGTAAATCGTGCGGCTTCCTTGTGAGGATTATCCTGCATGTGGGAAATAATAATAGTCAAGCTGCCAGACATAATAGCTCATTAAGCGCTTCCTTTTACGCCCAAGTATTCGCTTGGGTTGAAACTTTATATCAGCACTGGCATGCTACAACACCGATGCGAGATGGGGCACTTCATTAGCTGAAAGATATTAGAAAGAGTTTCTTCTCAGTTTTCGTTTAAAGTCCTTTGTGGAATTTTATGCGGTAAGATTCGAGATATCCTTAAAAGGGTACAAGCATAAAACTATTTTTAGTCTTCCGGGCAAAATGACATTGCTGCTTTGTTGCTCATATGAAATTCCTTCACGATTCTACAATCTACTGTATAAATAAACAAGGAGCAATTGTAAAAATCCTTGCTAAATTTGAAATGTAGCAATTGCGGAAACATCGCACATGCACAGCAGAGGAAGGAAGCCGTGTTCCTGATATGAAATGACCACAATAATTGGCATTCATATCGATTCGTGGTGGTGTACGGTTCACTATATAGTAGTCACGAACAAATATTTACCACTTTGTTATTTGGTGAAACGTTGCAATTTCCCAGGATGTCGACCATGTATCGAAAGTGTTATTTTGGCGCTTCCTGTACGGACGAGGAGAGGAATCACAAGAGAATGTCTTGTTCGGCGGCAACAAAACCAATTCGCTAATATCTCGTCTTTTCGGTGCAGTTCTGAACGGATATATTTTCACCAATTTAGCTTTCATTACAGACCTCTCCCCCCAATCAGTATAGGGGACTCTTGCTTCTTTTATTGATATCCACTCGTAATGCCCACCTTAGGTCCGCTATGTTTGAGGTCATCCATAAATTGCGTGAGACGATTTTTGCGATTTTTCGACTCCCATTCCTCCCTGGGAGAGATTTCTCGCATTCGCGCTTGTTCGCGGATGTTCACGGCGTGAGTCTGGAGCCTCCTAAGGCACAAACATGTTAGCGCAAAGGCAGTGACGGCGGCCGCCTGCGAACGAATTTCCCATACATTTTATTTCTCCGCGCCGCCTGTCCATTATGTCAGCAAATATGATGTTTCGTGTATTTTAAAGGTTTTTCCAGTCACCAATCTGTGCCTCCTTTAAAGTTTTCGTTGAGGGCATGCACTTGTATTAACAACCTGCTATGCTAAACTGTCGTCTTCGCCTGTGTGTCGGAGGGGAATCATGGCGTTACCTGCACGCCACGGCCTCTCAGGCGGATACCTGAAGTCCTTATCCCCCAGTCAGACTGAGTATTGCATTGCCTTCTTCGGCCCATGCCTACGGACCCATCCTGGCCGCGGCCTGTAAGTGAATGCGGGTTGTTAGTGGAGAAACAATGTTTTACTTAATAAATTAAGTTTTCTAGCAGTTTTCTAGCAATTTTTCACTGTTTCTCGAGGGACAAAAAATTACGTGATATTTGCCGCGACCCCCCTCTCCCCCACGTGAGATTTGGTGAGATTCGGCTCGACACCCTCCCCCTAAACGCCTCACGTAATAAATGGACGACCCCTTTAAAGTGATAGTGTCCCTTAAGTCAAAGGGTCTTATAAGATCTTTAGCCTGTCTTAAACCTGGGACTGACTCCCAATAGGCTAGGTTTTCTCTCTTAATCGACTCCTCTATCAAGGACTTGGAGGTGGACCAAGAGATGCCACAGAAGGGTTCTGGGCCCTGGACCAACGCCTCAGACCCCTCCCTCGCGAGGTGGTCTGCAGACTCATTCCCCTCGATACCCTAGTGCCCGGGGACCGAGCAGAGCGAGACCTCATTTCTTCTGGTCAGGCTCTGGAGTACGTCAAAAGACCTTGCAACTATTTTGAAAGAAAACTTCCACGTTGAGAGTGCCTTGATAGCAACTTGGTTGTCAGAAAAGATTTTAATGTTGGCGCCTTTCAGACCTTTCCCAAGGTTGAGCATATCGCAGAAGTCCACTTACCCATTGCAATCGAGACCATGGTGTTTGGTCCTGCGACATCAGCCCCTGTGCAATGTTCCATTTTGCCCCCTCAGTAAACCAGTGAAGATGTTTTGAATCCCCAGGAAGAATCAGTTCCTCCCACTCAGAACGATCCGCGATAGTCACTCTGAATTTCTTTGGAACCGCAGTTTACTAACCATATGGTCGGATACGCGGGAAATGGAAATGTTTGGTATATTGTTAAAAACATCCATGTGTCCTTCAACCGTATAGGGCAGTTGGATGAAATCTGAAGTCTCAAGACACTTATGGCGGCGGATTTCCATATAAAGATAAGGGGCCAATCCAATGATTGCCTCAATTGCAGCGGTAGGATAGGTCCGCATAGCTCCGGTAATGGAGAGGCAAGCAACCCGTTGAAGTTTGCTGCACTTGAGGATCGACGTAACATGCTTAGTCTTGGGCCACCAAACTGTAGCGGCATAAGTGACCACAGGTTTAACGATCGTATTGTACACTCAGTACATCATTTGTGGTGTAAGACCCCATGTATTACCCAGAAGCCTTTTGCAGGCCCATATGGCGCTTGTCAAGTTGAGTGTTCCAGTTCAGTCTCTTGTCTAATTTTACTCCCAAATATTTGACTAAGTCTGAGTACTCAATTGTGGTACCCTGGATACAAATAGGACCTAGGTCCACTTGGTAGCGTTTGCAAAAAGGTACCTGGACAACCTTATTTGGGCACTCCTTGGTGCACCATCTTTGAACTTCTCGCAGTGCTGTTCTCATGATATATTTCCTCCAATTTAGCTTTCATTACAGTCCTCCCCCCAATCAATATTGGAGATTCTTGCTTCTTTCATTGATATCCACCCGTCATGCCCACATCTAACTTCACCGAATTTCCTCTACAATGTTTGCATGTCTTTAATATCGGCAGTTTAAACAAATTTAATCCAAGTGCTCGAACAGAACAGGACCAAAACGGGGGCGGACAGAGAAGGTGGGTCTTGTTTTGTTTATTTCCAGCGATCGAATTCATTCTATACATATATTTGTGTATAGAAGAAAAAAGGACTTTGTAAACAGAGCAGACACGAAACTTTGTTCATAAATTGCGAAAAAAAGGATACAAGGATGTAACACGCCGGGCCTGGGGCTATTTGGTTGTTCCACTTTGAATAGGGCTCCTTATCAACAGAAATATTCTTTTTAAGCTTTAGTCGTTCTTTGCTCAAAGAGTTGGGGTATGTCCAATGCCTTCCAGGAAAACTGAATGGAGTAGAATGAGAATAAATCAGTAATCTATGATCGTTCCTATGTGGATCCGGTGTAACTCTTCCGTAAAGGATGCCGCTTTATAGCTGACAAAATATTTACATTGTTTGCAACCAAAAGGACTCTGGTTTCATAGTTTCGTTTTTCTCTTCTTTTTTTCTGCACGCTTTTATATTTTGGCTTAAGCAAAGCTGATTTAAAATCGCACTCACAAAGTCCTCAGGTCATTTTCATCCCTTTCCCAGCATGCTTACGAGCGCATTTTTGTCGGCAAAAATGATACTGAAATCCCCTTTCCCCACTCCTGCACCCTTCTCTTGGTGTACGTGCTGCTTTTTCTGCTGTAATTCCAGAAAAATTATCAGTATGAAATCTTGTAAAAATACAGTTGTAGGTGTAATAATGGCAAAGCAGTTGGAATGCAACTTGGGGTGGGTTCAGAGCAGCAAATTCAGAGATTGTTAATTAGTGCATCATACATAGTCCTCCACCTTATAGTTCACTACACAATTATTAGCATTACAAACTCTTCCCTAGATAATAAATTACCTTTTCATTTCCAAATCGACATCAATATTCTTTTGTGGTGGAACGCAGTTGTAACACTCTGCAACTTTATTAGATGTGATTACACGCGAGTCATTTAAGCATCATTAAGTCGTTCACAAATGTTTCAATTGTTTTTGATTCTGTTCAACTGAAAAGGACTTGGGAAGCGCAACCTTACTTGCATTTAAATTAGCAAACTCGTGTTTTTAGTCGTTCGTTAGCGTGGTTTTAGAGATGCAACCAGTGTGCTCCGTTGGATTTGGCCCACAGTCAGTAAATATATAGCAATTAAGGGTGCCTATCTGCATCTAGTGTAAAATTCGTAGCTTTAACAACTACAGCTTAAGCACTTTAGTTTTGGTTTGAAATGTCAAACATAGTGAATGACTTTTTATATCACATGCAGTTGTCTATGAAAACGCTTCATCTGAACATATACCTAACATTAAGCAATCAGACCCATGTAATCTTTGTAGTATTAAGCAAGTCGTCTCTTGGACTCGGAATTACTTACATAATCAATTTCAAAAAATATAGCTACATAAATCAGTTTCGTATCATTTACGAATCACCCGTGGTGCTCCGCAAGGTTCCACACTAGTACCGTTGCTTTTCAGGATGTGCATAAATAACCTCAGCAGTGCTGTGACAAATGGCTTGTAAACTGTACTTGTCACAGGGAAATCGGTGCCTGAACCTCAAAACTCAATGGCCACAGCAATATCTTGGCTTCTTGGGTAGTGAGGTTCCCGGCCCGGGAACTACCAACGGGAAGAGGGAGGTTCGAAGGGGAAGAGAGGTGGTTATCCCTTAGGCGGCCGTGGAAATATCAATTAATATATGCCTTCTTCTTCTTCTTATTCTCCTTTAATCCCTCATGGGTATAGGGCGGAAACAGTTGCCCTCCAGCGGACTCTGTTTTGTGCGACAGCTCTCAGCTCCGACCAGGATCTTCCAGTTGTTGCGGCCTCTGCTAATAGGGCTCTCCTCCACGTTGTTCTAGGTCTTCCGGCTCGACGGGATCCTTGCGGATTCCAGTCAAGAGCCTGTTTGTTTCCGCCTAAGCCGAACTTTGATTCCCTATTATTAACTAGTTAAACTGGCGAGATGCCTTATTAGGATTACCTCTTAGTTTAAATATTAGTATTTTAAATCTTCAAAGCAAAGATGTCTTAGGCCGGCGATTCGTACGGCAAAATGTAGGGGAGAGTGGGGTAATACGGGAACAGTTTTGTTAAGAGCTCATAAAAACTAAATAAATAATTATTTCTTTATTTTTTAACGTTGCATCCTTTAGTTGAGTTTATTAGCTTTCGTAATGTATAATAGAAATTGTTAATAATAATGTTTTTCAATAATTTATAGCGGTTTTAAAAAAAAGTGTAAAATCGGCTTTTTGAAAAATCGTGGGGTAATTCGGGAAATGACACAAAGAGTGAATTAACTGACTTATACCATGATTTTATAACATAATTAATTTATTCACATAAAAATCCTGCATCCTAACAGATAACATCCTGACGAATACTTTTCACATATTTACCTTGTTTTCAGGTTCAAAAACCATTACATTAGGTGTCCGCAAAGCCTCAGCCAAAAAAACTTTGAATAGTAGCGTTTTTTATTAATTGTCCTTACGAAGTAACTAATACACGTAGTTGCGTTTAATTTTCATGAAATAATGAAAATGGTCGATACTAACACCACACACCACGAAATACCAACTTAAAAATATTAAAAACCCTTTAAAAATGCATTTCCCTATTTACCCGCACTTCAAAACAGAAGAAGGCAACTTCCTCTGTTGGGGGATCCGCCGAGTTCACTCCGGAGGAGGTGGGACCCACGAAGAGGTTTAGAGGTGAAAGTCTCTGCACCTCAGCCGTGGGTACTACTGTCGAAGGGGAGGATAAGGCCAGGGAAAGGAAGGGTGGACAACCTCAACCTGTAAAACAGGGAGGAGTCAACCCTTCTGTCTCGGGGGTCGTGCGTGCGGAGCCTGTGGCGGAGAATACCTACGCAGGCATAGCAGGCTGTGACCTCCGTTTGGGTGTGACCGACGATGGAAGGGAGGAGGGTCTGGGCACGAAGCAGGTAACCGTTTTTAAAGCGGCCCTGCTCAAGGCACTAGACTCTCTGCCTGACAACGCTGGCGACATCGGTATTACCGAGGTAGACTTGGAGGACGGGGTCATTGCACTCAGGTGCGTGAACCAAAAATCCAAGGCCTGGCTGTACGAAGCTGTCGGAAAGATGACTGACCTATGGGAAGGAGTCAATCTGAGAGTGGAGCGCCTTCACATCCTTAAGGATGTGAGGAGGATGATCATCCGAGTTCCCGGTTCGCCGGAGAGCAAGGAAACCATCCTAGCCAGATTACGCCGTCAAAATGCCTGTGTGACGGACACTTCTAAGTGGAGGGTCAGTCGCATAGGCAGATATGGTGACGCGAAAAACGGCGGTACCATTCTCACCGTATGGTGTCCGAAGGAGGAGGCGGAGGCGGTCAGGCGTGCAGGGGGGAAACTCAACTGCGGGCTGGACCTTGCCTACGTGCGATTCCAGAAGGACAAGCCGGAGGAAATGGTAGAGCCGGCCGGAAAGGCAGCTGAACAAGGGGACCAGTGAAATGGAATCCTCGTCAGCTGGGCGGGAGGTGGGCCAGTTCCGGCAATTAAAGGTTTGCCAGTTGAATCTACACCATAGCAGAGCAGCATCAGCAATGATGACGCGAGGCTTCGGTGAGATGAAGCTGGATATTGCTCTCATACAGGAACCCTGGATCTACAAGGGTAGGATTAGGGGACTATCTGGGGGCTTTGACACTCTGTACGTTCCCAATGCGAATGAAAGAGTGAGGACGTGTGTGCTGGTGAAACACGGAGTGCAGGCGGTTTTACTGCCGCACTTGTGCACACCAGATCTCACAGCAGTACGCGTAGGTACTGGAAGTGGGGCTTTCATTCTAGCCTCAGCCTACCTTCCGTACGATTCGCCAGATCCTCCGCCCACCAGGGAGTTGGAAATTCTGGTTATTACCTGTGGCGAAAAAGGCACAGGGTTAATAGTTGGTTGCGACGCAAATGCACACAACACGGTGTGGGGAAGCACCAACGACAACCATAGAGGAGAGGCTTTGCTCGAATTTGTGGAATGCAACAATCTAGTTATTGCAAATAGAGGGGTAGAACCAACCTTCGTCGATGCTAGACGAAGGGAAGTCATAGATATAACTCTATGCAGCAACCGGATGTTGACAAGATTGACCAACTGGGAGGTGATGGATCGGACGACTATGTCAGATCACAGAGCCATTTCATTTGAGATAGAGTACGGAACCCCGGGCAGGGGAGACGGAATTAGAACAACGAGAATTCCCCGCAACACGGACACGTTTAGATATACTGAAATGTTGCGCAGGAATCTCGGGGAGCGCGTGCCAAGGGCACCGAAAACCACAAGAGAAGCAGAGTCTCAGTTGCATGTCCTGCAGACAGCGATAGAGAACGCTTTTCGAGTGGCGTGTCCTCTTACGTCAGTGGATGACCATGATCCCACACCCTGGTGGTGTAGGGAGCTGGAGAAACTGAAGAAAGAGGTCAGAAAGGCTTTCAACCAAGCGATGAGGTGCAATGACCCGGTTGCCTGGGAGAATTACAAAGCCAAGAAAAGAGAAATGAAACAAACTCTGCGACGACGGAAAAGGGAGTCGTGGAGGAACTTCTGCTCGAGCATGGAGAGCATATCTGAGGCCAGCAGACTTCAGAAAATGATCTCCAGGGACCCGGTCTCCAAAGTCGGACTCGTTCGTGACCCGTCGGGGAGGATGACGGAGACGCTGGAGGAAACCAACAAGATCCTGATGGAAGTTCACTTTCCTGGCAGCTATGTCTCGGGTAAATCTTGGACTATTCGTAACAGAATGGCTACAAGGATGAACCGAGAGGAGGCTAACGGGGTGGTGACGGAGGAAGGGGTGAGACGTGTAATAGACACATTCTCTCCCTTCAAGACATCGGGGCGTGACGGAATATTCCCTGCGCTGCTTCAATGGGGCAAAGATGTCATTGCACCCAGGCTTAGGGGAATATTCGTTACCTGTCTAGCAACAGGATACATTCCGGCGGTGTGGAGGGAAACCAAAGTGGTATTTCTCCCTAAGCCAGGCAAGAAGGACTACACCGAGGCGAAGTCCTCCAGGCCAGTCAGCCTAACATCCTTTCTGTTAAAAACAATGGAAAGAGTGGTGGCAGACCACCTGGAGAGTACTATGCTAAGGAGGCACCCTTTAAGTAGAAGCCAGCACGCTTACCAGGCTGGCAGATCTACAGAAACGGCACTTCACCAACTGGTGCGAGTAGCCGAGGGGGAACTGTATACCGGAGGCATAGCGATGGCCGTTATTATGGACATCGAAGGCGCCTTCGACAAGATACAGTTCAACAAACTCAAAGACGCTCTGGTGAGGCGAGAGGTCAGCCCTATGATTGTAAGGTGGGTGGACAGCATGCTGAAAAACAGAGCGGTAAGGATTCAGACAGGAGACTCGCGGCTTCGAGGGAGGGTCAGCAAGGGATGCCCACAGGGCGGGGTGCTATCGCCCCTCCTGTGGAACATCACTGTGGACACTCTGCTCAGGCGGCTAGAGGAAATGGGCGTGCATACCGTTGGGTATGCAGATGATGTAGCGATTGTGGCACGTGGCAAGTTTATGAGCACTACGGCAGATATCATGAGGAATGCACTCCAAGTGGTTGAGCAGTGGTGTACGGAACAGGGCCTCACCATAAATGCTAATAAGACAGACGCGATAATCTTCACTAGGAAGATTAAAGATCTGGATTTTCAGCCCCTCATGCTTTTTGGATCGAGGATCAAGGTGTCTGGGATGGTCAAGTATCTGGGTGTATACTTGGACTCGCGACTAACCTGGAAATACCACGTTGAAGAGAAGATTAAGAAGGCGACAAGGGTGCTTCACCAGTGCAGAAGAGTATGTGGACTAAGGTGGGGTATCTCACCAAGGTTAGCATACTGGACATATACCATGATGGTGAGACCTATCATAACTTATGCCTCGGTGGTCTGGTGGACTAAAGCCACACAGAAAACCGTCAAGAGGCATTTGGACAAGGTGCAAAGAATGGCCTGCGTAGGTGTGAGCGGTGCTTTCCGCACCACACCCGCCGCGGCATTGGAGGCGCTGTTAGGGCTGCTGCCGTTAGACCTCCAGGTGATGAAGACTGCGGCAGCCTCAGCGATTCGGATGAGACGGGATGCCGCATGGCAGGCGTCAGGAACCTTATATGGGCACATGAAGATCCTGGATCGCATTAAAGGGATTAGGGAGCTCATGATGCCCATGGAAGGGATCACAAAAATGAGGGTGACCGAAAGGTATCATAAAACCCTCATAGGGAACGGAACGCTCCCCGAAGGGAGACCGGAAGACATATATATCTTCACGGACGGATCCAAGATTGACGGCAGAGCAGGTGCGGGAGTCTTCTCGGAGGACTTAAATCTGACCTGCTCTCTGGCTTTGGGGAATTACACCTCAGTCTACCAGGCGGAAATGCTTGCTCTGCTGCACGCGCTGGATCACATAAATGAGGGTCAGGTGCAGGGAAGAAGTATCCTTATAGCACTGGACAATCAGGCTGTGATTAAGCGCATGAACCAGACAGAGATTAATGCGTCTCTGGCGTTGGAATGTGTCCAAAAACTGAACAGGTGTGCGCAACAAAACAACGTGACGCTAGCTTGGGTTAGAGGACATACAGGCATCGATGGGAACGAAAAGGCTGACAACCTGGCAAAACAGGGGTCAACCTCGGAATTCTGGGGTCCGGAGCCATACTCTGCCATTGGCAGAGGGTTGGTAAGGAACTACATCGAGAAATGGGTCGCTGAGGAACACCGGAGACGGTGGGACGCTATGACCACGTGTAGGCAGGCTAAGATGGTGCTTACGCTGCCGATTACCGCAGCCAGAAGAAGGATCCTGCATATGCAAAGGAGAACCCTCAGATGGTTGGTGGCACTGATTACAGGACACGGATGTTTCAGGTATCACCTAAAAAGAATGGGAATTCTGGAGGATGACACCTGTCGGATGTGCCTGGAGGAACCTGAGACGGCCACACACATAGTGTGTCACTGTCCGGCGGTGGCGAGGAAAAGGGATGCCATAACTGGACTCCAGTGGATGGAGGACATGAGGCAGACTCCCTTCAATCAGCTGCTTGCGATAACTAGGGGAGTCGAAGTAAGGGAGCAATGGGACAACCCACTGCAACCCCAATAAGATGACTCTAGGCAGAGGGACGAAAAGGGACCCGCAAATAGTGGTCTGATTCGGTATCCCTCGAAAATCTATATTATTATTACCCGCACTTCCCGAATTATCCCACTCTCCCCTATATATTTTTTCATAGATATTCATATAATCTACACACTTTGAAAAAACTGATGATACGACTTATCTCTTAAGAGATATTTGCAAAATACTAATTTTTTTACCTTTTCAATAAATTTTTTTGCTAGATAATGTCGACAGTGGATTGATATTTTTAAGGGCTGTTCTAATTTTCAGCTTTCTCGATGGGTATGAAAAAACTTGTGTACGTCAGGGGCCTTACAGGTCAAAATCGTATTCTCTATTGCAAAACTGATTAAATTCTAATCGAAACTGTAGTAATATCGAAAGCTCAAGGGTAATCGAGCAATTTATAAAATTTTAGTTATGGGCGAAACAATTGAAACCTTTGTACTCATTTTCATTTCTTTCGTTCTACTAGAGCAGTGGTCGGCAAACTTATTAACGAAAGAGCTAAATATGAACATTAGAACAATTTTTAAAAAATTGGGAGCCAAATCTGCTTGTTTAGTAAACTTTTATTACACTAAATAAGTAGTACACTAAATAAAACTAAATTTCATACTTAATAAATATTTATTAATGCGAACAATGTGCTTACATCTCCTTGGAAAGTTTGAGTAAGTCAGGTTTGTATGTTGTTGGATTTTAGGCATGATTCCAAGTTTTCATCAATAAGTCTTCTCAGTTAACTCTTGATAATGTTCATGCTTGAAAAAAAATTTTCGCATATATGTACACAGCAAACGCGAGCTTTTTCAGCTGATCGTAAGAGTCAGCAATACTATTCCAAGCGTTGAAAATGATCATGTCTTCCTACTTCAGGTCATTCAAAGCAGACCACTTGTGTTGTGAACTAAGATCACATTTTTTCTTCTCCAATATTTCCAATTCAACACAACGACGTTCGAATTTAGAGCGCCATATCACCTTGTTTTTTAAATCCAGCAATTGTATTTCAAAGCTACCAATGTCAATTTCAAAAGCAGAAAAATTCAACTCGGTTATCGTAGCATTAAGAGGTTTTTGACAAATGCAAAAGTTCTGCTGTTTTTAAATTCCTGAAACCTGCTGAGAAATGCTTCCCTCATATTTAAAAAAATTTTTCTTACTAAGTTTTTTTAAAATGAAAATAATATTGTGCCTTTCATGGATGTTTGCGCCAGAGCCGCACTTAAGTAGCCAAAGAGCCACATGCGGCTCTGGAGCCGCACTTTGCCGACCACTGTACTAGAGGAAGTAGTCGTGTAAGGGACAAATATGTAATTGTCTCGAACAAATCCTGCTCAACTCTAACCGTAAGGAATGTGTTAGCTCAAAGAACTTGTAAACCGAGTTTTATAAACGCAAGTTTTTCAAAATTCAAAAATTTGAGATACAGACCTATTTTGATTAGATATTTCAAAACGTGTTGGCAAAAATTTATTTTAATTGACGATTAAAAACTAAAACTGACGTAATTAGTTCAACTAACGATTGACAATTTATTTAGTCGTGTAAAAAATTGAAAAATCATTTGAATTAATTTTAGTTTTTGATTGATATAGTAATTCACAGTAGAACAATCAGATGATTTCCTCTATTCATAAATATTAGTTGTGTACATCAATCTGTTCGATTCATTATACAGTATTTAAATTATTTTTCATGAATACACTTTTTTCAAACATCTCATGAGATAGTTTGTGTGATTTCAGTGAATTTGTCGTAGTTGCATAGGAAAACATTCGTTCGACTGGTCCCGATGTCGTCATAGGCGTATCCAAAAACCCAGTTTTCAAAACAGAATATTGATGCAAGAGTCACGGCTTGCTTCAACAAAATAATTTTTAATCATCAGGTCTGCTCTTTTTCTTGGACAGATGGAGTCGGTATCACTTTCAGAATTTGAACTAAAGCCAAAAAATGCATCTTGTCTAGACTTAAAAGTTTCTTCACTTTGATGTGTACTAATTCTGTATCTAGTGAGTTTTGGGAAATTTCTTGCCGTAACGTTAATCCTAACAGCCGTGTGCACTTTTTGTATTGAGTTGGTTTTAAGCATACGTACTTATGTTTGAATTTTGGGTGAGTCAAAGCTCCAACTACAGCCTTCTCTGCATTAGTGCTTGAAACATTGTAGAACACTGAGAATCTTTCTGCAATTTTTTTTTTTCAAATATGTAATGACAATGGGTCTACAATACTTGAGCTCTTGTCTTAATAATTTTTGTAACTTTTTTCGCAGAGCTAATAGGCACGGTAATACGATGCCATAAAAAATATCAACTCCTTGAAGAATAAAATTAACCTATAAATTATTTTTAATCGGGAATCGAGTTAATTTATCTTTATATGTATTGAGCAGAGCTTGTGAATGCATGTAAAACCCCTCCTCAACCAAGTCAGGTTATTCATCATAATAAGCACAATTTTACTATAATTATACGAAATATTTCTCATCCCTAATGAAAGTATTAAAAACACAAATTTCTTATTTTTTAATAGAAATTATTTCTGCAGCAATTGTTTATAATACAAAAACCTGAAAATAAAAAATATATAAAAAGACGTTTTTCATTCATAATTTGTAAATTTTTTAAATAATCATTAAATCCCCAGACAAAAAAATCCCCCCTCTAGCAAAACACAATCGTGACTGATTAAATGACAGCAAGTGATTTGATAGGAAGAGTTAAATGGAGCTTTCACCAAGCTTTTAAATAGTTTTAAGAGCTTTGTACCCCAGCATGAGCGGAATGTCACGAGATATGAAAACATCTATACCTGCTCTTGTTAGCATTTTTGAAGGACTCATTTTTAAAGGTTTTGTTGACGCCAGGCCAATGCCTTTACAAGTCGTACTGGTCTAGACCCAAACTTCCTGCAGAAGGGTTTTTAAGTTTAGTCAGTAGGAATCTAACATTATGGTCTGATTTTGAACCCCTAGCCGTGTCTCCTGTTTTAGGTATGGGGCTTAGACAGCCGGTCATACGCATTTCCTGCTGCTTTGAACGATGTAAGATTCTCAGCCTTTCCTCTTTAAAAAAGGCTTTAGGTTCGCTGAGGTAGATAGATTCGGTAGAAAACACAACCTGACTCCTCCTCTAAGTTGGTTAGCAACCTAACAGGCGGAGCTAAAAACGCTGTTTTTAAATTCACCTATTGCCAGCCAAAGATAGAGCATACTGGTTTCCTGCATTAGCTCTAGGACCACTTGGCCTACTTAAAACAATGGAAGACTAATCGGCCTCCTAAACAGATCCTTAAAAATAATTGCCAGAATTTTGATAATCATAACATTGGCTCATAGGAGACCACGCTGTTTAGGGAGAGGTTTACTTCCTGCTTAAATTCCCGGCTCTATCCAAATCAAAGAAACACACACTAGGCAGTTAGAAGACCTTAATAAGATTTCCCGATAAGAGGTCGGAGAATTGATTAGCTACCTAAAATCGGGTGAAATACAGTACCAGTTGAACAGTTTACGATAACCTATCATAAACACTGAACCACCTCTGCAGCTGTTAAAAAAAACAATTAACATTTGTTTTTTATTTAATTTTAAACTTAAAATATGTTTCATTTATTGCCCACTTTAAAGCAACTTTGAATTCATTTTTTATACAATTAATGAAGAAAATTTCAGTACCGTCGGCAGAAACTATTACTTTTAGCGTGCAATTTTGTATCCTCTCATTTTGGTTTATTCTACTTCTACAAAATTTATAATAATTTGTAACATTTAATCAAAAAATAAATTGTTTCCATGCTAAATACGAATTGTTTTATTGCTTTCCCCAAAGTAAGAAGAATCTCATTAGTTTTAGTCTCTGCCATTACCTCTGGAGCCATTTAATACCCAACTGCTCCAAACAGCCAAGGAAGTCAGTTTGCTGGCTGAATCCTGTCCAGAATATATAGAAACTTTTCCTATGGATGGACGAGGATGAAAGCAGCCCAGCAGAAGTCCCAGTGTCTATACCTTCCACCTCAAAACGGGTAGTAGGTGGTGGTTTGTTCCCAAAAACTTCGACAAAAGTCTGTAGTAAAGTCTACTTTGTTACAAAATTTCTGAACAAAAACTTTCATAGTATAGTAGACTTCACCCTCCAGTATATATAAGGATTGGTCCTAGGTGTCCATTGGGTGAAATATTCTACTTGGTGTAGTCTACTAAATCAAGTGGATCAACTTGTTGCGACCAATCGATGACAAACTGCAGGAATAAGGAATTTTTATTACTTTTTGTTGTTGCTCTTGGATTCAGTTTACAGTTGACCCTTTTGAATCCTCGTTTGGTTTCAAAGCTGAACAAGAATTTGTCAAGACAGCAAAAGGATACTTCAGTCCATTAAGCATGAACTGACCCGTAATGGGGGTGTTCCTTTCTAAACTTGTAGATCATGTCTGTGGACACGTGTTTGTTAAGGGGAGTTGAATTTTGTTATTTTTTTTTTTGTTTTTCCATCCCACATCCAGAATGGTACACTTTATCACCTCCAATAAACCATTAGTGCTGCGTTCACGTATATGTCCTTTCGGATCATTCTCTTTATCCGTGCCAACTCATGAATAACACAGGTAATCGAGTAAAAGATGCTGTCTTGTTTGCACCTAATTTTTAGCATAGATGACTGGCTGTTAAAGTTTTATATCTGCGCAAGTTTTAGGAAAATCAAATTCGAAGTTAAAATATTGACATAAAAATGGCGGATTTTGATAATGCAGAAATGACAATCAATCAGCTTTAAACGTGCGAGCCGTTATCGTTTGGTGATGCTACATCGATTTTACGTTCATTAGTCTTTTTTCGGTCTAGCACTTGTGTGTCAATAGATTTTGTCTGTTTTCAACTTAAACAAATTCGCAATTGTTTGAAGCGAAATTTTTACTTAGTTGGATCGATAATTGAATTCCATAGAGAAACATTTAAAGCTTTAAAAGTTTTGAAAGTATATTTTGTAGAAGTTTGTAGTACTTTTCATGTTATAGTTTGTAGTACTCATTTTATATTTAAGGATTTGGTGCTTCAAGTTAACTAATGATGAAGCTTATTTATAGTATATTGGCAAAAACTCGTGTGCGTGCGTTTTAATAAAAAAGAAAAAAAACTATGTGTGCATAGTCCGGGATAAGAACATATTAAAAAATAAGTTACAAAAATTGTAGGTTCGAGGTTGAATACAACCTATCGAAAAAATACAGACATATAGCTAATCATATTCAGAATACGTTTCATGCGCCTAGATTTTGACGTTTCCGGGTAACCAGTGCAGAACAGTGCAGGGGGCCAGTGCAGAACTTGCTCCATGGTGACTCAACATTTTTTTCAAACCAGCTCTAAGAAAGGTCATGAATTTTGTAAAATTGGCACCCACTGTGCACCCCAATAAGTCATCATTTGGCGCCCCTAAAAATATCAACTAAATACATTTCGGCGTGTGACGAACATTGAAAACATTAATTGACGACACTACTGATTTGATCCTGAAAAGGGCCGTTGCTGCTTTCCGTTTTTGTGTTTCGTCGTTTCATGCTTTGGCAGCTGGTCATACCGCTCGCACGGCTAATACAAAAATGTGCATAATGTATTAATGCAAGGCAAACAATTCACTGTAACGCTTCTTTATAAACGATGCTCGATGTTTCACTTGTAAGTATGTAACGGCGCACAGTGGGGCAAAAAGCTGAAAAGCTGGCCAAAAGTCTTTAACATTAACCAATCAATTTGAAATTTCGTTCATGGGGGTTTTTGGGGTCGGTGATCACGAATTTATTGTCCATTTTTCCATAAACAAGATGGCGGCTTCAAAATGGCGACCAAAAGTGGTTAAATATCCTTCAATTGCTACAAAACTTGGTATACGGGGGTTTTTGGGGTCGCTGATCACGAATTTAGTGTCCATTTTATCATAAACAAGATGGCGGCTTCAGAATGGCGACAAAAAGTAGCGAAATATCCTTCAATTGCTACAAAACTTAGTATACGGGGGTCGCTGATTTCGATTCGATTTCGCGGCATTTAAAAAAAAAATATATAAATTTTAAATAAAAACTTATAAGGAACCAGAGCATCTTCTCCTGATAAAACCTGTTGCGGCTCTAATAATTTATTGTAGTTTTGTTGATAAATTCTGGCCTCTTCTGGATTTGTGGCTATATTTTTTATAACTTTTGAGGCCTGAACCTGTCCTTCAGCTCGGAACTTCATACAACTAGCATATATCAATGATTCTGTAGGAACAGAATCACGCAACTCTTTTGTCTTAGACCTTTTTGTTCGTTCAGAACATAATGCAAATGGAATAAGTTGTTTTTTATTCGAAAGTTGTTTTGTGATACGAGGAAAAGAAAGTGCAGTTTCCAGCCATCCTTTATTATTTTTTTCGAAATTTGTCCTAGATCCTACATGCTTTTGACCATCTTGTTCTATACTCATACTTAAACTTAGATAGAGTCTGTTTTAAAATACCTAAATTACTTTGATCACAACTAGTTTTATGTTGCAGCTCTTTCAGCATAAAATCATATTGGTCGCTAAAGCTATCCTTTCCAGAACACTTCATAATATTAAGAAGTTCTTTTCTGGTTATAAATAATGTATTTAGACTCGTCCCTAAAATAAGTAATGAATATTACTGCACATTGAAATATTTAAGAAATAATTTTGGTTTCACAAATATCCATAAACATTCGCATAATTAATAAAGTAGCAAAAAGTAGCAACTTTTTTTTTGTTTTTCTTTAAGTACATGGTATAAGGACCCTACCAATATTTAAGTTGATACTTGATATGCTTTGGAACCTAAAGAAAATCTCCATTTTTATAGATTTTAGTACAATTTTATAACTTTAATTGATAATTTTATTTTTGGATATTATGTGTACATAATTAAAAGTTAACAGTTACTAAAATATTGTTTCGTACCTGAAGTTGAAGCTTCCATGGTTGATTTGTAAAAATAAATTATAAATGACACCCCAAAACTACTTTGAAACGCTTCAAAATAAATGGCCGCCCAAAATACGTGAGCAAATGACGAATAAGGCACACTTTTGTGGCCGTTAGGATAAGTTACGAAGCATTTAATTTTTGCGAAATCGTAGGTAGGTAAGTATTATTTTGAAATAGTACAAGTGGGTATTTCTAAATAACATTTCATTTTATGAATTTCTGCCAGTCTTTGAGGGTATCTGCCCCAGTGTGCGGCGGGTAATTCCTTGATTCCAAATTCACTGTTCACTGTGTATTAGGCACTTTAAAAAAATCACTTGAGAAATAGAAAAATTTGGGGAGAAAAATGGGAAGCCTTGAGAAATGGGGATTGTGGGGAAAAAATTAACAAGGCAGTAAGTTTTTGGATTGAGTAGAGTTTTTTGCTGATGATCGAATCGCCGGAAAGAAAAAAAAATAAAATAAGAAAATTTTTTTTGGTGATTACGCAACGAATATTATTACGTATACAAATTTTTTTTTGTCCTTTAGTACGGGAATAAGTTTTAATCCGGCCGTAGTTAATTTATTATCGGTAATACGGACTCTTTTCCCGGGTGCGTAACAAAAAGGAAAAAATTTAATTGAAAAATACTCCAGGATTGGCGACTTGAGTTGGGAAGATGCATCAAAGCCGGCCTGTAGTTTCATAGGGCGGATGCAGCTCGCAAGATTTGGAGAACTAAAGAAAAATAAATGCTGATGGTTGCATCCTAGGGGTGAAAACCAGATATTTGAAGACTCGGAGGGACGTATCTTGCCGAAGAGGATTGTACCACCAGATCGAAAAGGAGTTTAGGAGGTCAGGCCGTATCGGCAGTTACCAAAGTGTAAGTACTAGTAGTAGAATTGTTTTTGGTGACGTCGTTGGCGAAAGTGGTGCATGGTTCAAGAGTACGAAGAAATTACCCGGTATGGAAGGAAGTCCGACTGGATACTGGTACGTTAGCCTGTGTTGAGAGACGGTGTAGAGAACAAGACGGTGCTATTGAAGGCGCCCGACACCGTGAACCTAATTCTGCGGACAATTACGGAAGTTTTCAGGATGCAGATGCCCCTTTTGATTGTATATTGGATAATAAAATAAGTTTTTCATTTATTTATTTGTCAGAGGTTACATACTGTTTAAATATTCATATGTTGAATTGATTTGATTAGATGACATTGTTTTTTTGTCTTTCCGATTAGTTAATTACACCATACACTATACGATAGCAAATTATCACAATCCTTTTGATTTTTTTGGCATTTAGCTATTTGTTTGTGTCTTTTTTGTAGGGAGTAGGAAATTAAAAAAACTCCTACTTATAACCAATGGTGATATGATTTATCTTGTTGTTTTGTGTTTTAATGAAAAATGTATTAGTTTTTCCATTGATTGTTGAATTTTCCCCATGTGTACAAACAATTAGTAATTAACAAACGTGGTCTGTAAGAATTTATTTGTAAAAAAGGCAAGCTGATCAGCGGGTCTTCGTTGTTCGAATTATTGTGGTTGTTTTATAGAAATAAGTTTGTTAACCCCTTGTTTCGTTCATGGATGACAAAGGTTTTTGTGCATATGATGGAATAATTAATAAATTTTAACATAAAAGTATTTTTTTCTTTGTCATATCGTTCATCATTGGTAACAATTTTTTTTTCTTGGGAGTGAGATTTCAGCATGATGGGCTAGATTTCGATGATGGGGCAGCAGCGGATAATTATCCTCACCCTGATTTCTAGGTTGCAAGTACTCTAAATTGGTAGATCAGTCTCCTGCGCGTGCCCTGATGGGGGACGCTCACAACCAGGTAAGTGGTGGTGCAAGAGGATAGGTGGTATCTCCGGGGTTGCCACACCACGACCCCCCGACGAGCAGCCTTTCTCGGGAGGCCCCGGAGACCGCTTTAATGTGACCCTTTTGGAGAACAACTATTAAATTGTTAGTTTTTGTGTGGAAGTCGGAGGTTGGTCTCTTCGGGCAACCAACCCGAGGCCTCATCACAAGTATTACAACGTTTGAGGCATTACTGAGTTGAGTCGACTTAGTTGAGTCAACATTAATCTCAGAACATTTTCTAGATCCTATGTTGAGGAAAATAGATCTGAATTCTGAGTTTTCCGCTTGCGCTCTCAAATATTTTGTTTTAATTTTAAGTTGGTGGCTACCTCTGTGCTCCGTTGCAGGTCGTCTGTCTGCATCTCATAATTTCATTCCAATTGTAGACCTCAAAGAGCTATCCATTCGTGCCTAAGTAAATATCGGACTATAGGCAGCCGTCTACTTCTACCAAAAAGAAAAAGCTTCATATAGTACGTCAACTTTGGCGAACCTAAATATTTAGGCCAAGAATTGGAATGATCCTCGATTTCTTTTGACTATCAAATTGATTTCACTCGATTTCTTTTGACTATGGGTTCAAGTTTTCGGTCTAATCGGGAGAATGTTTACCTATATTCTTATTTTATTAATACCGCAACTTTCCTCGAACCTTCCAATTGATATCCACTTTGAGTGGGTTGTAAATAAAAAGGTAGTCCTACATTTTTTATTGTCCGTCATTCTGAATTTTGAATGACGCGTCATAGCTAATTGTATTCTACTTGTCATACCCTTTCATTTGATACCCATGTCGCGAAGTTTACATATGTATTTGTAAAATTTCAAATTGATCGGTTACATGGAAGTGGGTCAAGGTCGAGTTGCAAGATTTGTCTACATAAAGGCATACATACAGATGAAGCTTATATCAAGCGTATACAAATAGCCTAAAACATGCTTCCAAAAATACTGAATCTTCCAGTGGAAGTCCCATCCCAATCGGATTAGCCGTTTCCGAGATTAGCGCAGCCAAACAGACAGACGTACCCATGTTTCGCACGCATTTGCGGCGTTTATTCTTCTTTGCACGTATATCGTCTCATCGTTGTCTTCGCTGACTGGGGACTCCATGTAGTTAATTGGTTACTCGTTGTGGTGTTGTAGTTTCTTCTTCTTCTATCCACCCTCAATTCTACTTGTATTCTGACCTTGCGTTTTTCATTGTCATTTTTGTTAACTTCACTATGTTTAGGGGGATGTTTAGGTCCAGCATTGTTGCATATATTTATTTCCTGTCGATGCTATCTTTGCGCCACATAACAGAGTTTTAAGTCGGTTGGTCTGAGGGTTAGCAACCCGGTCCCATAAAAAAACCCTGCTGCAAATCGGCAAACAATACCTTGGAACCGGCTGAACAACACGACGACGACCTTCACTTTTCGAACAAGGACCCGACCGGAGAACACTTTCAAATTAGATGTATTTGTACATCAAAATGCGGATGTACAGCCAACACTATCGATCGTGAACCGGTCTGCTGATCAAAACTCGTTACGCGGATGGGTTTGAAGAAAATCTGGATGTATATCCAATTTGACCGTGTATGGGGGCCTTAAGACTATATTTTCGAAAGAGAACACCCACCTTTTTGTCTCCACTGCTCCATACAAACTCGAACGGCACGATACCTATGAACCACTATAGGAATATAGCAGCTTGGACAGAATTCTATCGTTACTATCATAGCGATTACAACAAGAAAATAAACGCTCTTCTGCCTCCATGGCAATCTTATACCCTTAACACCAGATTGTCGGTCGGGTCTTTCCCTTTGCCCCTTTGTGCGGAAGCTATAGATAAAGAGCTTGGTCATAAATAGAATAATACGACCGTGGAACAATCTTACACAGTTTGTATTTCCGAGCTGCTACAGCATCCTAGAAGTCAAACGCGGAGATTCATCGCCACATCCTCCTGACTCCTCATAAGCCCAAACTTATTCTATACTTCGAAATGAGCGTACTACGACTACCAGCAATTCCACCAAGTATTACCAACGACATGACGGACCGTTAGTAATAAGAATGATCCCAGAGCTAAGAATTGCCACTTAACAAAAAGAGCACTAGTGGTGGAGACTTTTTATATTTGTATTTTGTAGGGCCTACTACTAATCAGGAGGCTTCTGTTCTTGGTACAAAAGAACAATTTATCTTAGGATTTACCATGATAAAAATGATCTCTTTGAGCATACTCTTTGATCGGTTTTTGATAGCTGAGAACAAAATCCTCGTTGTTTAATACTGGTCTGGTATAGGTTACTATGTCATTCCGGTTTATACAACGTATCACATTGGGGAAATGGATACATGTTACTTGGTCGCACCATTTCTGTAATGGTTCTCTGAATTTAATAGGAATTATTTATCATATTAATCCGATACAGATGTCTCAAAACTCTTCTATATCTATAACTAGGGATGAAATCCTGAAACACATTAATGAACTCCCACATGATTTCTCGTCCGGTCCTGACGGTATTCCTCCTGCTATTCTAAAATCCTGTGCAGAGGCCCTTCTGTCTCCTCTTCTGTGTTTATTTCAAAAATCTCTAATTACAGGGTGCTTCCCAATCTTATGGAAGAATTATAGTCCCCGTTCATGAAAAGGGTAGCAAGAACGAAATATCTAATTATAGACCTATTGCGAAATTATCCTGTATCCCTAAACTTTTCGAATCTATTATTTATTCTGCTATCGCCCCAATCTGCAAGAGACTTTTTTTTTATGTGACACACTAGAGACTTAGTGAAGGCCCCTTTGTACTGTCGACCATGTATTTATTTTGAAATGTCGAACAGCAGCTCTAGTCGGAAGATAGAGAGAGAAGTGAAGGAAAGAACTGTCACAACCTAGCTGCGGTATTTTTATTTCACCTACTCCCAACCATTTCGCGACTCTGACAGCGGGGCATCGAGAACAACTCGCTGGAGTGTTATGCCTCCTGAAACGAGTTGAATCTCATCAACCAACCGATGACATGCGCTTGGTGGAGCGGGGAAGAGAACTAGTGAAGGCTATGACAGGAGGAATCCGGAATGCAAAGAGGGAAGAAGAAAGAAGGAAAGTTATGTAGGCGGGAAATTGGGAAAGGCTAGGACCGTGGCACCGCCGGGAATCGAACCCGGGACCTCTGGGGATAGTAGTCAGGCGCCTTACCCCTAGACTACCGAGGCCCCAAGAGGTTTGAGCAGTGTCCACGTTGTTGTCGTTGTCGTATCGAACTCCGAGTCGTCCATCGAATGCTTAATCGCATAATCGCGTCGATCACAACTTTGAAGACACTTATCTCAACTAATCAACATGGTTTTCTTGCAGCTCGTTCTACTACTACTAATCTACTTGAGTTCTCTTCTCACACAGTTCGAGGCTTTGTTAGCGGCTGCCAAACCGACTGTGTTTACACTGACTTCAGTAAGGCTTTTGACAAGCTCTCCCACTCTATTATAGCTCTCAAACTGAAAAAATTTGGCTTTCCGCCTTCCCTTATGGTATGGTTCCAGAAGTACTTAGCCGACAGAACTTACCAGGTTTTATTCCGCGGGGCTAAATCTAGAAACATCGAAGCGTCATCTGGAGTCCCGCAAGGTAGTCACCTCGGCCCTCTTCTTTTTATTCTTTCAATTGATGACATTGTTGCCTTGTTAAAGAACTGTCAAATCCTTATTTACGCTGATGACATTAAACTCTACCGTTATGTAAGAAGTATTGAGGATTGCAAACTTTTACAAGTTGACCTGAACACATTCTATTCTTGGTGTTCCAACAACAACCTGGTACTCAATATTAGTAAATGTGAGGTCATGACTTTTTGCAGGAAACGTGGTCCACTGACTTATGACTACACTTTCCTTAACAACACACTTTCCCGAGTTAACTCTGTGATCGATCTGGGGGTTAGGTTTGAAAGTAAGATGGATTTTTCCACCCACATTAATTATATTTCCTCCAAGGGCAGTTCAGTCCTAGGTTTTATTAAAAACTGGTCTAAGGAATTCAACAGCCCCCTCATCACTAAGCATTTGTACATATCCTTAGTGAGGCCTTTACTCGAATACGCCTCCCAGGTATGGACTCCTCAATACTCCTCCCAAGTTGGAAGAGTCGAATCGGTTCAAAGAAAATTCGTACGTTTCGTACTCAGTCATCTCCCTTGGGATGACCCACGCATCCTTCCGCCTTATGAAAACAGGCTTAAACTACTCAACTTAAGCTCTCTTCATAAACGTCGTGAAGTTGCTGACGTCATATTTGTTCATCGGCTACTAAATGACAAGGTAGACTCAGGTTTCTTACGAAGCCAAGTGGCATTCAGAGTTAGTAATTATAGCTTGAGGGGTGTACCTCTCCTGCATACTAACTCCTCTAATACCAATTATGGCAAGTACGAACCTGTTAATCGCATGCTTATTAACGTTAATAGAAATATTAGGGTTTTTAGCATGCTTACAAGTGAAGAGGCTCTCAAAAAGAGTCTTCTTAATGTGACGTGAGTCCTTGGTATACCCACTCCCTCTTTGTTGCAGCACGCTTCCTTGTTAGAGTGTTTTAGTAATTATATTTATTTATATATGTTTGCATGTCTCAGCCGAGCCCACGTGGTCGTGGTAAATGTTTCTCAGCCCAGCTGAGAAGTGCGCCTTCTGCATAAGAAGGGAAATTCTATTATTATTAATATAAATGCTCACCTGTTTTACCCCAATATAATAACATTACCTTTGAAAATAAATAAACCCTAATATTCTACAATCGCAGAACAAATTTCCTGCAGAACCATCCTCTCGTTTACCTCATTCAATTAATCCGACCTGTTTTCGTAAAATAATATTTTCATTTCTTCAAAATTGTTCGGAGTGTACTTGTGCAACAGATTAGTCAAGTCAAGTTATGAAAAAAATACTTGGCAACTAAAATTCCCGAGTGGATGTGCACTCGAGACATTCTGGCTCAGTGATTTTGCTGTTGCGGTTAGTCGGTTGTAGTACCTTAAAATGTGACATTGCAAATTTGTAGTTATTAAAAAATATATAAATTCTGAAACACTCCAGCGAATAATGGAAACTGTTATTTACTTACTATGTATACGAGTACTATGATTGTATTTTTAAGGATTTTAAAGCTACTTATTTTAAGTTTTGAAAGACTTCAACTAATAATAAAAACTCAAAATATAAATGCAATTAAAATTGTTTATTTAGTATCTTACAGTGAAAGTATGTGGGTTTTATGTTTTAAAAATAACTCCACTTAAATGGCGTCTATTTTATACTGCATACATACATTCTGGCAATCATGACTCATGTCGGCGAAGACTCGCTTGCAGAGATTGGAGCGATTGGACCCTTAGGCTGGTCGTCCACTGGAAGCGTATTCGAGCGGCTACGCGCTTCGGCTACATGAGCGGCTACACGCGGCTATGCGCGACAGATCCAACATAAAGAGTTTCATACAAACATCGTCCACTGCAAGCGACTATGAGCGGGCGGCTATAGGCGTATTCGAGCGTGCCGCGCGAATCCAAATTATTTTGGATCGGTCGCGCGTAGCCGCTCGAATCAGGAAATAATTTTCTCCAAAGCCTTCTACATATATTTAAAATAAAAAAGAAAATAAATCTACCCTGCGATTTCTTGACGCTATAATTAAGAGAAAAATCGTAGGAATTCAATGAATGTGTTTTGGATAAATTGGTCGAGGGGAACAGATGGAAAAAAGTTAATAATAGTAGCGAAAACAAGTTTTTTCACTTTTTTGGTACGAAAAAAATGTTGTTTTGGAAAACAAAAAATACTACATAATTGTGTTTAAAAAGGCGAAAAATATGAGTTTTGCACCATTGAAATCGGTCAACAGCTTTTTGCAGAAAAATTCAAAAACCGTTAAAAATTACCATTTTTTTGACATTTAACTATAGGGAGTGTAATTATCGTAGAACCTAGTGTCAAGGATTAAATTGTGGCTTCTGATGGTGCCTATCTACAGGCAAAAATAATGATAACTTTTCGATTTTCGGTTTTCAAACGGGGTTTTAAGTTGTTAAATCAAACCTATAATACATTTCATGAAAATGGAGTTGTAGAGCAACTCTTTGCGAATAAATTAGGCTTATAAAAAAAATTCTAGGACCACTGTGGGCCTTGTTCAACCTTTTTTCGTGAAACAGGTGTTTTTCATTTTTGAGATTTACTCGAACAGTTCCTATTATTTTTTCATGAAATTTTTACTGTAGGTAGGCACCATCAGAAGCCACAATTTAATCCTTGACACAAAGTTCTACGATAATTACACTCCCTATAATTATCAATTATCTCTCCTGGAATAAATATCATTATGTCAAATTCACTTCAAACTGAGCAGCTTGAAAAGCTTGCAGACCCCTGTAGCGTGTAGACGCGTATCTCATAGCCGCTTGTAGCCGCCGGTAGCCGCTCATGAAGCCGAAGTGCGTAGCCGCTCGAATACGCTTCCAGTGGACGACCAGCTTTATTGTTGATGTAGATGAATTGCTGTAGCCGAGACTTAAGGTATCCGCAGACAGGGCTGCAGTAGAATCTCGCCTAAATTTAGGGGAATTTTAGTTCGCCAGGGGAATTTCAAGGGAGAAAATCAGCCAGGGAAATTTCTAGGGAATGCAATTTTTACGAATAAATCGAGTCAAATTAATCAAAATAAAAAGTCCAAAACAAGTTTTAAGTACAAATGTAAGACAGAAACAAGAAGACATTGTTCTCACAATATAGCCACTTTGTGTATATTTCATATATAAGATACTAGTGATGAGCAAGACTAGTCTTGCACATTTAGAAAGATCAAGCAAGACCAATACAAGGCAGGACAAGGACAAGTCAAGACAGCAAGATCAAGATAGCAAGGCTTTTTGCTCATCACTAAGTGGCAAAAGTTTTCCAGCAATGAGCAAAACGTCTTGTCTTGCACATTCAGCAGGACAAAGACATGACTGCAAGTCTTTTTACAAGAATTTTTGCAAGACTTTTAGCAAGACTTTTTAGAAGGCTTTTTGCTCATTACTGCAAGACTTTAGGCATTTAGTCTTGCTATCTTGATCTTCTAGTCTTATTTTGTCCTGTCTTGTCTTGTTCTTGCTTTGGTCTTGCTAAATGTAGAATAGAAGGAAGAACTGCAAGAAAAGTCTTGCTCATTACTATAACATATACCGTCTAACTACTGTAGAAAATAGTAACTTTAAATATTAATTTTGTTAAGTATAACACAGATATCAGGCGCGGATCCAGGGGGGGGACGGGGGTCATGACCCCCCCCCCCAAAACAGCCCGTATTTAAAAAAATAGAGCTGAAACAATATTTTGCAAACCGAAAAACAAAAAAACCAAACGAATAAAACCTAGTTTTTGCAAACATAAAAACCTGAAACTAACCAAACGACTGAAATTAACTTACTTTTTGCACTCTGAAAAAATTGGAATCAAAAAATGACTGAATCAACAAAATTGACTAATTTTCTTACACAAGACTGCCTTTTTTATTATTTTTTCTATATTTTTCTATACTTTATATATTTATTTATTTATTTATTAATTCGCCAAACAAGGCACACTTGAACTAGGTATACATATACTTAGATTAAAAAAACATAGTGTACAGTCTTTTATAATATAATATATTACTATAACTACTGATAGCTACTAAAAACCTACTATTGCCAAAGGGGGTTGTGTTAGTAGGGATCTGAGTATTTTTTTATAGGATGCCTTGTTGAGTGAAGGGGAGAAAGAGGAGCTATGGCCATTAAAAACCATACAGCATCTGTTGACTCTTTCCTTGCGTTATCGGTGCGGTGTGGATATTCCCTAAGTAGTTTAGTGTGTCGTGTGTGTCGAACTACATCATTGAATTTGATTCTGTCCGACAGAAACTGCACTTTAAGCTTTCCACTTAGGACGTTAAAGGCAACGCAAGATATGAGCAGTTTCCTCCTGCTAGACAACGGCATGAGAGCAAGCATTTGGAGCTTGTCCAAGTAGTGCGGTAGGGTTTGGTACTCATGGGGGTTGTGTAGATGTCTCAGGGCAAAAAGAAGAAATCTCTTTTGAATGGATTCGATCCTCCTACTGCTCACTTGGAATATAGGATCCCAGATAAGACACGCATATTCCAGGATAGGGCGGACTAAAGAACAGAAGAGTGTTTTTGTGACCCATACATTACCGAATTCTTTGGCTCTCCTTTTAATGAAACCAAGAAGTTTGTTGGCTCTGGCAGTTATATTATTTGTCTAGGACGACGCCTAGATCTACGATATGGTCAACCTTATTCAACATTATGCCATTGAGATAATAGTTATGGTTCTGTGTGTGTGTTTTAAGCGGGAGAAGGTAATTGCATGACATTTGCTTGTGTTAAGTTGCAGTTTGTTCATGGTGCACCAGTCGTGTAGGGCGTTGAGCTTTGTCTGCAAGAAGGAAGCATCAGTTTGGGTCTCAATGACACTATAAATTTTGAGATCATCCGCGTAAAAGAGATGTGGAATATTTTCTAATTTATCGGAAAGATCGGAGATGAAAATATTAAAGAAAAGGGGACCGAGATGACTATCCTGAGGAACGCCAGAGGTTACTTCGATCTCATTAGATAGAAATCCTTGGAATCTGATAACCTGTGTTCTTCCGTTCAGATATGATTTTAACCATTCCAGGGCAGAACCTGATATACCAAACTTTAGTAGTTTTGCGATTAGGATGGCGTGGTCCACTCGATCGAAGGCCTTGCTGAAATCAGTGTACACAGCATCCAATTGATGGCCGCTCTCCATACCGCATAGCAATTCGGAGATAAGGACCATAAGGTTAGAAGTTGTTGAACGTCCTTTCCGAAAACCATGTTGTTATTCGTTTAGGTATGGATCGATAAGAGGAGCAATCCTGTCATAAACAAGTTTTTCAAAAAGCTTAGGAATTGATGATAAAATAGCAATGCCCCTATAGTTGTCCACCGAGTGCTTGTCACCGGATTTATAGATTGGCGTTAGGTAGGATTTCTTCCACAGCTGGGGAAACTTTCCTAACAATAAATATTTGTTGAAGATGAGATAAAGAGGAAATACGAAAATAGGAGGGAGATTGTCGGGACCATTACCTTTTTTGATATCAAGATTGTTCAGACCCGCCATGATCTCATCAACAGAAAGGGATATACCATTTATAAGGGAAGTGTGAGTGTGCGAGTCAGTTACATCATGTGCTGCGCTGGACAAGGGGCTATAAATTTCAGCAAACCTATCAGCAAACATGCTACAAATTACTTGGGGGCACGAAGTGTGAGCTCTACCATTCGTCATTGTTGTTGGGGATTGACGAATTAAATTCGAGGATCCACGCGGAGTGGTGGATGGAGTTCGAAAATAGGTTTTCCTCATCGGAAAAGAGTAGAGTATTCACCTCCTCGTGTGAATTGGTGAAGATCAGGTCTAGCCATTTACCACAAGAATTTGGTTGCCCGATAATTTGGTGAAGATCATTGCCGTCGTAAAGAGTGTCGATAAATTTTATATCGACGGCATTAGTTGCATTAATAGGAAGTAATTTATTATCTTCCTCGTCGGGGATGAAAAAAATATTTGGTCGATTGAAATCACCGAGGATAAATATGACATCATTACCGCAGAGTGTATCGTTAACTTCCTCCACTATATGCAATAGATCGTCATAGTTGGATTCGTCGGAATTGGGGGGGATATATAACGAACCGATGAATATATTCTTCAGGTCGGATTTGATTCTTATGAAGACGTGTTCAAAGGATTTTGAACAATTGGTCGTGATTAATTCACTATTTAAAAAGTCTTTTACAGCTACAGCTATAAGGACTCCACCCCCTCTGGTGAGATCAGTGGAACTGTAGTCTCTATCGCACCCTGTGGATAGTCCAGCTGCTGTCCAAGATCTCTTCATTTAGGAATGTACTATTTAAGCATGTTTTGGTCAGTCAGTACAAGTAGCATTATAGCGACATGATTTAGAGTCAATGTAGAGTTTATTAAATTTGGTGTTCATACCACTACAATTGTGGTAAAAGATTCTTACACTATCATCTAAGGTTATTCTGACTTTGTTTTTTATTCATTGAAAAAATTCGGCTAGTGTTGCTTATTTGGTTATTTTTGTTATTTTTTTTCTATCCTGTGACCCCCCCGGAAAAAAATCCTAGATCCGCGCCTGACAGGTATCGCATATGTATAATCAGAGCAGCGAATTTTTCCGAGGCCGGACAAAAACTACGAAAAAGGCCTGTTGCGCAATTGAGTTTTTTACGGACACCCAGTTTTAATCATATATTCGGCTACCAGCGCTACCAGCTATTCTGACATTAAGCTCTTGCTATGAGAAACTTGGACAGAAACTTGTAAAACTTGGATATCTGCAAATAAATTTCAATTTCAATCGGTGGATTTGTTTTTGTAGTTCAATTTGACAAGAATGAGTCAAATTAAGAGAGCTGCATCCCCGCATAATTGTCTTTCCCATATGGCGGGAACAGTCCTGCAAGCTGTATTCTTCGGAGATCACTCGAGATGGGATATCTTGGGATGGTGTACATATGTGGTAGCGTTATTCACCTTACCTGCCTCAACGCTGGAGTCAGTTTCAACTCTTCGGAGTGTTCTGACACTAAGCCGACTAACTGACATCCCTAACGCTTTTCTTGATGGTCATGAAATAGTCATACCTAACTTCTTCTCTGGAAACACCTTGCATTTTCAGATGTTAGCCGATGACGTCCAGTCCATCAACGTCCGGATCGGCTCATTGTCCGACACCCTTACTCTTGTTGCGACTAACTCGTATTTCTTGAAGATTAAATTTAAGAAAATGTCTTCCCCGGGCTGCAGCGGCCTTAGACTCGATTGACGACATGCATTCGTTAATCTTAAATCCTGTCGCCACTTCTATCTGCACTTCCAACTCTTCGGCTTCTCTTCATTCTATATTTGATGACATTAGAAGACGTACAAAGCGTGCTCCAGCTGATATAGAATCTTTGTCAACAGCAGCGGTACAAAATCAAAATCAAAATGTTGAATTTCATTTTTTAGCTTCCATATGTATTCATCGACTACAATTATAGGTTATTGATTTGTCATATAGAAAGGAATAAGACGTTCACGGAGTTTTATTGCAGGAAACGTTCAATGGGTTATTTAAGAAGAAAAAACCGCGGAGTGCTATTTAATTAGAGGGTGGAAATTGGAGATAGGGCTCAAAATGGACCCTTTTTAGTTTTTTGCAATATATCTGACAAAAGAAACAAAATTTCGATTTACTTTATGGGAATTTTTTTGTAGAGAATTAAAATTCCAACGAAAAACAGTTCTTAGTTCCTTAATGCCATGTAACGGTAGGAATACCAATACCCAATACGAGGGTGATCTGAAAAGTTTCCGACCTCAACCTCATCAGCCATGTGAGTGGTAAAGAATTTATGATCAAAACCTATAAATTCAAAATGGCCACTCCAATATGGCGGATGTGTTTTCGAATTGTTTTTCTATTCCAATGAAAATTGGTATAGGAAGGATTTTAAGGTACCAAATAAAAAATTTGTGCTCAAAACTTAAAAACTTAAAATGGCGGCTCCAATAAGGCGAACGAATTTTGCCATTCATCATCCAAATTGTCTTACTCCAATTTCTTTACGCAAGATCAGGGGCAATTTCTTGGTGTCGATGTTATTAAACCGTGTTTCTCCCATGGTCAGCTGTATGCAGGTTGTTCAAGAGTTGGAAAATCTGAAAATCTTAACATCCTAGCTCCAAATAGAACAACATTAAGAAATGTATGACTAAATAAATATAGTTAAACCCATACAACTGGATATAGGACAATGGCTCGAACATGAGGTATGAACTTCGATAGACCAAGAGAAAAAGGAAACTTAGGTCGAACAATAAATAGTGGGAAGGAAGTATCAAAACGTAGAGACTACTAGAAGAAGAGGCTTTTAGAAGTCTGAGTCTACAAAAACTCACCCTTTAAGAACAAGAAAAATCAAGTACATCTATAAAACACCTCCACCACTCTACCACCTGCTTTATGCCACTACGTAGAACGAGTGGCTTTTTAATCTATTAAAGTACAAGGCATTTATTAATTTAGTGAGTATCGGCAATCATATACCAAATAGCCAAACAAGTCTAAAATTGATGCAATTTCCTGCTGTCACCAGCAGCCAGGGCTACAATCCAAAAGTCCTAGATTATGCCTTGCCTCGAATATAAATTGCTTATGCAAGCTAGTGCTTCGAAAACCACCTAAGCGTCAAACTCTATCCTGCTTACATGGTTATATATTTTTCACGAAATTCAAGACTTACCAGAATGACTCACACCCATCACCTAAAGTGCTCAGTTTCGTATATGGTACGTTCTAGAAGTTCATTTACAAAAAGAATAACCCGACTGTGGAACAATCTTAGCAACTCTTCTTCTTCAAACTCCTTTAATCCCTCATGGGACATAGGGCGGAAACAGTTGCCCTCCAGCGGACTCTGTTTTGCGCGACAGCTCTTAGCTCCGACCAGGATCTCCCAGTTGTTGCGGCTTCTTCTAGTAGGGTTCTCCTCCACGTTGTTCTAGGTCTTCCTACTCGACGGGAACCTTGCGGATTCCAGTCAAGGGCCTGTTTGGCTAGATTTTCGTTTTCGCGTCGCAAGGTGTGGCCTAATTCCATTTCCTTCGCCTGATTTGGTCGTCTATCCTTTCTTGGCCGGCACGGCGCCATAGTTCTTCGTTTGAAATTCTATCTTGCCAGCTGATTTTTAGGATACGACGAAGACATCTGTTGATGAAGACTTGTAGGCGCCCTGTGACGAATTGGGTGACTTTCCATGTTTCGCAACCGTACAAAAGAACAACTGCCTTAACGTTGGAGTTGAACAGCCGCAATTTGGTGTTAGTTGAGATCTCCATTGATCTCCATATGCGGGACAGGCATGCATATGCGCCTCGTGCTTTATTTATTCTGGAACTGACATCTTCTTCTGCCCCACCATTTTCGGTAATAATGCTACCGAGGTAGCAGAATTTATTTACCAGTTCCACGTCACGGTTATTCAGCGCTGCCCTTTCAATGGTGTTTGCATTTATCCGCATTTCTTTAGTTTTAGTCGGATTTAGCCTTAAGCCTGCTAGACTACTTTCTGTTGCCAAATTGTTTAACATGTTTTTGAGGTCCTGGTGTCTGTGGGCCAGCAAACAGATATCATCGGCGTAGTCGAGATCCTTAAGGCGGTCTACCAAACCCCATTGTATGCCGCCTGTTCTATTATCTAGAGCGCCGACAAGGATGTCATTTATTACTATAAGAAATAGTAAAGGCGAGAGTAGGCATCTTTGTCGTACTCCTGAGCTCACCTCAAAGCTGTCGGATGATTTTCCATTATGGAGAAGTCTGCATTTGGAATTGTTATATAGGGCTTTTATCAATGCTATTATTTTATCAGGCAGTCCACGTCGCCGTAGTGCCTGCCAAATGAAGCTCCTATTAACCGAGTCGAACGCTTTCTCATAGTCTACGAAAGCAAGGTAAAGGGGGGATCGGAATTCAGTAGACTGCTCCACTATTATTCTCAAGGTGTTAATATGATCAATACAGGAGCGGCCCTTCCTGAATCCGGCCTGCTGCCTCCTAAGCGTTCGGTCAACTGCCTCACTTATCCTAGATAGTAATATATGGGACAAAATTTTGCCCACTGTAGATAGTAAACAGATGCCTCTCCAGTTGTCGCATAGGTCCCCCTTTTTTGGTATTTTGACTATGATACCTTCCGTCCAATCCTCCGGAAAGGTACAGGTGTTCCATGCTATATCTAGGATTGGCTGAAGCGCATCTGCTATGAGGCTTGAGTCGGCTTTCAACAATTCTGGCGGGATGCCATCTTTCCCAGCTGCTTTACCATTGGCCATCGCATGAATTGCGGTTACTATTTCCGTCTTGGATGGGGCCCGAGTGGCGATTCTTATTGGCTGTGCATTGTTGCTGTTTTCCTGAGGTTCCTGTGTAAGTGTACCATTCAGGGCGGCGAAGAAGTAATCTCTCCATCTTTGGAGTTGCTCTTCGTCGCTGCACAGCAGCCTTCCATCCGCACTCTTAACGGCAAGCTTTTTAGTAGAGTGCTTTCCCGAGAGCTGTTTAGTGATTTGGTACAGCACCTTACTGTTGCCTGTGTTTGCCGCGTTTTCCGCTTTTTCTGCGAGCTCATTTATCTGCTGTCTCTTGTCACGCCGGACACTTATCTTAACCTCCCGATGTAATTGGGAGTATTCCCGTTCTAGTTGGTGACGTCTTTCCGGGTCGTTTGTAGAGTTTACGTTATTTTTGAGGGCCCTTCTGCGTTCTATTTTTTGCCAGGTTTTGTCCGAGATCCAGTGTTGCTGGTTTCTTTGGACATAACCGATGCTCGTTTCCGCAGCCGTCAATATCGCGCCCTTTGTCGTACTCCACAATTCTTCAATATTTGTGTCGTCAGAAACGGTTTGCTTGTTTAATAATTCTTGTAGATTTCCAGCAAATTCCCGCTTTTTAACGCTCTCCCGCAGAAGGTCTACGTTAAACCGTCTACGGTTTTTTATAGCATCGCGTTGTACGTTTCTGATTGCGGCGATTTTAAGGCGAATAGTTGCTACTACCAAATGGTGGTCGCTTTCAGTGTCTGCTCCCCTGAAACTCCTGACATCCTCAAGGATAGTTCTCCATCTGCGGCTGACGGCCACATGATCTATCTGATTTCTCGTTCTACCATCGGACGATACCCAGGTCTCTTTGTGTATCTTCTTGTGACAAAAGTAGGTTCCACCTACCGTGAGTTGGTGGGAACTACAAAAGTCAACGAAAAGCTCACCATTGCTATTGGTAACTTGGCACAGGCCTTGATTTCCAATTGTGTGTTCAAGGCCGGTGTTGTCACGGCCGATCTGTGCGTTTAAGGCACCCATTAAAACAATTATGTCTCCCCTTGGAATAGAGCGAAAAACCTCATTCAGTCGCATATAGAACTCGTCCTTGATGTCATCTTCTGCGTCTTCAGTTGGAGCATAGCATTGGACTACCGTAGTACTTCTTAGTCTGGTACGCAGGCGCACGGTAATAATCCTCTGCGAAACTGGTGACCAGCTAATGAGGCTGGACCAGAGCCGGCTTTAGGTATTTTGGCGCCCCGGGCGAGATATTTTTATGCGCCCTTAACTTTTTAGACATTTCTTTTCGGTAGATTACCTATATTATAATGCACAAATTATACAATAACCCGAGTAAAAATAAAAGATGGCATAACAACGACCAAACACTGGCCACTTGAGAGTACATAAGGGTTTGGGACGGCCAAACGTAAGGTTTAAATGGCCGAGAACTGAGCTATTCACACGGGCATACGACGGCAAATTTGAACTAAAAAAGAATATGCACCTAATATATTGTTGAATGTGCTTTTTGTGAGAGACGTATAGAATTTTTTGTTTTAAGGATTTTTTTTGTTGGGTGAGAAGCATATACAACATTTGTTGACGGACTCGTTCTTTGCATATTCTGTCCGATGAGGGTATTCCTTAAACATTTGTATATGCCTATGGCATCGAACTTGATTCTATCGGACACGAACAAGCACGAAATAAGCACTTCCCTCCTTTGTGACATCGGCATAAAATCCATTTTCTCGAATCTGTCCATGGAGGGCGGAAAGGTGCTAAAATCGCGCGGGTCGTGTAGGTTTCTCAGAGCGAAGAGGAGAAATTTCTTCTATACTGTTTTCAACCTACCACTACTTTCCTGATTGGAGGATGATACACGTCGCCTGCTGCCATGTTTATACTACATTGTCAACCGCTGCTTCTGAGCTTATAGATGCTAACTTCCTCTCAACCATAATGACTGCTCGTTCATCTAAGCGCTCACAGAGCTCTTTATCGGAATCAGCCTCTTCGTTAAATGAAGCCGTTTTGGAAACCTTTATCCATGCCTATCTAAGTCCAAAATGGAGTTTATAATCAACTCTTCCGAGCCACTCTAGGCACTCGTCGTTGAGTAGCAGTACCAGTGTTATACTATTTCTTTGGGGTTGCCCGGCATTGAGTAAATTTTAGTTGTCCATAGGGATGTCCCGGTTGTGGCGTTGAAGCTACTCAGCAATTTGTCTGGCTCTGCTTCCATTTTTGGGAGCCAGATCCTCGCCCTTGGTATTTTGGAAATATCTCTCCCCTTTCATCCCTCCCTTTTGGTTATATCTCTCCCCCGGAATCAAAAGGGAGCAGCGGCACTTCTGACGACTCTTACTTCATCACGAACTCCATGAATATCCCTGATATTTTGGTCTTGATGTCGGAGAAGGTCCGGGAGTGTGCTGCTACTAGAATTGGCATAGGCTAGTGCCACTAGAAGGTGTTCTACTTCGCTCATTGTCCTGTTACCGCTTGAACCTGATTGTTGGGTTCCTGTTGGGTTCGCCCACCCCTAAAGCCGGTACTGGGCTGGACCTTCTGCAGTGACTTTTCTCCGGTCTTGGCAGAAGTGACAAATCGGGTGCCACTACTTTCCGAGGTCTTTGTTAGCCGTTCGCACCCCTAAGCCGTTCGCCCCCCTAGCAACTCTACTCGAGCTATATCTAACCTATTCTGTTTTTTTCTATTCTTACAACAAAGCTTACTACTGTATACTGCAACATGACCTAAGAGAGGGCCTTTTCGTAAACACATACGTATGCTTTGCAGCTAAACGCAAATGATCAAAAGTCATTTGATTCGAAACGCACAAGATTCAAGTTTGTTGCGCTACAATCAGAGCAACAGCGCAACCATTTTCGAATGTATGCTTTTGAGTAGTGAACGGAAGTTTTCCTTACTAAATACAAATGTTGGTTTTATAGCTGTTTATAATGTTAATTTTTTATTTATTTATTTTTTTTTCGTTTTTACTGCTTTTAAAAACTTTAGAGACAGATTGATGCATCGCAAACGTATGCGTAAAGAAGTCTGCGTTGCTTTATTGCCGATGCGTTGTTCATCAGTTGCTCTGTTGCTTTGACGTTTAAGAAAAGGGCCAGTCATGACGGACTGGTAGTCCAAAAAGGGTGATTTCCTAAGCTTAGTTTTTATAGACTTCAAACACAAAGAGGAGAGCAGTCATAAAGGAATTCGAACATAGTGATAAAACCTGGACTGAAATAAAAAATAGCCTAAAATCCAGTTCAATGAAGCGGAGCGTCTTTGTGAAAAACCTATGCTCCCGAAGAAGGATAATAATAAAATCTAGAGCTTACACCTTTTAAGGCACGAAGCTCTCAAAATAACTTTTAGAGGTTGACTTTCTGTCGTAAAAAATTTGTTGTTTACTACTTTAGAGGCACTAAAAGTCAAAACTCTTTAAAAATTCTAAGTTGTCATGAATTTTAATGTACCATAATCCGAAATTCATTTCAACGGCCAATCAATTCGAAATAACTTCAGCCAAGCCCCTATCCGCACCTTTTCAGGACATTCAAATAGAGGACATAAACCAAATCCTGAAGTACCCTACGGCCAGTAAACACCTTCCTTTATAATGGCTTCAATGACGCCTCGAGCATAATTCTTGTGCGTTGATGTATGGCTGTTTTGTTTCAAAAAGGATCTCAATCCCATTAACCTCTCGAATCTGTCCCCATCCTGTCTCCCATCACCACCCCCGCCGACTTACGTTGGCAATATTTGATGGCAGTACACTCACTATACACATTGCATGGACCGCTGAATCCTGTGACAGGTTTCTGGTGACATATGAACCCTTTTGGCACATGTGAAAGTAGGTGAGCGAAATTAATCTAGCAGAGCAATATTCCGGGTCTGGAACCCTTCGAATTTGAATACACAAATAGGATTAAGTTTATGTGGGTCCCTACGCATATATATTTTGTTTCCCCTAAAGGAAATTTATACGGATTTTGGGGCCAGACCGCTTTCTGGTATGGACTGATAGTCGTTCTATTCATGTGAGAATCCTTAGAGATTTATAGGAGATAATTATTATTATTAAAATTATGTCTCGAAGACAGTTTAATGGCTGCCATTCGGTTAAGTATGGAAATTCTGGCCTGTTGCTTCAATAATGATTTTCGTAGATCCTTGTCCTAGACAAACATCTATGAACATTTCCCATTTTATCTGATTTACAGTTTAGATCGACTTTGCTAGATACGAACTGGGGTAATAATTTGTATCTTTTATAAATGGAATCTGATGTAATCGCTGCAGAAGGGTAAATTTTGAAACATATACAAGTTGTAAAATTTTTAATATTGTTGAATTTATGTCCATGATTAAGGATAATTTATGGCACCATAAGAATTTCGATATTAGTATATTTATCCTAATTTGATGGTATGTTTGTTGTGTATATGAATTAGTTTGTGACTCATTTTATCACTTACAAATAGGCATAGGGTGAAACCTTATTTTACAAGTTAAAATCATATGAATTGAAACATCTGCATGTAACATACCTTCGTAATCGCAGTCGTTTTAGATAACATTAAGCCTATACCAGCAATTGACCAGTCTGCATTTTGATGTTACTTGAGATTAAGATTAAGTTGTTATTCTTGGATACTTGAATGAATATATTTGGTCTACGAAGAAGTTCATGGAGTTTCCCCAATAGAATTTATGAACTGGATTGAGAGCTTTCTTTCTGGCCGTTCAATCAAGGTAGTATTGGATGGCGTTGAATCCAGCCCACACTCCATCTCGGCCGGCGTTCCCCAAGGATTGATCTTCTCACCTGCTAACTTTCTAATATTTGCTCTAAGTGCTAGGTGTGGTGCTTGTAACGTGACTCCTGGTGAAATACTCTTGAACATCTTCAAAAAAAAGGCAAACGGCTTACGCATAGCTCACATAAATGCGCGCAGTAGGTATACTCCATAAAATGGACGAAATACGAAATATGATATCTAATTCAGGTTTGCATGCTTTATGTGTTACTGAAACCTGGCTCCAATCATCGGTTAATGATAAACTTGTGCATTTGCCTGGGTATAAAACCATTAGGCATGATAGGGTGGATCGTAGGGGTGGCGGCGTTGCAATTTTTCTGAGTGACATGTTCGATTTCCGTATAATCAAAAAGAGTAATCAAAATATTGAGTACCTATTTATTTATTGAGTTACGCAATAAACGTGGTAAATTACTTTTGGGTTGCATTTACAAGCCGCCAGATGAGATATTTGAGGATGAGTTCTTCAATTCGCTAGAAGATGTTTTACTGTGTGCTCAAGATGTCATTTTGACTGGCGATTTTACTCGCCTTAGGGTACATTTCCAGAACAATTTTCGCTCTCTTGGGATGAAAGTACTTAATAGGGAGTCACCTACTCACTTTACCAGCACTACCTCAACCCTCTTGGATTTATTTTTAACGAATGTGTCTGAGAAGGTATTGTTCGTTAATCAGATATCTATTCCTGGAATATTTACCTCACTTTCAGCTTTGGTATCCCCATTGATAAAGGCAGTAAAGAATTTACATATAGGGATTATAATAATGTAGATACCGACTCATTATTACTAGATATGTCAGTGGTTAATTGGAGTCCAGTATATAATATTTCTGACATTGATGATAAGGTGAAAACTGTCGCGGATATTATACGCAGCTGTTATGATCGTCATATCCCACCTAAAACCATTCATATAAAAAAACAAAGATGTAGCTGGTGGTCCAATGAGATTTAGACATTGATTAAACGAAGGGATTATTTGTACAGGCTATGGAAGAAATGCAAATTTGTTAGCTTATAGCTTAGCTACAAAAAACTGCGAAATAGAGTCAATGCAGTAATTAAAAAAGCAAAGCAAGAATACTTTAGCAAGCTTGTTGGTGCATCTCTACCCCCTAAAAAGCTACGGAGTAATGTTCGTAACCTAGGAATCGTTAATAGTGTTTTTGCTCCCTCTAAATTTGACGCGAATGTACTGAATACCTATTTTTCTTCTGTATTTATGCCCAAACGGGCTACTTTTGATATCAGCGAGGTATTTAATGAAATACGGCCTAATACTTTTTCTTTTAGGAATATTGAAGGGGATGAAGTAATGAGAGCAATTTACTCCATCTCATCTAATGCTGTTGGTCTTGATAACGTCGAAATTCATTTTCTTAAACTTATTGCGCCTTCGTGCGTTGCTGTTATCAGCCACGTTCTCAATTCGTATATTACGCGCTCGTATTTTCCTCGTGATTGGAAAATATCCAAAATTATACCGATTCCTAAAGTGAAAGCGCCCTCTAAAGTCGAAGACTTTAGACCGATTAGCATTTTATCGTGCTTTTCTAAAGTACTTGAAAAGACGATGTGTGAACAAATGCTATCGTACATAAGTGCAGGGAATCTTCTATCTCCAGTACAATCTGGCTTTCGTCCAAACCACAGCTGTACAACTGCATTAGTAAAAGTAATTGATGACATTCGAATAGCGCTTGATACTGTTGTAGTCTTTGGGCGAGTAGACTACACCAGGACAAGGGAGTGCTTTAGATTAGAAGGTCACCTGCCCTTTATTTGCCTTTACTTCAATTAAAACAAATTCTGGCCTTAGAACACAATTTATTTGTATATGTTTCTCACCGTTTTAATTTATTTATATATATAAAAGAACCAGCACAGGCCCCCTTTAGGCTTTACATAATTTAATCGTGAACGTTTTACAAAATAACTAGCTAACTATAACTATAACTCGTTCACGTTTCTCAAAAGTGTAATTTTAAAACTAGCACTGGCCCCTTTTAGGCGTTAAATAATTTTATCGTGGACGTTTCTCAAAATAACTAGCACTGCCCTTTTTAGGCGTTAAAAAATTTAACCGTTCACGTTTCTCAAAATTGTAATTTATCTCTGTATATAAAACTTGCACTCGCGTTAAATATTTTCGATGATCACCACGCTGTTTAATTTCATCTGACCGACTGCCCCGTTAGGACGCCTCACCCTTGTTTTTAAAGGGTTCAGCCATTGTTGCTCTAATGCAACAAAAAGAAAAAACAATTGCCATCACCAAAAGGTGGCAGAAACTCAAGTCCGCATGTGCATGCTTGCAGTTTGTTGCACATGCGCTTAAGACGCGGGAGTTTGGCGTCTTTTGGGGGGGGTGTATGTGAGGTAAAAACTGCGCGAAATACTTGCAGCCTTTTTGCCGAATTGGCATTTTGGATTATGACCAGAGATTCTGGCGAAAATGTTTAATTAGCATTTTGGGCTAGTGGAATTATGTGGTATTGAGCGTTGGCGGAAAATGCATCTCGAGTTGCAAGCAATCGCATTCGGCCTTATCAACCAGGAATTTCAACGTTCCTTGGGGCTGCAACGTTTTTGGCAGAGATTATGAGCATTAACGGAAAATGCATCTCAAGTTGCAAGTAATTGTAGCATTTTGTTATGTCTACTGCTAACTTTTAGGGCGATTGAATGGTGGATATTATTGCCACAATAAGGTATGGAAATGCAAATATAACCCAAGCTACTTATGTCGGGTTTTTTGATGGGAATAATTTGAAGGTTAATATTGGAGAGTAATGAGAAGGTCAACGGCTCATTACACCTTCCCCCTTGGAAAGAAAGTTGCATGGCTGAAAGGTATGGAACTTTCGTTCGGTCGTGCATGATTTTGGGTAACCAAAATGTCAAGATATGTACTTTACATGGTCAAATTTGCGTCGTTATTTGCGGGACAGGGCGTTATTGTTGTGCTTGTTTTTTGATTTAATCTTTTCTCTATTTAATTCAATGGGGTGTGCCTTTTTTTTGTTTTGTCTATTCAATTTAAGTTATTATATCTTTTCTGAATTTTAATCTATAATTACTTAATTTTATATATTTTTCTTTGCAAATGCTTATAACTAATTATGGGTATCAATTCAAAGTTAATTTTTTGATAGTGATAAAAACTTGAAGTACTTGAATTTACCTACATATATATTATTATAAAATTGAATAATTTTAAAGTAAAAAGAAATTTTTTATTTAAATTAAAAGAAATATCATTAAATTAAATCTAATAAAAAAAGGGGGTCGTGGTGGTAATCTTTAAAGCACTAAATCTATTGAAAATTAATTGTTTAACGTTATATTTATATGCATATTATATGTCTATTATGTATAAATTTCTAATTAAAGCTAAGATAGGGAGAAAGAGAAATTTTTTTTTTATTATAATGTTTATCTCCCAAAAATAAAAATTTTTTTGCTTACTCATTTACTTACGGGATTATTAAGTTCAAAATATAGTATTTTAAATTCATTTCCTTATTTAAAGGAAAAACACGTAAAAATGGTTAATATTTAGTTATTGTTGCTTATTATCTTAATTTATTTTTTATTTTATTCGATATTAGTTAATCCATTTTCTTATATATTATAATCTTTATTTCTACATATATTAGGTTATATTTACTTGGAATTTAAAACTTTGTTATATATACTTGTTATAATTTTTTTTGTTATATACCTATATGTATCCCTACCAAATTTTTCCGTTTTTGAAAATTCTCTCCTAATCTTAGAGGATAGATATCCTTGTTATTTTTTTTTTTAAATTCGCATCCCTCAGTGTCATACATACATGCTTAAAATAACAAAAGTAATCGTTTTATGCTGTTAATCCTGTGGTAAGGGTATAAGACCTACTAGATTCTTCTGAGGGGCCGGGTTCGCTCACTTTAGATACTTGAAGGTTCCCTGATCGGGCTCCACATTTCTTTTTGATAATTAGTACAAATAGTACTATCACCGCGGCTACCAGTAAGTAGCTAATGGTGTAATGGTGGATAGTATGGGACTTATGTTCTTCGAAGTGTTCTCTGCTCTTTATATTCCTGATATCAGAACTTAATGCGTTCAGACCGTTCTCGTCGTGGTATTTTATTAAGAATGTTTTTGCGATCTGTTGTTGAGTCGGTTTGAGTACTGAACCCAGGTTTTGTGTTAAGTTTATAGAAGGGAGATAGGAATTCTTAAGCCGTGTCGTTTGCACGTTATGGGCTTGTATAGTCAGTTCTTTTGTGTGGACATAACAATTTGCTTTTAGCTCTAATGTACCGCTTCCGCGAAGAGGCATGGAAGATATATTATCCTTGCATACTATGTCTATAGTCGTAGCATTATCGACCACAAACAACCACTTGTTTGGTTGGTTGAGTTGTATCCAAAAATCGGCGCGAGGAACCTTTCTAATGTTACAGGAGTTCGGGACATCAGGAACGTGCTTTAGGAGTTCTATTTCACATAGGTTATTTTGCGAATGCACGTTGAAAATTGGGTGTATTACTCGACATAGGAAGTTCTCCAAATCTTCGGTGAAGCAATTGGATAGGTCGTGTTTGTCCATATTGTAGTAATGTTCTTTCTTGTAGTCCACTACCAGATACTCCAAGGATGGTTGTATGAATATATAACTATTGTTGTGGTAGGTGGGTATGGGAATAATTTTATACAGTTGATAATTATCGTGGAATGGTAACGGAATTTTTAACGAAAATATGATTTTGTTATTAACTCTGGCAGTGGAGACGTGTCCTAGTCGATATATTCGTAGCTCATTGTCTTCGTTCCTGGATACAGGGAGCGTAAGAGTGTTGGGTAAGTGGTTCTGGATTTCAATTAGGATGTCATTTATTTGCGATGGTGTTATTATAGCTGGATGTACCTTACCGTGTTTCGCGTCGGTCATTAGGTCAACGAGGGCGTCTAAGGTATTTTGGTAGCGTATGGTTAACAGCGTGGTCAACGCGACCAGAGAATCTATCTCGATGGATGTGTTTACATGTGCCACCTCGGCGTACACAACGTTAATGCTCCTATCCACTGATTTGATCTTCCCTTCCACTTGCCTGAATTGCTCTTTTATCGTTTCACGACTCTTATTAAAAATATTCGCGGTAGTCTCAATAATTAAGGTTTGGTTCTGTATTAGATGCATTAAATGGTTTTGGTCTTGCCTTACGAACTCTATTTGCTCATCATATTTTTGAGCATCGTCTTCGCTTAACGTCCCGAATAACGTTTTGCTTAACTTTCCAACGGCGTTAATTAGGCCCCTTTTTTGACGGGTAGTTTTCAAATCGAGCAACCGGCTCTTGGCCCTTATATCAGACATTAGCGCGGTGAACTGTTGTAATATGGGCGAACAGAGACTGTTGGTTTCCTCTTGATCTGGCGCGGGGTTACAAATATGTCTTATCCTACTTTCGTATTCCTCTAATTTCCTCAATTCAAGTTTAAAGTTGGTAAGATCATAGAAAATGAGGACTTGCCATTCGTTAGTAAATAGATTTACTTTACCTATAGTTTCAAAGTAAATACCGGGGCTCGTCTGCAGCTGGGTAATCGTCACCGCGTTCGCTTCGATAGCCGGCGGTTTGGCAAGGAGCCACATGCAGATTATAGTTCTGGAGGAAGAGATAGAAAAACGTAGTTTTAGTTTCAAGCCTTGGTAGTGGTATGGTAATATTTTATTGTGAGGGCCTGTGGCTATAATTCGGTTATAGCTTCGATAAGGCCTTGATAGATGAGAATTTGATTTGCTAGACGGTAACTAAATTTTGGGGTTTGTTTGGGATTTTTTTTTTCTTACGGATTTTGTTCGTTTTTTTGTTGTTTACCTATATTTCTAGGAGTTATTTTCGTTAAATATCTTAAGGTTATTATTATGAATGGTTCTATTTCTATTCCTTACTCTTACAGTCGTATTTTCCGTGGAGTTTATTGCGACAACTGGGAATGGACCCTCCCATAACGGAGCAAGTTTATTTTTTCTGGTGTGGTTTTTTATTAGGACTTTATCACCCAAATTAAACGTTTTTGCACTTGCCGTTCGATCATAGTAAGTTTTGCTATTCCCTTTCCTTGTGACAAGAGTTTCTCTCGCAATTTTAAAACCGTGTTGCAGTCTGGCACGGAGTTCTGCCGCGTAATTGTCATAGTTATACCAGGCGGCTGGATTGCTGCTCAAACTAGAAGGTATTTCGGCTGGAAACCCGTATAATAGCTCGTGAGGAGTATAATTAGTAGAGCAATGAGGAGTGGTATTATAAACGAAACACGCATACGGGATCCAAGTGTCCCACGTCAGCTGGTCTCGGTTTACAAAATGTCTTAGATACTCGGCAAGAGTCCTGTGACTACGTTCCAGAGCTCCATTAGTCTGGGGGTGATAAGAAGTAGTTTGCAGCTGCCTGATGCGCAGTAGCTTGGTCACCTCTTTAAACATGTTGCTTAGAAAGTTTGAGCCTTGGTCAGTCAACAGGGATTGCGGTATCCCGTGTCTACACACTATATTTTCGACGAATGCCTTGGCGACAGTGGCGGCCTCGATATTTTCTAATGCGATAGCAGCCGAATACTTGGTTAAATCGTCTTGAAACGTTAATAAATATTTATTCCCTGTATAACTGGTGGGCAGTGGTCCCACAATATCTAGGAATATTCTTTGGAATGGTGTCGAGCTGGTAGTGGTGATTCGCATAGGGATTTTGGGATTGCGTGAAAGCTTGTTTATTTGACAGGAGGAACAGGACTTGACAAATCTTTTTACGTCCTTTCGCATTCCTTCCCAATAATAGTTTTTCTTAATACGTTTCAGTGTCCTAGACACTCCTTGATGCCCACCAGTTGGTAGCTCGTGATATTCCTTTAGGATTTGGTTGATCTCGTCTTGTTCTACTAGAACTTTAATACGGCCCAAATAGCAAATAATTTCAAGATCGGAATTCGTTAATACATTTTTACATATTTCTTTAAATGAATGCAGGTCGCTACTATTAATAGGAGGGAGAGCTAAGTGCAAGATCGGCAATTGTTTACCCTGGCAGGACTTCGTAAATGAGACTAATATTTTCTGCACGGCGGTATTATCCTCTGCAGTTCGCATTGGGATGGGACCTCTGCAAATGTAGTGGCTGTTGGACTGATAAACTTCACCAGGCAGGAGGTCCGCTGGGAGATCGCTACACTTTAAGCGTAATTGTTGTTCCATCTCGCAATTCATCAACGGTAGTAAAAAGAATTTAGTTTTTAATCCTTTCTCATGGAGAAGATCGATAGGTTTGGTTAGTATCCTTGTGGTACTACCCGAAACTGGTGGAATGGATATTGGAGTCGGTTCAGATGCGTTGGTTTGGGCGGCCGCATGAGTTTGGCTTCTAGTGACGATGTTTACTGATGTTTCAACGGGTGGTATTCTGCTAAGGGCGTCCGCGTTTGCGTTGAGTCTTCCTGCCTTATATTGGACTCGGTAGTCGTATTCTTCCAATCGTATACGCCATCTGGTGAGCCTGCTTGTACAATCTTTCAAGTTCATGAGCCATATTAACGGTTTGTGGTCCGTCACGATAGTAAATTTTCGACCATAAATATATGGCCTAAATTGTTCGACAGCATACACTACCGCAAGAAGCTCTTTCTCGATGGTCGAGTATCTGGTCTCGGCAGGGTTCAGCGTACGACTAGCGTAGCAAATGGGACGATCTTGGCCTATTTCGCCCTGTGATAGTATGGCTCCTAGGGCCACATCACTTGCGTCCGTTGTCACGATGAATTCTTTGTCGAATTCCGGATACATCAGAATGGGTGCGGTCATGAGTTTTAGCTTCAGCATCCTGAAAGACTCATCGCAGAAAGCATCCCAAACGAAGGGTACGTCTTTCTTTAATAGCTTCGTGAGGGGTTTTGCTATTTTAGCAAAGTCTGGAATAAATCTCCGGTAATAACCCACGAATCCCAAAAATGATTTTATATCCTTGGGTTTTTTCGGTTTTGGATAAGTTTTAAGAACTTTAATTTTGGAAGGGTCAGGGTGCACACCTGTGGAGCTGACCACATGACCCAGATAAGTGATTTCTTTAGCCAAAAAGTTACATTTCTCGGGCTGGAGCTTTAAGTTGTTTTGCTTCAGCCGATTGAACACGTCTTTTAATTTATCATTATGGTCTCGTAAATTGTAACCGTAGACTACAATGTCGTCAAGATATACAAAGCAGTGGATTCCTTGTAGACCAGACAAAACCGTGTTCATCAGTCTCTGGAATGTAGCTGGCGCGCTCTTGAGGCCGAAGGGCATGCGATTGTACTGATAGTGGCCGAAAGGAGTACTAAAGGCAGTTTTTTCCTTATCTGCCTCATCCATCGGTATTTGGTGGAACCCATTGGCCAAATCCAGAGTAGTAAAGTACTTAGATTTGCCCAATTGGTCCAGAATATCGGTGATGTTGGGCAGCGGGTAAGCGTCTCCAATTGTTATTTCATTTAATCTCCGAAAGTCAACCACTACTCTCCAACGCTTATTGCCCTGAGGGTCGGGTTTCTTCGGTACCAAAAGCAGGGGCGCATTCCAGGGACTGCTACTGGGACTTATTATATCATTCTCCAGCATACTCTCTATTTGCCTATTTATTTCGGCCCTCTGTGACTCCGGAAGCCTATAAGGCTTGGTATAGATAGGCGGCTTATCAGTAAAGATTGGAATAGTATGCGTGATAGCATCGGTGCAGGTCAGGTAATCACCCTCCAAAAAAAAGAGGTCGTTGTATTCTCGACAAATTTGCCTTATGGATTCGCGCTCTTCTCTATTACAATGTGATAAGTCTACTACGTCCTCTACTCGTTTTAACCTTTTGGTTACAGGGTCCCTATCATATTTTAGTTCCAGCACATTGTATTCATCCAGATTTGACCACGTAGGACTGATATCTTTGGGGGAGATTTCGATGTCTTCTTCCTTAATATTAAGCACAGGCACTTTTACATAACCTCCCGTTGGCTGCGTAATACAACTTCCTACGTAGACACCCGGTAGTACCTCCTTGTTGGAGCTAACTAGGGTGTTTTTTGTATTTATTGGTAATAACATTATTTTTTCTGATCTACCCGGGATGGTTATACCGGTCGAAGCTCTATCCCCGATGTTCCCTAATTTTTCATTTGTTTTGTTGACTTTCACGGTTTCTCTTTCTTTGTGTTCACTAATATAGTCTATATCTCCAAGCACAGGGTTTCCATTTTTGGTCATTATTGCAAGCTGCTTAATTTTTTTGTTTACCTTAGTAGGGATATCCAGTCTGGTTCGGGTTTCCTCGTTTAGATCATGGTCCACACAGGTCTCTTGCCTGGTGTGTGTTTTGTAACGTCCCTTTTGTACGCAGGTCTCTGGCCTGGCGGGTACCTTATTAAATCTCTCATCCACGCAGGTCTTTTCCCTGGCGGGTAAATTTGTACGAGTGCCGTCGTTACCTGTCCTTATCGGATTGACCACGTTATCGCTGGTGGACAGAGGTTCAGGGAGTGCTTTCCTCAATGGGAGAAGTTCACCTGTCCTTTCGACGGCTCTCGTGGTGGAATCATTCAAATTAGCTGTAGGGTAGTTAGAAGTGATTTGGGGTTGCATATTATTTGCAACTTCATCTTTAAGGGTAAGGCTGAGCTCCAACACACCTTGTGAGTACAATACGTCGCCAGTGAATCTCCTCAAGAAATCGTGTCCTAAAAGCCCGTCATAGTGGAGGGTATTGTCGTTTTTTACAATGTGAAATGGGTGACAGACCTCTATGTCTATGAGTCCGTTGCTAAGCTTTATATTGCCATCCGTTGTACCTTCGGATGCGACTTGGTCTTCGAAAATGCCAATGATTAAACACCTTTTACTGATGTCTACCCAGCTATCTTCGGTTGTGGCGCTTAGCTTATACAGGCTGATCTCAGCACCTGTGTCAATTAGGAAAGTCGATCCGCCCCCTTTTGCAATTGAAAAGGGTAGGGAGACTATGACTCCGCGCTCATTAATGGTGATGGGCACCCTAACCGTGGCCTTTAATGGTGAAGTTGGATTTCGGCGATCGTTTCTTGGGAGCGGGTCGGACTGCCGGGAGTGCCTACCCGCAATTCCTCGTTTCCCTGGGCATAGTATGTCTCGTGTTCCGTCTCCTGGCCGAGGACGCGCACTTGCCTGTAAGTATTATTACCTTGATTTCGTCCGTTGAGCAAGGGGCGTCCATGCTGGGTTCCATTGGTTCCTTCATTCCTTGGCACCTGTTCTGGTCGTCCCGGCTGTGGTTCCAGCCGTTGTCCCTGCTGTCTAAATCTGGCTGGCCTCATGTTGTTTCCCTCCATCCTCCTTTCATGATCAGAACGCCTTGTCCTGCATTCATGTATACCGTGGTTTGGACGGTTACAGTATGAACAGCGTATTCGCCGGACTTCCCTTTTTACGGCATTACCGAAACTGGGGATGGCCCTATTCCGATAACATGTCTCTTTTGAGTGTCCTCTCTTGTTACAAATTGAACAGGTAGGGACTTCTCGATGGGACCCCTCTGTAGGTTGATCCCGTATGTTCTTCTCCTCTATGCGTGAAGCACGTTCCAGGAGGTATTCTACAAGGCCGGCGAGTTCTATCGAGTCACGAGCCTGGGCTAAAGTTTGGAGCCTTTCGCTTCGTAGGCCATTTTCGAAGGCTAAAATGGCCTCCTTTTCATTTTCCTTCCTTAAGGCCGATCGAGCCACGGCATCTGTAATAGTCACTTGGGTGGCCTTGTTGAGCTCACCCAACATTCGGGTAAGGCGTTGGGCATAATCTGCTAAGCCCTCTCGCGGACCCTGTCGGACTTTTCGCAGATCTTCACGAATGGTGGACCGAGATGATTGGTATCGCTTTTGAAGGTGAGTTTTTAACTCGTCCCACGATTCCAATCCTCCATATTCAATGGCATCGTATACTGATCCAGAAACTCTGGTCTTCAGTATATTAAAAAATAGAGCCCGTTCTCCATCGTTTTTCGCCGTTTCGAAAAGACTATCACAGCACGAAATGAAACGATTTAACTCGTTCTTGTTTCCCGAGTATTGGGGAATCATCTCCCTCGCATCACTAACTGTGATCCGAAACTCTGTGGAGCTGTTACGCTGTTCTTCGGTAGTCATTTTCTTCTTTGGTTTTGCCGGCCTAGGTAATGTACCGCTTCTTAGCTCAATCTTGAATAGAAATTTTGACCTTGTTTTAAAAGCTTGTATAAATTTATTATTTCAGTTTCGTTCGCGGCGGAGATATATTCAGATTACGAGAATTGGACTGCGAAGGAGCTACGACGCGAGTTGAGCAAATTACAATTAAACACCAATGGCAAGAGGTACGAATTGATAGCAAGGCTAGCATCAGCACGTGGCCGGCAATTGGAGTGTGTGTGTGTGTGTGTCTTTGAAGACAGTGTCAGTACAATCTATGAACTATACGGGTTTCGCGTTAGTGAGACTCCAAGTGACAATCGGAAATTTACAAGTAACTCAATCCAATTGTTAAAGAAAGAAAACGAATTACTACTAAAAGAAAGGTAGTTGTTACAAAAGGAGCTGCTATTAGAAAAGGCGTCCTCATTCCCGGACCAAAAAATATCGCTTATAAAGGAGTTAATTCCCCCACGGACGGGATACCAGTTTTGTGAATCGGAAGTCGCAACTAGAGACAATAAGAGAAATTTATAACATCGAGAATGATCTGCTGAAACTGCTTCTGATTACCAGTTTGAAGGACCGTGCTTTAGTCTGGTTCAGATCAGACCCGGCACACTTAAGGCTTTCGCTAGACGAAATAATGGTGAATTTGGAGGATCTATTTGGAGGCTTAGCAAACCAAGAAAGTCAATGGAGGGATTTTGAGATGTGTAGGTGGAGGAATAACGACGACTTCCTCGACTACTTCTTTAGAGAATTAGAGCTGGCCAATAATTTTCAACTGCTCGAGGATGAGATAATTGAATATATGATAGCCGGGATCAATGACCCGAGAATTAGGAACGAGGCCAATTCAAGAAAGTTCGACAATTTCGAAAAATTCGTTAGTGTGATGAGTTCACTCACCTTTATCAATTATTATTATTTTTGTTTTATTCCGCGGGAGATGGAGAAGACGAAGAGCACAAGAATCTTTTGCAAAACCTGTATACCCTTTCTATTGATTACAATAGCGCGGTAATTTATAGTTTATTCACATCAAGGAGAAAAAATTTGTCCGCAATATATATATATATAAAAGTTAATAAAGCATTTCTTTAGGAGTTACACGGAATGCGGACAGGCCTTTTCTGGAAACTTATGCCAAGTAAAAGTACGTGGCCAAATCCCAGAAAACTGCCAGTGGGTTTAATGCAGCTAAATTCGCGTAACTTTTAATTGAAACCGTTACTTGTATCGAGCTCTAAAACCTCGGACATTGAGAGGTATAAATCTATTGCCAATACAGACACTTAAAAGCCTGAGTGACCGCTGAAACTAACAAATTGTTTCGCAGACTGTACCAGACAGCTATCCGAATTGAAATCATCGACTATGAACGTTTATTGGAGATCTATTTGGCCAGTGCCTCATAATACAGGCGGAGAAGGATTCGAAGATCGATTGTCTACAGATTTTTATGTAACGGCCTTATCAACCAAGGCAAAACCTTTAATAACGGAATTTGTGACTAGAGCGACTGTCTCGATTCCAGCAATTCGATGGTTTTCATTCGTTGTCCCGAGTAAATAAAAACCATTTCATTGAATTAATAAATTTAACAAAAATAATTCTAAAAGTACTTTTAATAAAACGCGGCTTTATCTCACCTCATTTGGTAACATGACAAAACCCAGAATGGCGCAAAGAGTTAACCTATTGCGGACAACTTGTGCTTATATAAAAAAAAATCCTTTGACAGTCGCATAAAAGCGATCCTTTTGCGCTTCGGCTGGAAGCACTTTAATATTTCCCGCTGAGAAAGTAAAAAAAAAACAGATTGGCAAATTCGGCGAATTCTGGAACACACATAAAGTAACAGCACATTTGACAACAACAAAAAATGAATACGTAAACTTCGATCTCACGCGTAAAACAAAATTGGATATATATAATGTATAAAATTATTATTATTTTGTTTTTAAATTAATTGTTATGGGCTTTCCTTTATTGTGCAACTAATGGTTTTCATAAGCATGACACTGAGCGAATTGATATATATATTTCGAAAAGGGGGAAAAAAATTTAACACTGAAATTTAGTTAAGGAGAGAGAGAAAAAAAACGGACTTACTTGGTCAATATTATGATTTTCTTCATTAGAGCTATATAATAACTAAAATCCGATGTTATGTCCTCTTCTTCGGCTGGTCCTCTTAGTCGCTGAATCTCTGCTTCACACTCTTCAATGGTGTCGGGTGTAGACGGGATCTCAATAGCCGGATTGTCCATAATTACTGGGCACTGGATTTCTTTTTTGCAGTGCTCGTAGAAAGAGCCAATTATCCCACCGCTGCCACCAAAATTTGTTGTAGTCTTTGGGCGAGTAGACTACACCAGGACAAGGGAGTGCTTTAGATTAGAAGGTCACCTGCCCTTTATTTGCCTTTACTTCAATTAAAACAAATTCTGGCCTTAGAACACAATTTATTTGTATATGTTTCTCACCGTTTTAATTTATTTATATATATAAAAGAACCAGCACAGGCCCCCTTTAGGCTTTACATAATTTAATCGTGAACGTTTTACAAAATAACTAGCTAACTATAACTATAACTCGTTCACGTTTCTCAAAAGTGTAATTTTAAAACTAGCACTGGCCCCTTTTAGGCGTTAAATAATTTTATCGTGGACGTTTCTCAAAATAACTAGCACTGCCCTTTTTAGGCGTTAAAAAATTTAACCGTTCACGTTTCTCAAAATTGTAATTTATCTCTGTATATAAAACTTGCACTCGCGTTAAATATTTTCGATGATCACCACGCTGTTTAATTTCATCTGACCGACTGCCCCGTTAGGACGCCTCACCCTTGTTTTTAAAGGGTTCAGCCATTGTTGCTCTAATGCAACAAAAAGAAAAAACAATTGCCATCACCAAAAGGTGGCAGAAACTCAAGTCCGCATGTGCATGCTTGCAGTTTGTTGCACATGCGCTTAAGACGCGGGAGTTTGGCGTCTTTTGGGGGGGGTGTATGTGAGGTAAAAACTGCGCGAAATACTTGCAGCCTTTTTGCCGAATTGGCATTTTGGATTATGACCAGAGATTCTGGCGAAAATGTTTAATTAGCATTTTGGGCTAGTGGAATTATGTGGTATTGAGCGTTGGCGGAAAATGCATCTCGAGTTGCAAGCAATCGCATTCGGCCTTATCAACCAGGAATTTCAACGTTCCTTGGGGCTGCAACGTTTTTGGCAGAGATTATGAGCATTAACGGAAAATGCATCTCAAGTTGCAAGTAATTGTAGCATTTTGTTATGTCTACTGCTAACTTTTAGGGCGATTGAATGGTGGATATTATTGCCACAATAAGGTATGGAAATGCAAATATAACCCAAGCTACTTATGTCGGGTTTTTTGATGGGAATAATTTGAAGGTTAATATTGGAGAGTAATGAGAAGGTCAACGGCTCATTACAATACTAATAATATCACAATTTTGACGCTTTTGGACTTTTCCAAGGCTTTTGACACAGTGGACCATGAATTGCTATGCAGGAAACTTTTTGATTACTTTGGGTTTCATCGTACTGCAGTTAGGTTTCTTTTTAGCTACCTCACTGATCGTCAGCAAACTGTGCAAACAAATGGCAACTCGTCAGAACTAGTCAATGTCACTAGCGGTATGCCTCAGGGTTCTATTCTTGGACCACTATTATTTTCGTTATATATAAATGATATTGTAACTCACGTTCACTCTGTTAACATTCATATGTATGCTGATGATGTGCAACTTTATTGCTCAAGCCCCAGCCATACGATTGATGATTGTGTTACCAAAATCAATGGTGACTTGGATAGGTTGGACAAATGGGCGAAAGAGAATAAGTTTAAACTAAATCCCGACAAATCTAAAAGTATTTGCATTTATAAAAGAGTGTTAAATGTGGCGATTTTTCCAAAGATTCACATCAATGGTATAACGGTTCCATATGTTGATGGAGTTAGGTATCTTGGTGTAATTCTAAATCAAACTCTGTCGTGGAATGATTACATCTTTGATATAGCTTCCAAAATTTACTGTGGTTTACGAACTCTGCTGCATTCTTCGTCTTATGTTTCGCTGCTGACAAAACAAAAAGTAGCTAAATCATTACTTATGCCTCTTATTCAATATGGTATTCCGGTGTTTGGCCGTTTGGATTATGCCTCTATGCGTATCTTAGGGGTCATCCATAAATTACGTGAGGTGATTTTTGGGATTTTTCGACCCCCCCCTCCCCCCTTGGTGAGATTTCGTGAGATTTGGCTCGACCCCCTCCCTCCGCCCCTAATCTCACGTGAGATTTTTCAAATTTTAAAAAAATCTAGTATTTACACTAAAAATACGTATTTACGGTCGTAACCACAGCAAAGTGGGCCTTTTCTTAGAATATAGAACTGCAGGAAAGGCCCTCGAATTTAAAATCCTTGTTCGTAACCGTAGTGAAATCCGATTAAAATTCGGAGTGAAAGGCGTGTAAAAAGTTCATCTGAGCGGAAGGGGGGTGTTGGGAGCAAGATTTTATTTGAGATAACTGATAATTTGGACGCCTTGCCCTCCTCTATTCCACTCACTTTTCCGATTGTAGTGGACACACAAGTAGTTCTAAATTCTAAGGGCCTTTTTGCGGGTCAGTGTTACTTGGCTCGTACTCTGCAGCATTTGACGAGACACACGTTTGACAATCGACAACCAATTTTTGTGTAGGATTTACCCCTATCTTAAGGCCCAATTTACACACAGGTCGCCATCAGGCCGTGGCCTGAAAGTTTTCGCTTTGAGGCCAAGTATCCCTAAACACTCACTGGCCGCCAACTCTATGGGGTAGTGATGAGCAAGACTTTTCTTGCAATTCTTCCTTTTATTGTACATTAAGCAAGACCAAAGCAGGAACAAGACAAGACAGGACAAAATAAGACTACATTGCTCATCACTAAATGCCTAAAGTCTTGCAGTGGTGAGCAAAAAGCTTTCGAAAAAGTCTTGCTAAAAGTCTTGCAAAAAGTCTTGCAAAAAGTCTTGCAGTCTTGTCTTTGTCCTGCTGAATTGTCTTTGTCCTGCAAGACAAGACGTTTTGCTCATTACTGGAAAACTTTTGCCCCTTAGTGATGAGCAAAAAGCCTTGCTATCCTGATCTTGCAGTCTTGACTTATCCTTGTCTTGTCTTGGTATTTCTTGGTCTTGCTAAATGTGCAAGACTAGTCTTGCTCATCACTAGTATGGGGCCTGCAGTTCAAGAAAGCTGACGAAACTCGCATTTATCGTCAGTTCGGGCCTGAAGATCTGAACTTCTATTCACTAAGAATTCACACCGTATGCACTCGGAACGGAAAGCAAGGCGTGAGCTAGTCGTGAAAACCATCCACCATCGCGTTTGCGCTTTTTTGTTCTTTTGTGTTCACGGCGTGAGGCTTGAAGCTTTCGTTGGGGCCTTGAGCATTTTTGCACTTGAATTAATAACCTGCTACGCTAAGCAGTCGTTTTCGCCTGTGTGTGTAGGGAATCAGGACTTTACCTACATGCCACGGCCTGTCAGACTCACCCCTCAGTTAGACTGAGTCAAGCTTAGTTCTGCCGGCCGGCCTGTAAGTCAATGGGGGTCTTTAGTGGAGAAACACGTTTTACTTAATTTAACCCAATTTTCGCGCAATTTTACACTGTGTGTTTTAAAAAAAATACGTGAGATTTGCCGAGACCCCCCCTCTCCCCCAGGTGAGATTTGGTGAGATTCGGCTCGACCCCCTCCCCCCCCTAAACGCCTCACGTAATTAATGGACGACCCCTTATCAAATGCATTTAACTTTATTGTCCGTTATGTTTACGGACTGAGGAAGTTCGATCATATTTCTTCATTTACTCGGAAATTTTTAGGGTTTTCGCTATTGTCTTATCTCGAGTATAATATGTTAATTTTTATGCACCGAATTATTTTTTCTGATTAGCCTACTTATCTCAAAACTAAAATTGCGTTCTCGACCTCCAATAGGACGCTTAATTTAAATATTCCTAGACATAATTTCCAAGCTAGTTCACGATTGTATTTTATCCATGGTGTTACGTTATGGAATGCACTACCAACTGTTTTAAAGAGAGAAGGTCGCATCGGTAGATTTAAGTCTCAACTGTTCTCTTATATCATGGCTAGGGAAGCCTTGTAAACTAAACTAAATTTCAAACTAAATTTTAGCATAATTCCCGTGAGCACACACTTATTAATCTTATATAAAATTGGTATATTTCTTTTGTTTTTTATCTTTGTTTTATTTTTACTTGTATTTTGCCTTTAATGTTTTCTTTGCTTATTTTTTTTCTTATTTTTTTTTTTATCTTATTTCTTTGTTAATGCTTTATATTATAGTTAAGGAATAGTTTTTTGTTTTTTTTTTTATATACATATTTTATTTTGATATTACTTATTAGTTTTTTTTCCTAATAGTTGTCAGTATGCGTACACTAAAAAAATTGTTCTTCTTTTGTACACTTTGGTTTTTTTTTTTTTTTTTATAATATTCATTAACGATCTGCTTTCAATCCCCTCGAATCCACTCCACAGTTTTGCCGATGACAGTACTCTGTGTTACTCTTACGCCAACGTTAGACAAGCAAGTGCCAAACCTTGTCTTTTAGACCGCGAACTCATGTCCAGCTCTCTTAACGCGGACATCGAGCTCATTCTTGACTGGGACCGCAAGAATCGGGTCGAATTTAACGCATCAAAAACAAAGTACTGCCTTATCTCCACCAAAACCTGTACCGACTTTCCCTCTATTTTAGTGGGCGAGGATAACCTAAGACCTGACCCATCTCTTAACATCCTGGTAATGTCTCTATCCAATGATATGCAATGGAATGGTCACATATTCCAAATCGCCAACAAGCGTATTAATGCCTTGGATTCCTTAAGAGATGCAAGTTTCTCCTTCAACTAGCTGCTCTAGCCACAATCTACAAGTCCTACATTCGACCCCACCTTGAATACAACTGAAAACAACAACTTGAAAACAATCTGGGCGGGTGCTCCTAAAACCACCTTGGCTTGGCTGGACAAGGTGCAAAACCGCGCCATCATACTCATTGGCAATAGCACTCTTTGCTCCTCCATCGACCCTTTAAGCCACCGAAGGAATGTAGCTGCACTCAGCGAGTTTTATCGCTATTATTACAGTGACTGCTCCACTGAAATAAAGAGCCCCCTGCCTGCACGGCAACCTTTTTCCCGCAACAGAAGACTAGCCAATTCGGCTAACCTCCACATACTAGAGCCCTCCTCTTCGAGCACATTACGATTTAGTAGTTCGTTTATAAATAGAACAACTTGACCGTGGAACTGTCCTCCGCAGTTGGTGTTTCCGAGCTCATATAATATCTCTGAGTTCACCCTCCAGACCCCTAACCTACCCTTTCTATTCTATCCTTCAGATCAATCTTACTACTATACATGGCACCATGACTCGAACGACCTGATGGCCAAGTAGTACAAAGGGTGACTCCTATGCTTCATCGTATTACAAAAAAAGATGGCATCAATTGCAAATATGTAAGCTACGAGCCTCTGATCGCAGCGATCAGACCTGGACTGAGAATGAATTTAGGACCGGTATATTCAAAAGTTTTTTAACAATTGAGTTGAAATGTTTTTACTAGAGTTTTACATATTTCCCTGTATTTTTGTTGCCGTAAAACATCTTTTCACGGAAAGCGTTCCGATGTACGCAGAATACTCCCACCTATCTAAAATTGGGAAAGTGATGCTCCCACCCTAAAAAATTCCACAGTTTAGATTCGTTAAATTCAAAATGTTGGTACTTTTGGTGAGGGATCTTGACGAAAACCCGACTAGTATGCCGTGACGGAAAATTATATAACGCCGTGATGGCATGTCGAAATATTAGTCCTGAGATAAGTTAAGTTGAATTAAGTTGAGATGGGTACCGAGTTAGTGTATGAGTTACGTTGAGGTAAGCGCTAAGTTACAAGTTGAATTACGAGTTGAGCTAAGGGTTGCGTTTAGATAAGTCGAGTTGAGCAAAGTTGAGTTAAAGGAAGGTAAGAGTTGAGTTTAAAGTTGAGTTGAAGGTTGAGTTTAAATAAGTAGAGCGTAGTTAAGAAATGGTTTAAGTATTACGCTTACAGTTGGCTCAAGAATTTACTATAAAGTTGATTTAGGAGTAGAGCTAAGTCCTAAGTTGAGTTTAGATAAGTTGAGTTGAGTTAAGAGTTGGATTAAAAGTTGATTTAATAGTTTAGTTGAATTGCGTTGAGTTGCGGGATAGGTAAAAATTTAGTAAACAATTGCGTTTAGTGGAGTTTAGTCTATTTTTAAGAGTTGAGTTAAGAGTTTGGGTGAGATGAATTGAGTTAAGTTAAGTGTTGAGCTAAGTAAATAGTAAAATTTAAACGGGAAAATGTTAGAGCTGCAGCAGTTGCGTTATATTAAAACAAAAATCTATCCAGAATAACTACGCTGAAGTAATACAAAACGTAGGTGAACTTAATGTTACCCAAGCAGCTGTTGGTAATATATATGCTTCTCAAGTTAAGCTGGATGATGGGAGAAAATTTCTTTTGGCTGCTCTTTAGAAGAAAAAACAACGAGTTTACGGAAAGGTCCATGTGGATATGTTCGAATCTATTGCTCGAAAGTTTGAAACCTTCATAAAGATACTTTGCGTGTTGCGCTACTCGTAGCAGTATTTGTTGATTGTCGCCTTGTAGTATTTCTGTCTGATAGGGCTTCTTGTGAGGTCAGTCAAGGGACCGGCAAGTTATGTTCAGTGGAAAGAAAAAAAAGCCGCTGGAGGCATGAAGTGTTCCACGACTTTTTTTTATCAAACTTTTGAAGATTTTAAAAAAGTTCAGAAAAAGGGGACCGTAACGACCTACTTTATAAAATACAGACGCATTCCTTGCGCTAGCAAAGATACCCTTTTCGTGGAAGAAGACCGTTGCTTCATTAACTTTTTATTCTAACTCATTAAGCTACATTTTAACAACCAAATTGAAAACGCCCTATCTCGAAAATAGCCAGACATAGACCCTTCTCCCGTTTTGTGCTTTTTGTGGATCATTTTCTGTGTACTATCTACCATTAACTGTTGTACAAGCTGTGACAGGACACACTGTAAATAGCAAAACCTTTATCACATATTATCCTGCTGTTACCTGTAAACACGAAATGTATTTATTAGCCGAATAAAATAACACTTCCATAAACTAAAATATGGCATGAAAAACTACACTAATTTTCTCTCGTACCTTATGGTAATTTACCATCAGCAAAAATATGGTATCCAGTGGCGAACATTAACTCAATGACGATGAAAAGTAATTCCAAGTACATATTCGGAATGTTTCTTAATTAGCCTTAATTAATTAATTTGGCAAAATAAAATAATGACTTGATTCCACCTAGCCCGTAAAGCGATCCAGCATATGATGGAAAAGCGTTTTTCTTTTTGTTAATGTATTTGCGACCCGATTTGATCGATCAAGTATCAAGGACGTTTGTTTGCTTCATTGAGTTAAATGATATATGTACGTAGCAGTGATGAAGGACCTTTTCTTGAAAAAGTTGAAAAGGATGAAGGACAAATAATTTGATGTAATCGTATATATTTCTTCACCCCAGAAGCTACAAATGTGTGGTAGTGTTTTATATAGATTGAATATGAGTTTATATTGCGGTTAAATTACTTCGATACAATTTAATACGCAAAAGTAGATTCCTTTTAGGTACTGAATGTTAAAATTTGTTAGCTTCGCCTTGTCAACTCTCTAATTACATTGAAAAAAATGTAAGCTCACTATGTAATATTTTATTTTATTTTATTTTATTAATTCGCCAAACAAGGCACACTTAAACTACGTATACATAACACTTAAATTATAACTTAGTATAACAGTCTTTTTATATTACCTACTATTGTCAAGGAGGGGGGATGTTAGTAGGGATCTGAGTATTTTCTTATAGGATGCCTTGTTGAGTGAAGGGGAAAAACAGGAGCTATGGCTATTGAAAACCATACAGCATCTGTTGACGGGCTCGTTCCTTGCGTAATCGGTACAGTGTGGATATTCCCTAAGTAATTTAGTGTGTCGTGTGTGGCGGACTACATCATTGAATTTGATCTTGTCCGACAGAAATTGCACATTAAGCTTTCCACTTAGGACGTCAAAGGCAACGCAAGATATGAGCAATTTTCTCCTGCTAGATAGCGGCATGAGATCAAGCACTTTGAGCCTGTCCAAGTAGTGCGGTAGGGTTTGGTAGTCATGTGGGTTGTGTAAATGTCTCAGGGCGAAGAGGAGAAATCTCTTTTGAACGGATTCGATCCGCCTGCTGCTTACTTGGAATATGGGATCCCAGATAGGACACGCGTATTCCAGGATAGGGCGGACTAGAGAACAGAAGAGTGTTTTTGTGACCCATACATTATCGAACTCTTTGGCTCTTCTCTTTATGAAACCAAGAAGTTTGTTGGCTCTGGCAGTGATATTATCGTAGTGCAGGTTGAAATTGAGTTTTTTGTCTAGAACCACGCCTAGATCTACGATATGATCGACCTCATTCAACATTATGCCATTCAGATTGTTCGACGCAGTTCCCAACACCGAAAAAATACCGATCGAAAAATCTCCACGATCGGTTCCCTCATCAGTTTTTTTTTCTCTTCTCGTCAGTGTGGAGTTGGAGCCGGTCCGTAGCCGAGAGTGGTCTACCTTTGCCAATACAAAAAATTAAAAATTACATTTAAATAATACAAATTATAAAATTAATAGAATTAAAAACGGAACTAAACCAATAAAGTAAATTGAATTGTTGAAGTGGCTTTAAGGCAGGTGTATTCAATCTTCCCTTTTGTTTTACTTTAAAATGTCCGCCGCTACTCTGAGCATCATTTTGGTCCTTCGAGCCGGATAAGCAACATAATTATCAAGCACCAGCAATAGCCAGATAAGTATCACCTGGATCCAAATCTTATAAACTTATTAAATTTTACGATTTCTTTTGTTTTAATAAATTCCTTGTGTCATTTATAATCACAATGTGCGGTGATCGAAAAAATTCCTTTGTGCTAACGGTTTACCCCTTGCAGTAATAAACAGTACTTACAGTTATCATGAACGCACAAAGGAATATGGAATTTAAACATTAAAATGAATTGCAAAAAAAAAACATTGAAATTTTATTAAATTTAAAATTGAACAAGGGTTTAATGTGCTGATCTATTTTTGAATAATGATTCTTTCTTCGGACAATTTAATACATGATCTCAATGTGCGGTGATCATAATTGTTGAATATTGGCATCTCTAAGTACATATGTACATATTAATATATTTGCAATTCAAAAAAAAAAAAAATCTGGTTGCGTTATTTGGTGATTTTAAACAAACATTTACTTGACTAGCGGTTCATTTACTGTATGATTACAATGTGCGTGGCACGTAAGGAAATTGGATTTTCGATAAAAAACCAAGGATCATAAGGTGCGGTGATCAAATCATCTCTTGGTGCTAACGGTTTACCCCTTGCAGTAATAAACATTATTAAACAGTTGCCTTGGTATGTGCAAAGGAACAGTTAAGTTTAACATTAAAAACAATTCTAAGAACATTGACATATTATTTAACTTAGATTTTGAAAAAAAAAACCTGAAGGTGTGTCTTTGTGGTTTAATAATCAACTCAGTTATTTCATCTATGATCACAACGTGCGGTGATCAAAGGTAGCAGACAATTAACGATACAAGTGACCAATCTACGTTTAATTGAAATATTAAAAGTAATTATACACTGCGGATTGTTTCTCCTTCGGCTTGACTCCTGAAGCTCCTAGATTGGCTTTCTAATTCTGTCGGTCACCTTTCACATTTAGTTAGTTATGGACAAAAACCTCCTGATACAGAAAAGAGGTAGGGTTAAGAGCACCATTACCCGAATCAAATCCTTTGCAGACAACCTGGATGCGCAAACACCCCTTGAAGACATTCAGATCAGATTAGATAAACTAAGGGAGGTGTGGGGGGAATTCACTGATATCGAGGACAATTTATTGATATTCGAGGGTCAATCGAGCGAAATAGAGGAATATGAAAATAAGTTTTATGATGCCCAAGCAATGCTGTTGCGAGCCCTAAGGGCCGGAAGACATGACGACCCAACGCCAAATGAATTGAATACAACAATCTCTCAACTTTTACAACAGCAGCAAACCTTTTATGAAGTTCTCGATCGAAACAATGATTCGTCAAAAATTCGGTTACCACGTTTGAATATTCCGCATTTTTCAGGAGATTATAAGGAATGGCCGTCTTTCCAAGACCTGTTTGAAGCTTCTGTTCACGGTAACAACTCCTTGTCCTCATGTCAAAAATTCCAATACCTGAAGGGGTTGCTGAAAGGTAGTGCAGCAAGTCTTATCCGTCATTTGCCAGTGAGTGACTCCAACTACTCTGAGGCTTGGACAAAGCTAAAGGAGAGGTTTGACAAAAGGCCACACATAGTGACTAGTTTGGTTAAAACTTACATGGATCAGCCATCCTTGAATCAACCTTCCATTAAGGCCCTCAGAAACATGTATGATACGTGTGATGAAGTTGTTCGAGGCTTAAAGGCCTTAGGCCCGAGCGCGGAAAGCAGAGATCCCTGGCTCACTTATATTGCCCTTACCAAACTAGATTTCGATACTCGTGAGTCATGGTCTAAGGAAGTTGGAAGTTCCGAGAATCCTACGTTTGAAGATTTCCTTAAATTCCTAAATAAAAGATGTGATGCCTTAGAAACTGCTGCAGTAATCTCAAAACGACCTTCGAACTCTGCTAAGATTTTGCATGTCGCATCTACAAGCTTATCTTGCCCAAGGTGCGGGTTCGACCACCCACTCTTTCAATGTGCTACATTCAAGTCTGATTCAGCCAGTGCACGGAGATCCTTTGTAGTTGCACACAATCTATGTTTCAAATGTTTAGGAAGTAACCATTCCGTTCGCGTGTGCCACTCGAAGATGCAGTGCAACCGGTGCAAGGGTAAACATCACCCACTATTACATAATGCACCGGTCGAAACAAAGGATGCAAACAGGACGACACAACCTCGCAAGATTGCTCCAACCAACCATGCCCAGGAATCTTCACCGAACTCACCCGTTCGCAATCAACAGTTGGAAACGGCCTCTGCATTCAATACCTGTATTAAAGGCAAAACTTCAACCTTGTATCTGCAAAAACAATCATCTCAATGTCCAACGAAGACAGCCTTGCCAACTGCAGTTGTATTTGTTACTAATGCTCAGGGAATTCCTCAACCATGTCGAGTCCTTTTAGATCCAGGATCTGAAGTCACGATGGTGTCTGAACCTTGTGTGCAACGTTTACGGCTGAAAAGAACCAATGGAAGGCTGCTGATTCATGGAGTGTTCGATTTGCAAGCAGGAGTCACCAAGGGGAAGGTACAGCTCAATATGTGCTCTCGCTGGAACAAATCAAACAAAATTGAAGCTGTGGCCTTCATAACAAACAAGCTGACATCGTTAATTCCGTCTCATCATTATACCTTGAAGCCCTGGAAAGACTTAGATAAATTGCAACTCGCCGATCCAAACTTCAACGAACCTTCGCCAATCGACATAATCTTAGGGGCTGACCACTTCTTCGAAGTTCTTCGGCCCGGCCAACTTACTGATGAAACCAAGAAGGCTTTCGCTCAAGAAACCATCTTTGGATGGATTGTCTCTGGAAAAATACCCCTGAATCTTTCATCAGCTATCAGTTGCCACTCGATGACTTCCCTAGATCTAGACAAATCGTTAGGTCGGTTTTGGCAAATAGAAGAAGTTTCAATACAGCCGCAGACTTTTGTCGAAGATAAGAATTCTTGCGAACAGCACTTTAAGAATAACTACTCGCGTACAGGCTCAGGTCGCTATATCGTAGCCCTACCTTTCAACAAGGATTCAATGACACTTGGAGAATCCCTACGCAACGCACGAACCAGATTATATGCAACAGAAAGACGCTTCTCTAAGGATTTAGATCTCAAGCGACAATATTTGAAATTTATGCAGGAATATGAAGAGTTAGGCCATATGCAATTGATACCCCCGGAAGAAGTTACCATAGACCCACAGAAGTCTTATTACTTGCCCCACCATGCTGTGTTCAAAAAGGATCCAGTTCCCAAGATCCGGGTGGTTTTTGACGGGTCCGCAAAAACGGATTCTGGAATATCCCTCAATCAAACACTTTTAGTAGGCCCAACCATCCAACGCGATTTATCTTCAATTCTAATTAGCTTTCGTCAGCATCGCATAGGATTTTCCGCCGATCTGGAAAAAATGTACAGACAGGTACTAATGACACCTTCTCATCGAGACTACCAAAGGATAATTTGGAGAGAAAATCCTTCAAACCCGATAAGGCATTATCGTTTAAACACTGTAACCTACGGCACTGCTTCGGCTCCTTTCTTAGCTACCAGAGTACTTAGACAGATCAGCGAAGATAACAAAGAAACTTACGCAACAGCATCACAAATTATCAAAGAAGATTTCTACGTTGATGATCTTCTCACTGGAGCGGACTCACTCGAAGACGCATTGGAGTTGAAAACTCAGCTCACACACATTTTTCGTTCTAGTGGCTTCAATCTTACAAAATGGCGCTCAAATTCAAAGCCATTATTATCACATGATCAATCAGACAACCAGGAGAATGTACGCATCACAGACGACGAAAACATTTCTAACGTACTAGGAATCCGATGGAACCCTCAAGACGACGTCTTTCTGTTCGAATTATCTACTCTCAGCGACTCCTTGGGCTCAAAGCGAACAATACTAAGTGAATTTTCACGAATTTTTGATCCGCTAGGATGGCTAGCTCCAGTCACGATTGCCATCAAGATCATGTTCCAACAACTCTGGCTGCTAAAATATGATTGGGACGATCCTCTACCAGAAGATATCGTGGCCAAATGGACCGCCTTCAAACAAGATCTCCACTTTATAGAAACAATCAGAATCCCCCGGCGTATTGTTTCCACCACTAACGACATCCAACTCCATGGCTTCTCAGATGCTTCAGAAGCAGCTTATTCCGCCGTAGTTTATTGTCGGAGTTTCGATGAGAATGGCATGGTCACAGTCAGAAATGTCGCCTGCAAAACCAAGGTTGCCCCTTTGAAACAAATTTCGTTACCAAGATTGGAACTATGCGGAGCTTTGTTGTTAACACGCCTCTTGAACAAAATTAAAAGGTCTCTATCTCTAGGTGCGATGGACATCTATGCGTGGACGGATTCAACAATTGTTCTGGCCTGGTTATCAAGTGTACCAAGACGATGGAAGTGCTTTATTGCTAACAGAACATCCGAAATTCTTGACAGCATTCCCAGAAGTTGTTGGCGGCACGTATCCTCTTCGGACAATCCTGCCGACGTGGCTTCACGAGGTATCCAACCGAGAGAACTAGCTCAAAATAACATGTGGTGGAGTGGTCCTATGTGGTTAGCTAAGAATGCAAGCGATTGGCCTGAGAAATCAATGAAGCCATCTAGCGTCGAGATCAAAAGGGAAGAAAGGAGAGAATGCATCTTGGCATGTGTGCAGGAAGTCTCAAACAATGTCTTCGACTATTTATTCAACCGAATATCATCGTTCACGCAACTTATCCGGATCATAGCATATTGCTGCCGTTTCATCGATAACTGCCGAAGGTCACCTCAGAGACAAACCAGAAACTCACTCTCTACAACGGAATTGAACAAGTCGCAATCAATTTGCTTCAAGGAAGTCCAACGAACAACCTTTTCCGAAGAGATCAGCGACATCACCACTAAGGGACATGTCTCCTTAAAGAGCACACTATCTTCCTTAAATCCTTTCTTGGACCAAGACAAAGTCTTAAGAGTTGGAGGTCGAGTACAAAACTCCGGATTTAATTTCAATGCCAAACATCCCATCATTTTACCGAAAAACCATCCAGTTAGCAGCATGATAGTGGATTATACACACAAAACCTATTTACACCCAGGGACAGCTCTTCTTACAGGATTGATTCGTCAAAGGTATTGGATCATTGGTGTGAAACAGTTAGCATCCAAAGCATTCCGTAATTGCATCATCTGCTTTCGCCAACGAGCCACCAAGGGCTCACAACTTATGGGAAACCTGCCAGAAGCAAGAGTCACCATCTCACGTCCATTTTCAAGAGTCGGAATAGATTATGCTGGACCACTCACCCTCACGTCCAGACCTGGTCGCGGGGTTAAAACATTCAAGGGTTATATAGCTCTCTTCGTATGTATGGCTACTCGAGCTATTCATATCGAATTAGTGAGTAGCCTCAGTGCTGAAGCGTTCGTCGCGGCTTTACGACGCTTCTCCTCTCGCCGGGGAATCCCTTCCCACATTTTCTCCGATAACGGAACTAACTTTGTTGGTGGAAACCGACTACTAAAGGAACTGCATGAGCTAGCAACTTCTAGTCTTAATAAACCACTAATGTCTAATTTTCTTTCTCAGAATAGTATCACTTGGCACTTCATCCCTCCAGGATCACCCCACTTTGGCGGCCTCTGGGAGGCGGGGGTAAAGGGCATCAAATGGCATCTTCGTCGAGTTATAGGTGATGCAGTTCTCAGCTTCGAAGAAATCCACACGCTCCTGGCCCAAGTTGAAGCAGTCCTCAACAGCCGTCCATATAGCGCTGTCTCTGACGATCCGAACGACCTAGACGCACTCACTCCAGGCCATTTCCTGATTGGGGAACCACCAACAGCAATACCCGAGCCCAATGTTCTGGATGTCAACGTGTCAAGACTAGGTAGATGGCAACAGGTTCAGGCCATGATGCACAATCTGTGGCAACGGTGGAGGCTCGAATATATTACCTCACTACAACAAAGACCCAAGTGGAAACAGCAAAAAGACAACATAAAAAAGGATGACTTAGTCCTAATCCGAGAAGACAACCTTCCTCCGTCTAAGTGGCTCATGGGACGAATTATAACCTGCCATCCAGGGGCAGATGGCTTAGTACGTGTAGTCCAGATTCGCACCCAGCACGGCATCCTAGATCGATCCATCAGCAAGGTGGCCAAACTTCCAGTTTGTTGAGAACCAACGTTCTCAACGGGGGGAGGATGTTCGACGCAGTTCCCAACACCGAAAAAATACCGATCGAAAAATCTCCACGATCGGTTCCCTCATCAGTTTTTTTTTCTCTTCTCGTCAGTGTGGAGTTGGAGCCGGTCCGTAGCCGAGAGTGGTCTACCTTTGCCAATACAAAAAATTAAAAATTACATTTAAATAATACAAATTATAAAATTAATAGAATTAAAAACGGAACTAAACCAATAAAGTAAATTGAATTGTTGAAGTGGCTTTAAGGCAGGTGTATTCAATCTTCCCTTTTGTTTTACTTTAAAATGTCCGCCGCTACTCTGAGCATCACAGATAATAGTCCTGCTTCTGTGCGTTTTTTCCACGGGAGAAGGTAATTGCATGGCATTTGCTGGTGTTAAGTTGCAATTTGTTCGTAGTGCACCAGTCTTGTAAGGCATTCAGTTTCGCCTGCATGAAGGAAACATCACTTTGGGTCTTAATGACGCTATAGATTTTAAGATCATCTGCGTAGAAGAGGTGAGGAATATTTATTAGTTTTTCCGACAGATCGGAGATGAAAATATTGAAAAGGAGAGGACCAAGATGACTGCCCTGAGGAACACCAGAGGTTACTTCGATCTCATTAGATAGAAATCCTTGGAATCTGATAACCTGTGTTCTTCCATTCAGATATGATTTTAACCATTCCAGGGCAGGACCTGATATTCCAAATTTTAATAATTTTGCAATTAAGATGGCGTGGTCCACTCGATCAAAGGCCTTGCTGAAATCAGTGTACACAGCATCCAATTGATGGCCACTCTCCAATCCGCATAGCAATTCGGAGATTAGGACCATGAGGTTAGAAGTTGTTGAACGCCCTTTCCGAAAACCGTGCTGTTGTTCGTTAAGGTATGGGTCGATAAGAGGGGCAATCTTGTCATAAACTAGTTTTTCAAAAAGCTTAGGAATTGATGATAAAATGGCAATGCCCCTATAGTTGTCCACCGAGTGCTTATCACCGGATTTGTAGATTGGTGTTAGGTAGGATTTCTTCCATAGCGTGGGAAACTTTCCTAACGATAAAGATTTGTTAAAGAGGAGATAAAGAGGGAATGCAATATGTTTTGAGCAGCTCTGCAAGAAAATAGGAGGGAGAAGGTCGGGACCATTACCTTTTTTAATGTCAAGATTGTTCAGACCCGTCAAAATCTCGTCAACAGAAAGAGATATACCATTTATTAGCTGGGTGTCAGCGTGCCCACTAGTTAGATTGGTTGTTACACTGGACATGGGGCTATAAATTTCCCCAAACCTATCATACGAGGGTGGTCCCGTAAAGATCCGGCCTGACTAGAGATGACGGTAGTTGTTTGAAAAATATCACTGTATTAGAATGTACCCAATCTATAAACAGTAAATTTGTGAAAATGGAGAAAATAAGTCATCATTATGTGATACAATACTTTTATTTCAAAGGCCTCAGCCCAACCAATATGAAAGCTGACCTGTATTTTACTCTCGGAAAGTCTGCACGTTCGTTTACAAGAATGAAATATTGGCAGCGAGAAATAATAATAAGAGTGATGAGCTAGAACTAATTTTTAAAAATGTTTCAGTGCTCATCAAAATCTATCGTCAAAAAGCGGGCCACGGAAACAGTAGAGGTGCCAATAAAAAAAGAGGGGGTAAAAAAATTGGACCCAAAAATAGTCCGGCAACATCCGTATTATACCTCTTTGAGCTTTTCTCAACTGAAATCTGTTGACGGGATTCGGTCCTCATATTTTGCATACTCCAGTACCTCCTACTCTAGTACCTCAGTACCTCTAAATTTACAAAACTGCTTTTTTTACATCCTGTCTGACTAAAGCGGGTTTTGGATCTGATACACGCACGTTTTGGTAATAAAGGAAAAGGATCTTAAGACCTGTAGAGTTTCGGGAGTACTATGCACACGTGGTCGGGGAACAAAACACACCGAAAGGCCAGAACATGGGATCTAAAAAGTTGTCAGCGGTATTAGCCGGTGCAGTCAGAACAAAAGACGCGACCGGTTTGGAAGCGTTGCTGATCTTCTGATAGGAGACAGTCTCGTGATTAACTGCTTGTTCCCTTAAGTATTCTTTAATTACCTCGGCGCAGTTTCAGGGGAGAAACGCGAAATGAAAATACTTTGTGGCTTTGGAACCATTATCAAGTTAGCGTAGGTTACTGAACACCCAGTATCCCCAGTGTCCGAGGGTCCATCGATGCTTATAGAACTGGTTGATGTCACATCCGGCTCTGGGATAGAGTTAGAGCCCATTGGACAGGAGAGGGCGGAGACGGGCGAGGTATTTAAGAGTTGGTGACTCTACGATTACATCTGCGTTTGCAATGCTTTCCACAAGTTTTTTGGTTTTCAGGAGCCAGCCTAGAGGCAGCTTCGTCTCAAAAGCCCTTCGCAGGTATTATAGCCGTGCCCACGACATTTTCAATCGCAAAAGCAGCAGCCGGGGTTAGGCTGAATGCTCATTTTGCTCTATCACACCTTGAGAGGTGCGGGGAAATTGCCAACGAAAGCATTAAATTTTTCAAATATTGCTTTCAGTGCTCTAAAATGATGAGTAACTGTGAGTGATAGATAGTGGCTACACTTCAGCCGTGATCTCTCCACCGGCCCCGATTCTGAGCCGATGTCATCCAGTTTGGCATCCTTAAACTCTGGGCGTCCTGGTCTACGCCATCCTTCCTGCGAAGGTTGGGTCTCCCTCGCTGTTGCACCCCATAGGCCTTACCGCCAACAACTTTCCGAGAAGGCTCATCTTCACTCACACGAGCTAGATACCCTGGCCACCGGAGCGATAGCGCTCGTATATCTCGTCGAGTCTCCGGAATCGTCCTTCATCACATTAGGGGCCAACAATTCTCCAAAGTATTTTCCTCTCGAACACGGCTAAGAAGTTTGAGTGCTTTTTGCTAAGCACCTTATATAGTAAAAGTTTAGACGTTATGGTTAGATGCTTCGATTTAAAGAGCCTTGACAGACTATTGTAGGCTTTGTTGGCTTAGTCATCGGATACTACTATTTACCCAAGATAGGTGTATGATTTTACCACTTCAAATTCGTGTTCCTCTACCTTGATTGTAGGTTAGGTGTTCTTGTAGACGAGGCCACCATGTACTTTATTTTTCTTTCGTTAATGTGCAGTCCCAGATTTCCTTCCGCCCGCTTAATCTAAGTGAAAGCTTCTTGTACAGCTGTCTTCACGCCCGAATCTCGGATCACTTTCTTTAACGTAATGAAATCAGTTCAATATACATACATATGTCAAACAAAAAAAAACTATCGATAAGTGGTTTAAAGAACATGCAAACGACTTTAAAAATAACAAGACAGAAAAGTCTTCAGTGGCTAAACATATGATTCAGAACAACCACTTTTTCAATAAGAGCGGTTTGAAATTGGAAAAACATGTGAACACACCAATATATTTAGATACCTACGGCAGCATATTTATTCATAAAACGAGAAACGCAATGAACACCGAGGCAGCCCCAATCCAATCAATTTTGTTTGAACTTAATTAAAATTAATCGTTACACCGAACGCAACCATCGAGTATGACAAGATAGCACTTCGAGTTTATATAAATTTGACGTTTATTTGACTAATCATTATATTGTGTAGTTATAGTTAGTTAAATGCCCCTTTTTCTTGGTAATTATTTGTTTTTTTATTATATAATTTTTGAAGTTATACTTCTTTAGGCGCGTTTTGAAAAATATTATGAGAGTGAATTTTGAGGAATTCGTAACGCAACGCAACACAGGAGAAGGCTTAGCACGGAGGATATGGGCGAAGGGGTGGAGGCAATGGAGGGCAAGCATTTCAACTTACATTCTTCATGCGCACTGGGATTATCATTATTTAATTATGGGCATATGGAAATTCGTAGCCGATGCTGGTTCACGATGTCGTTGGGTGAGGGGGTTTTTATGCCGAGGCTATGGAGGGAAATAAATTTCATGTTCGATTCATCAGCTCGGATTTTCGTGGGCATAGGAAGATTCGTAGTGTTTTAGGCACAAACAGATTGGTTGCGCCAAACTAGCTGTGATTTTATTTTTGTATCGCTGACTTACATTTGTCAGTGCTATTTTACTAGTATACTTAATTTCTAGTTCGCTCGTAGGCTGATGTTTTTAGGTGTTCAAGTTTACTATTTATTCATTTATATTTCGTTTGGCGTGTATTTACTTGGTAACTCTGCTGCTTTCATAATGCCTTCACTAGCTATTTTTCTTACCAATTCATTCGGGGGCATGATTGCGAGGTCTATTTTGCATTAGCTGGAACATGTATGTCAGGATTGGTGTACTTTTTGCCCATTTTCCGCTGCAATATAGAGGAAGGTACAGTGTCTAAGTATTTTCCTTTCCAAAAACTGCAACTTATTTGCCACCTTTGTGGATATTGTGAAGGCTTAGGTTAGTACTGGTCGTACTATTGTCTTATAGCGCAAGTTTTTAGTTTCTGTTGCTGCGTCCTAGATTTCATTAACGGCTTTAGGCTAGTTACTATTATACGGGCGTTTATCAGTTTGAGTCTTACGTGCGGGTTCCACATGGATCTGTGATGCATCTGGACTCCCAGGTACTTCATAAAATAATTGTGTGACCATTAATGATTATTTTCCAGAGTTTTGATTACCGTTGCTCGTTTCTATGTCCTTCACCTGAGAGATTCCGTTTCTATGTCTTTACCTGAGAGGTTATTAAACTTTTCCCTGATTCTACGTTCCATTTATCTAGGTTATCTATTATTTTGTTGACGTGTGTTTGGAGTTCTTCTGTGGTTTTAATAGGTGAGACTTGTATTCCAAACAAGTGTATCATCAGCGTATTATATGCAAGTTGTGTTAAGAAGGGGAATTGTGTTGGGGAAGTCGTGTATAAATATATTGAAAAGCTTGGGGCCTAAAATGGAGCCTCGGGGAACTCCAGATTCAATTTTGAACGGTTGAGAAGTTAGTTCTGTGAAGCAGTCTGAATTTACAAGTTGTGATAGCGGTATCCGCTCCACAGTATAATAGGCAGTATTTGCTCCAAATCAAAAATCTAATTTTTGAAACAAGTATTATGGCCATACAAAAAAGACTGAGAAGAAGTTCTTGGCAGAGGCGAAGATTCCTGTCCACCTATTAACTTTCTCCAAAATTATGTAAATCTAGCGCTGAATAATGATCGATTGGTTTCAAATACACGGCACGGTACCATAAATGATGCTGTATTTGCCCGAAACTCTTTGTATGATATTTCAGTTACCCTGTGGCGCTCAATTTATGCCCTTTTGGAGCGTCGAAGATTAGCCAAGGAAACTGCTGCGCTGTAACCGACAGCTAAAGGCACGGCTAAGAGCAAAGAAGACTATAATGTTACCATTGTGTGATCTATGGAATAAAGTGGAGGAGAAGTTAAATATCCTCTATTGGTAGCTAAGGTGGAAAGAAACCAAAAGGAAGAGAGTAAGGCTTAGAAATAGCAGCAGTATTATCAGGTAGATAAGAGCTGAACCAGCTGGCGCGCATATGAACATTCTTTGCGTGTTGACAGGAAATCAGCCGGTCTTAAGAAAATTTGATGAGGCATCTTAAAACCATTGTAGTTAGCCCTGATAAGTCAACTAGTATAGGTGATTTCAGTTAGGATTTGAGTCCGGTATAATCTGCAGGCTAGAGCGCGTCGGCATCATGATGCTTCCAACTTCCAACGCATGAAAATAATAAGAATCCAATTAGTTATTTATATGCCAAAGAAGTATAACTTCTAATGCGCGTACATAAGTACACACACCCACTGTTTTTTTTTTCTTGTTTTACTTATTTGTTTTTATTTAAAAATTTTTAGTTAATTAAACCGTTTTGTAAATAATCAGAGCACAAAAATTTATTCATTCCAGTTTGCATAGCTGTACGTATGTATATCGAAAAGCTTTCTAAAAACAACTTGTATTTGTTTTTATTCATACGTTTACATATTTGTGTAGTCTATAAGGAGAAAAAAGAAGACCCTTTTAAAAGGAGTTAATAAGGCTACACCAGTTCAGTAATATTTCTATTAGATGTTCTGTAGCTCGAGTACGAATTCGAACATTAGATAAGAAAATTCGTAAATCGCTTTACCTTTTCCATTGCTGTCGTTGACGTTGTCTATTCCACTATCCAAGGCATGTTGCTCCTCACGCCAACCTTGCATGGAAGGGACTAGCCCGATGACATTAGCCTGTCCTCTCTCATAGAATAGTTACCAGTGGCTACCGCTAGGAGGTTGAGATCGCACTTCCATCAGTTCGAAATAGGTACGATACGTATGCATGTTATGCTACATGTTACCATTCCGCTGATGACTGACCACCTTGGTGTCTAGTAGCTTAGTTAAAAAGTTAAAAGTTAGTTGTCATTGGTGTTCGTGCTGCCCCATTGTGTATGGTGTGCATTTGCATCACCTCCCATAACCAGGACCGTGGTCTACCTTACCAGGTAAAGAGGCTATCCTGAGGCAGAAATTTGTGCCCTTTAAAATTCAAAAGTTTGGTTTTCATCGGACTGAACTCCGGACTGTCAAAACTGTAATCAGGCATTTTAAACATTCGAGACGACTGGATTCAAAACTGTAGACCCAAACGTGAATGGGGTCCATAAGAATAATTTCATACTTTCATAACCGGAAAAATCATAGCCAAGAAATGTTTTGCAGAAGCTAAAGAATGCTTTGAAAACAAGAAAAGCTCGCCAGAAATTCAAATAACTTTTAATTCACTTTCTTGCAACTCACATTGATGATGGTGAAACTGTAGTCACATATTTGGAGGAGGAGTTGCTTTTTCTATGTACAAGTCAAGAAAACAGCAGTTTATTTTAGGTAAAATATTGTATTGTCAAGACGTGTGCTTGGAATTTGATTATCGGACTTGTAAAATACAAAGTTTTAATTGTGTTTCCTTATGGGCTCAATAAATACCAGGAATTATTCGACAAAATATAAAATATTAGTTTAAGGATAAAATTGTTTATATGACTTTCGAAATAGTTCACCTTTAATTTAGTATGTCGTCAAAAGACTTGTTCTTCTTAGAACGCAGCAACTATAATTTGAAATGTTTTTTGGCTTCCATTGGCTCCAAGCGCCTTCCACGAATCAGTAACTTGAAATTGATGAACAGGAGTATGAGTACGTACATATAATAACTTGAGAAACCCGTACAAGTTCAACATCAAGAAGTTTAAATTATGGTTTGTTTAAACTATAGGTTGAAAAGTAAGTTGCTCTATTTTAACGCTGGTAGTTTTTAAATTGCAGTAAAATGATGTAATGGTATACAATGTAATATGCATAAACAGCGTTGATATCCTAGTACTTTAGACTTGCCTTTAGTAGGAAAAAATTGTATCTAGTGGCTAGTGGGTTTTTTGGTGGTAAGAGAAAAGTATACAAGTGTACAAAATTTGATTTTGGGAATGCATGAAAACCCAGATTGCTGACAGTCGAGTCGTGTTTCGTGACAAGTCATTTGAGTTAAAGAAAGTGACGCTTCAGCCGAATTACGCTTTTTAGCACAAGGGTCTAGAGTGGAAATGTTATGTTGAGCTTAGGTCCCTGTACTGAAAGCCATAACTCGACTGGAACGTCACTTTCTTCAACTCAAATGACTTGTCGTATCGTGACGACTTGACTTTCAGGCCAGGGGCAACAGTGCCCAGGCCCTGTGCAAACATTCAAAGAGAGGCCCCAGAGAATCCAAAAACCAATTTTCGCTCGGCCTTTCTTTCATAGGAGCCTGTCCACCCCACCCGGGAGTTTACGCAAAATGGCCCATATGTGCTCGTGTTGTGCGATTTGGTGACCTGTGGTCCATATACTGATTTGTGTGGCCCCATTAAATGAAGCAAAAAAATTTTTCGGACGCTTCGCTCACTAGGCCGCAGCACCTTACTCGCTTTGAGGGGACTCCTAATTTCAATAAGATCCCGCGCAGCTACTCTGTTTATCGAGTTATATGACTATTGAGGGTAAAAATCTCGTGTCACACTGTTTCTTATTGAAATCCCCCGAAACGGGTTGACCGATTTTTTGCGTAAATTTGGTAGGTCTGAGAATAGATCGTAGGCTATTTTTTATACCCTCAACCGAAACGAACAGCTGAAAAATCTAAAAAATTGGAAATTTTGGGATTTTTCACTTCAGTTTAGTTTCAATACCTTCATAGCCTACCTATTGTTTGACAGCTTCGTAAATGTAAAATTGTCATTAAATTGAATCATTCCATTTAATGGCAATTTCAATTTATGCAGCTGTCAAACAATAGGTAAGCCATGACGCTATTGAAACCAAACTGAAATACAATAAGCAATATTGTATACTCAATATACCGTTAGAGAGATGGCGGCCATCTCAAGAGGTCGGATTACCATTTTCTTCACAACCACCTCGAAATGGGTATTAAATGAAAGGGAATGATAAGTAGAATACAATAAGCAATGTATATTCTAAATATACCGTTAGATCCATGGAGGCCGTCTGAAGACCCTTGTACCCGTGTTTTGAGGCACATCATTTGTGGAAAATTCATATCTCGAAAAATACCAAGTCAATGGATGGTTTTTATTTCCTACTGTTGGCTTATGGGTGCAGCGAGGCGTACCGGGTCCCAGCTAGTATATTTATAGTCCTATCCCAATTTTTCTCCAGAATTTGCTTTAAGGTGAGCAGTCGGTCTGATGTTGACCTGTTTGCCCTGAAACCAGTTTGATATGATTCCATAATGGTTTTCGCTCTAGGTTCTAGTTTTTACTTCACAAGGAGTGTGAAGGTTTCGTACCTGCTGCTGAGGAGTGCGATGCCTCTGTAGTTAGAAGGCTTGCCTAATTCTTCCTCCTATTTAGATACTCACTCTTCTTATTTCTGCACAGCTCGTCTGCAGTTCTTCTTTTAGCTTAAAGACTTCCGTCATTGCTCTTGTGGGCGTTGCGATGTGATGGTGGTTCTGGTTTCTTTCTTTTATTGTTGATTTATAGTCCTGATCAAACCAGTCAATTCTAGTCTGTCTAGGAGCTCAGCCTAGTCTCTCTACTGCGGCCATATTAGGTTCTGTATTCTCTACCTGTCGTACTTTTTTATTCGATATCCATGGGCTCGGTCGAACACAATTGCCAAAATCGGCCGAAATCTTGGAACCGCCTTCTTGATTTTTTACAAAATATTCAGATAGCATTTAGTACATATACATGATTAGTTGAACTTAGGTTGAACCCGAGTTCAACTACGTGTAGACGGTAGTCGATTTCAGTTATGGTCGACTCAGCTCGACTTAGCTCTGATACCTGGGTTGAGTAGAAATATAATATATATATTAAATCAATTTTAATAAAACTAGTCTTCCCGATACTTAGAAATTTCTGTCTTCCATTATAACTCAAACTCACTTATTTACAAAATTTAAATGACATTTTTCCTCCGGCTTGAAGTTGGTGGCATTCTGAAGGGCAGGGAAATTGTACAATTTCCCAGTAACCCCGATAGAGACCCAGATACAACCTGGGTTTTCGCTTTTGTATGGCGATGAACCAGCCAATTCATCAAAAAAACACGGATCTAATACGCATAAATATTAAAATAGATCATAATGGTTGTGTTGAGAAAAACTTCTTGAAAGATTAACTTCATAGATTAATATTTTCGCGGAGGCAATAAAAATCCTAGAAAAATCCTGAGTTTAAGTTCTTTTTCACTGTTCTTCCTTCGCCTTTCTTTTTCACGGAATAAAAGTGAAAATTTATTAGCTTCGCCTAGTCAACTCCGGCTGACTATCAACAAGAGCATTATATAAAATTTACTTTCTGCGCGCCCCAGCCACGTTTGCCCTTAACGACACGAAGCCAATAAATTCTCAGCTTGTAACAATAACGAACAGGCGACCCATAACCGGCATCTAGAATACTTTATTTGCGGGGGAAAAGTTATCGCTGGAGATTTAATTATCTAGAAAATGTGGGACACCGGTCACCCGCCGGGTTATTCCTTTCCGATAAATAACTTCCACCGATGTGACAATGGCCGAAAAGGGTCCGACTCCGCTGTTTGTCCTTAATCCAAGTGGCATTTAGTATTCCTCATTTGCAGCAACGATTATTACCCATCGAATTAATTATGAACGTTTAGTGGGATCCATTGAAGGGCGTCAATAATCGACCTTGAATCACGGCATGAATAACAATGCCAGAGGGCGGATGCCAACTTGAGGGGATGAATGGTAGCTTATTAGGGATAAGTGCACCCATAAAGGATGATGGACCTGCTACTTCTCGTATTTCTCTATGTCATACGGGTTTGCTCGCCACATTGGCGGGTGGCTTTCCTCTTCACTTTCCATCATTCACGTTTTGTTGTCAACCGTAAGGGCAGGTTAGCACATACGCAACACTCCACAAAACAAAAAGTGGAGCAGGAACATCCCAAAAATATATACATATGTGTGTATATATAATATATATCTATAAACAAACACAACAAAAGCAAAACCAGAGAGGGCTTCTAACCATTTCAATTATTCATGTTCCCGAGAACCTCATCATCTTGTGCTCATCCTCTTGAATTGTTTTTATATCCTCGTAACTCGTGAGCTCTTGACTTCATTTGTAATCCTGGAATGTTCCTTCTGAAATGAAAAAAAAAAAAAAAAAAAATACGGTACCGTGATTAAATTTTTTTTGTGTCATTCTGAACTTCTTTTCGGTTTGAAGGCAACAAAGTGGAAACAAAGTTGAGAGTGCTGAGAGCACTAAAAAGGACGAAAGGTAGATTTAAGACCTGTAGTACAAAATTGATTGCTTTACTAAAATAAAATTACAAGGAAGTACATGAAAGCCAAGTGCCTAAATTCGTACACGGTTTCCGCAGAAGCATAGGTTTAAGTGTGGCAAAGTCTAAGATCTCTTCAAAATCCCTATGGCATAGTATCTAATTAAGTTTTTTTTTTACCTGAGCAGGTTCTTGTTTACAGCACAGCTGTATATAGATGTACAGATATGCATCAGTGTTGCCACTCTCTCAGAGTTTTGTCCTATCCATTACAATACAGAAAAGTATCCAATCGTATTCATAACCTTTCTGTACGTATCCATACGATACTAAATGGGCACATACTTGTATATTGGTTCTGTTTTTACTGCGTTAACGCTGAGTCCGCGGGTGGCAAGTCAGCTTGAAAGGGTTTGTAACGCCGTCTCCATGAAATTACAGAACACTTAAGGAAATTTTCCTTTTGTAATGATAACGTCATCCGCGTACGAACATAGAAATGTTTCGCAATATAAAATTTATGCACATCTAACGCTGCATTTCCGGTTAGTTGCGTTTCTTTCGTTGCATTTTTTAAAAAGGAAATTAGATTTCGCTCTAGTTTCACAACACCACAACACGATACAGTACTCAAGCAACAGTAACGTAAACGTTTTTCGCTTTTAAAAACCACAACACAACAAGCCAAAAACATCATAGCCTTGTTGACTATAACCGAAAAAGCAGAGCAGCTCAGGGTAAAGCAGCTGTCAAAAAAGTAGAACCAGAAATCTTGCCCGAAGTTTCCCTACCAAAACCGATAAAGCAGAAACCTGTGCTTTAAGTTGCTCCGGTTCAAGTTAAGCAACCAACAGACTCTCAGTTTTAAATGCGCAATTGAACTGTGTAAAAAAACAGTACGATAAACAGACCTGAAAGCGTGTAGGTTCGTCAGTTCGTTGCACGGTGTTTTTGCTCAATCTCATCACTTTTGTTCATTTGAATACATCTGACGGAACTGAAGATAAACTGTCTGTCCTGCGCAGTTTATCGGAGCAAAAGAGGATCGAGAAGCTCAAGTCTGAGGACTGAGTGAAAATAGTTCAAAATTGCACAGTTCACACAGTTTTTTCGCTCAGATATGACGTCACACGTGATAAACTGCGCAGGTAAAATGATACTGTGTGGGCCACTGTAAAGCAGGCTCATTTTGCTGAGATCAATAAACACAACTCATAATGAAAAGTACGTCACAACTTTGAGGTTATATGTAACAGACATTAGAAATTAATTGTACTGATCAGACAAGAAACGGTAATAGATATAGATTTTGAAAAATGAAAATAAAATTACGATAAACGCGAACGTATCTTTTTTCGGGAAGACGTATCATTGTATCCATATGATTTTTTTTTCCACTAAATAGTATCCATAATGATACAAACGTATCCAAAGTAGCAACACTGATGTGCATAGATCTAGTGTAGTAATTGTGCACTCCTAATTAAATTTTTCACCCGTTTACGATGATGAATAGTGGGCAGCAGCAATCCCTTTGGTCCTGGATGAATTTTTATTTAAATTTTTTTCCTCCATTAATTAAATTTTTTTCTTGCATCAACTAACTTCATATATTCTCTACACATTCCCTCTTAGCTTGGTTATGCCCAGATTTTGAATATATAAAGTGCTAAGTACGATGTATAATTGCAGCCGCAGCACTATCGAGGATGATGTGCGAATATTAAGTGAATATTCAACAATTTACACACTCGTATCTCTGCGGAATATGCAAACACTATTCTCTATCTATTGCACAAAGCGCTTCATAAACAGCAGAAAAACTTTGGTTTTAGAGCATCGTTTCTCTATATACATACATATATGTATAGACAGGATGGAATCACACCTCTGGCCATTGATTTGTTGGGTTTTAAATCGCATTTGCTTTTATTGTTTAAACAAATTTGTTTTGGTTCTTTAAATCAATACCGGACATGATTTAATCAAAGTAAATATGACAATTTTTATGGTGTTTTGCAGGCGATTATTATCGATTACTTTTATAAATATGGTTTATTTGGAAATTTTGTCAACTTAGATTTTAAACCAGAGTAATTCCAAATTAATTTTTTCAACTACAAAATCCTGATCGCAGCGACACTATTCCGTTTAGTATGTTTTATGCATATACATAATGTGGTATTAAACAAAGTTTTGTTTTGTTTGAGGAATCCTCAGGAATAGAATACATAGCTTACTGTATACTACTAGTCAGACTCTTTAATTTGATATCGATATCGATAGGAGGTTTTGGAAAAATAGATGATCCACCATCCTATAGTGGACTGGATTCAGTATGATACTTAGGTTAGGTTAAAATGGCTGATCCCCCACAACGGAGCCCACTGAGGCACACCATTGGGCCCATTGTGATCCCATTCTAGTCTTGAGACAAAATTCAGGCCATTTCAATCCATTTCGAGCTTTTAATAAAGCGAAAGAGATCAGGAACACCAGGAGCGCGTTCAAAAACCTTACTATGGTTAACCATGGTTAACTATGGTAAACTTTTGTCGTTCAAAAACTCCGTGGTTAACTACAACATAACCGCGAGCATAACTTTTTGGCGTTCAAAAACTCCCGTGGTTAACCATGGTGTAGTTAAATTTTAACCATGCTCGGGAGCATGGTTAGCGATAGTTAAGAAGAAGAAGAATAAAAACAATTCTTTGAAATTTGTTTTAATGTTAATAATGGACAGATCAAAGTGGGATTTTTTTATATTACTGTAAATAAATAATTAATGGACACATACGAAATAATTAATTTCTAATTTTCTTTACCTCGTATTTAACCACGGTGCGTTCAAAAACCTCCATGGTTAAACATAAACTTTCGTGGTTAAGTGAAGTGATGCAGCATAACCACAGCTTACCTCGTGGTTTACTATAGTAAGGTTTTTGAACGCGCTCCAGGTCGCCCTTAGAATATTTACAGCATTAATCGTTGTGGGGAAATCTCAATCTTTCGGCACGAGGGCGAAAGAAACAGTATCCAGTCAGCACCCTCACTACATGGCATATCTCTATTTTGTTCAACTGAAAAAGCGATTTCGAACGCATCGCGTCCCTAGTCGACCATATTGTGTGAAAAGTGTGGCACACTGTTGCTGTGGTCCATCTCAGTCCGGATCGAGCTAAGTTGACATTTCTCACATCCAGTTTATAGGTGGTTAAGGGCATTCCCATCTGGGTTAAGTGGGGTGTCCTTTCCCAATTTTAGAGCCATCTGTGACCATAATGACCACATAATGACCAATTTGGGATAACACCATCTGTCCAGTCCTCTCTGGCTGGAATGATGGTATTGTAACCTTCCTCCAAGGTCCAATAGGTGTAATGAAATCTAGGTTGTCCGCAGCCATGGCGAACCTCTTATGGACGGATGAGTGACCCTATGAATATGGAGCCGACAGAACAAAAGTCTTTGCCCTGGTGGCCGTCCAGGTTGCCATTTGCAAGGCATGTATATGCAGAGGAATAAGATGCAATAAGAAACCCAGCACAGCTGTAGATCATTGCACCACTTATACACAGCTCAGCTATACTTTGGACTTTTCCTAGTATCTTACACCGTCCGCCATCCCAATATGCCGTGCATAAGTATAGGTCTTATTACGGCTGTGTACAGTCAGTGGACGATGCGGGGTTTAAGGTCCCAATTCACTCCGATCGTTCTTTGGCATAATAAGAGAGCTATTTTAGCCTTATCAGCTCTCTCAACAAGATTCGGCCTCCTAGTTACTTTTCTATCCAGTATGAGATCTAGAATGTTCGCATCCTACTTAAGCTGCAGTCTTTCATTGCAGAGTCTTAGAGAAGGAAAATCGGGTTAATACCCAGGCCCTTTGTAATAGTCCAAAGATCAAGAATGTCCGATGTTCGTTGCATTATATCTCTTATTGTTGAGATGTACTTGCCGGTCACCAGCAGCACAATGTCATCAGCATAGGCTACCGTGGTGCACCCAGACTCCCTTAGAGTTAGAGGTTCTATCGCCGCTCCTTTGGAATTTAACAGTCAACGAAGTTTCGACATCTAAATCGGCCTTCGAAAGGCGTAAGCAGAGACTAGCGGATGCAGCTACTGGGATGGAGATCAATCTGCGCTACTTTCAAAATCGTAGTTGCGAGCAGCGTGATCAATCTCGATCACCGTTGTGCCAGCCTTGTCCTCCTCCGGTGTGAGAGCAATATCTTCCACCGAAAGAAGTTGAGCAAATTCGCCCAGTTCGTCCTCCGTCATTGATGGCGAAGGAACGCCTGAAATTTGGATATTATCCTCTTCGGATAAGAAAGGAGGGTCTTTTGGACCCAGGGTTGGTAGGTGAGTACCCTCAGGCACCTTTGGATCAACTACTTTCGTTTCTGTGTCACCCGCACATTGGGTTCAGAAACTTCCGTACCTGCGTTACCCACAGTGCCCGAGGGCTTACTATCTGCAGCTGCAAGTGGAGCAGTTGAAGCCACTCCACTCTGCTTGAGGGGCAATATATCTTTTGTGAAAGCCCTCAGAGTTATGAAAAAAACCGTAACTTATGACGCCACCACATTTCGCCAAAGGTCCTAGCGACTCCTTGCTAACAACGAGAATAAGCGCTCGGTCGTCATCTTTCGGATCCTCCAGTTTCGTAATCTTCCACGATGACGTAATCTTCCACTCAGGATCTCCTTCCTCATAACGACCTTCAGCTTGGTAGACCTCGATGGGCTCTCTTTCAGATTGTTTGAGTCTATAAATAGTCTCCTCGGAAAGTTCTGTGGGATAAGATTTACGTCATGTGACAGCGAAGAAAAGCAAATGTGCGAATCTGGGCGGTCATGTCCTGGAATTACGGAAGAAATGTAGAGAGCAGACTAAGCTAGATTATCGGGGGAAACCTTTTAAAAAATCGCTCTCAAATCTACTAGTACACTTCACAGAACTTTCATTTGATTTCGGTTTGACGAATAATACCGCATGGCTTGAGGATTAATTTGTTCAATACTTGTTCATAAACAAATTCAGGCGTTTAAAAATATATTTGGAAATTCTACAATCTTTCACTTTTATGTGTATGTATTTGTTCTTTGTTAGTTTTCTTAATAAAACATCTATGCAAAAACACAACAAATAAACAAAATGGCAGTCAGTAAATTAATTGTTTACGAGACTCAGAATTTTATTTTTAACCAAGTTTCTCCTTAATTTATTTTTAAACTTTAATTAATTAAATTCGCAGTATTTGTGTGTGGATGAGTGTGTATAGAAACTAGGATCGTTTGATGCATGCTTTCTTCTATAAATAATGCAGAAATTAATGATTACAAAAACCACACCTATTTTCTTTTTTTTTTTTTTCGAGTAAAAGTGTATGCATTTTATGCTATTAACGGAATTGTTTGCCCTTGAACAAGCTTCATGTTAAAATGGTGTCCGATAGGACGAAAAAAAAACTTATGTTAATTAATTACCGTTTAATTAACTTTTATGACAATAGTTTTTTCCTGCCCCGTACTCAACCCAAAATAAATTTTTCATCATACACTGGGGAGCAATAAGTTAAGCTTGTGGCCATGGGGGTAATATTAATTAGGTTTGTAGGCAAAGTAGATATTTTGCGATAAGAAAAGGATTTTTTGTTCAGTCTTTCGTAAGCTAGAGTGTCCTATAGTGTTGCATGTGGAATCCTATTACTAAATTCTATTTAAGTGACAAGGTATATAGTTTTATTACGTCCCAAAAGGATCCCAAGATAATTTAAAAAATATGTTCTTCTCTTGAAGTAGAATGTCCTAACGAAGGAATATTGATTGCAAACATCATAAAATCCCACTGAAATCCAAAGGATCCATAATTCAGGGCCGTCTTCCAGCGATGTTGCTTTGGCTGATCCTTTGCCGTGGCGAAACTTCATGTTGGTAATCAGAAGGATTAAAGTTCAATTCTCAAAGGATACTCTCCCATGAATTTGAATAGGGAACAGTGCTTGAAGGTCTTCCAATAAGGAATTCCCTTAACTTCAAACAGTTTCTCATCATCGTCGTCCCCCAGCAGCCTAGGAAAATAATGTTCCCTTTTATATATCCTTTTTCGGAAAGCTGATGGTTTAGAGCTTCGGCTTTCACATAGTTTATTCTGGGTTTTTTATTTATGGAAAGCATCTCTGTTTCAAAAAAAAATATGGGTTTTTTATAGTGAAATATAACATGAAAAAATCCGAGAGATTTAGTTTCTAAAACTCATAAAGTAAAATAATTATATTTTGCAATACAGTTTTTATCCCAGCAGGCAAAAGCAAATCGTGAGTTTGTAAGAGGAGCCTCTTTTTCCTTTTGAACCAGCACAATGTCTCACTTCAAATGAGGCGAAGTTCCTTTGTATTGCAAGTGAGTCACGTGGTAAACGGTTCAATCGCTGCGATGCAGGCAGATCTATTGCGTTTGCGATTTATGTAGAAAAAGCAGATGCAATAAATGATGAATGAATGAATGGGAATTTTAATTATTGTCCCTAAGAATGTTGATTACAAATAGGGGCGGCGGAGCGCGTAGGAATGGAAGAAAAAGTGCACATATGTACTTTCGAGTTGGGTGGGGAAATCCACATCGAAAATATTTCATATACACCTAATAACTCAGAACGTTGGAGGACCGTCTCGGTCCCTGGCGAGAAAGCAACTTGCAAGAAAGCAAGAATTTTCACACGAAAACAAATACAAATATGTATATTACAGCTATTAAAAACTTGGTAACTGTATAAGTTTTATAAACCCCACCCGACTAAGTATAATAGTATTTAAAATGCCTCAGGGGCATGCTCAAAGGGGATTTCCTCGTAGGCTCCTCATGAGGATCTCACCGGCAAATGAGGGGCATGCCGATAGAGGACTTTCGCTTTTGTTTCCGGATGGCCAACACACAAAAAGGATCAGCGATACTGCAGTGCCAACACCTTATCAGCCCTAAGAGACAAACCTCATTACAAATAAATTTAGTCCATTCAAAACGCGGGGGGGTGTTCCAAAATAACACCGTTAAGAAAATCGAACCCTAAAGGTTTTTGGGGTCGCTGATCACGAAAATCGGGGTCCCGCGGTCCTAAAACATGTGCGTCACCCCTAAAAATGCAAAAAACACCCCTTTTTAGGGGGTTTTCGCGATTATTTCAATATTAATGAAAACTAATGCGATGAAATGCACTTTTTTTAATATTTATTTGTGAAGGTGGTTGATTTGTACTAAATTAAGGCGAACTTTATGATAAACTTTTTGTTTGAAATTTGGTTCAATAGGTATTATCAGCAAAAAAAATATTTTTTTCAACCCTTAAGGGGGTAAAACTACCCCTACATTAAAATTGTAATTGAAACAAATTAAAATTTATTGTTTTGCATTTAAATTTTATTTTCCATATACATATAGTGAAATTTTCCAAATGTTTTAATGATTAACATTTGGAAAATTTCACTATAAACCCCTTTGTACAGAGGTTAAACCACCCCTAAAGAGAAAAAAGAAAATAAAAAATATATTGAGAAATATTTCATTACAATTTTAATGTACGGGCAGTTTTACCCCCTTAAGGGTTTAAAAAATTATTTTTTTGCTGATAATACCTTTTGAACCAAATTTCAAACAAAAAGCAAAAAAAATTTTTTTGCAATTTTGTTTATATAAAGTTGTTTTTATTATAGTAGGGGTAGTTTTAACCTCTTAAGGGTTGAAAATAATTTATTTTTGCCTGACAGCACGCCCACAATCGAATTTGAAGCATAAACTTGAAAAAAAAAATTTACAATTTTTGCCATTTTTGGCCGATTTAGGGGTAGTTTCAACCATTTAGGACTACCCCTTATCATAAAGTTCGCCTTAATTTAGTATTAATCAACCACCTTCGCAAATAAATATTAAAAAAAGTGCATTTCATCTCATTAGTTTTCATTATTATTGAAATAATCGCGAAAACCCCCTAAAAAGGGGTGTTTTTTGCATTTTTAGGGGTGACGCCCATGTTTTAGGACCGCGGGACCTCGATTTTCGTAATCAGCGACCCCAAAAACGTTTAGGGTTCGATTTTCTTAACGGTGTTATTTTGGAACACCATAACGCGCGTTTTGAATGGACTAATTGGGGTAATCGCAACATCTGGTTCACACTGGCTCCCAAAACATGTTTTATGAACCAGTCGTTTTAAAAAGCTCAATAATGTTCGCACTGGCTTGATATGTTTTAACGTGTTTTCAATTGTCAGTTTTGATACACAATTATCACAGATGTTTGGAGGAATATTTTACGGTGAAATGGAAAGTGAATTAACGTTGAAAATGTTGTTTGGATACATTGTAATGAATGAAAAACTTATAAACATTATAAATGAAATCTTGTGGTTAAATTGTGAATCTTTGCCTTTATTTCTTGGGCTGAAACCGTCACTCCGTTTTTTGCAAGATCCGCTTGCATTTTCATAAATATATGCGAGTTTTTACGGTTTCTTCTCAGCTCGTTGATTCGTTCTCCCCACACTTCAATTAATAAACTTTCTTCTTTCGAAGACCAATTTTTTCTACTACACTTACTCATTTTAAAAAGAAAATCGCGCCGCCCGGGTTTTTCTGAAGTTCAAAATACACAAACTTCAAAACAAAAATGACGTGCTGGCTACAGCTAAACGAGTATTCAGCATTGTCAGCAAGTGTTTTGTACGTGTTTTATTTGAAAACTCGTCAAAGCCAACTTGTTTAAAAAAGCTCGCTCCATATAAAATACATGGGTAAAACACATGTTTTACCCTGTTTTGAGCCGAAACTTGAACAGCTTTCTAAAACATGTTTTGGGCGTCAGTGTGAACCCCATATTAGATATTCGGAAAGCTTTTTAGAAAGCTTTAAAGTAATACCCTTTAGCTTTAGTTTTACTCATACAAAGCTTCAGCGCTTGTTGTATTGCTTCATATTTTAGGCAATTATGTTGCTGACCGTGAAGGGTGCTATTTAGCATTCTCATTATACCGATTCTAGTTTGATTACAAAGGTCAAGCAGCGTAGGACGTGGCTAGTTTTCAGTTGGGGGACCTCTTTGGAAAACTGACACTCGAGCTGAAAGATATAAAGCTTTCGACACCGGCGCAGTTAATATTCACATATCAACGAAATTCTTAAATTTTTCGGCGTTTTTTCATTTGGGATCGGGTGGCAATAAGTTTTCTTCAAGGGGGCCAAATGGAGCATTCCTTATGATGACGCGCGAATGAGACAAGACCATAGATGCCTTCTGAGGGCTTTATAGGACAATACACCCTCTTGTGAGATTCACAAATAGCAGAGAAAACACGAAGATGCCTGCTCATTGTGCGCGGAATTAGATTATAAGCACTGGCACCTTTGTAAGGCAAAACTTTAGCACAGAAATTGCGTTTAGCTTTATCTTTATTACAATGCTCTCGACCCTTTGCAAAATGCAAGCAAAATATCGAAAGAAAGAAAATAAATACCAATGTATAGCTTTTTTACGGGTAGGCTAGCTAGCTAGGCTCTAAGGTTAGACGGTTAGGTTTTTCCCGCACAACTAGCCGACCCCGATTTTCCCGTCGTCATGATTACATGCTTTTCGGTTTTGAAACCGATTCGGCTTTAAAATTAACGTATGTTGGCTCATATCTCAGTAGCACATTATTTTTGAACCGGGACATTTAAAAAAAATGAGGCCTCAGTACAAATTAATATCGTGTACGGGATAAATGTACTGCCTCATGTAAGTTCGGTTCAACTCTAGTGTTTATATCGGATATCTCTACATCAAGGGGAAGGGGAGTTCAGAAAGGTCTGGGGAATAGTTGGGAAGTGCGAATGGCCCTGGTGATGGAAGGCATGCCATTATTTATATTTTGCTTAGTTTGGTGATGAAACTTTTAAGCTCCGTTCTCTACCACCATACTTAAGTCGTGAAAATTACTATGTTCCTAATGATTGTAGTTTATATCCAGAACGCAGCTTTCGGTTGTAGGGGGCATGTGCATTCAGAAAGCAGGCCCCAAGGATCTATGTGTCCTGCTCATCAGAGTATCCGTGTGATGGTACCAGTTGGTATCTAGATCCATTTCTAATCATTTGGCTTGATGCGTAAATCCTGCCTACGAGGCAGAGTCCGCTTAATTCTCTTAATTGTTATCATCTATAAATATGTATGTGTATCCATTCCACCATTTCATTTTCGATCGTCGAAGCTAACGTTTGTCACTGATAGACCACGTGATAGTTTAGGCATTCTCCCATATTATTTTTACTACTGACGCCTTTCGACTAGAGTATGATATTCAATACTGCATTATTTCATAGAACCATCAAAAATACAACAGGCCTGTTCAAGTATCACCTATAAACTCTAATCTGAAAAGGAACTTCAAGTTTTCAAAATTGTTTCAATAACCTACGAACTCTTAACTTGCTATGAGTAGCTTCTCGTGGAATCACATCTGACTTTAAGAATTGACAAATTAAGCATAATGCTACTGTTGTATCTTACAAGCCGCAAGAGAGAGTTTCTTTCTATTTATTCTAACGATTGAAAAATCCTTTTAAATGTAAAAAGATACCATTGCCTTTTCCAGTTTCCTTCACCGCAATAAAAATACTCCCGAATTAAAACCCTTATCATTTTCCAGAATCCGTGCGACCCGAAAGACTTGAAGAATCACCAAAGGATAATGAAGTTGAGAACATTTCATTTTTCACTTCAAGTTCTGCCCCGACACAGAAACATACATGCAAAATTGTAGGCTGTTAATCAAAATGTCAGATTTAAATCGGAGAAGAGAAACTTTCATGAATTTTATTAAATTTTGTATAAACTCATGCTCTTTCCGTTGGTGTGGAAAGAACACTTTTTTTAGAAAGTATAACCTTTAGTCCTGTCAGTCTGCGGTCCTTTAAAAATACCCAATTAAAATTCTGGTCATTAAGTTGAACGAACGATGATTTTATTGCGAGAATAGAATATTTAAAAGGACCAACGATCGAACGGTCACTTGCGCCAGCCATGTCTTTCTATCAAAGTCTTTCAAAATCCACTAATTTAAAAAGATTGAACTCAAAAACTGCCCCCAAAAAAGTCTTAATTAAAATTAATACTTTCAAGGTCACACGGCTTACTGCGGAGCTAGTCTCTATTAAAAAGGGACTTCCCACAAATAACAACCACCCAACAAAAAAAACTGGGGCTCATTCTTATTCTCTTGCGGCAAATTCAAAATTGATTATCTGTCATCGTCATTCTTCTACTTAAGTCCAGGAAGCAGGAAGGTGGAGCCAATGATGTCCTGCACCCTGTATACACTGGGGCCCGCTCGCTAGTGATAGCCGGCATGACACTAACTAATTTGAGCCTTCATTTCAACTGAGGCAACTAATAATTATAATCGCGTTTACATAGCAGTCGGCGTCGAAGAATTAATTACTGCCCTTTCGAAAAAGGATGCCTCCATCAGCGGCGGAGGTGGAGTCCTTGATGGTGCGGACGGGGCTAGGAGGCAATCTCGCCTGCTATGACTGACATTTAGCTGCTAAATTATCCCATCCTTTGCAGGATTCCTAAGGGTAACGATTGTTTGATTCAGGATGATAATAAAGTAGCATCATGGCCATGGTTGAGGGAATTTGGAGAAATTACGGGTTTCTTGGTAAAATCCTTTAAGATGGAATTAATCTTAAGGATTTTGACAAATGAGAGTAAATCTTTCAATAGAAAATTTTTTTGTGATTAGATAATTTTTAGTGAGATTAAAGAATTTTTGACGATTGGATATAGAATATTTTCTAGATTTTTTTTATGTGTCAGCTATCACACTGTGTACTGCCTGTACGTCATGTCGTTGGTCACATGATGGTTCAATGTGTAAACTTAGTTCGTGGGGTATAACAGGCTTAAGCTTATGAAAAATCAGGAGGGTGTTGAAGGAGATGGCGATTAACTCCGCTTTTTAGCTCTTGTCAGCTGTAGGAGTTGAGACACATTGACTGACAAAGTTTGTTCCTCATTCGAATTGTTCTGTTTATGCATGAATTCCTGGTCAGCGTGACCGAAAAGGCCTGTAGGTAGGAGGGATGAGGCTAATTTGGTTTTTGCGGCGAAGATTGCTGTAAAGTAGGGTGGCTCAAACCGGTCGATCTTTCGATGTTTTTCAGTTGATCGCCGTAGTAAAAATTAAACTAGTTGATTAACTTCCCAGTATGATGAACGAAGATGAAATAAACTGACTTCTTACAAACTAGTATTACGTTTAGCACTAGTGGGAAATTGACTAGTATCAGAACTGGTGACAAAGCAATAATGAGAGAAGCTAGTTCAAATAACTATAATAGTGGTCAATCTACAAGATTTTTCTAGAGAATTTGCTTTTCCTGAATGTTAGCAAAAAAACATTTCCTCCGTATTTCGTTCACTACACTAAAGTGGGTGCTCGAATTCGTATTGAGCATGTTGAAGCGCCGCTGATAAACTGCGAAGCGAATAACCTCATTTGTAAATTTCAAAGCTTTCCGGAGATATTGGCAAAACTAATCAATGTAAAGTACTTGCCTGACTTAACCAAAAATAACAAATTTTTCGGTAACTACTGGAAATCAAGGGATGAACCGCAATATCCTGAAACTGTATCACGCGTAGAAAACAATTCCCCGTCAAAAAGTACTAATTCAAGGTTTGAAAAATTCGTGATGTTTGTAAAGGGTAACGAAATTTTTGCACGATTTTTAAGGGTTGTCAGATTTTGACAAGTGATGTTTTGTTGGAAGGCTATCGCTGTGCAGAACCCAGAAAAAGATCACTTCGTTTAGAACAGGTCTCATTCCATCGAGTGTATTAGATATTAGCAAAAGTTATCTATTTGAGGTCTTTCTGACACTTAGCCGAAGTTTTTCCATTTGAACAAAAAAGGCCCGACCGAATGCTGTGAAATTTTTATCAGAGCATTTTCCGTTAATATTTTTCTCTCGGCACCTCAAAGAAGTCTATATAGTTTTTGGTTCGCGCGGTATCGTAAAGGTACAAAAATCACTTATGTCATTTAAACCAAAAACGGGTGGACCAAATTTTAAAAAAATCTTTTCAGATCATATTTCCGATAATACGCTTCGAACCACACCTCAACGAAGTCGTTATCTTTTTTGGTTCACGTGATATCGTGCAGGAAAAAATGACCACATACGTACGCACACACACACACACATACTTTTTCCCAAGTTTTTGCTTGAAATGCTCTTGGGAACTTGAAAAATGAAAATACGTTGAAAATTTCGATTTCAATTTTCGGACCGATTACAATAACTTACCCATACTGGGAAGTTAAAAAAATCAATATGTCGGACGAATTTTGCAATTGTGTTCCGATTCCATTGAAAATTGGTACCGGGGGTTTTAATGAGCACAAATGACACAAATAAATTCTGATCAAAATTTGAATATCCAAAATACGATTTTGGCAATTACAATTCGATTTCGAAAAAAAAAAACCCAACCGAACATCCGGACTACATCTTCAGCATCATGCCCTTATTCGAAGTTGCAATATTATTAGATCCATACTACGCAAAACCAGCACAAACCAATGAAGATAATGCTGATGCAGATTTGTATGAACAACATAAAAAAAAAACAAAGAGGCGTCTTATTACACTTAGAGACAACATATATACGAGTTAACCTTCTAGCTCAGAAGGTGCACTTCTCAGCAGGGCTGAGAAACAATTTACCACTGCCGTCGTGGCTCAGCTGAGACATGCAAACATAAAATATTAAAAAACACAAAAGATCAAAAGCATCAAACAGAGAAGCATGCAAAACTAAAAAGGGGAGTGAGGCACGCAGAGAGTCACGCCACATTGAGAAGGGTCCTTTTAAGGACAACTTCACTAGTTAGCAAGCTAACACTCCTATTGTTGTTAGTATTTATAAGCATGCGATTAACGGGTTCGAAAATGCCATAATTGGTGTTAGAGGAATTCATGTGCAAGAGAGGTTCACCTCTCAGGTTGTAGTTATTCACTCTAAATGACGCGCGGCTTCTTAAGAAACCAGAGTCCACCTTGTCATTCATCAGTCGATGAACGAATATAACGTTGGAACACAAAGAATAGAAGGTGTTTAGATTTGCTTGCAGAAGTTTGCAATCCTCTATACTCCTTATGTGGCGATACAGTTTGATGTCTTCAGCGTAAATAAGGATTTTACAGTGCCTTAGCTGGATAACAATATCGTCAATTGATAAAATAAGAAGGAGAGGGCCAAGATGACTACCTTGCGGGACTCCAGAGGACGCTTCGATATTCTTAGATTTGACTCCGCGGAATAGAACCTGGTAGGTTCTATCGGCTAAGTACGACTGGAACCATACCACAAGGGCATTCGGAAAGCCTAATTTCTTTAGTTTAAGAACTAATAGAGTGGGAGAGCTTGTCGAAAGCCTTACTAAAGTCTGTATAGACACAGTCAGTTTGGCAGCCAGTGACAAAGCCTCTAATTGTGTGTGAAGAGAACTCCAGTAAATTAGTAGTAGTGGAACGGGCTGCAAGAAAACCATGCTGGTTTGTTGAGATAAGCCTCTTGCAGATAGGGGCGATAGCAGAATAAATAATAGATTCGAAGAGTTTTGGTATAGACGATAACTTCGCAATTGGCCTATAATTAGATATTTCGTTTTTACAGCCTTTTTTATGGACAGGTATTATAAAAGAGTTCTTCCATAAGGTTGGGAAGCGCCCTTTATTTAGGGATTTTTGAAATAAACATAGAAGAGGAGACAGTAGGGCCCCTGCACAGGATTTTAGAACAGCAGGAGGAACTCCATCAGGGCCGGACGAGAAATCCTGCGGAAGTTCATTTATATGTTTCAATACATCTTCCCTGGTTATAGACAGGGATAAGCTTTGAGCCGTTTGAATTGCATTGATATGTCGAAAATTGTCTTCATCTGGTTGGAAGACGGGGGACGAGAAAGATTTAAGGAAGAATGATGCAAATTTGTCACAAATCTCGGATGAATTAGAGCTAAGAGAGTTCTCGTATTGCATGGTGTAAGGGTAGTTATCAACTTTTTTCTTAGTGTTGATAAATTGAAAGGGATCATCATGCACTTTACTTTCCATGTTCCTGAGGTACTCTTTATAGAGGGCTTCGGAGAGGGCATGAAAATGGTCATAGATATTGAGAAATACATGGAAACTCACAGTGTCTTTCCTTTTTAGGTAGGTTTTCCAGAGTTAATTCTTCAAGTTTTTGGTACGTCTCAACTCATTGTTGTACCACGGGGAGGTTGATCTGGACGACTTTAACAGCTCAATAGGAACACAGAATGCGAAGGTCATCCAACTCATTAGACGAGAGCAACAAGTTGAAATCAACCGAAGTGAGCTTGGTTGAGAGTTCTTCGAGGTTGGCTTTTTTAAAGTTGAAGGTAAAGGTTGACTCCTCTGGGATTAGCTTATTGTTAAAAGTAGAACAATAGCTCAGTAGGAGAGGAGGGTGATACTTATCGACAGGCGACAAGACAATTGAGCTAGGCTCAACATTAATGTTGTCTGGCTCGGAAAAGAATACAAGATCTAACCGCCTTCCGAAAATAGCACAAACCGCTCATTTGGCACAAACCGCAAGAAAATAAGGAATCCAGAAAGCTGGATTCCCTAGAATTAAGGTTGTTTTCAGGAAGGTAGTTATCGTCATTATCGCAAGTTACCCATTTCACATTGGGTAAGTTAAAATCGCCTACGAGTAGGAGTTCGTCTTTGGGATCCATCATATCTAGGATATGATTTGTGCAAGAGATTAGAATATCGTAGAGGTTTTGACCTCTATCGTCAAGAGTGCTGAACATATCTGGTGGGATGTAACAGCAAATTAAAAATAGGTTGTTCTGGACAAGGGAGACTTTAAGAGCGAGGATCTCAATGTCCAGAGAGTTTGAAAAATTAGGAAGCGTTATTAAGCAACAGTTGAGAGGGTTACTACAGGCAAGTAGTACACCACCTCCACGAGCCTCCGAGTCAATATATCTATCCCTCCGAAAAACTTGGAATGAGGTATCGAAAAGTTCGGCATTCAGAATTCCACTATGTAACCATGTTTCTGTAAAAGCGATTATATCGAAATCGCTGGCCGAAGTCGACAGAAACTCATCTTGGGTTTTGGATCTGATTCCCCTCACGTTTTGGTAATAGAGGGAAAGCGTCTTAAGTTTTTTGAAATCTGTAAAGTGTCAGAAATACGCTGTGAAAAGGCACCAGGAGGCCAAAACGTCGTGTCTAAAAGCTTTTCAGCGGTGCAGTCAGGACGAAAGACGCAACCGGTTTGGAAACATTGCTGATCTCCCTTCAGGAAACTGTAGCAGGATTAATAGCTTTAGCCCTAAGGTATTCTTTAATTGCCTCGCACGTGGTTTCAGGGGAGAAACGCGAAATGAAAGTATTTCGCGGTCTGGGTACCGTTATCAAATTGGCGCAGGTTGCCGAAGACTCAGCATCCCCTGTGCCCGACGGTTCAATGACATAAACAGAAGAAGTTGTTGCCGGATCCGCTTCTGGGGTATAGTCTGAGACCATTGCGAATGAGGGGGTGGGGACAGACGGAATAGTAGGGGGGTTTGCAGGGGCGGCATCCGCAGCGTTGACTTTACGACTACGTCTGCGTTTACCATGCTTTCTACGGGTTTTCGGGTTGTTAGGAGCCAAACATGAAAATAACAATAAGAAATACACCAGCCGTTGTACGCGTACCAAATTTCAAGCTTACTTTTATAGTTTGTTGCTATAGTATATGCCTTTCCGTAACGAGAGTGAGCTGATTGGAGAATACAATAGTGCTTGAAAAGTTTCCTTGAGAGGGAACAGCAGCTTGGAGAAAAAAGTGCGGGATAGGCAACTGGAAATTGGATTTAATCAGGTGCACGCATTCCACATATTAGAAGAAGTTGGTGCTATTCGATGAAAAAGAAGAAGTACCACACTTGTCAATGATCGAAACCCAGCTCTAACTGGCTCAACGAGCTATGAATGCTGATCAAAGAGATAGTAATCAAATCAATTCAAACTCAGATATCTGCTGGTGAGAAAAGATTGAAAATATTTTTTACTGCCTTCATTGTTGTGCTAAATGCGTGAATGATTTTTTGCCAAAAAATGATTTTTGCAGACTTTGACCTTGAGTAACTTCGAAAGAGTTAAATTTTCGAAAAAACGACAAGAGGACTTAGGGTGGAGGGAAACGACCGATAAGGTTTAGGGCCCTGTTTGCATTTTGCCTAGTCACTTTTGAGAGTGGTGATTTAACTTGTGTGTTGATGAATTCACAGAAATTCCTTAGTATGATGTATAGTTGTTTTCAAACCTCGTTTAGTTGTTCCCCAGCTAAGCTCTTAAAAATGTTTAAAAGTTCAGACAAAAGCTTCACTTAACTCCTCCTATCAAATCACTTGCTGCCATGTAATCAGTCGCGACTGCGTATTGCTAAAGGGAGGTGTATTTTTCTGGGACTTCAAAGATTATTTAAAAAATTTACAAATTATGACTGAAAAACACCCGTTTTTATATATTTTTTTTATTTTAAGGTTTTTATATTTTACACATATGCCACAGAAATAATTTGTAGTAATTTCTACTAAAAAATACGAAATTTGTGTTTTTATCACTTTGATTACTAGATTTTTGACATTTTCCTCCAGTCGCAAACGCGCTTCTGCCTGGGGAGGTTGTGTTGCTTGCTGCTGCGGAGAACTCTCAATTTATGAATGAAAATGCTCATATCTTTAAAAGAAATTTTTCCAGCAATTCTTTTAATTTATTTTAAATTTAGGGATGAGAAATATTTCGCATAATTATAGTAAAATTATGCTTATTACGATGGATAAACTGACTTGGTTGAGCAGGAGTTTTACATGTATTTAAAAGCTTTGCTCAATACATATAAAGATTACTTAACTTTATTCATCCGGCATGCGCACATCCCTTCCCAAATTATTTTGTTGAGTTTTTTCTGCGTTTGTTGCCTTTTTAAGTAAAAAGAGGGGAAATGATAGAGCAAAATTTATGAAATTGGGCAACGAGGTGCGCAGAACCCTTCAAATTATTTGTGTCACGGCGTTTGAAAACTTCTATACCTATCTACTCTCGACGGAGCGGTTCACTCGGAGAATCCTGGTATTGTACGCTATGAAGAGACCTTATTTAATTTTGACTGCCGTCATGCCTTGCCAATTGTATCATCAATTCCTCTCGGACTCACTCTCAATTCCTAGGACTTACAAATTTTTGTAGAATAGGGAAAGAACAAATTCGTGCCTGTGTGATCCTGGCGACACGGGTAGGGGCAGACGTGATGTTTTTGTTTATGAACAGCAGGTCGCAGTAAGTCGATTGAAAAAAAAAGTCAGTTCGAGACAATTTGCCTTATCAGAGACAGTTTTCCATCGACAGGGAGACATCACCACAGCCTTGTTCTAGTTTTTTCCCCTCGACATGTCTCTTACGATATGGCAAATACCATCGACACGACTGATATTGGTTTCAAAACCTGTAGGTATCAAGGGTTACTTAATCATTTATCATGAAAGATATTCACTTCGCAAGGTAGACATGCAGCGCCTTTTATTTAGTTTTAATATCTTCAAATTAAATACTTTAAATAAAAATATATTTTTAACGCTTTCATTTCTTTTCTTTCCAGGTACGTAATTTTTCCATATTTTTAATATCAAAAACACTGAAAAACAGGGTAAGAAAACTTTTGGAATTGCAGCCGTTATTAAATTAATAGATTTTTTAGAGGATCCAAAAATATATTAAAATAAAAGTGGTATCTTGATAAAAGAGTTGTATAGCTTTAACTTTTACTCAGCAAGAACACCTTCCCGTCGTCCTGGCAAAATAATAAAAAACATTATGTGTAGCAATCCAATAATAAAAAGAATTGAATTACTCCTTTCGTATACGGAAAAATAATGTTCTCGATATATTTTCTCCTTTCCTTTCTTTATATACAATATGCTTTTAAAACTGCATCATCTTCAATAAAGACATCTGCAGCTGCTTTCGACCAAAGACTCCGTATCCTTTAACAATAACCATACTATACGTTAATGTCACATGTGCAGGCAGACAAATGAAAAGGGACGACAAAAGGATATGGAAGAAGAGTATCTTAACGCCTCCAGACACTTGACATAATACGGAGGCTACACCACTTAAGTTTGTCCGCACATATACATAAGATGAAAAGTAGTGCTCTGGTGTGATTCCGTCGAGCACGAATAAATGTAAAACAAGCAGGTGATAGCAGAAGGTGCACTTTACAAACAAATAAACTGTTCCACGTTTACGCATTCATCACCTTAAATAAACAGACTGTACGTGTCTCAAGTTTGAAAGTTTGTCTTGCTGTAACTAAGTTGCTTCTCTTGCTTCTGTTGCTTCTGTTGCTTCCGGTGTTTAAATTAATTTACGAAATAATTTTCACTTTGTTCTTGTATAAATTTTCGGCAACCATAAATTGACCTCACGGGAAGTGCTTTAATATAGAAAACTTTTTTTTATGAACAGCACCGAAAATTTCGGAAAGTGTAAACTCATTATGTTTACGATATCTACGCTAAACTGTTTACAAAGCACCACCCTAACCCTCCGCCCTCTGTTTCTAAACAAAATCATTATTTTCCTGACATTGTTCTTGCTAACGAAGAGCTTTCATTACGAGTGCACTTAAATTAACATTCAAGGAAGAAAGATAAGACGAAAGTAATTTCGTTCTCAACACTTCGCCAGGATCCTTTTCATAGGGCATCACTTATGAAGTCGACAGAGGAAAACAACAAGGATTCGAGGCCAATAAGAAACTTTCGTAATGTGAGACATTGTCAGCTTTGTGAAACTTGAATTGATTTCCTTCAAGATATTGAATGTTCTCGGCGGGGTGCGGGGCGGGGGTGGCGAGTCGCGGTGAATGTTTTCCCAAGAAATTTTCCTTTTATTTTGTGAGAAGTTGGAAAGTTTCACGTAGAAAATCTCTTAATGCTTTTCGTGTCATAATAAGATTGATGAGTGTAATCCGTTGTGGAACGGCCGAGAGCGGCGCTTATACAAAATAATGTTTTTTTATAATTGTGATAAATTTAATTATTTTTTTTTTAAAATGTTTTCATTTCACTTTTTTTGCAGGAATTATATTGACAGGGGAATAATTAACATAATTAGGTTTTAAATTGTGTGATTTTTATGGTAATTTTATCGCGATAATTTATTAAAATCTTATAATTTTGCGGTGCCTATTGGTTATTTATGCCTCGCCTCTTCTTGATTACATAGTTATAAGACGAGTCCTGAACTTTAAACATTATCCTGGACCCACCTGGAAGGACTCCAATTAGCAGATCCAACGTTCCACCTCCTCTTGGGAGCCGACATAATTTCCAATATTATCATGCACGGGTTATGAAAGGACAACGATGGAACTTCAGTAGTACAGAATAGAGTGTTTGTATGAAGTAAGGAGATCCAAGACTAGAAACATTCTTTACACAAATAATCCCCGATAGCGATTTGAGGACGTTTTGAAAATTGGAGGAACTTCCTTCTAGAACCAAAAAAGAGGCACAGTGCGAAGCCCACTTCGCCAACAATGTCACAAGATGCAACGATGGGCGCTACCAAGTTCGACTTCCATTTAAGACTGTCCAAAACCAGTTTTACACTACTTGCTCGATGATAGACTAACTGAAGCTTAATGATTTGATATGCACTGTCAAATAAATTATACGAATAGTTATGAAGCCGCAAATTTTTTACCATTAATAGGAATATCAGCAATAGGCGCTTCCTGTTCCTGCTGAAACTCACCTATGTGAAAAAGCGCTGAATAATGATCCTTCAGCAGGGCTCCAGGCCTCCAGGTAGCTTTGAAAAGATTTCAAATAATATGTGAGTCTTGAAATGAATTCAAAAAATTTGAACGGATCAGAAAGTGCACTTCTCAATCCTAGGATCGGGAAAGTCAACGCGAAATCCAAGATATGTATTGTCCGAATTCCTCCCTGACTTTTACCACTATTTATGAGCCACTTGCGATCCTAATTTTAAAACACCCTTGGAGGCCTTGGTGGGTAAAGCTGCCGCTATTTGTGCAGGATTTACAGGAATGCTGCCCAACGTGAGGGCCCAAATCAATCATGCGTCTCCTGTTGCTTAATCTAGCTTTACGCAGTACCAGTATAGGCAGTACGCAGCAGCAAAAAGAGGGGTAACAGGAGAAAATGGTGGGCCAGACAAAAGTGGACAACAGATACGTGCGTGCATACAGTGGCTGCGGTGTATGCGGCGTATTTTTGCTGACAGACAGTTGCGTGCTTGGGTTCTGTCTAGTTTTAGCTTTTTCAAAAAAAAAAGCTTATACAGAGGCTCTGTCCGTCTGTCCGTCTGTCCGTCTGAAGCCTACTTTCATCTCTGAAAGTACTGCAGATACAGACTTGGGAAATATCTCAAAATGTAGCTCTTGGTCAAAAGACCAAAAACTGAGAAAATGGTCTGGAAATTTCAACCAGAAGTATATTTAACAACAAAAGTATATTTAACAACAAAAAAGAGATTTCTAATAAAGTCCATTATATCGGTAGCCTAGAGGTAAGGCGCTGGAGTCAGGTTCCAGGCGAACCAAGTTCAATCCCCGACCGCAAAATGGTGAAATAAATTTTTTTTTTTACTCCGGTGTAGCATGTTTTAATTCTATTTCTCACTAAATTATATTATTTAATAATGATACTCAGGAGAACATAAACATTTATTTAATTAAAAGTGCAAAAAAATCATTTTCTTGAGTTTTTAAACATTTGGTAGGTTTAAAACGAAAAGCAGATATCTAATTTTTATCCGGGCATATAAACGCTTACTGAAATGAATGAAAATTTATAAATTTAATTGCACGAACGATGTATTTAAGACCGTCCTTAGAGTCCATGAATATAAGGAAGTGATTTTTCTCAGAATTTTCAATATTTTACAAAAATTTTACAAACGATTTGCCCCATATCTAAAAAATTTTGCAGCCCTTTGTTTAAAAGCATATTTTTAAGTTTTTATTAACTAAATTTGTATGTATCTCTTCAGAATCACAAAACAAAAGTGGGATGTTGTGCCTAGAGACTAGCCACTAATTACGCTTTTTCTTGGTATTCTTTCTATTGAATAACACTTCAGTCTGGATGACAATATATTAAGTGAAGATTGTGAAGAATTGCGAAAATATTCAAACAAATAAATCGAAAAACTAACGCATCCTTCATGGAGATGCTGCTGAAAATTGCCCGCCAAGAATTTGAGAGAATTGATATATTTTAATTGCACCCCATCTATGACAAAGAATAGTGAACACCATCTATGGCAATATTACATTACTCTTCGTTTTACCTATGATTATCAATTTCCATAAAATATACAAAATACATTTCATAAATAATAGAAAATCTGTTGTCATAAATCAGTTGTTTACTTCCTTCTAAAGTTTATACATATCTTGCATTGGAATGTACCTTTTTATGAAAGCATGAATAAATAGGTTTATTGCCACATTCCTACGAGTTAGAGTTGGGAGTAATGGGAAGGCGCTAGGTCGGGGTGCGAAAAGACCAGGGTTCGATTCTTGATGAATTTTTTAAGTACCTTTTTTTAGCTTTTTTAGTTATGATGATTTATTTTAGTATAATAAACGAAGCCTGCGTTGATGATAAAATCTCAAAGCGGCGACTAATTAAAACCTTTGGGACATATTCAATTGTGAGCTATAACTCAATCTATAATAAGCTAAATAAGTCAAATCCGTTTTTAGCTAAAACTTTTATTTCACGTTGCATTGATTTAATTTTGTCATAATGCTGTATCCTAGTTTGGCCATGGAGATTCATAAGTATTACACTGACCAACGCTATATATAATTAATCTTGCAAAGTTTTTGTTAAAGGCTTATGTAGGTTATAAGTTGTGAGACTTTGCGTAATCTAAAACTTAACAAAGTATTTAACAAACACTACCAAAACCATCAAACTTAAAAAAAAAAATAGTACGCGGCCATCACCAGTATCGAACCCGGGTCCTGTCGCACCCCGAGCTAGCACCAACCCATTACTCCAAACTCTAACTCGTAGGAATGTGGCAATAAACCTATTTATTCATGCTTTCATAAAAAGGTACATTCCAATGCAAGATATGTATAAACTTTAGAAGGAAGTAAACAACTGATTTATGACAACAGATTTTCTATTATTTATGAAATGTATTTTGTATATTTTATGGAAATTGATAATCATAGGTAAAACGAAGAGTAATGTAATATTGCCATAGATGGTGTTTACTATTCTTTGTCATAGATGGGGTGCAATTAAAATATATCAATTCTTTCATATTTTTGGCGGGTAATTATTGGTGTTGGTCTCATTGCGAAGTGGGGGTACTTGTGTGCGTGCACGTGCATATATGCTATGGATAAACAGGTGCCTGTGTTTTTCAGTAGATGTTCTACATTTAAAGAAAAGTGAAGTGCGTGCATGATAATATTTTCTTTAAAAATAAAAAATAAAGTTAAATTGAAGTGTAAATTAATACAAAAGGCGCGGTAAGCTGAATTTTTAACGATAATGTATGTTTAAGTAAAATAATACACCTAATTCTGCTGTGCAAAGTGATTTTAGATTTGCCTCCAATCCATAGAAAAATGTTTAGATTCGTTTTACATAATTATATAGTGTTTACATGTGTGATGTGTTTTTTTTTTTTTTTTTTTTTTTTTCAATTTGACACTTTCGATTTATTGGCCTCGATTCCCAGATCCAGTGGGTAGGAAGTGAGTGCGGATTTGAGACTTTGCGATTCTCAAATCTGCAACCGCGAATCTCTCTTTGACATTTCCCGTGCTTTAAAAGTGTGATCCGCAACAAATTTTCTGTGGATTTGAAACCACAAATACGCCTAAGATAATCCGACATCAGGTGTGAGTCGTGTGAGTCTTCACTCCGAATTTTTGATTGAATTGAATCCGCGACTGCGAATTTGAGAATCGCAAAGTGTCAAATCCGCACTCACTTCCGCGCCGTCGGATCTGGGAAACTCAATTACAATAAGTTTTTTTTGTAAATTCGTTCGAAAATATGCAAATACATTACTGCAAAAACCATTTAGTTACTGCTTAGATTTTTTCGATGGCGGAAAGAACACCATGAAAAAGCGTAATTAGTGGCTAGTCTCTAGGCACAACATCCCACTAGTTTTTTTAAATAATCAAAAATCTAAACGACGACGAGTGCATGTGCCTGTTGTGTGTGCTTGGGTTTAGGTATTTAAGACTATGGTGAATTTGACAATGAGGAAATTTATAAGTTGACCATTTTTTGCGTTGCGTGCGTTCCGTTTACGTTACTACATGTCAGTTTGCATTTGAATGTAAACACTTCTATTATATCGATCTCTGCCCGCACCAACGCAACGTACGCAGTTATATGTCTCCAGCTTAAATTTCTTTCGCGCTGCGTATACAGGACCAGATCCAACGACGCGGGGTGCCTATAGAGATACTAGCGAGAGAAGGCATGTGTCTCTATGATCCAGAATACCTTTGTTTGAGGGAAGACAAAGTCAGTGCGATGGCAGATGACACACTTCGTATATATAACGTAATGGCAAGGCAAGTGAGACAGGTCTATTAAGAGTCAGTCGGGGGACCCTCAAACGTATCCCAAATATAAATCGATGGGTTACGAAGGAGTGTGAGGAAGTGAGTTACGACCTCACCCAGATGTTGAGTGGAAATGGAGGATTAAGAAAATACTTCCATCGTTTCGAGCACGATAGCTCAGCGCTATGACTGGTATCACTAGGTACCCAGGATCAGAACACGCTTTCTTTTATCTTGTGAGATTCGTCGATTTTGGGCCGGAACCAGAGGCATTGTTCATGTAACACGCTCATTTATTCTCAAATTCCGGGTGTGTATTTTACCCACCCAGAATTTTTCGGATGGGTACTGCTACCCAGCATACCCAGAAGTAATTGCTATAGGGCGGTAGTTTACCGGGTCGCTGATTTGACTTTTTTTGACTGAACATGAGGTAGTTTCCAAGTTTCGGAAGTTTGCGCAGAGTTTTAGCCAAAGGTGAGGCACATTTTTTAAGTACTATAGAGGGGATTTTGACAGGGCCAGTAGATTTGTTGACGTCGAGTTCTTTCAGGTACCTGAATACCTCGCGAGTCCTGAAGTGAACCCCGTCCATTGATGGGGTGGTAATCTCGAGAGTGGAGGGTGACATAACAGCATCGGGTAAAGAAGAGGCGAACGGGGATGCTAATAAGTCGGTTTTGGGTTTGCTGTCTGTTATCACTTCCTTGTTGTGAATAAAAGGAGGTGTTGAGGAGGAATGAAACTCTTCTTGATGGCAGAGGATCAGAAGTTTTTTCTTCTCAATCTATCATCAAATGATGATTTGACTTTCCTGATGATGGAATTACAGAAGTTTCTCAATTTGATGTACTCACGACGAAGTGGCTTGTTAGGCGAACGTCTGTATGCTCTCTAGGCGGCTTATTTAGCTTTGATTGCGTTCATACATTCCCCATTGAACTATCTTTTCGGCCTAGGCTTCACAGATTTGGTAGGGTGAGGGATGAATAAGAGCATACCCGCTCATATAATTTTGGTGACACAGAGGGCGGCATAGCTCGCATAGGCTTTACGGAAGCACAAATCCCAGTCAGTGGCTTGAAAAAAGCGAGTAAACCCTAACCAGTTGGCTTTCCAATAGTGCCACACAGTTCTTTTAGGAGCTGTGGTGGTTGTGCTCGAGGATGGATATTGGAAATAAGCGCTAACTAGTTTGTGGTCCGAGTTGCCAACTGGTGAGCTAACCTTGACGGATTACCGCGTCGCATGAGAAGTAAGAAATAGATCAAGAAGATGGGCTCCTTCACCTGGAATATCATAGACTATCGTAGATCATTTAACAATTTGGTATAAGTTGTTGAGGCTAGCAAAGAGCTCACCGTCTTTGCCAAATACACTGGTGCCACTTGAGTAATATAGCAAATGTACATTGTGGACGTAGAAATCACCCGCAACAATGATTTCACTCTCCGAGTGGGAAAATAAAAATCCGGAAATCCTTTCGGAAATAGCATCGAAGGCTGAGGTGGTGGCTTCATTACTAATACTAAGATTCCTATATGAATAACAGAAGAATATGACGTGGCTATGAATAATTATTTTAATCCAAAGATTGTTAAAATCAGAGGATGTACTAGTGTACACCTTCTGAAACCCCACGTCATTTAACGATCTCCTATGGGTACCGGTAGTTTTATAATGCCTTATCCTGATATGCCGTCTCAGTCACATCGAACGCTGCAGATCTGGGCCTGGTTTGGCGAACCCTAAGCTGTTACTTGGAGGAGTATGAGTCTGACGTCTATTGCACTATGTCAGTGCCCCGTGCTAGCTTGAACAGTCAAGCCTAAGCGACAAACCACTAGGCACACTGCTGAACTAGCTCAAGCGTTCTAGCCTACAATATGAATTTTTGTTTTTTCTATTTTTATTAGATTACTAGATCTAACAAACCTAAAGTAACCTTTGCTATTTGAATTGTAAAATAATTGAATACATACATATATAAAGAAAGATTCAAAATTATGTCATAAACAAAATCGAAACATTATATTATGAATTAACAAAACAGTAGATACCATTAATAATTAATAATAAGGAACTTCGTTCCAAAACTTGAATTCAAAAATAAATATTTAACTAATCTTAAGAACTTTAAAAAACATATAAAATTGTAATCATGCATGAACTAAAAAAAAACTGTATAAACAAAATTATAAGAAATTTCCTTCGAGGGGGAATGATGTGGCGACCCAACCGGAAACGGTGAAATACTAAACTAAAATTCGAAGATCACTATGGCACCACACAAAACACAAGAGAACAGAAGTTCCGGCAAGGCAGAAGATCGTGCGGTACACAGAAGGTACTACAATCGAACAGCGATAAGATCGGTCCGGTCGCCACGTTTTCCTCGAAAGCATTTAGAGAATAAAATAATAATAAACTTGTTACTATTGAACGTCCGTGTTTTCTATTTATCATCAATAGTTATTTTGTGATTATGGGATAAACCCCATAAATAGTATACTTATCATACCCTTTCATTTGATACCCATGTTGAGGGGATTGTGAAGAAAGTGGTAATCCGGCCTCTTTAGACGGCCGCCATGGATCTAAAGATATATTTTGTATACTACATTGCTTATTGTATTCTACTTATCATACCCTTTCATTTGATACCCATGTCGAGGTGGTTGTGAAGAAAGCGGTACCCCGCCCTCTTGAGACGGCCGCCATGGATCTAAAGATATATTTTGTATACTACATTGCTTATTGTATTCTACTTATCATACCCTTTCATTTGATACCCATGTCGAGGTGGTTTTGAAGAAAGTGGTACCCCGCCCTCTTGAGACGGCCGCCGTGGATCTAAAGATATATTTTGTATACTACATTGCTTATTGTATTCTCCTTAACATACCCTTTCATTTGATACCCATGTTGAGGTGGTTGTGAAGAAAGTGGTAATCCGGCCTCTTGAGACGGCCGCCATGGATCTAAAGATATATTTTGTATACTACATTGCTTATTGTATTCTACTTATCATACCCTTTCATTTGATACCCATGTCGAGGTGGTTGTGAAGAAAGTGGTACCCCGCCCTCTTGAGACGGGCGCCATGGATCTAAAGATATATTTTGTATACTACATTGCTTATTGTATTCTACTTATCATACCCTTTCATTTGATACCCATGTCGAGGTGGTTGTGAAGAAAGTGGTACACCGCCCCGCCCTCTTGAGACGGCCGCTGTGGATCATTTTAGTTTGAATAGCGTCATGGCCTACCTATTGTTTGACAGCTGCGTAAATTTGAAATTTTCATTAAATGTAATGATTCAATTTAATGACAATTTTACATTTGTCAAACAATAGGTAGGCCATGAAGCTATTGAAACTAAAATGAAGTGAAAATTCCTAAAATTACCATTTTTTTGTTTTTTCAGGCAATTTTTTAAATTTTTCTCTCCGTAAGAACCATCCTCGTACTTCAACGAATATTCGAAAAAAAAATTAGTCCAATAGGTCCAGCCGTTCTCGAGTTTTGCGCTTAGCAACACATTTAGCGATTCATTTTTATATTATAGATTAATAAAAGCTTGTCTAAATTAAATTATTGGAGACTGCAACTAGTTCAAATATAAACTGTATTTCAAGCTTCATAGAAAATGCGGGGGGGAATTCTTACTCTAGCATATTTGCGATGAAAAGTTATTAATTTTCCCTCTTAAACTATTTCGGTGTGAAGTTTATTTTCTAATAATAGTCTGAAGCAAATTTTGCTAACTATAGAACCGGCTCCTGCATTATACAATAGATAAATCATTTACTTATGTTTTTGTGGAGAGCCTGGGCTATTGTCTGGCCCCGATGAGCTGCACTCATAAAACACAAAAATATGCTGACACCTGGGAATGTTACACTAAATATCAACATATTGTCTGACTCTAGTCTAAATTTATCTTCTGTGGCAGAACTATCATCCGGCGAGAACTATGAAACTGTCTCGTCTCAGTGGCTATCAACAAATCAATCCATTTTCTCCATCATGAGCCCGCAGGCATCGTCAGTTGTCGGGGTTTGGTGTGGAGCATCCAGGAGCATATCATCATCAGAATCCAGAATGATTTTCATCTACATACGTATATCACACATTTCATGGATGGATGCTTTGGGGTGCACCCGATATACTACTGCTCCCCACATCCCCATTCCCCGGGGATTCCCAGCTGTTTTAATATTATTTATTTGAGTTTTTGGAATATTTGGGGATTTTTTTTTGGGGCCAGGGGACCCGCGTCTGTCTCTCCCTGACGTCATTTTTACATTATAACGCGATGCTCCGCCAGGAACTAAAGGCGTGCCGTCATCAAATGATTATGTGCCAGCGGGAAATACATTTTCTCGGGGAAAATTAACTCAATTGGGGGGAACAAAAAAACGCCGAGAAAATTTCCCCCAAAAATTTTCAAACCAATTTTCTCTGTCCCTCTGATGATTATGTGTGTGTGTGTGTGCGGGCAGGCACTATATACAATCGACGGCGGCCACAGATGAAATTGATAAACTCGCGATTATCGCGGGCGGACTGGAAAAGTGTTTTCTTTCGGGTTTTCCACTAGTTTTTCACTTACGTAGCTCGGGAACGCCCGTGGCTCCGCCAATAAAGCTGCGATATCACAAATACTTTTGTGTGTCGGTGTCAAATTTTTATTTTCATATTTTTTTTTATTTTTATTTTTTTTTTTTATACAAACAATACTATTTTGCGAATACCTTGGCTCGTCGGTTTTTTTGATGTGTTATTTTTTTCTGCAGTTTTTTTTAAATTTTTTTTTTTTTTCAGAATTGTATTCGGCCCGTGTCGATTCTTTACTTTTGCCTGAACCAGCAGAAACCGAAAGTAAAAATAGTCGCGTGGACGAATTCTCTGCCGGTTTAAAACCAAGTCGTTGAAAAGCTAGTCTCGGCCTAATAAATTAGCTTTGGATTGTGAAGTTTTTTTTATTTTTTATCTAAATAAATGTTTTTATGCAAAAAAAAAATGTATAAGAATTAGTGCAGATTAGTGCACTATAAAAATAAAAGTGTTAATTTTAGACTTGTTGTTGAAAATTGTTGTTAAACATTGAATATTTCTTTCAACACTAAATTCTTTCCACCGGGAGATCCCATCCATGACTGAGGAAGAAGAGTAAGTACCTCTACACTTCTTGCTGTTTATATAGTTATCTCTACTGCATATTGTTACTCACAGCTTGGTGTGGCATTCTAAAGGCATGTTTATTTTAATACAAAATAATAATAATGATAATAATAAATGTAATACAATCAAAAAATACCCCTCAACCAGTGGCGTAGGAACGGAGGGGTTTTGGGTCGAAACCCCCTCCCATATGCCTTTTGTATGAAGAAAATTCAACTTAAACTTTTATAATATCATTTTGCAATTTTGGTGAGTACATTCAGCGCGAAGAAAATACACTACAAATATAACCTTTGGGGCCATCCATAAATTACGTCACACGTTAAGGGGAAGGAAGGGGGTCGACGAAGTGTGACATTAAGAGTGTTCGGCTACTCCAAATTAGATTCCTCGGGATCCCATTTGCGCAAATTTCGTGTTCGCTAACTTTCTTGGGATCGAAAAAGAGGGGAAATTTTCGCTTCCCCTCTTGCAAATTAGTGCTCGAGGTTTTGAGTCCCGGCGACTGTGGCTGACTGTCAAAACAATTCTGTAGTGCATTTGAATTGTCAATAGGAACTGTCACTTATCATGTTAAACCAAAAATGAAGTGTGATTAAAATAAGTTTTTTATTTGGTGCCTAGTAACAAGATTTTGAATAATTTCTTAAATAAATTGTTAGTTTCAATAGCTTTGTTCATTAATTTGAAGACCCAAGTGATTTCTAGGTTATAGTCTTCTTGATTTGCAAAAAAAAACATCCCAGAAAGTGTTTTCTTACTTTCATATTTTTATCCCCACTATTCAATTTTACTATCAAAACTTGGGATCCCGCGGGATCTAATTTGGAGTAGCCGAACACTCATATTGTGTGACAAGGGGTGGGAGGGGTGCTAAATTTCGTTACGTCACATCTAATAATCTACTATCTAAGTACAGTAATACCCCACCTTACGCGAGGCATACTGCGAAAACTCGTTGCGTTTCATTGCATCTTTATTGCACGGTTTCTTACCTGTTAATATCTGACAATCAAGTTCCTCAATATATAGCCCTTCCAAAGCCCTTACGCGAAGCAATGCTACATAATCAGGGCCTGATTAATCCTTAGGCTAATTAGGCTGCAGCCTAGGGCGCGAGGATCGGGGGGCGCTCTGAAATCGTGTCTTCGCATGCACTAATCTAGCATTATTACATCTACCCTACATATTTCAACTAGACCGAGACAAAAGAACTAAAACTAAATGCGCTTGAGACTTGAGAGTCCCTGATTTCATTAACCGACTTCATAAAAATAATTTTTGAAATTTTAAAAAGGGCGCGTAAAGCAAACTCTGACTTGTTACTCGAATCGGTCGGTGGTCGAGCTGGCAACAAAGTGCCTAAGTGCGAGTTTTGTTTAATACGCCTCGCAATAACGGGCGTAAATTTTAACTTCATTTCGTATGGGAAATTCGGAATTTAAATGGTGCAACCTAGTTCTCGCGTTTGCCGCTAGGTAAGTCTTAAAAAACCGGCAAATTATTTATGGGCATTTTCGAGAATTCACCATGGTAGCTACCAGTCGAACCAGAAGCTAATCTACCATCGATTACTTACCCTCTTATCCTGTTGGTGAGACCCTGGTTACCTTGCCGCTGAATAGTAGAACATGTTGAGTGGTGACTTATGGCAAGTAATCAATTTTTGAACGTGGTAGATTAACTTCTGGTTCGACTGGTAGCTACCATGGTGAATTCTCGAAAATGCCCTATAATACAGTAAACACAAAATTTGGTTTCTTATGGAAACTACATGAACTAGACGACAGTGGATTTATTAGAAACAAAGCAAAGGAGTTAAAACAACTATATGCCACTGATTAAACCTTGGGCCGTATTTGGTTTCAAAAAAAGCTTCTCGATTTTCTTTAAGTTTCATATTTGGTTTCACGACCAAATCGACAGCTAAGCGCAGCCATACAAAACCATCAAATTGGGTGGTATTACTTCAAGGTAGCAAACCACGTATATTTAATTAAAATAGAAATTGTTAAAAGTTTATTGTATGCATAAATTGAGGTTTTTAATAATCGTCAAACGTCTTTATCGACACGTAAAGAGACGATATCGTGTCGCCAAATGCCAATTTTTATTTATCGACAGACGACAATGTCGACTCGAGAAACCAAATACGGCCCCTTTGCAGAAGAAAGCGTCCATTTGGCGCAGTTTTTAAAATCTGACACCGAGGCCGAGCATTCTCTTTCTGCCAGAAACACAAAGAGTTTGTTGCAGTTAATAAAAAGTTTCAATATTTCATGCATTCGAACGTGGAGATAATATAAAGAATTTTTTGGACAATGAGTGCTACCAACAGCGAAAGGTCTTTTTCAGCACTTAAAAGAGTGAAAAATTACTTGCGCTCCACACTCCGCCAGCAAAAACTTGCAGCACTCTCGCTAATGTACATAGAAAGTGATTTTTTACAAATTATTAAATTTGTAGAAAGATTTGCAAACGCTAAAGCACGAAAAAGGACTTTTGTATAATCTAATAATAATTACTTAATTACTATAATTTTCAAATAAATCATTAATCAGTTGCAAAAACGTTTCACTTGTATGATGCCTCTCCTCTTTAACAATAACAGAAGTGCAAATCTTTAAAAATACTCAAGTCGAAGCAACTTCACACACTAGATGACCACTCTCATGGTCAATGGCAATGGAAACTAAGTTGTCTTTAGAAACTAAGCCAATACAAGTCATGCGGCCAAATACCACATGGATTTGATTTTCTACTCGGTAGCTTACAGTCACTTGTCATGATTTTGGTCTTATAATGCGTGAGGTACTTTGCCTTTATGTACGGTAAGCTTAAGAAATGGTTTGCCACCCTAATGTTGAATGTCATGCAGATTAAAGAGCAACGTTAGTTTCACTTGCAGATCGATCTGAATTCTTTTATAGGTAGTATGAACCATGTTAAAATTTTTACACTACTACTCTACTCAGTTACTACTTTTTAGGCCGCCCGTAACACACCTGACGGGGTCGCGTCCTCATAATTAGCCTAGGGCGGTCAGAACTCTTGATCAGTCGCTACATAATGCTACATACGCTTGACCTTCCGCAAAAAGTTTGGAGCCCAAATACACTACAACATGGTACTACCCTGCATTTTATGGACAGTGGAGGCCCATGACAAAATTATTGCCAACATCCTTCTCTCGGCCGTTCCATAATTAAACTTTGCTGGAAATTGTATGGCTTTAGGATGGATAAGATGTACGCCATCCCTTTTAAAATCAATTTGAACAGATGATATGACCGTTTCGTACATTTGCCTTCGACGATACTGAGACCAAACAATCTTTGTGATGTAGCCGATTGTGCCGTTCACCAACTGTTTCGAGACGTCAACGTTAGCACGTAACATAACTTTGGGTCCTAATAATATTCTCAATCTTTCGCCACCACCAGATATCTGAGTATGAATTGATTTGGTTACCATCGCAAATATTTCGCTTTGAACAGCATTCATAGCTCGTTGAGCCATTTGGTACTGGTTTTCGTTCATGGACAAGTGTGGTACTTCTTCTTCTTTTTCTAATTCCATAGGCTCAGCTTGTTCTAATATGTGGAACGCGAAAAAGCTGTCGCAAAATTTGAACCAAAGAAGCAAACAAACCATTATACGAGGTCAAGCTACATAAAACCATTAAAAATAATTTAAATGGAAATAAATTTAATTTCGGAATAATTTCTAGATGTAAAATTGCAAAATATGAGACGTCACACTAGGGAGGGGGGAGAGGAACAAATGTGACAAGGACGGGGGAGGGGCACAAATTACATGAAATTCCTGTGACGTAATTTATGAATGGCCCCTTTTTTTTCAAAATTTTATATAACATAAAAATGATTCTCGACAAAATGCGTCTTTCTAATCACTGTGTCTCTTTCTAGGACTCACAGTTTAGTCTACTTCAATAGAATGGAGAGTATTCGGAAAGCTCGTCCTTTGAATGTTAATCGAGCTCAGATCTCACGTTCGGTCACTCTGACGTATCATCTTCTTCTTTTCTTCTTCTTTGATCCGTTAGCTGGCGGTCCTAGCGGGACGTCCCCGTAACAGATACGCTGCCGTCTACATGTCCAAGCCACCGTAGTCGACGTTTTTGCATTTCTTCTTCGATTAGTGTCTGCTGATCGCATCTTTGTCTGACTGTCTCGTTTCGAAGGCGATCGCTTAGTGAGACACCGAGGATCTGCCTCAAATATCACATTAGGAAGACCTCGAGTTTCTTTACGTCCAGTTTGAGCAGTGTCCACGTTTCAGATCCATAAGGAAGAATCGGAAGGATCAACGTTCGGTAAAGGCGTACTTTTGTTTTGATGGAAATACTTAACGGACACCCGTTTGCATCGGGAACTCCTCGTATAAGTCGCTTCGAATACGAACGCCACTAGCTGAGCCATTGTAGGAACTTGAAAAAGTTTCATTATTCTCAATCGCACGTGTTCGGTTTCCAAGACTCTCCACAAGCTGTTCCAATCAATGCAATCGAAAGCGGATTTGAAATCGATGAAAACGACGACAGTTAGTGCGAATATTTGATCAATGCATCCTCGATGTGGTCTAAATCCCGCTTGTTCTCTCCCGCTCGTTTGCTCTCGATGTTTCTGTAGCCTCGATTGTATGATTTTCGTAAATAGTAATGACGTAATGGCAAAGTAGTGCAACTGGAGAACAGCGGCTGAATGGTCTTGCTCTTTTGAGTATTCATAGGGAGATCGACGTAACGGCTAAGGAAGTAATAAACAAAGTTGCTGAAAACCGTAGAAACCTATAACTATGACTTTTCCACAACCATTGCTCTGGAACCATTGATCAATGGCCCGTGTGCTGAAACTCGAGTCATATGACAGTCGCATAGAGATGTCGATGTCGTTTCGTTTTTTAGTTGGTGTGCTAAAAATCAAGTTTCGAAAAAAGTCGTTCGGGCTGAAGAAATTGTCGTTTCAGTAAAATTACGACTGTCAGCACAAGGGTCTGAGAGTGTATGTGCTAAGTTTGTGTGTTTCGTGAGGAAAAAACATTTTTAGTTAAATTCTTGTTGTGCCCTTTAGCCACATCTGGATGGTTTTCTAAAGTTCAAACTTATGTTGCGTATTGTTTTCTATTTGTAATTTTTATTCTGAAATTATTAAAAACTTAAAATTAAACACTCCAAAATAACAAATATGTGTTTTCTGTCAAATTTTTCGTACTTTGTCACTAACGCAAACAGCCCGACCAAAAGTGACAACAAAACGACTGACAGCACACCAAATAAGCTGTCGTTTATGTCAGCAGATTTTACACGACAAGAATTGACTATCAGCACACCACTGTATTAGCTTCACTTCTTATGACAGCAAATACGACTTTCAGCACCGGGGCCAATATGTCAATAGTTCATAAACTGAATTCCTCTAAAACACTTCGCCTGGTCTTATTCCTATTAAAACATAACTAAAAGTTGTATCAATTTGGAAATAATAATGTTTAAAGTTCAGAAAACTCCACTTATAACTATTTAACCCCCCTGAAAATATTTCTTGCTACGCCACTGCGCTCAACTCTTCCGCTCATCATAACCGCATCTCGAATGGAAAACATCATAACAAAAGATTCTGTCCGACAAATTTTTCTCTAGTGGGGCTTGTCTCTAAAATTAGCCTCAACAAGAGGTGAGAGTGAGTCTGCAAACGACGAGGCTTCGTCAATTATATCCTATATTTATATTTCGACAATATTTTTTTCTGAATTACAAAAAACCGCCGAAAAAAAATTAAAACAATATAAAAACCAGCGACAGACACAACAAAAAGCAATTTTTCAAAAGCTTTAATGATGGCAAATAATATTTTTTTTTCGTACTCAATTTTCCACCCCCGCCCCAGCCCCGAAAATTTTAACCTGTCGTCTGCAGTAATTTGGAAACATGAAAATTTTTCAAGAAGATTGTAATTGTCTTATTCGTGTGCTTGTGAAGTTGAGAGATTTTTAATTGAAATTAAATGCAATTTGCTTTGTCTGTTTTTGGGGTAAATTAAGTTTTGCTTCTTTGTATTTGACGTCGTAATTAATGGAAGTAATATTTTTTTAAGAATTTTATGAAAATACACACGTACATATTTCATGAAATGAATTAACGAAAATATTTAAATGCGAAGGTAATAGATTTTGTATGTGACTTGAGTTACTCCGATTTGACAACTTGAAATTGTTTTGATGGAAGTTATTTTTATAACTCTGTATTCTTACCAACAATACATTAATGGGCACCATACCCATGACTAACAAACTATTCTTATCTCTTGCTAATGAAACCTTTATAAATCTTTTAGTTCTATTGATTTTAATTAGTGCCTCAAGTCAAGCTATGACACTTGTTGTTAATTCACACCTCGAGAACTACAGAGATTTACGATCGAAAAGCTTATTGTTGAATCATAGTTCTAAAACTATATTTAGTTTCTATTTATTTATTGTTTTTTGTTTTCGATCTTTGTTAGTATTTTTAGTAGCAGATTTTCGATGAAGACTATAAAATCTGTTGTTGATGAAAATTGATTCGTGATTTTTGATTGATTGACAACTATTAGAAATTGACGGGTTTCGGATTAATTTTCAAGAATATTTTGGGTTTTTGAAAAACTTTAACATGTGCAAGAATATATAAGTGGGAAGAAGACATTTCGAAAAAAAATTAAATTAATTAATAAATTTGTAAGATTTAAATCTTTCCACCAATATGTCACGTTACATTAATTAGTGTGTTTGATTAAAGTATTTCTTTTCACACTTACTATTTAGTTTATTTTATTATAGTAAGCATTGTATTAGTATGCCAAGCAACGAAATCGTATAGAGGGAAATGTTTGAAACATCATTTTTGACTTCGTAAAGGTGCCTATAAACGAGCAACATTTTTCAGCAGTATGTGGCCGGCAATACTGGCTAAACGACATTGCTTAAAATTCAGCATTATTTCCATCAATATGTTTAAACTCCCCCGCAATATATCCATATAGCCCGACGATACTGGCCATATTGACTGCCCGACATGTTGCTTTTGATATCGGTCGTCGAGTGAAAATATTTAAACATTGCCGGCTATTTAAAAATGATTTCGAAATTTTCTTTGGACTAGAAGTATATAGTATGCCTTAAAATGGCACAGTTATTATTATTATTATTTATTTTCAATGTTTGTACAAAAGAAAGATTCTTAAATTAGTACAATAAACGGAGGAAAAAAAGGACAAAATGGAAAATTAACAGTAAAAAAAAAATAACCTACTTACTAACTAACATTAAAATATATCTTATAATATACATAAATAATAATTAAAAAAAAACAAAAGATAAAGTAAAAAAAGAAAGAAAGATAAAAACAAATTATTATAGAAAGATCAAAAAGAAAAAAGAGAGAAAAAAAAGAAAAATTAGATTTGCAGTTTGAGAGAACTAGAGTGCAAGCAAATAGATAGATAGATAGTAGTAGTATACAATCATTGTATGCGACTTCAATTTTACGAGCACAAGAAGCATCCAACGAGGGAAAGACTAAGTAGCCATGCATTAGATGGGGAAGGAGTAGCGCTTTTGCTAAGCGCAAACGAAGGGCGCAATTCATCAAGTTTCCATACAGACGGAGTTTCCTGAGAAGACAATAGGTTTTACTCACTATGTAACGGATATGGTCACAACAGGTCATATCGTGGTTTAGAGTTACTCCGAGATTTTTAACACGATCTACACGCTGAATAGGATTGCCATTTAAAATGACTCTGGGAAAAACCAGACTGGGGTTAACAGAGTGAGCTAGAACTAGATATTGCGACTTGCCTGGATTGAGTGATTGGCGATTAGCCGAAGCCCAAAGAAGAACATTTTGTAAGTCCTCGGATAGTTTCCGCACTCCTGAGACCAATTGGTCCTTAGGCATAGAGAGGTACAGCTGTACATCATCAGCGTACATGTGAATTTTGAAGCTGTTTACTACTGCAGGAAGGTCATTAATGAATATACTAAATAGGAGAGGGCCAAGAATTGAACCTTGCGGAACACCACAGCAGAGGATGGTAGAGGTTGAAGCACGATTATGCAGCATTACCTGTTGCGAACGGTTATTCAAGAAACTATGCATAAGCTTGAGAGCAGATGAGGAGAAACTAAACTGTCTGCGGAGCTTTTCGAGAAGTAGGGAGTGGCCCCTCAAAAAACTTGGTCTTATCATTAACGTCAGTAAATGTGAAAATGTTTTCCCAAGGTAACCCCTCACAACATTCAACTAGATTACGACAATCAGTGTTAGTAAAGTCACGGTAAGTAATTGTTTTAGCAGGTTGAGATCCAACTCTAATATTGCAACAGGCATATAATAGATCATGGTCTAGGAAACTCGGAGCGGAAATTTGGTTCTGAAAGACAATTAGGCGACTGTCACTGGTGAGTAGCAGATCAAGTTGTGATGGATGTGTTGCTTTAAAATAGGTTGGCAGAGCATTAATTGTATTTAAACCAATACGGTGCATGGTGTAAAGAAGTTGCTGCTGTTGGCCACACGACTTTAAAAGATTCACATTAAAATCTCAACCAACTAAGAGATTAGTGTATCTCCGCGAGGAGTTGTCTATCGCTTGTTCCAGCTCGAAGAAATTATCCGTATTAAACAAACCAGGCGGACAATAGACAGATATGAGAAGAATTTTCTCCGAGTTGCAGGACACTTCAACGCCCAAGAATTCAATCACGGAGGTTTTGGAGTGACAGACAATTTGAGCATTGAGGAAATCTTTGATGTATATAGCAACCCCTCCACCAATACGATCCCGACGATCGTTGCGAAACACCCGATAACCATCAAGGGATATGAAAGAGGATGGAACTGAAGCAATCAACCAAGTTTCGCATACAAGCAATGCATGAATTCCTACATTGAGAAACATTTCCCCAAATTCATCAATTTTGTTTTTCAGACTACGGGCATTGAAGGAACAAATTTTAAAGCCACTAGACCTAATTTTGTAATTGAAGAGCGATATTCCAAAACGTACTAAGTCAATTTTTGTTTAATTTTAATATTGTATTGCTTTCCAATCTATGACGTAGTAGTTATGCATTCACATAAACATTTATCACAAATCATACTCATTCCGATGTATAATGGGTCATACAAATGAATTTTCCATCAATTTCAATAGCTAGTATTCATATTGAATTTTTTAATGTTTTTTTTATATTAAAAATAAAGATTTGAAAAATACTATTCTTTCTTTTGCTGGGCTGAACTTTCTGAGGACTGAAAACATTTACCATAGTATCATAATTTTACTATGAAATTTTATTTCAAAATGTACTAAGTAATTGACTTAGTACATTATGAAAATGTACCACCATAAATAAAACCATTTTTTTCATATAAAATGTAGCAAATTTATTTATATTTTTATAAATAATAGTTTCTTTTATCGGTTTTTTGAGAAAGGAAATAATATTACAGCCCTTTAGGCGAGAGTGAAAGTGATATTCAGTTTTTTTTTATTTCCCACTAATTACATCATAAGAACTTAGCACGTTTTGGAATATCGCTCTTCAATTCTAAGTAGTGTTCCAACCTTGTTATTGCAGCTGGAATACAAATGCATTACAAGTATTCACACTCAAGAATCAAGGAGTGTTGGAAAAAGGCACGACAAATATGGCAATTAACAAATAATATAAAGTAGCACATCTTGAAATGCAAGGACCACCACAAATAATCACGATAATAAAAAAGGGAAACAACATATGAAGAAATATACCCGAGTAGGTATGGCGGCGGTTGAGCCTGGGAACCAGGTCAAGGTCACCGCCCATTGAATCTGGGTCAAGGCCATCAATCAATCACCTGTTGGTGGCCATGGATCTAGGTCACGGGGTCTACGACCGTGGGACTGGTTTGCTTGGGCGGGACCTGGGTCAGGGTCGGTCGGTGGCTTGGGGCCGGGCTCGGCTAGGGGCTCGGTGGGGCCGGGCTCGGCTAGGGACTCGGTGGGGCCGGGCTCGGCTTGGGGCTCGGCTTGGGCCGGGCTCGGCTGGGGACTCGGTGGGGCCGGGCTGGGCTGGGGGCTCGGCTGGGGACCCGTTGGGGCTGGTAGGTACTTCTTTATGCTGTGGCGGAAGCTATCGTCAGAGCCGCGGCGGAACCTGTTATTGATCGATTTTGTAAGTGCCCTGGCCTCTGCAGAGCACCGGTCTTACACTCTGTACGTACAATAAGTATATACCCTCCCTGTCAATTTTTGTATATTTTTTTGTTACTCTCTCTTACTCTGTATTAAATTAATAAATAAAGTCATTCAATCACCCATCGCTTGGGAATCGAACTAGTGCCACGCAAATCGCGAACAGAAAAACCAACGCCTTAGCCAACTTGACCAAGACGACAGTTGGATGGAGTTGGATTATTTCTGTACATATGCAGTTGTGAAATTCTATTTTTAGATCTTGCGGCCCAGTGAGCCGATGAAAATAACGTAGACATGATCGTGATCACAACTGCAAGAGCCCGCGAATATGAAAAAGAAAGACCAAGCGAAACAAAAACAAAAACTGCAGCAGCAGCTTGAGACACTGTGGATACTTTCGATGCCGATGATTCTCGGCGAGTATTGCATGGTGGTTGTTGTTACTATCTGAAATTATGAAACCGGGTGAATGAATGAACTTGATACATTCATAAATATCGGGACGGGTAAAAAATACACTTTTTGCTAGCTGAGATTCAGCGCGGGGTAAGATTAAATGCAAAACAAAGTGTGAAAGAGAGAAGAATTGCACATGATACGTTTTTCATTTAAATGCGGGAAAATTAAATGGATTTTGTAATATCAGATTTTTATTAATCATTAAATTAATTATTCATTATTGTGCCTTGGATCTTACACTCTGTACAACAAGTCTATACCCGTCAATGCTTTTTTTCTTACTCTAAAAGATGTGTACTTAATAAATAATAATAAATAAATAAAGTTATTCCACAAAAAAATCCCACATTGCTTGGGAATCGAACCAGCGCCAGCGCCACGGAAATCGCGAACAGAAAAACCAACGCCTTAGACAACTTGACCAAGACGACAGTTGGATGGAGTTGGATTATTTCTGTACATATGCAGTTGTGAAATTCTATTTTTAGATCTTGCGGCCCAGTGAGCCGATGAAAATAACGTGGACATGATCGTGATCACAACTGCAAGAGCCCGCGAATATGAAAAAGAAAGACCAAGCGAAACAAAAACAAAAACTGCAGCAGCAGCTTGAGCGGCAAAAACAGCGGTTGCGCTGCAGTGCAACTATTGCATGGTTGTTGTTAAAAATATTACAAAATATTACACACACAAATATGAAAATTAGAATTAATGTAGTTGTAACAATGAAATAATTCCAATTTCTCTTTATAGAACCCGTTACTGAAATTTTTATTCGGTAAACCAATATTGTAAAGATCAATATGAAATCAGTCTTTTGCGAAGCTCTGTAAAGATCAAATATACCGAAGAACTTTGAAACTTTTACTCAATCTCTTTTCATTCTTTTTAAAATCTGGTGCCGAAACCCGGGACATTGACGGGTAGTAATTAACTGAGATTGCAGTAAAGACGTGGTGATCGAAATTATGGATAAAGCCGCGCGGGGGGTTTTTCGTGGACAAATAACGCGATTAGCAAAGACCGCTCTTGATTATTTAGATTCGCCGGAATCCCAAATTAACGATGTAAATGCCGGGAATCTCGACGTTATCGAAGAGGAATTAACGGTATATTTAGGGCGACTAACGGCAGCTCATCAAAGCCTTAAAGAGGCCAACGCATCTCTTCGCAATACCCTTAAGGCAGAGGATCTAGAAAAGGAGTGCGAGGAAATAGCGGAGTATGATGATAAGGCAATTTCTGTCATCACTCGACTCAAACAAAGAATTTCTAAATTGCAACACTTGCAAGCACGTACCTTGGGATCACAAGGATCAATGGGAATTAACGGTGAACAACAATGTGGAGAAGCTACCCAACGGCGCAAGTGCTCAACGAAACTACCTCAATTAGGATTAAAAACCTTTTCTGGGGAACTACTGGAATGGCTGCCCTTCTGGGAGCTTTTTCGCACAGCAGTGCATGAACGTCATGACTTGAATTCCACAGAAAAATTTAATTATCTCCAAGCTCATTTGAGTGGTAAAGCGGCTGAATCTATAAGGGGCTTATCTCCTTCCGAAGCGAACTATCAAGAAGCAATATCTATGCTCAAGGAAGAATTTGGAGATCACCAGAAAATGGTAGATCATGTCATGCAGCAATTAATGGCACTGCCGCAAATAACGGCAAGAAGTGATATGGCCGGTCTCCGAAAATTATACAACCGCATTACTTCAAGCATGCGATCGCTGACGTCATTAGGAGTTCCGTCTACGAGTTACACGGTCATGCTTAAATCAATAATTTTGAAGTGTATGCCAAATGAATTAACCATTGATTTTTATAGGGCACAAGATGGGAAGGAAGTTGATGATAAATCTTCTTCTAATGATGCAGAAACGGCTTCTACAGCTGATCAAGAAACTTCTCTCTCTCGTTATGGTGATCAATCGTTGCGAGATCTATTAAAATTCGTAAAACGTGAGGTAGAATCAATGGAGAGAACTGCGCAGATCCAGCCGAAGCGACAGATCCAACCACACATTAAAGAGAAAAATCGCAAACATCTAACGACAGCCAGTCTGCTAACGCCTAATGAAAAACCGATAAGTCCGTGTTATTTCTGCCAGTCAAACACACATCCTACAGAAGAATGCAACGCAATGCATACACTTAGTCAACGAAAAGAAATGTTGAAAAAAGAAAGGAGGTGTTATCGTTGTACAAAACGTGGTCACGTTTCCAGATCTTGTCCGAATAACAGGCGCTGTAGGAAATGTAATGGTAAACATGCCACAGTAATGTGCGATCCAAATTACAGCCGAAAAGTTACGAGTGATAGAAAAGATCAAAGTTCAGAGGCTGATAATAAAGAAATAGTGGTAACAACAACTAGTTTATACTCTGCCACCTCAAATTATTCTGGAGATGTTTTATTACAAACTGCGTGCGTAAAAGCCCTTGCGGCTGATAGTTCCTTTAAATATTTGCGTATAATACTCGACGGCGGAAGCCAACGATCATATGTCACGGAAAGCGTAGCGGCTAAACTTAAATTACCTGTAGTGGATAAAGTTAACCTTAGGATATTACCTTTCGGTAGTAAGCAGAAAGGACCATCGAGATTATTTGAACGCGTGTCCTTAGTATTAAAATCTCGATTTAACGATCAATTTGTGAGTGTAATTGCTCTTGTTGTGCCTGAGATTTGTGAACACATTCTGCCAGCTCCATCTCAAGAATGCTCGAAATTTGCTCAGCTAATACTTGCTGATCATCTCACCAATGTGGAAAGTATCGAGCGTGGAATCAGTGCATTAATAGGCGCTGATTATTACTCACATATTATTCTGCCTGAGATAAAGCGCATAGATGAAGACTTGATCGCTACAAATACCGTATTTGGATGGACCATACAAGGCCCTGTTTATGGAAATGATTATGAATGCACTTCGGCGTTGATAACTACATCAGTTTCCTTGTGTACATGTATTTCTGATGACGAGTACATAACACGAATGTGGAATCTGGACATGTTGGGTATTTCAAGGGAAAGTTCTGAAAATGATTTCGAGGTAAATATCAATAATTACATTATGAAAGTGGATAAGCGGTATGAAGTAAAACTTTTATGGAAAAATGTGACACCTGTTTTAGACAGTAATAAATTTAGTACATTAAAACGTTTTCAGCGGCTTGTTAGCAAGCTATCATATGATCCCGAGAAATTGTTAGAGTACGATAGAGGAATGAATGAATTAATATCGATGGGAATAGCTGAAAAAATAAGTGAAGATGTAGATAAAGGATCTGCTATTTATTATATGCCACACAGACCGGTCTACAGGGAGGATAAATCAACAACAAAAATGCGGATCGTTTTTGATGCCTCGGCTCGTTCTGGTAATAATCTATCACTCAATGACAATCTTTTAGCAGGACCGAATTTACTGCCAAATATCTTAACAATTTTAATAAATTTTCGACTGAAGAAAATTGCTCTTGTAGCAGATATTGAGAAAGCTTTTCTCCAAATTTCCTTAACTCCAAGTGACAGGAATTCCCACCGATTTTTTTGGTTTAATAAGCCTATAGAAAATGTGATGGAACTACCAAAGCTGTGTATTTACAGAATGACACGTCTTACTTTCGGGGTCGCTTGTAGTCCTTTCATTTTATGTGCTACGTTACAAGAACATTTTAAAAATGAATCGAATGATTTTAAGGAAACGTGTGAATTATTAAAACATTCATTTTATATGGATGATTTGTTGTTAGCAGTCAACGATTCCAAGCAAGCCTTTAAAATTTATAGTGAAAGTTGTGAAATAATGAAACGAGCTTCGATGCACTTAAGGAAGTGGAACACCAATGATATTGAGTTACGAAGGCGATTTGAAGAACGAACCGATGTGGTAAATCAAAGAGTTTTAGGGCTTATCTGGAATGTGAACTCAGACACGTTAGAACTCGATTTAAATAAGGATATTTTAACGTCACCAGTTGCAACCAAACGTTCAATCTTAAAAACGCTAGCAAGAATATATGACCCGTTAGGGATTTTAGGTCCATTCACCGTTGGCTTGAAGGTGATGTTTCAGGAAGCCTGGAGAAAAAATTATAAGTGGGACGAAGTCCTTCCTACAGAATTCCAAAATTCTTGGACAAATGTTATGACGCAATTACCGCATTTGAGAGATATGGTCATTGAACGCTACATTTATCGATCATCTGAACGGCTTAGCGTGCAGCTGCATATATTTTGTGATGCGAGTCCTTCTGCGTACGGAGCGGTTGCTTATATAAGAAGTTCTTACAATGGAAGTGTTGTGTATACATCGTTTCTATGTTCACGCAATCGAATTGCTCCTTTGAAGGAGGATAAGAACAAGGAGCTAACCCTGCCCAAATTGGAGTTGACTGCCGCCCTAGTCGGAGCTCGATTGAAGGAATTCCTTTTTAAAAACATCCGCGAAAACTTTCAATCAATTTATTTGTGGTCGGATTCGAGTATTGCTTTACACTGGATATCTCAAGATCATCAAAAACGCATGCCTTACGTACAGCATCGAGTTCATGAGATTCGTAAGTTGACAAAGATATCTGAATGGAGGCATTGTCCAGGGGAGTGCAATCCTGCTGATATGCTTACAAGAGGAGTATCTGGGAAGAAACTCGCCAACTCGACGACTTGGATAAAAGGACCTTCATGGCTCAATGAGCCATCAGATAATTGGCCTGTATTAGAGATAGTTCCAAATAATTCTTGTTTTTTTACATTTTTGCAGGCGACTGTCGTAAACCATGTGCAGATTATCAGGCCCATTTTAAACGTAGAGGACTATAGCAGATATCAACGACTTTTGAGAGTTACAGCTTATGTCTTACGATTTGTAGATTCTCTCAAATGCCGCCGTAGAGAGCGCCAATTTCTTGACGCTAAAGAACTTAATAGAGCCGAACAATATTGGATAAAGACAATTCAATACAACGAATACAGTAAAGAGATAGTATCGCTGACGAACGGTGGGACAGTACCCAGGTCATCTAAGATATTAACCCTTCAACCTCAGTTAGACGACGATGGTATTCTGCGTATAACAGGTCGTTTGCAGGAGTCTGAATTAAAATACAGCGAGACGAACCCAGTTATTATTCCAAAATCTTCTTGTTTAACTAACCTCATTATTTTCGACGCCCACGAGCGTACTTTACATGGAGGGGTTAACGCGACACTTAATCGTATAAGAGAAAAATTCTGGATTATTAAAGCGAGGCAAGCAGTTAAAACTATAATTAACCGATGCAGAATCTGCAAACGCCTCCGAGGTAAACCTATGTCGCAGCCGTTTGCTCCATTGCCACGGAACAGATTAGAAACTTCAAGACCGTTCGAGACCACTGGAGTGGATTTTGCGGGTCCTTTGCATGTACGACTCTTACCGAATGATAATCAAATGACGAAGGTATACATTATGCTACTTACATGTGCAGTAACTCGAGCTGTCCATTTGGAGTTAGTACCCAATTTGAATACTGAATCGTGTATTTCCGCATTAAGGCGATTTTTTGGCAGACGAGGATATCCGAAGACAATAATTTCTGATAATGCCAGAACTTTCCAACGTGCTTCGAGAGAACTGAGGCAATTAGGTAGCATTATAGATTCTGAGGAAATACAAGGCTTTGTATCGCAAAAGCAAATACAATGGGAGTATATAGTAGAACGAGCTCCTTGGTGGGGCGGTTTTTGGGAGCGTCTAGTGAGAATAGTTAAGGACACACTTAAAGTTACAATTGGTCGATTAACACTAACGAATGATGAGTTGCAAACATACTTAATAGAAGCGGAGTCCGTAATTAATTCAAGACCATTGACCTACATCAGTGATGACCCATCGGACTTAAATCCTCTTACGCCATCCCACTTCTTGCTAGGAAAATACTCAGGGCTTCCAAGCCCTGCCCCGAATGCTGGGGCCGAGTTACGACAGATCTGGAGAAATCGTCTTAAGGTTGCTCACAGTTTCTATAAGCGATTCAACGCTGAATACATTAAACAGCTTAGATCTATACATCATATGAAAAATCAATCTGCTGATAACGTTAAGGTAGGCGATATTGTTCTCCTATATGATGCCGCTACAAAACGACACTTATGGAAACTTGCTGCGATCGAAGCGGTATACCCTGGCCGAGACGGTAAAGTACGAGCCTGCGAAATTAGAGTGGATAATGGAAATAAATTCCGAAGACCTATCCAACATTTGTACCCTTTGGAGGTGGAATCTACTTTGCCGGCGGGAGGATGTTAAAAATATTACAAAATATTACACACACAAATATGAAAATTAGAATTAATGTAGTTGTAACAATGAAATAATTCCAATTTCTCTTTATAGAACCCGTTACTGAAATTTTTATTCGGTAAACCAATATTGTAAAGATCAATATGAAATCAGTCTTTTGCGAAGCTCTGTAAAGATCAAATATACCGAAGAACTTTGAAACTTTTACTCAATCTCTTTTCATTCTTTTTAAAAGTTGTTGTTTTTGTTATAACCTGAACAGACAGATACTGTGGATGATGAAGGTAAACAAATGCAAGACCCGTGGATTTATCACATAACTAAGTTGCAAAACATTTTATCAACTAGTCTTTAATATTTTAAATTATTAAAACTATGTTAAATTAATAAAATTAATGTTTTATATGATTTTTTAGTTAAATTTCCATCGCCAATATTTAAAAACCTCGATCTCAACTTGTAATGTTTGCAGGGTACATGACAGGTGACTGTGGATACTTTCGATGCCGATGATTCTCGGCGAGTATTGCATGGTGTTGTTGTTACTATCTGAAATTATGAAACCGGGTGAATGAATGAACTTGATACATTCATAAATATCGGGACGGGTAAAAAATACACTTTTTGCTAGCTGAGATTCAGCGCGGGGTAAGATTAAATGCAAAACAAAGTGTGAAAGAGAGAAGAATTGCACATGATACGTTTTTCATTTAAATGCGGGAAAATTAAATGGATTTTGTAATATCAGATTTTTATTAATCATTAAATTAATTATTGTGCCTTCGAGCTCCTATATAAACAGAGAAACAAAAGCAATATGCAACGTGCGTGCTTGGCATAGCTTAGAAAACATTGTTGAAAAATGGCTAAATTTAGCATCATTAGAGATATAATAACCCACAACAAACGTTTCAATGTGAGGGGTCGCAAAATTGAATTTAAAATCAATGACACGCCAAGGAATGTAGAACCTTTAACATGGTTTAAGAGCAGCATTGAAGACATTATTCAACATGTGATGACGGCGATCCAACCAAATGACTATGTTGGTATTACTTTTTGCGGTGCCAGCTTTAGGGAAAGAGGCCCTGGATGGATAAATTATAAGTTGGCATCTGATGTAAAAACTAGTGACATCTGGGAAATGATTGCGAAAATCTTCCAGAGCAATTCAGAAGGAGCAAGCACTGACACATTTTGTTTGGAAGTAACATCAGTCCATTTGCCTCAAGGCAGCGAGTAGCATATATAAAGCTTTAAAATAAATAAATTTAAATAGTTTGATACATATTTTCCTTTGAGTAGTTAAAGTTATGAGTTCCGATAGAGTTGTTTTAGATGTACAATTTGTCAGTGGAATTAACGGACAGCTATTTGCTAAGGAGCTGTCCGTCTTGCATCACGGGTCGCTTATACCAAGTTTATACTATTTTATGCCTCCATACCCGTATAATGAACTACCGTCAAAAGCTCGTTGGCAAAATGATTTCAACTTTAGAAAAATAAATGGATTAAGATGGAACGGCGGCATTATTAATTACAACGAATTACCCAAGATACTGTCGAATTATTCAAATGCAACAATTTACGTGAAAGGACTAGAAAAGGAGAAATTTATTCAGAAATACCTTCCGGAAGCGAAAATAAACCAATTGGAAATACCAAAACTAGCCAACTTGGAAAATTTTGGAGCTTTCTGCACTATACATGGAAAATCACCTAGTCTAAGATGTGCCGTACAAAATTGTTTTAATATTTATTTGTACATGCTAGTGAATAAATGTTTTAAATAAAAGAATTTTTTAGTTGTATTTTATTTATTTATTTATTTGCAGTCAAAATTTATCGTATCAAAAACAAGATTTGCAATACAATACAAAGGTATTTCATAAAAAAGTCGAGAATAATTTAAGTGTACATAAGATGTTCGACTTGGAATAAAAAAATCTTCACATGCTAATGTTAATACATTTTTTTCTTTACATTTTTCAATGTACTTCTTATAATATTCTTTCACGCTCTCTGAAGCATTGTTATTGTGGTACATAACGATGTTTAAAAATTTCAGCATTTCAAATAATTTACAAAGTTCCGCTTGCCTTAGAGTGATGCTGCCACTGCCAATGGGGATTTTGTACTCCTTCGTCTGATTTGCTGAAGATGAATTTTCCATTTTCGTTTTTAAAGCACCAAGATAGTTGTAAATAGATGTCCATTCGGGATAGGATGCTGATATTGGGATGAGCCCATAACGCTGAAATACTATTTTCGCCTCGAACGATGTTGGGTCAAAGCCGAGTGTTATCTTCCAGTTATGGCAGTCGTCCAAATGGTACGTGTAATTTAATAAGAGATTTTCACCGACAACTTCTGCTTCGCATTTGGACAGCTTCTTTTTTCCTTTAGCACCAGTGGTCCTCTGTCTTTTACGTGATGGCTCCATGTTACTCAAATTAAACTTTAACATTAAATATTAACAGCTTTTGTTCAGTGTTTTTATAGTGCTGATCTCGGCTTTACATGATTGGTTACAAAAGTCTCCACCACTTTGTGTAAAATTCTTCAAGTATAAATTAACTATTTTATTTTCATTTAAACTGAAATCGCTCGAAGAGAATTGTGTTAAAAAATTCTTTAGGCTCTTTCCTCTACACCGAGAATATAGAAATACACAACAATAATGTCCACATGTCGATGAAAATTGTCCCTGCAAACGTTTTTTATTATTTAAAAAAGTCTTTGAATTATTTAAAAGAAATCTTTGAAAAAACTTATTGGTGGGATATCTTCCAAATGAGTCAAAGTACTCTGCAGGACCTTGTTTCGGGAAATAAAATGCAACCCAGTGAGTTCCGTCTTTATGTGATGGATCCGTATTAGCTATGACGCATGCGGGTTTTTTTATTTTTTGTGGTAGATGGTTGCAGGGGAAGACTCCTCTAAAAAACTTGTTTGTTAGGCGATTATTTGTCAATGCAGTTGCAAGTTCGATCGTGTTCATTCTTGTTCACAGGTAAATGCTGCTTCTAAGTCAATGACCTCGGTAAGAGATGTAACATAGTTATTTATAAACTCCTTAGTTGATGTACCACGAACAAAGATTGTCTTAAATTTCGCTAGAGTTTTTATAAGGTCTTCATCCATACGTTTTAGTTCAAGATTACCAAATTTACTTGATTGTTGTTCACTGCATTCCAAACTAGATGTTGGATATTTAAAAATTATTTCCTTTGTAAATGTTTTATTTTGTACAGTGAATCCAGCTAAAGAGACTTTTTTAAAGAAGGTAAATTCACCTCCGCAAAAGTATTCCGCGTTAATTAAACAGCTCATTGTTACTATAGTAAAGCAATTTGTCAACTAACAGTTTGTTGAAAGTATCCGTCTTATATAGATTTAAAAGTTGGTGTAAACATTTCGATCCTTGTCAATTTCAATGCTTCCATCGTACTCAGCATATACAATGCATGTCACACTATTTTTTAAAGCGTCTCTAAATTTTCCTTCAACTCGTACCGTCCCTTGATTTAGTAAATTGCCGCAAGTCGCGTTATATGAATTGTCTGTTGTTAAATCAAAAGCGAGAAGAAAACATCCCTTGTCAAATAATGTCTTGGATATTTGATGACCTTTATCGAAGTAATGAATACCTGTTCCTCTGAATAACGTATTGTATCCGCGTGTACTAATCGGATTTTCCTTTGAGTAGTCAAATTCGAGAGGTTGGTTTGGTATCTGTACGCCATTCACGGATAAATTGAATCTGGTAATGTTGTTATGTTTAAAGTTGAAAGGGTTCTTTGTTCTTCTGCCAGTGTAAGCATCATTGTCCACCATACCAAATATTATTAAGTTCGGTAACTGTCCAATGACAATATTATCCAGTGAAAGTGTGAATGTGCTTGCGGGAATAGTGTAGCTTTTAACTTCAACTCGCTTGTATGGGTATAAGGCATTTGAACGCTGTAGAACTGTCTCATGTGCTAATAAAATATTCGGGTTGACGGTTACGTGGTTCATGTACATTGTTGCATCTAAGATTTTTAATTGTGGTGAGTCGGTTCCGTCCTTGGATAGAATATAAAATTCTGGTTTTTCAAGCGATAAAACTACCCGTAAATCGACACCGTTTAATAGCAACTTATCCTGATTAAGCAAATCAGTATGGATTTTCCCCATCAATTCAACTACATTACTTTTATTGAAGAGTTTTTGACGATCTAGATAGCCTTGATGTAATTCAGCGACGGGTTTATCGATATCTGCAATTTCCGTGTCATCTTTGTCAAGATACCAGCCGACCGACTCCAAATGGGTAGATGCGGCATCTCTACCATAATTTAACAAATTTTCAATATAAGCGCGATAATTGTAATTATGGTCGGTTTGAGCAATTGGTTTTCCATTCAAATATACGGTGCACTGACGAAATATGGAGTGTAAAATGTTGTTTATTAGACCTGGAGCATCGCCATCATTCGTATAAAGTTCTTCTTTTCCATCTTTTATTTTAATTAATTGCAATTTTAAACGAAGATAGATGCTAGATAAATCACGGTATGTGTCTCCATGACCCAAAGTTACAAACTCTAGAACGGAGGAGTTGTCGAGTGAGGCTATTGGCTTATATGCTACTTCTTCTGTTTTCAAAATATTGCTTTGAACTGGTGGTGTGGAAAAAAGATCCAGCTCTGATTTCATGCATTCTTTGTACGACATTATTTATCAAATATGTCCAGTATACGTTTACGTATCTTTCGTTTTGTTTTCAAAACTCCTGCTTTTATTCCTTTTCTTTGATTTTTAGCTTTACAATTTCTCGACCGTTTAGGTGTTTTTCCACGTCTCTTGCGTTTAACAACTGGTTTTATATGCAAGGTTGTAAACGGATTGGGTCTTTTTATACCTGCACCGCTCATACCGTCAAACAGTTTATTTATACCTTTCTGAGCTAAATCTTGAACAGCAACTCGACCTTGTTCCTTTAAAATATCTTTAACTGATTTGTTGTTGATGTTTTTATCTTGTATTATAGCTTGTCCTGTTTTTACAGCCTGTTGTGCTAATGTTTTTAATCCTGATGTAGCTAGAGGTTTTAAGTGTCGAAATAATGCACTGAAGAAGCTACCGATTCCTCTTCCACGTTGATAAATAAGTGGACCACGATATAGTTCTCCAATATCTGACAGACCACCGCCGCTTTGTATTAAATAATAACGTGTATAATAGGAATCCATCTCGTAATTCTATTTATACTATGCAAGAACAGCCTGTTGTGCAAATATTTATAGTTTTTATTGTCTCTTAAAATGAAGCATTACATATGTAGGAATATAATTTGTTTTAAAGTCTACTAACTCCCCTTGATGATCAGTTATTTTTATAGAAATACTTTCAATAAAAGTTTTTTCAATAGGACAGTATTCTACATGCTCAAATCTTAATATAGTACCACACCCTTGAATCGGTATTATTCGTAGATATCTTACTAGCTTGTCGCCTATAGCTCTAGGTTGTATAATATCAGTGTATATATGTATTATATTTTTCTCAGGGCAATCTTTTACAGTTTCCGGTGTACTTCTTGGTAATCGCAACATCAATTCTTTAATTGTTGTATCAAGAGAATTAATTTTTTCCATTATTGACATGTGCTCTTGGCGTAAGCCCGCAGTGTCAAATGACTCTTTTATTTCTGTCAACAAGGCATCAGGATTGCGTTTGTTTTCAGGTGTTTGGAGAAATACATCTGTGATGAAGTTTGACAGATTATCTATGTTTGTATTAATAGGTACTGGTGTAGATAAAAATTCGCCCGAGCTTTGTTTTTCATATGGGACCTGCAAAATTTCACTGTTTTTAGTTATTTTCCGTTGCTCGGGTGCCTTTGCTTTGAGTGAATCTTTCTTTAGTCTATTCAATATTTCAAAAATTGTATTTTTAATTTCAATAATTCGCTTATGTTTTTCTTCTTCGCTAAGTTGTTTATCGTCAAAGTGTAAATTAGCTAAAAGCAATGTCATGAGATCTTTAACATTCAAGTGTGAGGGTAGTGGTTTTTTTATTTTTATCGTAACACCCAACTCCTCTAAACGGAGTTCGAATACATCATGCTTCTTTTCACTACCTTTTTTCTCTTTATTTTCAGCTGTTTTTATGCTAGCCGTTGGATGTGTATAATTGTCTATTGTATTCTTCAAAACAGGATGTTTTCTATTCTTCCTAGGAACTTGACCAAATACATCATCAACAAAATCTTCAATTGATTCATAGTTCTTATATTTTAAAACAACGTTTTCTGAAGTCTTTTTTCCTTGATATACATATGTGCAATATGTATTCATTTGGCTCTTGCTTATAGTTTATTTCAGGGATAACTTCATTAAAGTGGTCTTCTTCTAAGCGCTTCCACATTTTCGATTTAACATCATTCAAGTACATGGTATACCATGAAGGTGTAACTGCATTATAAAATGTTAATAAAAATGCTGAAAGGTTTATTTGTCCAGGTCTGTAACTAACTTGTTCAAGATTTTCTGGTGTCCATTCAAGTTTTACATTTTCATTTATTTTGATGCTAAGTATTTTAAAATCCTTTTGATGCTGCTTTCTAGTTTCCTTTAACTGGTCATATTCACGCCTCACTCGTTTACGCACATTTCCCCCGTTGTTGGAGATTGCACGTTTTGTTATTTCAAAATTTGGTAATGCAATTTCAGTTATTCCAACACACCAGTTTCCATGAAACTTGCATGGTTTCGCAAGCGCATTTGTAAAAGCCGATAGCGTATTTTCCGGGTAAAATTGCATAGAGTTATTACTCAAAAGGCATACATAAAAATCATTTTCTTTTATTTCCACCGGCATTGTTTACAGTCTTTCCCAAGGAATGTCAGAAGTACTTGCAGGTCTATCCTTTTTAGTCTTCAAACGCTCACTCTGTCTAGTACCGAGCTTGCGTAAAGGAAATGAAAGCATATATTGACCAGATTCTAGCTGAGAGGGTATTAATATAGACTGTTTCTGGGCTGCTTTTTGTTTTTCACTTTGTTCTAATTCATCTATATGTTCGCTAGCTTCATCGGGACTCATAGCCGCAGGTACAGTATACTGAGTTACACCATCCTCAGCAGTGATTATTTTATAATCCTTTTCACGTGCATTAGGTGGAGCTGTTGTTCTTAGTAATTTTGGTGGTGGTCTTAGAGTTTTTGCTATTCCGCTAGCTGATAATCGTCTTTTAGCGGCTGGTGATAAAGATCTTCTTGGTGGGGTTATGTTATGTGCTTCTTCAAAGACTTCTTCTTCTTCAGCTAGGAAATCCTTTGCTGGTGGTGGTGAAGTCTGTGTTAACACATCATCTTTAAAAATAATTTTCGTTTGTGTGGTACTATCTCTTAAACTTTTTTGTCTGACATTATGTTCACGTGGCAAGTATAAATTTGTTTCTTTATCCAACGTTCGTTTGGATTTCCGATTGTGATTTAAAAATGAAATTAGTTGATTTCGATAGCTATACCATTTTTCTGAATCATTCATGTCTTTATTCTGCAGTATTTTATTCATTGCTCTATCAAAAATGGACTGATTTGCGTTCATTTCAATTTCATCTTTAAGCCTGTTGTAAACTTCTGGCGACAGAAGTAGCATCTTGTTAAGTCCATTATTTCTATGCATATTTTTCAATTAATGAGCCAATAACTCCTGATAGTACACTTCCTAATAAAATTGGTAAAAAACCTCCTCGTTGCACTAGTATTTTACGCTGTTTAGCAACAGATCTCTTTGCACAAATCAATTTACGCATGTCCTTTTTATACTTACACAGTGAGTTATAGATATTTCCATGCGGCATATGATTACCTTTTAAGGTGTTGAGCGTAATTTCACAAAGAGTTTTTATTACCTCAGGGTCAGCATTTTGTATGATGGACTTTCTTAGATTTGGTTTAGCCTTTTTAAGCACATATAGCATATGCTTGTTGTCCCTTAATCGTTTCATTCGTGACACCATTCTTACCATTTAAAGAATTTTGCGGACAAAAACAGGTTACAAAGTGTTTATTAAATATGTCAGTTCGAAATCTTAAGATGTCGTTAATGTCTTGAGTTAAATCAATAAGCAAATACCCGTAAGGTATTTGAGCTATCTCTTTATATATTCTCACGAGTTCATAACTATTTTCTGGGTAAATTTGTCGGGCTAGATGTGTAAATTGACTTTTATCCCGGGGGTTTTTAAATACAACAAGATATTTACAATTGAGCGATATATCACGACTGAATTTTCCTTGATGGAATACGTTTTGTGTCACAAGAATTACTGAGAAATTACGATGATGAGACCCCTTAGTAAAGAGTTCACAAACTTGTTTACTAAATCCATTTAACATCATGTCATCTATAACAATCAATGTTGGCTCGTTTTCATGATTTACAAACTCCTCTGGTATAGCATTTAAATATTCGATGTTTTGCAGTTTGATATCCGTAGGTAGTGCACCGTGTTCTGCATTACACCATATAATTTTTCTAATTTGCGGTTGTATAAATACCTTATTAGTATTAAGAAGATTTTTTATAAATGTTGTTTTGCCGCATCCCGAAGGCCCCGCAACCATCATTGTAAATGGGTGATTAAACTTGATCATTTTTGCTTTGTATATAAACTGGTCATTCAACTGCAGGTATTTATACATTCTGCACAATGAGCAGAAGACAGATAATCAACGAACTGCATAAACCAGTGCGAAAAAATTTTAAACGTCGACATGTCACTACCAAAGGTATAGATGATTTGTGGCAGGCAGACCTGGTCGAGATGGGTTCTTACTCATCAGAAAATCAGGGGTTTCGTTTTCTTCTCTCTGTAATTGATACCTTTTCAAAGTATGCATGGACACTGCCTTTAAAATCTAAAAAGGCATCAGAAGTTGTAAAAGCATTGCAGTCGATTTTTAATACAGGACGGATTCCAAGAAATTTACAAACCGATGATGGAAAAGAGTTTTTTAATAAACCGTTTCGTCAACTGATGAAAGATTACGAAATAAACCATTATTCCAGCTACAGTACTCTGAAAGCCTCAATTGTAGAAAGATTTAACAGAACATTGAAAAATATAATGTGGAAAGAATTCAGCATGAATGGCAATTATCACTGGATTAGCATGTTGACCAAGCTGACAGATGACTACAATACAACAAAACATCGTACGATTAAGATGAGACCAGTAGATGTTCGACCGCGTAACGAAAAACGTTTATTATCTGTGTATAATTACCCCAAAATAAAATCAAAGTCTAAATACAAAGCAGGTGATTTTGTTCGTATAAGTAGACATAAACATGTATTCGAAAAAGGTTATACACCTAATTGGTCCACAGAGATCTTTAAAATAAAAGAAGTTAAATCCGTTTACCCAACAACATATATTCTGGAAGATTACCAGGGAAATATAATTCAAGGCAGATTTTATGAACCAGAAATAGCTCCTGTGAAAAACCCTGATGTCTATTTAGTAGAAAAGGTTATAAAAAGACGCGGTAATCAGGTTCTAGTGAAGTGGCTTGGTTTTCCATCAAAACACAATACTTGGATTGATATAAAAGACGTGATATAAAACCTGTTACACTCATTCAAAATGTTAAACTTGAAACAAGAATACGATCGTTTGAAAACATTCGATAATCTTGCAATAGACTTAGATACAGCAGACCAGCTAGCGAAAAGTGGATTTTTTTACACAAACATCAAAGACCGTGTTCAATGTTACTTTTGTTCTCTGCAGATAAATGCTATGAGTTGCGCATCGGATGTAGATTTTGATCATAGACATCGTTCACCACACTGTATCTATGTTAATAGGATAGACGAATGCGGAAGATTCAAAGATCAGCTAGCACCACTTACAGAACAACCTAAATCAAAAATCATACTTTGTACATTCAACACTTTGAAATTTTTATCTGGTATTTTATTCGTTTTAGCAATTCATTATTATTTCCACGAGCAGATATGAGGAAGAAAATAAGTTTCAATGAAGACCCACAAATTAAATATATGGTATAGTATGGAGTTTCGCATACAGACAAAGTAGGAAAGGACCATGGGAGCAGTATGCAGTGGATACATTTAGGTTTAAAAACAGAATTTCACAACTGAGTGTAATAAATCCAGTTTTAGAAAATAAAATAAAAATGTTCAAATAACATATTGTTTTTTAATAGCATCTATCTCTAGTCATTTTCAGGTTTTCAGTTTTACTTTCGATGCAACCTGTAGAATTTCTTAACCTACACCCCCATAGCCATGATGTACCCATCCTCAAGTTCGAGCTATCCGGTTCTCATCATTCGCCCCCGCCGTTGCCCCGCCTCCGCCGTCGCCTAAGAATTTCTCATTGGCATCGAAAGTATCACTTTTACTTTCATCCACAGTGTCTTCCTGGGAGTAAGGGGCACATGCACAGGCATTCATCTAGTTATGTGATAAATCCACGGGTCGTTCATGTGTTTCCTTTGCCGAGGTACACTTTTCCACAGTGTCTGTCTGTTCAGGTAATAACAACAACAACAACAACCATGCAATAGTCGCACTGCAGCACATCCGTTGTTTTTCCTTTTATGCCGATAGATTTTGCCGCTCAAATTTCTACCGCTGCAGTTTTTGTTTTTGTTTCCGAAGCCACTGACCCAGTCCCGGACCTGCTCTGCAGAGACTAGGGCGCACGTACGAGTCTGAGTAAATACCTTCCGTCGCAGACCGGGCAAAAGCTACCGCCGCCGCCGCCTGTAGCTTCCGTCCAACCTGCCAAGCCACCGACCCCTGCCAAGTCCCAAACCACTTTCCCTCACCGAGCAGTCCGCCAAGTCACAAGCCACACTTTCCCTGACCGAGTCCACCGCCAAGCCCCAAAGTCACTCGTACATGACCATGTGACGTCACAAACCAATTGGCACAGCGAAGAAAATCCAAGATGGCGAAAAAGGTGAATCTAGGGGTTATATGTAAAACCCCATGTTAAATTGCGCTAGAACCGGCATAGCATATCTACTATCAGCCCCCACCGGGTCCCCAGCCGAGTCCCCAGCCCAGCCCGTCTCCACCGAGTCCCTAGCCGAGCCCGGTCCCACCGAGTCCCTAGCCGAGCCCGGCCCCACCGAGTCCCTAGCCGAGCCCGGCCCCACCGAGTCCCAAGCCACCGACCGACCCTGACCCAGGTCCCGCCCAAGCAAACCAGTCCCACGGTCGTAGACCCCGTGACCTAGATCCATGGCCACCAACAGGTGATTGATTGATGGCCTTGACCCAGATTCGATGGGCGGTGACCTTGACATGGTTCCCACGCTCAACCGCCGCCATACCTACTTACCCGCACGTCGCACTTCTCTCAAATACACAAATCTAGCACAGAATGAAATTAAAACAGAAAAGTAAATTAAGAATATACAAACTAAAAAAAAGAAAATTATAAAAAAAACAATAACATAATCATAATCAATCATACGCTGATACTCAGCAAGATCACTTACTATTACGAGGGGATCTTCTTTCCTGTGAGCAACCCGCACAAGCCATTAGTGGTGTTGACACTATGCAGCAGTCCCATTTTTCGCATCCTCAGTGCAGCGCTCAGTAATTTGTTGTTGTGCGGCGAGAGGCTTTCATTTAAATACACTGGGGAGTCAGCTGTAGGCTTTGAGGTTGTTGAGAGCAAACTTCTGTTTTTTCCTACGTCGCGCAGCAGTCATGAAGGCCTTTGCTTCACGGAAGCCTGAAAATTTGACGACGATTGGTGCAAGTTACACTCAGGGCCGCGCCGCCCCTGTGTGCGAAGTGTGCGGCGCACACAGGCGCCAAGACAATAGAGGCGCCGCTATCGAAATTATTTTTGTTACACTTACACAAAAACATATTTCTTTGTATCGATAAGTAACCCAGTAGGACCGGTAAGCTTACAGAAGTACTGAAATCAGCACTTACTGGTAAGGGGTAGGCCTTACCACTCCCTTTTACAGAAGTGCTTACTTTTACACACGATGTCATAGGGGGTAAGGCCTTACTTTAGTACTTACCTTAGAGCACTTATAGAACTGCTCATCTGTAAGGGGTGTAGTAAGGCAGCAAATGGAACATTGCAAAAAGAGCTATTCATGGGCGCCTGTGGATATGTGATCCGGTGTCGAAATGCTTTTATTTATTCATCTTTTACAAATGCCTTTTTTTTCCAAGCCCGAGAGTGGCTTTACCTAAGCAGTCCCCCAACTAAATTCTCCATTTCTCCAAAGCTGCTTGTCCACCGTATCGAATGAGAGCCGGGCTATTGAGTATGCTAATGTCGCATTTTATGTCGACGAATATAATTGCCCGTTTTCTTTCTTTCTATAAAATTTATGAAAGCTCCAGGAAAGCTCCCTTGAGTAATCGGGGAGACTCTCACTTGTTTGGGTATAATTCTGGACTACACATTACCATCTGCCTTCTCTTGTAATGGGGTTTGTAAGGGCTCATCTAGCATCAAGAAAATAAGGGGTACCCCTTACCAGATGAGTGCTTATTTCAGTGCTCCATCGGTAAGGCCTTCCTCGAATTCCTACTGGGAAGTAGCAAGTAGGTATAATAGGCGCAGCGCCTCGTAAACAACGAAATATAATATTGCGCTTATTGTACAAGTGTCCTAAGATAATCATGCCGATTATACAACTCGCCGGAAATTGTCATTACAAATCGGCATCAAATTTACTACGGATGAGAAAAATTCCGATCTATGTTTTTAATTTAATTACACCCAGTGGCTTAGTTATTACGCAAAGAAGACGGCGATTCCGACTCAAGCAGGGAATCCCTGAAACTACTTATAGATACCCACTTCCCGAGTAATACTACAGTTGAGACAACTATCACGATAAACTCTTCAGCCTCACAACAGCTGATCAAATCTATCATAAGTAGAGCAAAAATAAAATGGCCTATAAACACCTTCCAGCCCTATAAATCACCAGGTCCTGACGGCATAGTGCCGGCACCACTGCAGCACTTCTCTGGTTATATCATGCCCTGATTGCAGACTATGTTTACTGTGTGCCTTCAAAATAACTGCATTCCTTTTAGTTGGAAAAAGGTTAAAGTAGTTTTTATACCTAAGGCCGGAAAAGCCTCTCACATAACACCCAAAGACCAGGCCAATCAGCCTATCATCCTTTCTATTGAAGACTCTAGAAAGGCTAATCGAAATATATCTGAGGGCAATTCTCATTCATTCTCATTCTCTTGATTCATTGGTCTCAACCATTGAAAAATCCCTCGAGGAGTATACATTAGTAGCATTAAAACCCAATGGGATCCATAATTTCGTACTAAAAACACTTAATTTTTGGCACTTAAATATTTATTTTTCTAAGGATACGCGAAAATATCGGGGAAAATTTGACAGTTAGTGGTGAAATAACAGTTTCAGTGCGGATCGATAATGCAGAATTCCGTCGGATTCTATAATGCAAATATTTTCAAACGCGGATCGAAAGCGAATCGGATGTTCTTCCGCCGCAGAAAATCCGGCGAGTTGTATAATCGGCATGATTTATTTCGGTCAAAATTAACAAATAAGAAATAAAAATAAGTTGAAACATTAAGATTCGTGAAAAAAAGAGGCGCTTCATAGGTTTCGCACACAGGCGCTGTGGGGGGTCGGCGCGGCCCTGGTTACACTATCCATCACTCGATACTCACATCAAAACGGTTTGTGTATGATGCGGGTATTACACTAAGCATTCATTTTTCTACCTCTTTTTTGTGTAAAGATTGTGATGCGTTTGTAGTTGTGCAATAAACGCGAATGAGAGGGGGAATTTCTCATAGTTTTCGCAGACCCCCGAGTACGATGTTATATTTGTGTTAGTGTAATGGAGGGTGAGTCTGGCAAATTTTCTGGCTCAAAAGTGAGGAGTCATATGACGCATAAATTGTACTTCGCTGCGACCCCTTGCCTAAAAAACCGGTTTTGTGTACGGGGGTAATAAACGAAATGAATGATAGTGTAACTTGCACCATTGGGTTATCGCCAGTCTGTTTACCCCGTTTGAGACGAAACGCATCGATGTACGGAGAAAGTTGGTGGTTAACATCATTTAACAATGCTTAGTGGATCCTCGTCTGCCTTCCTTGGGATACCTCTGATGATGACGTCACTCAGCCTTTGAAAACGTATCGCATCATCAGCTAGACTGGACTTCAGGAAGGCGAACTGGCTGTTGGTGCTGCTGACGTCAAAATTAAAATCCGTTAAACGTTTTTTAATTTTAGAAACTTTAGTCTCGAGAGTTTGCACCGAGTTGTTTACTTCCATCAGCTGACTTGAGTATGAGTCAGTGATGCTGCTCAGCCCGTCCATTAGACGGCGCTCCAAAGAGTCCAGCCTGTCCGTGACTGTTTTAAAGGTGGTAAAGTGTTCCAGAAACTGAGTTTCGGACTTCTTTAATTGTTTTACCAGATCGTCAATTTTAGCAGTGAATCTGGTTTCAAGCGCAGATAGAAGCTCTTCAAAGGTGCTAGAGCCGCATGTGCTTTCAGAAGTTGTTCTAGCTGTGCTTCGGGTGGTGACCGGTGACGGGTTTTGTGAAATATTCTTTTTGGCTGGTAATTTGGCGGGAACTTTAGTTTTCTCCATTGTTCTTTTTACACGAGAAAAACTGCCAAGATAATTATGCAGAATCACAACACCACGTAGCGTGAAAAAAGGAAGTTTTTAGGAAGTACAGTGTAAATTAAATCAATCAGTTTAGTGACTTTTATAATAATCTGACGGTTAAAAATCGCGGAGCACAAACTTCAGATCTACTCACTCACGCACATGAATCATCTGAGTTGCGGGCGGTGTAGATTGTCTGAGTGCGAATCGCACCCAAATGCGTTCAGAGTTCGAGGAGATCCCCTTGACTGAGTTCATGGCGCCTCCCAGCAATAGGTTGCATTTTTCTTTCAATTTATAATTTGACAATTTTTACAGTAAGATATCGTAAATGATTATATGCGGATAAGCTGATCATCCTCTATCCTGAAGACCCTTGAACACATCTTAGTTATGTATCTTATAAATTCGATAACAGAACACGCATATTGTAAAGCAAAATTGATTGAGACCGTACCGGATGAAGTAGTTAAGGCTTGTGGTTGTCAAGTCAAATAACACATTCTTCTTTTTTTAATAAGCATACAATGTATGCTGCATTTACAAATGCTTCATCCATTTCAGCCATTGTCATACGTGTACGCGTGAAATTCTTGGGCAACGCTGTACCAAAACGTTGCGACAGCATGTCTGACTACAAGTTGCTCAGCAATAGTATCAGCACACATTTTCAAAAATATTGCTATGCCATCTTTTTCAGGAATATTACCGGCAATTTACATTTTTTGTTGTTCGTTAACTTTGTTTAGACTAGCTGCTAGTGAATTCACTGGGACCAACCAGGCAGTTGTTCTCAATCTTCCACCCATACATCTGAGGAGGCAGGTCATTTCCCAGCCACAACTGAACTTGGTAGAATGTTCGGAGGGAATGCTGTTTTACTGCTCCCTCGGTGGGAGGCAGACAGGAGATATCAGGCTTGACGGTGGCCACCGATTTCAAGAATGATTTGAGCCTGTAGGCATAGAGGAAGACCTCTTTCGCTGGATCCCCATACCACCTCAAGATGCAGGTTTCCCTGGGCGGTGGGGGAGGAAGTGTCTGAAAAGACCGCTGCTGCTTTCTGGAATTCTGGCGACTTCAGATACAACTTTGCAAACAAATTCGACCTTGCTTTTTTGAAATGCGGAAGATGTGAAGCATCCAGTAAGGCGTGCAAAAACAGCATGTCCTTGACAACTTCTTGTGGAAGCTCTTGGGACGAGAAGAAGGAATCCCTTATCTTTCCACGTCCAGGCTCAATGAAAATAATGTTCTTTTGCCCATCAGCTTTAGCCATCAAGAGGACTATGAGGTCGACATCTTCACCCACAATGCCGACTGCTGGATAAAATAGTAAAATATTATTAAACGGAGTTTAATGCTCTACAACTCTTTTGCCGGCATTTAATTTTTGGGTGCATCGTTGAAAATTTATCCGGTCAAAAAGAGCAACAAATGTCAGGCAAAAATATTTTTTTTTCGAAAATTACAGACTTTAAGGAGCAGATATCTCGAAAACTATACAAGATATCGAAAAACTTGACTTAATCAGCTTCTATTTTGTATAGAGTGGTCATGTGTCTAGGACGCATATTTTACGAGATATAAGCGAAACACCGAAAAAAGAGGCCTTAAAAATCTGAAATTTGAATACGTTAATTATTGATATCTCATACATTCAATTAAATTTTTTAAAGAACATTGGACGTCATTGCATTCAAATAATTAATATTCAAATTCAAGAAAAGGTCGAGTAAAAATGATATTAAATGTGGAAATCTATTGCACATCCCTCCGTCCGTCTAGCTACTGGTCTATTTCCCTAAATTTCTGATGCCATAAGCCGGTTTGGGATACGATTGTCTTCCATCCTGATTAGGTGCCCGGCTAGTCTCAGCCGGGCTCCTAAAGTTGAAAGTTCTGGGTCGTCAAAAATTTCATACAACTCTTTGTTGTATATCCTTCGCCATATTGCCAACCTCTCTCGTTGGGCCTGTCTGAGAACTTTTCTCTCAAACCTGTTGACTCGTTCCTCTATCTTGGTTCATAGTGCAAGTCTTGCTACCATAACACAGTACTGGTCGTATTACTGTTTCGTTTTCCTGTGCACAAACCTTGAGTGCAATACATATTTTGTTTCCGGGTATAAAAGGCTCTATTAGCCAGTAGTATTCATTTAGTAATGTCTTCTTTTTCTTCGTTGTTTTTTGTAATTGTAGACCCAAGGTAAACTGTTTTATCGACTACTTCTAGGTTATGTTCGTTGATAGCTATATTTCTTTAGTTATAAGAGAGAGTACCGAGACTTTGTGCAATGAAATAACCGGCAAGCGAGAGAAGAACGAGACCACTATGGTCGACAACACGATACCGCGGTCTACTTTTTTGTTTATTGGCTAAAGTGATTTTGAGTTTCAAGCGAATAATTTTGTTGCCCTGAGTAGCTGGTATGCTGTGTCCTTACGTTTGCGGATATTGGATTTCTGCCAGGTGGTATGTGCCTTGGTCGAATAATTGCGCCTGTGCCACCTCAGCCTATTCAATATTGTAACCGAAGTATTGGATAAGAATCCACAGTGGAATTAGCCCGCGTGCTGGGGTTGGAAGAGATTTTATTCCACTCGCTTCTTCTTAGTAACCAAGAACAAAACGGGATACCTGAACTGTCTAATGATCAATTTCCACTTCCAATAACAAGGATCAGTTATCAAAATGTTTTTGCTGGCGAAAACATCGCAAACCGGTTGGTGAAAACGGTGGTTTTAGCGGAAGGCCAATTTTTTGACGACCCATAACTCTGAAAGTGGGTGTGTTAGATACTTGACTTTTAGGTAGGAGTATTCTGCGTAGATTGCTACCTTATCCAAGAAAATATCTAATAGGGCTGCATAAATACAGGGTAATATGTAAACCTCTATCAAAAAAATGCAAAATGCCCTAGCGACTATAGTTTGGCGCAGAATCCAATAACAAGACTAGAATTTGCTACCGCAAAAACTTGGGAAATGACGACACCGAAGAAGAAGGAATTATCTTCAGTAATGAATATATGTAAATATTTGTGTTCTACTTAACAAATTATATGAGTAATACGACTGCGCAAAACTAATTTCCAAGAGTCAATTTGATATAAATCCATAAACACCCTAAAACTCGATCAGGACCATTTTGAAACTTCTGGATTCAGCTGTAAAGAAAAAGTTCCATCATCTTTACCAACTCCTAAACAAACAGAGAACCATAAACAAAGCCAACGAAAAAAAAAAAATTAAAGACTACTGCGAAATTCATCAATTTTGGCATACCGAAAATAATCGATGATTGATTCAAGCTCTTCCATCTGCCCAGGTGGAACCAGTTGAAATTCTTTGATTTAGTAAAGGAAATTCTTTTCGCCATTATTGCGCCCGGGGGAGCTGTTGATACCAGATGAGATCTGAAAACACCATCAACATTTACGTCCACGTGGCTCCTTCGGCAGCATTATAAGCTTACATCCTGTTGAAGTTGCCCTGAAGGCGAATATGAGATAAACACAAGGAGGGGCGGGCCTCCAAGAATTATGAGCGCACCCTCATGTAAAAATAATGTCTGCATATGGCAACTGTTCAGCAGAAATTAGGAAGGACTAGGCAAGATAAGATCATGCCGGAGCAACCGAGGCGCTTCCAGGAACCAGGGCGAAAAAGGACGAGCGAAAAAAAGGTTGTTTTAAAATTCCTGCTCAACAAAATTATGTCAAGTGTACATACAGACGTTGGTGAGCACACATCAGCATCCCGTAATTATATTAAACGGCGCAGGGCGAAACATAAAACTCCGAGATTGTGTGTGCCAGCGATGTTTTGCGAGCCATCGTAAATTTACCTTTTTCGCTGGAAATGGCGTTGTCCTTGCTCATAGCTCGTAGCTTTCCTTAATCGAGACTTTATGGCACAATAACCAGGAACTTGGTAAATCGTAAAGTCGTTGGCATCCTCTGAAGATTTGATGGGGCCTCTTCAGGACCCCAAAAAATTGATTTGTCGTCGCAACTGTAGCGGATTGAAATTGCCAAAGAGCCGTGTCTATGTATCCTTGGTGGGGTCATTAAAGCCGCCCCAGATAGACTAGGAAGCATTAACCAAGGACCTAAAATGACTGTTAAGGAGCTCATTCTTTTTTATCAGCTACACAGAATAATGGTATTCAATTTTTCTTCGGCTTTACTACATATACAATCGGGCAATCGCTCCGGGCAAACGACCATAATGAACAAGGACAAAACTGCGAAATCCAGGATGCATACTCTCTTCGAGTGGCAAGGGTGGGATAGGATTGAATTTAGTCACTGGATACACAATATATTGTGAAATGAACTGGATTGGAGGTGTTCCAATAGGAAACGCACGACCACAGATAGAATGGATTGATTTCCATGACAATTAATGCAATATTGCAAATTAAATAGAATTATGTGCATTAATTAAATCAATTCCCTGTGGCTTATGGGGAGCCCCATTAGAAATAACATTGTTAATTAATGATAGAAATAAATTATTTTGTGGCTCAGCGATTAAATTCCTTAAGCCCAATTGAAATCCGCTTATGTCCCTTCTAGTGGGTAAAAAATTTTGCAATATTTTAATAAAATTTTAAATCAACATTTTGAGATAGGTGCAGATTTTTTAAAGATGGTCGAGGTATGTGACAGTGGCAAATTTTTATTACTTTTCGAAAGTAAAACCAATCTTATAATTTTTGTCGATTTAATTAAAGTTTGTAAGAGTAAAAGGACCGCTGCCACTGCAAGATATTGTTCTTTCAATAGACGGGAATACTTTTGAGAGATTATATCGAAAAACACAATAAACCTAAGTTAAACAAATGAACAAAAAGAAGCCTACCAACGCATCATCAACAGTATCAATACGGGTGTAAGTAGCGTATATTTTTTAGGCGCACCACACGGCATTGGCAACGATAGAACCCCTAGAACAATTTTTTCTCCTAATATTCCCAGGAATCACGTCTTAACGGATTAGCATTTAAGTCTGAAACACCCTATATATTAGAAGTCAAATCAGTGTAAGTAGTGTCGATATGATAAAAACATAACATACCTTTTTAATGTTTCCATGTTCGTCTCATGTAGAAATGTATTGATTTTAAGGACCCCAAAGTGTGAATTTTTAAGCTGAGCGTCAAATTTTGCAAAATTAATTACCTTTGGCAAAATGGGAAAATCTTAAGTGGCCCCTAGACTATCAATAATATTGTGAAATAATATTGAGGAAAATATTGACGGTTTCCTTCTTTGCCCCAGATTATCAACATTATTGTGCAATAAATCAGTTCACGTCAGCCTTCGAATAGTAAACATGCAGATTACAAAATTACAGTTGATACGTTCATTAATAACATATGGAGCGCCGCTTTGCAATTTCCTTCATAATAATAATAATTTTAAAGTTAGAATTATTATTAAGCTCATAATTTTAATTCATGAATCATTATGTATGTACATAATTTTAATTTCTCTTATTTTAATTTAGATGTCTTTTTCTCACCGTACAACACGAGTTCGATTTTTTATCTATCGAACAACGATGTTTACGGCACGAAATTTAGTTAAAAATGAAAAATAGTGCGCAATATTAACTACAGACTGCAGCACTGTATTTATTTACATATTTTGTACAATAAATATCAAATCCATTTTGATCCGCTCAATATATTGTGCAATCCCTCAATATCACCCACAGACCGTCAATATTATTGAGCAAATCAAAATATTGCACAATATTATTGATAGTCTAGGGACCCCTTTATGGGTGAAGTTCTGCATAGGCGCCAAATTTTCCCGGCACTGCAAAACCGATTGCGAGCGAAAGCTAACCTTAAATAAATAAAAATAACCAAATTTGTCAAAACCTACCATTTATTGCAAAAGGCGCCGTCAAAATATTATTTTTTCGCTCGAAATTGTTTTTCACGTTTATTTAAGGCGCCCCTTGCCTCTTGGCTCCTAGAGCGACCACTCCACCCTCTCTACCCTAGGGTCGGCGCTGTGTATCACGGTTTCTATAGGTCATTCAACCCCGTGGGAATGTCAACAATGAAATTCTCTGCACTTTTCTTCTTCTTATTTAACAGCTCTACAACCAGGATCCGGCCCTAGCCTCTTACATCTGTTTGTTCTCTCCATCGGTCCCGATTCTAAGCCGATGTCATCCAGTTTTCCATCCCTAAGCTCTGAGCATCCTGGTCTACGCCATCCTGCCAGCGAAGGTCCTCCGAAGAACTTTCCTCTCGAACACGGCTCAAAGGTTTGAGTGCTGTTTGCTAATCCCCCACATTTCAAATGCTTATGTGAGTACCGGTAGGACCATCGTCTTATAGTAAAAGCTTAGACGTTATGGTTAGATGCTTGGTTTTAAAGAGCCTTGTGCCTTGGCTTTAAGCAGTCGTGCGCGTATTTCTAGTTCCATGCTATTGTCGGCTGCTACTATACCCAAGGTAGGTAAATGATTTTACCACTTCAAACTCGTGTTCCTCTACCTTGGTTGTGGGGCCAATGTTAGGAGCTCTTTATATTTCTCTTCGCGTACCCGTGATCTCTGAGACTGCTGCATTGCTCGGTACGCATCATTCTTATGTTCAGTTGCCAGCTTGCTTTTATTATTTAACCAGTCGTTCCGATCTTTACGACTTCAGCCTAAAGCTGGTGACATATCCAAGCCGTACATGCATTGCATTCGTTGACAGATAATGTAGAAGTGTGTGTATTCAAATGCGAGCTGACGGAATATCCCGTGAGTGGAAGGCATGCCACGCAAAGGTCGGGCTACTTTCAACTTTTTCTGCATTGCCGCATTCGAGATAGCACACACAAGCATAAGCCCACAAACACATGAACACGTTACTTAGATTTTCGGGCTATGTGTGACAGCCGGCACGGAACGCAAACCATGTAATTATATGTCAGACGAAATTCGCCGGATTTCATGGAGCCTCTGAATGCAATGCATGTACGGCTGGGATATGTCACCAGCTTAAAGCTGGTGACATATCCCAGCCGTACATGCATTGCATTCAGAGGCTCCATGAAATCCGGCGAATTTCGTCTGACATATAATTACATGGTTTGCGTTCCGTGCCGGCTGTCACACATAGCCCGAAAATCTAAGTAACTTGTTCATGTGTTTGTGTGCTTATGCTTGTGTGTGCTATCTCGAATGCGGCAATGCAGAAAAAGTTGAAAGTAGCCCGACCTTTGCGTGGCATGCCTTCCACTCACGGGATATTCCGTCAGCTCGCATTTGAATACACACACTTCTACATTATCTGTCAACGAATGCAATGCATGTACGGCTTGGATATGTCACCAGCTTAAGATAGAATCAGCAGTAGGTACCAATGGCAATATTTTTATTGCGGGTACAGCTCTCGTCGACGCCCGGCATCTCATCCCAATGACTTAGGGCGAGTTCTAATGTATTTAGTAACGTAGCTATTTCTGGTCATTTCAGTGCGTATATCAGCGGTTACAAACGTTTTCAGCGTTGCAATGTTCTCTCGGAGCACCTTACCAACAAGATAGTGATCCGAGTCAAAGTTGGTTTGGATATACACAAGAAAAAAATGGACTAGTTGAGGCACAGTTAGCCAAAACTGGGGCACATTTTTTAAGTACCACAGGAGAGTATTATCAGGCCTATTGGATAAATTGACCCAAAGCTAGACTAGACCACTCGCTTTCAATAATTGCCATACAAGGCATACGCCGTTATTTAACATATACACTTACAACACTATCCAGTAGATTTCTTCAAAGAGGCTCTATTTTGGTGTTTAATCACAATTATTTTTTCGTAATGATGACAGCCTTGATACGAACTATAAAACTCGACAAAAGATCTAATACTGCTCTGCATAATGTTTATATCTCCTTGACAATTCAATTTCTCAAACATCAATAAAAAGATCAACCAGTCAAAAACAACACTTTCTGTTTCTTTTGATACCCTAGAAATTTCGTTATTTTTCAGTAAATTTAACAAAAATAAAAACACGAAAGAAAAACTTCTCGACGTTTCGCATCCCCAAACAACAAACGTCAAAAGCACTTCTATAAAATTCAAATTTGCAAACAAAATTCATCGCAGCCCAATTCACCGCCGCTTAAGGATTGTTTCAGTGCGAAAGATCAAAGTGAATCCCCAATACTTTGTGGGGGGTCTAGATTTCTATCCTAGCCACCAAGCCCCCCCCCCCCCGACCCCAACATCCTTATCTACGTAAAACACGAACGGAAAATCCGTCGAGGTAAGGGAAACCTGTAAACAAGATTTTCCGCCTGATTATCAGTGTCAGATATCCGAAGTCAGAATCGATTGATAGATGTCATATCTAAATTCACACTCAGGAAGGTCGTTCCAGGAGCTCCCCCATAGCCCCCCGTCTGCCTGCTGCCGTAGCCTGGGCGAGGGAGAGAGGGGGCGGATGAATTATTGCGATTTAACTACTCGGGTGAACTGTGGAGTAAATATTTATCCAGAGTTCATTGATGAAACTTTTATGCTTACATTCATGGCAAACCAAACAGTTTACGTGGCAACTATATGAACATAAATAGCATATTAATAGCTGCTTTCTTGAGATGCCACGGAGCCCCAAGGTGGTTAGGGGAGCCTCCATAGTGGCGATTTATTTGTTCTTCATTAACTGCTGAAATAGCGAAAAGTTTCTATCCCCCCACTATTTTATGGAATTTTGGGGGAGAGATTTTTTTTGATCCGACAGAATTATGGTCGTACAGAGATTATGTGTGGGGGTTTTAGTGGTTTTATGGATAAGTGTATTTTTAAGAGACTTTTCATGGGTAATCCGACAAAGAACAAAGTATGTTATGGGACATTTTTTTATTTTTTATACATACTTTATTTGCTCAATGAGATCGGTTAACACAGGTATCAATGCCTGGTGAAGGAACAGAGCGTTGAGTAGAACAGGTAAAACAAATTAATTAAATTGTCGAAAAGTGATTTTCAAGAAAAGGCTCAAATGAAAAGATGTAAATGCAAAAAAAAATTGGAAAAAAGGGTGGTTTTCAAACGAGCTATTAAATCAAACTTTACATACATTTCATGAAAATGGGTTTGTAGAGCAACTTTTTGCGAATAGATTAGGCTTTCCAAAAATACCTTGCGACGCCAAGACGAAAATCTAGCCAAACAGGCCCTTGACTGGAATCCGCAAGGATCCCGTCGAGTAGGAAGACCTAGAACAACGTGGAGGAGAACCCTACTACCAGAAGCCGCAACAACAGTAAGATCCTGGTCGGAGCTGAGAGCTGTCGCGCAAAACAGAGTCCGCTGGAGGGCAACTGTTTCCGCCCTATGTCCCATGAGGAATGAAAGGAGCTTAAAGAAGAAGAAAAATAAATATATCTCTGGTATCGTCATCTCCACGTGGTACCACCTGGATAAAAACTAACCACGGTTAGCGAGTGTACGGCGCCATATTCTCGCGGAGCAGCGAAAGGCTAGCAACTCTTCCAGTCATAAACATTTTGCTATGGAACCTACGGCAGATCCTCCGACTGGACAGATTTCACGGAAATGACCCGGAATAGAATGTAAGAACACTTTACCAACCCGGTAAACTAAAAATTCTCCTAGATGAATTGATAAAATACAGAGTGTACGTAGCAGCCATTCAGGAGATGAGATAGGCTGAACAGAAATATTTGAAAAAAGAACACATAACATATTTTATAGCTGCAAAGAAAGAGGCCACATGTTAAGGCCCCCATACACCGTCAAAATGAAGTGCGGATGTACAACCAAAACTATCGATTATAAGCCGGTCGGCCGATCAAAACTTGTTGCGCTTATGGGTTTGATGAAAATCTGGATGTACATCCAATTTGACCGTGCAAGGGGGCCTTAAGGTACAACATTCATTGTTCGAAGCTATAGATGAAAGAATCTGCAAGATTCGCTTAAGCGGCAAATCCTTCAATTATTCGGCTATAAATGTACTTGCTCCAACAAAAGAGAGACCGGAAGAAAAAAAGGATATGTTTTATACTCTTTAGAGAGAGCGTATACAGAAATTGCCCTCTTCATGACAAAAAGATAGTCATTGGAGATGCCAATGCAAAAATAAGACGGGAAGCAGTGTCTCAGCCGACAATTGAAAAGACTAGTTTGCACGAACATCACAATGATAATGGATTAAGACTGATAAACTTCGCCATGGATATATCCAGCATAAGGAAATTCAAAAATCAGCCTGGAAGTCGCCGGATGGAGTAACTAACAACGCAATTGATCATGTACTTATAGACGCACAGCATCCATCCAATGTGCTTGATGAGAGAGAATACTAACGTGCAAATATTGACTCTGACCACTTATGAATAGGAACGAAAAGAAGCAGAGGCAGAAAATATAACGTGGCAGGATTGAAGGAAGAGCAAACTAGGGCGGAATATAAGAACCTACTGAACGAAAGAATAAAAATGAAACCAGGGAAACCACGAAGACTAGAACGTGTAGAACTGAAGAATATCTCGATGCATGGTGTAGAACCAAAATTGATGATGAATTATCCCCACCGCTCAGAACAAATAGAGGATTAGGTAAGATAACGCCCTCTCCTGCTTGTCATTCAACGTGACCCTTGAAAAAATAGTAAGAAGAAGGGATGTGTTTCAAGTTGCATCAATAATTGCAATCGCTCCATCTTGCCAACAACACATATGTCTTGTCGGATTCGAACAATTGTCCATCAATGATTAGGGTCAATTTCCCTCATCACTGATTTCTGATGACTGATTGTGGTGGAACTTGAAACATACCCCTGCATCGATTAACACATCATGGTGTTTCTTTGATAGGTCAGTGCATATATTAAGCCTTTGCCGACGATATTGCTATCTTTAAATATCATTTGAGAGCATGAAAAAGACCTTTGTAGCACTTGAGTAAGCCGCGGGCATAAAACAAAGTATATGTGCACTCAAAACGCCAGTAATAGGAGACAAAACATAACGACCGACACCTACAAAATAGAAGCAGTGGATGAGTTTGTATATCTAGGCACCCTTTAACAAAAGGTGATGATGCATCGGCCGAAATCAGAAGACGAATAGGCTAATAAATACTACTTTGGTCTACGCAAGCACCTGACGTCCAGAAATATCTCAACGGAGACGAAATTGGCACTTTACACAACACTAATAACGCCTGTGCTCTTATATGGTTCGGAAGTGTGGACATTGAAAAACACAGATGACGCATGATAGGGAGATTTTTAAGGGAAATTCTTTAGTTCGATCTACAAAGTGATATAGGTTGATGGCATTTGGAGAAGAAGATACCACTGAGAGTTGTATGAGAAGTGATCAAAATAAACAGACTACGATGGATTAGCCATGGCTTGGAATTGGTTTTTCAATACGCTTTTCTTCACCTGTTCCCCTGCACCGATTGTTTCCAAAACACATTCATTTCGATTCCTACGATTTTTCACAATTAAAGCATCCAAAATTCGCAGGGTTGATTTATTTCAACTTTTGAATACTTTTTCGTCATCTCTCCTAGACTAAATTTTGAAGTACCTTTCATGAGGCTACTTTCTTTTACTCCACCCACAAGACTTTTACAAATCGCCTGTGGCATGAGCGAAGGTCTGTGTTAAACTTTTTTAATTCGAAGACTAAATAAAATTCAGAAATTTTAAGATAAATTGGAGTAACTTAACTTCTGACTTGTTATTATCCCGCCCAAAAATTCGTTATTCTATTTAAACAAAAGGATCCTACAGATTTTTTATGCTAAAAGAGCCCTCACTAAAAGCATTCGACATTTTGTGGCAAGTTGTGCTGAATTAATGTTGGATGCTAGACAGTCATAGAATTGTAAAGTTATGTAAAATGAAATTTATGAAAGTGATAATAAAGCAAATGGTCTTTCTTTTCGAACCCTCTCCTCTTGATAAAGCCCAACAGCTAGCAATAATATTATTATAGTGCAAGTTAAAGTTTAACTTGCTGTCGAGGACAATACCTAAATCGAAAATGTGATCAACACGATCCAAGACATTGTCATTGAGATAATAATTTTGCAGCTGTTTGTTTCTTTTCCTGGAGAAGGAAATTACGTGGCACTTAGGGGAGACTGGGTACGGTTGAAACACAGGACGGTTGAAACAGAGTTAATATCTTTTGAATCGTGTGCAGTAAGGGGAGGGGTATAAAGAACGAACAAAGCGGATGACTAGTTCGAACACGAATCTTAGTGGCGCGACGATCACTACAGGTTGTGGTTGTTTCCAGGGTAACCCAGGGTAAAGATATTAACTCTGTTTCAACCGTCCTGTGTTTCAACCGTACACAGTCTCCCCTACTGGTGTTAAGAAGAAGATTATTAGTGGTGCACCAGTCTTGTAGTGCATTAAGTTTCGACTGTAAAAAAGATACATCAGTTTGAGACCCTATAGCACTATAGATTTTTAAATCATCGGCATAAAAGAGGTGCGGAATGCCATTTAATTTTTCAGATAAATCGGAAATGAATATGTTAAAGAGAAGTGGTCTTAGGTGGCTGCCTCGCGGTACACCTGAGGTTACATGGATTTCTTTTGACAGGACACCTGAAATCTTACAACCTGAGTTCTCCCGTTAAGATAGGATGTTATCCAATCCAGAAAGGGGCCGGTTATCCCAAATCTTAATAATTTCACAAATAAAATGTGGTGGTCTACTCGATCAAATCAGTCTTGCTGAAATCAGTGTAGACAGCGTCAAACTAGTGGCCTTGTTCCGTACCACAGAGCAGCTCGGAGGTCAGTATCATAAGATTGGATATGGTGGAACGACCTTTTCTGAAACCATGTTTCTGATGGTTTAGATTCGGAACAATTAGAGGGGCAATCTTGTCATAGATAAGTTTTTCAAATAGTTTAGGGATAACAGATAGGATAGCAATGCCCATATTGTTGTGCCCCGCATGTTTATCACCTGATTTAAAGATTGGTGTGAGGTAGGATTTCTTCCATATCGAAGGAAACTTAGCAGCAGATAGGGGCTTGTTAAAAATTAGGTAAAGAGGGAGAAGAATGAGTGGGGCGTGGTTCTGAAAACTGAAGAACTTGCAGGTAGACAGCCCGGACCGTGACCTTCAGATCTATTAGACCTGTCATTATATCTTCGGCCGATAGAGATATATTGTCTATAAGGACCGCAGTTTCTAAATGTTCTCTTGGTACAGTGTGTGCAATCGAAGCAATGGGGCAGAAGATTTCACTGAACATGTCCGCAAACATGTTGGAAATTTCGTGGGGAGCGAGGAGTGTGTGAATCCGTTTGTCATTGTTGTCGGGTAACCTGATGTTTTTCACTTTAGATTAATGAAATCAAAGAATTTTTTAGGATTACTTAGGATATTTTCATTAACAGTCTTTGCCTAGGTGGTATAGGCTTCCCGTGACCTATGATTAAATTCTGAGGCTAACCTGGCGTATTCAGATTTCGGTTCAGCACTAACATTGTTGCTATTTTTCACTACGCGGTACAACTTATTTCTCATATTACGAAGGAACCGAATGTTATTGTCAAGCCATGGCTCCCTCAATTTATCCCTTTTTTTGATTTTGGGTACGAATCTGCCAATGGAGTTTAAGATAACGTTGTAGATTTATACTAGAATGAGCCTTTGAGATTCGTGGGTTTGGGCGAGTGATGGTGCAGGTACGCTCATACCAAGAGTAGTAAGAAATTTTAATTGAGGCCTCGGTACGATTTACCATCGTGTAAGGTACAAAGGTACTACCTCTCAACTCTAACCGTAGGGAATGTGTTAACCAACTAGCTTCTATTTCTATTTCTTGTTGAGAGGTGCTTTGTCGGCACTGTGGCCTGTTTCTTTGGTCTATTGTGCCATCCCCGTCTTTAAATACCAACAAGGTTAAGGCTTCTAATATAGCCTAAAACTGATTTAGGATTTTTGTCCCAAATCTCCCTGGGGGTAGAGAAGTCACGATGGAGGAGGCTCAATCTCTTATTCGCTGTAACCTCACAGTCGCACAGTTTTTTTTTTTTTTTTTTTTTAAGAAGTGAGGGGGCAACCCACATGGTGAACACTGCGGCCAAGTTAGGCCTATTGTGTACGTACCCCACTAGCGGAACAGACTATCAGCCTTCCGAATGAAAGCAAGAAGGTCTTTAATTGACAAAGACCGGACTTGAGCAGGACTCAAAAACTCTCTGATAAACGTTCTTCGTCTAAGCCAGATCAGAGCAGGACATTCACAAAGGATATGTGTGGAAGTCTCATCGCCTTCCATTCAGAGTCGGCATTCTGTCTTTTGAGACAATCCTAGGTTATGGAGGTGATACCGCAGTCCCACATGGCCAGTCAGATAACCCACCAGCAGCCTTAGGTCCGTTCTGTCAGTCGCACAGTAAGTGCTCCGCAGTTTCGGGAGCAGCTCCGCTGAACCACAGCTACAATCGGCCACCAGACCTATTTTGTTTAAATGGTATTTAAGCGAACAGTGGCCCGTCCAGAGCTCCCACCTGTTGAGATATAAAAGTTCGCCCGCTTTAGCTTTATCGATTTGGATGAATCTTTTAGCTTGACGAGCACCCTGGCTCTTTGTCCAGCTATGAAGAAACAGCTGGTCGACCCAATTTTTGATGGCAGTTCTAAACCAACTAGCTTACAGAGTTATTGTACCTAGATGTAGCTTCTAAAATGAGTTTTCTATTAAGCCGCGATTTTAAAAATTCAACAATTTCAGTTACAGACCTATTTTGATTAGATACAATTTCCAATAGCTGCAACTTAAAAATTTGATGTTTTTTCTTTTTTTTTCTTTAAAAAGAAAGACAGTAGTTTTTAGGATTATATATCTATAGAAGTAAATTTCTTAGTTCAATTAGTGATTTTTTTAGAACTAAAGTAAATCATAAATCAGACAGCTCTTGGAGGGAAATATCCCTCATTTCCCCCCTTGGATCCGCCACTGATGTCCCTACACTATCTACGGAGTTTTTGAATAGTGACGTGTTCCTTTTTAAAAAGGACTTTTCATTCAAAACGTACTTCGATAGCACTGAAAAAATAGCACGTCCATTCCATGTAAAATCATTTCTCTTGAATCCGGAGTTACCTCTCTAGAGTAAGCCAATCTCAATTACTGAAAGTTCACTGCTCGTTGAACCGATACGTTTGCCTATTCTTTTCCAAGTTTGTTTGATCCCGTTTTCCAGGAAGGAACAGTAAATCTACCTTGCTGGCGTGTAAATCCTACTTTTTGCTTCGATTTGAAATGGTTTATACAAGTTGGAACGCAACTAGCTGAAATGCCCGATGGATAAGGAACAAAAAATGTCATTACCCGGATCTGTTTGTCAAAGACATTTTTACATTTTACATGCAATTGGTCACACTGCCACATTCATATGAATAAAAATATTGTTTACATTATTTTTCTGATTTATGTAGGAGGCTTTTTCTTTTATATTCATTGCCAACGATTTTCTACATCATTTCATATTTAAGGGAAACACATCCTCCATAATTTTCGCATTACCCTCGACTAACACCGCTCCACACAGAAACTATTTATATTTTTCTATAACAAGGATATACCCTGTAACTAAATTCACTTCCCGGAATTTTTATGCAAATATAAGTCAACTTGTTGCCTGTCAAATGGTACTCCTGACATCCTTAAAGCACACGACAGGATTTATGCATCACTGGTGCTTTACATGCTGCTCCGACATGATATCGTGTCCTTTTTTTTCTGTTCCGAACTCGTAGAATCTCTGGCAAATTGCTAGGTGGGTCCCTACCAACCCGGGGGCGTATAGCACACGGGCCACGTACATAATAAATATAGGGTGAGAATCTGAGCAGGGCTTTCAGTATATATGTAGTCCCGGAACATCCCTACTCTAATTCAGGGCTGTGCGTCGATATCAGGACATAACTTTCAGCATGAACGTCTAAAGCTGACACATTAACTCGCACATATACACAACATGATGCTGATAATATGCTGATAGCTATGGCGGTGTAGATTGTCAGTCGGCTCGGCTTTCAGGAGTCTTCGTGAAATACTTGCCGCCTGTATTGATGCGTGGGGCTCGTAACACGAGTATTAAGCGCCAGTTTAGTCCTCATTTTTGGCAAAATTCCTGTTTACGTCGTTTACGTGATTTAATTCGTTCAGATTGGCCCCCAATGCTGGGCGATATTGCGGGTACTTCACTGCATTCAAGTATTTTTTTATTCAAATTCTTTTATTTCCATTTTAATTAATATTTTAAAGCACTGCGACGACGTTCAATTTGACTAACGAAGTGGCAAATTACTTTTGAAGTGTACTTAACTTGCTAATCAGGGACCAAGTTGAATGTAAGGACGCGAGACGGAGGCATTACAAAGTGGAGACGAATTTCGAAGTTTTGTTAGACAATTTCAAGTTGTTTTCTTTTTTTGTTTCTGAAACTTTGCAACCCTGTTTGTACCTTTTCAAATTCTGACTGTGCTCGTCAACTTGGAAATTATGTTTTGGGCTGAATCGTTTGACTCAGGATGGTTTAAAAATCCTCTTTCAACAGCAATTTTGAATAAGATTTTATAATTAGTTTCCACTAACAAAAAAAAAATGAAGTAGTCATCAGCCTCAAAACAGGCAATGCCTAAGTTTTTCACTTGGTCTATGCTCACCCAAAACGATATGTCCTCAGAATTGCCCTTGATTCATAATGACCTAGCACAAATTCGTAAGTTCTATTTGCAGAGGCTAACTAGGCTCTATAATAAGGTGCTGAGCTCGGGCACATTTCCACAGGCCTGGAAATTGGCAGAGATCCGCCCCATCCCTAAAGCTCCCAACAAAATTGTCCCAACCACCCACATCAGACCAATATCCCTCCTTCCTACATCTTCCTAAGTCCTAGAAAAAATCCTCAGCAATAGACTAGGTTGGCTCCTAGAACGAGGGCTCACAGACGGGGTTGTCGGCTACAAACCTGGCAGAGGAACACTGTCACTCTTACAGGAAACTGAGCACAACCTGGCCTGTGCCATCGGACGGAGAGAACATAGTGTATTGCTTTCAGCTGATCTGGAGAAAGCATATGAAAGGCTTCAAAGAAAAGCCGTCGTGCACCAGCTCATTGAATGGAATGCAGGCTACAACTTTGTAAAGACAGTCAACTCATACCTCACAAACCGTAAAATCATGGTTCGAAATAAAGGTTTTGCTTCCAATGTCCTACACCTAGCAAGTGGAACACCGCAAGGGTCGCCTTTATCGGTAGCCCTATTCAACACCTACATACACAAGCTATCTTCAGCACTAGCCCTAGTGCGCAACCTCCATTTCCATTTATACGCAGACAACATATGGTCTAAAGTGGCCCCTAGACTATCAATAATATTGTGAAATAATATTGAGGAAAATATTGACGGTTTCCTTCTTTGCCCCAGATTATCAACATTATTGTGCAATAAATCAGTTCACGTCAGCCTAACCCATATTCTAAATATATATTTTATATTTATTTGTTCTTTTGCAGATTACAAAATTACAGTTGATACGTTCATTAATAACATATGGAGCGCCGCTTTGCAATTTCCTTCATAATAATAATAATTTTAAAGTTAGAATTATTATTAAGCTCATAATTTTAATTCATGAATCATTATGTATGTACATAATTTTAATTTCTCTTATTTTAATTTAGATGTCTTTTTCTCACCGTACAACACGAGTTCGATTTTTTATCTATCGAACAACGATGTTTACGGCACGAAATTTAGTTAAAAATGAAAAATAGTGCGCAATATTAACTACAGACTGCAGCACTGTATTTATTTACATATTTTGTACAATAAATATCAAATCCATTTTGATCCGCTCAATATATTGTGCAATCCCTCAATATCACCCACAGACCGTCAATATTATTGAGCAAATCAAAATATTGCACAATATTATTGATAGTCTAGGGACCCCTTAAGAGCTGGCTACATAAAAAACCAAGGTATAAGGTACATGAAATACGAATATCTAGATAGGTGCCATTAGCGGTCCCGGACACCGAGTGGCTAATCTGCCAGCGCGATTAGGAAGATTAAGGCGGGGGCGGACGATCAAAGATGACAAATTATACATAGAAAAAAATGATAATGCTCATGGATAAAAATTATTGATAAGTGAATTATTTGTGGCTACGAAACGCGAAAATTATTGGCAGACGATTTCGTGGAAGATAAATGGCCGGCAGACGTCAACAAAGTGGCGTTATCGTTGATGCGAAAAAATTAATGATAAGCCTCATGATTAAAAATTTTTGAGAATTATCATTAAACTGTTGAGGAAGCTGTGTGTTGAATGGCAGACGAAAAAATGAAAGACAACATCGAGGCAGACGGTATTGAAGAGCGCCTTCCTTCCAATGCGAGACTACGAAGGTGCTGCTTCGGTTCAGTTACGTTGTTTTTTGTCGTCCATTGTTTGTCGCGCTTTCTTCCGTACCGATGTAAAGTCAGGTGTTCGTACTTCTGTCAGGGGTCGTCTATGAGCTTCTTTTGCTTCCCTGTCAGCGTATTCGTTCCCATTTATGGTGCGGGGCACCAAATAAGCCGTATGTCCTTGTTACTTACTATCTGTCTTATATGTTCTACTGTTGAATGTCTGTTTTTCAGGTTCCTGATTGAGTGAAGTGCGGAGAGCGAGTCAGTTATGAATATAGCAGGTTCTGAACTTTCTGCAAATAAGAAGCTCTGTATATGGCTGTTGGCTTATTCCGCAATATAGATTGAAGTCCAGCCTGGCATTCTTCCTAGACTCAATACGTTGCCCTCTCTATTCACTACCGCGTAAGAGACCTGATCTGTCATTTTATATGCGTCTGTATAGTATTGTTGCTGTACTCCTTGTTCTTGTATTAGTCGTTTGAACTGCTGTCTTATAAAAGGGCTACTGTAATTGTTATATTTTGTCATTTCTGTGTTTATTCGACATTGCTTAAATAACCAAGGGGGTGTTAAACTTGTTCGGTTCTGTGTTTGGTTAGGGATGTAAAGTAAGTCTGATGGAAGTTTCTTCAACCCCAGCACGAGAGCCGATGGTTTTCTGTACTTTTTCATTTCAGAGTGGAGTATGTTCGTTATGGTTTGGTGCAGTGGAGTTTGGAAATGGTGCATGTTTTTAAGGATTACGGTAGCCGTTAATTCTTCCGTTCATTCCGTAATGGTAGGTAGACCGGCCTCGATCAAGAGAGCTTCGATCGGCGGCGTAGGTAATGCTCCAAGAGCAATGCGTGCAGCCTGGTTAATTGGCTTTTGGGCTCTTTCGAGTGCTGTCTTTGTTCCATGTCCGTATAAGGCCAGTCCGTAGTCAACTTTGCCAATTATTATTTGCTTCGCTATTTGTATCGCTAGGTTTACTGGTGGTTCATGCTTTTTTTGGCAAATGACCTTGAGCATGTTGTTGCGTTTCCTCAAATCGTCAGCAACTACTTTTGCCTGCTTATTCCACCGTAATGTTTTATTCAGGTGTAAACCTAGCAACTTCAGTTCTTCTTTTAATGGTATTGTGCGATTTTCCCAGTTTAACCTGGTTGCAGTACAACCTGTTCTCCTGCAGACATGTAAGGCTTCCAGCTTGTCTTCTGAAATAATTGCCCCAGCTGTTTGGCACCATGCTTTTAGGACGTTAAGTGCTGTTCTTAGTGTATATTCTACCGTGTAGGTATCGCCGGAAGCGTAGAGAGCTATTAGACGGAGAGCTGGCTACATAAAAAAGCAAGGTATAAGGTACATGAAATATGAATATCTAGATAGGTACCATTAGCGGTCCCGGACACCGAGTGGCTAATCTGCCAGCGCGATTAGGAAGATTAAGGCGGGGGCGGACGATCAAAGATGACAAATTATACATAGAAAAAAATGATAATGCTCATGGATAAAAATTATTGGTAAGTGAAGTATTTGTTGCTACGAAACACCCCAGGGGCATAATCTCCCCAGATCGTTGGGGGTCCAGTATACAAGACTAAGGCTCGGACATTTCCTCGCTGTTAAAAGATACATCTTCGAGAGAGCTTCCCCACCTTCTTGTCCCTACTGCCCTGTGCAAACTCTATCAGCACGACACCTCTTCATTGATTGTCCTACCACTGCTCACATATTACGACAATATAATAACAACACACCTATACTGAATACGAACAAGGAACAGACGAAAACACTAATTACAATTTTAAACAGACTCATACAAGGACCAGCCCCTAGAATTTAAGACTACATATAGAATATCTCCTAACATAAAATTTAAGATTGTATTCAGCCCTCTAGGATTAAGCTCCATGGGCTTAGACCAGTTATTAAAAAAAAAAAAAAAAAAAAAAAAAAAAATCGTAAGTGAATCTCTGCACGACACCACACTGGAGCATTTTTCTATTTAGTGAATTGTGCGTTATATTTAATTATACCTATATGAAGATGCTTCAAAGTTTCTAATTGTGACTATCGCTATATGCTTCTGGTATAGAGTTTCTTCTTGGCTATTCACTATATGTAAATGTTGTCGTGCCGTTTCTGCCTGATAATCATTCAGGATTCTACTTATCTTCAAGTAAAATTACTCGCAAATAGGAAAAAATTTCAAAACGCCCTAGCGGCTAAACCATTACGATTTTCCTCACCCATACAATTTTTTGTTCGTCTATCCAAGACTTATTCACAGCCAGGCGTTTCAACATTTTCACTGATACACCCTGTATGTACTAAGTTTCCATGCAAAGTTTACCCTGGGTAAGCGTATGTATGATGTATGTGTACTTAAACAAACACATATGCTAAACTCGGATTAATCCTACGGATTTCGTGGAGTTTTCCTGGATTTAACGAAACTTTACTCAACCCGTATTTCTATGGGCGCGTAGTCTGAGTTAACCCACGGTAGACCCTGCATAGAAACTCAGTAATTGATCACGTTCGGATACACGCACATAAAGAAACTTAGACAATTTTGTGTTATTGCTGTATTGCTTACTAGGCAGATATCTTCAACTGACTAATTTAAATATGTCTGTATTTTGTGGAGTGTAAGGGCCTCCGCACGCTAGTCTATTGCTGTAAATTGGGATTGCAACCAATTTCAATCTTTGTCCACAAACTTGCACAACTGATTTTCGATCAATCTGTGTTAGTTTTTAGTAACGAGGTTTTGGCAAAATGTCAAGTAGTTCAGATGAAGTGGAACCACGCAACTGAAATCGCTTCCGACCGGCAAGAACAGTCGCACCTGAGCAGTTCAAACTAGTTTCAAATGGGTTTCGTTTCTATCGACCCGTGTATGGATTCTTACTTCCGTACACCGATCATGAAACAGTAGCGTGTCGTGTGCAACTGGAATTGCAAAACAGTCAACTCGTGTTCGTGGGGCCTAAATCTATTTTTATTAATACTTGGCAATATTGTTAGTATTTCTCTATTAAGTCCCTATTCTTATAAGAGGTGTTTCTACTGACCAAATCCTGCGGATCTCGCATGTATAGTCCTGTATTACTGATCCCGCAAAAATGGTGCGGGATCCCGCGTTCTTGGGATTAGATTCCCTACTCGTTACTATAATTCCTGCATTTGTCGTTGGCCTGAGTTTTTTAACAGCGTACTATATATGTGGACCTCAGTAGTCTAAGGACTATGGCGCCTGACTACCCTCCCAGAGGTTCTGGGTTCGAATCCCGACAGCACCAAGATCTTTCGCCTTTCCCACTTTCCGCACCTGCATAACTATCCTTCTTTCTTCTTCCCTCGTTACATTCCTGATTCCTCCTGTGATACCCTTCGCTAGCCCTTCTCTGCTCCACCAAGCACATGTTATCGGTTGGTTGATCAGATTCAACTCGTTTCAGGAAGCATAACACTCCAGCGAGTTGTTTCTCGATGCTCCGATGTCAGAGTCGCGATACTAATGGTGGAAAAAACTAAAATTGCGGCTAAGTTGCAGTTTCTTCCTTCACTTCTCTCTCCCTTTTCACTATCTTCCGACATCGCTCTATACGAATAAATAGATTGTCGACAGTAGAAAGGGGCTTGCCCTGAGGCTTTAGTCTTCCACTTAAAATATACATACGAGTATATATCCGGTAGACCTATCTGTTGCATATTACTTGCTTTTGGGCACAAAAGTTTTACTTCTGAAGTGTGGTTTTAAGCACAGTCATCATATTGTTCTCTATATGTGTTTAACTTTCGAAAATAGCCCAGTCTTAAGTTTTGATAGACGTTTGAGCGGGATGCATCCCTTAACAGAACAGCATTCCCTAACTGAACTGCATTCCCTTCTCTTTGACTCAATTATTTTGGCGTAGTGATTTCTCCACCATCCTCGACTATATCAAACTCCAACTTAATGTAATTAAACAATACTCCAACAATTTCCTGCAATTCAGAATTAAAGTTGATTAAAACAAAGTCAGCTGCTGCAGGGCCAAAAGAGCACGTTTACGGTAAGAAGGGAAAGGTTCAAGTACACTTTATACAAACTCAATCTAACGCTCAGAAATTTTGAGGAGTCAGTTTGCCTTATAACTGTAAGCGGCCCTGTCCGCAGTATTTTTGCATGGCTGTGAACTACCCCATCCCGTCACGACCCCCAAACCGGCGAGCAGAGAACAAATTTACTGCAGAGTTCTCCCCCCCCCCCCAACTTCCACAATTCGTACTAAAAACAAAACTAACCAAAACCGCTCCGAGCTCCAGCGCTAACTTTTCTGTGTGCATGTATGTAGTTGTTGGTGTTGCTGTTATTGTTGGTGTTGGCAAGTGTATATTTGCAATCCAGTGATGACGTATGCCTTGGAGCATTGCCATGTTGTATTTATTTATTTCTCTGAAGTCATCCCGAAAATAAACATTTGCTAATTGGAACGTGTTAGTAGTGCCACCTCGGCAAGAGAGCGGCAATGTGCGCTTCTCCTTAGTTGTGTTTAAATAACGGCGAATCCTTCTTATGTTTGCTTTTATAATTAACAGGCATGAGATATCGAATGTTTATCTTTCTTACAAAGTTAGAAGGTTGTGTTTCATCAATCGTTGCTTGTGTGTTTCATAGATGGCAAACCCGTCAACCAGTAAGCAATGCTCACGGACAAATATCGCCATTATCATTGAGGAATTCGACAAGGATCAGCACGACCAGCCGTCCCAAATGCGAGAGAGGGGCTATAATAACCAAAACGATGACGTTTATGATATTCGTGCTGAATACGATGACGATATTGACAGCGCTGATTACGCTATAGACGATGATGATGATCTTCAGTATTCACCGTACTCCTGCGAGAATCTGTACGATGAAGCCAGGTTGTAAGCTATTTTTAATTTCAATTCAAGTTTATGGGTGTGTCCGGAGAGAGATGTAGAGACTAATTTAAGAACAGTCCCATCGAGAACATATTCGACAATTAATCAACTTGCCTCTATTTCCGGGATTTCCTTGTGTTTTATTTTTGTACAAAATTGTTCCTTCTTATTCATAATGGAGAATTATAGGCCCAAGTGAAGAATGTCTTATTCATTATTACCCAAGAGATTTTAATAGGAAAGAAATCGATCGATGATGAAGAAATTAGAGGGGGAAATTCAGGAAAATTGTCCTTAATTGATGAAAAACAATTTGCATAATTGGCTGGGTAGTTACTTTGTGCCTAACGAAAATTTTCCATTTTTTTATATTTCAATTAAGACATTTTCTTTGTTTACGATTCAAAGAAAAAATTTCGAAAATAAAAGAGGACTATATTTTATAACAAAGTAAATTTAAGGAGAACAATTTCTTGGACTCGAAAAATAGCGAAAACTAATCTGAGGACTTAATTCTAACAAAGGACTTGCTTTTTAATAAAACCTATTGTCTTTGAAAAAAAAAACAAAATTTTACTAGAATGGGAATCCTGAAAGCCAGAGTAGCTACTACTACAAGATGTGAAATCACGATCTTTTTTGATTAGCTGGATTGGCCTTGGAACCTAACATTGAATCAGAGGTAGTACTTGCACAACGGACCTAAAATAAGAACAAAGGCCTGAAAACAGGATTTTCACTGACGGTAAAATTGAGTGGGCCATTGGCACCTTCAATCTCTTCAAGGCCACATCTTCCCAGCTCTCCTTCAGAGAGGTTTGGAATAGATCTTACCAATTCTGCTAACACTATTTCGTGGTAGCTTTGCGCTAGCCTATATTCCGAGGTGTTGGAAAGAAGTTAGGATAGTCTTTATCCCTAAATTGGCGAGAAGATCATATAGGGAAGCAAAATCCTATCGAACGAACAGCCTCTCCTCCTTTCTCTTGAAAACGATAGAGAAAGTTCTAGACAGGCATATTAGAGAGGGTCTTACAGCGAACACACTTCGCTGACTGCAATTTACCTACCTGCTGGGCAGATCTACAGATCTGCCATTCATGTGCTAGTAAGAGATATTGAGAAGTCCCTCAGGGTCAAGGAAATCTCTCTTTGTGCCTTGGCAAACATTGATGGTGCGTTTGACAATGTTACCTTCGACGCGATCAATGAAGCAGCAGTAAAAAAAGGCATTTATCCCTACTGTGAGATGGATCACGTCGCTTCTCAGCAGCAGATTGATAACTGCTGAGACGAATGGTGATTAATCGATTACGGTAATGGCTGCTAAAGGCTGACCTCAAAGGGGCATCCTATCACCCCTCTTATGAACTCTGAATAGCCGGGGATTTAAAGCACAGGCCCATAGTCACAGGCCTCGGTAGTCTAGAGGTAAGGCGCCTGACTGCTATCCCCAGAGGTCCCGGGTTCGAATCCCGGCGGCGCCACGGTCCTTCGCCTTTCCCACCTAACTTTCCTTCTTTCTTCTTCCCTCTTTACATTCCTGATTCCTTCTGTCATAGCCTTCCTAGTCCTTCCCCGCTCCACCAGCGCATGTCATCGGTTGGCTGATGAGACTCAACTCGTTTCAGGAGGCATAACACTCCAGCGAGTTGTTTCTCAAATGCCCCGATGCCAGAGTCGCGAAATGGTTGGAAGTAGGTGGAATAAAATATATCGCGGCTAGGTTGTGACAGTTACTTCCTGCTCTTCTCTCTATCTTCCGGCTAGAGCTGCTGTTCACTCTATACGAAATAGATTGTCGACAGTACAAAGGGACTTCCCCTAAGCCTCTAGTCTGTCACATAAAAAAAAAAAAAAAAAAAAAAAAAAAATAGAAGGGAGCTAAATTTAAAAGCTCCCTCTTTGGACTGTAGCGAAAGGGTTTTCTCAAAGAGGGCTAAATATTTAGGTATAATCCTGGATCAAAAGCTCTCCTGGAAATCTCAAATTGAGAGAGTAACTGCCACAGCAATTACATCTCTCCATGTTTGTCGGCAATTTGTAGAAAAAACCTGGGGCCTCAAACCTAGGTTAATGTACGACGGTCGTAAGGCCCATGGTGACGTATGAATCCATCGATGGTGGGCCAAGACCAAACAAAAAGGGTGCTATGATTAAGCTAGCCAGGGTGCAAAGACTGGCCTGTCTTGGTATCACAGAGGCCAAAAGCACCTGTTCGACTATAGAGACCCTACTGAACCTCCCTCGGTACACCTAGTAGTGAAAAAGAGGCTCTGGTGGAGCTATTCTCTTTAAGCCAGGAGACCTTCTGGATCATTTATCAATCCTCAAGGCGCTAAACCTGAAGCCAATGATAGCTTTGTTCGATACCATTCCTCTTGAATTTGGCAAACCGTTTACGACGATTATTGGAAGTTGGTCAGAGTGGCAACATGGCAGGCCTCCTTTAAAGGAACCGCGGCCTATTGGTATACGGACGGTTCCAAATCAATAAGGGGGTAGGGCTGGGTGTTTATGGCCCTAGGAGCAAAATATTTATGTCTCTGGGTACCACCTCCACTGTTTTCCAGGCTAAGGTACTCACCATCCAGGTGTGTGCTCAGACTTGTATTAATAGAGCTCCAAATAGCTCTAACATTGTTATTTTCTCGGACAATCAAGCTGCACTGCTATCCATTAAATCGCACAGGGTGTCACCAAAGACAACAACAGTGAACAACAGTGTCACGCTGATGTGGATTCCGGGCCACAAAGGTTACGACAGCCTGGTAGAGTAGGCGCAAACTCATAACCTATCGGTCCGGAATCTTTCGGTAGCTTAGCAAGCTGTCACGTAAAAACGGCCATAAATAATTGGGTTGACCAGATGAATAAGGACCCAGAGATAAAGTTAAAGCGGGCAAATCTTTAAATCTCAAGAGGTGGGAGCTAAAAATAATAACGGAGCTCCTGACGGGCCACTGTTCGCTTAACTACCATCTAAAGAAAATAGGACTGGTAGCCGATTGTAACTGTCGGTTCTGCGGGGCAGATCCCGAAACTGCGGAGTACTTGCTGCGCGACTGTGAGGCTACAGCGAGGAAAAGACTGAGCCTCCTCCATCGTGACTTCCCTACTCCCAGGGAGATTTGGGACAGAAACCCTAAAAGAGTTTTAGGCTATCTTAAAATCCTTAACCTTTATGATTTTTAAAGACGGGGATGGCACTGCGGCTTATTTTGTTTGGTCTAGGCCAAGTCGCCCCTCAACAAGAAATAGAAATATAATAGATTAGCACAGCCTTTAAACAAAATCGGCGGAAACGGACTATAATATTGAGTCGAGATTTTGGTAAACTTTTTTATCTGAAAAAACTAAACTTAGAAATCATCTCTCCTGTCATGCTTTTCAGGTCATGGTGCACTGTCTAGTAGTAAGCTTAGGGTCTGGAGAGTGCTAACAACGCATATGGCGATGTACCTTACTGTGGAAAATTGTTCCATAGTCGAGTTGTTCTATTTATATACGAACTTCTAGACCACCGGTTTCCAAACTGAGGCGCTACAGGTTATATCTCCTGGCCAAGAGGTCAAGTTACGAATAGTTTTAACGTTGCCTAGACCACTGCTAGCCTTGTGTTCGCTTGTATTATAAAAACTTTAAAGATTTCTAACAGTCTCAGAACGGCAACGGTTTTTTGTCAAACCAGGGGTACACAATTCCAACCCTGCGTACATAATTGTTTCATGGTCTTGCTTTGCTGGAAGTTTTTCTATTCCTCTATACGCATTTTGAACGTGTAGGCTACCTGTGGCGAGATTTATGTTTACCCACCCATAATATTTTGCAGGCGATGTACCTACTAGGTTGCTAACACTGCTCTAATCACTTCTGTGTAGAGGCAACTCGCCATGAGTGTCTCTTGACGAAGGTCTGGTTTCTGGAATCGGAAACTATACTTGCCCTTATTCGGTGTAGACCGTCATTTAGCTTTGTTCCAAATTAAGCCCGAAGTACTCTTCGGCTGACTGAGATAGACGTCCACACCTCTTTGTACTGTGGACTGTTCTATGCATTGTCGAACAGCACACTGTATTTGGAAATATAGTATCAATAACTGCGAAGGTCTATACGGGGTTTTTCTTTGTTTTGACCGCCAGGCAAATGAGGCCTCTATATTTCTTTCCGACTATAGCTTCCTATTTTCATTGAAATATTCTGTTTCATTCGGTTATTATTCATTCCTTTAATTAATTTGCATAGAAACAGTTTCAGATTATCTTTTTACTAAGTCAACTGTATTTCAAATATGAATTTTTTATTCCAAATAAAAAATAATCAAAATTCAAACTTACGATAAAATTAAAATCTAAAAACCACCTAACCTATGAGATGCAACATCACGAATATTCACTATTTACATAAAAGATATAATCCAAAGGTGAAAATGTTTATTTTATACTATGGACTGAATTAAATTCAAAAGTTCGTGAACTTTGCATAAATTTTCAGTAGTTGTATGTATAGGCTTAGTACTTACCATCTATGTACACAACACATATTCAAAAAAGAATGCCACAAATTATACATGAACTTATTTTAAAGCCAGATAAAAAATTCCAACATTGTATATATGTATAAGCAGAATTTTAATCTGTATAAAAATTATGTCAACTACAGTTTCACATTGGTTAACATTTTTAATTAACGGAAAAAAGTTAGGAGATAATGCGCCTTATAAGAAGCAATGATTACCTAGTGCAGTCTACCAACTTTTCAAATTTAAGCCTGTTTAAAATTTAAATTTGTTTTACATAGAGGGTCGACATAAGTCAAAGAATTTTGAGGGTTATCCCTGATGGGCTTCTTCAAATATCTTAAGCATAATTAAATTCTATATGTTTTAACCCAAAAATGTTCAACATAAAGTTTTGGGGCAACTGACCGAACCTATAAAACACAACTCTAAAATAGACGTGCTTCGAGCACACACAAGATTGAGCTATGAGAAAAATGTGGATCGAAATCACTCTTTACAACCGCTGCAGAAATGAAAAACTCGGGTATTTGTTGCAGGTTTACACAATCAAAAAAAACAACCCAACCCATAACTCTGAACGAACCCGTATTATTGCTTCAGTCCACTGCAGGAAAGCAACAATAACGAAAATAATGAAGGAGACTTTAAAGTATTCCGTCGTACCATTTCCATCATTGAAACTCAGCCACCAGCCATGGGAGTAACTACAGCCATAAGCGAAATTTTAGAGATTGAAATCGTTGAAAGTCTGGTTGCGATAATCAAAGGGATCATAAATCCCAGGACTCCACAATAATATCGACATTGAAGCTATCAACGTCAAGTCAAACTCACAGACCAGACCAGAACCAAGAAGAAATATTGGATGGAGTCCGGTTAACAAGCGGGCAAAAAGCAACATTCGAGCTCGGCCATGCCAGAATAGATACCGTTGGTGGAATGAAAGGCATAAACAAACCTACTAGCGCCAATATCCAGATGAGTGCACTCCTTTGGGAATGGAAATAACGTCGTCCTGGGAGAGGATATCGATGCAGGAGATTCAATTTCTGTATTTAGAAGTGGAGGATATGCCGTCGAGTACAGTTAAATGGTTGTTGAATAATTATAAAGGAAATGAATGCAAATGGAGTTAGAGTTAGGGGCTGAGAGTTAACATGCTCAAGTAGTTTAACGCATGGGTTATAAAGATGAGAAGACCTAGAAAAGAGTACCCGGTAGAGGTGCGTCTATATGGACCTATAAGGATATATTCAAACACATAAACCAGTAAAACCAGATTAGTGAGTTACACTTATTTTCGAATCGTAAATAGCAAAAACAACAAGGCAGCTGAAGTCTTGGAGTGTTGCACGAATTTTTTAGGACGAATTTGAAGATGTTAAAAATGTTCAAAAAAGGACCTTAAGGACCCTAACCGATCAACTTCAAATTTTGCACACATCGTAGTTCGCGTGATAATTAGTTCATGTATGATTAGTTGAATAGTTGAGTTGAGGTTGAGTTGAGAAGAACAACACGTTAAAAAAAATACAAACAAAACACAGAGATGTAGCTGTCAACTAAATTCAACTATTACTGAATTTACGTCCGTATGCATAGTTTCAACTCAACCCGGGCCGCAGATCTGGGTCGAGCTAAGTCGAATTAAACTCAACTCGACTCCCGTCTACATGTAGATCGACTCCGGTTCGACCTGAGTTCAACTTATCATGTACAAGTACTGAAATAGTTGCAGTTCTGACCATTTTGTAATAAAAAATCAAGAAGGCGGTTCCAAGATGGCTGATTTTTGTATTTATGTTCCCCACCGAGCCCACGACATAGGTATCAAATGCAAGAGTACGATAGGTAGAATACAGTCAGCTGTGTGACGTAATTTTAAAGCTAATATGCCTGCCTTCCGCCATTGGCATAGGTAAAATAGACTAAAAAGTAGAAAATAAAAGTAAATAGTTCAAAAAAGCTACAAAATACGCTTTTGTTTTAAAATGAACCAAAAAGTAAAAAATAATTTTGAATGTATAGTTTTTATTGCTGCACTTACTTAAAATGTAAAAAAGCGTGGAACGCTAGGCCCCACGGTTTTTACATTTAATTAAGTGGCTGCAGCGATAAAAACCTTATATACAAAATAAATTTTTACTTTTTGGTTCATTTTTAAACAAAAGCGTATTTTTTAGTTTTTTTAAACTATTAATTTTTTTCTTCGGAGCATCATGATCCGTGAGAAAAAAATGGGGGTTGCCATTTAAAATTTAAGATTCACCACACCCGCTGCTACATAGGGGAGTAAGGGTTGTTGAACAACTTTTGTTCGGAACTTTTTTCACTTAAACCTACTCTTCAGGAAGTATGGGACGGTATTAAGTATTGGGTTAGTTGACTGCCAAATTATATCTGCTTTGTTTACATTAAGATGAAATGTTATCAGCTGATTAGAATTCGGAGTAAAAGCGTGTAAGATTTTATTTGAGGTAACTGATCATTTAGACTCTTTGTCCCTCCTCTATTCCACTTGTCTTTTCTTCTTGTAGTGCACACACAACTACCAAAACGTGCCTCGTACGCTGCAACATTCGCCGAGTTCTCATAATCGCGTAAATTTTTTTTGTAGGATTTAGCCATATCTTATGGCTCCCATTTATACACAGGTTGCCGGCAAACCCTGAATGTTTTCGTTTTTAGCCTCGAGGTCATCGGCCGGCAACTGTATGTGGCCTGCAGTCCAAGAACACTAACAAAAATCATTATTTGTTTGGGCATTTATCGTCAGTTCGTGCCCGAAGGTCTGAATTTCTATTCACTCTCAACTTTCTATTCACTCTGCCAAAAATTCGCGCCAAATCCACTCGGAAAGAAAAACAAGACGCGAAAACCAGCCACTCTCGCATTCGCGCTTGTTCGCGGGTGTTCACGGCGTGAGTCAGGAGCCGCCTTGGAGTTTTCGTTGAGGCCATGAACACTTTGCACTTGAATTAACAACCTGCTATGCAAAGCTGACGTCTTCGCATGTGCCTCTGTAAGAAATTATGGTTTCACGTGCATGCCAACCTGTCAGGCTGATACCTGAAGTATCCTCACTTTGTGAAACAGTTTTCTCACAATTCTTGAAAAAACTGCAACTGTTTCTTGAAAAAAAAAAAAAAAAAAATTGCATGATATTTGCGGAGACCCCCTCTTCCGCAAATGAGATTGGATTGGATTCGGCCCTAGTTCTTCTTCTTCTTCGATGGCTCTACAGCTCAATTCCAGCCTTGGCCCCCATCAGCTTCTTCTTCCAGACGTCTCCCTGCTCTTCAGCTTGTCTCCAGTTTCTTGTGTTGAGCAGTTTTGCTGCATCGCTTTGACCGTTGTTTGCCAACTGGTATTTGCCATCTGGTAGTAGATACAACGTTAACGCAGTAGCTTGGCATGGGTCGAAAGTTTACACTCTTTGTATAAGTCGTACAATTCGTGATTGTAGCGTATTCTCCATGCATTGCCTTCATTGATTGGGCCGTATATCCTTCGGAGAACCTTCCTCTCAAATATATCCATTTTGTCAGCACATTTCTGAGAGATACTCCATGCTTAACATCCATGCTTAACGTAGCTACTGTACGTATGATGGTTTTGTAGATTCTGTTAAGGAATAAAATATAAACGTCAACTTCGATGCTGTCTATCGTCCATTCCTTATTTTCTATTATCTTCGTTTTTTTCAGCTGTCCGTCTGACAGTTGGCATTTGTGACTGTTCCTTTTTTGACTTAGTCTATTGTAATCTATAATATGTATAATACGTACGTCCACAAGTCGGACATGTTTGTGTTCAAGAATAAATTCCTGTAAAATATTTGAAATCAGTTTATTATTCTTTTCAGGTTATGGGCCCAGGAGGAAAGTAATTTTTCTTTTATTAAAATCTATAAATATTATTTTTCATAATGACATCGATGGCCGGAAAAATCCCATTGTTGAATGGTCAAAATTTTGCAACTTGGGCAGTGCAAATGGAGGCAATTTTGCAGAAACTCCGTCTGCTAAGTATTGTAAAAGGACTGGAAATGCCAACAGAGGAGGCGGAAAAATTAAAATGGGAAGAAAAGAATGCCGATGCACGCGGTGAAATCATCTTGGCGTTAGAGCCAAACATCATTCATCTAGTGAAAGGACACAAATTAGCATCAGAAATGTGGAAATATCTGGGAGAAATTTACGACAAAAGGGGTCCTAGGCAGAAAATTGAAGAGTACAGAAAACTATTGTACACGAAAATGAAACCAGAACAATCGATAAACGACTTTGTTGTGGAATTTAAGAGCACTAAAGGCCGACTGGCTGAGTTAGGTGCACAAGTGGATCCAGATTTATTAGTGATATTGCTACTGGATGGCTTAAGCGATGATTATCGTGAAGTTCAAGCAGCTTTTGATGCGCAAAGTAAATTCCCGGATTTCGATACAGTTTGCTCAAGATTGCTCGAAGTTGGCGACAGAAAACGTGAGCAAGAAAACTGTGAGACGTCAACGGCGTTGTATTCCAATAAGAACACAAAGTTTCATCGACGTCAATATATAAATAAGAAAAAAGGTGATTATTTTCCATTTAGTTGCAATAAATGCGGAAAGAAAGGGCACAAGAAAATAAACTGTCCACTTAATAAAGAAAAGTCAAGACTAGTAGAAAAACAAACAGCAATTGAAGAAGCCTGCGGATTTGCAATTCGTGAAAAGTCGTGTCAGTCGATTTATCGAACAGTAAGCAGAAATGAATATATGTGGTGTTTTGATAGCGGAGCAACATCTCATATGTGCTTCGTGAAGAGTATGTTTGATAGTCTAATGTTATATGATGAAGAAAATGAAGTCACATTAGCAAATGGTACTACAGCAAAAGTTGTTGGAGAAGGAACTGTGTCGCTTCCTGTGAAATGTGGAAAAGAATCAAAGCATGTTAAATTATACAAGACACTATACGTACCAGAACTGGAAGAAAACCTAATTTCTGTGGGAAAAGCAACAGCAGCAGGATTAAAGGTGACATTTGAAGACAAGGGTGCTCAAATTATCGACAAGAAAGGAAACTTGATCCTTGAAGGTAAAAAACAAAGTGGCCTATACCATTTTCAACAGACGCAGAAGGCACTCTCATCAATGCGACAGCAGAACCTTTTCAATTTGTGGCATCGCCGAATGGGGCACTTAAATTTTAAATCTTTAAAATTATTACAGTCAAAAAATTTAGTAACAGGTTTGTGTGAATCATTCCATACAGAGAATCCAATATGTACGTCATGCATACAAGCAAAACAAGTGAGAAAGCCATTTGTTGTAAACGCAACAAAGAAAACAGTGCGAAGACTTGAATTGGTCCATTCTGACGTCTGCGGTCCAATGAGGACAGAGTCGTTGAGTAGGTCAGTCTATTTTATAACGTTCATCGACGATTTTTCACGTCATGTTTCTGTCTACTTTATGAGAAAGAAATCGGAAGCCCTGGAAAAATTCAAGCAATATAAAGCGTTTACAGAAAACCAAACTGGTGAACATATAAAAGCCTTAAAGACAGACAACGGTACGGAATATTGTAATACCGTGTTCCAGCAATTTCTAAAAGTTAACGGAATAGAGCACCAAGTAACAACGCCTTACACGCCGCAACAAAACGGAAAGGCAGAAAGAATGAACCGTACGTTAACGGAAATGGCGAGATGTATAAAAATAGAAGCAAATTTACCAAATTTTCTATGGGCGGAGCTGATTTCGACCGCAGCATACATAAGAAACCGGTGTCCAACAAACTCAAATAATGACATAACCCCTGAAGAATTATGGACAGGTTCGAAACCAGACGTGAAACATCTGCGTTGTATCGGATCGAACACTTATGTTTTGAAAAAAGGTGCAAATATCGGTAAATTCGAACAAAAAGGTGAAAAGCACGTATTGGTTGGATATGACAGTGGAGTCGGAAATTACAGGCTGTGGAAACCAAATACTAGAACAGTTATTAGGAGTCGCGAAGTCATATTCCTGGAGGAAAAATTACACGATAAGCTTGCAGGTGACCCCGAAGGACATTATTATGAGTTTCAAAGCAGCCCACCATTGGAAGAAGACCGTACGAGTTTGAATAATAAATCCCACCCTAAAGTATTAGAAAATGTTTCAAATATCGAAAATGAACTTAATGTTAACCACGAAACCACAAAGACGGTATTACCTCAAACACCTACACCAGCATTTGAAACGGAAATGAGTATCGGTAATAAAGAAAAGGCATGCCAGGTTATCAACAGTAATACTTCAGAAGAAGTTGGAAAAAACGATCCAATTAATATCCGTCAAGTTGAAAATTCGGAAAATAAAGAAGAATGGCGGGAAGCTATGATAGCAGAATTTAATTCCTTATTGAAAAATAACACATGGGAACTGGTAGACAGACCTGTAAACAAAAATATTATTCAGTCAAAATGGGTGTTTAAAACCAAATATGGAATAGATGGATCAATAGAGAAAAGAAAAGCCCGGTTAGTCGCAAAAGGATATAACCAAATATATGGTGAAGACTACACTGATACTTATGCACCTGTTGCAAGTACTCAATCGATTCGACTTGCTTTAGCTATCGCAGCAAAAAACGGCTTGGACCTAACTCACGTTGATGTCTCCAGTGCGTACTTGAATGGAGAATTAGATGAGGAAATTTTCATGGAGCAACCAGAAGGATTTCGGGACAATGGAAATGCAAAAGTATGCAAGTTGAAAAAGGCGATTTATGGTCTCAAACAGTCGGGCCGACAATGGAATATTCGACTAGACAAGACACTAAGAGATGTGAATCTAATTCGTTCAGCTTACGATCAATGCATTTATTTTAAAATTGGTGAACAAAGTATAACAATGGTTATTGTCTATGTGGATGACTTACTCATCGTAACCTATAACCTGGACGAACGTTCAAAAATAATACAAAAATTGTCAGAAGAGTTCGAGATTCGAAATTTAGGAGAACCAAAGTTGTGCGTGGGTCTGCAGATAACCAAGGAAAAGAACTCGATCAGTATCAGTCAGCGAGGTTATATCAACAACCTTATTACAACATACAGACTGCAAGATGCGAAGCCGTCCAGAACGCCACTCCCACATGGCATACAGTTACAAAAGGAACCAACAATTGAGGGGGAGAGAAAGCAAATAGGAAAATCAGACTACAGACAATTGATTGGTAAACTTTTATATTTGTCTATTCACAGCCGACCTGACATCGCGTTCGCAGTGAATGCACTATCACAGCACAACGAAGACCCTCGTAAGCAACACTGGAACGCGGCATTAAATGTCATTCGTTATTTGAAAGGAACCACAGAGGCTTGTATACAAACGTATACAAACGTATCAGAGATGAAATCCGTGCATTCTCAGATTCTAGCTGGGGAAGTGATGTAAACGATCGCAAATCCCAATCAGGTTGGATATTTGTTTATGCTGGAGGCCCAGTTCATTGGTCATCGAAGAAACAGCGCATAGTATGTACATCCAGCACAGCTGGTGAATATATTACACTGTCATCTGTAGTGAAAGAAGTTGAATACTACCGAAATTTGATGATTGAACTTCAGCTTCATAGTGGACCTATTACAATCTACTGCGACAATCAAAGCGCTAAACATATAGCGGAGGCACAGATAAATCAAGGAAAGACGAAACACCTGGACATCAAATACCATTACGTCAAAGAAGCTGTAGCAGGAAAACATGTCAGGATTCACTATCTTCCAACAGATCAGATGCCAGCAGACGCTTTAACAAAGAACCTTACATCCAAGATGATCATAACGCATTTCCGGAAAGTTGGTATGAGGTTCTAGATAAACAATGTAACCTTAGATTAAGTAGCAAGGGCTGGTCGATCGACACCCAAGAAGTTGAGGGGGAGTGTTAAGGAATAAAATATAAACGTCAACTTCGATGCTGTCTATCGTCCATTCCTTATTTTCTATTATCTTCGTTTTTTTCAGCTGTCCGTCTGACAGTTGGCATTTGTGACTGTTCCTTTTTTGACTTAGTCTATTGTAATCTATAATATGTATAATACGTACGTCCACAAGTCGGACATGTTTGTGTTCAAGAATAAATTCCTGTAAAATATTTGAAATCAGTTTATTATTCTTATCAGATTCATATTTTGGTTTTTGTGTGGATGTCTCTGGATTTCATTTCTGACAGTAGTGACACGTTTGTTCTGTTTGCGGCGTTTATTCTGCTTTGTACGTCTATGTTACATCGTTGTCTTCGCTGACTGTGGACCCCAGGTAGTGGTGTGGTTTACCCGTTCGAAGCTATATTCCCCCCAGCGGGTGTTGTGGTTTCTTCTTCTTTTTTCCACCCTTGACTGAATTAGAATCTTGCTCTTTTCTGCATTTATTTGTAGTCCTATATGTTTGGCTTCATCTTCTAATTCTGTGAATATTTCTCTAAAGTATTACAGAGGATTTGCCTTATTGAAAAAATTTGATCCATTGTTGAACTCGTGTTGGATACTAACTACTGTCAAGGAAAATGGTTGGATGGTTGTCCAAAGAATGCCAAATACAAAATTTCCTCTGTTTATATTTAAATATGAAAACAATAAAAACGTAAGAGTTATAGTCCCTCTTACACTTCTTAAAACACCGTGAAAATCAGACCGGGGGTATAAAGAGCATTTCCCGGAATTTTAATTAATGACCATTAAACTATTGAACAAGTGGCGACCGTTGTTTTGTTTTTTTATTCTCATTTACGGAAGCCCATTAAGCAATCATAAGCTGCCTTAATTAATATTTCAACACCTGTTATTCAGCACCAATTATTTCGCATTAATTTACCAATAGCAAGAATTAAATTTAATGCCGTTTTAATTATTAATTGTTGAATACATATAATTGATATTAATTCGAGGTGTGTTAATGTATTCGATATATATACATATGTGTATATTGACAATACACCAACAATGGAAGAAAACAATAAACAAATAATAAACAATGAAAAGGTAAAACACCGAAGTGCACTCTTTTAAATGCACTTTCCGCTTGTTGCTGCCAATGGAGTGATTAACTTACGTCTGGGTACAGCTCCTCCTTAATGGCGGAACACTAACTACAAACAGATGTTGATAAATATAGATCGGCAAATGGATTCTAAGGCACCTGTAGATTTCGATTTATATGGGGATGGTACACCCACACAGTCGGTTCTCGTTCTCGCAGATTCAGGTTCATACCTGCAATTTAAAGGTATAATAATAAATCACCAGAGTCAAAGCTGTTCAAAGCTTTTAATTTCGAGTAAATTTCTTGAGCACATTTAAGCACGAAACCCTTAGTTGGAGGGTGATGAGAACAACACCTTTCGGCCCACACCTGCATGCACACAATTGGATTCCAATCATCTTTGCGGCAATTCCGATCAGAACGCTATAAAATTCCCTCTCTATTGTTAGCGCAAAGTTTTGACTGAGCTCGCGATAAATCCGGCGATGGCTTATCCAGGGACAACACATTCAGAGCGCGCACACCGGTAATGCACCATCGGTTCTCCATAGGATACGGTGAGAAATGTGGCCAACACCTGGCAATCTGCCAAAATTTATAATTGCTTAATACGATAAAGGTGGAAAGGAATTTAATTAAGACTAGCACCCAGCACTGGTTCTCTGGTGGGGATTTGCCGATGTAGACACAATAAATTGTGCGCGGGAATTCAGCTGCATGTGGGTGCAGCCCGGGGGACGGGGAAGCACCGGGATTAACTTATATGCAACTTCAAACGATTTTATTTAAACTTTCGAAATTGCGGATTTGGATTATTCAAAAAAAAGTTTCTCATTTCAGTGGCGCAAAGAATGCGGAACGAGCTTTTGAAGTTCCTCTAATTAATGAGATTTGTTTAGAAAGTTGACATTGTCGGGATCGTGTTCGTTTGAATAATTACTAAAGTTCCATAATTTATGCAGTTTTGAGCGGTAATAAATTTAAATCTTAATAGAAGGATAATTGCCATCACCGGGTCTTACTAGCTGCTTCTACAAACAACAACCTGCAGCTTCTGCTGCTACACCAAAAGGAATCAACTAGTTCATGGTACTTTCTTTTCATTCAACTACTTTCTTTTCCAATTACAAAACTTTATGTAGAACTAAATTAGTTATAAGGTGTGATTGACCAGAAAGTTAAATTTAATCGATTTGCAAATTGTTTGCATTTTGTTTCATTCTAAACGGGGACGTGAATTGCTGTACCGGTGCCAAGTTAGATGTTTCTCTGTCATTTATCGTTAGTTCGGCCGAAAATGTGTTTATTCACAAAAAAAGTAAAATTTACTTTGTTGTTAACACTTCAGCGCTATTTACAATTAGTTACGATATTTTTAAAATGCTAATTTTGTTTGTAGGGCAGCAATTTAGTGGAAGTGACGTGTTAGCGCACACTAGTGATGATATGGAGTTGGCAAATTTTATTTATTACATTTGTTTTTACTTTTTAATAACAGCGAATGCATTAACATGTAAACTTTTGAATTTGTATTCATGATTGGTGTAGTTTAGATATTCATGGAGAAAGGTTACATAATCGAAAATGTTCTTATTCCAAAATCAGTATGTTGTTTGTGTTCGAATATTATAAGCTATGATCGTTCTTTCGACCATCATCACAGAATTTTCTTCCAGTGTTCTTAGTCTTGTGTCTTACTGATCCATTTGGTAACCCCAATTATACGGAAGTCGATTTTCATGTCATCTTTATATCTCTTTCTAGGTGTTTCTTGAGGTAGATATCCACCAAGGCAAACGAACATTTGCTCGCGGCCAAATAACGTCAAAACGACGTGAGAGATGGTGTTTTAGATGTGCATGTGTGATGTGCACTTTGTTGGTGACGTCATTTTTCCCGCGAGCAAATGTTATTTTCCCTTGGTGGATACCTACCTTTATGATGTTCTTCCCTCTTTCATTTGAATGAACAGAAATTTTCGAGGTTTGATGCTTTTAGTTATGACAGGTTCTTCGTTGGTGCAACTCGTGGTTGTATTTTCTTCTAAAGACACCCTCTTCACATACTACGCCTGTGGTCCTGCGAACTTCCAAGAACCTGTTGGTCATACCTAGTAAGCTTCCATGGTTCTGATCCGTACATGAGTACAGTTTACAGTTTGGTATAACTGGCTTCAACTGTTGATTGATCTCTTTCATAGTTGATTTCCCAGGCTAAAGTGCTGCCATACCTACTTTTTATACTTCTGGTTATTCTTTTTAACTTAAAATATTCCAACTTAGTTTAGTATGCTTTATTCTCTAACAGTATTCTTCCTTTAATTTATATTCTCTAACCCAAAACACCCTGCAACGATATTGGAGGAAAACTTCTACTTTGAGAGTGCCTTGCTGGCAGGTTGGCAATTGAGCTTTCTAATTCAGTCTCTTGTCTCCAATTTACTCTCCAATATTTGCCTTACTGGATACAAATAGGTCCTACGTCCATTTTGTAACGTAACGTAACGTTTGAAGAAAGATACCAGGGCAGCATTATTTATGTTGATTGATAGGCCCTACGTGGTACATCATGATCTCGGCAATGTACAAGTCAAACTTCCCAGAGACAATGATGTCAATATCATCTGCATAGCGAAGAAGGGATCTTCGATTTTGCTGACCAGGTTGTGTAAAGCAGCCTCTGTTGATCTATTCTTCGAGTATATCCTTCTGAGAGCCGTGTAGAGCAAGGATGAGCTCCAGCTTGCACCTAGTTTGAAGGTCTAACAGCCGTTGCTTCGTTTTCGAAAGAAAAGAAGTTAAGCGGATAGTTAGGGATAAAAACCATCAAGCCTTTCCTCCAGATGATTGGAACGTATCCTCAGTTGAAGCTGCATCCAAGGGCACAGATCAGGTTGCCGAAAATCTGAAGAATTTCTGAAGGAGTCGCGGGGATTTATAAGGATGAAAAAAGGCCACTGTCCATTTAATCTTGCTTTCAAGAAATAACGGTCTAGGATGGTCCTATGACTACACCCAGCATTTAAGTGATAAACGGTCTGGAGGATTTACCCTGGAGAGTGCTCACTGAGTAGGTACCTCCAAGTTTCTTCATGCTTAAAGATGTAGAAGCCATCCTCCTTTTGGTGAACGCTTACTCCGTTAAAGCACTCTTTGGAAAGTAGCTTTTGAGTCTAGCTGCCTCTGGTAGAGTCTGGAGGCTCTCACATTGTTTCCTCCAGGCAATCATTTTGGAACATCGCAACTCGTTGTTGTAGGCTGTTAAGGTGAACCTATATTCATGCCAATGCTCAGCATGTTGTGCCCTATTGAAAATCTCGTAACATTCCTACCCATTGCAGGTAAGCTGCGGTTCCACCAGTGTATTTTACGCTACGACTGAAAGGAAGAGACGGTGTTGCTGTCATCGTAGCAGGTCTCATCCACAACACACCAGTTTTCGATCCTGTCGGAGAAAAACTTGCTAGTGAGGGTGAAGCTCAGCATCAGAGATAAAGTTAGTAATGGAGAGATGAGTGATACTTTTACTTTGTACGAGGTGTCCCGAATCTCTGATCATATACTAGTTTACTTGTGCCGGTGGATAGTACTCTGGCCCATTTTATTGTGTCAGGATTTAAACAGACTAACAGCAACAGGCCTATTCTTTGGAAATTTTATTGACTTCAACGATTTTCAATTACGACGTCAATGATCGCCTGCTGTAACTGTGCCATTGCTCAGGTGCAAGGGTGTAGCATATTATGTCAGTCGAGATGAGGCCAAGCTTGACGCAGCTTACTATCTGACTGAAGGTGAGGCGAGTGGGCCCCTTGGCTGCCTAAAGATAGATTTACATGTCGGACGTTTTTCTGTCGCGCTGCTTTTTTGTAAGATATAATCCAATCAGAGACAATTTCTACGACATCAAATTGTTTCTGATTGGTTGAAATCTTAGCGAGTAAATTCAGCTTTAATCCTTTTTCAGCTCGGTTTTTTTGGAGAGTTTTATCGAAGGTTTTTCCAAAGCAATATTCCTTGGGGGCCTCGGTAGTCTAGAGGTAAGGCGCATGACTACTATCCCAGAGGTCCCGGGTTCGAATCCCGGCCAGCCCCACGGTCTTTCGCCTTTTCCACTTTCTCATCTATATAACTTTCCTTCTTTCTTCTTCCCTCTTTACATTCCTGATTCCTTCTGTAATAGCCTTCCTTAGCCTTTCCCCGCTCCACCAAAGCGCATGTAATCGGTTGGTTGATGAGATTCAACTCGTTTCAGGAGGCATAACACTCCAGCGAGTTGTTTCTCAATGCCCCGATGTCAAAGTCGCGACAGTAATGGTTGGGAGTAGGTGGACTGAAAACTATCTCTGGTAGGTTGTGATAGCTCTTTCCTTCCCCGACTAGAGCTGCTGTTCGACATTGCACTCTATATGAAGAAAATAGATTGTCGACACAGTATAAAGGACGTTTCCTGAGACTCTAGTCTTTCACATAAAAAAAAAAAAAAAAAAATATTCCTGGATAATGCTTTTTCCAGTGCCTCTTCTAGAAAGTCTTTTCTATGGTGGTTGAATACTGACCAAGCCTACGCTGAAGACGGATTCTGCATCTAAGGACTTATCTTCAGTGTCTGACAACCCGCATGCAGAACCAGTCAGTACTGATGGAACGCGTACCTAAAAAGGAAATTTGCCACTTCATTGTAAATCGGAATATGGACGAACGGTATACAAAACAACAAATAGAATTCCGCAGGTATCTGTCTGAGACCTTCTCCTGGGGATCACAATATAACATTATGTATTGGGGCTATGTCTCTCAAAAGGAGCAGTTAAGGAGTGATCATAATCCCGGATGACTGGCGAGAGAAGGCATGCGTTATCTATGATCCAGATTATGTTATAGCGAAGCCAAATACAGTGAGGCGGCAGATGACGCACGGCGAGTCTGTAATGGAGTGCCAAGAATAGTGGGACGAGTCTGTTAAGAGTCGATGGACCCACAGACTTATTCCAACGGTGGAGAGGCTGGTTACAAGGGAGCGTGGGAAAGAAAATTACAACCTCTCGCAGTTTTGGAATGAACATGTACTACTTTTCCATGACAGCTTGAGTGCTCGAAAGCTTGAAAATCTCAAGAACTCGATGGCGTATATGCTTTGCCTACTTGAAGCGGCATAATTAGCTTGAAATAATTTCGATCGAACACTTTAGCTGTCAAGCTCGGTTTACGTGACAAGCACTTGAGCCGATCAGAAAAATCTCTTTGATCGATTCGAGTTGAGCTGCTTGCTTGCGTTTCCATTTGGTTAAAAATGGTTAAAAATTCTTCGGCCATCATATCCCCTTTAAAAAGCCAAGCGGCCGCTGTTCTCCCGCGGTAAGCCCATTTTTTATTTTTACTCAATAGGGAATTCTAAAAATCAATTTACTCCTTTCGAAGGTTAAATCCTTTATTCATCGACCCAGAAAAATGTTCCTTCTTTATAATGCTGCTATAAATATAGGAATACGCTGTTTTAGTGAACTGATGAGACTCAATAAAAATTAAAAAAAAAAAAAACGCCATAGCTCTAAGATACCATGCGAACAACCTGATTATAATCCCTTTGAGGAAGAATAACGCAGCATCCATTCACAAGACTGTGTTCAGTATAATTTTTCATGATTTAAGCACACCTTTATCCCATTAAATGTTATTCATTGTAATTAATGATAATATCACCAACCGGATTTACGTAGCCTAATCACGTTACGTTACGCAAAAGCAGATTTTCATTATAAATTGTAAATCACAGCGTTCCATTCATGTCAAAATGTTGCCCAGCATGACCTTGAAAGTTTATTCAACATTCACATCCAAGTGGGTTCTCGTTCCCTAATGGACAATTTTCAAAAAAAAAAAAAAATTGTTCCTCCCAAAAGGGAGGTTCTCACCGCTTAATGTCCTAATTCCTTCCGTTAGGACGAGCATTCCGTTCCGATCTTGAAAATGAAATCTGGTGGGAGAGAAACTTGTGGTGAAATTACAAAAAGGTCAGGGCTCCATGTTGGAAATTTATTAGACTACATATAAAGTGGTCCAGGGAGTCCATGGGTTGTTTATGGAACGTTCAAAAATTGTTGCCTCCTGTAAAAATGGACGCAGGATCAAAATGGGCGGCGGGTGGGTGGGTGTACATGACTCATCAGTTCCACTCGAATAATACTCTTTCAAAATTGGCCTATAAAAGCATTCGCTTACGATCCGGTCCGACGGGAACAAATTGAGCAAATTACCCATGGGAGATTGACATCATCTACTTTACTTCCACACCATCAGCAATCGAGGGCGCTATAGATCCTTGTGGGCCTTCTTTTAGGGTGGGGGGCAGGGGCACAAATAACACCTGGAGCCTTCAGGCGCAACTCTTCACTTTTCATTTCCCAATGCGATTCTAAATCCTTTTAGGTTATTACTTTCCCATGAACTGACGACGTTCCTGGAGCACTCAAATACTCCCCTTTTCTGACCTAGTTGGATCCTTTGGTTCTTTTAGATGTAATTACGACAAGAGATCCTTTACGACATCCTGATACAAGTAAGCTCAGTTCGGGTTGATTTAATTAAGAAGAAAAGGAAATTTAGAGCCGGTGTCATACTGTGAATGGAATTCACGAATCCTTTTGATACAACGAGCAGCATCGACTGGCATTTAGCTTCTATATTCTGTTTTTGATGTTTTTTTCTCAACTTGAAGGATATTTTAGTAATAGGATTCATTGTTTTCATTAAAAGTCCTTAAATGTTGATGTATTTGATGAATTTGAAAAATGAGATATTTGGGACACGAATTAATTGTGACAAATTTAATTAAATATTGATCAAAGTCGAAAATAGCCATTGCGTGGATTTTATGAGAGTTATTTTGGGCAAGGACGATTTGTTAATGATCCTGAGCACTTATTTTCATTAATTTGAGATGGACCTCGTCTCTGCTTTAGTATTTTTTGCTTTCGTTCATATCGTTTCTGTCTGCGAGGCATGCGGGTAGTGTGTGATTAATAGTTCAGATCATTTCGTCTAGTCTCAGATTTTTCTTAGGTTTTGTATCTGAAATGTTGCTCCAATGTAAAAAAAAAATAAATGAAATTGATTGGTCCATTTCTTATTTCGTCCTTATCGCCCACCACTACTGTGGTTGACGGTTAATATCAGGGATTTACTACTATTGAAAAAGGTGTCTAGCTATTGGATCCAATGGATCATTCAAAGTTCTAGTCTCTAAAGCATTAAGAAAACAATGTTGTCTTATAATACGGTGGCATTATCAAAATTACGGGTTTGCATTTAAAATCAAAGGAGTTACCGACATTATGATAATAAGTTGGAACCTTTTAAAATTATCAATATATATATATATATATATATATATATATATATATATATATATATATATATATATATATATATATATATATATATATAAATAAATACCCGTCTTTAACTTGAGAACCTCTTTACCGATTTCATTCATCTGTTTTTAAAGTTTTCTAATACTTTGTAGAAGGTTCTTATGGATGGGACCGTGAAGCATCGAGTATTCGGCATAACAAGGGGTCGGTCGAGCAGCAGAAACGCGGTCTACCCCACGCATATATTCTGATTTGGCTGATCAACAAATTGCGGTCTGATGAAGTAAACGATATCATATCATCTAAAATCGATGTACGAAACGATACCCACTGTCATTAGCAGCTGAAACAGTAACGGGATCTGATGGATATCGAGTTTATCGACGGCACTCAAAGGTCAATAATGGCCGTCATCGTCATAGTGGAGAGAATGAGATTTATTTTTATTTATTTATTTATTTCTATTTTTACACTATACAATTAACACATATGGGTCTTTTTTATATGTATAGGCTATACACAAAAAGGTAGCAAAAATAACATTAAGAAAAGAAAAAAACAAAATCAATAAAGGAAATAAAAATGAATACATAGTAAACGAAAATTGTGACAAATTTAGTGTGAAGCAAAATGTTTATATAAAATCGCTTTAAAATTTTTACTGCTGCTGCTTCGTCGTACATCTAATGGTAGGGAGTTCCACAACCTGATAGCACGAACAAAGAACTGTTTCTCGGAAATGCTGTACTTAATGACAGGCACAATTAGAGTTAACGCTCTTACAGAGTTCGCGAAATTAATTCTATCGTAAAGGTACTTTGGTTGCTTTAATAAAATAATTTTATTTAGGAACCAGACAGTACGAAAATCAAAATACGAGGATAGCGTACATCCAAACACAGATCTGACGTAAACTGAGACATGGTCGAAACGCCTAATATTGTACACATAGCGAACGCAGGAATTAAACGCAACATTAAGCTTATTAAAGATAGCAAACGCAGACTTACAAAACAATTCACATCCATATGTCAGCATTGGAACAATAAGTGTTTTCACCAGCAAGAGTTTAGTATTCCGAGGAGTAAAATACGCAGAGATAGATAGTTTTCGCAGAACAGCATATACCTTACTAACAAGAGAACTAATGTGATTACCCCAAGATAGTGTATTATCAAATATTATACCCAGGTTTTTTACAAAGATTAGAAACGCGATTTCGTTGTGCCGCATTGCCCATCGTTGTCCCGGATTTTTAATGCATACGTTGCGAGTTGTCATTCTGCAAAATCAGTTTAACATTTGTGCAAATATGTAACGAAGGGCAAAATAACAGTGCTTGTAAAAGGCAGTGCTTGTAGTTGGTTCTGCAAATTCCAATGATGAAGTCTACCAATACCAAATGGCCGGACACCAACGAGGTGCTGTGGCTTTTATTCTCTTTCACAATACACGAACGACACTGTTTTCCACTTAGCGCTACATTGGAAAAAGGTCAACGCGTGTATTTCACTGAAGCAACTGCTGCGCAACGAGCGGTCATCCATGGAATCTTGAATGTTTCTACTTACGCTTGCTGATTATTAACGTACGTGGCTCATACTCATTCACACATTTACGAACGGTAAATGGTCATCTTTGTCAAACATTTCGAGAGGTAAGTCAGCGTGTGAGCTTATTGGAGTACGATTCCAATGAGACCAAACAATCGCTGATTCCGTGGTCACATCGAATGCGCATCAAATAACAACGCTTTTCGCCACCATTGTGACAACATGTTATCCGTCTCAAACTGTAGTGTTGTGGAACAAATACGAGGACATTTGGGAAGACATATTGCATTGCGTACGAAATACATTCCACAATCCGGAAATGGCAATGTGAGACGAAATATACAGACTGATTGCCATTGAGGATTTGTGCATGACGATAGCAGATAAATTATTAATTCATGTTGGCATAATGACGGCGAATCGACCCATGGACGATGCGTTCGATCAAAAACTGAGCCATTAGCATCAATACGACCGTGATGCGCTGCAAGAAGCGGTTCAATTTAATGTACCATTGCTGAATGATCAACAGAAAAATACATACGGAACCTTGATGCAATCGGTGGACAAAAACACTAGTGGGATCTTTTTCCTGGTTGTGCCTGGGGGAACGAGAAAAATATTCGTTATTTCCGATTCTGGTCACAATTCGATCGCGAGCTGACGTTGTACTAGCTCTCGAATCATCCGGAATAGCAGCGACGCTATTAGACCGGGGACGTACTGCATAATCCGCACTCAAATTGCCGTTGAACTTGAACACAACGGAAACTACAACGTGCAACATCACCCGCAACAATAGAATAGGAAAACTGTTGATTGAATGGAAACTGATTTTTTGGGACGAATGTCGAAATCAATTGAAGCACTAAACATCTCACTGCAAGATATTCTACGCAACAACAACATCTTTGGCAGTCAAATGATATTGTTGGCATTAGACTTCAGACAAACTATGCCAGCGATTCCCGTGGGACTGCTACAGGTCCGCTCAATGCTTGCCTGAACCATCAAAATGCTGAACAATTTTCAAAGCAGTTGTTAGAAATTGGTAACGGAAGCGTCTCAGGAGATGCGAAGACAGAGTTAATAACTGATTTCTGCCAATTCGTGGATTCACAAACGACTCGACAATGTGTTCCCCAAAGTAATTCGAAATCATCGTAATCACGCGATCCTCGCCGCAAAGAATATCGAATTTCACCATTCAATCGCAAATTTTCGGATATTTAGTGTCATACAAATCAGTTGATTCCACCACTAATCAAGATGCAACTCAAAAACGGCTCGGTTATCATAAAGCCGCGTTTACATCCCAAAGTCAATGCAAAAGTGCTCTTTGAAGCTCTTTTATCGCACAGCAATTTGTATGCTTTGAAATTTTCGTGCAACAGAGAAAAAAGCATATAAATTTCTGTGCGATAAAAGAGTTCCAAAGTGCACTTTCGCGTTAACTTTGGGATATAAGCGCAGCTTACTGCTTCGAAATTTGAATCTACCACAACTATTAAGAATTTGAAGCCGGATTAGATAGAAGCAACAATTCTAAAAGGAAAATATTCGGGGGGAAACGTTTTCATTCCCCGCATTCCGTTGATTACTACTTCCAGACTGGCAGACTCCATTTAAAGCCACTCTTCTAGGGAAAAACCCCGAATACAGAAGTCACGACTATATAGTAGCCCAGTAACTTTACACAAAAAAAGGGTCAAACCCTGTCCTATACGAGAGGTTCATGTTTAAAGTGACATAGCCACCAAGAGCAGATTAAAGGACAACGACTACGGCGGATATGGAAACAAACAAAAATTCTCTCGTGAAATGACTTGCTTGCCTATATATGACTGCTGATTGACAAAAAAATGAGTTTACAATTTATTAAACCAGAGACATTAAAAAGTCTGATGGCGATTAAGCACATTTTGTTACTTAACCATAGTAGTTTGGTTTTACAAGTGAATTATATCATGAAGGGAAAAATTTCAATCAAATTTCATCAATATACATGGGCCTCATAAGGAATTACTCAATAATACCTAACGGGGTAAACACCTTCTTTCTCAAATAAGGCCCTTGTAAGATTTCCCTAATGAAAACCTAATCTTAGAGTGCATGCGGAGTGCCTCATGTATTTCGTATGAGGCCTTCGTAAGGTATTCATAAAACAAATTTAATTTTGGTATACCTTATACTGCCCTATGAGGGCAACATGAGGTGTTCATTAGGCAAGTCTAATCTGGTATACCGAACGTTTACCTCACGAGGCCCGTACATAACTTTAGGCATGCCTTACATTGAATTCTAGTCGGGTACCGATGCACAGGAGAAACAGTCGTTGGTTTGTTGTACGTAAGGTGTGTTATCATCGCATCACACATCGTGAAGTTTGGTGGGAAATTTTGTTATTAAACCGCTTGAAGAACTATTTTTAATCGCATTATATACAAACAACTGTGGAATAACCGTCGGTGTGTGAATGTACGGTGTGTCGTGTACGGCCGTACAGTCCTGCAAACAACCTTCTGATGAGCGGCACATGGTCGAGGACTATTCTTCAATCACGGCCGGTGTTCGCCCGTTGTAAAGCCATTTTGAATTTTTACTCGGGGAAGACGGTTGTCAAATTTTCTGAACCTCGAGTACAACTAACGTTTCTTATATTTTGGCAGTAGAGCTTATCTCGAGCCTCATGTAGCAAACATACTTATTCAACTGATAATAATTCTTAGAGTTTCAAAGCACATAAGTGCGCCTAATAGTCATAATCAGATATTAATTCTGGTCTATCAATATATTATTTTCATATTGTCCAAAAAATGATAAAATTATTTGTGAAATCTAAGCCAATATGTTCGGCTAATTTAATGACCCATTTCCTCTAAAACTTCATATCACTTATCATTAATAATTATTTTTAATAAATTTCCCATTCTTTCTTTTCTATATATTTTCAGTGCGTGCAGGCTTAGTGATAAAAATCGGGCCGATAGGCTTGCACGACCGCGAATGTCACTTTTGGGGAAACCACTGAACTATAATCGTGGCTCACGACGTGATGCCCGGTATAGGAGGCTGCAAAGTAGAGTTTACAATTTTTTAGAGCGTCCTAGGGGAGTACCTGCAATTTTATATCACGTTATGGTGTAAGTATAAATTTATTTATTTTGTATATTTATTTATATATATATATTTAAATATGTTTTAATTTTTGTATTTAGAAATATTATTTATTTAATGTAAATTATGCTACAAAATTATTTTTTTTTGTTTTTTTTTTTTGTTTGCTATTTAACAATTTGGCAATAATATTTGTAGTATAACAAGCACAGACATAATTGTTTATTTATGACAAGAATACACTGCACCAGATAAGGACATTCTAATTTTATTTACAAATAAGACACAATACCGAAAAATATGTTTCGGCCTAGTAGAAGTTTGAATTTTATTATTTTTATAAATTAACTATATTTTGATAAACTTATTCCTACAATATTTAAGATAATATCTGAGTTCTCAGTTAAACCTCATTTTACAAAAATAAATTAGGTTTTTTTTCATACAACTTTTAAACTTTTAATCTAAACCCATGAAAAGGCATAAAAATATTTAGAAAACCCTTAAAGATGACAGATGAAATACGTTTTCTAAATATCTAAAGTAAGTTTTTTTCAGATTTGAACACCCACGCTGATACTCGTACTTGAATTTATCTGTTTTAGTAGAATAATAGGCATTTCCTTCCTTCCTGTTGCAATACAGCATTTTTCAAGCTGTGGCCACTTCTGAAGATATCCTCTAGTTTGCACGGTTTCTTGTTTTTTCAGTTACTGTTTTTTGAGATTGTAGGTATTGGACTATCACCATTTTTATCCAAAAATATTAGTCTTACTGTTATCCTTGTTTTATACATTTCCGCCATACCTCCTACATACCTTTAATTATTAATTTTTACGCAGATCTCTCAGATCCTTCAGGCTCGTTATATTGTATATTTGAAACACTTCATCATTATATATATTTCTCCATATGTTAGTTAGTGGTGGGCAACGGCAGCATTTTGGGAGGCTCAGAGCTACCAAGGCAGTTCGAGAGCCCTCCTATCCTGCTTGTGAGTTCGAATGAGAGAGGTATAGGCAAAAGCTTTGAGTTAGCTTTAAGTTCGAGTGAGATTTATAACCACGAACTTTGGAAGAGCTTAACAAGAGCTTTTTTGGTACTTTGAAAGAGTCGACTGGTCCCACCAGATTCCTTATTCCTCATATTTGTAGATCACACCAAGCCAAGAAGTGTCTTGTAATAAAAGTGATTTCTTTTAATACTAGTATGTGAAAATGAAGTCGCGGTTTGTTTTTTTCAAAAGATTTATATTTTTTTAAATCTTAATTTCTGAAATTAGGTTCTGTCCAATTGCGCCCGGTGCAAGTGCACCATGTGCACCTAAGAAAACGCAACCCATGTTAATGAACCTTAGTTTTGAACTCTGGTTATACAAGTTTGGATATAATGACTGCGGAAGATTGTAGAGTTGTTACATTTACCTAACTGTTTTGCGTGCTAGCTAATCATTGCCGTACCGAGCATAAATTTCTGTGGTAGATGCTATGGTAATAACGAAACAACTTTGCCAGGTGGAAAGAGGAAGAAAAAGTATCATCATCGATAAGTTTGTATTCAATACTCCCTCTTTTTCTCCCTCTCTTTGTGTCTTATTTTATATAGCTTCAATTGCACCATCTGCCATTAGTATGGTGGGATTATTGCCCAGTAGGAATTCTAGGAAGGCCTTACCGATGGAGCACTGAAATAAATACTCATCTGGTAAGGGGTACCCCTTATTTTCTTGGTGCTAAATGAGCCCTTACAAACCCCATTACAAGAGAAGGCAGATGGTAAGGTGTAGTCCAGAATTATACCCAAACAAGTGAGAATCTGCCCGATGACTCAAGGGAGCTTTCCTGGAGTTTTCATAAATTTTATAGAAAAAAAGAAAACGGGCAATTATATTCGTCGACATAAAATGCGACATTAGCATACTCAATAGCCCGGCTCTCATTCGATACGGAGGACAAGCAGCTTTAGAAGTGGTTGGAATTTAGTTGGGGGACTGCTTAGGTAAAGCCACTCTCGAGCTTGGAAACAAAAGGCATTTGTAAAAGATGAACAAAATAAAAGCATTTCGATACCGGATCACATATTCCCAGGCGCCCATGAATATTTCTTTTTGCAATGTTCCATTTGCTGCCTTACTATACCCCTTACAAATGAGCAGTTATATAAGTACTCTAAGGTAAGTACTAAAGTAAGGCCTTACCTCCTATGACATCGTGTGTAAAAATAAGCACTTATGAAAGGGGTGTGGTAAGGCCTACCCCTTACCAGTAAGTGCTGATTTCAGTACTTCTGTAAGCTTACCGGTCCTACTGGGTGGAGTCTTTCTTATCCTACACAATTCTGTTACATGTACGACTTTATTTCACCATTTCTTTATAATCCTGTATGAACTGTTAAACTCGTTAACGGCTTTGGGTTGGTATAATTAGACTGATTGGCTTCAGACAGTAGCGTAACTAAAAAATGTGCGCCCCCCGCAGATTTCTGAAAGCGCCCTACTATTAAGCAGCCGTTTTGATCCGTCGTATGTATAAATTTTGGGAAAAAAGTGTCGCTCATAAGCGATTTTAATTACCACCTTATTAAATATTGTACAAAGTAATTTTTTTATTATAAAAATGACGACCCTTTAAGAAAATGCACTGCAATTTAAAAATAACATTTTAATGATAAAAAACAGACATTGAAGTCACTGGGATAAAAATGATCTTATAAGAAAACGAAGAGTTGATGTGTTTTTATCTTCAAAGGTAGTGATGAGAATCTTACATCGGTCTAGCAACGGAATATGTGCGACCGCCTGTCTAATGCTGTAAACATGCTAAGGACGACCGTACCATTCGACTATGACAGATGGTTATTCCGGTGTGTGTTTTTTAATTTGTATCGTCGTCGCTTTTACTGTGGGTACACAACAAATTTCGTCATGCCATTCGTCGTGGCCGAGGAAAATAGTTTCGCCGTCGCCCTTAGCATGTTTACATGTATGCTGCACTGCTGCAGCATAAAACTGCCATGCCTATGCCAGGAGTCACCGCCAAGGAGGCGCACCCAGATGGTAGTGTCAAATTCCTACTGACTAAACTCAGCCACCCACGGTATACAGAAACAAGGTAATGTAAAAGACGGTATTTAACTGCTGACATCGCTTGGTCACTTTTCATCTAAAATCGAAGTTGTTGTTGTTGTTGTTTCTGCATTAGGTCTGACATCACTTGGTTGCCGCTTTTTACGGTATGCGAAGCTGTCAGTTTCTTTTACATTATCTTGTTTGTGTATTCCGTGTCTGAAACCCTTTTTTATATGACGTTCAAGTGCAGACCGGTACCAGCCATCAAGGCATTACCTCAAAGGTGCTCTCCAGAGCCGAAACAGTCTAGCCGACTAGCTACCTAGCTAGATCATGCATGATTATCCACAGGAGAGGGCCTAGGACGGAGCCTCGGGGAAAGTTAAAATGTACATGAAGAGGGATTGCGATTAGCTGAAAATTAGCCATTGAATTCGTTAAAATTAATTATACACTGATTTAATCATGAATATGATATAAATTTTATAAACATTATTATTGGTTATTTTTAGATAGGTAACTAAGTGAGCAAACCACGGCAGTTTTTGTCGCCTCAAAAATTCCATTGGCCGCGTTATGAGATGGCACAGGAAGTAACAGCGTGGAGATGACCAGTCCAGGCACGGACCTCTTAGTCCAGTAAATAGGTACTTTTTCTTTGCGAAAAATACCGCAGGCAATTTTTTTTTACCAAATGATTTTATATATTTTTATGAGCTTAAATTCAAAATGGCGTCATCCCCACCCTTATGCTTAACTTACAGTGAAGGGAAACGCGTTTAATTCTATATCTCAGAAACTATGCATTTTAAGGCAAAAATGTATATAATATTTTTTGTAGATAAGCAAGTGATTTATCTTTTTTGTTCAGAAAAGTTTCTTGTAAAGTCAATATGTTCGGAGTTATAGTGCTTCAAACTTTATATATCACTTTCTTTGCACTATATTTCGTTAACGGTTAAGCCGCCATAAAAAATCCTTCCTAAGAATTATATAACACACAATTATCTATAATTTTTATTATAATTATTTTTTAGGTAGGGCTAATATTGCACGAGTTATAGTACTTTAAGTGTCGAAAAATGTGAATTCTAAAGTAGTTTTTTGCCAATACTTTTTAATTACACGTTTTATTGCAAAACTGATTATAACGTTTTTTGTACGCAATTTAATTTCCCACATTTCCCAACGTTTTCCAATAAAGTTGATATTTATGGGCTTATTACACCTTAAACGTTTATAAGGAATGGTTATTTAAAAAAAATTCTATCTTATCTACAAAAAATATTATATACATTTTTGTCTAAAAATGCATAGTTTCTGAGATATATAATTAAACGCGTTTCCCTTCACTGTAAGTTAAGCCTCGGTAGTCTAGAGTCTAGAGCATGGGTGGCCAACCCAAATGATATCGCGGGCCACTTTGCAAAATCATTATGATCCCGCGGGCCGCATGTTTTTTTTTTTTTTTTTTGAGTTTACTTGCACGGATTTATGTGAAATATAAATAAAAAAAAACTATTCTGCGCTCATAACACACTAGCTCGATGTTAACGAAAGAAGTGTGCTATGTTTGTTTTTTTGCCACCTCCATCACACTCAAATTTTGTTGCGGATGCGGTCTTTATATTGAATTCTTACCGAGAAAAGCATAAATCGCAACCAAATCAATTCTTGGATTTTTATCCATCAACCCGGTTATGGCTAATACTATATAGCAGGCGGTGAATTTTAATAATTGCTCATAACTGGCTATATTTTTTGCTCTTTCATATTTTGAAAACCTTTTCGTAAAAAATATTTTGTTAAATCTTGCTGAAGCTCGCGGGCCGCAACATTTTCCGCGAAGGGCCGCGGGTTGGCCACCCCTGGTCTAGAGGTAAGGCGCATGACTACTATCCCAGAGGTCCCGGGTTCGAATCCCGGCCAGCCCCAAGGTCCCTCGCCTTTTCCACTGTCATCGGTTGGTTGATGAGATTCAACTCGTTTCAGGAGGCATAACACTCCAGCGAGTTGTTTCTCGATGCCCCGATGTCAAAGTCGCGACAGTAATGGTTGGGAGTAGGTGGACTGAAAAATATCTCTGGTAGGTTGTGACAGCTCCTTCCTTCCCCGACTAGAGCTGCTGATCGACATTGCATTCTATATGAAGAAAAAAGATTGTCGACACAGTATAAAGGGCGTTTCCTGAGACTCTAGTCTTTCACATAAAAAAAAAGCATAAGGGTGGGGATGACGCCATTTTCAATTTAAGCTCATAAAAATATATAAAATCATTTGGTAAAAAAAATCGCGTGCGGTATTTTTCGCATTACGAAGGGCTTTTTTTCGACCTATTTACTGGACTATCTAGCGTTCAGCATGTTTCATCAAAGTCCGATCGCTCCAGACAATTTGCAACAAGTTGGTGGGCGGCCTAATAGCCGGCTCTGGACCGATGAATGCAATTTAGCCACGGCATACGCGTTTTTATTGACTTTGAAGCCGCGATGACCCGAGACTCAAACAAGAGTAAGTTGATTGAGAACGCGTAGCTCACCAACAGCTCTCAGGCAGTTGCCAGTCCCAAACTAATTTAGACTTGGTCCTTTGAGACCTTATCGCCCTAATGGTGCATCCATACTACGCGGACTTAGGTCATAAGCGCTTTTGCCTCTTTTTTTCATATAGAGTTTAATGGCTTTTTTTCCGATATTTTTGTAATGGCAAAGGCAGTACGATACGGGCTTCTCGACGGTTTTCTCAATTTACTCACGATTCCGAAAATTAAAGGCTCATGCGCGCTTTTTTCTGAGGCCATACGGCGAAAAACGCATGGGATCTAAGTCCGCGTAGTGTGGACGGCCCATAATGGATAAAGATTCGTTTGATCTGGAAGATGCGGGGCGTTAGTAACGCCACTGGTTTCGGATTAAAGATCACTGGTTCTTAGGGGCTTTATTGTTGCCTATAAGATTGTGGTTATTTTTCACAAAATTGGAACCTCAGATTAAAATTACTGAAGTGTTATGCAACGTTGCATTTATTTCGCTTATCTGTAATGTATGTTTTTCACTGTGTTTCACATATATATCGGAGGGCGTTTGGTAGCCACTGCTTTTCTCACATCTCAACCTGTAATAGATCTTGTGTGTGTGCTCCTATAATAAATGTCTATTCAACAACAGGATTCAATAGTCAAACTTAAGATAGCTTCTGGTTTTTGTGTTCTACACTTCTTTATGCTGTGATAGTCTGTTTCTACCCAATAGTAGCTACACTACTTGTCGGATTTCTTATTAAGCGGCCGGTTGAGATTCCGAGTTTACGTGCAGCAAGTTCGAGGGGCTTTACGCATAACAGCAGTGGGGCAAGCAATTCCCTCCCAAATATCCAAAGTTTTACTTTCGTCTAACTTCTGGTCTTTTATAGATTGGAAAGCACGATACAGGAACATTTTGTAGCTTATCATTTTCTTCGAATTTTCATGCCTTGAAATTTTTATGCCAAAGTTGGACACTTCCTAAAGCGTTAAGGAAATAAATTCATCATGTTAAGCCTTGATGGTACTGTATATGAACTCATATTCTAGGGTCAGTTGACTGTGTGGTATTATATAGATTGCTATGCCGTTTGGGATTTGCTTTAGAGCTTGAATATCTCGCCACCTGAAATTCTAAGAGGGATATACCTGGAGCTGGCGTCTGGGTCCGCCAACCCCGACTATAGTTACCTAATAGATTTGTGCACCACAGTTCTTCACCATGCTTCTTTTGAAAGTACTTGATCGAGACCTTGGATTGGGTATCGAACTTGGATAAAATTTTGAATGGTATGTCATTCTAAACAGAAGTATATCTTCGTGCCACCTAAAGTATACTTAGTTGGCCTTTTATATCTCCAGGTTTAAAATTCTTTTGTCCTGCTGATCTTTTTTACCGCTAACTAAAGTAGAGATATATTTAACATACATTAACATCAAACTGATTTTTAAAATTGGTGGTTTAGTTAGGATCCCGGTTGTAGAGCCATTAAAGAAGAAGAAAGAAGAAGAAGAGTTAAATAAAAAAAATCTATAATGATTGTAAAGAAAAGGAAGGAAGACTGAAATATATTGTATATGAAAAATCTCTAATCAATACTAACATATTATTCCTGCAAACTTATAAAACTTGTAACATCTTTGTAATATATTGTTTATAAAAATTCATCATCGAATTTCCTTTTGGTTTATCATATTTTTCTTTTGTTACTTAAAACGTGAACTGTAGCCTTAGAAATCAACTTGATTAATAGACCGAACACGCATTTTGTTATTTTTTAGATATAAATTTGTTTGACAATTACTAAATGTTAACTAATTTGTTTTTTTCTTTATGTTTAACATAACTTTCAACTTTATGTTAATTCGTTTTTATGTTATCTAATGGATCGTGCATGCATGTATAAGTGTATAGATGTGTGTGTAGTAAGTTAAATAAAAAAAAACAAAAATATTACCTTTAAATGTTTACATTTTCCTATTTTAACAAACTTTACCGCAATAATATATTTAGAGCATTTTCTCATCCTGCCTTTCAGAAATGCCATGTAAGTCTTTGTAATCTGTAAAATATTTGGAATGCAAAATTTTTTAAAATTCTTTTTTAATTAAATATAAATAATTTTGTGTTATACGTGTTTCGAACATTTAAATAAAAACTATGTTTTCAAGGAGTTATCGTTTGCAAGGTTCTTCTGCACAAGCACAAAACCTATCGAAGCCCTGTAGTCCAGTAAAATGGTGCAAAAAAGGCCATCTGTGCATTTTATGGAAACAGAAATTTTGTTTTTTCATTGTGTGTTGGTTGGGAGTATAAACCCTTGTTTTCGGGATCCGGAGGCATGGCGTTCGGCCGCCATCTTATTTTCAGCGATGAAAAATGGTTTGTCTTATATCTCGGAAACTGTGAGACCTACTAAATTTTTATTAAGACGTATTTTTTAGATAATCAATTATGCAATGCTGAATATCATCGTGGAAGTCTTTTACAAAATCAAGTTTAGTGCAAGAAATAAGTATGTTAGTCGATCCTTTAAATTGGAAATGACAATTCCACACCTATTAAAATTTTGAATAGGGATATGCATTGATGGTGCATTGTAATTTCCACCTTGAAATTCGTTTACGGGAAATAACACTCCCTCCATCGTTTGATTGTTGTCATCGTTGAATTGTGATTGGGAATATAAATAAGCGGGTGATTTGGGTTTTAAACGAACAGAGTGACACTTTCGTTGTGGGGTTTGGGATTCTCATTGCCAATGGAAAAGCGATTTTGAGATTCCCAATTGTTTTGGCGCACGCCATACTATTGGCTTATAGGTGCAGCGAGGTGTACCGGGCTCCACCTAGTAATACATAATTTTGAAGTACTTATATTTCAAACGGGTGAATCTAATTTACAAAAGGGTGAATTTCATTTGCAAAAAGGTGAATTTTAATTGTAAAAAGATGAATTTAATTTGTAAAAGGATTAATTTGATTTGCAAAAGGGCGAATTTAATGTGAAAAAACTATACAACTTTGGTGTTTACCATTTTTACCCTAACCTCAAAATTTTCGCAATAATGGCGGAAACCCGGTTTTTCGGGTTTTTCATTTTTTCTATGACAAAAAAATTTCTATGAAACTGAAGCTTGGACAAAAGATACCTTGAGAGCATAAGAGAGATATGTTTGCAGCACGATAGTTTGAAATAAATGGCAATGCCAAGATTATTGACACAGTCGACACCAGGAAGTGGAACATTATTAAGGGAAATAGTTGGAACATCAGGGGACAGAGGACAACGTCTAAGAAAGAGTACTTGAGATTTTTTAGGATTTTGATTAAGGAAATTGGAAGAACTCTATTCATTTATCAGGCATAAGACATTATTGAGCTCCGCAATACAGGATACAATCCGATTAGGAGGACATGAATTATACAGTTGGAGATCATCAGCATTCAGATGAAAGGAACAGCCATGGATAACAGAAGGATGATAATAATAATAATAATAATAGAGTTTCCCTTCTTATGAAGAAGGCGCACTTCTCAGCTGGGCTGAGAAACATTTACCACGACCACGTGGGCTCGGCTGAGACTTGCAAACATAAAAGATTAAGTACCAATAAAAAATTGCATGCGAAACACATAAAAAGTCATGAGAGAACAAAGAGACTCCTTTTAAGTAGATCTTTGTTCGTGCTCACGCTAAAAACATTAATATTTTTATTTACATTAATGAACATGCGATTAACAGGCTCAAATCGGCCATAATTGGTGTTAGAGGAGTTTATGTGTAAGAGCGGTGGTCCTCTCAGATTGTATCGGCTCTCTCTAAACGACGCACGGCGACTTAGAAAACCTGAGTCGACACGTCCATTAAGAAGCAACATCGGCCCTCACGACGCTTGTGGAGAGTGTTTAAGTTGAGTAACTTAAGTCGGTATTCATATGGTGGAAGAATTAAAGGGTCTTCCCAAGGAAGGTGATTCAATGCGAATCGAACGAACCTACGTTCAACCGACTCAATTTTTCCAAAATGCGAAGAATAGTGAGGAGACCAAACCTGGGACGCATATTCAAGTAAAGGTCTGACAAGCGAAATGTAGAGGTATTTAGTGATCAGGGTACTGTTAAATTCTTTGGACCACCTTTTTATAAAGCCCAAGACTAAGCTGCTCTTGGAAGAAATATAGTTGATATGAGTAGAAAAGTCCAGCTTGGTGTCAAATCTAATCCCGAGATCTTTGACAAAATTAACACGGGGGACACCCTCACTAAAGAATGAGTAGTTATAAATTATAGGATCACGTCGCCTACAAAAAGTCATGACTTGGCATTTACTAATATTAAGAACCAGGTTCTTGTTAGCGCACCAGGAGTAAAAGGTGTCGAGGTCGACTTGCAAAAGTTTGCAGTCCTCCATACTCTTTACGTGACGGTACAATTTGATGTCATCAGCATAAATCAGGATTCTGCAGTGTCTTAGCAAGGTAACAATATCATCAATAGAAAGAATAAAGAGGATAGGGCCAAGATGACAGCCTTGATGGACACCGGATGACGCCTCAATGGTCGCGGATTTGGATCCACGGAAAAGGACTTGGTAGGTCCTGTCAGCTAAGTAGGACTGGAACCATACTAGAAGGGCTTGAGGGAAACCTAACTTTTTTAGTTTGAAAAGTATAATGGAGTGGGAAAGCTTGTCAAATGCCTTACTGAAATCAGTGTAAACACAATCCGTTTGGCAACCGGAAACGAAGCCTTCAACAGCATGGGAAGTGAATTCGAGGAGATTGGTGGTAGTGGAACGAGCTGGAAGAAAACCATGTTGTTTCGTAGAAATAAGTTTCTTGCAGATGGGCACGATTGCAGAATAAATGATTGACTCAAAAAGCTTTTGGTATGACAGACAGCTTGGCAATTGGTCTGTAATTCGATATTTCGTTCTTGCTACCACTTTTGTGAATAGGAATTATGAACGAATTCTTCCAAAGAGTAGGGAAATACCCTTTATCTAAGGATTTTTTAAAAAGGGGTTTCAGTGGAGACTGGAGAACCTCCACACAGGATTTAAGGACAGCAGGAGGGATACCGTCAGGGCCGGAAGTGAAATCGTATGGGAGTTCATCAATATGTTTCACGATATCGTCACTGGAAATTGAAAGAGATAATCTAGTAGCCTCTCGGTGTGGAGTTATGTAACGAAAATTATTGTCATTAGGCTGAAAGTTGGAAGGAGTGAAAGATTGGTGAAAGAATGAAGCAAACATGTTGCAAATCGAGGAAGACTCACTACTAGACCAGTTAGTGTGCTGCATAGTATTTGGGTAGTTATCGACTTTTTTCTTAGAGTTGACAAATTTAAAGAAGTTTCTAGGATCAGTATACACCTGGTCCCTCATGCTGCTGAGATATTCACCATACAGATCATTAACATTCAATGAGAAGAGGAGATGACCAAGAATTGAACTTGGTAGGAAGGAAGACATAACGCTATTGTGGCGAACACATTGGAGCCTATTAGAAAGAAGAGAAGAGTAGAGCCGAAGAGCGGAAGACGAAAAATGGAAGAACTGGCTGCTAAGTTTAGATAGCAGAAACGAATGAACCACAGAATCGAATGCCTTAGAGAAATCAAGAAGAACTAAAATCGCAGTGTCACCATGGTCAAGCGCAGCACGCAGGTCAGTCGTTAGCTTTAGTAAAGCCGTTTCACAACTATTGGATTTACGGAAGCCAGATTGGAATTTAGAAAGGAAGTTATTAGATTCGAGATATCGCAGAACTTGGATAGAAAGAGTTTTTCAAAGGCTTTGGCAAGGAAAGGAAGAATACTGATAGGACGAAAATCAGACATGTCAACGGGGGAGCATTTTTTCGATAAGGCAATCACTATGTCTTTTTTCCAGAGCAAGGGAACTTGAGAAGTCCTCAGTCAGTAATTGCAAATATGCGTGAAAGTTACCACGATTAGGGTAGAGAGAAGCTTGAGAAAATGGGGACAGATTCCATCAAAGTCTATTTCCACTATTAGAGGAAATGGACAGCAATATTTCTAGCACTTCAACTGAGTCAACGCAACAGAAATATCAGACCTAAGAGTATCTAAAGAGAGAAAATTGGAAAGAGTGGAGGAGATAGGATCAGTAGGATGTTGAATAAAGGACACATTGAGAAGGTTTACCTCACAGTTAAAAGGAATAGGCGCACAAGCATGAATGCCTAGCGAACGAAGATTAGACCAGAGTTGTTTGGAGTTTAAAGTGGGATCAAGCTTGCGGGAGTAGTACTCACCTTTAGCGGATTTAACCCTATTGCTGATGAGGCTACGAAGCTTTTTGTATTCATTAAGGTACCAAGGGATCCTAGCCCTAAGATAGCGTCTGTACATGAACTCGCGTTGTTTTATCAGGATCCGGACTTCACGAGAAAACCAAGGACAAAGTGCAGAAGGGCTGCACCTTCTTGTGACTATAGGGACACACTGATCATAAATAGATTGAATATAGGAGGTCAAGAGATCGACCTTAGAGAAGCAGCTACGCACCTCCTCGGTTTGCGAAGATAATCGGGTCTTGATCTGTTTCAAACAATCATAAAACCCAAAGAATTGGTCATCCAGCATACGGTTAAAGCTTAACAAAAGCCTTTTTTCGAGCAGTTAAGGCTGTTATCAGGGGCAGCAATAGATGTAGATCTAGTGGCTTTCATGCTGCTGCTGTTATCATTGCGCCTGCTATTTGAGTGCTGAGGAGTATTGCTCCTAGCGGGATTGGTGACATTTTGGTCATTTTCAGCAAATTTTCTCGTAATAGGTCTTGCTTGGTGTGATTTCGGAATTTTTAAGATTAGATTAAATAAAAAATAATAATATACAACGACTTAAGCAGGAACATAACTGTACTGAGAAATTGTGAAATTACGTGATGAAGTAACTTTTAAGATTATTTTGGAAAAGAAAACAAACTGCGGAAAATTAAAAAAAAAGCCAGGAGCTTAGAATTGCACGTCTACTCGGTAAACATTTGACACTGTTGTCGAATAATCATAAATGGTTTGATCAGACATGATTGGCGCTCCACAATCTATTACTTCGCCTAATAGTAAAGCGACCTCCATTTGAAAAATCTTCAAATTCTTGTGGAGGCATTTTTTGGTGTAATTCCCGCATATCTTGAAAATAAAGGTGAACAGACTTTATCTTCAAGCAGAGAACTTCTCCGTTTGCATTGCTACAAAATCCAAAAAATTTTACCACTTTTGGTCCATATCTTTTTTATTATTAATACTACGGCAAAACATTACTTGCGAAAGATTTAGACAATTTGATTATCTACAAAAATGTTTTGACAAAAATTCTGTAGGTCTCACGGTTTCCGAGATATAAGACAAACCCTTTTTTCACACTCAAAACAATATGGCGGCCGAAGAACACCCCTCTGGATCTACACAATGAAAAAACAAAATTGCTGTTTTCATAAAATGCATAGATGGCCCTTTTTTTGTACCATTTTATTGGACTATATCGTTTTCAAAGTTCTTCTGCACAAGCATGAAGCCTATCGAAGCCCTGTTCTAAAAGCCTCGAAGTAAACCGTTTCAATTTTCGATGCAAATTTTCCATTTTCATAATTGATAATCGCTTCTCAAGCTTTCTATATTCCTGCCCCATTTACAGTTGCACACACTAATTCACTCCATATTAATACTGGAAAACAAATAGTTTTACCAGCAATATCCTGGATACCCACCCGTATCCTGCACGCCACACAGAGGCCAACTCGAAGCGTGCAACATTAAGCTGTAGCCAAAGCGAAAAGGAAACATGCATTTATAAAATCTGGAATTAAGGATTCCTAAACATCCCATTCGAATTATTTTCCACTTCAGAATTTTCAACTTCCGGGATATCCGATATTCTCACCACTATAACCGCATTACATATCATTGTATATATGTATATATATAGAGAACAAGGACTCATGCATGAGAAGTCCCTGCATTGCGAACCGGAAATTGAGAAGGAAATAGTTCACCAAACACGAAGTAGCTTGTGGGGGTGGAGGCCAGTATTCGAAATAGACAATCATTTGGGGCTTGCTCGTTATCCTTTTGCCTGTCTGCACAAATATCCTTGTTGACAGTTTCTCTAGTATAAAAGAAGGGAAATTGTCAGGCACTCTGCTGAAGATTGTGGCATAAATTAAATGGTTGCTTTTAGGGTTTGTTAAAGAAAATTTTTTCGTATCTTTTCAGTATCCGGTTTTTGTTATAGCCTTCAAGTTCAGGGGTTGCCTTTCCAAAACATTTTTTTTCCTTCTTCTGTAGGGTAGAAAATGCGAGGGGTTCTTTTTCCTTCTCTATGCCTGTAAGTGTTTTATTGTAAGAAAATGGCTTTTTGAGGGTTTTGGTTTTTCTTTTTCACAAATCACTGAGAAGTTTGACAACATAATGGGGCAAAGGTTGGTTTACTTCATTGACTTTTTTCGATAAACTTTGCAAAATCTAAATGTAATCAAAAAAATTTACAACACCGGATAATTTTCAAATCCCTTTCTTTTCAATATTTAAAAAAAGGCAAGTTTGGGTTTAGCGGGTATATATACAGAATTTCTAAATATTTTTGCGTAATTTAATGCATAACTGTGCAAAAAGTCGTTTGGGGCTGTCGTCTTTTATGAGGACTCTTTTCATGACTAAATTCTATTCATAACTTTTAAAAACCACCTAGTCATTAATTGACGAAATCTAAAGGAGGATTAGATTAACTTTGTGTGGAACTAACTATGTGTAATGGTATTTTGTAGTCAAAGCTACCTAGCGGGTAATGGAGTGCTCCAACAGCAGCGCTCCCGTTCCCATACCAGTTCCATATACTTTTTAACATTGTATATCATTGCAAGGGAGCATACCTTTTTATTTAAAGAATATTAATGAACGTCATGATATGTGAATAAGGTCCGGATGTAGAAAATCTTTTATTTTTGTTCGCCTTGTGCCATTGTTCTTTTGTCTTTTCCAAGCGTAAGTGTCGATTCTCCAAGCGGTCCCCGTGCTAAGTACCTACCCTGTCCAATGCTGCTTAACTTCTGTAATCGGAAGAGAACCTGTCTCTTTTTCCCTAGCTAAACCACAAAAGTGGGTTCGGTAACAAAACCACCTATTGCTCCAACTCAAACATAAGCAGTTTTTGCCCTAACTAAACCCCCCCCCCCCCCCAAAATATAAAATTTTTAAAATTTTTCATACAGAGACAGCTTTTTCTCTAACAACTAAAACTCCAAAGTACATTTGGTGTACTTCCCCTTAGCCTGCCTACTAAGTCAATTCCCCTCAATTCCTTACTTTTTTCGGGACGGCCCCATATCAAAACACAAAAAGTTACTCTACCGCGACTAAAAACGTTCCACTTGAAATATCTAAAAACCAACCGCGAATGAAATGACTCTTCCATAGAATAATATTACACAATATTACAGCCAAGCATTCCCTTCAAGATCCGAAAGTTTAAATGGAAGTTTCGTAATATTTTCATCAAGCACCCTTCAAATTCCTTCTTGTATTTCCTTCCTTTTCCCCCTATTCTAAATTGTGACCAGTCATAAGTCACAAAGTTTTATGACTCGTAATTAAGAGTTAGATACTATTCTTGTGACATTCGACGGTTTTGGCACCCAGTAAAATCACAAATAATTAACCCCTAATGGTGAAGTTGTATTCGTGTGATGAGATAAACACCGTAGCCAGCGTACCCTACAAAATATTGATGCAAGGAGGCAAAATGTATGCGAACGTCCGAGCACCTCTCATCGGGTCGAATCTGTGCGAATATTATGAAAAATACTAGAGATGCGCCGAATATGAGTTCAACCGAATACGAATATTCGGTAAAAAAAATACCAAACCGAACATTCGGCCGAACATTCGGCCGAATTATTCGGTTCATTTTTGCAAAGTAAACAGGTTCATATACTTCGCGCTAGCTCGCTCTTTTATTATTATTATTTATTGCTAGACCATGTACACAAGAGAGAATCTTATAACTAGTACATTTAATAATACATCGGTCTGATAGGAGGATAATGATTAAAGTAATAGAAAAAAATACATAATTGAAAAAGTATAATAGAGATAAAGTTTAAATGAAAGAAAATTTATAAAAGAACATTAATGAAAATCCTGAATAGAAGCGAACCAAGGATAGAACCTTGTGGTACGCCAGCGTGAAGAGCAGCAACTGAGGAACAATTGTCACCGAGCAGAACTTTCTGAAAACGATTCGTTAAAAAAACTTTTTATCAGTTTAATGGCAGGGAGAGAAAAAATGCCTGGGGAGGAGAGTTTGCTCAGAAGTAAACCATGATTTACACTCTCAAATGGTTCTGAGAAATCGATTGATTGATTGATTTTAGAGCCGAGACAACCTCAAGGGAATCGACACAGCGAAAGCAGAAGCCATCAGCGGAGGGGAGAGTATTAGGCTGGTCGTCCACTGGAAGCGTATTCGAGCGGCTACGCGCTTCGGCTACATGAGCGGCTACGCGCGGCTATGCGCGACAGATCCAACATAAAGAAGTTCATACAAACATCGTCCACTGCAAGCGGCTTCGAGCGGGCGGCTATAGGCGTATACGAGCGTGCCGCGCGAATCCAAATTAATTTGGATCGGTCGCGCGTAGCCGCTCGAATCAGGAAATAATTTTCTCCAAAGCAGACTAGAGAGAGAAGGACATTTAAGATATAGGGACATATCATGAAAATTTCAATATATTATTTTAGGATTGTTTTAAATTTTAATTTATATTATATTAGGATTGTTTTAAATTTATTTGAATACAATATAAGATATCTTAATGTAAGTCAATTAGATCGAACTGGAAGTTTGATCTTATTATAGGAAATTCATTGATTGTTATTAGTAGCAAAAATTGTGTTTAGTATTTTATTGAAATGCGGGTGTTTATTTGTAGTTGCATTTAAGGGTACTCCATGTTTTGACGTTTTCACCATATTTTAGGCCAATGAACCAAATGAACCGAATGAACGGATCTTTTGAATGGTTTTTTTTAGTGAACGGAACTGAAAAGAGCCATTTTGCGCACCACTACTAAACATCTTTTGAGATATGAATGTTGCAGCTAGTTCAGTTTATAGGAATATATTTAAAAGAAACTTTACTTCAAAAAAAGAAATGTCACACTGAGACGTTCCGCAGGAGGAATAGTCTGTCTAAAGTTAGAATCCCTCCTGATAATTGGCGCTATGGCATCCAAAATATACTGGAATGTGTTGGGGTTCATCCGGTAATAATCGAAGAATTTAAGGGGATTTTCCTCTAATTCACCGTGTAGATGATGGAACTCCCCCAGGCACATCCTCTTTTCCAAAATAGGGCTAACCCAATGTGCTCGTCTTTTTTTATTCATTCTACGCCTAACCCACGTAGAATTTTCTAAAAAATATTTATCTACTTCTTCCATCACAATACAGAATTATTACTTCAAAGTTCACTTCAAACTGAGCAGCATGAAAAGCTTGCAGTGGACGACCCCTGTAGCGTGTAGCCGCGTATCTCAAAGCCGCTTGTAGCCGCCTGTAGCCGCTCATATAGCCGAAGCGCGTAGCCGCTCGAATACGCTTCCAGTGGACGACCAGCCTTAATCTCGGCAGCCGTATGAAATGTTGATTGAAGATTTCTGGACAAAGATAATGAGGCGCAGTTATGTATATTTTTAGAATGCGCGCCTAAGAACCGTAAGTATCATGCGAGAAATTGCAATAAACGCTCCCAGCCCAAACTGTCTGGAATAAGTTTTGGCTGGGAGCGTTTATTTCAATTTCTCGCATGCATGATAGTTATCGCCAAAAAATTAGGGACTAGAGGGCGAATGTGTGGAAATGACAATTTCATAAACGTTAAGGCCCTCCGTTCATGAGTCGACTGATTTGCAATACCAGTTTCAAACTGGTTTCGCAATAATCACGCTCACAACCAGTATGCTTTGTTCTCACCCAAGTGCAACAGTTACTGATTTTTGATCAATCGATGTTCTGTCCCTACAAATTTTTAGTCATGGATATATTTTTAAATAAACTTTATATAAACGTACAAGTGCCACCACGCAACTGAAATCGCTTCTGAAATTGTTTACAGGCTGTTTAATGCTGTAAACATGCTAAGGGCGACGGCGACGGTGCACACAAATTAAAAAGCACACACAAGAATAATCATCTTCGACATCCGAATGCTACACACGCGCACAGGAACATACGAAAATAGCAACACAATCCCATGTCACACCGCCCAGGCAACTTTGAGGGGCGACGGCTACGAAATAGAACTTGGATTGATTGAGTCGCCACTCTTGGCGACCTCGTCGTCGAGTGGTCTGCATATTGTGCTGCACCCTTCATACTCATAGAAAAGCTGTGTGTTCTATTCGTTTTTGCCAGTCGCTGTGGAAACTATTTTCGCCCTTAGCATGTTTACAGCATAAATGAGTCAGTAATTTTTTTTTTTTTGAATAAAAAATGGTTACACAATGTGGTGTTTATTTCATTTACAAATACTGCCTATGTACGGCTCCAGAATAAAGCCTATTCAATTAACTCCATTTGAAACTCTCCACTCATTTGTAATTACGTTTTGTAACTTGTGACTTATTTTAGAATACGGACAATTTAGTCTCTCTTAAGGTGCGTATCCACCAAGAGTTTTGTATCCGCACTATCTCCATACATTATCCGCCAAAGTGTCTCCACCAAAATCAATGTTCGAAGATAAAAAATGTGCGGAGATAAAAAGTGCGGAGACTACACACGCACACCGATATTCCAGTGGATACAAAACGTATCCATTGAAAAATGTTCTGGGTCGGTGCGGAGAACTTCTGCAAGGACTGTGCGCGGATATGTAAATTCAGTGGATACGTGAAAAAAGACTTCGAAAAGTCTTGAAGTAGCTTCTTGAGGCCTATCTTTTGTTTTCCAGTGAATATGGAAAACACGAAATATCTTAGGACAGACAAGGGGATTATTTTGAAGAAATAGTTTTCGAACGCGGTTGCGTACATTTCCTTAGGGGTCGTCCATAAATTACGTGACGTGAAAGGCGTGTAAAAAGTTTATCTGGGCGGAAGAAAATTTTATCTGAAAGATTTCATAATAGCTTCGCAAACATTAGGTATAATTCTTGATATTAGTTGATTTGAAACTTTGAATAAATATGATAGGCTCATATATGAATCTCCGGAGGCTAAGAACCTCAGGGTTATAGCTAACCGCTCCTCAGCAGAAACGCATATGCGAAAATTCGTGTTTTGTTTCGTCACTTTAGAACCAATAACACATATTAAATGTTCAAAGTCTGTGGACGCAATTCTCGCGAAATTCCGAAATCCACTAAGCGAATTCCGAAATCCACTTTTCATTAAATTGATTCCACCTTGTTCACGCTTTTTTGTATCTAGTCTTAAATCAGAAAACATAAAACATTGTGCGCACACAAGAATTTTATCATTCAAGGTCGACCTAAAGTCTTGTCTCTACACGGTGCGCGCACAGTCTTTTAGAATAAAGTTTGAGACTTTTCAAATGATTCCTGCAAGATTTTAGTGGATACGCAATGAAAACTTTGTCTCCGCACAGTTCGAGATTTTTCGTTTTTTGCTCTATTTTTGTGGATTTTTATGTGCGCGCACGGTCTGCAGACTGCAGTGGAAACGCACCTTTATATTCACCTAATATTCCAATCTCCTTTTACTATGCGACATTACACCATGATATATTGATAAAAATGATAATGCTGCAATTTATTAAGAAATTAAATGTATGTATGCTCTAAAAATTTAAAAGAATTTTTACAATAAAATAATTGATTGCTTAATGGCATCCGTAGTATTATTACGTGCTCGAAAATATGTTTCTGTCGCACCACCCGTATGACTGTCAAAACACCTGTTAATTTTTCAGATTCTTGATGACATTAACATGATAACTTCCACGAAGTGTCTATAACCATAATCGTGTATCAGCTTCGTTAAAATATCAAAAACTTATCGTCTTCAATTAACGCAAATCGAATAAAATGTGCACAAACCACTTAAGACAGAATAAAACAAAATAAAGTCAATTAAGAAAATCCAGGAAGTTTTTAGACCAATATTCGTCAGAAATCATTACCGTCTTTAGTTTTTTTTTTTATCAAACTTAATAGTAATTGATAATTCAACGGATATAATAGAACAGATATATTTTTAATTTTTATTATTTTTATGTTTGAATAATTATAATCAAAACAGCAAAACCAGGAAGGGAAACCAATTAAAGTTTGCTCTTCACCTGTGTCATAAACAATTGTTGATAACAAATGACAGAAACATTTGTCTGAGAATTCTCAGTATCTCGGCCCCCAATCAGGACTTTTTTTTATATTTCCACCCCGCAAATTTGGCTGCTCTTCATTAGCTGCGAAAGATATAAGTCGCCAGAGCGATGGCAGTTAAAAGAATCCAGCAATAAGCAATTAAAAACTGATCCCTGACATTGCTTTCACAATTTCTTCCATCCAAGCAAGGACGATCTCGACGCACATTAAGTAGGATTTTATATCCACTTTAATTAATATCGCAGCGAATAAAGTTGAATAACAACCCCATTACATGCATCCGTTCAGCTTTCATTCATTACAATTATTTTCATTTCCTTAATTCCAACGAAACCCGAAATGCTCCTTGAAATTTTAAATTCATTTAATTCAAAGCGCAAGGATCTCACATTACATGCCAGGATATCTCTAGAAGAAAATGTTTATGTCGAAAAAGGAAGACGTAATCCGTTCGCTGACTAAGTAGGGCATGACGAAAAGGATCATTAAATTGAACCAAAAATCTGCAATTTGAGTTACATGCCCGCCAAGGACTAAAGGGCGAAGGATGCTTCCTAAATAAAGGATGATTTCATTGCTCGGCCCCCGGAATAAAAGTTTTTGCATTTTATTTCAGAGAGAGAAGAGTTGAGCAAAATAAAAATGCTCCTTGCGTTGGTGGTGGCAAGGCGCACTGGCAATAAAACGGGTTTCTTGCCGATCCCCAAAGGACTTGCAGGGAAACCCAAAGAATTTGCATTAAATTTGCGGCTGATCTCATGACGGTGTGAAATAACGCGTGAAATTTTAAATCCAATCTTCTCGTTAAGACAATAAAATTGAATAAATAATGGCGGCAAATAGCTTGTTGACTGGTTGTTTTCCTCATGGATTCAGGGCTGCATGAGAACATCCCATATACTATTAAAGCAAAGTGGCAATGAGAGCTGATTTGGTTTTTCTTTAGTTTCAGCTCGACCCTTTGGTAATTTGTAACGCGAGAATAAAAAAAAGGATCCTTTCCAAGGAATATTGAAATTACTTACTTTTCTAGATGTGTACAAGTACATCAACAGTGGCCATAAGGGAATAATTTAAATGGGACTGGAATTTTCCTTTTGGTGGTAAAATGGGAAGATAGATTATGTTTTCAAATTTAAAATGATTTTAATAAATTAACTTAACAGGCAGTCGTAATTAGTATGAAATTTGTGAATTATTGAAACCGAGGGGAGTTGCAATCTTTATCTTCAAATAAATTACCTACCAAAGAAAACTAAGTATAAACTGTTTAGATATTTTGAAGAACACCATTATCAAACAGTCTGTCTAGTGGCTTGTCGCTTAGTGGCTTGTCGCTTAAAGAAACCCTGCAGGGCACTCACATAGAACGAGGAGAGCAGACTCATCCTCCTCTAGGCAAAGCCTGTATGTGGTGTCCTCCGTCCTTGCTATCCTCCATAAGAGGTAATTTAGGGCGCAGTGTCCGGTAATCGATCCAGGAAGAGTCCTGACATCATTTCTACTACGCCCTAACAATTCCTTGGCCGTCTTTGGGATATGTTTCATCAAAGTCCGAACGGTCAGGCCCTTTTACAGCAATCTGGTGGGTGCCCCAATAGCCGGCTCTGGACAGATGAATGCAATATCAGAACCCTGTTTAGCCAAGGCATCCGCACTTTCGTTGCCTTTGTTGTGATCCGGAATCAGACAAGGGTAACCACGGTGGCAGTCCCAAACTAATTTCGACTTGGTCCTATGAAACCTTATCGTCCTAGTTGCCATAAGTTACCATGGTCCTAGTGATCTTCTTTCTTTCTTTATGCTCTGGAAATAGTTGCCCTCCAGCGGACTCTGTTTTGCGTGACAACTCTCAGCTCTGACCAGGATCTCCCAGTTGTTGCGGCCAGTGCTAGTGGGTTCCTCCTCCACGTTGTTCTAGGTCTGTTTGGCTAGATTTACTTTTTTGCGTCGCAAGGTGTGGCCAATCCAATTCCATTTCCTTCGCCTGATTTGGTCGTCTATCCTTTCTTGGCCGACACGGCGCCATAGTTCTTCACTTGAAATTCTATCTTGCCAGCATATTTTTAGGATACGGCATAGGCATATTTGAAAACTTGTAGGTACTTTGTGATGAATTGGGTGATTGTGATGAATTGGGATGTTTCGCAACCGTACAAAAGAACTGCCTTAAAGTTGGAGTTGAACAGCCGCAATTTGGTGTTAGTTGAGATATCCGTTGATCTCCATACGCGGAACAGGTATTCCACGGCATTCTTATACCCGCAACACCAGATTAGCCCACTCGTCTCATTCCCTCCACCTGCAACTCCCCCTTTCACGCACTCAACAAGATATGAATTCGTTTGTTAATAGAACAACTCGGCTGTGGAATAATCTCTCGCAGTCAGTATTTCCGAGCTCCTACAACATCCAAGAGTTCAAACGCAGGGTTCATCACCACCTTCTTCAATTCCCTCCCGTTCCTTTATAACCCCTCCAACCCCCCCCCCCCCCCCCCGTACTAAGCTTACTGCTAGACATTGCACCATGACGTGACAAATGACATGATGGACAAAGTACAAAGTACAAAGGGTGATTCCTGAGCTTAGCACTGCCACATAAAAAAAAAAGGTATGCATATGCCCTTCGTGCTCTATTTATTCTGGAACTGACGTCTTCTTTTGCCCCGCCATTTTCGGTAATAATACTACCAAGGTAGCAGAATTTATCTACCAGGTCTACGTCACGGTTATTTAGCACTGTCCGTTCAATGGTGTTTCTATTAATCTGCATTTCTTTGGTTTTAGTCGGCTAAATCCGACTTAAAGCAAAGAAATGCGAATTAATACAAACTTGACTAATTTCTGTTACCAAATTGTTTAACATGTTTTTGAGGTCCTTATGTCTTTGCAAATAGATATCAGCCGCGTAGTCGAGATCCTTAAGGCGGTCTAGAAAACCCCATTGTATGCCGCCTGTTCTACTATCTAGAGCGCCGACAAGGATGTCATTTATTACTATGAGAAATAGTAATGGCAAAAGTAGACATCCTTGTCATGCTCCTGAACTCACCTCAAAGCTGTCGGATAGTTTTTCATTATAGAGAACTCTGCATTTGAAATTGTTGTATAAGACTTTTATCAATTCTATTATTTTATCAGGCAATTCACGTGGCCGTAGCAAGGCACAGGGAGGTTCCTAATTCAGTAGACTGCTTCACTATGATTCGCAAGGTGTTAATATGGTCTATGCAGGAGCGGTCCTTTCTAAATCCAGCCTGCTGTCTTCTAAGCTTTCGGTCTTCTGCCTTTGTTGTGGGACAAGATTTTACCCACAGTAGATAATAGACAGATGCCTCTCCAATTGTCACATATTGTTAGGTCCCTCTTTTTTGATATGTTGACTGTGATACCTTCCTTCCAATCCTCCGGAAATTTACAGGTGTTCCATGCTATTTTCAGAATTGGCTGTAGCGCATCTGCTATGAGGCTTGAATCGGCTTTCAACAATTCTGGCGGGATGGCATCTTTTTCAGCTGCTTTACCATTGGCCATTGCATGAATTTTGGTTACTATTTCCGTCTTAGATGGGGCCCGGGTGGTGATTCTTATTGGCTGTGCATTGTTGTGGGTTTCCTGAGGTTCCTGTGCAAGTGAACCATTCAAGACGTCGAAGAAGTAATCTCTCCATTTTTGGAGTTGCTCCTCGTCGCTGCACAGCAGCCTTCTATCCGCACTCTTAACGGCATGCTTGTTTGTAAAGTGCTTTCCCGAGAGCTGTTTAGTAATTTTGTACAGCACTTTATCTGCTACCTTTTATCACGCTGCCGGACGCTTCTTTCTACCTCCCGGTGTAATTGCGGGTATTCCCGTTCAAGCTGATGGCGTTTGTTCAGGTCGGAATGACGTTTGTTGTTACGGGATGGCACGTGATAAGTGGCTTTATCCGCTGGCATGTTCAGTTCAGGTTGAAATTGTTGTTGCTTTTTCGCCAGAAGTTAAAAATGCAAAAGCCCACTGGAAGGATATTCCATTATTACAGTTGATAACCCTCTTTTGAGCGAGCTTTTACGTTCAACCTCAATTTCATGTTCTGTTGGGCGAACTCTGGGTTGATTTTTCCTGAGTTCAATATGTGAAAATGTATTAAAGTTCAGTATACAAATGGGCTCGAACTTGCTCAGTTAAAACGGAAAAGCCAGGATATAAACAATGCAATGGCCCGGTGAAGAAAAACGGAACATACCATATCATGCTATGTAGACACAGAATCACAAATTCTGAAGAGGAGTATAAAGAAAAGAAGCGAATTCAGAAGAGCATAGAAAGGCTGTATTGGGAAGAAAAAAGCCTGTATTGCGAAGAAGAAATAAGGAAAATAGAAAAATCAGCAAACGCAAATAACATCAGATTTTACAAAAAGATAAGCAAAAACGTAAAGAATGACCAGAGTGAAATAGGGTGTACTAATAGACCAAAAGCTGGCTGAAAAAACCTGCCTATCGAGAAAGAGGATGAATTTTTTTTTTTTTTTTTTTTTTTTTGAAAACTGTGGACTGCCTGGGTGGACGTGGTGCCCCAGTTTAGCAAGTGCGTTTTCCGGCCTTCTGTGCTGCCATCCACCCTTGTTTTGGGACCGCAACTGACCTATCTAGTAAGAGTTTCAACCTACAACCAAATTAAAGTTTGAAGATCTTTATACTAGAAAACACAGGTGTGCGGGTCTGCCGGGTCTGTATCGGTGCTAATTGCCTGGCAGACCACCTTTTATTTTAGTGTTTAATTACTTCTTAAAGCTTAATACCTCCTATAGCGATTTTCCCCTGCTTAGTCATTTTAAACTGAAAAGAACTGGATTAAGTCCTCTTTTCATTTTGGATCGGTGTACATTTGATAATTGAATTGTCACTGGAACTTTCAAATCCAACGAGAGCGCTTTTGCCACGCCGAATTTTGCTTGGATGCTGATTAAGAGTAAATTTTAACTAAGATTTGATTTAATTTATTGCTTATCATTCAATTGATCAGATCACCCTTAAAACAGAAAAAGTGACACTTTTTAGAACCCCTCCCGGAGGGCTCCGGACGCCCTCAAAACTAGGACATATCCGGGGAGACCCGGAAGGATAGCAGCCCTAGTATTGGCAGTAATATTGAACAAAATATTGACGGTGTCCTTCTTTGCACTAGACAATATTTTAATATCAACTACAGACCGTCAATAATATTGTGCAATTCATTATATTCGAAATTTTATGTGATTTCCTTGTGCCACTTGCAATTCTGGGAAGTTAAGATTTAAGATGGAACAGATAATTCCACAAAAGGACATCGGGTAAGCACTACCACTACTGTAAGATATTATGAAACAACTTTAATGTAGTCCAGAAAAAAATATGCAGCTTTTCAAAAGTACATTAAAACATTCTAAATTAACTGGGAAAGAGAGAGAAAAAAACGTAATAAGTCTTCTGTAAATATCAAATGAAATTCTCCGAATTTTCAGCTCTCTCTTCATCCATTAATTCCAACTTTATTAAAACGATTTTCATACTTAAAAGTTTCGAAAATATTTACTTCCCAGGAAAGCCCCCGCCCATCCGTGCACGTGCCACCCGTTCAGTCATCCCTCAACACTAGATGGCCGGGCCGAAGCAATAGAAACTCAATTTCAGTCATGAATACGCCATGAACCTCGACAGATTCAAAACAGGATAAATTCATTTAAATGTTCAATAAACCCTTTTCGATTAAAATTTATGGATTGTTGGGAGCACATTTAAGGATAAATATCCGAGCAAATGTCGAGAAGATATAGAAATGGGATTCGGGGAGTGGCCCATGGAGCCTTTATCCATTTTAAATTTAAATCATCCCCAAAAATACTAGACACCCTCCGATATTGATGTCTGTTTGTTGTATTCGAAAAACGGGATTCAGTTTTCCGTTTGTAAACAAATCAAAGAGGATTCAAAAGAGTTTTCCACTTGTTTATTTATTAATAAGCAACCGTTCACATGCTATCATCTTTCGTGGCCAAGAGCTGATGAGGATAATAATTAGAGGCACTTTAGAGGCATGCTCAAATAAACATTGCAGGAAGAAGTAGCTCACCCTTCCCGTAGGCCCCTGAGGAGGAGGTATTTGTACAAAATTTATTATCCTCAAAGGACCTGACCCATCACTTTCAGCTTTGAAACTTGGCACTCCTTGTAGCTTTAGGTTATGTTGTTAGCTAAGCTATGGGGGGAAAAAGGCCTAAAATCCATGTTAAATGATAGAGTAATTTCGGTGCTGGAGAATTAATAGCCGAGACCACGTTAACCTTTCGCTATAGTGACCTAAAAACCAGCTCTTCTTAATAGAAATGGAAAATTTTTAGACACCCAAAGGAGTGACTAAAACCATTCTCCAGGTGGGATTATTTGGTAAATTACGGATTAGGAAATGAATAGCTACAGCTGATGTTTTATGAATAGTGGTTTTTTACCTGTGGAACAAAATTAAATTATTTAATAATTTACAAAGCGATAAATTTAGGTATTTTCGGATTTTAAAGATGTTAAAATTTCAATATGAAGGCATCGATTTATTATTCATTGAACTAATTACAAGAAAAAGTCAAATAAAGTATTTGAAAAAAATAATCCATAATATTTTTTATAAAAAAGCGAGGTCTGAATCGCGGATATGCAGCAGCAAGTATATGAGATTTCACTATTAGTTTAAATTAATATAAGTCAACATGATCACATATAGAGTTGAAACACGTTGCTGAGAAAGTAATAAGCTCATTTCATCTTCAGTGATGATGCGATGATATTTTAAGCGTTCTGAAAAGATTCTAGACTAAGAAGTTGGCAACGAGCATTATAAGAAGGAACCGTATAAGTTCTAAGCAATTTGCGTAAAGCATATCTAGTAAACCTTCTTTGAACCGATTCAATCCTACTAGAAAGAACATTTTAGTGTGGATTCCAGACTACAAATGCGTTCTCCAACGTTTACTTAACTAAGAACACAAAGGGTATTTTCAGAGTGTAGGGATCTTCAAGCATAGATTAATTTCTTTTTATTAAACCAAGCATTTGATTAGCCTTAGAACAAAGTACTATCAAACTTGTGATCAAAGTGAACACCTAAATCACAAATAGTCGCTGGACGATTCAAAATAGAACTATCCAGGCAATATGGGTAAATAACTGGAGAACCAGCACGCTAATAGGAGAACGCCTTACATTTGGAAATACTAAACCCCAGTCCCAGACATTTACACCAGTTAACAAATAAATAAAGATCACCTTGAAGACGTAAACTGTCAGAAACACTGCTAATAGGTGCAAAGATTTTTATATCATTAGCATACAAAGAGACTGACTCATAATTAAATAAACACAGAATTTATAAAAAATTCAAACAATACGGGCCCTAAATGGCTGCCCTGAGGATCATCAGATGTAACTTCATATTACATAAAACAAAATTTTGACTTTGACGACTCATAACTCTGGAAGTTGGTACTGTGGTACCGTCGTTTTTACAATTTTAGATAGGTGGGAGTATTCTGCGTTCACTGATACCTTATTCATGAAGATATGTGATGGCGTTACAAAAATACAGGGTTAATTAGTCATTTCGCCCGAATAAAAAGAAATAGCATTATTAACACCTTAGCCACAGTTACGGGATATAACAATTATACAGAAATTCAATACTTATTATAGCCGATAATCTGAGATACTTTTCTCTTGCGCGGGCCTGGGGCAATTTTGACCCACCTCCTTTATATGACCACCAACCTCGCCATACACGAGGAAACATCTTGCTCATTGTTGCCCCTTGCACAAAAATTTTCAAACGCGTTTGATTTTCATGCAACAGTTGCGCGACACATCATATCGCCCCATACACAGGGAAAATGTTTGCACAACGGGCTGAATTGCGCAAATTGTTCAACCGTGTATGGGCCCCTCTGCGGTAAGACCTATGGGGTGCGATAGCGGAAGGATGGCGTAGACCAGGATGGCGTAGACCAGGATGGCGTAGATCAGGACGCTCAGAGCTTAGGGCTGCCAAACTGGGTGACATCGGCTCAGAATCCGGACCGGTGGAGAGAACAGTTGCGAAAGGCCAGGACCGGATTCCAGTTGTAGAGAGTTAAAGAAGAAGAAGTATGGGCCCCTTTATGTAGGAAAACTTGCAACAGCTCAGGAAAAGCCCACAACTGATCGAAGCATTGAAAATTACCAGTAATGGGGTTAGTCCATTTGTTAGGGGTGTTGACCTCTAACTAAATGTTAACTCACTAATTTTTTTGTTTTTCAAAAAAGTTTTTAGTGAGTAGAATATGTTTAAAAAAAAGATTCGGAAAGTTGGTTGTACGCTACCCCTAAAAACCCCATAAAAACAGAAAATTCCGTGTTTGGCTAATATCTCTTAAACGGCAAGTCGTATCATAAAATAGTGTTTACAAAGTGCAATTATCTACGAAAAATGATATTGTTCGGAGAACAAGGGTGAACACGCAAAAAATGGAACAACGACCGCACGTCGCAATCGATAATACTTATCAGCACGCGGCGATCGTTCACCTGGTATGTCAACGTCTAAAAACGCTGACGATCAGCTGGGTCAACGTGGTTCAACGGCGCCTCTGGCCCAAATCTGCTGACGGTGCAACAGGGGTCATCGCCACCACCTGCAGGGGACACTACCTGGGCTCATCGATGCAACGAGACCAGGGAGTTGGAAAACCGTCACCGACAAGAGTACACCACCGCCGCGAATTAACTAAACTATTAACTTAACGAATAATTAATGTAACTGTGAGATAAAATAAAATATTGTAAGTGTTCAAGTTTCTAGTGTTTTCATATTGAAGATTTTTTAGCTATCAAAACAGATATAATACATTTTCCCGTACAAATTGCCATTCATAAGATATCGCCATTTTAAAGAATACTCATATCCCCTAATTCCCAACTTGTATAGGTCATTAGACGTTCAATAAGTCCTCTGTTAGACTACGTGGTTAATATTTTCAGGGGTGATTCCTAAATGGTTTTGGAGAAAAAATTGTTCTAGAGAGGGGGCCATCCCCTCTACCCACTAAGATATCCTAGAGAAACGTAATTTGGTTCATCTTTTAGGTAAATGTGTATTCTTTTATTTGATATCAAGTGCCTCCGTTTAGAAGATATGTAGAAGTCTGATAAAAATCCCAATATTCTTAGTTTTTTAGCAAAATCTCAATATTTTAGCATTTTGGTCATATTTTGAACCTTCATATATTTTAAACGGAGTCACTCAAGTTCCTGTTCTTGATATTATGAAAGTTAAAAATAAACAATAAAATCTTTGATTTTTCATCTACATCATGGTATATTTCTTTTTTCGATATAAACAATAGTTTTCGTTACCATCGGTTTTTTGTCATGGAAGCATATTTACAGACGATTTCACGTCAAAATATAACTTTCTGTATAAAAGTCCCTAAGAATTGATTACCACCCACCACTGCTATTTAACTAGAAACCAACTTAAACATAGCAATTCAGACTCTTATGATGTTTCCAGACATATCGTCAGCAATTTTCTATGAGAGATAAAATCACGCTTAACTTCTAAAAAAATAATGACATCTTAGCAACCTAATAATAAGTTGGGTGTAGGCAGAGCAGTCAAAATCGATTTTCTTAATTAAGCAGGAATGGCAAAATTTATTAGAAAAAATCGAACAAAATAAATGAGTCTAAAAGCCGATGACAGTAGCAATTGCTGAGAATTAAAGTATGTGGGAAACTAATTTAACACTTGAGTCTTATTAATAGATGAATTTAACGACGGCCCGCCCAAGCTGAAAAAGATCTGAAATCTTTTTTTACAATAGATTGGTGAGAATCTTACATCAGAATCTTACGCGCGAGTACTAGACGTGCGACGCGCGTGAGAAGAGACCGCAGCCTGAGACAGGATACACCGCGATACCACACCCCCGAGGTGGGGGGACCAATTTTACTCAAAATCTGGAAATGATGTTATCTGAAATAGTATTTGGTGTGCACTCAAAATTATAGTAAAAAACTTGACTCTCTAAAAACAAAACAACTTAAAAAACAACAAAAAAGAAAGAATATTCGAATTTGTCTCGTTCTTAGAAGCTACATATCTTCTAAATGGAGTCACTCAAGTTTCTTTTTTCCGTAAATACCCATGAACACACCTAGAATGGTGGATAGTGGGAATAGCCCCCTCTCTTGAATTTTTTTTTAATTGTCCTGAAATCCCTCTGAAAATACAAGCCACATATTCCTACAAAGGATTTTATTGAAAGACTGATGTCATATAAAGACAGGATAATTTTATGTGTGAAAGTCTAAGCCTAGGTATAATCCTTAATACATACTACCAGCCCATCAAGTCGTTCATGTCATGGTGCAAGGTCTAGTAGAAAGCTTAGCTTGAAGATATAAAAAGGATATGATAGGTTAAGAGTAGCCTGGATAAGGCAGTGAGCTTGACTGGGACCCGGGTCTTAGGACAAAAAGGGCCTCGAGCATGATCTTATATACTTTTTTATCATTTTTAATTTTTATTTACCTTTTGAAATTGCCTTTTCGCCTTCCTAAACGCGATTCTCGACAACTGATTTACCAAGCAGTCCCCCAACTAAGTACCACCCCCGTCTAATCATCCGCTTGACCAGCGTATCGAAGGATAACCGGTCTACGTTTGTCCGTTTTCTTCGCCTCTTACAATTTCTTAAAGCTTCAATCGGAGCATATTGACAGCGCTCCAAATTCGCTCCTCTTTGTATCGTTTTGATTTTGTCCCACTGGACCACCGCATCTGGATTGATTCTACCAAAAGAAAGAAGTGCTGAGCCCCAGAACTAAGCACAAGGTCCTGTCTACATAAGACCTATTCCATTCTATGCTACACTACACAACTATCGGTTCATCCGCGAATTAAGAACCGATAAGTATCTACTATTTCGCCATTTTGGATGCTTAGACACGACCAACGGCTCCGTGTATGGAGTCTGGATACTCTGGCGCGCTGGCGGTAAAATGTACTATACATGAGTTGTACTACATCTCACTCACTCAGTATCCCGGCGCCATTGTGGACGGCTTACTATTTGTGTTAGAAAATGAGTTTCGATATAGAAAGATTTATTGTGGAGATTCAAAATCGATACTATACTGACAGACAGACAGTAGCCACTGGCTACTCTACTTGGCGTCATTCGGTTGCTTGAGGTAGGCCAGGTTGCCGGCGACTTCGCCATGGTAAGTTAGGGCCCTAAATATACATGCAAAAGGATTTTTCACAAATCAAAGTAGCTGGATTCATCAATAAGTCAGTGGTCAAATCAACTGCAATAACGGATAAACCAGCAAATTTAGTGGCAATAAAATATAACAATTAACTGGGCTGACTTTATTGAGGAGGACTGGACGCGCAAGTTCACGAATCGGAAAAAGTTACATCAAGTGCTCCCAGGGTTCTTCTGTGGCAAAATTTTAATAAAAATAGCATTCATAACTACTGATATTCCCACACTAGACTAAACAAAAGTCTTCAATGTATTGATTAGAAGAAAATTATAGAGAGCAACCTTAAACATAAAAGTATCATTTCAGGCTCAGTAATGGCAGCTTGGTTAAATATTCCTTTTATAACTTAACTAAAAACTTCCGGAAAAAGGACCAAACAAAATCATTACCCGTGGAAACGAATTCTGTTTCCAATCACTCCTTGAAGAAGATCCAGCTACCCATTAAGGCACAATGGGTGTATAAATGGCCCAATTTAAATGCATTAAATCTAAAAGCATTACCTTTAATGACAGCTACGTCCTTGGAATTCAATAGCAGTACAGAGAATCGGATACCCAAAAATTTACTTCGGAGAAATCTGAGCCTTATTTCACAATGTACCCAGTACCCCTAACTAATCCTAAAAGTCCTTGTTGTTTCTGTTAAGGATTTGTGTAACTGCTTTGTTTATTCCCTAATATTTTTTGGATATATACCATTAGAGCTATTACTGACAGTGTTTTTTGAAATCATTCTTAAGTTTATAACAGAGTGTCAAGGCATAAGCTTAGTACGAGGGAAAGAATAAGTTTGGAGTTATTAAGAGTCGAATGTTTAAGTAGAAGGCGATATAGCTTGCCTGCGAACTTTTAGATGTTTCAAGGGTTCGGAAGGACTAGTCCGCGGTCAAGTTGTTCTGTTGAATTCCCTGTTTGTAGCGTGGCTCGAAAAAGAGATATGTAGGCAGCGGGACTGATTCGAGCCGCGGTTTTTGCTTTGTGGATATAAGATTGCCGTAACGGCAGACGGACGTTTATTTCACTGGAGCAATAGCTATGGTAGTAAGGTTTGTCAAGGCTGCTACGATGAATCAAAGGGTCAGTGGTAGAGTATATCGTGTCATCACGAATGAGTTTAAGGCCCGTTTTTGACACTTTATCTAACTACCTGCTTGGCTTTCGAAGCCACCGCCCAAACCCATAAATCGAGGTATATCAAGCTAGCTAGCCAAAGAATCTTGCACCCACGGTTCTAGGTCTATAATTTGTCGCTAATTTGTTACGTCAAAAATAATTTTGTCGCTCATCTCATTGTTTAAATAATGATTTAAATGCTAGCTTGATATCAAGCTGGCTAGCCACCCAGTCTATCTTTCGATTTGAGCAAGATAACGGAGCGGGATTTGCGGCATATTTTATCGCTAATTTATCGCTGAAAAAATCACGTAATACCAAAACTGTCGCCAGTTTTTTTACGAGCCACAAGACGATTATTACCGATCGGCCTATCAAAGTAGATGGCCAACATACGTATCTCCCAATTAAAAGGAGATAACGCAACGGAATTTGCGCCATATGACGGTGGCCAGATCATGCCTGCAGGTGGTGTGAACTCCTAAAACACTTAGGAGTTCAAATCTCAGCTTCCTTCGACCCCAGCTTACTAATACACATCGCACAAAAACGACATGATGGAGTGGTAGTGCAAAGGCTTTTACATGAAAAGACTATTACGAATGATATTCAACCTGACGACGTATATATACAGGGTGTATTGCTGAAACTAACAAAACAGGCAACCGGCTGTGGATATAGGTTTTGGATAGACGAACAAAAAATCGTATGGGAAATCGTTACGGTTTAGCCGCTAGGGCGTTTTGAAAGCCTTTGGAAGAGTTTTACATATCACCCTGTATTTGAAGCCTACGAGATATTTTCGTGAGTAAGGTAATAATCTACACAGAATACTTCCACCTATATAAAACTGTAAAAGCCAAGGCTCCACCTGTGTGTGAGTCGACTAAATGTCGATATTTAAAATCGACTGACAAATCCAACGCGCCCCGAGAATGGCCTTTGAAATGCCGGCGACGATGAAGTTATGGATATATTTTCGCCGAAGACCGAGATGCAGTTCTTGCCGAAAGTTCGAATTACTGTTCCGTTTGCCCCCGTGAAAGTAAATTGGCACATTAATTGTGTGCTGGAAAGGGCGAAGGAGGAGGCGGAACAAGGAGGAGGTCCGAGTCGATTAAAAAGTCGAATCAATTATTGGCGTCGCTTACGAAAAGCCGACGTGAGCATACCATTATTTTGTCGCTCATCGATGAGTCGATCCCCTTGTTGTCTAGTTTCTTTTTTGACATTTTTTGGCGGTGGAGGCAATTTGTTGCATTTTGGCCGTACTGCTTATTGTACCAGAACACCGTATCCTCTGGGTGACTGGTATTTTTGATCGCCCTATTGGCTGCCATTGATTTTCGATATGCCGGAGTTCTACTACGGTCAGGTCGGCTAGCTATCTTCTGACGCTGGCTAATCCGTAGCACTAGAACTTTTAGCCTATGGAAGTCTTTTCGCAGAGACTCCACCGTTGGTTCGCGGGCTTTTTCAGACCGTTGCCTTCTGGAGGATTTCCTTTTCGTTTCCAACCTATCCTCTATATAAATTTGCGAAGTCTCCTTCCACTTACCAAAAAGTCCACATGAGATGAGCCCACCCACTCACTGTTTTATTATTTTCCTACTTGTCTAAGAGCAATGCTATTGCAGCAAGATATTAAACGCTAAATTCGATGATGCACTTGCACTGTTCAAATTTCAAAATTAAAAAGTAATTACAGATGCCATTGATCATTGAGTATTAGTACAAAAAAGGCGGTGCTGTGTGAATGTCAGTGAAAAATTCATCACGGAAGCCACTGGCACGGAAAGCGTCGGTGGCGTCATCACGGATATGTGTGTGAGCGATCTTAACCCGAGTAAAAATAAAATATGGCCTTACAACGATCGAACAGCAAGCGTGTTTCAAAAATAGTCCACGTCTAAAATATAAATAAATATTTCATATACAAGAAATCGACGACTGGCGACCTCGTTCCTATTGCGCATCGATAATCTTGTAGGATAAATCGAAAGCGCCATTCCTTGTACATAACGAAAATATTCAAATCACCATAAAAAAAAAATTCAACAATATATTTGTTGCAGATTATTTTTTGGCTCAAATTTGCCCGTGGAGTGCCCGCGTGCACAGCTTAGTTTTTGGCTGTTTAAATCTTTTGGTCAAGTTTTGCCTCCAGTTCAAAATGAGTAAAAATTCTACGGCCGTCATATCCCCGTTAAAAAACCAAGCAACCGTGATTCGCCCGCCATAAGCCTTTTGTTTATATTTACTCGGGAATAACTGAATTTTACTACCGATTTGACGGAAGAAGATGGAACCAATCCAAACAGGGCTGTTTTGCCTGCCGTCTCCATCAGATTCAATTTCCAAATGCTTGGATTTTTCTCTTTCAACCCGTAGTGAGAGGGTCGTTGATTTTTACTTAATTTTTTGGCTTTTCCCTTGTCGCAGCCCTGAAAAGGTTGAAAAACGATGCTCCAAAGGAAGCCGAAGGAGGTGTAGTGGTTTCGCATGATAATTTTAAGCCTGACTGCACCCAGTAGTAGCTTGTGCAAAGTGCAAAAATTGTTAAAATTTTTATGGCATGAATGTTACAAAACTCCAAACAAACTTCAAACAACGACTGGGACTTGTCAGCAAAACTTGACTTGACTACAAACTAGACTTGTTACAAACACATTCGATGTCCAATCCAGCCAAAAACCAGCAATAATTATTACCTTAATTGTATAATTTGTTTCTTAATTAAGTTTTTCATATTAACAAAATTCTTCACAAAAAATTTCCCCCTGACCTAAGATTAAACGATACAAGTCGCACAAGAAAAAATGATGTGTTAATAAACCTTCGGTACCTTATCCGGGTTTAGAAGTAAGAAAAAATAAAAATGAAATTTTCGACAAAACAATTCGTTGTAATTTGGTTAACAAATCAGGAAATCCGAGGCCTCTAAATAGCCCCCAAACATGAATGGGTGAACTGCAAAACTTTGCACATAATTCACTACCAACGAGGACTCTCACCTGAATGAAAAGGCGCAATTCCTGTAAATCAGGACCCAGGAATCCAGCCTATGAGCTGGAGTAGTAGTGGCCAGTAAATTATTCGGTTGCCGGCTTTATGGAGTTTGTACTGTTTTTTTATTCATTTATTTGAAAATAGGAAATAATTCCCCTTGTGGTATTGTGGTAGCCTCCAGGGAAATTTCCCGCATTTCGAGTAATTATAACACGCAAAAGTGTGTTAATCCATAAATTTACTACCGTCTCTTGAATTTTTGGATGGAGACCAAACATTTTTACTTTAACCCTTTTGCAAGAATTGCCCGGATGTCCTTAAAACAAGTAAATTTAATTTTGTGCGCCTATAGAGCATACAGACGTTCGCCTAACGAGCCACTTCGCCGTGAGTACATCAAATCGAGAAACTCCTGTAATTCCATCATCAGGAAAGTCAAATCATCATTTGATGATAGATTGAGAAGTAAAGCTTAGCGCCCAATGATACCGTCAACGCCAACGACATCCGCCACCATCAAAAATGTGAAAATAAATTCAAAGTAATCTCATACAACTTCGCCCAATGGCAACGTCACCATCTCGTGACGAAAAAATAGATTTGATTCTATTTTTGATGGTGGCGGCACAGGAATACTTCCAATTTTCCACTGTACGTTCCAATAATTGAATTTGACAACAGGAAAACTTCCAACTTTTTATTGAAATTTCCAACTATTTCATTTGTCAAAACTGTTTGCCAAAAGTGCACGCATTTTTGTACAATGTGTAAATAAAATGGTTAAAAACTTTTCTCAAGTTGGCGTTGCAAATTTCTACCGGCTGTGATGGATTCATTGGGCGAACATGTCCGTCATGACGTTACTGGAAAATTTTGATGGTGATGTTGACGGTATCATTGGGCGCTATGCTTAAGATTCTTAACTCCACTACAAGCAGTAAAAACTTGTAGTCCTTGATAACTGCCATCAAGAAAAATTTTACTTCCTCCTCAACACCTCCAAGCCCAAGGCCGACCTATTAGCATCTCTGTTTGCCGCAAATTCTTGTCTACCCGATGCTGCTATGTCACGACGCTCGAGAATACTACCCACTCAATGGACGGGGTTCACTTCAGGACTCGCGAGATATTTAGGTACCTCGAAGAACTCCACGTCAATAAATCCAATCGCTATGGTACTTAAAAAATATGCCTCACCTTTGGCTAAGCCCCTGCGAAAACTTTTTGCCCTGTCTGGAGTGTATCTCAACTCTTAAGGCCCCCATACACGGTCAAATTGGATGTACATCGAAGTGCGGATGTACAACCAAAACTATCAATTGTGGGCCGGTCGGCCAATCAAAATACATTGGGCTTATGGGTTTGATGAAAATCTGGATGTACATCCAATTTGACCGTGCATGGGGGCCTTTAGAAACGACAGGCAATATGGCTTCAAACCAAAACGGTCTACTGGCGATCTGCTTGTGTGTTTAACCGAGCATATCAACCAAAGCATTCACAGCTTTGGTGAGTCTGGTCTGGTTGCTCTATATATCTCTAAGGCTTTTGACAGAGTATGGCACCTTACTTTGTTTAATAAACTCCAAGCTATTGGTATACACTTAGTTCTAAGGAACTGGATTAAGAGCTTTCTTTCAGGCAGTACACTCCAATGATGGCGTCGAATCCAACCCCCATGCCATTTCGGCCGGAGTTCCCCAGGGGTCAATTCTTTCACCCGCCCTTTTTTAATCTTCATTAATGATCTGCTCTCAATCTCCTCCAACCCACTTCACTGCTTCGCCGATGACGGTACTATGCATTTCTCTTACTCCTTCGACAATATAAGACAAGCACGTGCCAGACCTTGTCTTTACCACCGTCAACTGATGTCCACTTCGATCAACCGGGATATCGAATTGATTCTTCATTGGGGCAAAATGAACCGCGTCGAATTTAACGCCACGAAAACGAAGTATTATTGTCTGATCTCCAAGAAAAATTGTACCGACCTTCTATGTCAGTGGATAAAGAGAATCTAACGGCTGACTCAACTCTCAACATCCTAGGGGTAACTTTAACGGAGGATCTGCTATGGAATGATCACATATTCCAAATCGCCAAGCAAGCCTCCCTCTTGGATTTCTCAAGAGATGCAAGTTCCTCCTCCAGCCAGCCGCCTTGGCTACAATCTTCAAATCCTACATTCTGCCCCGCCTTGAATACAACTCGTATATCTGGGCAGGCGTAGGGCTACCATCGCGAAGCCGGACAAAAACTACAGAAACCCCGGACATTTGGAAGAAATTGAGTTTTTCCCCGGACACCCATTTTTTTTTTTTTTTTTTTTTTAATTAAAAGAAGATGTTTTCTGGCGAGTTAAACTCCAACTGCCGTATCGAATCGTAACCAACTACATATTCGGCTACCAACGAAGGGCTAGTAAACCCTTCTGCTATTAAGTTCTTGCTATGAAACCTACGACACAACCCCGGATAGGACAGAAACTTGGGAAACTTAGCGCAAAGATATCTACAATTACCCCGTTTATGACTAGGTTGAAAAGTTGAGTCGAGGTGAGAGGTTGAGAATTTCGACCACCGTATATAATGTCGGGTTAAGTTAACTTCGGGTGAAAATAGAGTTGAACTGAAATGAAAACAAAACCTCAAATTTTTGTGTAAAACTATCATTTATAGATATAGAACGAAATAATTTTTATTCCTGTGCAAGTAAAAACACCGAAGATAAAACTAACGCCATAGGTGGAATTCACGGATGGTAGGCAAACAAAACAAATGTCAGTTCAACCCAGTTAAAATCCAACTAGTGTATATTAGGCGAAAAATCAACTCGACTCAGGTAGGGGAGCTGGGTTGGGTTGGGTGTACCCAGTTTCAACTCGACCCCCGTTTAAGACTGGGTTGAGCCTGGGTTGAACCTTGTCATAAACGGGGTAAATAAAACAAGAAGCCTAAACAGAGACGGAAAATGAATGTGTCAGAATTAAAAGAAGAGCAAATTAGGGGTGAATACGAGAACCTATTAGACGTAAAGCCTGCACTCCATTACTCGCGAAGTTGCTTCGGCAATGTAAAAAAGCAATGTCATTTTAGTGCTGAAGTCACTTGGTTACCTCTTAAAATCGAAGCTGTTGTTGTAGTTTTTGCATTACTGCTGACGCCTCTGGGGACGCTTTTTTACGGTATTCGAAGCTGTCAGTCTCTTTTACATTACTTTGTTTCTGTAAGTGTCCGAAGTGTCTGTCTACACATTCGTGCAATCTAGCGAGGAGTTCAGTCGCCCGACGCACCACACATCGCGAGCCCTTTGAGTCCGGGTAAAAACTGTCAAAGATGCAAAGTCGCCCGAGGCGAAGTAAAGTTACACATAGTGAATCGAAGTGCCTCTCTACATTCTCTACTTCGATCAACTTTGTGAGTAGAGTAGTGCAGATTCAATAGATTCATAAAGAGAAGAAACGAAATAAAAAAAGCCAGTATTGGGAAGAAGAAATGAGGAAAATATAAGAATCAGCAAACTGATATACTACTATACCATGAGCTACCTGCAAAAATGTGCCTATCGAGTACGAGCGACCATAAGAAAAATCGTGATCTGCCTGGGCATCAGTTATGCCTAAATTTAGTAAGTCCGTTTTTCGGAACATTTTTAGGACCGCAACGTGACCTACTCTCGTGAATTACTCTTAAAATTTAGTACTTAAGGTGTAAAAAAAAAATGTGTTGGTCTGCCTGGTCAAATCTGGAGCTAATGTCTTGCCAGACCATTTTTTTTGTTGATTTGGGACCGCAACTGACCTATCGAGTAAGAATTTCAACATACAATCGAATTAAAGTTTGAGTCTTTTTATACAAGAAAACAAAGATTTGTCGGATTTATGCTGGTGCCAAGTGTCTGGCAGATCACCTTTTATTTTAGTACCTATTTAATTACTACTTAAACCTTAATGACTCCTATACCGATTGGCACCTGCTTGGTTATTTTGATCTGAAAATAAATCGGTTGGACATTGAGTCGTTTGATAACTAAAAACTTGGTTTCCTTGAAAGACTGGATTAAGTCTTTCCTACTCTCCTACATTTGGCCTCTCAAGTGTCAGTGTCAAGTGTCAAGTGTCGTTGGTGCCGGTCGTCCGCGTTTTAATAATTTTTTTTATGTTTTTATTGCCATTTTTTAACTAATAAATACTTAATTTTGTGTTTTAAGTGGCTTTTAATCTCCAGTGATAGTGACAATTCGCTCGAGCATTTTATTTTTGTGTTCTTTCTCTTGTTTTTGTGTTCGGTGTTTTCTTTTGTTTTTCGTGTTGTGCTACGGTTTCCCCAGCTGTTCGAGGTTGGTAACCTTTACCCTTAGTGTAATTTTTAATCTTATTTTAAACTTTTTTCTTTTAGTTTTGATTCTTTTTTGTGCAGAGGGCATAATAAGAATAAAAATAAAATTGGGTGTTAATTTTATTTTTTTTTTCAATACCATAACCTCGTTTTTAATATTTTTCCTTTTCTTATTTTTTCACCTGAGGTTATGCAACGTTTCGAAACCCATCTGCACTCAAACTGCATAAAATTGTTTTAAACAAATTTGTCTTGTTTGTTTTGGCAGTTAAATCGGGGTTTTATCGCTTTCAATTTTTTAATTTCTTTTGGTTTATTTTAATTGTACATACTGTTATTCTTTCTAATGGCCAGTCATCAGGTCTGCAAGCTATGCTCTTCGGAAATTGCCCGAGATGGGATTTCCTGTGATGGTGTATGTGGAGGCGTTTTTCACCTCACCTGCCTCAATCCTCGAATAAGTGGCAAACCTTCGGCCCCTAGAGGGTCAACTTGCAAAGAATGCTTCAACATTCAACCCTGCCACGTCCTAAGACTAATGAAAGACATTTCTGATGTCTTTCTCGATGGACATGAAAAAGTCATGGGTCGTCTTAACACCTTCTCTGGAAATGTCTCACATTTTCAGATGTTAGCCGATGATGTCCAGTCGATCAACGTCCGCCTTGATTGTTTATCAGACACCCTTGATTCTGTTGCGACCAACTCGGGTTCCCTAATAAATAAATTCCAAGAAATTTCTTCCCGGGTTGCAACAGTTTTTGACTCGATCGACGATATACATTCAGCAATTCTCAATCCTGTCGCCACTTCATCTTGCTCTGTCAACTCCTTAGCTCCTCTTCATCCAATATTAGACGACATTAAAAGGAGTACGAAGCGTGTTCGGGCTGATATTGAATCGCTGTCAACAGCAGTGGTGCAAAATCACAAAGCCCTGAGTTCTCTATCGCTAAAATTTGATAATGTTTGTGATAGAATAAACTCCCCCTCGGCGGCGCCAGTATCTTATGACGCCTTACAGGTAGGGGAGAAGCTTCTTTCTACACCCTGTCCTACAGCTGTTTCTCCAACGGCGGATGATGCAGCTGCTCTTAACATCACAGCTCTGAACGACCCGGCCATAATACTTGAAAAGGGCCCTTCGGTGGAGACTGCCCCCAGTCTGGCTCATGACCACAAGAAAGCCCGTAGAAAGAATGGAAAACGCAAACGCAGTCGTAAAGTTAACGTTACGGATGCTGTCACTGCAAACCCCCATACTAGCTCGTCTATCCGCGCACCCTCACTTCCAATGGGCTCAAACTATATCCCAGAACCGGTTGCGGCATCAACCTCTCCTATTAGTATCGTTGGACCGTCGGGCACTGGGGATACCGAGTCTCCGGTAACCTCCGCGAATCTGATAACGGTACCCAAGCCGCGAACTATTTTCATTTCGCGTTTCTCCCCTGAAACTACGTGCGAGGCAATTAAAGAATACCTAATGGGGAAAACTATTAATCCTGCTACAGTCTCCTGCAGGAAGATCAGCAATGTTTCCAAACCGGTTGCGTCTTTCATCTTGACCGCACCGCCCAATACCGCTGAAAAGCTTTTAGACCCCACGTTCTGGCCTCCTGGTGCCTTTTCAAAATGTTTTGTCCCCCGCACGCGCGAGCAGCGCACTCCTGATACTCTACAAGTTTCAAAAAACTTAAGACGCTTTCCCTCTATTACCAAAACGTGAGGGGAATCAGATCTAAAACCCAAGATGTGTTTCTGTCGACTTCGGCCAGTGATTTCGATATAATCGCTTTTACAGAAACATGGCTATACAGTGGGATTCTTAATGCCGAACTTTTCGACTCTTCCTTCCAAGTTTTTCGGAGGGATAGATATATTGACTCGGAGGCTCGTGGAGGTGGTGTACTACTTGCATGTAGTAACCTTCTCAACTGCTGCTTAATAACGCTTCCTGATTTTTCCAACACTTTAGACATTGAGGTCCTCGCTCTCAAAGTCTCCCTTGTTCATAACAACTTATTTTTAATCTGCTGTTACATCCCACCAGATATGTTCAGCACTCTTGACGATAGAGGTCAAAATCTCTATGATATTCTAATCACTTGCATAAATCATATCCAAGATATGATGGATTCCAAAGATGAACTCCTACTTGTAGGTGATTTTAACTTACCCAATGTTAAATGGGTATCTTGCGATGATGACGATAACTACCTTCCTGGAAACAACCTTAACTCTAGGGAATCCAACTTTCTGAATTCCTTATTTTCCTGCGGCTTGTGCCAAATGAGCGGTGTGAATAATATTTTAGGAAGGCGGTTAGATCTTGTATTCTTTTCCGACTCAGACAACATGAATGTTGAGCCTTGCTCAATTGTCTTGTCACCTGTCGATAATTATCACCCTCCTCTTCTACTGAGCTATTGTTCTGTCTTTAACAATAAGCCAATCCCAGAGGAGTCAACCTTTACCTTTAACTTTAAAAAAGCCAACCTTGAGGAACTGTCATCCAAGCTCACTTCGGTCGATTTCAATTGGTTGCTCTCACCTAATGAGTTGGATGTCGATGTAGCCAGATTTTACTCCGTCCTGTATGAAACTTTCGCATCCTGTGTACCTATCGAGCCGTTAAAATCGTCCAGATCATCCCCACCGTGGTACAACTCCGAGTTGAGACGTACCAAAAACCTGAAGAATAAACTCTGGAAAACCTACCTGAAGAAGAAAGACACTGCGAGTTTCGATGCATTTCTCAATTGCTATGACCAATTTCATGCTCTCTCCGAAACCCTCTATAAAGAGTACCTCAGAAACATGGAAGGTAAAGTGTATGGTGATCCCAGAGCATTCTTTCAATTTATCAACACAAAGAAAAAAGTTGATAATTATCCTTACACCATGCAATACGAGAACTCCCTTAGTTCTAATTCAGCCGAAATTTGTGAAAATTTTGCATCGTTCTTCCTCAAATCTTTCTCGTCCCCTATATTCCAACCAGATGAAGACAATTTTCGACATATCAATGCAATCCAAACGGCTCAAAACTTTTCCCTGTCTATAACCAGGGATGATATCTCGAAACATATAAATGAACTTCCACAAGATTTTTCGTCCGGCCCTGATGGAGTCCCTCCAGCTGTTCTAAAATCCTGTGCAGGGGCCCTACTGTCTCCTCTTCTTTGTTTATTTCAAAAATCCCTAAATAAAGGGCGCTTCCCAATCTTATGGAAGAACTCTTTTATAATACCTGTCCATAAGAAAGGCTGTAAAAACGAAATATCTAATTATAGGCCAATTGCGAAGTTGTCGTCTATACCAAAACTCTTCGAATCTATTATTTATTCTGCTATCGCCCCTATCTGCAAGAGGCTTATCTCAACAAACCAACATGGTTTTCTTGCAGCCCGTTCCACTACTACTAATTTACTGGAGTTCTCTTCACACACAATTAGAGGCTTTGTCACTGGCTGCCAAACTGATTGTGTCTATACAGATTTTAGTAAGGCTTTCGACAAGCTCTCCCACTCTATTATAGTTCTTAAACTAAAGAAATTAGGCTTTCCGCATGCCCTTGTGGATTGGTTCCAGTCGTACTTAGCCGATAGAACCTACCAGGTTCTATTCCGCGGAGTCAAATCGAAGAATATCGAAGCGTCCTCTGGAGTCCCGCAAGGCAGTCATCTTGGCCCTCTTCTTTTTATTTTATCGATTGACGATATTGTTACACTGCTAAGGCACTGTAAAATCCTTATTTACGCTGATGACATCAAACTGTATCGCCACATAAGGAGTATAGAGGATTGCAAACTTCTGCAAGCAGATCTAAACACCTTCTATTCTTGGTGTTCCAACAACAACCTTGTGCTTAATATTAGTAAATGCGAGATCATGACTTTTTGTAGGAAACGTGGTGTTATAACTTATGACTATACTTTCCTTGACAACAAGGTCTCCCGTACTGAATCTGTAATCGATCTTGGGGTTAGGTTAGAAAGTAAGTTGGATTTCTCCACCCACATCAATTATATCTCCTCCAAGGGCAATTCAGTCCTGGGATTTATAAAAAGATGGTCCAAAGAGTTCAACAACCCCCTCGTCACTAAACACCTGTACGTATCCTTGGTTAGGCCTTTGCTTGACTACGCTTCCCAGGTATGGTCTCCTTACTACTCCTCCCATGTTAGTAGAATCGAATCGGTTCAAAGGAAGTTCGTCCGGTTTGCACTCAGCCACCTCCCGTGGGATGACCCACTCGCTCTTCCGCCTTATGAGAACAGACTTAAATTGCTCAACTTAAGCTCCCTCCATAAGCGCCGTGAGGTCGCTGACGTTATATTCGTTCATCGACTGATGAATGACAAGGTGGACTCTGGTTTCTTAAGAAACCGCGCGTCATTTAGAGTGAATAACTACAACCTGAGAGGTGAACCTCTCTTGCACATTAATTCCTCTAACACCAATTATGGCATGTTCGAACCCGTTAATCGCATGCTTATAAATACTAACAACAATAGGAGTGTGTTTAGCTTGCTAACCAGTGAAGTTGTCCTTAAAAGGACACTTCTCAATGTGGCGTGACTCTCTGCGTGCCTCACTCCCTTATTAGTTTTGCATGCTTCTCTGTTTAATGTTTTTGAACTTTTATGTTTTTAATATTTTATGTTTGCATGTCTCAGCTGAGCCACGGCAGTGGTAAAATTTCCCAGCCATGCTGGGAAGTGCGCCTTCTGCGTTAGAAGAGAAACTCTATATATGTATATATATACATATATATATTTATATATATATATGTGTGTATGTGTATGTATATATAGATTTTCATGCTTAACTGAAAAGTGCGCCTTCTGTGCTAGAAGGGTTAACTCTTATAAGTCCTCTTTTCGTTTCGGATCGGTGTACGTTTGATTACTTTTTTTGCTTTTCTGCCACGCCGAAGTTTGCTTGGATGCGGACTATCAGTCGATTTTTAACTAAGATTTGGTTTAAGTGTCATTCAATTGATCGGGTCACCCTTGACACAAAAATTGCCCGGGTTTTACCCGAACATTTTTTAAAGTATCTCCCGGACGGCTCTTGAACGCCCTCCAAACTAGGACAATTCCGGGGAAACCCGCACGGATGGTAGGCCTAGGTAGGCGCCCCAAAAAAAAACCTTGGCTTGTTTCGACATGGTGCAAAATCGTGCCCTCAAACTCATTGGTGATGGCCCCGCCTCCATAGACTCCTTAAGCCACCGTAGGAATGTAGCAGCCTACTTCATACTTTATCGCTATTACCGTAGCGAATGTTCCACTGAAATTCAGGACCTCCTGCCTGCACGGCAATATTTTTTCTGCAACACAAGACTAGCTCGCTCAGCTGACCCCCATACCCTACAGCCCCCTCGCTCGCGCACAATACGGTCTAGAAGTTCGTTTATGAATAGAGCAACTCGACTGTGGAATAATCTCCCGCAGTCAGTATTTCCGAACTCTTACAACACCTTAGGGTTCAAACGTGAGGTTCATCGTCATTTTCTTCTACACCCTCCAGATCCCCTCTAACCTTTCCTATTCTCCTCTATTCTTCAAACGAATCTTACTACTAGACATTGCACCATGACCGGAACGACATGACAGACTGGGGGTATAAAGGGTAGGGCTTGGTTTTTTCTTATAAAAAATGGCAAAGCAACAGCTGCTATTCATTAAATCGGAATACACCAAAATAGGACGAAAAAATATTCTTCATGAAATTAAAACGTAAACTTTAAATTGCATTAAAAAAATATTCTAGCTGAGCCTCGAAATTTAATTTACATTCGACTACTCCAGTAAGGATCCTTGCTCGCAATTCAGGCCTGGTTGAGCAGGAAATACATGGGCAACAGCGGCAAAAGGAAAGGATTCCTGGCGAAACCTTCGGCAGAATTTATACTACGTACATGCCGTGATGAAAGTCTGCAGATTAGACATTTCTTGAATGTATAACACATTAAATGTCATGCCCAGATGGCATATATATTCCAGCCTCTAAGGGTGAGTGACAGTGAAATAGGTTATCGACACAAAACAGCCAAGACCTGGCTGTGTTTTTTTTTTGTATCCTCGATGGAATATTGCGAGAATATACACTTGTTGTATATACTCGTATGCATGCATGTATGTGCAAATGTCTGCCAGGTCAAATTGCATGCTGTCAGCCTATGTAGCCTACGGTGGAACGCCATTAGGACCATATTTACTACAACACTATTTACATTCCCTGTAAATTACAGGTGTGTCTGCGCAATATTTCCCTTCATGACATTGTGTCTGGTACAATCGAGTTGAAAGCACTTTCTAAATGCATGGCATCGCCCTGAATGGGGCTCGGTTTACTATATGCAAATGCAATTCAACAAAAGGACCTTAAAGGAAACTGGCATTTCAAACAGGAGGTTATAATTATGTTGTTAACGGGACAATTTAAATGGAAATATGCCATAGATAATAAACAGCGCACAGTGAATATGCGAATGATGTCGTAAAATGTCCTATTGTTGTTCCTGTTTATTATTATTTATTGAACACACGCCGGTATTGTTTCTGCAGGAACTAAATTAATTTATTGGCGTAAATGTGTAAATGAAAGTTTAGTTCTATGGTACAGGAAACTCTTCGTAAGCAAATTTGTATGCACAATTGTAGGGGCTGCTCACTTTTGTTGTTCTGGATACGTGGAAAGTGGCAACTTATTCAAAACATGGCTATGGACTACAATAGATATTGTCCTAGTGTTCTGACAGCCCTCCAGCTATGTCCCAGTAATTCTCTAGCTACGTCACGAAATCCCTTTACCAGAAACCACCTGCAAGCTCCAGCCCCAAGGTCAACCTGCAATTTTCAATGTATTTCATCAGAGTCCGGTGTTGTAGGACATTCTATATACCAAAGAGGAGGATACTCCAATAGAGTCATTCCATACCAAATCAACCAATGCTTTGGACTCTTAAATAATTTAGTTTTCAGGCCCATTTCCACAGGCATGGAAACTAACAGAGGTCCGTCCCATCCGACCGAAATCAGACCAATTTCACTCCTACCAACTTCTTCCAAAATCCCAGAAAAAATCGTCAGCAATAGACTAAATTGGCTCTTATAGCAAAGGCTCCCAGACGGAATTGTCGGCTACAGACCTGGTAGAGGCACACTGTCACTGCTCCCAGAAACTGAGCATAATCTGGCCACTTCAATCGAACAGAGAAAGCGTTGCATAATTTCTTTCCGCAGATCTGGAAAAAGCATATCACAGACTCAGAAAAAATTCGTTATTCAACAGCAAACAGAATGTGCTACAACTTCGTAATAACAGTCCACTCTAGTGATGAGCAAGAGTGGCCTTGCATATTTAGCAACCCCAAGCAATTCCAAGGCAAGACCGGACAGGGACAAGTCAAGACTGCAAGATCAAGATAGTAAGAAGGCTTTGTACTGATTACTAAGTGGCAAAAGTCTTGCAGTAATGAGCAGAAAGTCTTGTCTTGCACATTTAGCAGGACCAACTCAAGCCTGCAAGACTTTGTGCAAGACTTTTTGCAAGACTTTTAGCAAGACTTTTTGCTTATCACTGCAAGACTTTTGGCACTTAGTGATGAGTAAAAAGCCTTGCTTTTTGATCTTGCAGTCTTATTTTGTCCTGTCTTGCGTTGGTCCTGCTTTGGTCGTGCTAAATGTGCAAGAAAAGGCAAAACTGCAAGACTAGTCTTGCCCATCACTAGTCGACTCCTTCCTAACGAATCGAAAAATTATGGTTTCTCTTCAATGTACTACCCCTAGCCACCCAGCGGGAAATTAGACAAGCGCTGCCAAAATAAGCAAGAATGTAACGCTCCCAATTCTATGTTATGGAAGCTCTCTGGAATCACTAACTCTATACTTCCATTTTTTGCCTTGTTTTTCTCAAGTTTTCTCTTCTCGTTTTTGTAAAACTGCATCAGTTGTGAAATATTATTTCTATTGAAAACAATAAGGGTTTATTATTGAATAAATTCTGTTAAATAATTATTTTAATAAATATACATATTTCAGCTTTTTGTGTAAAAATATTATTGAAACTGAAAAATTATTATGGGTTGGATTTCAGAAAAATAGCGATAATATTGATACTGTGGGTCATGAAACTTCAGGAGCTTCCCAAGAGCTGCGTTTTCCCAGCTTCATATTCCCTTCCTTTATACACAAGCATGTCATCAGAGCGAAGCGCTTATATTTTGTTGTTGAAGAAGCGCAATCGAAGCTGGGAAATTGAAGATCTTGTGAAGCTCTTGGAGCTTTTGTTTTCACTAAAACTAATACTTCACAACTACAATAGTACTTCAAACCACAAATTTCCCAACTAAGTAAATTAAAAGAGAGTAGGTACTCCGCCACTTGGGCATGTGAAAATTTTCAGTACCGTGGGAACTAGGTCACGGAACTAGGTCAGGGTCATTAATCAATCACCTGTCATCACGCTGGAATGTAGGTCAAGGTGATTGGCCTTGGCCGTGGACGAGTCTGGGAACTGGGTCGGTCGGTGGCTTGGCTCAGCGGGAGGGTCGGGCTCGGCGGGGCTGCGGCGGGGTCCACGGCTGGGGCCTCAGCGAAGTCACTTTGATTGACAGGCGGCCTCTAGTTTGGTTCGCGTGGATGGCTTTGTTTATGTCACTTTGATTGATTGGGTCGGAAAGCGAAAGTGATGGAGTGTGTGTGTGTGAGTGGGAGTTGGTGATGGTGGTGGTGGTGTGGCAGGGCTTGTGGTTTTGATGGGGTGCTCGGTGCGGGGGTCTGGCTTGAGACTCGGTGGTGGCTTGGGGTCTCGCGGGGCTCGGCTGGGGACTCGGCGGTAGCTACCGTCTGAGCCATGAAGCTATTGGTCGAGCCTTGCCCTAGCCTCTACAAAGCACTGATTTTACACTCTGTACAACAAATCATTCCAGAGAAAAATCGCACATTGCTTGGGAATCGAACCAGCGCCACACAAATCGCGAACAGAAAAACCAACGCCTTAGCCAACTTGACCAAGACGGCAGTTGAATGGAGTCTCGTTATCTGTGTACACATGCAGTTGTGAGATTCTATTTTTAGATCTTGCGAAGTATTTTGCGACCCAGCGAGCCGATGCACACGATCGCGATCACAGCTGCAAGAGCTTACAAATATGAGAAAGAAAGGCCAAGAAAAACAAAAACAAAAACTGCAGCAGCAGCAATTTGAGCGGCAAAATCTACCGGCCTAAAAGGAAAAAGAAAACAGCGGTTGTGCTGCAGTGCGACTATTGCATGGTTGTTGTTGTTGTTATTACCTGAACGGACAGACACTGTGGAAAAGAGTACCTCGGCAAAGGAAACACATGAACGACCCGTGGATTTATCACATAACTAGATGAATGCCTGTGCATGTGCCCCTTACTCCTAGGAAGACACTGTGGATGAAAGTAAAAGTGATACTTTCGATGCCAATGAGAAATTCTTAGGCAACGGCGGGGGCGGGGCAACGGCGGGGGCGAATGATGAGAACCGGATAGCTCGAACTTGAGGATGGGTACATCATGGCTATGGGGGTGTAGGTTAAGAAATTCTACAGGTTGCATCGAAAGTAAAACTGAAAACCTGAAAATGACTAGAGATAGATGCTATTAAAAACAATATGTTATTTGAACATTTTTATTTTATTTTCTAAAACTGGATTTATTATTACACTCAGTTGTGAAATTCTGTTTTTAAACCTAAATGTATCTACTGCATACTGCTCCCATGATCCTTTCCTACTTTGTCTGTATGCGAAACTCCATACTACCATATATTTAACTTGTGGGTCTTCATTGAAACTTATTTTCTTTCTCATATCTGCTCGTGGAAATAATAATGAATTGCTAGAACGAATAAAATACCAGCTAAAAATTTCAAAGTGTTGATTGTACAAAGTATGATCTTTGATTTAGGTTGTTCTGTAAGTGGTGCTAGCTGATCTTTGAATCGTCCGCATTCGTCTTTCCTATTAACATAGATACAGTGTGGTGAACGATGTCTATGATCGAAATCTACATCCGATGCGCAACTCATAGCATTTATCTGCAGAGAACAAAAGTAACATTGAACACGGTCTTTGATGTTTGTGTAAAAAAATCCACTTTTCGCTAGCTGGTCTGCTGTATCTAAGTCTATTGCAAGATTATCGAATGTTTTCAAACGATCGTATTCTTGTTTCAAGTTTAACATTTTGAATGAGTGTAACAGGTTTTATATCACGTCTTTTATATCAATCCAAGTATTGTGTTTTGATGGAAAACCAAGCCACTTCACTAGAACCTGATTACCGCGTCTTTTTATAACCTTTTCTACTAAATAGACATCAGGGTTTTTCACAGGAGCTATTTCTGGTTCATAAAATCTGCCTTGAATTATATTTCCCTGGTAATCTTCCAGAATATATGTTGTTGGGTAAACAGATTTAACTTCTTTTATTTTAAAGATCTCTGTGGACCAATTAGGTGTATAACCTTTTTCGAATACATGTTTATGTCTACTTATACGAACAAAATCACCTGCTTTGTATTTAGACTTTGATTTTATTTTGGGGTAATTATACACAGATAATAAACGTTTTTCGTTACGCGGTCGAACATCTACTGGTCTCATCTTAATCGTACGATGTTTTGTTGTATTGTAGTCATCTGTCAGCTTGGTCAACATGCTAATCCAGTGATAATTGCCATTCATGCTGAATTCTTTCCACATTATATTTTTCAATGTTCTGTTAAATCTTTCTACAATTGAGGCTTTCAGAGTACTGTAGCTGGAATAATGGTTTATTTCGTAATCTTTCATCAGTTGACGAAACGGTTTATTAAAAAACTCTTTTCCATCATCGGTTTGTAAATTTCTTGGAATGCGTCCTGTATTAAAAATCGACTTCACTGCTTTTACAACTTCTGATGCCTTTTTAGATTTTAAAGGCAGTGTCCAAGCATACTTTGAAAAGGTGTCAATCACAGTAAGAAGAAAACGAAAACCTTGGTTTTCTGATGAGTAAGAACCCATTTCCACCAAGTCTGCCTGCCACAAATCGTCTATACCTTTGGTAGTGACATGTCGGCGTTTAAAATTTTTTCGCACTGGTTTATGCAGTTCGTTGATTATCTGTCTTCTGCTCATTGTACGGAATGTATAAATACCTGTGGTTGAATAACCAGTTTATATACAAAACAAGAATGATCAAGTTTAATCATCCGTTTACAATGATGGTTGCGGGGCCTTCGGGATGTGGGAAAACAACATTTATAAAAAATCTTCTTAATACTAATAAGGTATTTATACATCCCCAAATTAAAAAAATTATATGGTGTAATGCAGAACACGGTGCACTGCCAACGGATATTAAACTACAAAATATTGAATATTTAAACGCTATACCGGAGGAGTTTGTAAATCACGTAAACGAGCCAACGTTGATTGTTATAGATGACATGATGTTAAATGCATATAGTAAAGAAGTTTGCGAACTCTTCACTAAGGGGTCTCATCATCGTAATTTCTCAGTAATTCTTGTGACACAAAACGTATTTCATCAAGGAAAATTCAGTCGTGATATATCGCTCAATTGTAAATATCTTGTTGTATTTAAAAACCCCCGGGATAAAAGTCAGTTTACATATCTGGCCCGACAAATTTACCCGGAAAATAGTTTAGAACTGGTGAGAATATATAAAGAGATAACTCAAATGCCTTACAGGTATTTGCTAATTGATTTAACTCAGGACATTAATGATGTCTTAAGATTTCGTACTGATATATTTAATAAACACTTTGTAACCTGTTTTTGTCCGCAAAACTCTTTAAATGGTAAGAATGGTGTCACGAATGAAACGATTAAGGGACAACAAGCATATGCTATATGTGCTTAAAAAGGCTAAACCAAATCTGAGAAAGTCCATCATACAAAATGCTGACCCTGAGGTTATAAAAACTCTTTGTGAAATTACACTCAACACCTTAAAAGGTAACCACATGCCGCATGGAAATATCTACAACTCACTGTGTAGGTATAAAAAGGACATGCGTAAATTGATTTGCGCAAAGAGATCTGTTGCTAAACAGCGTAAAATACTAGTGCAACGAGGAGGTTTTTTACCAGTTTTATTAGGAAGTGTACTATCAGGAGTTATCGGCTCATTAATTGAAAAATATGCATAGAAATAATGGACTTAACAAGATGCTACTTCTGTCGCCAGAGGTTTACAACAGGCTTAAAGATGAAATTGAAATGACCGCAAATCAGTCTATTTTTGATAGAGCAATGAATAAAATACTACAGAATAAAGACATGAATGATTCCGAAAAATGGTATAGCTATCGAAACCAACTAATTTCCTTTTTAAATCACAATAGGAAATCCAAACGAACGTTGGATAAAGAAACAAATTTATACTTGCCACGTGAACATAATGTCAAACAAAAAAGTTTAAGAGATAGTACCACACAAACGAAAATTATTTTTAAAGATGATGTGTTAACACAGACTTCACCACCACCGGCAAAGGATTTCCTAGCTGAAGAAGAAGAAGTCTTTGAAGAAGCACATAACATAACCCCACCAAGAAGATCTTTATCACCAGCCGCTAAAAGACGATTATCAGCTAGCGGAATAGCAAAAACTCTAAGACCACCACCAAAATTACTAAGAACAACAGCTCCACCTAATGCACGTGAAAAGGATTATAAAATAATCACAGCTGAGGATGGTGTAACTCAGTATACTGTACCTGCGGCTATGAGTCCCGATGAAGCTAGCGAACATATAGACGAATTAGAACAAAGTGAAAAACAAAAAGCAGCCCAGAAACAGTCTATATTAATACCCTCTCAGCTAGAATCTGGTCAATATATGCTTTCATTTCCTTTACGCAAGCTCGGTACTAGACAGAGTGAGCGTTTGAAGACTAAAAAGGATAGACCTGCAAGTACTTCTGACATTCCTTGGGAAAGACTGTAAACAATGCCGGTGGAAATAAAAGAAAATGATTTTTATGTATGCCTTTTGAGTAATAACTCTATGCAATTTTACCCAGAAAATACGCTATCGGCTTTTACAAATGCGCTTGCGAAACCATGCAAGTTTCATGGAAACTGGCGTGTAGGAATAACTGAAATTGCATTACCAAATTTTGAAATAACAAAACGTGCAATCTCCAACAACGGGGGAAATGTGCGTAAACGAGTGAGGCGTGAATATGACCAGTTAAAGGAAACTAGAAAGCAACATCAAAAGGATTTTAAAATACTTAGCATCAAAATAAATGAAAATGTAAAACTTGAATGGACACCAGAAAATCTTGAACAAGTTAGTTACAGACCTGGACAAATAAACCTTTCAGCATTTTTATTAACATTTTATAATGCAGTTACACCTTCTTGGTATACCATGTACTTGAATGATGTTAAATCGAAAATGTGGAAGCGCTTAGAAGATGACCACTTTAATGAAGTTATCCCTGAAATAAACTATAAGCCAGAGCCAAATGAATACATATTGCACATATATCAAGGAAAAAAGACTTCAGAAAACGTTGTGTTGAAATATAAGAACTATGAATCAATTGAAGATTTTGTTGATGATGTATTTGGTCAAGTTCCTAGGAAGAATAGAAAACATCCTGTTTTGAAGAATACAATAGACAATTATACACATCCAACGGCTAGCATAAAAACAGCTGAAAATAAAGAGAAAAAAGGTAGTGAAAAGAAGCATGATGTATTCGAACTCCGTTTAGAGGAGTTGGGTGTTACGATAAAAATAAAAAAACCACTACCCTCACACTTGAATGTTAAAGATCTCATGACATTGCTTTTAGCGAATTTACACTTTGACGATAAACAACTTAGCGAAGAAGAAAAACATAAGCGAATTATTGAAATTAAAAATACAATTTTTGAAATATTGAATAGACTAAAGAAAGATTCACTCAAAGCAAAGGCACCCGAACAACGGAAAATAACTAAAAACAGTGAAATTTTGCAGGTCCCATATGAAAAACAAAGCTCGGGCGAATTTTTATCTACACCAGTACCTATTAATACAAACATAGATAATCTGTCAAACTTCATCACAGATGTATTTCTCCAAACACCTGAAAACAAACGCAATCCTGATGCCTTGTTGACAGAAATAAAAGAGTCATTTGACACTGCGGGCTTACGCCAAGAGCACATGTCAATAATGGAAAAAATTAATTCTCTTGATACAACAATTAAAGAATTGATGTTGCGATTACCAAGAAGTACACCGGAAACTGTAAAAGATTGCCCTGAGAAAAATATAATACATATATACACTGATATTATACAACCTAGAGCTATAGGCGACAAGCTAGTAAGATATCTACGAATAATACCGATTCAAGGGTGTGGTACTATATTAAGATTTGAGCATGTAGAATACTGTCCTATTGAAAAAACTTTTATTGAAAGTATTTCTATAAAAATAACTGATCATCAAGGGGAGTTAGTAGACTTTAAAACAAATTATATTCCTACATATGTAATGCTTCATTTTAAGAGACAATAAAAACTATAAATATTTGCACAACAGGCTGTTCTTGCATAGTATAAATAGAATTACGAGATGGATTCCTATTATACACGTTATTATTTAATACAAAGCGGCGGCGGTCTGTCAGATATTGGAGAACTATATCGTGGTCCACTTATTTATCAACGTGGAAGAGGAATCGGTAGCTTCTTCAGTGCATTATTTCGACACTTAAAACCTCTAGCTACATCAGGATTAAAAACATTAGCACAACAGGCTGTAAAAACAGGACAAACTATAATACAAGATAAAAACATCAGCAACAAGTCAGTTAAAGATATTTTAAAGGAACAAGGTCGAATTGCTGTTCAAGATTTAGCGCAGAAAGGTATAAATAAACTGTTTGACGGTATGAGCGGTGCAGGTATAAAAAGACCCAATCCGTTTACAACCTTGCATATAAAACCAGTTGTTAAACGCAAGAGACGTGGAAAAACACCTAAGCGCACGGGTAATTGCAAAACCAAAAATCAAAGAAAAGGAATAAAAGCAAGAGTTTTAAAAACACAACGAAAGGTACGTAAACGTATACTGGACATATTTGATAAATAAATAATGTCGTACAAAGAATGCATGAAATCAGAGCTGGATCTTTTTTCCACACCACCAGTTCAAAGCAATATTTTGAAAACAGAAGAAGTAGCATATAAGCCAATAGCCTCACTCGACAACTCCTCCGTTCTAGAGTTTGTAACTTTGGGTCATGGAGACACATACCGTGATTTATCTAGCATCTATCTTCGTTTAAAATTGCAATTAATTAAAATAAAAGATGGAAAAGAAGAACTTTATCCGAATGATGGCGATGCTCCAGGTCTAATAAACAACATTTTACACTCCATATTTCGTCAGTGCACCGTATATTTGAATGGAAAACCAATTGCTCAAACTGACCATAATTACAATTATCGCGCTTATATTGAAAATTTGTTAAATTATGGTAGAGATGCCGCATCTACCCATTTGGAGTCGGTCGGCTGGTATCTTGACAAAGATGACATGGAAATTGCAGATATCGATAAACCCGTCGCTGAATTACATCAAGGCTATTTAGATCGTCAGAAACTTTTTAATAAAAGTAATGTAGTTGAATTGATGGGGAAAATCCATACGGATTTGCTTAATCAGGATAAGTTGCTGTTAAACGGTGTCGATTTACGTGTAGTTTTATCACTTGAAAAACCAGAATTTTATATTCTATCTAAGGACGGGACCGACTCACCACAATTAAAAATCTTAGATGCAACAATGTACATGAACCACGTAACCGTCAACCCGAATATTTTATTAGCACATGAGACAGTTCTACAGCGTTCAAATGCCTTATACCCATACAAGCGAGTTGAAGTTAAAAGCTACACTATTCCCGCAAACACATTCACACTTTCACTGGATAATATTGTCATTGGACAGTTACCGAACTTAATAATATTTGGTATGGTGGACAATGATGCTTACACTGGCAGAAGAACAAAGAACCCTTTCAACTTTAAACATAACAACATTACCAGATTCAATTTATCCGTGAATGGCGTACAGATACCAAACCAACCTCTCGAATTTGACTACTCAAAGGAAAATCCGATTAGTACACGCGGATACAATACGTTATTCAGAGGAACAGGTATTCATTACTTCGATAAAGGTCATCAAATATCCAAGACATTATTTGACAAGGGATGTTTTCTTCTCGCTTTCGATTTAACAACAGACAATTCATACAACGCAACTTGCGGCAATTTACTAAATCAAGGGACAGTACGAGTTGAAGGAAAGTTTAGAGATGCGTTAAAAAATAGTGTGACGTGCATTGTATATGCTGAGTACGATGGAAGCATTGAAATTGACAAGGATCGAAATGTTTACACTAACTTTTAAATCTATATAAGGCGGCTACTTGCAACAAACTGTTAGTTGACAAATTGTTTTACTATAGTAAACAATGAGCTGTTTAATTAATGCGGAATACTTTTGCGGAGGTGAATTTACCTTCTTTAAAAAAGTCTCTTTAGCTGGATTCACTGTACAAAATAAAACGTTTACAAAGGAAATAATTTTTAAATATCCAACATCTAGTATGGAATGCAGTGAACAACAATCAAGTAAATTTGGTAATCTTGAACTAAAACGTATGGATGAAGACCTTATAAAAACTCTAGCGAAATTTAAGACAATCTTTGTTCGTGGTACATCAACTAAGGAGTTTATAAATAACTACGTTACATCTCTCACTAAGGTTATTGATCTAGAAGCTACATTTGCCTGTGAACAAGAATGAACACGATCGAACTTGCAACTGCATTGACAAATAATCGCGCAACAAACAAGTTTTTTAGAGGAGTCTTCCCCTGCAACCATCTACCACAAAAAATAAAAAAACCCGCATGCATCATAGCTAATACGGATCCATCACATAAAGGCGGGACTCATTGGGTTGCATTTTATTTCCCGAAACAAGGTCCTGCAGAGTTTTTTGACTCGTTTGGAAGATATCCCACCAATAAGTTTTTTCAAAAATTCCTACTAGCTAATTCAAGCACGTTTTTAAATAATAAGAAACGAATACAAGGCCTGTTTTCATCAACCTGTGGTCATTATTGCTGTGTGTTTCTATATTCTCGATGTAGAGGAAAGAGCCTCAAGACTTTTTTAAAACAGTTTAGTGATAGTGACTTAAGATTAAATGATAATAAAGTAATAAATTTATACCTGAAGAATTTTACACAAAGTGGTGGGGATTTTTGTAACCAATCATGCAAGGCTGAGATCAGCACTATAAAAACCTGAACACACAAAGTTTGAATATTCAGTGTACAAGTTTAGCTGTATTATAATGGAGCCATCACGTAAGAAGCAAAGGACTGTTGGAGCTAAAGGAAAGGATAAGCTGCCTAAACCTGAATCAGTACCACCAGCAGTAAAATCTACCAAGAAGAAGAAGAAGCTGTCCAAATGTGAAGCAGAAGTTGCTGGAGAAAACCTTTTGCTAAACTATACATACCACTTGGACGACTGCCATAACCGGAAAATAGTACTTGGGTTTGATCCATCCACCTTCGAGGCGAAAATAGTATTTCATCGTCACGGCCTGTTTCCAGTATCAGCATCTTTTTCCGAATGGGCGGCCATTTACAAACATCTAAACGATTTGAAAACCCAAATTGGAGAGACGATCCCAGCAAATCAGGCCGAGCTGAACAACGAGCACAAGATCCCCATTAACAACAACTCAAGCATCATACTAAAACAGACGGAACTTTATAAATTGTTCGAATTGCAGACATTTTTCAATATCATCATGTATCACAACAACAACGCTTGCGATAGTGTAAAGGAATATTATAAGAAGTATGCTGAAAAATGTAAAGGAAAAAGTGTATTAACTTTAGCATGTGAGGATTTTTTTATTCCAAGTCGAACTTCCTATGTACACTTAAATTATTCCAGACTTTTTTATGAAATACCTTTCTTTTGTATTAGTAATCTTATTTTTGACACGATCAATTTTTAATAAATAAATAAAACTAATAAATTTTCTTTTATTGAAAACATTTATTCACTAACATGTACAAATAAATATTAACACAATTTTGGACAGCACATCGCACTGATGGTAATTTACCATGGATAGGACAAGAGGTTTCAAAGTGTTCCAGCTGGGATAGTTTTGGTATTTCCAGTTGTTTTATTTCAGCTTCCAGTAGGTATTTTTGAACAAACCTCGCTTTTTCCAGTCCTTTCACATAAATTGTTGAATTTGAATAATTTGCCAGCATGTTGGGTAATTCGTTGTAGTCAATATTGCCATCGTTCCATCTTAGGCCATTTATCTTGTTAAAATTGAATTCATCCTGTCTGCAGGCTTTGGGTGTCAACTCGTTGTATGAATATGGAGGCTTAAAAAAATACAAGCCCGGTATAAGTGATCCATATCGTAAAACTACCAACTCCTTAGCAAACAGTTGTCCGTTAACTCCGCTGACAAACTGTACATCTAAAATGATTCGGTCTGAACTCATGACTTTGACTGCACAAATGGAAATATTAAGTAGGTGCGATTTCATGGCTTTATATAAGAACTCATTTCCACACCACCTTAAGAGGTAGAGTTTTATTTGGCGCATTTTTTTTATCACGTGGTCTCCCCAATAGGTCTAGTCCACGAATTTTATTGGTGCATTTGTTTATTAAAAAATCTCATTAATTGTTTTTTGTCTTTTATAACCATACGGCACTGAAGTGAAATCTTCTAAAAATCTTCGTTTTTCTGCTTTAACTCTGTATTTCTTTACTTCCGGAACGGTTACTACTTCATAATTTTTAGTGCGCTGAATATTTTGCGAAAATATAGGAATACTATCCTTTTCATCAGGATTGAGTATCATTTCTTTAATGGTTTCAAAATTCACTGTTTGTGAAGCTGCGTAATTCAAATTGATACCTTTCACTTTACATACAATCTTCTCGGAATTATCTTTGGTACATAAAACTTTGTAAGCATAATTCTTTGGTCCACCACTCACAAATTCAGTAATATAACTTCCAGAACCGTAACATTCAAGTTCATCTGTCATATCCCCAATAAATTCACCTGTTGGTGGGTCATATTCGCCTTCACGACTTACATATATTACCGAATCTGTATCGTAGTATAAGACTCGTTCGTCTAATTGCTCAAGATAACTGTACAATTTCAAGCGGGCCTGTGCTGTTGTGTATGCAGCAATACAAACATTAACACTTGGTAGAGAATCGGCAGCCTCTTCTTTATATTCCCAGTTTATAATTAAAGTGTCCTCGTTAACTGGTAAAAGATGACACACTTCAACAGCAGGATTAGTTAATAACTCATACAGTTCCGCTGGACTGTTTAATATCTTGGTTTTAGGTTGATTTTCTCTCTGGCCAAATTTTCCCCAGAACGAATTCAATATAAGTTTGGCGAGTGATCTTAAACCTGAGTTGCTCTCTATTTGGGTATATTCTAATTTGACCCCTCCTTCTCAAGAAAATCTTCAATATATTTATCTTTTTCTTCTTCTGTTTGACAATTGCTGGGCCATCCAGATGCTTGCTGTTTCATTTTAATAAATTTGTTCATCATTTTGGTGAATAGTCCTCCAATATTTTTTAATTTATCATACTGCTCCATTTCATAGCTCCATATTTCATATATCTCAAGTATTTTATAACCTTTATCTAGGGCCTTCTTGACTTCGTCGATTACCCAGGTTCCTATTAATACCCTTTCTTCATCTGTATGCGGGCAAAATTCCTGGTTCTGATTTCGATGTTCACTACATTTACAGCATAGTGGAAACATTAGCTTGTTACACTGTTTTATTGGTAAGACTGGATGGTATAAATTTTCAGGTGGTAGGATTTTACATTTAATTAAACCTTCTATTTTTTCAAAATTTTGATTCAAACAGATATCATTTCCCACAAATAATTTTGGATGACCAATGGGAAATTTACCAGTTTTGCAGACCCAGGGGTAAAGTGAGCACACATCAATATATTTAATTTTTTCATTCGTGTTGCACTTGTAATATTTAGATACATTACCAGTTCGCCCTCCGTAAAACGCCTCACGTGAGTTTAGCGGTATATTTACTAAAAGCGGGTGGTTTTTCAAAAAAATCATTTCTTGGCTTGATTCCAGTTGTCTACGGAAATTGCATTCCCACATTTCGATAATTTCGTATCCATAGGAACGCAACCGCTCAGTTTTTGCTACAGTCGCATCATACCTACGATTAAGGGTATCATTTTTGTCATCATGTAGAGGATAATCACGGTTATGCTTCAAGCAAGTAGGGTGTCCATGGTAATAGCATCCGTGAAACTCAAAAACCTGATTAGTGTCAGGGCAATATCCATCTACTTTTACTCCGTTTAACGTTACCTCTCTTTGATTAGCAGCTTGCTGAATCATAATTTTACGACTGTGCTCTTCCCATATAAGCCACTGTATCGCTATTTTTGATTGGTTATCTGCATTTCTGTAACTGCTTCTGGGTATAACACCAATCGAATCAGGCTCAAGAAAATTGCGACGGTAAACAAGATTACATGTCGAAGCTATTGTGGTAGCTTCAATGAACGGATCTACATAACATTCAATTAACATTAGCTTTCTAAATTTTAAACATGCTTCAGTTAAAATCTGTACATCAGACATACAATAGTCAACAATATCACGTTGCATGTTAAATTCATCGTTTTTATGATCGTCATACCATTTAAGAAAAGTCTCTCGCGCCTCAGTTTTCATAGCATCAGGGTTGTAGTATTCAATGGCTGGCAGTGTCCCGACATATTTCTCGTTTTCAGTCGTATTGAATAAATGGGGGAAATAGCCTTTTTTAAATACCGGCGGTAAATCAAACGCCTTAGGTAATTGAGATAGAGCCATAGGGAAATAATTCAATGAATCTATAAATTTTATATTACCCAGCTGCATCATAATTATTTTTGTTCCTCGCATTATAAGTTGGGGTTTCAAATTACTTTGTAGCAATATATAATTTAGTATAAATTGGTGGTCAAACGCCTGCCCATTATGTGCTAGAACCACTACCTTTTTGAATTTCTTACGGAGCTCCAATAAATTTTTTAGAAAAGTGCTAATTACATTGGATTGGTAAATCTGAAGTCTAAATCCGCATTTTTGACAGAAAACTAATTTGTTCACTTCAATACATAGATCACATCGTTTAGCGAGAACACATAAATTTGGCTCATGCAGTTTAATATCACCAATTGTCTCTTTTTCTCCTATTACCTTTTCCTGACGTGTTTCTAGATCGTAGAATACAAAAATAGTGTCCTTCGTTTGGGGTTTGCATCTATTTGGTTGTATATAACAAAGATGTCCTTGTTGCACATGTTTATCACATATTTTACAAAAATATCCCCCACAGGTGTGGACTTTATCTGCTTGAAATGTTTTTAGACAACCCTTACATTTTTTTACCTGCTCGCAAACACTATTTTTGTTGTTTAAAGATCCCGATGCTTTGTGATTATTAAAACAGCTTTGTCCTCTAAAGCTTCGATTGCAATCTTTGCACAAAATTTCGTTGCGGGCATCTTTAGCACATGCAGGAGCTTGTTGACAACAAAAACACGTTCCACCACATCTATGTTCATTTTTGTGATCGTATGGTACATTACATCGTTCACAAAAATAGTGACAACAAAATGCAGCAGTCAAGGAAGTTATGACGTTATAGTGGTTGTTATAGTACAATAAATTTAATCGTTTTCCATCATTTTGCCCTTCAAAAATTAAATCTCTCCCCTTGGTACCATACTGATAAACAACAATTTTATAATCTTTCAGATAAGTTTGAAATTTCTGAAGTTCCGGGATTCCTGCACCATTCATCGGTATATGTATTTTAGATTCTGTTAGCAGTGCAGCAGCTCGTCGTGTTTGTATTTGACCTATATTTTGTCTTACTTTTTTATAATGTATTTCCTTTTCAATGTTAGAAATTGCTACAATTAAAGCTCTGGGCAGACACAGGTTATCTTTATTTTGAATGGTAACAATTCCCCTTTTTTTAGCACATTCTTCATCAAATGTGTTATATTTCCTTCCATGGTCTCTTCCTCTCCCTTGCGGTAGTCGGACTGATGTCACACTCAAACAAAATGTATCAGTATTTACTCCTTCAGAATTGCTCTGAAAAATTTTACCAATCATTTCCCATACATCGCTTACTTTAACCTCAGATGCTAATTTATAATTTAACCACCCTGGGCCTCTCTCCATGAAACTCTCTCCACAAAAAGTAAACCCGACATAATCTTCTGGGTGAAGTCCTATCATGGCATGCTGAACAATATCGTCAACCGCACTCTTGAACCATGATAAAGGCTCTACATTCATAGGCGGTGTGTTTATTTTAAAATTAACTTTTCGACCACGTACATTGAAACGCCTTACATGAGTAATGATGTCGCTCGCAATGATAAATTTAGACATCTTTTATTTTTTAGTTGTAGAGAATACACTGTAACAAAAGTCAACACAGTGTTTTTAACGTTCAGAAAACAAAATGTAATGATTAAAACTCGTGAAAGAAGATAGGAAATGGACATAAAACGACCTTGGGCGCAAGTATTTCTTAAATTATTTTAAAATTGTAACCTTACCTAGATTATTTTTTATTTGCACTATACAAATTTATAAAATATCAAGTTCAGCACAATTTTGTCTTATTAAATTAACTTTAAAAACACTTTTTGGTAAAAAAGTTTTTCACACTTTAAAAACTCTACAATTACTAAATTATAAAAAACTTTTGCACTAATTTTTTTATCGCACAACACAAGTTTCCGCTCAATTTTAAACCACTAGTAAAAACTTCAGAAGCAAACTTTTTGCTTTGAAAATTTGCTTTCAATAAACGACAGTTTTTTGTGCACCTTTTATATATGTTTTCTTGTTTACAAAAAAAATAAAATAAATGAATTTAACCTGTTCTAAGGTTATTATACAACATTTCATTCCATTATTATTATCAACATCTAAGTCCGTACCTTTGATAATAATTCAAGCGAGTGGGTTATTTCCTAGCAAATATGTGCAAACGATCCAATCTTCTAAGAGAACTGCATCCTATCGTTATTTATGGGTCATCAACATACACAAACGGTTTTCCATTCTAACAAGTACATTAAAGCATCTTGCAAATGTTTTTCCTTACTTACTTAGAATTGTACAAATAAAAAGCAACCGCAATCCTCTACACGGTGCTCTAGCGATCTTTCAAGAAACGGTACTCCATTCTATTATTATTTACGGTTATCACCATCTAAGCCTGCACCTTTGATAATAATTCAAGCGAGTGGGTTATTTCCTAGCATATATGTGCAAACGATCCGATCTTCTAAGAGAACTGCATCCTATCGTTATTTATGGGTCATCAACATACACAAACGGTTTTCCATTCTAACAAGTACATTAAATCATCTTGCAAATGTTTTTCCTTACTTACTTAGAATTGTACAAATAAAAAGCAACCGCAATCCTCTACACGGTGCTCTAGCGATCTTTCAAGAAACGGTACTCCATTCTATTATTATTTATGGTTATCACCATCTAAGCCTGCTCCTTTGATAATAATTCAAGCGAGTGGAGGTTATTTCCTGGTAAAGCTGTGTAAAAAAAGCAAATGCAAGCATATTCTCTGTATATCAGCTAGAGTACTTTTAGTAGAAATGGAGGGGATTTCTTATATAAGCGAATGCTCTCGAAATCGAAAATCAAACAAACTTGAGCTCTACAGAAGTAAAGTAAAGTAAGAGGCATTAGCCGAATTAAGTTAACAATTCGGTTTGTTTGTTTTTAAAGTTGGTGTAGTTGCAAGTAAGCAACATTGCAGAAGAAGAAGATATAATAAAACAATTTGCAAAGGTAAGAATATTTTTAATTGTTTGTAGAGTTATTTTTAATATGATTTTTTTCTTTTCATAGATTAAAAAGAATGAGCAGTTTCGAGGTGGAAGATTTGGTGTTGAAGAGGAAGCAGTCAACCAACAAGGGGTTGAAACGACATCTTTTTGACGATGAAGGAGGGATAGAGGAAGGTATTAAGCCTTCTATCAACAAAAGAAGAAACATCAGCATGCTCCCCTTCACCGTGAATGATGACACCAGGTACATCATAGATGATGATGAGGAAGAAGCCGACATTCTGGAGGAAATTAACAGCCTGAGATACAAGAAAAGTATCTCTTTAAAGGATATGCAGATTGACCAGGTGTACTGCATACTTGACGTCCGCAGAGTGGATACCCAGTTTGGGAAAAAGGTGGTGGTTGAGTTGGAGGATGGTAATATATACCTCCCTGTAAGGTATAATAAACTTTCGGATAAGGGGATTAATTTATTTAAAAAGGGGAAATTTGGAGTAGTGAATTTGGGGGAAAAAGGTAATACCTTTGACCTCATTTTTAAAAAAATTTAATATGTTTTCTAGAATTAAATATATTAATGTCATAATCATATTAATAAAAAATAAAAAATGCTTAAGGAAAAATATTATTTTTAATATTAATTGTTATAATAAGTATTAATAATAATTATTTTTTAGAAAGTAAAATAAAAATGTTTAACATGTACCATATTGTTTTTATTTATTATAACCACACATAATTTTCAGGTTTCGTTTTGGACTCCTATAGAAGCTCCACTACTTCCCACTTAAGATATTGTTTACTTTTACACTAATTTTTTATCGCACAACACAAGTTTCCGCTCAATTTTAAACCACTAGCAAAAACTTCATATTAATTGTTGTTGTAATAAGAATTAATAATAATTATTTTTTAGAAAGTAAAAATAAAAAATGTTTAACAAATACCATATTGTTTTTATTTATTATAACCACACATAATTTTCAGGTTTCGTTTTGGATTCCTATAGAAGCTCCACTATTTCCCACTTTCATATTTCTGTTCAACAAGTAAGATATTGTTTTTACTATAAGTGGTTTTTCAGGTTTCGTTTTGAGCTCCTTGCTTGCATGCTTGCAGAGTGCAAGTTCCATCACAACAGTGCGCGGAGGTAAATGACCACACGTCAGCTTTGCAGTCATGCGCACTTTCCACTCTCGCTTTTTCTTCCGCTCCACATCTGTTGAGTCCCAATGGCAAGCCAACCACCTCGAGCCCTGCCCCGCCAAGACCCCGCCGCACCGCAAAACAAACTAGAGTCCACCTGTCAATCAAAGTGACATAAGCAAAGCCACCCGCGAGTGAACACCTGCGAACCAAACTTGACCACCTGCTAATCAGAGTGACACAGCCGAGTCCCCAGCCAAGGACCCCGCCGCAGCCACGCCGAGGCCGCCGCTCCCGCCGAGCCCAAGCCTCCGACCCTGACCCAGTTCCCAGGCTCGTCCACGGCCAAGGCCAATCACCTTGACCTACATTCCAGCGTGATGACAGGTGATTGATTAATGACCCTGACCTAGTTCCGTGACCTAGTTCCCACGGTACTGAAAATTTTCACATGCCCAAGTGGCGGAGTACCTACTAAAGAGCACTTGAGGAAAACAAAGCAAAAAATGGCAGCTTTTGGCAGCGCCTAATAAATTTCCTGCTGGCTAACTTCAGCACTAACACAAGTCCCCAAGTTATACTTCCACAATATGTAGATATCATCGCAGTAGGACCTGACCTGAAATAAGAATTTACTAGTAAGGGGTAGGCCTTACCATACCCCTACAGAAGTGCTTATTTTTTCACACCATGTCATAGGAGGTAAGGCCTTACTTTTTTACTTTCCTTAGAGTAGTTACAGAACTGCTTATCTTAGATCAGTTACAAATTACGTATAATAAAAATATGAAAACAAATGAGTCGAATTCTGAGGCAAATTCTCACTTGTTTAGGTCTAATTCTGGATTACACCTTAACATCTGCCTTCTCTTGTAATGGGTTATAAAGGGCTCATCTAACACCAAAGAAAATATGAATACCCCCAAATGACTACTTAGATCAGTGCTCCAATGGTAAGAGTTGCCTAGAATTCCTGCTGGGATAGTTCTCTACTGTTCGGCAAAATTCACTCTGTCGAAAATCCAATACAAACAGCACATGACATCTTAAAGAGATTGTGCCAAACATCTGGGGCAATCAATGCAGAAAGTAAGCTTGAAGCCTTACACGTCTGCAGGAAAACCAGTTGCTCTCCAACCATTATGAACTGGGAAAATTAAACAATACCCCTACAAAAAGAGTTGAGGGTACTAGGACGAGGAAGTAAATTAACTAACTGAAGACTTAAAAAAACGAAACATGTTTAAAAAATGATTTGCCAAAGCGAATAGCTAACTAAGCAAATGATAATCGGCAAAGTAGACTACGGACTGACTATATATGGACATGGAACAAAGGCAGCACTCGACAGGGTCCAAAAACAAATAATGTTGCACGGAGAAGCTATCTTAAGAGAGGCTGGCCTACCATCAGCCAACAATGACGGAATGAACACAAGAACGAACGGCATACATTAGCATAGAGAGCCTGCACTTCTCCAAATCTCCACTTATTCAAACTATAACTAACATACTTCACACTGATACAAATAGACACAGAAGATCATCGGCTAAGGGCCGATAACTGAAGGTGGAACTTGCACCTCTTAAGAAATCCCAAGCACTAGAGGATGCTTGCTTGGTGACTTGAACTATGTGGTCATTCCATCTCAAGTCATTGGCTAATGACACGCCTAAGATGTGTAGGGATGAGTCGACCATTAGTTCAACTTCACCCACTGTTACGGAAAGAGAGGTGTTGAACTTTTTTTTAAATAAGACAGTACTTGGTTTTGGTAGGGTTGAGTTCAGAGATTCTTGCTTCCCCAATCTAGAATGAGTTTTACGGCGCTATTAATAGAGCTAAACATTAGTGACACGTGTCCGTCTTGTATCGAAATAAGAGTAACGAAGGGTACCGGGTACCGTGGGTTAGAGCGGATTGAAAGTAGGTAATTTATTAAAATTGGTGATAAAATTGACCCCTGGGGCCGGAAACTCTCACTCCATTTCTGTAGAAAGAAGTCAGTCGACTCCAAAAGCTTTGAGTTTGGGCCACAAAGCTGAGTAACAATCTCTATCGAAAGCTTTGTAAATATCTCGAGCAACCAGATTAGACTCACCAAATCCATGCAGACTTCGTTGGAGGTGTTCTGTAAGACAAACTAAAAGATCGCCAGTCTATTAATGGGCAATCCAATATTCAATGCATATTTAAAAGGAATCAGCGATGAAACAAAAAACACCTGTCAAGCCTTGAGCTACACTTGAGGAGTGATACCAGCCTGTGCATAACTTATAAAATACTTCTCACGTTTAAAAATGACTGCTCAATACATTACAACTTTCTTACTAGCCACCAACAAGTCGAGTGAACTTTTAAAAATCGTATAAATAATAAACTTCAAAAGACACAGGTTCCAGTGAATAAACAGTTCCTTGATTCAAATGTACATATATACAATGGGAAATCAATGGAAACTAGAAAAGAATAAAAGTTTGTTATAAGTTTTATAAAACTTTTTCGGAATTGTGAGGAGTTATTCTATGCACCTCCTACATGCTCAACTTTATCCACTCTAGTTTACAGCATGCTATCTTAAAACTCAAGCTAACAGCATGTTATTTTAAACAAAGTTCAAGTTTTAAAAGGCGTCGATAGGTCCGTGTGCGATAAAATATTATATCTTAGTCTGAGCTGGATATTGTTGCTGAACTGTGAAATTGCATGCATTTTAGGATATGCTAGTATATTTAAGATTCTTGTATCCGTGAAGTCTGATAAAACCTTCGAAGCCATTGTCGCCTTTTACTAATTTGGGTGTGGCGAATCCAATAAAAGTAATCAACCCTCTAACTTGATCGGAAACTACCCCCAGGACAACCCTTATTACTAAAATTGACTGTTTCGTGTTTCACTTGCTATCAATTTAAAATCTTACACTTACCTTATCTTACCTCACCTTGAATACAACTCGTTTGTGTGTGAGGAGGCTCCTACAACTACCATATCTTGGTTTGACGCAGTGTAAAACTACACCATAAAACACATAGGAGACAACACCATTTGTTTCACCAATTCACTTGGAGTGACTGCAAGAATTTAGCCGCCTGGCGAAATTCTATTGCTACTATTATAACAATTGTTAAACTGGCATAAGAAACTATTCCTCCAACACCACATTTCAACATTAAAGTTAAATAAGATCAAAGTAATATTTGCATTTTTTCAACGGACTTTCTTTGGACGCTTATCAACAGAATTTGAAAAAAGGCGAATACGTCATTGGAGAGGTCTATTTGAGCTGAATAGAAGTTACTATGGCACCTAGTTCGAACTCTTTATCGGTTTCCTTTTTTGCATCCGAAAATCTTTCAATATCACCCACAGACCTTCAATAGTATTGAGTAAAACTGAATTTAGCTTACTTTATTCGTTTGACTCCTCCAGCTACCAGTACCGTACGGCTCTGGAGGCCTCCTCCCTATCTGAAGGCCCGACTCGCGTGCTAAATCCCAGGAGCTCTGCATTCAGTCCATCGGCTCGTTCTTATAACACACGTTTATCCCACGTCCGACGATAAACGTAGTATATTAAAGCTCCTACCTCTCTGTCTTGTATCAGTCGTAACGTATCTAGCCATGGGAATGCTTCGGGTCCTGTCCATCTAGTCGTGTCATAGTAACTTGGTCTGGGGTAGTAAGCCCCAAAAATGAGAGGATTGGCGTACTTTGCCGCTCTCACAACATAATTTTGGATAAATCTGATTATGAAATTGTCTATCCTCATGTTTGCTGCTTTTCCGAATAGGATGCCATTGGTATGGAATTTTTTTTAAGTTTGACTTAGGCGTTCTATACAGCTTAAGCATGCCATTAGAATATGCTTTTCAAACACCCTCAACTTCTGCATATATGATTGGGAGATATTCCACCAGACGGGAAAGCAGTAGGTGAGTACCGGTCTGACTATGGCCTTGTAGAAATTCACTCGCCTTACATATTATCATCAAGGATAAGAGTAGCAGTAGACTGAACGCTTAGAAGACAGCATGCTTGAATCAGAAACGGTCATTTTCCTGCATAGGCTATATTAACACCTTGAGAATCATAGTGGAGTTTTAAGGATCTTGACTACGACTCGCCTTAAGGATCTCGACTATGTGGATGATATTTATTTGCAAACTAGATGATCAGACTGGTAGATAAAGTCTGCTAATTCGATAGTATTATTTCCGAAAATGGCGGTGCAGAAGAAGACGTCAGTCAAAGGTGGCGGAACATAATCATTTTGGGTTATACCGTTAAAATATAAAAAGTTAATCGGTCAATTGAATTACCAGCTGTCTGTTGAGTTACGTATGGTTTTAAATTCTTTGGTTATGGGTTTATTGCCCGACTAGCATTTTGGGAGGGGTGCAGATAGGGCCCCATAGGCCTAGCCCGACTACCCCATCTGGGTCCCGTCTGATACAAAAGATCTAACGCCTTGCCTCATTAGCGCCTCGTAATAAGGAATGCCCCATTTGGCACTTTAAGGAAAAATCATTGCTCTTCGATTCCGAGTGGAAACGAAAGGCCGAAAAATTTGATAATAACTGCGAAGATGTTGAAAACTTTATATTTTTAAACCCAAGTATCGTTTTACCAATACGATCTCCCGACTGGGTATTAATTACATCCAATTCTGCTTAACCTCTGCAATGGAACCAGAACCGGTCTATTATGCTAAATAATTCCCTTCATAGTCACCAACATAATTGCCTGAAATATGAACAAAAGTTAAAGCTTTGCATGAGTTCAACTAAAGCTTAATGCCCGGCTTCACCAACCCCAGTTCAATAATGTTTGGTTCGATCCACATAAGTGGCTTGTTTCACTAGTTAAAGTCCAGTTCAAGTTCAGCTCATGCTTGATATTGTTGGCTTTTCCGTCAGAAGTCAGAAATGCAAAAGCCCATTGGAATGGTATTTTACTATTTCACTTGATTACTCCGTTACTTACGTTCAACTTCAGTTCGAGCCCATTTGAGCGAACTAAGGTTTGTTTATCCTCAGTTGAATATGTGACATTTGTATACGAATTGAGGTTTTTTTATAGTTCAGTTCGCCAATTTGCTCGAACTTGCGCTGTTCGACCGATGAGCCCGGGGTATTTCTTTAAAAGCTTTTTGAAAAGCTTTCCGAATACGTAAGGCAGATATTGCCCCATTTCATTTGAAATAAGGTTTGCCTACTAGGGACATTATGAAAAACTTATAAGGCATACCTCACTTCAGTATCGCTGATTTTTTTAGCGGGGTTCATGAGGAAGCGGAAGTATGCCTCTCTTTTGCTACATGGAGCCCTCATGGGGAACCTACGAGTAAATCCCTCTTTCGGCATGCCTCCTGAAGCCATCCCCTTTTAAATGATAGTCTGGTGAAGTTTAAAAAGCTTAGGCTATACAGTTATAAGGTCTTAATAGCTCTTATATAATATATTTAGGTTTCGTATGAAAAGTACAAGAAATATTTAGGGTGAGGATTTCCCAAAGCGAAAGTGCGTGTACTCTTTTTCTTCCATCGCAACGTGCTCCGCCACCCCTGACGTCAGTTCCAGAATAAATAAAGCACGAAGCGCATGCCTGTTCCGAAAATGGAGATCAGCGTAGATCTCAATTAACACCAAATTGTGGCTGTTCAACTCCAACTTTAAGGCAGTTATTTTGTATGGTTGTGAAACGTGAAAAGCCACCCAACTGATAACAGGCCTACAAGTTTGGCAAGATAGAATTTCAAACAAAAAACTATGGCGGCGTGGTGGCCAAGAAAGAATTGACGACCAAATCAGGCGAAGGAAATGGAATTGGATCGAAAACGAGAATCTAGCCACACAAGCCCTCAAGCATCCCGTCGAGCTGGAAGACCCAGAACAACGTGGAGTAGAACCCTATTAGCAGAGGCCGCAGCAACTGTGAGATCCCGGTCAGAGCTGAGAGCTGTCGAGCAAAACAGGGTCCGCTAAAGGGCAACTTCCTCTATTAGTATTTTCTAACTCGTACAGCAGCTTCGAGTTCAAACGCAAAGCCAACTCCAACTCTTACAGCACCAAACAGACTCCATCTAACTCATCTATTCTTTCCTAATCTTTTGTGTTTCAGGAGGACAGATCTGCATGGATTAAAATCTTTAATATAATTGAAAATTTAAGCAAAACCAAAAATCTTAGAATTTATAAAAGGAAATCTTATAAAAGGACTCCCTGCTTTAATTCATTCATTCTTGCCTAATGAAGACGAATCATCCCCTAAACACCTAATAATAGCTTAAAAATTGCCCACCCTCAAGGAATCAATTTGAAATCTTTAAGCAATATCAAAATCCAATCAATCATGACGTCAAGAACATTGGTGTCACATACTTAATGACGGCGACACTCTTTCTACATAAAATGGGGAAAAAAATGGATGATATCAATCAACACAAACTCGTATAGGTTTAATGGAGCGCACTGATAGGTGACCAACAAAAAATTGCAACGCCGAGGATGAAATGCAACACTGCACAGGCTCCTTCCATCTTTTGATGCCAGACGTGCAAGGAAGGAATTGGTTCTATGCCGGAGCAGCGGAGCCCGAGCTGAATTGATGTCATTCCATTAATCATAGTCCACCACTATCGATTACTTTAGTGCAATAAAAAGCAGGTCTCCGCGCGGCGTTAATTAATTTTAATCCAATAGACGATGACAGGGTGGATAAAACGCTACATGGTGACTAAATAAACATTGTGATTCGAATTTTTTTTTTTTGGTTGAGGGATATTTTTGATGAAAGGAAAACTTTATATAATAAAAAATATCGAACTACAGCACGGATGAATGAGCTCGATATGATTTTTATTCGCAACGAAATGATTTTGCGGTTTTTTTTTCTCAATTTAATAATAAAATCAAGCTGTTAATTGATTTATTGAATTCAGGGGAATTTCCGAAAAATTTAATCAGATTAGAGCACAAAAGAGCCATAAATCACCATAATTTTGAGGGATCAACTGTGTAGTCATTAAGGAGTCTCTTAAGATATCCCGAAAACGACAACACAAATTTCGGAGAAGCATCTTCCATATTTATATGTTTGTTATCTCAGATCTGGTGAATAATTGAATGAAAAAAAAAGAATGGCACAATAATTTCGTTTTTTATTCATAAAATATTAGAAAGTGACCCTTGATGACGCATTGTTAAAGTTAAAGACAGGAGTTGTGCAAATGTATAATGTATTTTTAGGTTCTACCAAAAAATATAAAAGATGAGAGATAGATATTAAAGGAATCGTTAAATTCTTCAAGACATCTCATAAAACTTGATCCATAACACGATCGATGGATTTTCTCATCCATCAGTGGCGAATTCAAGGGACATTCCCCCGTTCCCCAAGAGATCTGGGAGTAACTACACCAGTGTACTTTGAAGTACTTCCAACTACCCCACTACTTACTTCTTGGAGTGCTTGGAGTACCTCTTGGAGTACTTCTTGAAGTACTTGGTAGTATTTCTTGGAGTAGCTGGTAGTAATTCTTGGCGTACTTCTATTTGGTAGTACTTCTTAGTGTACTTCTACATGGTAGTATTTCTACTTTTTTTTATGTGGGAAAACCCAAGATAAATAGAAACTAAGGTATGGGACAAACATTTTGACAGTTGATAATGACGTCACATTGTTCAGTATTCAGTAGAAGAAATGTAAAATTTTCACATAACAACAAAATTTTAAAATTGAATTTAAAAGTGAATAAAAATAATACTATATTATGTTATGGTTTTATTTAATTTCTTCTACTTGTTTTGTTCTTTCTCGGACTGTAAAACGTTTCGAACGGGGGCTTAACACATATTCTTTTTCACTTAAATTCGGCTTCAAATTTTCACTTTCACTTAAATTTCTTATAGGTATAGCACATTTTTTAAGCCGTCGTTTTAAAAGCGGTACTTTTAGTAGGATGTATTCTAACATCCAATCATTTTCGCTAAAATGGTGTGAACACGAGCATTGTGTACATTAAAATTTCAAGTCAACTGAACATTGTGACGTAACTAAATTTTAAGGTTAGGGCTGATCCGTTCGTTGTCCCATACCTTAGTTTCTATTTATCTTGGGGTAAACCAAGCTTAGGAATCACCCTTTATACTACAACTCTGTCATGTCGTTCAGGTCATGGTCCAATGTCTAGTAGCAAGCTTGATTTGAAAGATAGAAAAGAAAATGATAGGATTAGGGGGGTTAGATTAGCGATGAACCTTACGTTTGAGCTCTTGGGTGTTGTACGAATTCGGGAAAACTGACTGTAGGATATTATTCCACAGTGGAGTTGTTCTATTCATAAACGAACTTCTAGAACATGTTGTGCGCGAAAAGGGGGCTGTAGGGTATGGGGGTGAGCCGAACGGACTAGTCTCGTGTTGCGGGAAAAAAGCTTGGAATAGAGTACTTGGTAATACTTCTTGGAGTAGTTGGTAGTACTTCTTGTAGTACTTGGTAGTATTTCTTGAAGTACTTAGTAGTACTTCTTGGAGTAGTTCTTGGAGTACTTCTTAGAGTACTTCTACTTGTTGTACTTCTTGGAATAGTTCCTGGAGTACTTGGTGGAGTACTTGTCGGAGTACTTCTTGTAGTACTTCTTGAGGTACTTCTTGGATACTTCTTGGAGTACTTGGGATACTTTTTGGTACTTAGTACTTTGTACTTTGTAATTGTGAAACTTGGTACTTATAATTCTATAGAGCTGGCCTGACATAAAAATTTAAGTTTAAGTTCCTCGTTTGTACGTGAACGTTTCTTAAACAACTTGATTTAAGTTATGAGCCGAACAGTGTACATATAATGGCCTCGGTTCTGGTTTCAAAAAACGACAGTTTTAAGTACTCCTATAATGTCCTCTCGTATTAGAAGCTCCATCATAACACTGGTCTTGTACAAACCCGCCAAATAATATTGCGGGCCCGGGGCTAAAAAATGATTGATGGCGAGTTTGAAATGTTATTTAATCAAAATAGGCGGCTTAATAGAAAACTAGTTTTAGAACCTACATATATATAGTTACAATAGCTCTGTGAGCTTTTTGATTAAAAGATCCTGTGGTAAGACTAGAGCAAGAATTATCCTATACAGTACATTTGTTCCTTACACGACGGTAAATTGTACTGACTTCTCAATTTATTTAAATGTCCCAGTTCAAAAATGTCCTACTACTCTTTGTATGAGCGTGTATACGTGCACCCAAAGATCATAAATAGCTCCACTGCCTGTTATTGATCTTCCTGCAACATTGTTCTCCACGCTTGTTGGTCCCTGTCTTGAAGTCTCCAATTTCTTATACCGAGGGCTCATAGATCCTCTTCTATGCTATTTGTATATCCCTGCACCCAAACCCAACCCACGAATATGAGGGGACACAGGAACATATTCATTTTAGCCCCTTCGTTTCCGGTTTTTCCATTGATCTGCAGGTGTACACCGATTTTTATACCCTTGACAGACAGACAGGCATAGTCCAGTCAGACATTCAACTGCCGCAAAAATCGGGAATAGCTGAAAATTGGAAAAGCCCTTAAAAACACCATAAAGCTTATTGAGCTTGAGGTTTTCGGACCACCTCAAAATACTCATTTATTGTAAAAAAAACATGTAAATATACGTTAAACAAAAGTTTGCAAATTAAAAAAAATTTGATTATTCACGGGGTTTTTAATTTTTCTTTATATTTTGCGCCCTAACCTATAACTTAATGTACATCAATCTTTTCATTCCAAGTCCAAAAAACAAAATTTTTTAATCCTATATCACCATATTTTTTGGTTTCAGTTGGCTATTATTAGATGCGATTTATCTACATTGTTTGGACTATAATGTAACAGTATTAGCTGTGACACAGTTTGTTTGCATCAAACAAGAAAGCAAAAAGTCCTATAACAAGAGCCCTAACGATAATGGTTTTAAGACAGCTTAAGATCGTCCAATTTTCTTAAAACTATCTAATTTTTTGTCAAAACGTAATAAATCATAAGCTTAGCTATAAAAATTAAGATTCATTATATTTTGACGAAATATTAGACAATTGTAAAAGTATTTGACGAGGCATTTTAAGCAGTCCCACTGGGGTACGGAAGCCTACTTTAAGACATGACGAAGCCTTCTTTTGAAGCTTAGGAGCCCTTCCTGGCCGTATCCCACGTCATATCTTTTTTACAATTGCATGACATAGGGAGGAAGCGCTGTATTTTCTTCCCGACAGCTTCTTGAGTAGCTCAATGGAATCTCTTTTGTAGGGGCTTTTTCGGAAGCTTTTAAGGCTTACAATGAACGTCCAAAAATGTGTCAAAGAAGTTTCCTGCATAAGCCCAGTGGGAAGCTCTTCTTAATAAGCAGTAAAGAAGTGCTTCCATATCGTATCTTTTGGAAGCTGTTAGGAAGATTTTAATTTCTTCTTCGACGTTGTTAGAAAAATGTTTCAACCATGCCCATAAAATGAAGGTTTTAGTCTTCTCTTTTTGTTTGTTGAAAATTCACTGCTTCCTCCCAATGACATACAATGTTAAAAAAGATATGACGTGGGATACGGACAGGAAGGGCTCCTATGCTTCTATAGAAGGCTTCGTCATGTCTTAAAGTAGGCTTCCGTGCCCCAGTGGGTATACATATAAGATCCATACATATGGAGCGGGAAAATATTGTAGCCATTCTCGATAAGCAGTAAAGAATTGCTTCCACATCGTATCCTTTGGAAGGTCTTAGGAAGATTTTAGTTTTCTCCTCAACAGACAACTTGTTCTTCAAGTAAATAAATAAGTAGTAAATAAATAAGTAAGTATAATATACCATAGACACAGACAAATAAAAGGAGTTCCATTTCATACAACGAAAGTGTACATACACGATTCTGTTCAGAGAGCTTTCCTATTTCTTCCATTTAAGCTTCCTCTAGACGAAAAATGCCTCCGCTAAATCTTTGTTTTCGGAGGCACTTCAGTAAGCCAGTAAGTTTCATCTGACGCGAGTAAAAGCTGATGAAAAGAAAAAGGATAGGATTCAGGCGATCCAGCTCATCGAGAATGGTGTTGGAGCGATTTGCTTTTTTTAAATCTTTGATTGAGCCGTCGAAAAAACAAAGTACTATATTGCTAAGAAACCAGCACGAAAACCCGATTTTTTGGTTTTTGCAGCTCTGCAAATCCAAGTGTGTGATTTTAAAACGCTTTTTGCGTGTAAAATCGTGTAGTCACTTTTTACGCGTATATTTTAAACTAAATTTTAATTTAACACGCGAAAAGTGTGTAAATTTAAAATACTTAATGCGTGTATTTTAAACACGCCAAATATATATTACTATGAAGCTTTTGTGAGTAAAGCTTTTTTAGCCTCTTTTTGCGGGAAGTAAACCTAGAAAAATCGTCACCCTCTTCTCTAGCCGCCTTTCTATTACTGCTCTCTGATGAACGTGGTTCCTTATATTGGAGGATTTGTGTAGGAAGCGAAGTGTGTGAAATGATACATAATGTTTGATTTTTATTAAGTCGTAAAACGATTTTCGTTTCAATTTCTTTAGCGTGTAATAAATATTATACGCTGAATGTGTGTGATTTTTACACGTATGGCTTTTTATTCGTATTATTTTAACACGCTTTATTCCTGAAATTCAATATTTTAACACGATTAACTATATTTACACGCTTATGAAGTGTGTAGTGTGTTAAATTCACACGGAAAAAATACTCTGGGGTTTGAAGTGTGTAGTCTTTTTCCAGCTATAGCAAGATGTGGTGGCTGACCATGAGCTATATAATGAGTAAAAAAATTGTATTAGGAGCAGTCTGCAGGTCTGCCTCACCTTCAATCTGTCGTTGGAAAGAGTGATCTTAGGGCTTCGGTGAGGTGACTAAAAAATGTATAGGACATATTTAACCATATTAAGACGAAATTTAATAAAAGAAAAACTATGGTGGCATCGTCTGCAAGGTGATTCAATTGGGAATCAAGGTGCAGATGCCCTGAATCTATAATAGTAGAGGTCCCACCAAAAGAGTTGATGCCGGAGCGCGCAACTGGGGAAATTAAAGCTGCACACAAATAAAAATTGCGCACATATTGATAAGAAATGCGCTTATGTATTTTCAAATTTCCCCTTCGAAATTTGTTGCGACTAGGCTAAGGGACGGGAACGGCATGCGGGGATTCTACTGCGCATGGAAAACGCGATTTTCTCGGCATCAACTCTTTTGGCGAGACCTCTAGTCAACAAGAAAAGCATTTTGCTGGACACATTTGCAGTGTTACTAAAAAAGTGAGACCACTGAAAAATACTTTAACCAATTTTGAATCATAACAATAATAGTTTTTGTGTGTAGTTCTATAATAGTTTTCGATTTACTCCTTAAAGAGACCATCTTCAGTAACTTTAAATAAAATTTTAGGAAAAAGAACAAGAAATCCAAGCATTTTACTATACATGAAAATTTTCACGTAGGTCTGTCAAAACAGATTTTTGAATTCTTAAAACTCAACAATGCTGGTGACGATAGCAACCCTCCAAGTAATTAAAATATTGTTAAAGGGTTGTTATTCAAATAAATGCGCACTTGTTTCTTGTGCGGTTGTATGGTAAAACAACCCCTTTTGAAAGTATATACTCAGTTGTGTGTTGCTATTGTTAGTATTCCTCACCAGTTATGCAGAAAATGTTTTTTGGACCTCCTTTTATGCCCAAGGAACTGAAATTAGCTTCACCCTTTTGTACAAACCCCTAATTATGTGCGAGATCTCATTATTCCCGCAAGGGTTGGCTCTTGCTAAATTGTAGCCCGAATAATTGTGTTAACTAATTTGGGGCCTTTAATCGTTTCTACTCCCCCCCACCTTCAATGTTTCCTTTTTTTCATCATGCTGTTATACTACTAAAGGTATGAAGATTTGACAGATTGTATTTGTGATTTTTAAGTAAATATACTTTTGGTGTCATTTAGTAAAATTTTAAAGGATATTTGCTTTTTCTTATCTTAAAATTAATTTATTCACTTCATCTTCATAAAAGATGTATTTTCTTGTATATAAATATTTAAGCAAATCACTTAAAGTGAAATTGCTTGAAATATTTAATTCACTGTGATAATATAAATTTGAAAGGTAACAATAATTAATACAACAACAAACTCTTAATAAGTGTTAATTATAAAGCTTAATACCGATAAAATTATTGCGATAAAATTTTATCTAAATCAGCCCAGAACCCAGCAAAATTATTCATTTAAAATTTTTTATAAAGTTAACTTTATTCAAGAGTATTTTTTATGGCATCAGTCACTTCAATACTCGAGTCCATTTTCATTCAATTTCTAGATTATAAAAGGGAATCTTTCAGGACATTGTATTTAGCTACTAAAAATGCGAAGTCCTTCATAATACTAAAGCCATAAAAATTCCTTAGTTCGTACCCAACGCGATTTGGCTACACAGAAATTGAAGACCATTTAAATTCCCTAATTTGGCATTAAAGTGCGTAATTAGGTTTCTTAAGGACGAAAAACCTCGAAAACGGTTACCTAACGAACAATTTCATCGTATCTCCCTCAGTACATAATCCTGATTTACTTTTTATTACATAAACGTTATCCTGGTCCGCTGTAAGATTTGTACATAGTCCTTTTCCGCGACGTAAACTTAAAACTCTGAACAGAAAAAAAAGTCCTTAATTTTTTTCCTTCGTCATTTTTTCCTCTCTCCAGGAAAAATTTCGTAATTTTATGCGGCCATTCGATGTAGATTTCCCTTCAATACAAGAAGAACGAATGAGATCAAAAGATTTATTTAACGAGGATCCTGTTAAGAAATTCAAATTAGGTGCAATGTTCGCAGGATATCATCCCATGAGAGCCTGTTTTGATGATTTTGCTATCTTTTTTCTTGAAAAAAAAAAAAATATATTTTATGTTGTTTTATGTTAAGTATCGAAGCATGTCCCTGAGGAGCAACGGCCATTAGTCTTGTTATAATTTATCTAAGGACTGTTTGTCAGGATAAAATCAGATAGGAAGATAATTAAATAAAATTATGCTTTATTAGTAGATGTACTGGGCAGAGGATCAGACGCAAGGTCGCTACCTAAAACGATTCTTTCTTGTTAGAATTAATGATGTCCACACTTTGTGAGGAGGGAATCACGTGCCGATACGAACATTATGAGAAAATGTAATATGTAGATTTAGGATAGCCCTTTGGCTAGGCTATAGTAGCATACATAACCAAACCTTCTCATTTGGTGCTCAATCTGCGTAGGCTTGCTCAAAGCCTGAATTGATTCCAATCCTTCATGCGCGAGTAGGCTTATTCCGCAGAAGTCTGAAGCTGCGGTGAAGTTGCCTTCTTGCCACAATCCACCCGAGGAGTTGTGATGAGCAAACGCAAGAACAAGACGAGACTAATCTAGTCTTGGTCTTGTCTTGTTCTTGTTCAGTCTGTCTTGTTCTTGTTCTTGCAAGCATAACTAAGTCTTGTTCTTGTTGTTGGTCTTGCAAAATGTGCAAGAACAAGACAAGACTACAAGAACAAGACCATTTTTGTTCATCACTACCGAGGAGTGTGTTTTTCGTTCTTCAGTTTTATTTATCCGATTGACAGTAGTGAGTAGAATAATTCAGCCCCAATCAGCCAGTCGATACCGCGAGACATGTTGAAATTAGAGTCGGTCAATTGAATGTTCTTTGGAATGGGCCAACTTGTGTCTTGGTCTTGTTACATGGATGCCAAAAGCCGTTTTAGAACCGTCATGAGCGCATGCTGTCGTCGTAACCGTCTAGCTCGTTCTATATCGATCACTTCTCCCTTGTCATCTGCTGATTCCTCAGGATCACTTTCATTTTCCTAACCGCTGGTGTCCGCCTTTGATCCTGTATCTGTGGCCTTTGCTGGTGTGGCCTTTGATTCTGCGACATTTGATGCAGGGGCGGATCCAGAAACAAATCTGGGGTAGGGGGGGAATAATGTTATCTGAAATAGTATTTGGTGATAGTAAAAAAATTTTCTCCCTAAGAATAAAATAATTCCCCCGAGTAAAATAAAAGATGACATTACAACGGGCGAACACCGGCCGTATTACAAACATAGTCCTAGGACATATGCCGAACATCAGAAGGATGTTTATCGGAATGCACGGCCGAAATTGTTAACGTATTTTCATTTTTTAAGGTCCCAAGATCATTTCAAGCAAAAATTGGGGAGGAAGAATGTGTGTGTGTGCATACAAATGTGGTCATTTTGTCCTGCACGATAACGGGCGAACCAAAAAAGATAATGACTTCGTTGACGTGTCGTTCGATGCGTATTAACGGAAATATAATCTAAAAAGATTTTTTTAAATTTGGTCCAGCCGTTTTTTGGTTTAAACGACATAAGTTATTTTTGTACCTGCACGATATCGCCCGAACTACGAAAGATATCGACTTACTAGAGGTGTCGTTCGAAGCGTATTAACGAAAATATAATTTGAAAAAATGTTTATAATATTCGGCAAAGCCGTTGTTTTGTTTAAACGACGTGCGTGATCTTTATACCTGCATAATACCGCGCGAACTAAAAACTATATCGACTTCTTTGAGGTGCCGAAAGAAGAATATTAACGAAAAAATGCTGTGGAAAAAATTTCATAACATTCGGTCAGGCCTTTTTTGTTTAAATGGAAAAATTTCGGCTGTCAGAAAGACCTTAAATTGATAATTTTTGCTAATATCTAATAAACTTGATGGAATGATCCCGATCTAAACGAAGTGTTTTTTTTTTTTTGGATTCTGCACAGCGATAGCTTTCCAATAAAACATCACTTGCCAAAATCCGACAACCTTTAAAAATCGTGTAAAAATTACGTTACCCTTTACAAACATCACGAATTTTTTAAGCCTTGGATCAGCACTTTTTTGACGGGGAATTGTTTTCTACATGCTACAGTTTCAGGAAAGGACTTAACATTGATTAGTTTTGCTAATATCTCCGGAAAGATTAGGAATTTCCAAATGAAGTCATTCGCTTCCCAGCTTATCAGCGGCGGTTCAACACGCTCAATACGAATTCGAACACTCGCTTTAGTGCAGCGAAGGAAAAACAAATTCTCTAGAAAAATCTTGTGGACTTACCACTATTATAGTTATTTGAACTAGCTTCTCTCAGAATTAATTTGTCACCAATTCTGATACTAGTCAATTTCCCACTAGTACTTAACGCATTACTATTTTGTAAGAAGTCATTTTATTCCGTCTACGTTCATCATACTAGTAGTTTAAGCTCCCATGACAAAAATGGTACCCCATCGAACACCTCAAAACAATAAAGTGAGATTGGCTGAAAAACATGTAAAAAACATGTAACGCCCACCAGACTAGTAAAAATATGTTAATTGCTATTTTTTATGAATTTTTGAATTTTGTTAAAAAACAATGATTTTATTTTCCAAAACACCTGTCTGGAATTTATACAATTTGTAGTAAATAATGAATGATTTTTGATAAAAATTGTCTGTCTGACAATATTTGTTAATTACCTTCTGACAGACCTAATGTTATAAATTCTTTTTTTTTATAAAAATGCACTTCATAACACCTCCTTGATTTTTGTTTTAAATAAAGTTGAAGATTTCTTCTGTCTATTGAAACTTGTCTGGCTGACAATTTTTGTTAATAAATTTGTCAGAATGAATTTTGAATGCGCAGCATCAATGCATCAAGATCAATCATTGGCATTTCAGAATACCCGTTCAAAAAGAAAACAACTGAAGTTTAAGATGTCCTCTATGCATAAAAATTAGCCTATAATTGAAAAAATGTTTTTTACCATGTCAGATATAATTTTATAAGCGCCGTGACAGTCTTCAAAAAAGAGCTTTTACAAGGGCCTTGCCAAAACACCGCCTTCATTTTTTTCTGGAAGAAGACTTGCCATCTATTTTATGAATAAAACTTGGTCTGTCAGCAATGTAGATAATATGATACTGTCTACCACTGGTCTGGTTTGACTTGCTGGATTACTGGACTGGAATAATGTGAACTGGGTCTTAAGCCGTAGGATACGTTATTAGAGCCGTATGAAATGGGGTCGGACTAATTTTTGCCGTCTTCCCTCATTTCATAGCAATATATAAGGGATATATACATATATTGCCAATAAGAACTATTACTTCACATATTTTTATTCTATGTTATTCTTTTATTTAATATATTTATTTAATATTTATTTATTATTATATTTAATAGTTTAAAATTTTTATATTTTTTTATTATGTCACGTTAAATAATTACATAACGGTTTTTATTAACTTATTATAGAAGACTTCCTTTTTGAATAAGCTCCTAACTAATACTCTTACAAATATTCAAAATATCTTTTAATATCACAATATTTGTGTGGCTATGTTTTTAAAATTGATTCTGTGTACAGTGTATACATACGTGATATGACATAGCCTTCTATATATATATATAGAAGGCTATGGATATGACAATCTAAATTCCCCAAGTGTATTTCATAGTAGTAGTGAGAATCCAAATTGTGACGTAACCAAAAACAATGTACTTAAAATTAATAGAACAGAAACTGAATGGATACATGAATAAAACTTACTACAACGAAAAACGTATATACAAGTAGCGACTGCTACACCGTATATTGCATTAGAGTGCCGGCTAAAGCACGGGATTTCCCTTATTCAGTTCAATGATGTTCAGTTCAATCCACATGGCTTCTCCGGCTAAAATCCAGTTCGCGCTTAAAATGGTTATTGTTTTTTCGCCAGAAGTTAGAAATGCAAAAGCTTACTGAAATGTCATTCAAGTATTCCAGTTGATTATTCTTTTTTAACTTTAGATTTAGTTGAATATCTAGTTACTTCTAGTTTATTTTAGTGGTTTTCTGGTGGTTTTAAAAGTCGAATCTAGTGGTCTCTCGAGGAAAGAGTTGGCAACGCTGGTTCTTGCTAACCGTTGATACTTATTCAATGAATGTTAACTCAAACTTAAGGGTCGATTGGGATGTAGAATTAGTGCCCCACAGTCTTGAAATATGTAGAGCTATGCGACCAGACTCATGAAAGAGATGGATAGATAATGTTTGGGTTTCTGTTAGCCACATAAGAAAGTCACCTTATTAGTTCTTAGGGCCGGTTTCACAGTCATACTTAAGTTTTCCTTAAACTTAAATAATTTTTTTCACTTAAGTGAAACTTAAGTCAAATTCGGTTTCACAGTGAAATTTTTTCTTCTTCTTACTATATTATTTTTTTGTTATGGCGGCACTTCAATATTGTAAATTATTAGCCGAGCTTTACATGTAAAATTTTCTTTTAATCCCGTTTTCCTTGAAATGTACTGGCATCAACTGACGTTTGAATTTTCTATGCATTCTGATTTAAGAGAAACTTAAGTCTAGAGAAACTGCCACTTTAGTTATACTTAAGTAAATTTTAAGTGGCATCTGTGAAACCGCCATCCACACTTAAGTGTATGTAACTTAAGTTAATTTTTATACTTAAGTTCTCACTGTGAAACCGGCCCTTAGAATTATTAATCTATCATAAAATACTAATGAAACAGTCTTGTCATCCTGTCAAACGAACTTAAGATATTTGACAAATGAAATCATGGCATATATAAATAATATAACTCTATAAAACACTTAAATCATGTTATTTCTATCACATTTTTATATTTTAGTCTTCTTTAATTAAAGCGGCCTTTTGCTCAATTTTTAACATTGCATCACACTTTAAATTTACACAAATGCTTATCTTTAGTTTTAAGGGAAAAATCAATGCACACTTTTTGGTAGTTTCACAAATTTCCGATATTTTTTTGCTGACTCTCAATTTCCGTTTGTTGCTTCTGTTTTATCTGACATTAACAAAAAAGTATGAAATAAAATATAATTGTAAAAATTCACTACAAAATTTTATTTCATTTTATACTTACAGTTTTCTAATGGTGTTCACGTGCCTAGCCTTGAGCGTATTTTCAACGATTAAGGAATACGAAGAAGAGGCCATACTCATTTTATTCAGAATGGAAATCTTAGTAGTAATATGGTTTATAATGGAATTCTTTTTAAGGTAAGTCATTTTTGTTTTGAATAATATAATTTCCAATATTTTGTGTTCAACTTCAAAGTAAAACTACTTTTCACCCACAAATAATTGATTCCTTGAACTGAATAAATTCTGCATTGAAATTGCCACCCAAAGAGAATTTAATTACTGGGTGGTGATTAGCCGCATTAATTATACCTGCAGTAATATATGCAATTATTAAACTGATATGTCACTCGCGTGCTGTTAAAATGACGTCTTTAAGGTGTATATAATGTACATACTATCCAAGTCACGCAAGTACATTGACTTCTGGATTTCAATAATTCTGACCAATCATAACAAATCAAGTTTATAGAATCAATTTAACGTTGAATGTAATTGGATTTACGGTAGTCGTTACCAATGGTAATGCACTAATTGCTAGTTGCTCCACAAGTTTTCAGATTAAGTTGTCACTTATGCTTACATTTATTGAAATGATGTTATCAGAAAGGATAAATTTTTCTTCAAATTTTACATCGGATTTTTAGATTAGATAAGCGGTTTTTTGATAGAATTTTCAGTACAATATACTGGATGTTAAATTGTTAAAATTATGAATCTAGTGTAGTACCTACCAGTTGTCTTGTTTTTGAGTTTGTAAAAGCGTAAAATATCTATCCGAAATAAAACAAAAACGTTGATGTTACAGTTTTTTCACCACCCATTTGCAAATCAAATTCATCCGTTTGAAAATTGAGTACTTCTACATTATATATTACTAGCTGGAAGCCAGAGCGCCTCGCTGCGCCCATAAGCCAATAGTATGGCGTGCGCCAAAACAATTGGGAATCAGAAAATTACTTTTCCATTGGCAGTGAATGTCCTAAATCCTACAACGAAAGTATATCCGACAAGAAAAGTGTCACTCCGTTCGTTTAAAAACCCAAATCTCCCGCTCAATTATATTCCCTTGTCGTGGTCAGATGGAGGGAGAGTTGTTTCCCGTAAACGAGTGTTGAAGGGGTAATTACAACGCACGTGCTCTTATATTTTATCCATACACGAAATGTTAAAGTGTGTGGAGTTGTCATTCTCAATTTAAAGGATTGGCTAACATACTTATTTCTTGCATTTCCTAATAGTGGATATAATACGTAATTAATTAGTTTTGTGATACCTAAAGGGGCCAGTCACTTTAAGTAGAATTTTATGAGAAATTTTGAGTTTTGCGAATTTGGGCATCTAGGGACTGACTGTTATGATTAACAATGGACGTTGGTGGGTTGAAACCACAGCGTTTACAGTTTTAGATAGGTGGGAGTATTCTGCGTACATTGCTGCCTTATTCATGAAAATATCTAATAGGGTTACCAAAATACAGAGTAATATGTAAACTTCTACCAAAAAAGTTTCAAAAAGGCCCTAGCGGCTAAACCGTTATGATTCTCCCGCCCCCACCTATACGATTTTTTGTTCGTATATCCAAGACCAATCCCCAGCCAGGCGTTTTGGCATTTTCACTGATACACCCTGTATAACTATAAGTGAACGTCAGCAACTGACCACTCTCGTCAGTCCCTAGCAGCTTTAACAGCTAGGGACTGACGGTCTAGGGACTGACGATTCTGAGTAAAACTTAAAAAAAAATACTGCTCGACCACTATACTACGATATCTAACACTATCTACCGAACAAGGCCGATAAACCACTTGTAAATATTAATTAATTAATGTCAATTTCCTATTATTAAACTATAAAATTACTTGGCTAGGGACTGACGAAGTGACTGGATCAGCACTACTTGGCACAGCAAATCTCGCCTCTACACTTATTTACAAAACGGCCGCTGCAAAAGGAGTGCAGTCTGTAGATAATTTCATCATTTTCTTTAAAATCAACTGAATTACATTCCCTCTACACCCATATAATACCGCGAAATTTTAAAATCCGTTAATGGCTAGGGACTGACGATTAAAATTGAGGACACTAATTCCGACCTTAGGAAACACATTTATTGTTTTTTTAAATTGCAAGAAATGATGAAATTAGTTGTAAATACTTTAATATTGAAAAATTGTAAAGAAAATTAAAGTATAAATTAATTTTTTCCCGAAATATGGATGCCCAAACGCAAAATTTCAGTGCACGGACATGGCTAGGGACTGACGTTTGGGGTCATTAAATATGATTTCAAGCGTATAGTGTATTATTATTTTAAACAAAATTTGAGGAATAAATACAAAATAGTTTGATTTGTTTCTTAACAATCTTAAAATAAAATAATATTAATTATATCAAGCAGGGAGTGCCGCGGACACAGAGTTGCCCGATTTTTGTGGAAACACCCATATATGTAAATTGTAGAATATAAAAAAACTGTCTTGTGCAGAAAGCGTTTCTTGGAAATAACTTGAAAAGATTGAGAGATCGTTTCTAGCCATATTAGTGATGGTATTCTTTCCCAAGCCAGATAAAAAAGACTACACTGAAACAAAGCCTCTTATTCTTCTTTATGCAGACTATCTAGAGCAGTGGTTCCCAAACTTTATTTCATACGGAACCTTTCTACAATGTATAAAATTTGGCAGAACCCAACGATGAAAAATATAATAATATATGATATACATATGTATATATTTATCCTTTAATATATTTTAAAACGTTTTTATTAGCTCGCTTTCTTGTCTGTCTGTTTGTCCGGTACATACTTGTAATAGATTTTTTGAATACTTCCGGATCACCCTGAAATTTTGCACACAACTTTAGCTCCGGTGACAATGCAATATGGTATTCTCATTATACCGTTAGATCCATGGCGGCCGTCTTAAGAGGACGGATTATACTGTTTTCTTCATGGAACAAATTTTGAAATCATTTTTTCAAATACTTCCAGATATCCTATCATGCTAATATTTTGCATACAGCTTTAGCTCTGATGACAATGCAATATGGTATACTCAATATACCTTTAGATCGATGGCGGCAGTCTCAGGAGGGTGGATTGAAATATTCTTCAAAACCCCTTCGACATGGGTATCAAACAAAAGGGTATGATAAGTAGAACACCATAAGCAATATAGTATACTCTATATATCGTTTGGCCCATGGCGGCCATTTCAAGAGGGCGGATTTTCTTCACAACTCTCTCGACATGGGAATATGGAATGGCGGCCAAAATGTTACGCGGCGTGACCAAATTTCAAGGAAGAAGGGCCACTCACACTTTCTGATTACCAAGAACGCGTTAAACGGCCGGCGCAGCGCCAGTGAGTCTGCGAATGTATTTACGCTTCGGCGCTGGTGACACGAAACCCTAAAATTTTTTCGTGGATCCGTAAGGTTCCGCGGAACCCACTTTGGGAATCACTGATCTAGAGAGCAATAAGGTAAAGAAGTACAAGTAAAAACCTGCCCGCATATCAGACTGGCAAAACAGAAACGGCACTTCATCTACTGTAGAACCAAGAAAAAATTATATACCGGAGGTGTAAATATCGCTGCCACCCAAACAGGTTTAAATTGTATTAATCCAACGAACAATATGTACTAAACCAATTAAAATAGTAGCAGATCCTAAAAGTATAGTATAGTAGTAGAGCCTAAAAGCGGAGACAAGTTGCGGAGCAGAGAGATGTCTGGAGGAAGAAGCTGATGGAGGCCAAGGCTCGAATTGGGCTGTAGAGCCTTCGAAGAAGAAGATATGGAGCGATCATTATAAACTTGTGAATGAAAAGAATTATTTATTGACTCAACAAAGTGAGGCAACACATTTACCATTTTAAAATGTTTGATTTTAGCACCAAAACATCGATGTTTTCAAACATCGATTCTTTTACATCGATGCCTATCGCACATCGATGTTTACTTACCTATATTGACACCGATGTCAATATCGATGTTTTTTCTAATATCGCCAATCGCTACCCGTGACCGGCAGCACTTGGGCCACATACTGAATCCGCATTCTCGCTCACAGGAAGATTTTTTTGCGTTTTCAGCGTGGAAGCAGCGCGATCTCAGAGCCAAAGCTGGCAAACCATCGATATTTTTAAACACCTTTATTGGTGTGGTTACTACAATCTTAATCAATATTAATTTATTACAGTTAACATTTTTGGTTAACAATAGCACTTAAATCAAGCATATCTTAAAGTAAGCATAATTTTTATTGTATCAGGGTCCAGTTCCCTATGTTTGTAGTAAGTAGTATTCATCGATTATTATGCATCAGTTCGTGTGGTTTTACTGTTTTGAGCCGTCTTATTTCGTTGGTGATAGATATATGGCATATTCGCGGATGACAAACTTGATGAAGAAGTTACATCATAAAGACCATCGATTCCCATGCCCACCAACAAAAGTTACTGGACGCCGTAAATACGTTGGAGAAACGTCTTTTTCCGAATCGTCGAAGCCATAAAAATTCTACCACCTATCAACGACTCGTCGATTCCAGCAATATTAATTCCTTGCAATGACTAGAAACCATTGCTAAATTCGATTCAATTATAGATGAGCATTTGCGTCTTGCTCAACACATCACATTGTAATCCACAGGAGAGGTCCCCGGACGGATCCCTGCGGAACTCCATATGTTGCTCTTTACACCGTACGCTCATCTTCCGATTCACAATGAAACAGCTTACCTTCTTTCCTCTTTAGAAAAGATTGTTACAAAATACCAGTTAACCCGGGGGAGGTGGTTTGTTTGACTACCCACCCGGGCCCACCACTATCCGCCGGTACTGTTTCCGTCAGTCCGAAATAGTTGTGGCACGTGCCCCCTATTCCGCTGATGACTGACCACTGCTAGAATCCATTATACATTCGTAAATCTAAATTAAATCTGGACAGTTCAGATCTGGTAATTTTCATATATCCGACTTGCAATGGAAGCAAATCGGTATTGGACAATCGATGAACTTGTCCAACAACTCTTAACCGAATTTGCGCGACCATCCCAGAACATTTGCACCAGATTGGTAAAGTGTGCACAGCGTCAGGTGCAATGTAAAAAAAGACATTATTTTCCGGTCTCACTAATACTTGCTTTTACATGTAAAGTACCTTTTTTATACCTTGTTTCATTTCCGTGTAAAGCGCATAACTAAATAATTCTGAGCAAATTTTTGTCCAATATCAACACACCGGTGGCATGTTTTCACCATTCACACTTTTCCCCCCATTCCTGTAAAACAATGTTATTCCCAAAACAACCCTGCAGCCCCATCGAGTTCCAGTACACACCTAGCAATTACTGCTGTTTCCATTCCTTCAACAGGATTTGATTCCTTCAATATTCAAATTATTTTCGCATCAAGCGAAGATGGCACTAAGAATCAACCCCAAAAGAAGCACTATCGGAATGGAGGCTCCTTTCTGGTGGCTACACCTAAAGACGTTTGGCTAGCAACGAGGCTTAAGGGGGACTTGTTATGATGTCCTTTGCATGTTGACTTATTTGATCCTGGCGAATTGTTTTGTGTTAGAAGCAATCAGGACTGCCGGAGCAGGAGAATTTCCATTTCGAAAGGCCTCGTTTGTACTGCAAATAGGTTCCGTGTTTAGGGACTGGGGCCCGCTCAAAGTTAGTGTGTTCGAATAAACAAGGACATAAAGAAAATAATGAAATAAAATTGCAGATGAGGCGAGGGGACTCTGCCACTGCAAATGGGGTAGCTGATGGGAAATGGTGTCAGGTTATGTGTGTGTTCTTTTGCTTGCAAATCACCGCCTGCCGTCGAAGCGCCCCCTTTGGCTGGGGGGCAACAACTAAAGGGAGAATAATTGTCAGGAAAATGCGGGAAAATTTTCGTTATTTCCAACTAGTTCGCGTGCTAAGTCCCGTCATATCGGAAGGACGAATTTCCCTGCCAAAGGGAGAGCAATTCTCGCGCTGTTAATTGTGTGCGGTTCAAAATCCTTAATGCTGCTTTCAAATGAAACCGCACTGATATTTTTGCCGCAATAGACGAGTTTTTAATAGTTATTTCCTTGTGCAGTATTAAGTGTAAACAACAATAATTAGCAAAGAGAAACTTTTAACAGTGCCTTGTGTGTGTGTATTGTGGCTGCAAATCCTGTCATTCTGTACTGGTATCACCACCGCCAATCTCATAATTCAAAAACAAAATATAACTTTTCTTATAACGCTAATTAAAGTTACGCTCTAGGCGCCGTGTATTTAATTGGTAAATTAAGGATTAAATTTTGCAATTAACACAAAGTTTTATTAAAGGATAATTGTTACTTTTTCTCGTGTTGAAATTATGTTGTCAAAAAGTTATAAAAGAAAGTTGTAAAGGATCATTAGCAACTTGCGATATGCCTACTGCAGGTTTTAAGTGTACTTTCTAGGAGTACTAAAGTACCAAGGTGAGTTTGTTTGTAATAAAAACTTTCATTTATTCTTTATTTTTCAACATAATTAACTTCAAGGACAAGAAATTACATATTTTTTAGTTTATTCATTAGATTTCATAAAGGTTACTTGTAAACCTAAAATCAAGCCGCAAATCTCCGACCACAATTATTTCTATTTCTAGACAGAAGTGGAAATATCATAAATATATGGAGGACAAATTGGATTGGATTTTGCCTGTTTGTGCCTGTGAAAATACAGTGTTTCACATATTGACAAGCAACAATTGATTTACGTCATTTGAATTGTGATGCAAATTTATATGAACACACGCACTTATTTTAATGTACTATAAAAAAATCATCTTCGGATTTTTGTACATGGTGTTTATGAAGAACCTTTTTACCCCGTTCGCATTTATTTCTAAACGTCATCTGCACTTTTTTAGCTTCACATAAAACTCTTGCACAATCTAATCGTTTTTATGGAATTATACGCTCTTAAAATATCGTACACGTATATTTTTTAAATAAAATACATTTTTTTTTATAAACGATGAGTCTTTACATGAATATGAGTAGTGAAACCGGTTTTACTACACTGGTCGGAACACAGACAAGACGTAACATTAAGTGTAGTATTTTGAATTTTAAATGAATTTGTGCAGATTTGTTTGAGAAAAACAGAGATAAAAGTAACGTGTGTTAGTTTTCACGCGTTAATTAGTTTTCCTGCATCTATAAAACCTAACTATGTTCCTCTAAGCTACGCAAGTGCCGCCATCTAGACCTATTTTAACATTGAATAACTCTGACATGTTTAAGCCGATTTTGACAAGTGAGCAAGATTTATTTAGGATATTATCTACCATTGTTTTTGTTTCTTTTTTTTCTAAGGAGTTTTAGAATACAGGGGAAACTCGATTATCCGTCTCTCAGTTAACCCGTCATCGAAGTACGGATGTACAACTAAAACTATCGATTGTGAGCTGGTCGGCCGATCAAAACTCTTTGCGCTTATGGGTTTGATGAAAATCTGGATGTAAATCCAATTTGACCGTATATGGGGGCCTTAACGGTCAGCTATAGCAATTGCTTTTTTTGTATTTTTTAATTTAATTTTTTTCTTTCATCTATTGTAAAGCGACCATGCCATCTGGCTGTGCTGACATGAAAGAAACCTCGTTGTTTTAAAGGAATAAATATAAATGTACTTGCCGTTGCTTATTATGCTCAAAAGAGTGCGTGGATGACGCAATCAACAGTCACTTATTGGCTCAAACATGTGTTCGTGCCATTCGATCGACAAGACTTGAAATCAAAGGGTTTGCCGCCAAAAGCAATTATATTCTTAGATAATGCACCGAGTCACCCTGAAGCCGATTTAAAACGTGACGATGGAAACATCACTTGTTATTTGGTACCAGCAAACACAACATCATTGATACAGCCAACGGACCAATCGGTTATCGAACCATTGAAGCGTCGATATAGAAAGAAATTCATACAAGAACTCGTTGCTGAAGAAAACATGTCTCTATAGCTCAGTGCAATTAGTCGAAAAAAGGGCATGAAATTGCATTTCATGATGGTCAAAATTTTTTTTTTGGAATTTGTTGGGGTACATCTGACAATGTTAAAACCAAGTTTGTGGGGTCGCAGTGTGATGGGAAAAGCCGCCATCTTGAAAAAGAGGTAGAGGTCGTTTATACCAAATAACTCGGTTGTGTGCAATGATAGCTGAAAATGATCGCTAGCAAGCTGTTGGAGAATAAAATTATCTACAAAATGAGCCCTCAACGAGGTCTGTAAGTTTATTTGGCTCAAAGTTATGGCTGCTCAAAGTTCGAACTTGTTCGGGTGGTTGAGGTTGAATGCAGTTTTTTGCGATTAACTCGTAAGATATTAATTTGGGTGGGTAAATGCCGATTACCAAACTTATAGTGCTAGTGATTACCTTTAGAATAAGCCCTTAGTCATCGTTCTCGCTTGTATAGTTTGCGAGTAATCCAACGCCAAAGTTCGTACTGAACGTGCCTGAAATAACTGATAAGGCAATTTTTTTGAATATCTCCTTAACGGTTGCTCATATAATAATGTAGTAAGCAGTAGAAACACGGGTATTAAAATATCTTTCAAATGGGCTATTGCCCGCAACTCTATATCGTTTCATGTCCGCGACATAACGGGTGAAAAGTCAACAGCGAAGGTTGTGACACTTCTCGACGAATAACTCGCTTCCAGCCAGTTTCGCGTGTCGGATGAATTAGAATTTTATGTAACGCCCTGAATTATCTATATTTTGGGTTATTTAACTACTTTGGAAAATTATGATAATGGGAAATTGTAGCTAAGAATCGCGAAAACTGAAGCACTCCCTTTCAATATATCATATATTTTTTTTCCGTTAAATCTTTAATATAAACAATACGTGAGTACTTCTTTTGTAGGAGAATACCTTCATCTTCAGCCCAGTATTGAATGTAGCACCTCACATGAATGTTGGCGGTCAAGAAATTTTTCAGTAATTTCCCCACTTTCTTTGTCTTTTCTTGCAATGCTCCTCTTAAAAATGATCGCACCACCTTTTCTTAAACAGCTTTCACTTGACCTTCACTGAAGTTTCTTTGCACACGTTATGTTTCCCGGATTCCAAAGACAGTCTCGTCAGAAAGTTTTACCTTACATTTCACATTTTGTTATTTTCCGCATATGAGGCAGTGATTCTTAGCTGCTATTTCCCATTATTATAATTTTAATAGTTAAATAACCCAAAATATAGATAATTCAGGGCGTTACATAAAATTCTAATTCATCCGACACGCGAAACTGGCTGGAAGCGAGTTATTCGTCGAGAAGTGACACAACCTTCGCGCTTGACTTTTCACCCGCTATGTCGCGGACATGAAACGATATAGAGCTTAGGCCAATAGCCCATCTGAAAGATATTTTAATTCCCGTATTTCTGCTATTTACTACATTATCATATGAGCAACCGCTAACGAGATATTCAAAAAAATGGCGTTATCTGTTATTTCAGGCACGTGAAGTGCGAACTTTGGCGTTGGATTACTCGCAAACTATACAAGCGAGAACGATGACTAAGGGCTTATTCTAAAGGTAATCACTAGCACTATAAGTTTGGTAATCGGCATTAACCCACCCAAATTAATATCTTACGAGTTAATCGCAAAAAACTGCATTCAACCTCAACCACCCGAACAAGTTCGAACTTTGAGCGGCCATAACTTTGAGCCAAATTAACTTACAGACCTCGTTGAGGGCTCATTTTGTAGATAATTTTATTCTCTAATGACTTTGTATTGATCATTTTCAGCTATCATTGCACACAACCGAGTTATTTGGTATAAACGACCAGAAACATTAAAGCGAGCGTGGGGTAAGTTGTGGCTTGATTCAGAATCGAGTTTGTCACAAGTGGTTGAATATAATGTTTTGACAAACGACTTTGTTTAAGCCAAATGTCATGCCATGATTTATTGACTGTGGATAAGACAGAAGTGAACTTTTAGAATGGTTGTATTGTGACGATCGAGAAGTTGTTTATAAATTGCTGACGGATGAAGAAATTATTCAAGCGACGATTGAAGATGACACAGATCATTCCGAAAGTGAAGGTTCTGAATACGATGATAGTGAACCTGTTAATGATGTTGCTACCGCTAAAGATTTACGTTAAAAAGCAAAAGAAGCTTCTAATATGCAAAGGTTTCTTGATTGGTACTTAGAACAGAAAGATGCAAACCAAACCAATTCAATGGTTCTACGCAGGTTGCGTAGTTTTGCTACGAAGAAAGCAACCAGGCAATCCAAATTGACTCAATTCTTTTTCGAGTCTCAATTTATCTTGCATATCATTATGTTTCTGAAGGTCGAGAGTCGAAATTTAAAGCATTCAGTTCCCTTTACATTTCAAACATGTATTTTCCGGTTGAAATAATTTTTTTTTTAATAACAAAAATGGATATTCCAATTCCAAAAATTTATGTTCTCATTGTTTTAGTTTATTTTACACAATTTCATGTAAATCCCGATTAACCGTCTTTTTGATTAGCCTTCATCGACAAGGTCCGGTGACTGACGGATAATGGAGGTTCCACTGTATAATGTATTTAATCGACATTCGATACGCAAAAGGCAGCTCTTGTTAAGGCATCCTGCATAGCATTGTCCAGCATTTCGGGCGTTATAGCAACTATTTCGGCTGATATGTTAGCTTGGAGCTCGTCTGGTCTTTGGCTTGCTGTCATAAACTTTACTTTTTAAACAACCTCACAGAAAAAAGCCTGGTGCCATTAAACCCGAGAACGTGGAGGGCACTCCAAATCAAATTTTTTTCGACACAACGTGTTGCTGCAAGAACTGCATCGTATCGGCTACCTTGTGACAAGGTGCGCCGCGCCGTCTTGTTGAAAATAGAAGTGCGTCCGACCTTTTTCACCCGTTTTCGAACACACAAAGTCGTCCAACATCCACGATAACGCCCGCCGTCGAGTGTTTTTCCAATTTTGAAAAAAGATGGTTCGACGTCGGTTTTTGAGTACACTCCGGCCCAAACAGTGACTTTGCCGTCGTACAATGCTGCTTCGAAAAAGACCTGTGGGTACTCTGTTCCGCAAATTCGACAGTTTGATTATTGACTCCGCCAGAGAAGGTAAAATGAGTTTTCGGTATGTATTGATTAATAGCTAAAATGGTACTCAATGACGTCTCAGAATCGTATACATTTGTCGAGATTGCCTAAAAAATGTCAGAGTTATTCAATATTGAAATACCGAAGGTCTAGGTGACGCACCCATGACCCTCTGACAAAGATGTGAACTATAATGTTAAAATCAATTAAAAATATTTATTAAAAAATAAATGGTTAAAAAAATTTTTTAAAAAAAATTCTTTTAATTAACTAAAAAATGTACTGAAAAGTAAAAAATAAAAAATATTTTAAAGAAAGCGTGAAATTTCAATTTTAATGAAAAAGTTAATTAAAAGAATGGCGCATTTTTCATCAAAAAATTTTGTTAGAATTTGAAATTAACAAAGCAAAAAATTGAGGGTTATTGTAAATCTCACGCGATTTACAGTTATATTTTCAATTTTTGATGAAAAATGCGCCATTCTTTTAATTAACTTTTTCATTAAAATTGAAATTTCACGCTTTCTTTAAAATATTTTTTATTTTTTACTTTTCAGTACATTTTTTAGTTAATTAAAAGAATTTTTTTTAAAAAAATTTTTAACCATTTATTTTATTTTCTACTTTTTAGTTTATTATATGTGTTCCGCCATTTTATGATGGCAATTCTATTAGATTTAAAATTACGTCACACAGTTTACTGTATTCATTTGATACCCATGTCGTGGGCTCGGTGGAACATAATTGCAAAAACGGCCGCCATCTCGGAACCGTCTTCTTGATTTTTTTACAAAAAGGTCAGATTGCATTTAGTACTTATACATGATGAGTTGAACTCAAGTTGAACCCAAGTCTAACTACATGTAAACGGGAGTCGAGTTGGGTTAAGGTTGACTGAACTCGACTCAGCTCTGCTACCTGGGTTTAGTTGAAATTATGCATACGGACATGAGTTCAGTATTTGAGTAGTTGAATTTAGTTGACAGCAGCATCTCTGTGTTTGTTTGTGATTTTTTGTAACGTGTATTGCTTCTTTATTATCAACTCACCCTTAACTCAACTATTCATCTCATCATTCATACACATTAACCACCCGAACTACGAGTGTGTGCAAAATTGGAAGTTGATCGGTTATATTTTCTACTTTTTAGTCTATTATAAACTTTCCGCAATTTAGTGTTGGCCGCCATTTTGAATTTGGAATGACGCCACATAGCTTATTGTGTTCTACCTGTCATATCCTTTCATTTGATACTCATGTCAGAGGGCCGCGGAGCACAATTTCAAAAATCGGGCGCCATTTTGGAACCGCCATCTTGATATTTTTACAAAATGGCCAGATTGCATTGTCATCCAAACTAAACGTGTATGCAAAATTTCAGCTCTATCCGAAACCGGGAAGTGGGTCAAATTTAACTTCCAAGATTTGACGACAAACAGTGTAAGTTAAATAAAAGAATTTAAAAATCAATTGATGTCAAATATTAGCAAAGGACCGAACCCCCCCCCCCCCTAACCAACCGCTTTGATAGAGTATGGCATCCCGCTCTGTTAACTAAACTCCAAGCTATTGGTATTGACTCTGTTCTAAAGAACTGGATGACGAATCCGAATCTAACCCCCACACCACCTAAGCAAGTGCTCCCCAGGGCTCAAGTATATCTCAAGCTATCTTCAAAGTTTTTTATAAATGTCTTGCTCCCAATTTCCTCCAACTCACTTACTTCACAGCTTTGGTGTTGACGGTATTTTACTTTATTCCTATGGCATCGACAATGTAAGAGAAGCTCGCGCCAGACCTTTTCTGCATCATCGTGAACTTATGTCAAATTCAATCTAAAGGGAACTAATTTGTAAAAGGAGGAGCAGGACAAATTGTTTGATGGTTTTTCCGACTGCACTAACTAGATTTCGAATTCTTGTCGACTCCGACTGCATGACTCTGGCTCCGACTCCATGACTCCGGCTCCGCAACCCTGAATATTCCAATAAGGTCATCATATTTGCATAATGCATATGAGGCATTCTTTTACAAATCGAAGCCTTTTATTGATCAACATTTTTGATTTGATTCAAATTTTTTTCACGCAGTTCTTATGTAAAATAGGTATCAATATACAGCAATATATTTCAACATTAGTGTATCTGAACTTATTTTAAATACAAATTTATTCGATTGTCTTTAGTATTGAGTCAACGCAAGGACGAAGTTTCTGGCAATTTTCCCAAACTCATATTTATTGAATATGTTCGACTGTAACCAACTATATCCTATTGACTTTAAAGGCGACCCAAAAGTGGTCTCACTGACCAACACATACCATAATACTTTATTAAATGATTAAATTTAATTACGACAACTTATGTCTCAATATTCATATGTGCTCAGCTCCAAATACACCCTTAATATAGCCGTTAAAACAGTCTCCCCTAATATTTTCATGATTAGTACCGCATAAACGCTGTCCCAGTTATGTAATGTCCACATCTGTTTATATATGCTTATGTCATTTCCTCTATCCACATGGATCCATTGTGTATTTTATAGATAATTGTGAAATTCTAGCTCTCGAACTGTTTTCAACTCACTCGGGACGACTTACCCCAAATCCAAGAGTTACTAAAATGGACATTAATTCACCCCCACACAACTCGGACAGTAGCCATCGTTCCGTACTATATGCTTCGACTCGCTGGCCACGTAGGCAACGTACTCGTATAGAGGTGATTTTACGTAGTTGTTTAAGCTGCACCGTTTACATACCCTCCGACCATCGCAGTTGTTTTGTCTAGGCAGAAATGGGTAGTACAATAGCGAGGATTAAAAATGAGCCTCGGCAGCGGCCAAATCCTCAGGATATTGCATCTGTTGCATTCGCAAACGTTGAACAGTGCTGAGCTTTTTTTGCACAACTTTACTACAATGCAATATTCCTGCATTCGCAGAAATTCCATTAAGGATAATGACTGAGGTTGTTGGAAAATTTCGTTACTTTTGCAGAAAAACATTAAATTTTTATTTCTGCAGAATTTTTTTTTTTTTGTTTTTTTGGGTCGTTGTACACACGTGAGCAAGCAAAACTTTTTAATTGATTAACATGAAAATGTACAAAATGCTCTTTCAAACTTTAATTTACAAAGAAGACCTACCTTAAGAATTATAATAGCTTGGTCTGAAGGATAAATGAGAAAAGATAGGTTAGGAGTCTGGAGGGTGCATGAGATGTCGATGAACCTTGCATTTGAACTCTAAGATGTTATATGAGCACGAAAACAACGACTGCGGAAGACAGTTCCACAATGCATGGTGAAGGGATGACAAGTGGAGGGCACTTTATTATACTTTTGCATTTGTTGTCTTCAGTTTCTAGCAATAAACCAGTGCTGGGCAACAGCAGCTCTTACGAGCCACAAAAACTTCTCAGAAAGTTCCATAGCCCTTCAATCTGCTTGTAAATTCGAGGGAGTGAGGTATATTATTCTCTACATATTTTGTGGGACTGTAGAGAGGAATAGATTTTCTAGGACTAAAGGGCTCTCTGCGCTATGCAGACAAGAGTAAGATTCTAATTAAGTCGATCGGTGTCATCCTTTGTACTACTAGTCCGTCATGTCGTACACGTCATGGTGCAATGTCTAGTAGTAAGCTTAGCTCGAAGGATAGAGAGAAAGATAGGATAGATTAGGGGGAGTCGGGTGGGTGTTGGAGGAGATGGTGGTGAACCTTGCGCTTGAACTCTTGGGTGTTGTATGAGTTCGGGAATATTGACTGAGGTAAGTTGTTCCACAGTCGCGTTGTTCTTGTCATAAACGAATTTCTAAATCGGAGTGTGCGCGCAGATAAGGGCTGTATACTATAAGGGTGAGCCGAGCGGGCAAGTCTAGTGTTGCGGGAGAAAAGTTGCCGTGGAGGCAAGAGGATACTTATTTCAGTAGAGCAATCGTTGTGGTAAAATCGGTAAAATTTTGCAAGGGCTGCTACATTCCTACGGTGGCTTAATGAGTCATGGCGCTATCGCCAATAAGTTTGAGAGCGCGACTTTGCACCTTGTCCAGCCAGGCTAAGGTGGTTCTCGGGGCCCCAGCCCAAATACGAGTATACGAGTTGTATTCAAGGCGGGGACGAATGTAGGACTTGTAGATTGTAGCCCTGGCCGACGGCTGAAGGAGGAATTTGCATCTTTTCAGGAATCCCAGGCATTGCGATGCTTGTTTAGCGATTTGGAATATGTGGTTATTCCACCGCAGATCTTCGGATAGTGTTATGCCTAGGATGTTTAAAGACGGTTCTGCCGTCAGGTTTTTATTGTCCACTGAAATAGAAGGAGGGTCGGTGCAGGTTTTATTGGAGATGAGTCAGTACTTCGTTTTTGATGCATTGAATTCGACACGTTTCTTGCGGCCCCATTCAAGGATTCGTTCGATGTCCCTGTTGATTGAAATGGACATGAGATTGCGATAATGCAGACAAGGTCTGGCGCGTGCTTGTCCTACAGTATCGAAGCCATAGGAGTACCGTAGTGTACTGTCGTCGGCAAAGCAGTGGAGTGGGTTGGAAGGGATTGAGAGCAGGTCGTTTATAAAAATTAGGAAGAGAGCTGGTGATAGAATTGAGCCCTGGGGAACACCTGCGGAGATGGTGTGGGGGTCGGATTCGACGCCATCCTACCTTGATTGAACGGCCAGAAAGGAAGCTCTTAATCCAGTTCCTTAGAACGAAGTCAATACCAATAGCCTGGAGTTTGGTTAACAGAGCGGGGTGCCACGCTCTGTCAAAAGCCTTGGAGATATCTAAAGCAACCAGGCCAGATTTACCAAATCGGTGTATACTTTGGTTGAGGTGTTCAGTTAGGCAAACAAGGAGGTCACCAGTAGATCTTTTTGGTCTAAAGCCGTACTGTTTGTCATTTAATATTTTGTGGTGTTCAAGATATCTCAAAAGCCTCTTGTTTATTATTGTCTCCATCACTTTGGAGAGAATAGAAGTAATTGCTATTGGGCGGTAGTTAGCGGGGTCACTAGCGTCACCTTTTTTTGGTATGGGCTGAACATGGGCCAGTTTCCAGGAGTCGGGATAGACTCCGGAGAAGTAGGATAGGGCGAAAAGTTTGCGCAGAGGTTTAACCAAAGGTGAGACACATTTTTTAAGAACCATAGGGGGAATACACGTACAGTAGCTACGCATGGGTGGGAAGCATGGAGTATCTACCAAAAATTCTCGAACAAGATGGATATATTGGAGAGAAAGGTTCTTCGAAGGATATTCGGCCTAATCAATGAAGACAATGCATGGAGAATACAATACAATCACCTATTGAACGACTTATACAAAGAGTGTAAACTTTCAACCCATGCCTACCTTCTACGTTTACGTTGGGTCGGTAATGCCCAAACAATGGATGACTCAAGGATACCAAAAAAGCCCTGTATTTACCACCACATGACAAAAGACCAGTTGGCAAACCACGGCCAAGACCACGGAAGACAGTGTTAAGGCTGATGTAGCAGAACTCATAAAGATCAGAAACCATGGGCGGCAGAGCACACCCAAAATCTTGGAGGGTTATGTTATCTCGGTCGGTAGCGAAGAAGGAATGTGGATGAAGGGCCGCCCTCAGGCAAAGCTTTTCATACGAAAACTAAATATATTGTAATAGATCTATTAAGACCTTATGTGTAGCCCAAGCCTTTTAAACCTTACCACACTAGTATTTAAAAAGAGGATTGTCTCAGGAGCATGCTCGAAAAGGGATTTTCCCGTAGGTTCCCAACGAGAACCCCATGTAGCATATGAAGGGCATACCAAACAAGTTTCCTCATGAACACAAAAACAAGCGATACTGAAATGAGTTATGTTATCAGTTTTTCATAAAGGCCCTAGTAGGCCCACTTTATTTCAAATAAAAAGGGACAATATCTGCCGATATCTATTCGAAAAGCTTTAAAGCAATACCCTAATACCCCGGATTCACTTTGTGAATTGCGCAAGGTCGAGCAAATTGGCGAGCTCAACTTTTTTCAAGTCCTCAGTCGCATACAATTTCCAAATATTCATCTGACGATAAACAAACCTCAGCTTGCCCAACTGGTTTCGAACTGAAGTTGTATGTAAAAGCTCGCTCAAAAGGTAGTAATTAACTGGAATAGAGGAATACCATTCCAGTGAGCTTTTGCATTTCTAACTTTTGGCGAAAAAGCAACAACAATTTCAAGCACGAACTGAACATAAGCTGGACTTTAGTCTATGGAGCTACTTATGTGAATTGGACTGATTGTTATTGAACTGAGGTTGGTGAAGCCGGTGCATTAAGTTTTAGTTCAACACATACAAAGCTTTAGTTTTTGTTGTTACATTGCCTCATATTTCAGGCAATGATGTTGGTGACCGTGAAGGTCTATAGACCGGTTCTGCTTCGATTATAGAGGTTAAGTAGCATTGGACGGAATTAGTACTCAGTTGGGAGACCGTATTTGTAAAACGACACTCTTCTTTTAAAATATATAGTTTTCGACACCGCAGGCATTTATTACTAACATATACTCGCCGAAATTCGCAAATTTGTTGGCCTTAATTTCCCACTCGGAGCAGAGGAGAATTAATTTTTTTATGACGAGGCGCGAATGAAGTAAGGCGTTAGATCCTTTGTGTGGTTCTTATAGAGCAATCCTCACGAAGTCCAAATGGGGCATTCGGGCTAGGTTCGTAGAGGCTCTATCTGAACCCACTTCTACAGAGGCGGCAATTTCATAGGTGCAAATGGCGCAATTTTAGAAATAAAGATTTAAAAAAATTTAAAACTTTGAAGAGAAAAAATTAAAGAAATTAATTGAAATTAAATTTGAAGAAAAAAAATAAAGTGTTCCGAGACTTTTTATCTATTAAAGGATTATTTTCTCGATAAAATACCGCGGGCACAGGAACTTACTTACTTAGGAATTTTAAAGTCGAACTCTCTGGCGGCTTTCTTTGAATAGTTGAAGTCGAAGCCAAAGCTTCAATTGTAAGACGGCCCTAAATGAACAGTGGGCTTAGAAAAAGTTTATATTTTCACTTGTCAGAATACCAGCACCTGGCGATGCGGTTACCAACAAGTAGATGGCGTCGGAGGTCTTAGGGATCGTTTATACATTACTTGAGGGGATTTTTGCGATTTTTGGAACCCCCCGCTCCACTACCCTTGGTGAGATTTCGTGTGATTTGGCTCGTCCACCCCCCAAATCTCACGTGAGATTTTTCAAATTTTAAAAATCTCTAGTATATATACTGCACTTAATATTTAGATTTTCAATATAAGACGTTTTTAAAACTATATACTTTATAGTCTTCTAGTAAAAAAATCAAGTAAACTGAAATATTGCGCAATGCATATTACGAACACTCCAAATTGATATTCTCTTACATGCAATCGTATCGTACCCTTCAAAAACCCGCCGGATGAACCTAATCCCTTCCAACAAAGCACCTGATTGATCCACAATTAGCGATAAAGATTATTCAGACATACAAAAAAAAACTTAATCGGCTTTAAGAAAAAAATGTAAATAAATAAGCAAAAATGGAACTCGTCCCACCGGATTGAATTTTGAGACCACTTTTGCCGTCTCCCCAATGTGGTTTTATTTTGTATCCTAGGTTATGTCAGTTTGATGTCATCTTTCGGGCTAAATTGGTCTTGCTTGGAGATCCTGAGTGGAGTTCTGTGAACAGTTTTTGTTTAGTTTAATTAATTATGGGTGAATGAGTTTTTACTGAAATTTAATACATATTTTAAGAAATTGTTAATTCGTCTTAGTTAATAAGAAAAATTCTAGCCGAACGTGAGTCACAGTGTGAATGTTAAGCAAAGGCGATTTTTAGAGAATTTTATGTGATCATATCAGCGAGAGTGATGGGGTGAAACAAATTTTTAAAAATGTTGCAGTGCCCTTGAGATCAGCTGATAAAAATTTCAGTGCGAGTGAGAAGCTCAAAAAGTGAAAGAAATAATATCTATAAATATAAAAATGAATCCCTGTTTCACGCGGCTTAACTTGAGTACCACTTTACCCTTATGGTTCTTATGAATGCGATGATGAAGCATCGAGTGTTCGGCATTACACGGTGTTGGATGTATTCGGTCGAGTGGCAGAAACGCGGTCTACCTCGCGCGCATATTCTGATTTGGCTGATTAACAAATTGCGGTCTGACGAAGTAGACCATATTACATTAAGCTCGAATCTTCGACTCAATCGCCTATCCAGGGGCCAGTTCGTGTATGTCGAAAACGAAAATTTTTGTTCGTCTCGGGTTCGCGTAAGTCGAAAAAATTGAAAATTTTCGCCTGAAGCCGACGAAAGGCACTCGAAAGGTCTTGGGTTATCGAATTTTTGCATTAGGACACGAACAATTTTCTTTCGACTTACGCGAACGCTAAAATTTTCGTCTCCGCCTTTTTCGTTCGACTATCGTCGTTCGCCATACACGAACCCGCCCCAGAACTGCACGATATTGTCAGAACGCAGAAGGCACATGGACAGTGGGGCGCTTTGGATCCCAAATCACCATGCATGGTTGATGGAAAATGCACGAAGCGATACCTGATAGTAACGGGATCAGAGAAGAGGTCGACTTTATTCACGGCGCTCAAAGGACAATAATGGACAATTGTTGTGAAAGTGACAGTTCGTCGTCAGAGCCGAGAGATTGAGATTAGAAACGAGTGCGTTGTGCCGCATTGTCCGTTGTGGTCCCGGATTTTTAATGCACACGTAAACGTTGAGAGTTGTCATTCTGCAAAATCAGTTTGACATTTGTGCAAATATGTAACGAAGAGCAAAATAACATGGCAGTGTTTGGAGTTGGTTCTGAAAATGCCAAAGATCATTTGAACACATTGGAGGCGCTGTGGCGTTTTTTTTTTCTTTCGCATTACACGAACGACATCTCACAGTTGTCCACTTAGCTTACATTGGAAAAAGGTCAACGCGTATATTAACGTACGTGGCCCAAAATCTTTCACACATTTACGAACGGTAAGTGGTCATCTTTGTCAAACATTTCGAGAAGAGTTTCAGCGTATGAGCTTATTGGAGGTCGATTCCAATGGCACCAAACAATCGCTAATTCCGTGGCCACATCGAAAGCGCATCAAATAAGAACGTTATTCGGCATCATTGTGACAACATCCTATCTGTCTCAACTTATAGTGTTGTGCGAAGACATGTTGCATCGCGTACTAAATACATTACAAAATCTGGAAAGGGCAATGTGTGACGAAATATACAGCGAAGGACTGATTGTCATTGTGGATATGTGCATAGCAAATAAACTATTAATACAGGTTGGCATGATTACAGCGTGATTACATGCACGATGCGTTCGATCCAGAACTGAATCATGAGCATCAATACGACCAATACCAACCAATCAATACGACGCTACAAGAAGTGGTTCAATCTTATGTACTATTGCTGAAAGATCAAAAAAAGGCTTACGAAACATTGATGCAATCGGTGGACAACAACACACTTGTGATATCTTTTTTCTGGATGCACCAGGTGTAACAGGAAAAACATTCGCTATTTCGCTGATTCTGGCCACAATTCGATCGCGAGCTGACGTTGCACTAGCTCTCGCATCATCCGGAATAGCAGCAACACTATTAGATAAAGGCCGTATTGCGCATTCCGCATTCAAATTGCCATTGAGCAAAAGGAAAACTGTTGAATGAATGCAAAATGATTGTTTGGAACGAATGTACAATGGCGCACAAAAAGTCAATTGAAGCACTAAACATCTCACTGCAAGATATGCAACGCAACAACAACATCATTAGTGGTCTAATGATTTTATTGGCAAGAGACCTCACATAAACTATGCCAGTGGGACTGCTCCAGATGAGTTCAATGAAGGCATCAGCGCTGTGGGGACACGTGACAATATTGTCGTTGACCACGAATATGAGAGTTCAGCTTCAAAACGATGAAAGAGCCTAACATTTTCAAAGCAATTGTTAGAAATTGGTAACTGGTTGGTTTTGGGATGATTTCTGCCAATTCGTGGATTCACAAACGGCTCTCATTGAAAATATGTTCCCCGAAGTAATTCGAAATCATCATAATCACGCTTGGCTCAGTGAACTTGCAATCTTCGCCGCAAAGAATATCGATGTCAACAAATTGAATTTCACCATTCAATCGCAAATTGCCGGAGATTTAGTGTCATCCACACCAGTTGATTCCAACACGTTGATCAAGATGATGTCGTGAACTATCCGACGAAAGATTGGACATACCCGGATCTCCACCCCATAATTTGCAACTTAAAAACGGTTCAATCATCATAATGCTACGAAATTTGAATCAACCATGGCTGTGCAATGGTACTAGATTTGCTATTAGCCGTGTTAAGGCCGATTCACACTATACGTCAACGTCAACGTCACGTCAAATACTGGCAACGGCACGTGAATTTTGCTGTCGATTCGCACTTAAACGTCACGTCAACGTTATGTGAATTTTGCCGTGCAATCTTGAAAAAATTAGATAAAGTATTATCTTATTCCGTATTGCTAATTTAAATTGTTATTTGGAATACCAAAATTTAATAATAAAAAGTTAGCAATGATCGCATTCAGGGTCGGCGATTGGATTTTTTGCCCCCAGTACAGTATGCCACATTGCGCCCTATCAACTATTCAGTTTTTGATCGCAGTTATGGACAATGAAAAAAGAGACGAATATATAAAAAAGAAGGCCCGGGATGATATTTTTTCATTGTTTTTCTATAAATTGCGTCCTGGCCGATGGCGCCCAATGCAAATGCACCAATTGCATATATGAAAGCGCCGCCCTGGCTCTGTCCAATCATGATTTGGTTCGCGATCTTGCTTTTGTGCTGAGTTTGCTTGAGCTTTGACTTCAGAAAACTCACCGCTATTGTTTTTTAATGCTCCACGATGTTGTTCGGTTTTAACTGCATTTCCCTAACAAAACTGACCTCCGGAAATCTATAGATCTATAAACTCGAATCTCCATAATAAAGGTCTCTAATTCGTTCTCCAAGCATTCATATGATGATGATTGGCGAACATTGCACTGCATGCATTAGTTTCCACTGTATAATCCTGTATAGAATAAAAACTCCTTAACAGCCTTCCTGAACATAGAAGGAGCTTTCAACAACTTCAGAACAGAGGCGATTCAGGTGTTTTTCGCCAAATTTCGGATCTATAGTAATACGATTAGCACGAATTACAAATCAAGAACTATAGCACCGTGCAAGCCAAGAAAGAATAGACGACGAAATCAGGTGATCTAAATGGAATTGGACACATCCTGCGAAAGAAAATGGAAAAAGACACAAACACTTGCAGTTTCTTTAATATATGACAATGAATTGACCCGAACACTTAAAATTTTTTTTTAAATTTTATTTCTGAAATGCGCCCGGTGCAAGTGTACTATTTGCACCTATGAAAGCGCCACCCCTGATCGTATAAATTTCGGATGAGGAAGAAGAAAATTTGCGATATATTTATTATACAGTTCCTTATATCACCGAACATTTTTAATCAATATTTCTTCATAAAAAGAGATAAATACTTGAAAAACACGAAATGCACCCTTTAATACGATCACATTCAACAGTATGGACAGTCACGTCAAGGCACATCACGTCAAAATACGGCCAGTGACGGTCCGTGGTATATATGTTAACGCCTAGTGTAAAACTCATTGAAGAAAATTTTGACGTACCGTAGCCGTTCCGTGACGGGACGTTGACGTTCCGTATAACTAATGAACGCCAAAACGTGTACTTTTCTATCCTAGAATGTTTTAAATCGTTCTAGGACTGACTAATGAACAAAGCTTATTAGAATCAACTTTTTTTCGACGTCGTCTTATACTATAAGTAGTAGGCTAAAATTCATTTAGAAGTTTGATGTATAAATTTTTTGCAAAAGTTTTGCTTCGGGGAAATATAAAATTGAAAAAAAAAAATTGAAAAATTACTTAATATACATGCATATGTACATACATTTTATTAATCATACGAACCTGGAGGAACTCCGTCACAAGGAGAGTAACTACGTAATTTTACCTGCCGAAAAGGACGATAAAATAGAAAATACTTGAAATTTGTATTTGAAAATCTGAAAATTAATTTGGCGAAGACCAAGATTCTCAAATTATATTATACTAGGAAAATAGAAGAAGGTAAATGCGGAGACAGGTAATAACTGCGTTGAATCAACTTGTTCAAGAAGTTCAATGTTGCAAAGTGGATAATATACTGAGCTTACATAATTGATCAATAAGATTCAGGAGGTATCGACGGATTTACAGCGTGCGAGCAGTCTGCGAAAGCTGATGATAATTCAGTGGTGAAAAGTTTCTAGTTCATCTACGAATACAAAGAAAAATATTGAAGAATTTCTTATCAATACACTGCGTCTATAGAAAGGTTTGTCCCTTCTGGCACGTGGATTTAGGACATTAAAAACTGCAGAAGTCACATCGATAAGTTTAAGGATAAACTAATTATGGATACCGACTTTAGGAGAATGCAAACTTTTCTTCGTGCAGAAAGTTATGCTTTGGCAAAAGGAACGGAGCTGAATCGGCGACAAGAAGAACTATTTGATAAAATGAAGATGCAAAGAGAAGAGGTTGGCAAATTAGAGGAACGCCTCTCTCACTTCGGGGATAGGCTAAAAAAGGTCTCAAATAAAATTGACCGAAGAAATGATGGATTGTTGGAATTGAAGAGGGAGACAGAACATGAACGTGGTTTAGCAAAGGCTAGACTTAATATTTTGAAATATAGACTAAAGAATCGCAACAGAGAAGTTGCGGTGCTTCCCGATTACTTAGGGATCCGCGGCGGGATATCACTTTGTGATGTTAAATTTCTTGAGAATTGGGCGTGCTCGAAGATTCAGCGTTGCATGAAGCTGATGAAACGTTTTGCGTTTCTTAATTGATTAATGCAATAATATCATTTACCCAAACATAAAATTTTAAGTACAACTAATTGATCGGGTATGCATTAAATGGTTTGTTGCAGTAACGTCGAGGTTTAATTGAAGTCCAGCTGATTATGATTTGTTGAGGGGCGAAGGATTGATAATGGATGGATGTCCTGATATGTACATTTTTTGAACACAACAGCTTGATCGATATAAGGGAAAAAAACAAGAGGATCAAAGTTGAAAATGACTTGATATTTATTTTTATTTAAAATTATGGAGGTGTTAATGTCGGGGAAGTTTGTATTAATAAATTAATTTTGTAGCATTTTGTAAAAAGTATTTATCATCGCCATTGGTAATCTCTTGAGCTACTTCTGTCCCCATGCCTGGACATGAAGATTCTTGTCTTTGGAAAACGATAGAAAATTTACTTGTGGACCTATTGGTGTCACGGTGCTGCTAAATTGTATCTCCACGGAAAGCGTTTCATCGATCTCCTCAGGCGCCCCTGGATCTGAGCACCAGCAGCTCACATCGATGTCCACTGTAAAAAAGTTGTTCAACCTCGAATTAGACCATTGGGGAAAAGTTTAGGGACTCCATTATCACCTTACTATGAGCTCGGAAAGCTAACGTGTGTCCTCCGAACGCCCCGTGGCAAACGTGGCCTTTCATATTATTTGCAGGATTGTTGGATGCGTAGATGGTAGCACGCTCAGTGTTTCCCAAACAACTCGCTAGATGTGCACTCTAGAGAGACAACCACGATATGTATATCGTACTGTATTCCCCGAGAGCCGCATTGTGTCGAGAGAATGTTAAAATCGGCGTTGTCATAGACAATCTGGCGAAGTGCTTGTTGGTGAACAATCAAAGGTTTTCCCCAAGGCTCTATCCTTGGCCCGCAAATACGAATTTTCTTTTATAAATTTTTCTATCATTTAAACTTTCTTTTTATTTACTTTTTCAATTAAGGCCCCTGATGTCGAGCATAGTGATACGATTCCCAACCCATACGAGTTTTTGTTTGTATATCCAAACCCTATCCACAGCCGGCCGCTTCCCCCCCCCCCCCCCCCGGCGTATATTTTCGATAGGGGCCTATTTTGAGGGCGATACAATAAATAAACTTGGATTAATAATACATATTTTGTGTTTCATTGACCAATTTCCGGTACTTTTTTGTTAAAGTCGTACTTTGCATTTCGAACAAATAGCACCTGAACATTTGCAATTACTAAATGGGAAGCAGTTCGAGGCATAGCCGGCGAATAAAGTGGGTATGGTGGGTGGCAGTACCCACCCGGAAAATTTCAAGTGGGTAAAATACCCACCCGGAATTTGAGCTTACTTCAAGTTTCATTATAATCATGCCCATGATTCTTACTTGTAAACATACGTCGAGTTAATTTCGCACATTCGCTTTTATTCATTGTTATACCATTGAAACTCCTCGTGTTCACCTTTTTTATGTTCGTACGTTGGCAGGTGAGAAGCTACTCATGCTACCGACTCTCTCCTGCAAGCAACTAACAACCTCCTGGTATTCCAATCTCCCTACGTGATTGGTTTTGTAATATAGCGTCGCGGTGATGGATCAACTTTTTCTAGCAGCTAATACTCCTGATGTGTCTTAAGCAAGGCGCACACTTCGGTGGTGAGAAATGGAAAGTGGCGGTGGTGTGGTGGACCAGCATCGTTTGGTTACCACTAGCCTCCGACTAGTTTAATTTTGGAGTGGCATATGCCACTTCAGCACCAACTTGGGTTAATATTTTGGGGGAAATATTATAGATGCCGTAGTTTGCATATATTTCACACTATTATTCCTATTAATTTTTTTATTGTACATGATAATGATTTGCACACCTGCAAGAGCATCCTCATCGTCCGCCGACCACATGTTTATTGAAAGAATCATGTGGTAAATCGATGCCGCGAAGTGGTGTCTGGCACTTCGGTGCGCATTTCAACAGTTCGATAGCATCCGGCGCCATCCCTCTGCCACGCCACTTGCAACTTAATCACCATGCCACCATTAGTCTTTTCTCTTCTTTGGCTTCTTCCAACCTCAACTTCTTGTATGTAGCCTTCAGCTTCGTTTCCACTTTCATCCATCCATCCTTGTTCGTCATATGTGTCTTAGAAAGTTTTTTAGTGTTAGTGGCACGTTTGCCATTTGCCTCTGGTTTCTCCTCGATTCCCTGGATCTCACACAATTGTGGAACACCGCTGATTATATGCGTTATTCGCAACTCACTTCCTCACACTTCCTTGTAAACTATCGTTCCACGTTTCGATAAGTCTGCGAGTCCACCGACCTTTCACAGACCCTTCCCACTACCTTTGCCAATCCGTTACGAGCTCTCACTGCATTATCTGCCACTGTACTACATTTGACCCGCCTCCAACATAATGCTGGGTCATAAAGAAGCATGCCCCCTTTCGCCAGTATGGCTCTGGAGATCATCCCTGCGCACTCCACATTGCTGGACGTGTTCCTGTATTTACAGCATGCACGGAGACCGCTTAGTCTACATGCGGTCCTCCATTTTCTGCTGCTAGCCGACCTCTTCAACGTTGCTGCCTATATTGCTGCGTATAGCACGACTGAGAAAATCAACTTCGCCATCAGGAGGCGACGCATTGGTATGGCGCCCCTAGCATATTCGCCATTGCAGGACATGTGTGTGTGTGCAATATCTATCATGTGTGCAAAATTTCGCCCCGGGTCGATCATCTCTCGCACGTACCTTATGGCGAGCTGTAAGTGAATGATCTGCTCCCATACCTTGATCCTTAGTTTTGCGATCAGCAAGCGTCGGACCAGCGCTTTCAGTCCACGCTTTAATCTCCGAGAGCGCAACGTTTGCGCCCAATTCGATCTCATCGAGGCGTTGTTCTATGACCACTTCCCCGAAGTGCGTCCGTGAGCCCAAGCGCGAGGCGCGTTGATTTATGACTACTTTGTCATACAAATGACTTTACGTGTCCTACGTTCTTTCCTTTTCAGATGAATTATCAAAACAGTTTGAGGGAGGGTGTTGTGTTGCCTGCCTATCCACACGCACCTCACACGATCCGCACTGGTTCCAGAGGTCAATAGGCCAAATGAAGAAGAGTTGAAGAATGCTAGCAGGCATAGCTCTAGAATTCGCCAATGATAAACACTATTTACAAAATGCTACAAAATTAATTTATTAATACAAATTACCCCAACGTTGAACACCTTTACAATTTTAAATAAACATAAAAATCAAGACATTTTCACTTCGATCCTCTTGTTTATTTCCCTCATTTCGATCAAGCTGTTGTTCAAATATTGTATTACAGTGCATGTGACATCCATTATCAATCGTGTGCCCCTCAACATATCTTAATCAGCTGGACTTCGTTTAAACTTTTGGAATTACTGCAACAAATCATTTAATACATACCCGTGGTTCAATTAATCAATTTCTTGTACTTGAAGTTTCCTGTTTTGATCAATTGTAGTATTATTGCGTTAATCAGTTTAACACAAGGCGTTTCACCAGCTTCATGCACCGTTGAATTTTCGAATATGCCCAATTATCAAGAAATTTAACATCCCAAAGTGATATCCCGCCGCGGATCCCTAAGTAGCCGGGAAGCACCGCAACTTCTCTATTGCCATTCTTTAGTCTATATTTCAAAATATTAAGTTTAGCTTTCGCCAAACCACGTTCCTGTTCTGTCTCCCTTTTCAATTCTAACAATTCACAATTCCCGAAGTCAGAGAGACTTACTTCCAATTTGCCGAGATCCTCTCCTTGTGTCTTCACTTTCCCAAATATTTCTTCCTGTCGCCGATTCAGCTCCGTTCCTTTTGCCAAAGCATAACTTTCAGCGCGAAGAAAAGTTTGCATTATCTGAAGGTCCCTGTCCATAATTAAAGGTGACTTGTGTAGTTCTTAATGTCCTCAATCACGTGCTAGAAGGGACAACCCTTTCTATAGACACAACTGTACTCGAAAAGAAACTATTCGTATATGAACTAGAAAATTTTTGCGACTGAATTATATCATCAGCTTTCGCAGATTGCTCGCACTCTGTAAGGCCTGTCGATACCTCCTGAATCTTATTGATCAATTATGTAAGCTCAGTATCTATTTCACTTTGCAACATTGAACTTCTTGAGCAAGTAGCTTCACCGCAGCTATTGTCTGCCCCGCATTTACCTTTTTTCTATTTTTCTAGTATAATTTGACAATCTTGATCTTCGTCAAATTAATTTTCTATTCTATCAGATTTCTCATTAGTAGTTATTCTCCTTCTGACGGTGCTCCTCCAGTTTCGTATGATTAATAAATGAACATATACATACATAAATATTTTTAAAATTTTTTTTTTTAATTTTATATTCTCCGAAGAAAAATTTTTGCGGTAAATTTATACATACATCAAAACTCGAAATGAATTTTAGCCTACTATTTAACTAAAGGTGTGCGATGTTCACTACTTCGATTTTCAAAATTCCATCCATAATTATAAAATTAGAGTGAGATGGATAATGAAGATACTCTTTAGCCCAATTCACTAAACCCCTCGGTAGCCTGGATACTATCACTCAGGTCCCGGGTTCGATTCCCGGGCAGCCCCATGGTCCTTCGCCTTTTCCCACCTACATAACTTTCCTTCTTTCTTCTTCCCTCCTTACATTCCTGATTCCTCCTGCCATAGCCTTCCTTAGCCCTTCCCCGCTCCGCCAAAGCGCATGTCGTCGGTTTTTGGCTGAAATTCAACTCGTTTCTTGAGGCATAACACTCCAGCGAGTTGTTTCTCGATGCCCCGATGACAAAGTCGCAACAGTAATGGTTGGAAGTAGTTGGACTAAAAATATCACGGGTAGGTTGTGGCAGTTCCTTCCTTCCTCGACTAGAGCTGCTGTATAGAAAAATCAGCAAGCCTAAATGATTCAAGAAACTTCTACAAAAGCATAAACCAACAACGGCAATAATTTAAGCCTAGAATGACAATGTGCAAGAATAAAAGTGGGGAGATATTAAGTAATAAAGACGAAAGTATAGGCTAGATGGGCAGAGCATTTCGAGGAACTACTAATGGACCCAGAGCAGGGGCACCGCTGTATCCGAAATGTACAGAACGTGAATGCGGACGATGAGGATGGCAACACAGCAGCCCCAACCATAGAAGAAGTACGTCAAGCATTGCGAACATTAAAATATAATAAGGCATCAGGGTCTGACAGCATACCCACAGAACTCATTAAGCAAGGCGGAAAGGAAACTATCCAAAAACTGCATGAAGTAATAGTGCAAATCTGGAGACGGAAAGAAATGCCTGATGAGTGAGTGGAACGAGGGCATAGCGTGTTTCTTACACAAAAATGGAGACCCTCTATCTTGCAGCAACTATAGAGGAATAACGCTATTGAATACAACATACAAAGTTTTTTCACATGTACTCTATAACAGACTACAACCATACGTGGAAAGAATATTAGGAGAGGATCAAAGCGGTTTTCTTCCTGGAAGATCCACAACAAGACCAGCTACTTGTGCTCATAGAAACCCTAGAAAAGGCTATTGGATTTAACAATCCACATGTTATTCATAGACTACAAATATGCTTACGATAATGTGAATCGTAATGAGTTATTTGATGCTATGGAGCAGCTCGGAATACCAAAACACGTTGTTAACTGACAAAAATCTCGATGAAAAATGCAAGGTGTAGAGTCAGAATTGATGGTGAATTATCCCAACCCCTCAGAAAAAGCAGTAAAAGATTCATCGAATTGCCCTATAAAAAGCAGTAAGAGATTCATCGATTAATACATCAGCGGGTAATTTTTGATAGGTTAGTGCAAATATTAGCCTTTGCCGACGATGTTGCTATCCTTGGAAGATCTTTTGAGAGCATGAAGGAGAACTTTGTAGCACTTGAGCAAGCAGCAAGAAAGGTGGGTTAGAAATAAACGAGCATAAAACAAAGTACATGTGCACAAAAATATAACGATCGACATTTACAATATAAAAGCAGTGGATGAATTCATATATCTAGGCACGATTATAACAAAATGAAATGATACATCGGCCAGACGAAGCATTGGTAGGAAGATTTGAAAGGAAAATCCTTCATTTGATCTACAAAGAAATACAGGTTGATGGCGTTTGGAGGCTTAACGCGACTTGCATGTTTCTTGAACAAACAGCAAAATTTTGAAAAAATTAGGCTCCCGTAAGTCAAATAGGGCATTAGCAGGGCCTTCCCCAGTCGTATACGTAAGACAAGAGGCAATAGATTGAAGCATTGTTCCTCCACCTTTTTGGTGTCACGACCCCTAAGAGACCAAAAAATGAAGTAACAAGTCAAGCGACCCCCTCACTATTGGTTGAAAGATAAAAATTCAAGGATTTTTTTTTCGATTTTCTCAGTAAGAAACTAAATCTTATGTAGACGACATGGAAAGCAAACACACTTGTTCTGGGTTTCATCTTCTTCCGTCAAATCGATCGTAAAATTCAGTTATTTAGGTCGATCCATATATTTCCGTGACCCATGCTCTCCGTGTCAGTGCCTTCCGTGATGAATTTTTCACTGACATTCAAACAGCACTACCTTTTCCGTATCATTGCTCAATGTTCAATGGCATCTGCAATTACTTTTTAGTGTTGAAATTTGGACAGTGATATCATCATGAAATTTAGCGTAGAATATCTTGCTTCAATAGCGTTGCTCTTAGGAACGGTGCCCTACAGCCGCGTCTCCACCAACCGAACATGTTTGCCGAACAGTGTTCGCGAACATAAAAACGGACAAACATTCCACATTTGGTTCCCAAACATGTTCGGCGAACATTTTCAATAGCTCACAAATCAATGTTCGCTACAACACCGAACAATGTTCGGCGGACATCACAAATGTCTGTCGAACACTGTTCGGCGAACATGTTCGGTTGGTGGAGACGCGGCTTACAACGTCGAATGTGTGAGAATATTCCGCGCTTTTCCCAATTTGTTTCCATGAAATTACATTGTGCCGATATATTTTTTCACTGATGCCGCGGTACTGCATTGAAATCGCCGTCACGTCATTGTTATGTGTGGGTCGACCTTTACCGAGAAAATCGTGGCTAAATTCTTGGATTTTATTCAGTTGTTATTTTAAGATTAAATAAACACTTGATTATAATTTGTTTAATTTTTGGACCGATTGCGATTCCCCTTATATGTAATGGCAACCCTTTAGTGGACGCAACCCCCTCGTTGAGAGACACTGGAAAACAGTATTCTGGTTTGATTACAGCAGCTGAATTTGGAGTCGAGGTCATTCCCCAGATTTCTTGCAAATTCAACTTAGGGTAAAACATTACCATTAATTTTAATTGAGAACAAATTTTCAATATCAATAGGAGATTTGCTGACGACAAGGCAGGAGGATAGGGCTCAGCAGTAATTTATACTGAACTGACCATTTAATCACGCGTTTCAGATCACTGTTTAGTTGAACAGTAAAATCCTCGAGAAGGTCAAGAGGTTTGCTTAAATTAATCTGCACATCATCAGCATTTAAATGAATAGAAGAATGTTTGACTACATTTGGAAGGTCATTTATATAAAAGCTGAAAAGCAAGGGGCCCAGGATAGAGCTTTGAGGTACTCCATAATGAAGAATCGCATGTTCGGAGAAAGATTCTTGTACCTTAACAATTTGAGAACGCTCCTGGAGATAACATGCAAAAAAACCAGCACAGCGCTTGGGATAAATTTTAATTGTACCTACGAAATAGGCTAAATAGCTCAAAGAGAGAAGCTATTACCGCATAAAAGTTTTTCATCCACAGTATTGGAAGTCAACACGGTGTCGCATGAATCGGCAATGCATTCAAGTAGCTCTAAATTGATGCTCTTAATGTTTCTAAGCGAAATAGAGCGAAACTGGGGATGAGAAGGAGCTGGATCATATATTTACTTTTATATACAACCTTGTAAAAGGGACAAAATTCACATAATTTATTATATTTGTCTATCTTTATCTACATTTTTTCTTAAAGGCCTCCAAACATGGTCAAATTGGATTCTCATCCACATTTTGATCAAACCCATGGGCGCAACGTTTTTGGATCGGCTGACCGGTTCACCTTCGATGTTTTGGTTGTACATCCGCACTTCGATGTACATCCAATATGACCGGGTATGGAAGTCTTTTCTGCAAAATATCACAGGCCTGCAAAAAACGGTTTTTTTTTTCTTTTCAATTTAATAGTCGTATCCTAAGTATTTTTTCGCGCTGAATCCGAATCCGTTGGCCAAATTGCCCTATCACGTCAGGATTTTGAGCAATCCTAACCTAAAAGTGCCAAAAAGCGTGTTTTTGCACTTTTGCGCGTTAAATATCTCAAAACTATGGAATAATAGGGCAAATCTGACAACGGGATCGTTTTCAGCATGCCAAAATCTATAGAAAACCATGTCGAAAGCGTGAAATTTGACAACACTTTTTTTGTAATACTGAAAAGAAAAAACGAGGTGCAACGATGATAACATGTCTTAATAAAAATCGTCGATTTCGCGCCAAGAAGTTTTTCTTTTCAGTATTACAAAAAAAGTGTTGTCAAATTTCACGCTTTCGACATGGTTTTCTATAGATTTTGGTATGCTGAAAACGATCCCGTTGTCAGATTTGCCCTATCATTCCATAGTTTTGAGATATTTAACGCGCAAAAGTGCAAAAACACGCTTTTTGGCACTTTTAGGTTAGGATTGCTCAAAATCCTGACGTGATAGGGCAATTTGGCCAACGGATTCGGATTCAGCGCGAAAAAATACTTAAAATACGACTATTAAATTGAAAAGAAAAAAACCTTGCAGGCCTGTGTAATCAATAAATTATTTAAAAATGTTCAAAAGAAAATAATTTCAAATTTTATTTCGTACCTTTACGTTTAAATACAAAACTCATCCAGAAGGACTTCAGAAAAAAAGAAAGTTCATTAAAAACTTCGCGAAAAGCGTTGATAATTATTTCAAAATTCCTAAAAACTTCTTAAGTACTTGAAACTCCTTTGCCCAACTTTATATAGTTTTGTGAAAATCGATCTTGATTTCAAAATATTCTCAGAAATAATAAACATTTTCAGTATTTCTCAGAATCCTTCTTCAAGTGCATTCAAGCATAAATTATTGAGAGGAATAAATTTATTTTCAAGTTGCACACGTTTCGTTTTGCCTTGGGAATTGAGACTCCTCTCATATATTGAAAGTGTTACATTAGCAGCAAAACATGTATTTTCCGGGAAATTCAATCTTTTTACAATAAAATCAGGGTGTGCATACATAGGTCCATATTGCTGGAGCGAGCTTCTTGGTAATTTAGATTTGAATCACGTAAAATTAGTGATAATTGGAAATATCATTTCTCAGAAATCCTGTCATCGATTCATCATCGTGTCATTTATAAATGACATGTTGATAATCGAATTATGCTAATGAGTGGCTTAGAAGGGATGCTGCATTGTTTATTAATCATTACTTTTTTACTTTATTCCCCTTTAATCCCTCATGGGACATAGGGCGGAAGCAGTTGCCCTTCAGCGGATTCTGTTGTGTGCGACAGTTCTCAGTTCCGACCAGGATCTTCCAGTTTAGCGTCGAGTAAGAAGACTAAGGCTGGCCGCACACGTACGATTTCTGTGTTCGGTTTCCGAATTCGGTTTCCGTACTCGGACAACCGAATGCAGGCATTTCATACAAATAATTCTACTTACCGCACACGTTCTTAAATATTCCGTTCGGAAACCATTCCTTCCTGATATTCGGTTCGGAAGCCAGGACTTGCGTTCGGAATATCCGAACGGGAAAAAAACCGAATGGCGTCATCCCGAACGCAGCGCAGCGCTCACATACATTTTTGCTTAACCGGCGCACACGTCAGGCAATTTCCATTCGGAACCGCGCCAGTGCTGTGCCGAGTACATTTTATATTTTGTTGTATTTTGTGGCAGTATTTTTTGTCGATCCGTCGATTTTTGTCGATTCCTAATACAAAAAACCGAACGTCTGCGCTAAGCTCACGGAATCCCGAGTCGGAATTCCGAATTCGGAAACCGAACACGGAAACCGTACGTGTGCGGCCAGCCTAAGGCCTGAATTCCTCTGTCGCTGACGTCGGTCGCGTACGTCGGTCGCGCGTACGAATATACGTTGTGTTCTATAAAGCACCACACTGTGACGCTGACATCAGCGACGCGCGAGTTGCTACGCGCCACGTAGGTCTCGCTCGTCAGCGCCGCGTACGTCGGTCGACTGACGCGCTATAGAACTATAGAGAAAATTCACCATTCGTCACCCTATCAGCAAGAATTGGATGAATGTGATATTTTTTTCTACATTGACGCCGTCTCCGCTTGCGTAAGTATGCTGCAGCAACTAAACAATTTATAAACGGGTTCATAATTATCCCAAATCCACTTGGAGACGCCTGTACCGTGGAGCGGTCGGTATCGCACTACGGATGTTTTCATTGGTGCTGATGGCCAGCGCGCTACGCGACTGACGGTGCGCGACCGACGTCAGCGACAGAGGAATTCAGGCCTTAGAACAACTTGGAGGTGAATCCTATCAGCAAAGACCGCAACAACTGGGAGATCCTGATCGGAACTGAGAACTGTCGCGTCTTCTTCTTATTTGATCTGTCAGCTGGCGGTCCGAGCAACATATACGCTGCTGTCGGTGCCGCTGGGTCTTGAACACTATTCCCGATTCGTTTCCATTTTTGCCGGGTTTTGGCGATGTCTCGAGCCTCGGTTACTGATAATCGCGCTATCGTCGGCGAATATCTAGTCGGTTCCGAAGTTGTTGTCATCGTATCGAACTCCGAGTCGTCCATCGAATGCTTCACGCATGATTGCGTCGATCACAACGTTGAAGAGAAGTGGCGAAGCGATGTCTTCCTGTTGGACACCCGTTTGAATCGAGACCTCCTCTCTCCACAAGCTGTTCTAGTCGATGAAATCGAAAGCGGATTTGAAATCGATGAAAACGACGACAGTTCGTTTGCCGTAACGAATTATTTCTTCCATTAGCTGACGGAGTGCGAATATTTGATCTATACATCCTCGATGTGGCCTGAATCCAGCTTGTTCTTTCCGACTCGTTTGCTGTCGATGTTTCTGCAGCCTCGATTGCATGATTTTCGAAAGTACTTTGTTGACGATCAAAGCGATAATTCTTGCATTCCCGACTGTCACCCTTCTTCACAATTGGGACAACGATCGCTTTCTTCGACGCCGACGGGACACGATCCGAATGGCATATGTGTGTTATGAGGGCATTAAGTCGTTGTGATAAGACATCACCTCCGGCTTTGATCATCTCGGCGGTTACTTGGTCTATTCCCGGCGCTTTTCATTTTTCAGTGATTTTCTTGTCGTCTTCACCTCGATAATTGTCGGTTCGTTATCGAGAAACTATTCCATAACGCTTCTCGTTCCGATTCCATTTTCTGTCGAACTTCTTTGTTCAATCGTCGGTATTGCTCAAAGTTGACGTGTTTCATTCACTTCCGCTGATCGACGAGGTTCAGATAGCTGTCCGGGTTCCATGGCTGCGTCCGTTTACGGATAGGTGGACACAACTCCATTGCACACCCAACAATGGACTCCGACAATTGCTTTTCTTCTAAATCGATATCGATATCGTCCGGTATTAAGAGCGCCGCAAATTCATTGGATAATGCCTCTCGCCCGATGGCCGGGTCCCGAAGGCACGCCCAATTTTTCTTGGCTTCTGGTGGCTCCGTTTTCTTCGCTCTTTGTAATCGCATCTGTAATTGCGCTCGAACAACAGGCCCATGCATTGTACGTACGTCTTTAAGCGTCGATCGGCACCTTCCGTTGATCAAAACGTAGTCTAACATCGCTGAGTCTTTGGCAGATGGATTTGCCAGGTGAGTTGTTGTTTGAGTGGATGGCGGAAAATGCTGTTACCTACGATCTAGTTGTTTTACGCTTCGAATGAAAGCAGGCGAATATGCCCATAGTTCTTTCCAACCCAGTTCGATCTGCTTCTGAATGTGCATTAAAGTCCTCCGCACATCGAGGTATCATATCCTGGTTGGGGCTGATCGTAAAATTCGTCCTTGTTCGCGTTCGTGCTGGTCTCGTTTGTCGCATAAACGGGTATGATATAGGTCTTGATTGTTCCACCGGTGGTTATAACCGCCAAATGCTCGGATATCGATGGAATGGATAACTCTGCTGGCAGCCCGACGATCGATCGTAAACCCGAGGCCGGCCTCTTGTCCCTCATCATCGGAGTAGTAGCGTCATCGTTTCGTCAATTGTTGGCGGGACGATGGTCAATGTCCCGGATACGGTAAGTCGTAGTTCCGAAGCGTAGCAACTGATATTTTGCATTTGAACAATTCCCTTGCTATAATTTCCTTTTGACCGATGATGTCCTGTTCGTGCATTCGGTACAGCGAATTGAATTTCCATGTTCAGTGTGACTAATTTGGGTGTTGGACCAGTAACCCACTTCTCACCAGCATCCCTAGTCCGCAGTGCTGGCGCATCGGCAGCCACGGATGCAGTAGCATTATTTCGTGAATCCATGTGGTTTCTCGTCTAGTTTCTTCGGTTTTTCCGATTCTGGTCAATTCGGCAGGTCGACCACGTTCCACCTCTCACATCCTGGACAGACGACGGTGGAGAGCTGTCGCGCAAAACAGAGTCGGCCGGAGGTCAACTGTTTCCGCCCTTATGTCCCATGAGGCATTAAAGGAACATAAAGACAGAAGAAAACGAACTTCTGTATACATATTTTAAACTATGTTACCACATTAAATTTCTGAATAACAAAACTACTCTTATTCGAGTCCTGGTGCTGCCCATTACTTCTTAACTTAACTGAAGCTTTGGACTGAGGTTAAACTAATTTTACATGCAGATTATTACTAAAGTGCAGAAAGTTTAGTGGGAAGTTAACCAGCTACCAAAAGTAATACAAAGCACATGCAGTCCTATGTCATCTACATTATCATATAGTTTCAGCTTGGAGATTTTATTTACGTAATAGATCATATATGTAGAGCGAATGTCTTAATCTTTAATTGTAAAACTCTCTCTTTAACATGCATAAACTGTTGTGATAGAAACGTTAAGTAAATTATTACAGCTTCGTTAATCCATTACTTTTCACTGACTTCCAAAGTTTTAAATCAATTAGTTTTGAATTAGCCGAAACCTAAGAGTTTGTCGCATTTTAAAGTTCGTTCGAATTTGTGTGCCTCCGAACTTATGAACGGAACGATATTATTAAATCTGACCAAAGGGATGAAAAGTTGTTAGACCTTAGTTATAAAAGTCAGATTCAAGCAACTTTTGCTAAAGCGTCAACAATACAAATACTTATGCGAGTATAATCAATACAAATCTCCTTAACAAGTCTTGCAGTCGTAACATGACTCATTTTGACATAGTCATGCCGTACATCTGATAAGAAACATCATACCTCTACACAAGCACTCTTCGCGTTGGTATACCTACATATCGAACACGTAGTTGAGCCACAATATATGTTTTACGCCCACAGGATAATGCATGGACAAGTTTTACTTGCTGTTAAACTATGAGAAACATACCTTTTATTGGTCTACATGTGCACTAAAAATTTATATGTTTGAATACAAGATGATACAAAAGTAATTTGCTGGTGGGGGATGCTTGGCGGAGTCTACGGTAGCATCTCTGAAAAGAAAATACGGAAAGAATTTTTTAAGAAAATTATGAGAACACGTAATCCAGGATTTACTGGGGAATTAAGAATGCTTGCTGCTGTATTATCCTGCAACTATTGTTTGGTAATGAATTAATTCAATGTAAAAATCCTATAGTAAATGTATAGTTTTATTTTTCACGAGAGCGAGTATGCAAGGGTATTTAATTTTAAATTGTATATACTACGTTTATAAGCGGAGTTTCCCTCCGGATGGAAGTTTCGATCCGGAGTGAAACACCGCTTATAAACTGGGAGTGAAACTCCAGAACTTGGATTTTCGCTCCCGAAGAAAAAGCTGGAGTGAAACTTCGATCCCGGTTTATGTTGTGCTTATAAACGCTGACTTGGAGTGAGATTTTTTTCCAAGGGGGGAAAACTTAGTAAAGAAGAAGCTGGGTGTTTTATTTTGCTACAATAGTTTTTTTTCTTTATTTATTGATTTTTTAAATACATTAAATTAAACATTGGGTTTACAATTTGTCTTTGCTATGATTTTAAATTTGAGCTTGGAGCTGTCATTTCAAACCAGAAAGTATTTTGGATTTTCACTCCCATTGCTTATAAACGCATCAGGAGTTTTACTTTGGACTGAAGATCCGGGAGTGAAACTCCGCTTATAAACGTGGTAATAGTAAAGTAGAATGAAAACTTACGTTAAATTCTATAAAACTTGAGAAGATATTCAACGCTTTTAAGGTGTGTAATTTTTAGTGATTCGCAATTTCGTCTTCTTTTAAATAAAGGGTGTATGAGTGACTTCCCCATTTAATTAATTTATTAGACAAATCATGTACAAAAGAAAGACATCTTATAACTAGTAGGTACATTGATTAAACAGAGGAACTAACAATTATTATACGTATCAAAAAATAAAAAATAGGATTTAATGGGATTTCAGAGGTTTGAGTTGTAGAAGGTTCATATAAAACAATTGGAAATATGCTAGAGGTCCGCGGCTAGCTTCTCAATACATCAATCAAATTGATCTTTCGATGCCGAAATATAAAGTTGCACATCATCTGCGTACATGTAAATCTTGGAGTCATTAACTACTGAAGGAAGATCATTAATGAAAATACTGAATAGGAGAGGCCCAAGGATGGAGCCGTAGGGGACGCCAGGATGAAGTAAGGAAACCGAATGGGGGTTAAATCGAACCGTCACCTCCTCGTGTGCCCCCTGGATAACCAACTAACGACGGTAGTAGGGAGCAGACCCTTAAAAGCCTACCAAGCCAATATGTAAATGGCATCGTGTCGAGAGCGGCCTGGCAATGGTAGAGGTGCACTGTACCGAACGATCTGTTAGAATGGACCTGTATTTTTCCTGCCATACTCGTGGGACTTTCATGAACCAACAAATTATAAACTACATAGTTGAGATGTGGGTTTCGCCCTTTCGGTCCACACGATCAACTTCCCAGTATGATAAATGTTGAATATTATGAATGGATATTTTAATAATAAATGAACAATATTACAACAAATTAAGAAAAATCGTACCGAATGCATACACCTGATTCTTTAAACTAACCCAACTCCTATAGCCAATAGCAAATATTTTGTAATATTAAGTAATATAATATAGTATCAGAACCTGGTGGCAAAGTAATCTTGAGAGAAGCTAGTAAAGGGTAATTTCCAGTACCAGCTCCTACACTTCTAGGGAGCTGTGTCGCATGCCAGACCCAACTGACGCACTGCTAAAACGGCAACGGTCAGAGGATTCTCCGGCTGGGCAGGGACCCTGAAGAAGAAAAAAAAAGGGGGGGGGTCACAAGAACCATCATACCGGACAAGTTAGCTGGAATCACCATAGCAGTAGCCCAGAACAACTATCCCGAAGGCAAATTGACGGAAAAATCCATCTCTATTTGCGATGCCATCCTGACTGAGGTGGACGAAAGTCTTAAAGCCCGCCTCAATTTTTAGGTGCAAGGGCGGCAGGGGGTCTCATTAAGAGCCAACGAACCTACCAGCCAATGGCTGACATACATATGCTGTCACCAGGCTGCTGTTTGGGAAGGGTTCAACCTCAAAGTAATCGAGGTAAAGGACCTTCCCAAATTCAAGCAGATCGCATTCTGGGTTCCTAATGATGTAGCGAACCGGAACAGGTACTCCAAATGAGGTGACCTCTTGTCAAGTGATGGGTAGGAACGTGGACCCCCTTGCCAATGACGAGAGGTCGCCTATGCGACTTAAAGAGCAGGGCATGTCCCTATTCTACGGCTTCGGCCGAATCAGAGTGAAGGAGATTGGCTCAAAAAAGGAGACTCCTGCTGGGTCACAGCAGCAGAAACAATCCCAGGATGCGTGTGGTACAGTGCAACATGCAACACAGTAGGGCTACCATGACGTACAGGAGCCATGGATAAGTAACGGTGCTATACTGGGCTTGCGGGCACCTGGCTACAACATTGCATGCAGTGATGTCGACGGCGACCCTCCAGGGACTCACCACCATCCAAAGAACTGAAGGATATCGTGGGTCACTCTAACAGGAGCGGTCTGCAGATCATCGTAGGATATGATGCGATCGCCCATCCTACCTTAACAAACGGATCTTTATCTTCTCTGATAGCCAAGCGGCATTTGGGGCGAAAAGGTCTCGTAGGACCAAGTCGAAATTAGTTTGGGGCTGCCAACGTGCACTTGATGAGTTGGGCGTTCTCAATCAAGTTACCCTTGTCTGGGTCCATGGTCACCGGGGCTTCATAGGCAACGAAAGTGCGCATGCCGTGGCTAAACAAGGCTCTGATATTGCATTCGTCGGCCCAGAGCCGGGTATTGGAGCACCCACCAGCTTGGTGCAAAGGACCCTGGCCGATCAGACTTTGATGAAACATACTGAACGCTGCAGTCCCCGCCTAGATTGGCCAATTCTAAGCGGTTCCCTCCTGTGCCGTCCTCGAAGACAGCCAAAGAATTGTTAGGACGCAATAGAAATGATGTCAGGACACTTCTTGGCTTGATTATTGGGCACTGTGCCGTAAATAACCACTTATGGAGGATAGGAGACATGCAGACTTTGCCTGTAAGTGAATGAGCCTGCTCTCCACGTTCTCTGTAGCTAGTGACAGAATTACGCGCAATGGCGGTGCGGACATTGGCTTCGCGGTGTGTGCGGCTTTTTCACTGATACAAAGTCGCGGTGCTGGTGTCGCGTTCCGACTTTGACACAACCTAAAAATCAAAGTAACAAGTGGGCGTAATACGAAATAAACTGAAAAAGCTGTATGATTTGCGTATTAATTTTCTATCCTACAGGATAGGTACTAATTTCATCACCACAATTTCGAAATAATTCTGAAATTCAACAAATTTCTTATCCACATCACCAGCACACGATTCAAAACATAAACAAAATGCCCACCAACACCAAAACACGACTCAAAACAAGCACACCAACAACTTTTTTACACTGGACCGCGCGGCAACGCGCAAGAAGTAGAAAGTAAAGCAACTTACGCGGTGTGTGCGTAGCGCTCAAGCCACATTTCGTTAGTTCGCATTGCAATACACATACTCTATTCTATCTGTCAATGTCCGCACCGCGTTTGCGCGAAATTCTGTCACCAGCTTGTGAGTGACGCGCACTTTGTTCGAGGAGTCCCTGCTCCTGCTAGTCGAGGCACACTACTGAACTTGTTCTAGTGGTCTGGCCTACAAATATGAGGTTGGATGTAGTAGAATTGGCCAAATGAATGGCCATAGTACCTTTGAACCCAATACCTCACACTGGAAAAAAAGGTTCTATTTTGTTTATTTTGCAATTATGCAGAAACTATACGCGCGACAAATTTCATCTAATGAATAATAATAATATGCTTAAAAATCACTCGTCCACTAGTCCTGGATTGTCATGGTACGCCCGTATTTATGTACACTACATATTCATCCCCTATCTCGCTTGTGACTGACCACCCGCACCCGTACTAGATATTGCAGCTTGCCATGAGCAGTGACGTGGTATAAAGAGTAATTCCTGAGCTTAGAACTTATAAAAATCCTTCGTCTATTAACCTGCAGCTATAATTAGCTCCTTCCTCCTTATCAGGCTGCTTGTATGATTTAAGAGTATCATTACTGAAATTGAAAATTTTGAACTGCCATTTTGCTAATAACTGCTTCCAAGTCTTGGTTAGATATCTTAGAAGGCGCTAGCCAGTTGTTTGATCCCTTGATTAAATTCCAAAGGATCTGTTAAGAGTGTTCTAAACTCTCCGCTTGGAATTTATGTCGAGTTGTTTGTTGTCGTTTTGCTCGCACATGCAATTCTACTATGATATGAAGTAACTTCTTGCTTTGCATGCTGTGGAATTCCTGGAAAATGTGTTGTATCTTACATTATATCTCTCTGCACTTTAACCAAGAATTGTTTCAGTGTAAAAAGTTGTCCTGTAGATGAACCTTCTTTCTGGAACCCCGCTTGGTATTTGTCTAGTATTTTTTCTGATATAAAAGAAATACAGATTTGATTTACATATTCATCTCGGTATTTCTAAACCACCAAAAATAAAAATGTCCTAGAAGTTTTCGATTAAATTCTTTAGTATATATCAGTAAAAGAAATTGAAATCCCTTAAGGCCGATTATTCTGCTAAACATACACCTTATTTCTACCACATTTATTTATTTACTTGTTTCTCTCACCCCTCATCCACAGCATGTTGGTGTGATGTCACAGTTTATTGGATTTTGAAAATTATTGGTAGCCTTGTATTACACAAATCACCCTGGTGAACTACACAGCAGCCACCCATCCGTACCCTTCCATAACTCAAGTCATTCAATAGGGAATGTTTTCTCTACCAATGAATTATAAAATGCGATTGGATACCGAAAGATAAATCGACATTAGGGATTTACACGGTGGATATTTTGGGTGTAATTGTTCTTGTTAATGTAGAGTAAAAGGAGAAATCAATTTTTTTTTGTTCTGTGAAAAATGTCCTGAAAGTAAGTGTGTTTTTTTTAAAATGATCGGGAATAAGCAACGTTAAATTAGTTTGGTGTGCCACTTAAAAAAATGGAATCCAGTTTTATAGTTCTCGAGCCGAACCTCGCCCAATCTTACGTAGGGAGAGGGGGTCTCGGCAAATATCACGTAATTTTTATTTTCAAGAACAGTGTAAAATTGCGAGAAAACTAGGTGGAATTAAGGTAGGCATTGGCCTTTCAGACCAGGTCGGCCGGCTCGACCCGTTGAAGGCCACATATTACTTAGTCTAACTGAGGAATGATATTTCAGGTATCCACTTGACAGGCCGTGGCATGCAGGTGAAGTCATGGTTCTCTACAAACACAAGCGGAAACGACAGCTTAGCATAGCAGGTTGTTAATCAACGAAAACTTCAAGGCGGCTCCAGACTCACCTCGTGAACACGCGCGAACGCGAGTATGGATGGTTTTCGTGCCTTACTTCCCGATCTTTACCGTAAATTCACGACTTGAGAGTAAATAGAAGTTTTGTTTTGTCAATTATCTTAGACTGCAGGCCTCATACAGCTGGCGGCCGGTGAGTGTGTGGTGATCCTTGGCCTCAAGGCGTAAACCTTCAGGTCATGGCCTGCCGGCGACCTGTCTGTAAATAGGGGCCTTTAGATATAGCGAAATCCTTCATAAAAAAATTTACGCGGTTTTGGGGACTCCAGAAAGTAGTATCACGTATAGCCCCGCGATTGTACGAGCCAAGAGCTACAGGAAGGAACACGCCGAATTTTAGCGTAGTGAAATTCTTGTTGAATAAGTGCTCACTAGTTGTAAGTCCACTACAAATGGAATAGAGGAGGATCAATAAAATAGGGCCGTAAAAAACGGCACCGTATTTTAGTGCATATCTGATCCGCAGATGAAAATACCCTTGCAGATTTCGCAAATGTTTGTTTAATTGTGAGAATAGACTGGTATGCTCGCTCAAGATATTTCTCTCGTTTTTTATTTGTATAGTTCGCTCGTTGTTTCAAGGATAAAGTACTGGCGACAAATCAATCTTCTTCTCCGATAAATTGAAGACACTCGAATAGTTCGAAAGTCTCTATTTTAAGCCTAGTATAGAGTTCGAACAGAATTCCGTTTTTCGTAAAACATACATACATTCAATTTTTCTGTGTCCCCTCTGTTTTTTGACCACACAGTTCGAACGGAATGGCAGTGGTAATAGATCACTATAGCATAGCACTTATCCAACAGGTGACTCCGCAAAGAATCATTTCAACGATCATTCTGTGTTGTGCTGTTAGGTGACGTGGTTTTATATGTAGGAGCTTTTTACTTTTTCTCGGGTATTTAGTTTTTCTCCATGCATGTACTAGTAGTACAAAGGTTGATTTTTGAGCTTGATTGTATCACTTTCAAAAAAAAGATTTCTTAAAACATAGGACTGCACATTTTTTTGAACTACAATCCGTCTTTTGCGACTAACATTAAAGATTCGTAAACGTTTTTTTAAAATAGTTGGTTCTTACAACATTAGGTGATTAGATTACTTTACATTAGGCATTAGGTGATTAGATTACTTTACTAACCTTTGGCAACGGTACAGATGGCCTTACTTCTTCTAAAATTGACACTTCTCTTTTTATTATAAATTAGTTGAATTGTGAAATGAGATTGCAATCCGTTTGTTGATCCTCCTTTAGCTTGCAATACGTTTTTGCATTTCGCGCTATCTTTTTCCAGTTCTTGTCGAAAGTAGTAGCTCCATATAATATTTTTTGTTTGTAACGATTTTCTCTCATTCCATAGGTAATATTTTAAAACCAATGAATGAATGATTATTCAAATTAAAGAATAAAGAATTTCTTTATTGTTTGCCTTAAATTTTAATACTTGTTTACTGTAGAATTTCCTTCGTCGTTCTAAACAAAATACAACATTTTGCTTTTGATTGACGAGTAGAGAAAGAAACGACAAAGAATTATAAAGTCACTCACTGTTTTAGTGAAAGTCTGTTCTGTGTTTTATTCTGTATTTGTTTACTCTTATAACAAACTCTGAAATTTAAATTGTAGAATAATACAAGCAGGAAAAACAACTTGAATTTTTTTGCTATACATATGTCCATTTTTGAGCAAAAATTCCTTTTAATGTAAATGCCTGGAAAAAATGACGGTTTATCGAAAACCGGGATTGGATTCCCTACTTCAGGCCAAATTTTCGATTTTTTTCAACTGTGAAGGTAGGTACCGCTGGACAATTCTCCAGAAGCACGCACGGGCCACTAAAGGTATTCACGTGAAGTCTCTTTCCGATACCTGTTGGTGAAATCGAGAGAATGCTACCGATTGTTTAGTCGAAAATCTCAATAAAGTTTCAAAAATGTTTACAATCCGCAACGATGAAACTGGCCAAAGCGATGGCACAAATCCGCGTTATCAAATCATCATCATTTTGAACGTTTGGCCAATTCAGAATTGCCAGAGGACGGTTCGTCCTTTGCCGTACGATATTTATTGTACTCAGGCTGTCGATCTAGCCAATGAATTGGGTGTATTGGCAGAAAATGTACGCACACCCGCGTCTCAAGACAATTCTCATACGAAAGTCAAGACGAATCGGTTGTCGATCCGTACGAACAATTTCTTATTGGGTTTTATAATTACATTCTCGACATCGCGACCTCACTGGGCGTATCGACTCGTTGTATGATATCGAGAAACATTACGACTTTCTATATCACATTATTGATACCGGATTGGAGCCAAACCAAAAGCAATGCATGTTGCTAGAGGAAAAACTCCGAAATCCTACCACTAGAACAGTGATTCCCAAAGTGGGTTCCGCGGAACCATACGGTTCCACGAAAAAATTTTAGGGGTCCGTGAGACCAGCGCCGAAGCGCAAATACATTCGCAGACTCACTGGCGCTGCGCCGGTCGTTTAACGCGTTCTTGCTAATCAGAAAGTGCGAGTGACCCTTCTTCCTTGAAATTTGGTCTACGTCACGCCGCGTAACATTTTGGCCGCCACTCCATATTCCCATGTCGAGGGGGTTGTGAAGAAAATGGTAATCCGCCCTTTTGAGATGGGCGCCATGGACCAAACGATATATTGAGTATACTATATTGGTTATGGTGTTCTACTTATCATACCCTTTCATTTGATTCCCATGTCGAAGGGATTGTGAAGAATATTTCAATCCGCCCTCCTGAGGCTGCCGCCATGGATCTAAACGTATATTGACCATACCATATTGCATTGTCATCGGAGCTAAAGCCGTATGCAAAATTTCAGCATGATAGGATATCCGGAAGTATTTGAAAAATTGATTGCAAAATTTGTTCCGTGAAGAAAACAGTAATCCGTCCTCTTGAGACGGCCGCCATGGATCTAACAGTATAATGAGTATACCATATTGCATTGCCATCGGAGCTGAAGTTGTGTGCAAAATCAGGGTGATCGGGTAACCGAAAGTATTCAAAAAATCGATTGCAAGATATGTACCGGACAAACAGACAGACAAGAAAGCGAGCTAATAAAAACGTTTTAAAATATATTAAAGGATCAATATACCTATACATATATCATATATTATTTTATTTTTTCATCGTTGGGTTCCGCCAAATTTTATACATTGTAGAAAGGTTCCGTCCGAAATAAAGTTTGGGAACCACTGCACTAGAATATCGGAAATGAGTGCTAATGATCTCTGCTTCGAAATATCGATGTTCGCTTCCATTACTTCAGAAGCTTGCGAAGGCATTTGCAGCCCAATCGAATTTTTAATTCCTTATACTCGAGAGGTATTATGGAATTATTCCAGAACCTTAAGATCGCTTTACGCGTCTTCAGCACAATTCCAGTTGGAGCGAAGCTTCTCCAAACTTAAATTGATAATATCATATTTCCGGAACAACATGTCCGACCACCGATTGTCCAATTTGGCTGATGTTGGGCAATTTGGCTGATGCTTGGACGATTGTTTGGCTAATGTGACAACAAGAGGACATAGTCATTTTGCTTCTATGAGCACAAGAAAAATTGATCTGCGCGCATAAGCTTTCGTCGTCTTAATATGGCGCATGTGAATTGACGTCTAAACATTACAAGGGCCCATTTTCCTTAATTCCGTCGTGGGGCGGGTCTCTCTCTCTATAAACTAATTCTAATTTAGAAAGTTGCTATTCAAGGTTCCTTGAATTGGTTCATGTTGGTATTAATCGTTTTATCCCAATTGTTACTCGTTCTTCTTCCAATCACCCTCCTTGGTTTAATAGAGGTTTATTGAGACTTAAAAATGCTAAAAATCTAGCTCACAAAGCTTTAAGGTTTCATTGTAATACCTATAATTTATGTAAATTTAAAAGACTTCATAGAGAATATCACTTTCTTCATCGCTTTTTATTCAATCAGTATGTTTCATCTGTTGAGAATAATATCAAAAATGATTGCAGGGCCTTTTGGGCGTACATCAACGCCAAACGTTCTTCGTCCTCTATGCCTGCTTCTATGGAATATAATGGTATTTACTCTAATAGTTTGCAAGGAAGCTGTGATCTTTTCGCTGAATACTTTGGATCTATTTATGCGTCGAATAATAATAGTGATCCTATCCCTGATTTTGATGATTTAATTTCAACTGTCGATGTTGGCCTTATTCAACTTGAACAGAGTGAAGTTGAATCATGCTTTAAAAAATTAAACAGCGACGTGTTTCATGGACCAGATTAGTTGTGTAATTTATTATTAAAGAAATGTATCTCTAGTCTTTCGTATCCTCTTACAAAAATATTTAATATGTCCTTAATGTTCGGCTCTTTCCTTGATTCTTGGAAATATTCGGTTATTAAACCTCTTTATAAATCAGGTTGTCGGAGTAAAATTACTAATTATAGAGGAATTGCGAAGCTATTACCTGTTCCTAAATGTTTTGAAAGTCTAGTTACTGACAGACTACAATTTGTTGCTAATAAATGTATTTGTGAGGAGCAACATGGTTTTATGAGCGGTAAATCAACTACCACAAATCTAGTGGTTTTTAAAAACTATGCAATTAATGCTATTGAACGTGGTGAACAGGTTGATGTTATTTATACAGACTTTGTAAAAGTCTTTGATCGCATTGACACTGCTCTGTTAATTATGAAACTACGTGCGTTTGGTCTTCATTCCTCTCTTCTCAATTGGCTAAGTTCTTATCTTACTGGTCGTAAACAGTCCGTTTCAATCGATACATATCTGTCTAAAACTTTTTCTGTCAAGTCAGGTGTGCCGCAAGGTAGTCATCTTGGTCCGTTGTTATTCATTATTTTTATTAATGATGTTTGTAACATTTTTTCGCGTGCCAGTACTTTATTGTTCGCAGATGATTTGAAGATCTTTACATCAATTTTTTCACTATCCGACTGCATTATTCTTCAGAAGGAACTTGACACCCTTTGTTCGTGGTGCAAGGCTAACAGACTAGAGTTAAATCCCAATAAATGTAAAAAATATTCGTTTTATTGTCTTGTTGTTCATTTTTCTTATTCATATAATATTAATGGTGTGATTGTTGACTCTCCAGTTACTATTTGTGATCTTGGCGTTACCTATGATCATACGTTCAACTCATCTTGCCAGGTTGACTTTGCATGCTCCAAAGCTTTTAGAATGCTGAGTTTCATAAAGCGAAATTCTACTGACTTTCGGGACCCATTTACATTAAAAGTCCTTTACTTGTCCCTTGTTCGGTCTCACTTAGAATACGCATCTGTTGTGTGGAATCCTTATACCTCTCTCCACCGTTCTCGAATTGAATCCGTTCAGAAGTCCTTTACTCGGTTTTCTCTTCTCTTACAATTCCAGATGCTTGCTTCTAGGACTGCAGAAGTTAGAGACTAAGCGAAACATTGCCTGTATTATGTTTGTCAGAGATGTGTTATGTTTTCGTATTAAATCTGCTTCATTACTTACTCTACCTATTTAACATTTATGCGCCTGGCATATCCTTGAGATCTAGGCCTCTATTGTTTGTTCCTCCGCATAGGACCGTTTATGGCCAGCATGAACCAATAACGTATTGCTCTCGCCTATTTAATGAAATTTATGGCGTGATTGATTTATCTGCTGAGAGAATAACATTCAACTCGGACTTACGTCATCTTAGTAGGTAAAATTATTGTACTCTTAGAAATTTTATATATTCATTCCTAGCTTGTCGTTTGCTTTAAATTAATTTGTCTTTATAATCTTATTCTTTCTAACTTATATTTTTTATGTATTTTAATTTTTATTATTAATTTTTGCATTCTGTCTGTTGGAGATTTACTCTGTAGACCAGTAATAAATAAATAAATAAATAAACGAAAAAAGGAAATTTTTTTGCTCTCTCCGAAGCCTCTCTCTGAATTTTTGCACAGGTCCTCCAATTGTCTGTTCGTGGCACTGCATCCCCCGAAAATAGATCCATGCCTTGATTTTCTTCTTCGTGACTTTATATAATTTTCATAATACCTGTTCGGATAACTTAATAATGTAATTTGTGCTAGCTATAAGAAGAAGTGTAATGTATAAATTTAAAACCGATTTATTTTACTGAAAAATCCGGTTTTCGAATTTCATAATTTCCTTTTAAAACGCGTATTTGAAAACCGGGTTTTTAAAACCCGACAAACCCTAGTTATAGACAACGGCGTTCATTAAAAATTCACACCTTATAACCCTTTCCTGTGACATGTCAACTCATGCATATTTTAGTAAAACAAATATTATATATAAACCCATACATACCTATATAAAAAAGCCAGAAAAAGTATGTTCATAAATCATTCAAACCGTCTCGAGCAAGTATCCATAAAATTTGAAAAGATTGGCCATTTTTGATTTAGACTTTTGGAACGGAAGGAAGTCTGTCCTAGTTATTTCTATTCCCCAATATATATCGCGAAATCACACAAGTATATTTCGATATAAATTTAGTGCACATCTGTATTTTATGTAAATAAAATAAATATGAATTTTGCATATATTGCGAATGTTGTAAAGGTACTAACCTGGCTGGCATCGGTTGTATTTCGACGAAGTAAAAAGCCGCTTACACAGGTTGGAATTGATTTCCGCCAGATGTGTGATGTGGGTGTAGGTAGGACCTTAAAGAAATTCGATCCTTGTTTCATTGAATATTGAGCAGGGTGTGTGTGTGTGAGATGGAACCTATGGAATAAAGGAATCAAAGGAATGAATTAAATAAAATCAGGTAGTCATTTCATGCGGGGTGAACAAGTGAAAATGTCTTGGGCATGTCTGGAAAAGTTTTCAGGACTTTATTAGTCTTGAGAGATTCCAGATTGAAAATTGCATCTAAAATGGAAATCACTTATTCATAATTTCCTTTTTTCCTTATACTAACACCTCCCCTACCTGACAAGGATTAAGAAATCTTCGTTCGTTGGTTTTATTATTATTATATTTTTTTTTTGTGTGTCTTATACTCTACCAGTTTCCGGAGAATATTACTCTATACTCTCTTACTGGTACACACTATACCTGAGCTTCGTGACCGTTTCGCCGATGCGGTGCGCTCCCTTGCACCAGGATCCGTTTTCAGTGTTGCCCCATTATCGTAAATTATTAAAACCCCCCATTGGACAGGAATGCCATGAAAATCCGGCCTCCTGTGTTACGTGCACAACGTGCAAATAAAAACCAAAGCTGAATGCATTAAGGACCTCGGCTAAAAGAGCCTAAAGAGGAGACCAACAGCGCAGCCCCAAAATCGATTTTTCATAGCAACTCCTTCCTTTCGAGTATGTCCTGGTGGCGGCAGCAAGCACTGTGGTGTAACCGTTCGGTATCCAGTCTTCTTAAAAAACTCGTCCCATTTGCTGCTCTTCCTGGTCAGCTGTTGTTTAACTCAACTCGAACCACCACAGGATACTGAAAATACTCGGAAGCGATTCACATTTCGGACGTTATCAACGGTTTTCGTCCTTTAGCTGTTGTCATCTGAGGTTCGTAAATGTTATGTGCGCGCGGGTTTTGCTTCCTGTTTTTTAAAAAAATTTCGTGGTTTTTATCGTGTGTTTTTTAATACTAAAAATATCCGTTAACAATTTTTTTTTTGTTTTTAGTTTTATGTGTAACGTAGTTATTTATTTTTATTTTTTATTTTTATTTTCTTCCAGATTATGGTCGTCGGGATGTCGATCGCGATACCAAGGTGGCGTGGGCCGTTTAAAATTTCTAAAACGACCGTTTTGTATTATAGGTAAGAGTTTTACTGATAAATTTAAAAACAAAAAAAATTCCTTAAATTTAAAAACAATTCTTATTTTATATTTTCTGTTCAATTTGTATCTTTTTAGATATAGTTACGATAGCAGCCTCTTTAGTAGTTTTAGGAATGGGCACATCTGGTCAAGTATTTGCAACCAGTGCATTACGTGGCCTTAGGTTTTTCCAAATTTTAAGAATGGTTCGCATGGACAGACGCGGAGGAACATGGAAATTATTAGGAAGCGTTGTCTATGCACACAGACAAGTAAGTAAATATATTTAATTATAATTTAAAATCCTTGTTACCAGAGAACAAAATTAAAATTTTTAATGCGTTGCTGCAGCTTTTGAAGTATCCTTATGGTGTATAATGGTGTATATAGTGTTACCAAAAAAATTATACAATGCCAGTATCCTTTCTACAAAATTTTTATGTGTACATATGTGCGTATTTTAAAGTGAATATATGGAATATGTAATTTTTACTTACCCTCGGAATATTTACTGTGTAAATTTTTCACGCAATAGCATCATTATTGACCTCATTAGGAATATGAGGAATGTCAAGTTATATACATATGTGTGTTCTGATGTTAAGTGTTAAAACAATCATAAAATTTCAAGATATATGTTATTTGACAGGCAAAGGGAATTAATTACAACATTGTGTAAGTTATTCTGTTTTGTTACCAATTTAACTTATTAGGGTTGAGCTTAAGTTAAGGGCATGTTGTAATATTTTTGGAAATAGGTAAATAAAAATATGTGCTGACTGTATATATGTAGATTATATGGGTTTTTAAATATTTCGAAATTATGCTTGTACTTTTAATTTCGAGTTATAGTGAACGGTTGAATTGTAGAAAATTCTTAACAAAAATATTTTTGTTTATTTAAATTTATAATTGGAATCTTCATCTCCATGTTCCTAGTGAGCTGAAATTATGTGATTTTGGAAAGTGATTTCGAAATTATGTAGTAGAGAAATTACATGACAAACCGAACTCAACTCGATCTGAATTTGCATTTTCGGACGAATATAATATTACCGAGTTATGGTAGGTGTCGCTATGGATGTCGAGTTGAGTTGAAACGACACTTCAACTCAATGACTCAACACGATACGTTTCCATTTCTGCCTTCTGTCTTCCTTCATCTTTTGCCATGGATTAATTATATTATAAATTTTTCTTCAATACTATGAATTTAATATAATGTTTCTTCTGACGCCAAAATGAGGCGCGATATTTTCACTTTGTGTACCTTTGTCAGTGTGCCGTTTTTAGTTGTGTGCACGAACTCAGTTCAACCTACCTACTTTCGTTGAGTTGAGCAGAGTTGAAAATCTTTAACGAAAGCTCTTAACTGTGTCTGTTTCCATGACGTCTAACTGGGGTTCAACTCGGGTTGAACTCCCATGGAAACTCAGTATATGACATACCGAACTTGAGTTTTTAGTTGTCATTATGGTTTGGTGAAATTTTTCGTGAAAATGTATAATTTTATTATGAAATGAATGAATGAATGTATTACGCTTTGCCACGTAAACATTTTTGAATATTTCTTTTAATATTAACTAAAAAAACTAACTAACTTCGTACAACTAAATACTGTTGTAGATAATAACAAAACATGTACATAACCACAATGTTGGGTTCATTTTTGAGTCGCTAGTTACATGACAGTCCGACCGAAAATTGTACTCAACTTTTTGCTTGGTTGAACTCACTCAGAACGCGTTCGGCACAAATTTGTCGGACGGTCGCTGGTTACATGACACAAGCCGAACCGAAAACTGAACTTAGTTCGCGTTGAGTATGTAATATAACCTCGGTATAGAACCATTCGCACTGAATTGATATAATTCCGGTTGACAGTTTTTTCCAGCACTACGCATGTCTTCGATATTGTTTGCCAAAATTTCACTAGGAATTCCTCAGTTTCAATTTCAGTTTCGACTGAAGGAGAGTTACGCCATCACGCGACTTTATGACACTATACTCGTATATTTTGAGGCCATCGGCATTATAGAGAGGTGGTATATTCCTTAGTTCTTCTGATACAGGTCTGAGATGAATATATTAGGCCAAACTGACTACCCTGAGGGACTCCGGAAGTTGCTTCGATTTATTTTGATAGAAATCCTTAAAATCTACCGGCTTGTGTACTTCCGCTGAAATATGATTCTATCCATATTAGGACAGGACCTTATATTCCAAATTTTAGTAGTTTTGTTATTAAAATATGGTGGTCGACATGGTCAAAGGCCTTATTGAAGTCAGTATAGACAGCATCGATTTGATGACCGGTCTTCATACCACATAGTAGTTCGAAGGTTAGTGTCATAAGGGTAGTAGTTGTCGAGCGCCTTTTTCTGAAGCCATGTTGTTGGTCATTGAAGAGCGGATCGATTGTTTGGGCAATCTTATCGTAAACAAGCTTTTCGAAAAGTTTAGGAATTGCTGATAATATTGCAATGCCCCTGTAGTTGTCTACCGAATGCTTATTAGATGCTTTGCGAATTGGTATAAAATAGGATTCTTTCCTAATATTAGGAAATTTTCCTAACGATAAGGATTTGTTGAAAATAACATGGAGGGAAGACAGAATTTGAGTTGAGTAGCGAATTGAAAGAATTTTTGGGATCTCTCATAATGCTATCGCCAACAGAGTTAAGATATGTAGTGTAGTGATATCACGTGACCTAAGACTGAATTCTGAGGCTAACCCAGTGTATAGTGCTAGTTTCAGTTCATCATTTGCATGGCCAGCCATGGTTCGGATAATTTATCCGTTCTTTTAATTCTGGGCACATGTTTGTCAATAACTATGAATATAATAGTGTTGAAGCAAGACACTATTTCGTCAATGTCATTACCAGATAGCCTATTTTCCCAGTCAACTAGGGATAATTCAATGCTGCAAGAGTCTGCATTCTTATAATCATAAATGATTGAGTTATTACATGATATACGATGATTAGATATTGCGGTATTATGCTCGAAGACCCATGCAGAATAGTGAATAGAGTTGGTGAAAAGGTTCTCCTCAAGCGGAGCAGGCAGGATGTTCAGCTCCTCAGGAGAGTTAGTGAAGATTAGGTCTAACCAATTACCGTGAGAATTCGGAGTTCTAGTAAAAGGAGTCGATAAACTTTATATCAATAGCATTTTGAAGTTGATTGGAAGTAAACAATTTTCTTTCTCGTCGGGGATAATAGTTCCCTAAAATAAATATGTCGTCCCAACTGGATAGAGATTCGTTAATATCATCTAATATATGAAGTAATTCATCATATTTAGATTCGACAGAGTTAGGGGGTATGTAAAAAATGCCGAAAAAGATGTGCTTCCTGCCCGATTTAACTCGCACGAAAACATGCTCAAAGGAATAGAAACTTAGTTGGAGGAATTCTGCGTTCATTGGTACCTTACTCATGGAAATAGGTTATAGGATTATAAAAATACAGGGTAATATGTGAAACTCTACCTTTGTACAGTTCTGACCGTATTACTCAAAACGGACAAAGATATCGAACTAGGCGCCATAGTAACTTATATTAAGATTAAATACCTATCCAACGACATATTACACACGGCTGTTGGAGGTGGTAGCAAAGTCCATACATTTTCTGGCATCCTCCTTGGTTTTTTATTACCTTAAAGAATTGGAACAAAATTAACAAAATTCGTCCGCCATATTGGCGCGGCCATTTTTAATTTATAAGTTCTAATTATAAATTCGTTATTTGGGGCAATTTTGAATATGGTGGCCATTTTGAATCTTGAAAATCGGGCTTCGAGATGCATCATGGGAGACCCCCACGGACCGTCATTCAAAATTTCGAAACAGATTGATGTCAATACATAGACAAATAAAGCACTTATTGCAAAAAACATGCATGTAGCATGTTTTTGAAAATACCTAAAACTTCAAGTATCGGTATCTCAAAATCGAAGCGAGGTATCGAAAATTTTTTTTTTGACATTTTCTTCTTATTTTGGTGTGTTTTATTTAAATTCATAATTAACCGGCGCCACGGAAATTGTAGCTTTGATATAACTAAAAACCTTCGGGAAATACCTCAAGAGATCAACTTCAAATGCCTATATCAACTAAGCGTGATATTGAAAAATTTTATCTTATATTTTCGTCTTATTTTGTGGTGCTTCATCGAAATCCGTCAAAAGACGGGCCATGAAAACCATAGAGGTACCAATAAGAGAAGGCGCAAAAAAAGTTGGCCCCAAAAATGGACCGGCAACGTATTATTCCGCTTTGAGCTATTCTCAATTGAAATCTGTTGACGGAATGCGATCCTCCCATTTTGCTTACTCAACTACACCTGCACTAAAACAAGACTGCCGTACTCACTTCGATAAAGAAAGTTTCGCAGCGAGTTGAAAAGTTAGCAGTCCTGGTAGAGCAATATTATGGAAATATGAGAGCGGAGGTAAAATTTCCAAACCTGTTTCTACAATATTTTAGTGTGGGTTTCCTTGCACATGTGATCTAGCGCTTCTGGGATGAAACATTATACCCTTTCTGTTGGCCAAAGGTGTGCATTAACTTTGAATTTATCTCTTCAAAACTTCAAGTTGCTTACAATAACGTTGAGCAGAGCCATTCTAACCACCGGTCTAAATGGGTTACAACCCCGGGGTGCAAGCCTTTTCGGGGCGGCAATTTTTGGTTGTGTTATATTTCTTTTAGATAGTTTTAGTTAAAAACTTTTCATGACAAAAATAAATTGCCAGTTCTGATGAAATAAAAAACGTTATATGTAAGTATCTAGGGTATCTGCTTTGGTGAACCGATTCTTCAAGTTATTTTTAGATTCGGGTCTCTGGGGTCGGGTTCGGGTCGCCTGCAATTAAACAAAATTCCACTTCTTTATAAAACTTTATTTAACCCAAAAATAGATTCTCGACAAAATGCGTCTTTCTAAAGACTGTGTCTCCTCATAGGACTCACATTTATGTTTGCTTCAATAGAGTAGAGAGTGTTCGGAAAGATCGCAGTTTGAATATAAAGTAGGCTCAGAGAGGTTGAGATGCCACATTCAGCCATTTTGAAGTTTGATTCGCCCCGGATAATTAGTTCCATTCTTTAAGGCCATCCACCGCAGCTGTAGTTGGGCCCCTCGTGGTCACCTATCTTTCCAATTCATAACGGTCGCTATACTGCCGTTTCACTATAGGGTAAGGTCCCAAAAACTTAGGTTTTAATTTCAACCCTGGGCTAAAGGACAATGGGCGGATTGGTACAACCCCTCAATAGCAATGATATATACATCGTTAGATAGGTATTTTTAAGTAGAACAATATTGACTATGGCGGCGTTTTTCTATTCGTTGTCCGTTTGGAGTTATGGCTACAAATGTGAAAATGTTTTTTTATGCTTTTATTTAATGTTTTTTTTACCGATACGTATTATTCTTGTCATTATAACATCAAGAATTTTATCGTTCCGTAAAAATACTAAGTTGCGCCCCGGAGACCGATATTGTCCTCCCGCCCCACCCCCAAAACTCGGCAACGGCTCGCTGCGCGCGCAGGATTCAGTCGTTTTCTGGTTAACCAATATTTTTTTGAAAATAAGAAATATAATATATGCAAGCAAAATCGATGGACAAAGCGGCCTATAACTCCGAATGGACAACGAATAGAAAAACGCCACCATTGTCAATATTGTTCTACTAAGAAATACCTATCCAATGATGTTTAAATTATTGCTATTGGAGGGTTGTACCAGGTCCCGTGCTTTTTTGCCCATTGTCCTTTTGTTTTCTGCAACTAAGGCGCCCCCTTAGTCAAGGCGCGCACTGGAGTGGGGTGGCGGTGGGATGGTGACTAAGTTGCACTAAGTTGTGTTGGTGGGATGACCGCGCAGCATCGATTTACCACACGATTTTTCCAATTAAAATGTGATCGCCGGACGATGAGAATGCTCTTGCAAGTATGCAAATCATTAACCTGTAAAATAAAAAAAAATCAATAAAGAAAAAAGTGGATTCGGTTCATCCGACAGCAAAGTACCGCATCTCCCTCCAAAACATAAACCTAAGTGTTGAAGTGGTCACTGCAAAATTGAACTTGTCAAAGACTAGTGGCAACCAAGTGGTACCAGTCCACTTACAAAACACTACAACATCTCGATGCGTGCTACCTCCATTGATTCCGTATGATTAAAATATTTCACTTGCCACTTACTCATCACACCACCGCTACACCGATTTCTCACCATTTCGGTGCTCGCCTTGCCTTATACACATTTATCTTCAGCCATTCGAGAGCCTCCCAGATCGCAGACTTCCACTTGGAAGACGCTGCAGTAATCGGGTAGACGAAGAGAGGTATCTATATTCAATGCCTCGGAGAAAATACCAGAGCCTACGCTGTTCCCAATTTTTGATCTTTTTGGCTGTATAATGACCCCGTTGAGATAACATCATCTGTCCAGTCTAGTCATGATAGTATTGGAACCTTTCTCCAACGTCTACGTAGGTGTAGTGTAGTCTAGGTTGTCCGCAGTGGTGGCGAACCTCCTAAGGATGCATGAGTGACCATATGAATGTGGAGTTCATCCAAGAGAAGCCTTTTTCCTGGTGGCCGTGAAGGCTGCCATTTGCTCGGCGTATATGACCAAAGAAGTAAGATGCAATAAGGCACCCAAGCAAGAGTATTTAATGCTCGTTGCATTATATCTCTTATTATTGAGATGTGCTTGCCTGTCACCACCAGCACAATATCGTGGTACACCCAGAATCCCTTAGAGTTATCAGCATTTCGTTGACTGTTATATTCCAAAGTAGCGGCGATAAGACCCCACCATGTGGTGTGCCTCTTCCAACCCGTCTGTCTTCTTCCGACAGCCCCAGGAAAGACTTTATGACCCTGCACCTCAGCAGCTGATCACATTATATTTCTAATCTCCGCAAAGTCGTCGATGACATCATCATAGTCTATATTTTCTACCAGCTCTCGTTCTATTGATAATATCATTCAATGACTTAGACGTGACTCGTACATGATGTTAGATAATTTGTTATCACTTTTAAATTTTGTTTACCTATTGCAATTACCTTTTCGACCTCCTTAACACGAGTTTCGACAGTAGTTTTACTGAGCGGTCCCCCAACTAAGTACCAACCACGTCAAATATGCTGCTTGACCACCGCATCGAACGAGAACCGGAGAAATTCGGCATTTTATTTATAAAGATGCTTTTAAGGCTTGTTCCAATTTTTAGCTATTCTCGATTAATCCTCCAGTTCAATGCCTATTTTTACTGAGTATAAAAAAAACTGTGTACCCGTAAGTTTTTGGTCTGAGTATAACATGATGTGATCTATTTAGCCCTATCGGTACCAATTTATACGAGAATTGTTTCATCTATGCAACAGATGCACTGAAAGGGTTAAAATGAATGTGTTTATACGCTCACACCAAGAGTAGTAGGACATTTTAATTGAGGTCTCAGTACGTTTTTCCATCGTGTAAGGGACAAATGTACTGCCTCGCATAAGTCCTGCTCAACTGTAACCGTAGGGAATGTGTTAACCAAGTAGCTTACAGAGTTATTGTACCTAGATGTAGCTTCTAAAATGGGGTTTCCACTGAGCCGCGATTTTAAAAATTCCACAATTTCAGATACAAACCTATTTTGATTAGATAACATTTCAAATAGCTACAATTTAAAAATTTGGTTGGCATTTTTGCGATTTTTTTTTTTCGAATATAGAAGTAAATTTCCTAGTTCAATTGGTGATTTTTTCCAAACTAAAGTTCATAAATCATAGAGCTCTTGAGGTGGGGGGATGTCCCTCATTTCCCCCCTTGTATCCGCCACTGACTTAAAACACGTTATTCTTTTTATTTTTAAGGCTAGTAGGCAAAACAAATGTACAAAAAGAGGACTTTTAAGTAATACTTCGATTAAGCATTTGGTGGCCATCGTCATCGTCTCCCTCATCCTCTACACTAGAATTTAGTATTTTCGAACGCTCTTTATACAAAATATAAACTATTGATTGAGCACAATTTACTCCTCAAAGAAATTTTCTCCTCTATCTGCATGAATATAAATTCACTTATTCATCCGCTCTATCCTCTATGGAGTGTTCCTAAATGCTTACTTTATTTTAAAATAACTTTGTCTTACTTACGTCACCAGTGCCATTTCCTTGTAATCTTCTCCGCACAACCTCCATCCCTAGATCATCATAGCTAGTTGAAATGGTAATTATTCTTTTATCATTCAAATAATAAGATTTCACCAAGCAGTAGCGTCGTTATCGTTTCTAAAAGCTTGTTTCAAAGAATATGTATATATCCTCTGCTAACGTGTACTAGATCTAATAATCTCTTAGTTTTAGACGTCCTTACACTAATGTTATACCAAAAAAATATTCTTAAGGATTTTATTTTATTTCAATTTTGATGCAGTTCCAAATGCTTTAACTTCCAGACATGTTTTTTTTTGTGATTGAAATTAGAATTAGGCTTTGCTAGCTGAGACACAAATATATAAGGATAAAGAGTTAAAATTCAGGACACTGTTGAAATAAGTCTTTTCGTAACAGTGGCGTAGCGTGGGGGGTGCAGAGGGGGCCATGGCCCCGGGCGGCGTAGATTTTGGAGGCGGCGGCCAAACTGGTCCGAGCTAGAAATCCTGCCGGCAACATCAGGCCCTAACCATTACCACATTGAGCACAATGGCCTGACTCATGGTGTCTATAGGCCAAATCTAAATGGGAAGTGAAGTGAATTGAGGTGAAGTTAGGTACCATTCCATATGAATGTATGAGAGTGACCAAAATGGAAGTAAGTGGAAGTTACATCTACTTCAGTGGAAGTTACGTCTACTTCACTTCTGGGTTACTTTTCATTTTGGTTTGGCCTTATTTCTGGACTATAAAGTTGATGCATCGAAACTACCCAACCAAAATCTCCTGTTTGACGGGTTATCCAAAAACCGTGCGCTTGGGATGGAAGACAACACCTTTTCTATTATTCAATTCTTTGGCGTAATTCTTTCGATTATTTGCAGGGCATAATTTCCCTGTTGTTAGGGGTAAGAATGAATCGTCTTATTAACTAGAGATAGAATAGACAGCGAAGATGCAGCAGATGTTAATTGGTCTCTCATATTTTTCGCGCTCAACTAATGAATAACTCATGCATGGACCTTCTTTTTGTATACATATTTGTGTAAATGGCTCAAAACACTTGTGTGGATAATATCAACCTAGCAAACATATATTCCATATGAATGGAGTCCGTGCCATAAAAGAAGGGAAATGAGCGCGCTTATGAAATACTGATCGTTGGTAAGTGCTTCGTTTCTTTCCATTTTTACTTTGCTTTTACGTTCCCAATAGCTTTTCAGAAATGCACAAAACGATTACAAACAAATCTATTGAAATTTGGACAAGACAATGATCGACGTCGTAAATGTGCCGGTTATTTGCGTTTTTATAGAAACAGAGTGCTCTCTTGTTTCAGACTCTCAATGTTCATGGAAACAGCGATTTCAAGATTTTCTTCTTTTATGGCGCGGGCTGTAGTTGCTGAAGTTCGAGAAAGGCTCCAACAGCTTCCGAATTTGTCGTTAAAATGGCCTGTAATAATATTGGGCTTCGATGATGGGGAATGAAACCTCCAGATATCGACAGAGAAGAGTTTAAGCTTAAGTTCGTGCGTCTACGAGATTTTCTACCTAAATACAGACTGCAAGAGAGAAATTAATGATTCCGGCTCTCTAGGTTTGTTAAAGTTTATGCTTTAGTCCAACCTTCAAGCAAAGATATAGCCAGCGCCAATACAATTGGGAATCTCAAAATCGCGTTTTTCATGCGCAGTGATAGTCTCAAATCCTCACCACGAAAGTAGATTCGAAAAGAAAAGTGCGCACCGTCACTCCGTTCGTTTAAAATCCCAAATCACCCGCTCATTTACCTATATTCTCAATCACAATTCAATCAGTCTCTCTGCGACTCTTTTCGTGATCAGATGCTATGGGGGAGTGCTGTTCTCTGTACACGAGTTTCAAGAAGGAAATTAAAATGCCCGTGCGCTTATATTTTATTCATACACGGAAGGTTCATGTGTGTGGAATTGTCATTTCCTCGCCTGCGCGTAAAATTCCCAATTGTTTTGGCGCACACCATACCGAATATTCATTAGTTACATATAATTCATTGAGTTTACATAATGCTTTGAATTCTTTACTTGAAGTTTACTTGAAATTCAAGTTGCGTTTTCGATTCATTGTCAAATTTATTGAAAATACAATGTCCATCTAGCTATCTTACCAATCGAACACTAATCTATGGTTCGCCCCGGGTGGCAGAAATTCACGCTATGTCACTGTTTCTTAATGTGGATAAAGCTGAAAAAACCTCTATATTCATTGTCTCTTAAAAAACTATTTTATCAACGAAGAAACTCCTTAAAACTGCTCCTTTTCCTTGCCTGGCCTGACGTTCTTGAATGTTGGAACATTGCCTCTAACATTGCCGCTATTGTTCTCCAATTTTTCAGCTATAATGTTCTTAATTCCTCTTTAGATTCATAGTCTTGTTCTCTTCCTATTTCCAATTGGGTTATTCTCAAATAAACCTTTTATGGTTCATCTTTCGCTCATTTGCTTCAGATGACCTAGCCATCATATTCTTTGGGAATTAATAAAGCCACATCTTAGTTTTTTTTTTCATTCAAGGTTCGTGCGAATTCTTTATATCATCTTTCCAAATAAGTGCAAGAATTCAATATTTAATGCCTTAAATTTCAATGTGACACTTATCCTGGGTAGTTATAGACCAGATGTATTATTACAAACTCACTCAACCGACGTATGCTCTCTGGAGGTAATGCTTCCAAGTCTGGGTGCAATAAAGGCACCCTATACCCCACTTTCTTAGCAGTCTCTACCCTTTAATAATTTGAATGTCTTTGTGCCAGCGCATTTCGATCCATGGGCCATAAATGAGAATAGAATCCTTCCAGGTCACACGTTCACTAGAAATAAGATAAGGTGGGCTATTAATAGCTTTGAGCCTTTCAGCTATGCAAAGGGTGATGGCATGTTCCAACATCTTCCTTTAGCATGGCTTGGAACTACTCCTCCCTCTATGTTCAGCCACTCTCAAAAGTAGTACCCTGAACTGAAGTCTGAGACATGATAATTTTCATTCCAAAGACCGACAGAAAGCTCAATTCCTAGGCCAAATCCCTTAGGGCAATCAGATTTACCACCTTCCTCCTCAAATCAATAGAGAAAATAATTGATTCTGATACAAAGCCATTTGAGTGTCATTTTAAATAAAGCAATTTGCCTATCAGAGTGACAAATTTACTGGAACCATGTTACGCACACTAATCAGGGCCATTGAGAAAAGCCTACGCACAAAAAAGGTTGATTTTTGAACATTTGTTGAAATTGAGAGTGCCATTGATTTCATCTTATAAGTGTTTCTTTTTTTAAAAAAAAGGGTTGCACAAGGGATGGAGTTATTGTATGGATCCGATTCATGCTAAAGCCCAAAGAAATAACTGCTAACTTGAGCTCTAATTCTGTCACAATCGAATCCGTTTTCAGAGAGGTGCTCGTCGGTCGGTTGTGATTAATGAGCTCCTGGATAAATTAACCTTGTAAGAATTGACCACTCACGAAGCTCTTGACATCATGATAATGATTCGAAGCAAGCATGATCTAGCAATCTCTAATCTAATGCAAGTCTAAATCACGACTTGTTCACGTACAACAAAACAATACAAAAAGGTGCAAAGGCACAGTTTCGAAAATTACAACGTACTGCTTGCGTAAATATTGTATATCAGGCCCTACTGCAACCATAGAGGTTTCAGAGCATCAAGAGTTCAAAGCGAACTGATTTGAGTAGGTATTGCGTTATTTGGGCCTGGGAAACAATGGGCATTGTAGTGGGCGTAATATTAGGTGATAATTACATATCGTTACAATGCATCGCCCTTTGTGTCCGAATCGAACCACGGACACGTGTGATGAAAGTCGGTCGCTTAAAGTCTATAGGCTACAGAAGAACTCAAGTTGCTCAGCCCCCTTTGTACTGTATATCAGAAGCCCAGAAAGACGTTCCTGTCAGAAAGAGTTTACTTGCATACTTCGTAACTTGAAAGCTACTTCAAGAACAAGTTAACGTAATAGTATCCACATTGGCATCCATACCATGGTATAAATACCTTGACCGTGTAAATTCTTTTCCCTGTGTGAGGTATTGGGTCCAAAGGCACTGTGGCCATTCATTTGGCTAATTGTACTACACCCCTATACCTCAAGTTCAGCAGTCTGCCTAGTGGCTTGTTGCTTAGACCTGAATGTTCGAGCAGAGACCCCTCGAAGAAAGAAACCCCGCTCCTTGCTAATGCGGAGGACTCAGAGAATGTGGAGAGCAGACTCATCCTCCGGATGACGTCCGCGCGGACATCCAGTGTACAGTGTGTTTCCTCAAAGTCCGATCGGCTAGGGTCATTTGCTGCAATCATGTCGGTGCCCCAATGCCGGCTCTGGACGAATGAATGCAATACCAGAGCCCTGTTTATTCAGGGCATCCGCACTTTCATTCCTTTTGAAGCCTCGGTGACCTGGAACCCAGACAAGGGTAATTTGTATTTGAACCCCCAGCTCACCAAGAGCACGTTGGCAGTCCCAGTCTACTCGAGCCCTTGCTATAGTTTTAAAGGATGTATTATCGAAGACTCTCTCGATATCGACCAAGGCCATCAGCGCGACTTCTTTGTTTATCCCTGCGCATTCCGTCCGTGTACAATAGGGTGGTTCAAAAACGTGCACCCCCTATCTTTAAGTTCAATTAAAATGAAGATTTTTGGCGGCAACCGGAGAATTTTTGATTGACACTAACCATTGCCGCCGAGCACATTTCGTTTTAGAGATTTACGATTTTTGAACGATAATAAAAATTTGATAATTCTGTTCATTTACGTCCATTAAACTACCTAGATCGTGGCTTCTTTATGGTTTTCGAGGTCGCTGATTACGAATTTGACGTCAAATCAAAGATTTGACAAATGACAGCTGTCAAAAACGCTGTCAACTATGAACAAAATATTGCATTTTTTTACATTTTTTTTCAAAATGACGTGAAATTTCGTGCTATAGAGGGTTTTCGAGGTCGCTGATTACGAATATGACGTCAAATCAAAGGTTCGCAACATGACAGCTGTCAAAAACAGCTGTTAAAAATCGTAAATCTCTAAAACGAAATGTGCTCGGCGGCAATGGTTAGTGTCAATCAAAAATTCTCCGGTTGCCGCCAAAAATCATCATTTTAATTGAACTTAAAGATAGGGGGGTTCACCTTTTTTCGAAAAAAATTTGCCATTTTTGAACCACCCTAGTGTACAAACTATTAAAATTAATTTGAATAAGCTTTCTACAATTGTTGGACAAGGATTTCTTCATGCCTTGTGCTGTGCGTAAATTTATGACGATGTCATGTGTCAAGGCTAGTATCTAAATGTTTCTTGTAAAAATACTGTTTTATCCATTTATTATTGCTTTCCAAAGTAAGTGAATTGGTGTGATTGCATCTACTTGTCGCAAACCTTATTCTTGAGGCAAGGTTCCTGCATTGTAGCCTCTTATTCTCACTTGTGTATCATCATTTTATACTACTATAACCCTGTCAAACCTTCTCTTGGGTTTGGCGAATGATATATTTAGTAACCCAACAGGCAGGGTCAAAACCGCTTTCTACACAAAGGCCGAAGAAATATTGCCAGTACGACAATAAGGCCACACTATCAACCTACAACGAAGGAGATTCAGCCGTCCACTACTTGTGTAAATGACCGGTACCGGCTCTAGCCAATGACAGGCAACCCACACTATGTAGCTACATTTTGGAAGACTAAATAGAAATTTCCAGAAAAGGAGTCAGGGCCCAGAAAAACGTTCCTAAACTGCAGACGATGGATTTAAACACTCACCACAGTTCGAATTTGAGGGATCAAAACGTCACTCGAAAATAGAAATCTCACCTCCGGGCGCACTATAGGTAGCTCTACATCTTACCTTATGCTTTAGACACACATGTGGTATCGATATTATAATTTCAATATCATAATATCCTCAATATCATAATATCGTCAGACCCGTGACACACATAAACCTAGTATCGAAGTAGTTTGCTTTGACATTTGTTCTTCCATTTGATTTTGGAGTAGCAAGCGGCAAATAATTAATATTTCAATGAGTGCGTTCACTTAGTAGCACAATGTTACATTATGTGACTAATGTAACACAAAGTCGTTCAGTTAAGGTTCTATGTAAAATATTTCTGACGTTTGTAGCACAAAAAATCGTTCACTTAGCAACGATGTTATGTCGTTTATGTAACATAAACCGATGAAGCTATTTTGCTTCTCCAAACGTTGCATAATGACAGTTGAAAGCTGGTCATAGTAAATTTGACAGTTGTGGCATATTTCAACACATATCGTCCAGTTAAGTTTCGTTACAGAATGCAACATTCTACCCTTCTCTTTTCTTTTGTCATATTTTACATTATGTTACATTATGCCTCTAACTGAACGTAGCCAATGTTGTTAAAGTTGATTTGTCAAAATAATCAGAACATAAACAAAGCAAGCGACTTTAGTGAGAAAACACTATAAACACAAAATCTCACAAAACCAGCGACTGCATTTGACAACTTTTTTGTGAGGAAAATTTTCCGGCAGAGGCGCTGTGCACAGTAAAAATAGTGTATATTACCTTAATACCACCTAAGACCCGTGACACACATAAACCTAGTATCGAAGTAGTTTGCTTTGACATTTGTGTTTCTATTTGATTTTGGAGTAGCAAGCGGCAAATAATTAATATTTCAATGTTGTTAAAGTTGATTTGTCAAAATAATCAGAACATAAACAAAGCAAGCGACTATAGTGAGAAAACACTATAAACACAAAATCTCACAAAACCAGCGACTGCAATTGACAACTTTTTTGTGAGGAAAATTTTCCGGCAGAGGCGCTGTGCACAGTAAAAATAGTGTATATTACCTTAATACCACCTAAATTTAGCAAATCTCATACTACGTATAAATTAGATTGTCAACCTGGTATATTGCTAGTATTGGGTGACACACATGTAGTATACACGTAATATTTGGAATATTGTAATATCGACACCACATGTGTGTCAAGGGTATTATCCAATCTACTTAACAAAATGTTTGGAAGCTGTTGGCATCTTGCAAGTTGAGACAAACCTTTTGCTTTTCTTCTTCTTTGATCTCGTTATCTGGCGATCCGAGTGGGATGTCCCCGCAACGGATACGCTGCTGTCGGTGCTGCTGGATCTCGAACTCTATTCACGATTCGTTTCCATTCTTGCCAGTTTTTGGCGACGTCTCGAGCCTGGATAACTGAACGTTGTTTCTTTAGGTCACCCTCGATATTCTTTAGCCAGGTTTACTTCGGTGCTGATAGCTAGATTCTCCAGTCTGAGGGACGGTCTCGCCGGAGAAGTTTACGTGGCAAGCGGTTATCATCCATTCGGCAAACATGTCTAAACTCACGGTAGTTAGTACGGTACGGTCAACGTTTTTGTATTTCTTCTTTGATCAGTGTCTCCTGATCGCATCTTTGTCTAACGGTCTCGTTTCGAAGGCGATCGCGAGGTCAGACAACGAGAATCTGCCGCAAGCATCGCATTTGGAAGACCTCGAGCTTCTTAACGTCCAGTTTGAGCAGTGTCCACGTTGTTGTCGTCGTCGTATCGAGCTCCGAGTCGTCCATCGAATGCTTAATCGCATAATCGCGTCGATCACAACTTTGAAGAGAATTGGGAAAGCAACGTCTCCTTGTGGGGCCCCAGTTTGAATCGGGAACTCCACGGACAAGTCGCTTCGAATACGAACGCTGCTGGTTGAGCTATCATACGACGCTTGGAGAAGTTGGATGATTCTCAATGGCAGGTGTTCGGTTTCCAAGACTCTCCACAAGCTGTTCCAATCGAATCAATCGAAAGCGGATTTGAAATCAATGAAAACGACGACAATTCGTTTGCCGCAACGAATTCTTTCTTCCATTAGTTGACGGAGTGTGAATGTTTGATCAATACAACCTCGATGTGGTCTAAATCCCGCTTGTTATTTCCGGCTGACTGACACTAATTATGGCTGCTTGTAAAAGTAGCTCCAGTAATATTCTAGTACTTATTATGTGACGGCGTAGATTTAAACATTTCCGTCACTTATTCGTAACACGTAAAGGGATATGTAAATTCGATTTAAGACCCATTGTAAACTACTTCAAAAGACTTAGTGTGAGCTAGAAGGGGTCGCACTATAAACCATATTGGTTGCAGTGTTCGCGGGACTCCTCCTATTGCGCTCTAATCTTGAATTTCTCTACTCAAAGACTCAAAAAAATGAAAAGTAACCGCAAATACCTTAGCACAAGAATGTCATAAATTTACAAGTTAATCGAATTTGACTCTCTACAAAACTTAATTAAATTTATTCTCAATTATTCACCTCCCCGCCAAATCGTCGAACTTGGAAAATTCCACCGCAAAGTTATATTAATCAACCCACCATCAACTCTCCTAATGGGCATTCCATAGAGATTGGCAAACTTTTCAACATGCCACAAATTCATGAACTGTCAAAACTGCCTGCCCGTTAACGACCCCTAATCCTCGCATTTAGATCCCGAAAACATCGAACCTACCCCAAAATCTCGGAGCTATATCAACTATCAAAACTGCGGGAACCACTCAAAGTCTTGGTAGAGTTATCTAAACTCCTGTTAAGGACTTCGTATGATAAAAAGCATCCTGCTGCGATATTTCGCATTGGGCCTAATTTACTTTATAATCAAAAGGACTCGGGGTAATTATTCCTGGTTTTGTTATAAGGCAAATAATCCTTTCTGTGGCTTTGCCGCTGTTGAATCAGGACTTCGGGGGTTGTTTATTTGGTATTTCGGGGGCTAATGCCGGCTCTTCCGGCTGCTGCCCTCTTGTGCCATTTTGAGGAATTGTGATGAACCAGCGCGAAATGTTATTTGCCTGCAGACCGCAAAAGGGGGGTAAGGGAAGGGTCTGCACGTAACAAGCATCAAGAATTTTTATATTCTTCATATTTTTGCAGACTTCCATTTTTTTTTCTTGTTTTATTTTTTCCTTTTATTTGACCCAACGTCAATCCATAAAAATTTCAATTTAGTTAAGTTTGGCGAAAGGATGAAGTTTATGCAACAAAAAAAAAAAATTCAGAAAGAAAATTTCTTTAATTGATTTCTGTCGACGATTTGTTGATCCTGTTGCGATTGGTATGTGGGATGGGGAAAACTTAGGCCAAAGGTAATATTTTTAACATTAATGAAAATGGCGGCAATTTAAAGAAAATCCATTTTCATAGAACATCCTTACCTCGTTCGGCCTAAGGAGTATCATCATGTTAATAGAAGGCTCTTAGGGGGAATGAATTGGGTGATACGATACACATCACGTCCTTCGTGGAATGGGAGTCAATAAATAGTTATAATGAAACAGAAATACTTCAATCTAGGAAAACACTTCTGTATTCTGTAGGCATTTCGCTTGCTAGACATGTCGAGGAGCTATTGTGTGTATAGAAGGCCAGAGGTAGTGCTTCCTTTTACATACATAGTTGACACAACAGCATGTGTGTGGGGAAGCGATTGCAGGAAACATATGTTCTTGATCAATGTTCTCACATTGTAAATAAAAGTTGTTTTTTAATTTATATCCAATTTTTTTCAAAGGGTTTAATTCTGAAAAAATAAAACTGTTTAGTGTGAAACAGGAAAATCTGCTCTAATTGGAATAAATATTTGCATTTTTTATTGGACGGAAGCATGGCAATCAGGATAAATGATGCTTTGCATAATTTACAGGAACTGATGTTTAAGAACATTCAATTATATTTTGGTGTTATCCTACTTTTTTTTATGTGGAAGACTAGAGGCTCAGGAAAGGCCCTTTATACTGTCGACAATCTATTTTTCTTCGTTTAGAGTGCTATGTCGAAAAGTTACTCTAGTGAAGGAACGAACTGCCACAACCTAGTCGCGATATTTTTATTCCACCCACTCTCAATCATTACTATCGCGACTCTGACACCGGGCCTTCGAGAAACAACTCTCTGGAGCAATGTTACCGTCAGATGAATTTTGAGAGTAGTAAAATCTACTACCTTTTTGAAAAAAAAAGGTAGCAAGTTTTTTTGATTTCAAATAAATTTTTCATTTTTTTGTCACCTGCGAGAACGAGCAAAGCGGATGGTTTGCCGACACGTGAACATGATACGTATAACTTACCGTCAGAAAAACATTCATTTTTTAGATTCAGGCCAAAAACACTCAAGGATTGGTCTTGTGATTTGTTGATCGTCATGATGAAAGCATGAAATTGAATTGCAAAAATTCGGCGAAAACAAAATCAATCCGTTCGATTCGTCGACAGGAACACGGCCATTACCGACAGTCAGCAATTACTTAGAGAAATCTTCGTCAGATGGATCGTTTAGCAAGGCAAGTCGCATGTTTGTCATCAGCTGTCGTTTCTGGTTCGATGCTTTGAGGTAAGCGTTTATTTCATGGGTAGCAGTGGTTCATGGAATGATTGATAGTGTCATCTTGAGTCAATGCGCAGATCTTTCATAGCTCGATTGAGTGCTTGCAATGCGTGTTTGTACGTCATTGTATATTCATCCCAGACAATGACTTTACTTGCTACCAAAGATTTGGCCAGTGCTAAGTGTTTTGCAAAATTACATGTCGGGTTTTGTATCGTTTGAAGGTTTAACGGCAATTTCAACATCCTTCTGGCAACGTGGCAACTATCCCAGAAGAAGCAACTGCTACAGCAATTTTGGATCTCGTACGAGCAATGGCCAAAATTAATGATATGACGAATACCTTGCAAACTCCACACGGCGCATCGGGAAAAAAGGCCACCATTTCCATAATTAATTGACTTCATTAACGTATCGCACACTTCCTTCTGTTGGGTACTCAACAGTGGTACATTCGCTCGAGCCTATTGGTTCAAAGCATTTCGATCATCTTCACGTTCCAAGTCTCAATTGAAAGCGTCGTTCATTCGACGATATGGCGTTAGTATTCCTAACTTGACTAACCAACTGCCGCACATGAGGTAACACATGTCTTCGATTAAGGCGGGCCGCACACTTGTGCGACATTTATTGCAATGAGAGAAATGCCGCAATGCGGTAATTACTGCAATGCAACAAATATCGCATGATCCCATTTGAAAAGCAGGCAGAGTGCTGTTGCTGCCGCACATCAATGCGACCAATCGAAATATTGCATTGCAACATGAAGGAGATATTGCAATGAGATAGAAACGTCTTCCTTCATTGCAATATTTACAGAATGTTGCATTGCGATTTTGAGGTTTGACTTGACCGGAAGCGTTTTTTGAAAAATTAAAAAATGAATTAAAAAAAAAATTAAAAGGTTTCTTTAAAAAATACTAAATTGCAGGCATTCTATCTTCACTAGAGCTCATTTTGTTAAACATGATTATATTTACAGCATCATACCTTGCGGTAAATGTCGCATAAATATACGGTTTCAAATCTCAGTGCAGTAATTACCGCATTGCGGAATTTATCTCAATGCAATAAATGTCGCACAAGTGTGCGGCCCGCCTAAAAGCAAAGCCTGGTTATGTATCTCGCCATTCACCTTGAGATCGGGATTTACTGAACTGAACCGAATTCGGTGTAAAATGTTTTCGGATATGTCATCCTTGTATTTGTTCCACAATTCACGTGGATACGATGGGAAGTATGTCAAAATAATGATAGCAGATAATGTACGTATCTGACATGGAGAAACAATTTCTTTACCGTTTTCAACCAAATTGAGCTGTTGCAGCACGAATTGTTGGGAACATCTCACTTTTGAGAGTTCGAAGTTATTCAAATGTTATCGGCCCACGAACAATCACCAGCAACAACCGCAAGTAGAAGCATTCGTCATTCTTCGTATGAACTCTGCAAATGCGACGAAGAGCATCATTAGAATGCACATCCGGATGATCAGGAAGCGTATCGCCTTGCTTCCGACGTTGAAATTTCTTCGATGGGGAGTTCCAAGTGGAATAAGGTAACAAATCGAAAAAACTGGTCAAAGTTATCGCTGTAGATGTTTCAGCAAGTTGAGCATCATTCGATGCGTTGAAAGAACCCGTTGACCATTCTCAAGATGTACCGCCAAATGTACAACAGTAAGATGACGCTTATTAATGGAGAATGATGATATACACAAAATCGTTTCATTAAAACTAACATATCGTGATATTATCAAACGATGTTTTAGTAGTTATTTTGTTATTTGGGTCGGTCCCCAGATTTCACCACGCTCACGTACACGGATTTTATAGGCGAGGACCTTTCCTGTAGTACTTCATAGCAACGCTGCGATCGATTTAGACATAAATAAAATAAAATTAGAATTATCAAAAAAAGTTAGTAGAATGATAACTTGATGTAGTAGTGTAGTAGATTATCATTTTTTCTAAAAAGGTAGTAAAACTACTACATATGTAGTAGAACGGTAACGCTGCTCTAGAGTGTTATGCCTCTTGAAACGAGTTCAATCTCATCAACCAAACGATGACATTCGCTTTGGTGGAGCGGGGAAAGGGTAAGGAAAGCTACGACAGGAGGAATCAGAAGTGTAAAGGGCGAAGAAAAAAGAAGGAAAGTTATGTAGGTGGGAAAGTGCAAAAGGCGGAAGACGGTGGCGCTGCTGAGATTCGGGATTCGAACCCGAGACCTCTGGGCTTATAGCCAGACGCCTTACTCCCTGGGCTACAGTGGAAAACTAGGCTTAAGAATCGCTTAGTACAAATTGTCTTCCAGTTTAGGCAGATCATTGTCCATTGTAGTAGTAGTAAATGGCTTAGAATAAAGTAAAAATGAAAGTATATTAAAAACCCTGCCGGCAGTAAGGCGTTTTTATGTAGAAGACCAAGGTGCAAAGGTAAGCCCTCTTTTTACTGTCGCCGGTTCTATCATTAAGGTTGATGTCGGTTGTGATTTTTCCTGCAATTTGTTTTGATTCGCCTAAGGACGATGGATCGTGGGCAAACGGAAGACTGACAACCGCCTTCAGCGGTTCGCTTGGAAATGGTCTTGAAGAATTCTCCGCATTGGCGCTCAGCAATTGTTATTAACTTTTTCTTTGAGAGTTCCGTTGTTGGTGGAACTTCTTCTATAGTCCAGAAACGTTGAAGTTGTTCTTCTAAGGGAGCTAACTGGAGTACGCATGCTGTACTAGGGTTTTATGTCGTCTTGTGGGAGCCTTGCTTTCCTTTGTGGGAGCCTTGCCCTAGCGTAATGAGTTGATTGTGCCTGTCCATGATGTGAACTTCTGCTGTACCCAGAAAGACATAACTGGAGGATTGATGCGAATCATGTGTAGGCATATAATGGATGCTTTCCATTTTTGCAAACAGCGCATGTTGCGACTGTAGCTTAGTGCATTTCCGTTGCTCGGTTTTTAGAACTTGCGGTGAGACATTCCCACATTCGAAAAGACCTTCGAGGAATGTGAGAAGACCAGTGATATTTTGAAGATCTCTTAGAGAATCTAGCTATTCTTCGTACAAACGATGGCTTTCCTTGTCAAGTTTCAGAAATAGGATATGTACGACAATTGGACTCCACTCTGCTATCGGAACTCCTAAGCTCTCGATACCACGCAAGCATTCAGTTGTCACATCATAAAGTCGTTTAATGGCTCCTGATGTTGGGGCTGTAATTGCAGGCTGCCCCAACAATTTGTTGAGGAAGGCTGAAACTAAGAGTCTTCTGTTGTGGTAACGATTTTTCAAAATCTTCGGTGTTGACTGGTAATGTTCTTCAGACACGTGAACATGTTGGATGAGCTTGTAGTGACCTGGTTGGCCACTAACCCAAAAATTGTATATTTAATGTAGGGGAGAAGTGGTATGAAAGAGCCAGGTTTTGAGAGAGCCACTTGCATTCTTCCGGTATACCGAAATAATGCAAGTGGCTCTTTCAAAACTTGGCTCCTTCGTACCACTTCTCCCCTACTGTTTAAATTTTTATTATATACATGGCGAGTTTAAAGTTATAACTAACTTATATTGACAAATGGTTGCCTTTTATAGACTGTAGATATTCCACCGCCTACTTTAAAGTAGACGATAAAATATCTCCCGCCTGCTATTTTAAATTAATGTATGGGATACCAGGTAGCTGCTGTCATAGCCTACCTGGTTCCCTATAAGCTTACTTGCTTCTCCTGTTAAATGCGCGTTCTAGTAGAATATTTTTTCTGCGTGACCTAAGGCGAACCTGTTTGTGAACTAGCTGCTGCAAAAAGTTGTGGAATTCCGACCATTTCAAGTAACTACCATCAAAGGTAGGCAGCGTAATCTTGGGTAGTTTCACGCTTGAGGAATGGTCAGTTGATGTGTGTGGATTCTCCTGATGTTTCGGAAGATGTTCTTCAAGTTGCAGCCGTAGAGCATGATAATGTGTTCTTATATTGGTGTATTGCTAAACCTTGTAGCTAGATGAATCTTCCTCAGCCATGATATGCAGGTGTCGCTTTAAAATGTTGTGCCACTGCTGCTGCTGAGTGTGACTTGAAAAAAAGTTGAGGATTTGTTGTCCAAATCTTGTGTAGATGAGACACCAATTCTTGCAGGAAATTGCAGCTGTCGAATGAAGCGTGCTAATGGTTGTGAACAGTTTTCATCGCCTTTCGTCTGACGGTGGTTGTTCTTCGGTCTCGGCTTCTAGTCTCTATATTGTTGATGTACAGCGTCAGCTTACTCATAGTAATGACTCTCGAAGTATGAATGAAAGGGTTGCTCTGCCTTGAGCGACTTAAGATTGATGTCGTTTCTTTCGAACTATCTCCAATCATTATCCAATATGTTGTATGTTGTATTATTATAATTATAAGGAGTGAGGGGGCAACCCATATGGTGAACACTGCGGCCAAGTTAGGCCTATTGTGTACGTACCCCACTAGCGGAACAGACTATCGGCCTTCCGAATGAAGGCAAGAAGGTCTTTAATTGATGAGGACCGGACTTGGGCAGGGCTCAAGAACTCTCTGATAAACGTTCTTCTTCTAAGCCAGATCAGAGCAGGACATTCACAAAGAATATGGGTGGAAGTCTCGTCGCCTTCCAAGCAGAGTCGGCATTCTGTCTCTTGAGATCTTGAGACAGTCCTAGGTGGTGGAGGTGGTACCGCAGTCCTACATGGGCAGTGAGATATCCCACCAGCAGCCTTAGATCCGCTCTGTTTAGAGTAATAGTGCCTCTTAAGGCAAAGGGTCTTATAAGATCCTGTCTAAGACCGGGGACTGACTCCCAATAGGCTAGGTTTATTCTCTTAATCCACTCTTCTATCAAGGACTTGGAGGTGGACCAAGAGATGCCACAGAAGGGTTCTGGGCCCTGGAACAACGTCTCAGATCCCTCCCTCGCGAGGCTGTCTGCAGCCTCATTTCCCTCGATACCCCAGTGTCCGGGGACCCCGCAAAGCGAGACCTCGTTTCTTCTGGTCAGGCTCTGGAGTACGTCACAACACCCTGCTACTATTTTGGAAGAAAACTTCCACGTTGAGAGTGCCTTGATGGCAGCTTGGCTGTCAGAAAAGATTTTAATGTTGGCGCCTTTCAGACCTTTCTCAAGGTTGAGCCTAGCGCAGGTCGCAATGGCTTGTATTTCAGTCTGGAAAACAGAGGGCCACTTACCCATCGCAATCGAGACCTTGGAGTTGGGTCCCGGGTCTTTGACCCGTCAGTAAACCAGTGGAAATGTTTTGGATCCCCAGGAAGAATAGTTTCCTCCCACTCAGAGCGATCCGGGATAATCGCTCTGAATTTTCTTTGGAATCGCAGTTGACTAACCATATGGTCGGATACGCGGCAGATGGAAATGCTTGGTATATTTTTAAGGATATCCATGTGTCCTTTGACCGTATGGGGCCAGTTGGATGAGATCTGAAGTCTCAAGGCACTTATGGCGGCGGATTTCCATATGAAGAGATGCAATGGGGTCAATCCAATGGTTGCTTCCATTGCAGCTGTGGGACAGGTCCGCATAGCTCCGGTAATGGAGAGGCAAGCAAGCCGTTGCAGCCTGCTGCACTTGAGGATCGACGTAACCTGTTTAGTCTTGGGCCACTAAACTATAGCAGCATAGGTGACAACAGGTCTAACGATCGTATTGTACATCCAGTACATCATTTGTGGTGTAAGACCCCATGTCTTACCCAGAAGCCTTTTGCAAGCCCATATGGCCCTTGTGGCTTTGATGATGACGTAGTCAAGTTGAGCGTTCCAGTTCGGCCTCTTATCTAAATTTACTCCCAAATATTTGACTGAGTCTGAGTACTCAACTGTGGTATCCTGGATACAGATAGGACCTAGGTCCACTTTGTAGCGTTTGGAAAAAGGTACCAGGACGGCCTTATTTGGGTTGATTGACAGACCCTCCTTGGTACACCATCTTTGAACTTCTCGCAGTGCCGTTCTCATGACCTCTGTAATGGTCAAGTCAAACTTCCCAGAGACAATGATGGCAAGATCATCTGCATAACCGATGACATCGAAACCAGATTCAGATAGTTTGATCAAGAGTTCATCCACAACTAGTGACCAGAGTAACGGGGATAAGACTCCACCCTGAGGGCACCCCTTAATAGCCTTAACACTAATGGTGGAGACACCTAGGGTAGAAGAAATGTCACGATCTGCAAGCATGGCATTTATCCACTCAATCGTGTGAGGATCCAAATTTCTGAGAGCCAGTGCTCTAGAGATAGAATCATAGCCAGTGTTATCGAAAGCACCTTCGATGTCAAGGAACGCGCATAGGGCAGTTTCTTTAGCGAGGAAGGCTTTTTCGATTTTTCTGACCAGGTGGTGTAAAGCAACCTCTGTTGATTTACCCTTAGAGTAAGCGAACTGGGAGCTATGTAGAAGGAGAGAGAGCTCCAGTTTGCACCTAATATGAAGGTCTAGCAGCCTTTCCATCGTTCTCAAAAGAAAAGAGGTTAAGCTGATAGGTCTATACGATTTAGGCAGCTCGAGGGGTCTGTTTCCCTGTTTCGGGATAAAACCACCACGACTTTCCTCCAGATGGTTGGAATGTATCCCCAATTGAAGCTGGCTCTAAAGAGGCAGACCAGGTTGTTGAGGATCAGATCAAGGCCCTTTCCTATGACTACACCCAGCATCCAATGGATAAGCAGTCTGGAGGATTGACCCTGGAAAGTGCTCTCTGAGCAGGTACCTTAAGGTTTCCTCATGGTTAGAGGTGTAGGAGCCATTCCCCTTTTTGAGAAGGCCCACTCCGTTGAAGGAGTCTTTAGAAAGTAGCTTTTGGAGTCTAGTCGCCTCTAGTAGAGTCTGAATGCTCTCACAGTGTTTCCGCCAGGCAAACCTTTTGGAACGTCTCAACTCCTTGTTGTAGGCTGTTAGGGTGAACCTATATTCATCCCAATTGTATGTTGTATGTTATATGTAGTATTGTAGTATGTAAACAGATCTTGAAATTTGATTTTGATCCACTTCCACATAACCGATCAATTTAAAATTTTGCACATATGTATAGCTCGCGTGACAATGCAATCTGACCATTTTGTAAAAAAAAATGAAGATAGCGGTTCCAAGATGGCAGGCGAACGTTTGCACTTGTGCCCTCCCCCCCCTGACATGGGTATCAAATGAAAGGGTATGATAAGTAGAATACATTAAGCTGTGCCGCGTCATTCCAAATTCAAAATACTAGCCAACACAAAAATGGCGAATTAGGTACATTTTTCTTTACAACGCGCTCGGTATGGTTATCAAATAAAAATGCAGGGCGAAAATAGTACAGGAAGCTGTGTGACGCCATTTTAAATTTAATAAGACGGTCACCACAAAATTGCGGAAGACATATAATAGAGTAAAAAGTAGAAAATAAAAAATATAGTTCAAAAAAACTAAAAAATATGTTTTTACTTTAAAATAAACTAAAAAGTAAAAAAATTATTTTGAATGTAAAATTGTTATTGCTCCAGCCAGTATATGCAAAAAAAACCCACGTTTCGATATGTAAAAGAGCGTATTCACCAGAAATTCCTCACCTGGAATTACAATTGTTCGATATACATATACTGCCCAGCACTTTTAGTTCTAGCCTAATCTTTAAAAACATCTTGCAAATGATGGAGCTCTTGACCTTGACCAACATTGAGGATCTTCTGTGGAGGACTAGCTCTGTTCCAAATTCGTTTAAACAAGGCCTCCATTCAAAGTGATTTTGTACCTGAATACTTTCCTATAAATAATCAATGTCTTCGGGTTAACTCAAAGTATACCTAATAATACTTCTGCTACACTGCTCTTGGCGATGTACAGTAACATGTACACACCCTGCAAATCTTTGTTGTCATCTTCTTAAGAGCTGAAACCTGGTGCCTGGATTAACGCAACTAGAGACTAGGTCGTGAGTTGTTTCTTTGTAGTTACACAGACTCGTGCCAGCTGTATCAAATTATGAATTATGGAAAGCCCTTTCTCTATCAACGAACGTCGGTAGTCCCTTGTTAAATACCGCATATTCTTCACGTTGAGTACGAGATTGTTGAGGGTTTCTGTGCATTTCAAAGCTTTGTGGGCAGCGAGTGTTGTTTTCATCCCTTCGTTAACAATCATGGTCGTCATTTCCAAGGATAATTACATAAAGTCTTGAAAGCTTTCTCTAGAACACCACCAAAGCGTTACACCATATTGCATTCTCCAAACCAGCCTCGGGCTAGTGAAATAAACCTAGTAAAAACTCGGGCTGACATCAACAACATTTTTCCCAGGACAAATAAATGAAGAAATGTTGTAGTTTTTCCCCTTTAATTTAAAAAATTTAAAAGTCTTTTCTCCACTTTTTTTTACCTTACCTTAGATTTGCTTTGTTTCAAAAGAACTCCTCTCATTTCTGTATTGTTCAAAGTCTTTGCACGAAATATGCCATCCCCGAATATCATTTATAATTATTCCTAATTATTAGGTAACTCCAAATTAAAATCAAGGCTCATCTGTTTGTGAGTTGAGATGAAAGTGAAATGTGTTCTACCTTAAGAACAATTTATCGTAAATGAAAGGTTTTGATATTGATTGATTGGGATTGACCACTTTCCTAATAGCGGCTTGATTGATATCGGTTATGCCCTTCCTTTATTGGGTTTAAATAAAATTATCTAAATTTAGATTTTCGTTTAGCATGGGATGCTTTTAGGGTAAAGAGGTTGGGTCTTAAGAGATCTTTTCTTAAATTCGACTGTAGTTTCTAGGTAAGAGGTTGTCTAGACGATATATGTAGATGTATCATAATCTTATTGGCTTATTTTACAGTTTATGAAACATACCATGAATGGGAACTTTTGCTTAACCTTTATAATATTTAAATTTTTTAATAGAATTCCATATGAGTTTTTTACTATATTTTATTGGTCATACTCAGTCAGAGAACACAAGACTGGCTGTGTGTTTTATTTGTTTTTTGCAAACGCTAAATCTTGTATAATCTTGTGGAGCTCAGCTCTATTACAAATACTTCTAGTTCATAAGAAAAATAAGCTGGTAATCAAAGACCTAGATGAAATAGACTCATGCTTCTAGGTCCGAAAATCGAAATCGAAGTTTTCAACGTATTTTTATTTTCAAAGTACCAATAGCATTTTAAGAACTAGTTGGGATGTGGGTTTGACCCCTTCGATCCACACGATTAACTTCCCAGTGTGATGAACGAAGATGGAATAAACGACTTCTTACAAAATAGTTATACGTTTAGCACTAGTCTAAAATTGGCTAGTATCAGAACTGATGACAAAGCAATCCCGAGAGAAGCTAGTTCAAATAACTATAATAATAGTAAATCCACAAGATTTTTCTAGAGAATATGTTTTGCTGAACATTAGCAAACAAACATGTCCTCCGCATTTCGTTCGCTGCACTAAAACGGGTGTTCAAATTCGTATTGAGCGTGCTGAAGCGCACAAACTGAGAAGCGAATGACTTCATTTGGAAATTCCAAAGATTTCCGGAGATATTAGCAAAACTGTAACTGTTAAGTACTTGTCAGACTTGACCAAAAAGAACAAATTTTGCGGTAACTACTGGAAATCCTGGGATAAACCGCAATTTCTTGAAACTGTATCACGCGTAGAAAACAATTCCCAGTCAAAAAGTGCTAATCCAAGGTTTAAAAAATTCGCGCTGTTTGTAAAGGGTAACGAAAATTTTGCACGATTTTGAAAGATTGTTGGATTTTGACAAGTGATGTTTTGTTCGAAGGCTATCGCTGTGCAGAACCCAAAAAAGATCACTTCGTTTAGAACAGGTCTCATTCCATCGAGTTTATTAGATATTAGTAAAACTTGTCAATTTAAGGACTTTCTGACAATTAGCCGAAGTTTTTCTATTTAAACAAAAAAGACCCGACCGAATATTATGAAATTTTTTTCAGAGCATTTCTTCGTTAATATTCTTTTTTCGGCACCTCAATGAAGTCAATATAGTTTTAGTTCGCGCGGTATCGTGTAGGTACAAAAATCATAAACGTCGTTTAAACAAAAAAAAAGGGTTCGACCGAATTTTATGAAAATCTTTTCACATCATATTTTGGTTAATACTAGTGTTGGGTAGGACACGATTTTAAAATGAGTTTGTAAGAGGTGCCTCTTTTCTCTTTTGAGCCAGTACAATGTCATACTTCAAATGAGGCGAGGTGCTATTGTAATGCCAAAATGACCAAATAAGTAAATGAAAAAAAAAACAATGAAGGGCTTTTTTACAAGGTTAATTATAATGTGCATTAAACGGCCTATGAGTATTGGTGTAGGGACATCGTTCCACTATTGTCATATTACTAGAGTGGACAAAAAGGCAGCCGAATGGCATCAAGTTAATGAAAACACTCACTTAATTAATTTGACTCTTGATTCCTTGAATTTAAAAAAGCTAATAATAAAGATCCGTAATAATTAAAAAAGTTTCTACTAAAAAATAAATAAATAGAGATTAGCCCCAGAGTGTTCTAAATTAGTTTCATGCAATAAAGATAGTTACAATAATAAAAACTCCACGTTACATAAGTGAAATCTATTTAATAAAAGGCTAAGGGAACATTAAAAAGTATTTAACATAACGAAAAATCGTTTTAATTAAACAAGTTCAAATTTTTACACAATATAAGAAATCTACGACTCCCCAAAGTTATTTTGCAATCCCACCTAGCCTAATTTCAAGTTAGATATTTTGCTGTCGCAAAAGAAAGATTTTCCTCCCTCAAAAAATATAAGAAATATCTCCTCATTACAAAACTTCACTACCTCAAAAAATGTAAGAAACGTCTCTTCAGTACGAAATTTCACTCTCTCGAAAAATGTAAGGAATGCCTCTTCAGGACAAAATTTTCCTCCCTCAGAAAATAGGCGTGTTTCATTTTCCTGGTGTACCTACACCGGTGTAGTTTGGTGTAGTTCCAACTACCCCAGCTATATGAGCTGGGGTAGTTGGAACTACACCAAACTACACCGGTGTAGGTACACCAGGAAAATGAAACACGCCTAATGTAAGAAATGTCTCTTCAGTACAAAATTCTCCTCCCTCGAAAAATGTAAGAAATGTCTCTTCAGAACAAAATTTTGCTCCCTCGAAAAATGTAAGAAATGGCTCTCCAGGTCATATTTACAATCTCACCCCATAAATTGGATATTTTACTACCGTAAAAGAAGCAAGAAATGCCTCTCCAATTCGTGTTTACAATCTCACCTCGCCTAATCTCAAGTTGTCTCTCCTCTCCAGTTCCTGTTTACAAGTTCACCTCGTTGTAGTACAAATTGGATATTTTATTGTCGCTGTTCCTGCTTACAATCTCACCTCGTCGCAGTTCAAATTGGATTTTTTATTGCCGCAAAAAAAGTAAGAAATGTATTTCCACTACATAATTTACAATTCCACTTAGCTTTATTTATCTTGATACACGCTCATATACCAATAGGACATTATTTTTGAACCGGGACATTTAAAAAAATTGAGGCCTCGTACAATTTACCACCGTGTAAAGGATGAATGTATTGCCTCGTGTAAGTGCGGCTCAACTCTAGTTAATACTCTTCAAACGGCACGTCTACTAAGTCGATATCTTTTATAGTTCGCGCGATATCGTGCAGGTGCAAAAATCACTTATGTCATTGAAACCAAAAAACCGCTCGACCGAATATTATAAAAATCTTTTCAGATTATATTGTCGCTAATACGCTTCGAACGGCACCTCAAGTAAGTCAATATCATTCATAGTTCGGGCTATATCGTACAGGTACAAAAATCACTTACGCCGCTTAAACAAAAAAACGGCTCGACCGAATTTTATGAAAATCTTTTCAGATCATATTTCGGTTAATACGCTTCGAACGACACCTCAACGAAGTCGATATCTTTTTTGGTTCGCGCATTATCGTGCAGGAAAAAATGACCACATCCGTACGCACACACACACACACATACTTCCTCCCAATTTTTTGCTTAAAATGCTCCTGGGACCTTGAAAGATGAAAATACGTCGAAATTTTCGATTTCGATTTTCGGACCGATTACAATAACTTCCTATACTGGGAGGAAGTTAATAAATTTGAGGAGAGGTATGTGTGTGTGGGTACGATGCAAGCTATGCTCTTTGGCATTCGCTGCGATGGGATTTCCTGTGATGGTGTATATGGAGGCGTTTTCCACCTTACCTACCTCAACGCTCGAATCAGTGGCAAACCTTCGGCTCCTAGATGATCAACTGGCACAGAATGCTAAAACTGATGAAACACAACTCTGATGTTTTCCTCGATGGTCTTGGGAAAGTCATGGGTCGTCTTAACTCTTTCTCTGGAAATATCCCACATTTTCAGATGTTAACCGATTATGTCAAGTCAATCAACGTCCGGCTCGATACATTGCCGACACCCTTGCCTCTGTTGCGACCAACTTGGGTTCCCTTATGAATAAATTCCAAGAAATTTCTTCCCGGGTTGCAACAGTCTTTGACTCGATCGCCGACATACATTTGGCGATCCTCAAACCTGTCGCCACTTCCTCTTGCACTGTTAACTACTTAGCTCCTCGTCATCCTATGTTAGATCCGGGGCGCAATTCGACTGGGACTCGCACCGGGGCGCAATTCGACTGGGACGCAATTTTCTATTGTCATTCATTTCAATCAAAAATGCAAGGCAATTAAATAATACCTCAGGGGAAAAGCTATTAATTTAAGAACTAACGCCTGAACCATCTCTCAAGATCCTAGGCATGGCATTAACCGAAGATCTACGTCGAAGAAATCACATATTCCAAATTGCTAAAGCAGCCTCTCAATGCTTAGGACTTCTCAAAAGGTGCAATTTTCTTCTTCAGCCGTCGGCCAGACCTACAAATCCTCTATTCGTCCCCGTCTTTAATTCGACTCTTATATCTAGTCCGGGGCCCCTATAACCTCCTTAGCTTGGCAAGACAATGTGTTTTGCGATCAAAATTATTGCTGACTATTTCATCCAGTTGATCTAGAATTGACGCAATAAGGCCCCGCAGGAATGTAGCGGCTCTGGCGTAATTCTAACTAATTATTTGCCTCCAGGTCAACGCTTTCCCCGCAACATAAGACCAGCTCACTTGGCTCAGTCTCAAAGTCTACGGCCCTTACTTTCGCGCACACAACAATCTAGAAATTGGTATATTACTAGAACAACTCGACTGTGGAACAACCTCCCACGGTCAGTATTTCCGAACTCATACAGCATCCTGGGTTCATCGCCATCGTGTAGTGGGGAATTGTCATATTGCCAACGCCGACCCTAGAGTAGAGCGAATAGAGTGGTCGCTGGAATTGTGCAGCCAAAAAACGTTTTAGACGATTTCTGGAAGCTGGATACTCTCGTGTAAAAGCTACTGGGCTCTGCATGGCCCTCGAGGAAGGAAAAAATGCCGACTTACTTAATAAGAAAATAGTTAGATCCTCTGAATCTTCTCCAGACCACAATAACTTGGCGAAAAGTTTAAGTCTTCGGCCATACGGTGAAAATCCGACTGAAAACTCTTCAGAAAATAAGTCCTACCAAATGGCAGAAAATGTCAGAAGAGACGTCCTTGCGATGTGTACAACTGGGGAAACCCCTGACCACAGAACAGCTAGTTGCCGTGCAAGGGAGTTTTCTGGAGGAGATTGCCTAATTGGAGCAGGGGTCAGAGCAGCTCAGATTCGTTGGCCTTAAGTCCTGGAAGCCTTGCCGCTGTAGACGAGGGAAAGCTGCCGCTCATCTATGTTGTGGTACGGTGTTCCCTGTGGATACATTTTGTTGAAAACTTTAAATATTCAAAAAACGACCCTAAAGGTGTAGGAGAAGAGAGTTCTCTGTGGACCAAAGGTCTATTGAAGAGCTGAGGCGGACGGGTGGCCATATTGGCGGCAAGTTTGGTTGGACGCAGCTTAGGATCCGCTGATGACTGACTACTACTGACCCTAAAACCATCGTTTAAATCCTTACAGAGACAGCCCCAGCCCGATAAGGCTCGCACAGGGGAGGGCACAATCTCTTAAGGAAATGAAGATTGGTTCCAATATCAGCTATCGTCGCAGTGATTCAAAATCACAATGCCCTGAGCTCTCTGTCTTCAAGATTGGAGAGCGTCGTTGTTTCAAATAAGACCTCCTCAGCGACGGTAGAATCTGATGACGCCCTGCAGGTTGAGGAAAAGCCTTTGCCTTTACCCTTCTCCGCGGCTACTTTTCGTTCGGAGAATGTCTTCTTGCCTCAGGACGCCGTCAATCCAATTGTCCCTTGTACTAAGCCTCGTCGTAAAAGTCGCAGGAAAAATCGAGATCGCCAAGCCATCATTGGTGACGGTGTCACCTTGAGTTTCTTGCCCCGCGTTCCAGAGATAGAATCGACCTCTTGGCCGGTCTCGGTATCAACCTCTTCGCCTCTAATAGTGGCCAATCCCCCGGTCACTGAAGCTACAGTTCCCCAAGAACCGTGCACCCCTCTAGTTACGATACCGAGACCTTTAAATATCTTTATATCACGATTCTCTCCTGAAACTATGGCGGAGTCTATCTGTGAATATATGAGGAAGAAATCTATAGATCCTGGAATTGTTTCATGCAGAAAAGTCAGCAAGGCTTCCAAGCCTGTTGCTTCTTTTGTCTTGTCTGCACCGCCCGTTATTGCCGAGACTCTTTTAGACCCTGGCTTCTGGCCTGCTGGTACCCTTACCAAGCTTTTTGTTCCCCGTACCCGTACTCGAGCCCATCACTCAAACGTCTCCATTCCAAGTACACCAAGGGGGTCAAAAAACTCGAGACGCTTGCCCTCTACTACCAGAACGTAAGGGGGACAAGATCAAAAATCAACGACATCCTTCAGTCATCGGCGGCTAGCGGGTTCAATGTCATAGCATTCACGGAAACCTGGCTCCACGAAGGCTTTCTTAATGCTGAACTCTTCGATTCCTCCTACCAAGCCTTTCGGAGGGACCGTTACACTGACTCAGAAGCTCGTGGGGGCAGCGTACTTCTTGCTTGCCGCAGTCACCTTAATTGTAACCCAATTACGCTTCCTAGTTTCTCTAACCTTGCTTGTCGCTCTCAAGATTTCCTTTTCTAAATCAAATCTATTCCTGCTGTGCTGCTATTCCAACCAGATATGATTAGCACACTTGACGATGGAGGTAAAAGCCTCTATAATATTCTCATCTCTTGTGTTGATTATAGCCTGAGTATGATGAACACTGGGGATGAATTACTTCTACTTGGGGACTTCAATTTATCCAATATTCAGTGGGTATTTGACGAAGTTGACAATAACTACCTCCCTGAAGGCAATTTTAATTCTAAGGAATCCTGTTTTAACAATTCCTTATTCTCACTCGGCCTTAATCAAATGAGTGGTGTGACTAATGTGTTAGGGAGGCAGTTGGATCTTGTATTCTTTACTGACTCAGGAAACATGATTGTTGAACCCAGTCCAATAGTCATGACGTCCGTTGACAATTACCACCCTCCTCTCTTGCTAAATTACTGCTTCAACTCAAAGAACAATGCTTGTCCGGAGGCGGTAACTCACTCCTTCAACTTTATGAAGGCTAACTTTAATGAACTCTCATCTAAGCTTGCCTTGATTGATTTCAACAGCTTACTTTGAGTAAGATGTCGATATGGCACGGTTTTATACCGTACTATACGAACCTATCATTTCATGTGTACCTTTTGAGCCCCAAAAATTGCGCAGTTAATCTCCACCTTGGTACAACAATGAGCTGAAGCATTTAAGGAATCAGAAAAATAGACTCTGGAAGACCTATTTAAATAGAAAGGACTCTCCGAGTCTTATTATATTTACTGATTGCTATAACAGATTTCGTTTACTCTCTTCTGCTCTGTATGATGAATATCTCAGCAGCATGAGGGACCAGGTGTATACTGATCCTAGAAACTTCTTTAAATTTGTCAACTCTAAGAAAACTTATTTCTACGAACCAACATGGTTTTCTTCCAGCTCGTTCCACTACCACCAATCTCCTCGAATTCTCTTCCCATGCTGTTGAAGGCTTCGTTTCCGGTTGCCAAACTGATTGTTTACACTGATTTCAGTAAGGCATTTGACAAGCTTTCCCACTCTATTACACTTTTCAAACTAAAAAAGTTAGGATTCCCTGAAGCCCTTCTATTATGGTTCCAGTCCTACTTAGCTGATAGGACCTACCATTCCTTTTCCGTGGATCCAAATCTGCGACCATTGAGGCGTCATCCGGTGTCCCTCAAGGCAGTCATCTTGGCCCTATCCTTTTTATTCTTTCTATTGATGATATTGTTACCTTGCTAAGACACTGCAGAATCCTGATTTATGCTGATGACATCAAATTGTACCGTCACGTCAAAAGTATGGAGGGCTGCAAACTTTTGCAAGTCGACCTCGACACCTTTTACTCTTGGTGTGCTAACAACAACCTGGTTCTTAATATTAGTAAATGCGAAGTCATGACTTTTTGTAGGCGACGTGATCTATCATTTTTTAGTGAGGGTGTCCCCCGTGTTAATTTTGTCAAAGATCTCGGGATTAGATTTGACACCAAGCTGGACTTTTCTACTCTTATCAACTATATTTCTTCGAGAAAAGGTTTATCTAGGACTCCCGAAATACAATTTATGTGAAAGCTTCGACCAAAAGGCTCCAAAAAACAATCTCGCTCCACCCTACATATTGCCCTAGCTTTTGACCGCCTACCATGATTGTGAAACGCTAGTCTATTCTTCATTGTGTCGATTAACAAAGTTTTAATTTAGTCTTCATATTGGAGGCTTAAATTATATTTATCTTTCTTAATTAAAAATTCCTTACTTAAATAATTCTTAATTATTTTCTTCTTCCAGGAACTGATAACGACTATGTACATAGGTTTCCTTGGCCTTATATTTGCATCATTCCTCGTCTATCTGATGGAGAAGGATGTGAACGACAAATTTAATAATTTTGCTCAGGCGCTGTGGTGGGGTGTTGTAAGTATTTAAGTCACGTGATAATATGTTAAATTTTCGTCATTACACGAAATTCTAATAGAAATTCTTCATCTTGTAAATTTTAGATAACACTCTGTACAGTAGGATACGGTGATATGGTACCAGAAACATGGCAAGGAAAGCTGATAGCATCGTTCTGTGCCCTTCTAGGAATTTCATTCTTTGCCCTGCCAGCAGTAAGTATATTTTCGTTAACTATTGCTTATAGGTGCTCATGCATATGTGTGAGATATCATCCATTCAGCCCACCTTCGACGAGGATTAATTATGTTTTGCCAGAATTTTTTTTTTTTAATTAATTTTTGATAATGTCGAAATTCTCCATTGAAGTCTCAAATTAACTTCGGTCCATTTGATGAATTCACAAATGGCACCATGTAATAATTTTAGATTCTTCTCATTACGTAGATCTCCTTTTGAAATTAATGGCAGAAAGTTAATTGCCATGGAATTTCTCTTAATGGAGCCTAGAGGGGCCACTCATTGCTGTACTGATCTCCAGACATTCTCTACGTCTCTACGTCTTTTCCTTGGCCTCCCACCCTCTGGACCCGATTGTGTCGTTCGTTAAGAATATGCCGACCCCGGAATTCTTTGGGATTGTCGACGTAGACCCCCAGTTTTGGATCCATGCCAAAGAACAAAATTAAGGCATTGTTGGGGAGTCGAGCGATTTCTGCTTGCCAAATATTGTTACAGCAACTAGTGTCTAGGAATTAGGAGCAGATAAATAATAGCACAACTGTTGTTTGAGCAGCGGGCAGAGAGGGCGCTTTGGTGGCTTCTTTGAAATAAGTAAGAGCTCATCTCCTGGAAAGTGTTTTCATGTTTGTTTTCTTAAGATGTACATTTCCTTATTTTGTGTATCTATTATCCTTTCATTGTGTATGGTGGTATTTCTGTTGCTGTTTTTATATTATACTGGTTGAACAACGTATTGATGGGTTGCATGAAAGTTTTTGTATAAATTTCTATTAAGAAAATAATTAAATTTAATGAAAAGTGTTTGTAAATTTTAAGTAAAAAAATTCTTGGTACATAAATTAAACTTCAAACTCTTATAGCAAAGTTTACCCTCGTTTTAAAAGAAATCAATATCTTATTCGTTGGACATGCATTTTCCTCACTGAAGGAAAAACTACTTCAAATTCGAGCAATCAATTTGGGTATGGAAATGAAAAAAGTAATACTGTCGTCACCTTTGATGGAGAAGTGTGAAATGTGGTACATTCAATTAAGCTTTGAGTGACCAGATGCAAAGAGAAAATTCTATTTTTCATTACTTCGTTTCTACATCCTTTATTAGATTGATATTTTTTATGGCATTCGGACATGACCGGACCAAAACATTCTTAGATTATTACTTTACTCATTTATAGAAAAAATGCTTGACTTTTTTCAACCATCCCTTAAAGTGTATATAGTGATGAGTACCTAACTATAAGATGATTTGCAAGGATGCCTAAAAAAAATTGGCAACTGGACAGAAGGCTTAGGTCTGGCCTTTAATCAGGGTAAAATTGAGCTGATTGTATTAAGAGGGAGAGATGGTGCGACAATAACAATAGAGTAATAGGGGCCATGAAAACTCTTGCGGCTACTACGCCAAACGTTCATCAAACACCTAGCCTCGTGTAGTGCCTTAAACTCAGGGTATCTGAGGCCTGGATCTCAAAACCCTACGTACCTAGTAAGTTCTTGTACTTGCTGCGTGAGAGCATGGTTGCTACAACCATACAAACACTGCCTTCCCTAGATTGATCTTCAGCAAGGGCTTTTCCATCGAAATACCCTCAAGTAGAGTTTGGAAAAATGGGACGTCGTCGTGAGGAAGTTCGATATACAAATATTCACTGATCGCCCCAAGACGTGAGAGAGCATCGTGGCGGGAGAACACAGGTCATCAGATTCTAATACCTTCTCTCAAATAAAATCGAAGTAACATCCGGGTAGTTTTCTCCGCTTTGTTAGGAAGATGATACACGGCTCAACATGTTGAGCAACACGAGCGTTTTCTGGCAGTTCGTGGGTCAAGGGAAGGGTAAGGGCGAAGTGTGCGGTGTTGACTGAAACTAAAAACGATTTCTTTTTTTGCCCCAGTTGCATGAAAAAGTTTATGTATGTGTAACTGTCAAGCGGTTGTTGGTTGGAAAGGATATTCGTTCGCTTCGTAATCATAGAAATAAATTGTATAATATGATTAGAAATAATCCCAACGTAAATGCGGATTTGAAATTAGCATACACTAGGTTAGCCTCTGAATTTAGTGTTAGGTCACGCGAGGCCTATACTATATATCTCAACTCTATCGGAAATAGCATCATAAATGACCCCAAAAAGTTTTTCGCTTTTGTTAATACAAAACGAAAGACCTTAGGCTATCCGACAACAATGACAAACGGTAGTAAACACTCTTCGTGCCCCCAAGAGATCTGTAGCATGTTTGCTGATAAGTTCAGCAAAGTTTATTGCCCCAAGTCCAATTCTAATACGCACAGTGACACTTTTCTTATAAATAACCTTATAGATAATCTTTCCCTGTCTGTTGACGATATAATGTCCGGTTTAAATAATCTCGACACTAATAAAGGTCACGGCCCAGACAATGTACCTGCAATTCTCCTGCAGCGCTGCTCAAAAGAGGTACTGCTTCCGCTCCACCTTATCTTTAACAAATCATTATCGCTAGGAAAGTTTCCTAATATATGGAAGAAATCCTACCTCACGCCAATTCATAAAGCTTCTGATAAACAATCGGTCGACAACTACAGAGGCATTGCTATCTTATCATCAATCCCTAAACTTTTCGAGAAACTTATTCATGACAAGATCGCCCCCTTAATCGGTCCTCATCTCAACGAAGAACAACACGGTTTCAGAAAAGGGCGCTCAACCACTTCTAACCTTATGGTTCTAACCTCCGAAGTGCTTTGTGGGATGGAGAACGGTTATCAAATCGATGCTGTTTATACTGACTTCAGCAAAGCTTTTGACCGAGTTGACCACAATACCTTAATTGCAAAGCTTTTTAAATTTGGAATTTCGGGACTTCCGCTGGAATGGATAAAATCATATCTTGACGGAAGATCACAGGTTATCAGATTCCAAGGATTTCTATCGAAGGAGATTGACGTCACTTCCGGCGTTCCTCAAGGCAGCCATCTAGGCCCTCTACTTTTTAATATATTCATCTCTGACTTATCTGAAAAATTAGGTAATATTCCTCATCTCTTCTACGCAGATGACCTCAAAATATATAGCACCATTAAGTCCCAAGCCGATGTATCATTTCTCCCGTCGAAACTCAAAGTATTGCAAGATTGGTGCATAGCCAATAAATTACATCTCAACACTGACAAGTGCCATGCAATTACTTTCTCTCGAAAGAAAACCACTCATCTGCACAACTATTATCTCAATGACAAGATATTGAATCATGTCGATCATATTGTGGATTTAGGTGTTGTCCTAGACAAGAAACTAAATTTCAATATGCACTATGATAATATTACTGCCAGGGCCAATAAGCTTCTTGGCTTTATAAAGAGAAGGGCTAAAGAGTTCGGTAATGTATGGGTTACAAAAACACTTTTTTGTTCCTTAGTCCGCCCAATCCTGGAATACGCTTGCCCGGTCTGGGATCCCATTTTCGAAGTTAACAGGATCAGGATTGAATCTGTTCAAAAGAAATTTCTCCTTTTTGCTTTGAGACATCTGCATGATCCGCACGATTTTCGAAGCCTGCCACCCTACAATGTCCGGCTCAAAGTGTTAGAGCTTATGCCACTGTCGGCGAGGAGAAAAATGCTTATTTCATGCCTTATCCTGGACATTATAAATGACAACCTTAAAGTACAGTTTAAGACTGAATATTATAAGAACAGTAATGTAATGTAATTTAAGTTAGCCTTGTTTGGCTTATATAAATAAATAAATAAATAAATAAATAAATAAATAATTTGGCTACACACCCATACATATAAAATCGCATTGTATTATACGAACTGTTGAATATAGCGTGTTGAGTCGTGTATCACCTGCGCTCAACAATCTGACAGTCGACTCGTGTATCATTCCACTTAGAAAAACTGGAAACATCTTTTGAATGTAGATGACCTCAAAATTTATAGTCTCATTGAATCTCAAACTAACGTCCAGGAGTTGAATACTCCCAGCAGGGAATGGAAGTACTTTTAAAATTACTTCTAGAAGTACTTCTGCAGAAGCAGTCCAGTACTTCCACCCAGTACAAAAAAGACATTACCTTAACACGGCATGGCCTAGGCCGTGAAGTACTTCCATTTTCCCTTCCATAGAATGTGTTTTGGAAGTACTTATACCACATTTATTATTGAACTCATATACAAAGTGATTATAATGAAAATTTTTATAAATGTAATTAAGTTGGGGGAGGCGTGCAAGGGTGGGGTTGGTGGTGGTAGAATTAAGGGATTTATATATATTTTTTTTTTTTTAAATTTTAATAAAACAGAAGCAAAGTAAACATGAATTCAAATATGTGTATGTACATTAAAGTTAAAAAACCTAATGACTGAGATAACTGAGATGATTAAGAAAGAAAACGACCAGCTACGAAGTTTTTGAACATGCTTTTTACGCGAAATCAAACACATGGTCACCAAACCCATTCTTCTCTGCATTACTAAGAAGTCATTACAGAAGTACTTCTTTGGTATTTAAGAAAACACTAAATAAATAAGTACTTCCAAATCAACTTCCCAGAGTATGTACTTGCGATTTTCCCTACTTGGTATTTGCTTCTTCGCTTTTTTGATAGATGGAGTGAGGGCAGGGAATAGTGAAGAAGTAAACCAACGTATCGCTGTGTGGAATCGAACCATGAATCTCTAGGTAGTATCAATTTTGTGAGTTTTTAAAGAATAAAACGTACACTCTCTATTATTACCTTAAAATTGGTTTAAGATATTAACAACACCTTTTTTATTGAATGTACAACAATTTTCGTTTATTAAAATTAATTTAACAAACAATTTAATTTGTTGAATGCATTTCAACCGATGTAATCGGTCATCATCAGCAACATGGCTAGCACTAAAGGTCTAAGGATTTGTAATTAGATCTAATATAGTATGTATACTAACGGTATACTAAGTCTATTTAAAGGAAAAAAGGATCTATATTTCTTTTATTTGAATAGAATAAATGGAATAACGGTATACAAAAACAACTGTTATGCTATTTAATTCAAATAAAATAAATAGGAGTCTATATTTCCTTTGTCTGCATTTAAGGAGTCCGTATTTCTGTGTATGTAAAAACTTTCGTATGCGTCTAATTTTATGTTGTCCGTTATGTGTCTTTTGCCAGTCATGTTTTAGGTGAAAAGCATTTTTCCACATCCGAAGCCAACGTTCGTCTATTACAACACATAACGGACAACAGAAAATTAGACGCATACGAAAGTTTTTACATACACAGAAATACGGACTCCTTAAATGCAGACAAAGGAAATATAGATTCCTATTTTTTGATTTGTAAAAGACGACGGAACGGAACTCAAACCCGGAATTGTCTGTCAGCGAAAATTCGCCGCATACACTGCAGACACTGTACGCACGCACGTAACTTTAGTCTGTATGCGGCCCTCCATCTTCTACTGGAAGCCCTCTTTTCTTGCGTGCTGCCCATACTGGTAAGGCCCATTCAGAAACAGCAGCAGCGGCGGCAGCAAGTTTGGTCTTACTAGCAATCGCTGCTGCTTTTGTTGTCATATGACCACCATTAGTCAATAGGAACAGTTTGCTGGCGCTGCTGCTGCCGTTTCTGAATGGGCCTGTACTGCGAAAAGCTAGACTAAGCTAACCCCCCTCACCAACAGGAGGCGAGGGATTGGTTTGGGCCCCTGCGTTGGAAAGCATTCTCGGAAATGATGCACAAATAGAGGAAGCTTTATTCGCCATACCCTCCAAGTGAGTTTTAAAACTACGCCTGTGGTGGATCAACGCTCCCAGGTCCCTTAAGGCGAGCTGTGAGTCAATCATTTGTTCCCATACCTTGATTCTTTCGGATACTTGTTTTCCCAGGTTGCGGATCAGTGCAGTCACCGCTTTGTGTCCAGCAAACGACTGACCAGCGCTTTCAGGCCACGCTATAATACCTCAGATAGTTTCGTTCGCGCATAACTCGATCTCATGCTCTACACATCATGATAAATTGTGATCCACCGGGGAGGTTCTAGGACACGACATGTTGTTCTGCACACCGTCGGCCCATCTTCCAATTCACAATTAAAAGACTCACCTTCTTTTCCAAGCTAATTTTAGGACTTGTTATATTTAATTGCCGACTTTAAAGAACACAGTTAAATTTAAGCCATTTTTGAAGAAAACAAAATTATGCCAGCGTAGCTGCTGTTCTAGTCAAGAAAATTCCAATTTTTATAGCCAGAAGCTTTCGAGACAAATTTGTTTATGATCCATTTAATGTAATCGATACGATATCATCAACTACCAACAAACAAGGGCTTATTATGATGAATCATGTTCCGCAAACGAAGCTATTAAATATCTTAAAGAAACCCATTTATACTAAAATTAAATTGATCCTTTCTTTCAGCTGATATAAAACTCATGCAAAAAACCCTAAACGATTTTCTTCGTATTCAATGATGTTTTGCAAAAAAAAAACCCAAAAAAAATATGGTTCTAAATACCAGAGTAGGACAAAAGTAAATTCATATAAAACCCCCAAGCCCTCGCCGAGCGCAATTTATCATCATCACATACAATTTAATTTAATCCAAAGTAACAATAAGGATTTTTCTTAAGGAAAAAAAAACAAAACAAAACCAAAAGTCATCGTTCCTGTTTCAACAAAGAAAGTGTTACTAAGCATGCACTATGTGGCGGTATTGTGTTCAGTGTTGCGTAATTTTCTTTTCCACAATTCCTCCAGCTTCCAGGGTACTCTCTCTCGGGACTCGCAACCCTTTCATATTGTTGAAGTAGCCACTGTGACTGGTTTATAGATACAAAGCCGGCAACAACGAAAGCAAGAAGATGCAGCAAACAAAAGGGATAAAGGATGTGAAGACAATAAGAAAATATTTTAAATAACAACAAAAAGCTCTAGCGAGGAAATTGTACGGATTATTAATTCTGCATTCATCAAGCCCCAAGCAAAATGCGGCTAAATTTGGTTTCATTTTAATTAAGGACTCACAATATTCTGACACAAACGTCCGCATTCTGAAGATCCCTTTCAGGTCGCCGTGCACTTTTCCTGCGGTTTTAGATGAATAATTGCAGAAAACGGGGCCTGAATGCATAAATTCATATCCGGACTCATCTGCAATTCTGTTTGCTTACATGGAATCAGATTTATCTCCGTTTGATTACTATAGAGGGCGCTGACAATGTGTCAGGAATAAAGACGAACAAACTTCACCATCAATTTTGCACGTTCTCGGGAACTTTGTGTGGCTTTATTCGAAGATCCTGAAAAGAGCTTGCCTGGGGTCAAAAGCTTCAAAGCTCGAGGGGCTTGTCTGTCAGATGTTGGTGCGTGCCTAAGCTATTGCTTTGAATAAAAGGAGTTAAGCTTTGAGCTACCTTTCCTATATTGTTTGTTGACAAAGGACTCACGATTTTCTTCATTTTCAATATGGTCGAGTCAAACAAAAAACAAAAAAAAATATTTACAATAGAATTTTATAATAAAAACGACATGCTCACTACCACTTAAATCTTATTTCTTAATTTTTGGTTTTCATTATATTCGACACCATTCAACCTAAAAGAATAGGTTTTTCACAATATAATTATTAAGTGTTTTTCTTCTTTTTTTTCAAATGAATTCACGCACCTACAGAAGAGTCTCTGAATGATGAAAAGAATCAATCTTCAAAGTAGTTGAAGCGGAACTTATTGCATTATGCAAGTATCTAGAAATCAACCTAGAGGATTTGAACACTGAAGACAATGTACAACGAATCACAGAAATGGCAGGAAGTAAAAAAATGGGCGTTCCAAATACCAGATTCCTGCGTAAGGACATCCACGAAGCTGCAGGGAATGTACTGATGAAGCTGCCCGCAACCAAATAGACCATATTCTGATAGATCGGCATCACCTTTAGAGTCTGATGACGCTAAGGATATATCGAGGTGACATCTTAAATTTGGATCCCTAAAGCAAAAGCTGCAAGAAGCGGCCGTACATCATATTAGTACCAAATGCAATGTGCATTTGTATACAATGTATACTGATAAGGTAGAAAAACGATATGATATGTTAGGAGTAGTCTGGAGGATGTATGAGGACGTGGCAGCCTTGCGTCTGAACTCTTGGATGTTGTATGAGTTCATTTTCTTAAGCAGCCAGCTGAGCCACAACCGTCGAGTTTAGGGGAGACTGCCTTTTCGGAGTGTTATGACTCCTGAAACAAGTGAATGCCGCTATCCAGCCAATAGAGAATGGCCCTACAGCCCAAATCGCCTTCTCTAGGGCATTTCTCCAAGTTTGAAGTTCCCTTGTAGCATATCTCCAGTTCCGGATGTTGAGCATTGCCTCTGCGCCAGCCGTAACAGAGTCCATCCATCTCCTCCTGGGTTGGTCGACTGGTCTATTTAACGAAATTGTTGATGCCATAAGCCGTTTTGGGATACCACTGTCCTCCATCCTGATTTCTACTCTCAGTCTATTGCTAGTCTATCGAAACCATTGACAAATTAGCAGAGAAGCTTGAACATTGCACTAGGAATAAGAACAAGATAAAATTACTACATGTTTTATAGCAAACTGATGCAATATCCAATATTATTCCAAAGCTTTTATTTTCGAAAAAACTACAAAGTTTTTATTTTCGATAAACTTCAAAGCTTTTATTGCGTCTTCAATAACTCGTTTCACACATTCTCAATTTTTTCGGAGCGCTTCAATTTGAAGCAGACCGAGCAGCTATAGTGTCTCCTAGAGTAATACAGAATTAAGACAAACAGTTGGCTTATATACCTTTCCTCCATAAGACCATATAGTAAAAAGAAATGAAGTGGGACTCCAAAAGCATTGCTTGTATCAAAGACTACGTTATCACTTTATTCTAGGTAAGCTTTTAGTAAGCTTTTAGTAAGAAACGATGTCATATTTGAAGAGAGAAATTTCTTACCAATTTAAAGAGCTCAACTTTATCTCAGACTTCGTTGGTGCTGCAAGGGCTGTGCCTGGGTATTTATATTATATACCTTGTTCTGCTTCCGTTGCTGTACAGTCCCAGCTTTTGTGCCGCCCTCTAAATCTGGGGAAAGCTTCTTGTACAGCTTATGATATTCTTCCAACAGCTCTAACTACAATGGTTTTAAGACGACTTAAGATTACTCGTCAAATTCTTTTAAGACTGGCAAATTTTCTGTCAAAAATTAATGAATCTTAAGGTGAGCTTAAGATTCATTAAGTTTTGAAAGAAAATAAGGGATCCTAAGTCGTCTTAAGACCATTGTATTTAGGCCCATTGAAGTAAATATCAAAAGCCTAGCATATGCCATCAGGCCCGTCCATAACCTTATTATTGGCGCTTCTTTAAGGAGATTGATTCAACTCATTATACATACATATATACGTACTATATGTCAGAAGAAGTATAGATGTCTTCAAATGTCAAGTCATTTCACGCATCCTAGGGTACAAAACTCTTAAAAATCTTTAAAAGCTCGGAGAAAGCTCCATTTAAGGCCAATTTTAACATCAAAATTTCTTAAAACTTCAAACATTGACAATTCAAAACTTTAGAATTTGGTAGGGTGGAGCCGTCACATTTACAATTTTAGATAGGTAGATGTTGCAAATACTGCTACCTTATTCATATAAATAAGCTATAAGGTTACAAAAATATAGGGTTATATGTAAAACTCACCGGCTAAACTGTTGCGGTTTACACCCCTTGGCCCAACCCCCAAACCATTTTGTGTTCGTCAAACCAAAACTATTAACAGCCTAACAACAGACTTAGTATATACCAGCGGCCAGCGGTGTATAGACGTGATAGTTCCAGGATTTCCAACTCAGGTCGATGCACATGTCGTGCGTGTTTAGCAATCAATCACTCTTGATTGGTATTTATTTTCTTTCTTTCTTTTTTGTTTTTTTTTTTTTTGTTGTTGTTTAAGTCATCAAATTCATTTTATAATCGTCTTCTACTCAACACTACTCCAGACCAAAATCGCTCCAAAATTTTTGTAGGTATTCAGAGTTACTAGGTATTCAGAGTGCTCTAATAGTAATTCCAAGGCGGGTAGACCTATTTATCCCAACTTGGGGGAGGGGTGTTGTTCCAAAGAAAAAACGCTGTTACTATTACTACAATATTAATTTTTTGACGTGACAACGTCTTATTGACTATCCCCACCACTACTTAGCGACGGGAACGGGACGGGACATTTTGCGCTAATGACTTCCTATACTCATCGATTTATAAGACGTTGTCACGTCAAAATGATGTGTTCAGAATGATTTTTGAGTGCTGACAATTTGAGCGTTTATTAATTTTGTCGTTGCGGTCAGGTCGGGCGGCAGAGGAAAAAAAACAATCAATTTGTTAGCACTCACAAATCACTCTGAATACCTAAAAAAATTGTTGGAGCAATTTTGGTCTTTAGCCCCAATTCTAAACATTTAACTTTTCTTTAAAAAATGTTGCATTGGAGACAGCGATATACCATGGCACACTGTCGGCCATGTACTCAGACACGGCCTGGCCTAGGTGTTTTGTTTACCATTATATATAATCTATTCATTAATTACAAATTCCTGCAAGGTTACTTTAAATTTCGACAACCCCTTAAAAATCGCTTCACATTGTTACAAAAGAAAGATAGGTCTTTTTTTTTTAAATAAACATAATTTCTAATTTTAGGGCATTCTTGGCAGTGGTTTTGCCTTAAAAGTTCAACAACAGCAACGTCAAAAGCACATGATCAGAAGACGGCAGCCAGCAGCAACACTTATCCAATCGCTATGGAGATGCTATGCAGCAGATGAGCATTCGGTTTCAGTAGCAACATGGAAAATTCATCAAGTTCCACTACCGAGTCCGCCACCCTCGTAAGTATCTTCTTCCACAATATTACGAATGTGTGAAAAATTCAAAGTACTCTTCGTTTATAAGAGAGAGAAAAAAATATAATTATTATTTTTTTCATTATTTTAATTTTTTCTCAATTTAATTTTTTTCTCTACATTTAATTATTTTTTTTTTATTATTATTGATTACTCTTTTCTAATTTATCTACAATTATTTATTTATTAATGAAAAAGTGTTTCTACTGTCATATTTTCACAGTTTTATTTTTTTTTTTTTCTTTTTTTGTTTGTTTTTCTTTTTATTTAATAATTTTTAATTATTGATGACGTGTTTGTGTCTTTTTTTTTAGTTTTGAATACTGGGATAAATTGATTAAGAATTTAAGTGAATATAGGTAAATGTGGGTAAAGAAAATCCAAAAGCAAAAAAAATCAAGAAAAATGATTTTTTTCTTTTTAACGTTTGAACTTTTTTCTGTATGCTATTATTATATATCAGTATTTCCCATAATATTATTATTAAGATCCATTATTTATCGTAAAAAATTAAAGCAACAAAACAAAAAATCGCAAGACATTTCTGAAATAATAATTTCCCTCCCCCAAGTTTAACCAAAGCATTTCCAAAAACATTTTCAAATTACATAATTCGATTTTGTTTATGTTTTTTTTTTATTATTTTTTTAATTTTTGATTCATGTAATTTTATAGAAATAAACAAATTCGCCTTTATCTTAATCGAAACACATTCAAGATGTTTTTTCTTGTACTTTGTATTTCGCAAAAAAATAAACAAATTACATATTTTCAAATGCCATATTAAAAAAAATTTCGAAACAATTACAAGTCTCGACTTGCTATATTTATACACCATCAAAATAGTGACATTGATGAAAATATTTTGAGCTCATTTTCTTTCGCAGTTTTCCTATCTAGAATCGCTTTTTAGTCCGGGGAAATTAGCATTTAAAGGAGACAAAACTCCAAAATGGCTGAAAATTGGTACGCAGCCTCCTTATGACATTTTAAGAAAGCAATTTCGGAATCCAAAAAAAAACATGGCCGCCGGAGATATCGCGGTTTTCCCGAGTTTTCCATGTATCTCGGATTGCCATAGGTCATACAACCCCTTGCGAGGGCAAAGAAATTCTTTACAACTTTAGTTCTTACAAAAAAGTTGACCCGATTAACCCTTTGAAAGTTATTCAGGGTCAAAGTTTACGAAAATCACTCTTTGGCAAAATTTCACCCAAAAACTGAAATTTTCGAAATTTTTGTTCCATCAGTCAATAAGAAACGTTACTGCCTACAAAATAGTCGCAGGAATAGTCGAAATCGAAGTCGACCTCTGGGCCGGTCTCGGTATCAACCTCTCCGCCTCTCATAGTGGTCAATCCCCGGTCACTGAAGTTACTGCTCCCTTGGAGCAGCGGTACCCCTCTGGTTACGATACCAAGACCTTTAAATATCATCATCTCGCGATTTTCTCCTGTGAACTGAAACTGTGACAGAAACTATCGGTGAATATTTAAGGATAAAATCTATAGACCCAGGCACCCTTTATTGCAAAAAAGTCAGCAAGAGACTGAGATCCTGGCTTCTTACCTGTTGGTACTCTTAGCAAGCTCTTTGTTCCGCGTACCCGTACCCGAGCCCATCATGCAAATGCTTCTACTCCAAGCGCTCCACAGATGTCAAAAAACTCGAGACGCTTTCCCTCTACTACAGGGTGCGGCACGGTTACTTGCTGATTTATGCTGTAAACATACTAAGGGCGACGGCGACGGTGCACACAAATTAAAAAGCACACACAAGAATAATCATCTTCGACATCCGAATGCTACACACGCGTACAGGAACATACGAGAATAGCAACACAATCCCATGTCACACCGCCCAGGCAATTTTGAGGGGCGACGGCTACGAAATAGAACTTGGATTGATTGAGTCGCCACTCTCGGCGACCTCGTCGTCGAGTGGTCTGCATATTGTGCTGCACCCTTCATACTCATAGAAAAGCTGTGTGTTCTATTCGTTTTTGCCAGTCGCTGTGGAAACTATTTTCGCCCTTAGTATGTTTACAGCATTAAATTTGGCACCAAGCGTCTTGAGGTGGTGAGAGAAAGATAAGGTGGGGATCATTGGACAGGGGACATCCAAAAGTTTTGTTTCTCGTTGGGTTAATGTCTGCCATGCATTGGTCGAACCCAGCAAACCACATGTAATGCATAGAACAAAGAAATGCATTCGCCGTACATTACAAGTAAGCTATTTGAAAGCTATCAATCAGCGACTGCTTACAAGTGCCTTACAAATACATTACAAGCAATGTATTAAATTTGGATTCTGGGGATTCATACTCGTATGAATATATCAAATCAGGCAGTAGCACCGTTATCTTTTCGAGGCACTTTCCGCCGCTAGTAGAAAATTTTTGCTCATTTGTAAGTGTTTGCACCAAGTGCCGTGCGCATTTTATCCAGTATTGTATTTCAACTATAACGGGGTGAGTAAAGTATAATTATGTTTTATACTTTCTTTACCTAAGATTTAATACATATATCAAATTGTGTAAAGATAATCTTTCGAGGCAGATAAATCAAATCGTTTAAAATCAATGCATTTCATCCTAGAGCATCCTTAATGCTATACAATACATTTTGTTAGCTTTATGAAATGTCTTTTGTAATGCATTTGCAACATTTATAAAATGTATTTGTAATTTATAATGTATGCATTACATATTTCTATATGAAATATATTGTTAATGCATTACAAGCAATGCATTTCATCCTAGGACATGCCTAATGTTTTTTAATGCATTCCGTATTACTTACAAAATGCTTTCTGTAATGCATTTCATTCATTTCTGAAATGTATTGTGAATTCATTTTGTATGCATTCGTGGTTTACTGGGAAGGAGCAACGAGCGTTCGCCGTGGAGGCCGACTTCTCAAATGGCCGCTCCATTATTAAAACTCAACGTGCCTTGCGGACCCGGTTCAATCTTCGCCCTGGAGCTCTACTTCCTGGTCGCTTGTTTGTTTCATGATGAACATCGATCGCCCAAGGACTCTGGTGCACTTGAAGGATAACATCACCCAAGCCAGCGCAAACATACGCACCGATATGCTCGAGCAAGTGGTTCGCAATTTCAGAAGCCGGTTAGTGCATTGCATTGAAAATGAGGGTCGTAGTCTTGCGATGTTATCTTAAAAACGTAGTGAAAAAAAACTTTGAGACCTAAGCTGGGTGATAATAAAATTTTTAAAGCAATAACCCAAATATTTTTTTCCTTCCAAATCAGCAAGTAACCGTGACGCACCCTGTATCAGAACGTAAAGGGGACAAGGTAAAAAACTAACGACATCCTTCAGGCATCGACGGCTAGCGGGTTCGATGTCATAGAATTCACTGAAACCTGGCTCCATGAAGACAATTATTGCTTCAATTCAGTTAATACTCCTTGTCCGGAGGTGGTAGCCCATTTCTTTAACTTTAAAAAGGCTTTAATGATCTGTCATTTAAACTTGCCATGGTTGATTTCAACAACTTACTTTTGCAAATGAATTGGATGACGATGTGGCACGGTTTTATGGCGTACTTTACCAAGCCCTTCTTTCTTGTGTACATTATGAGTCCCAAAAATTGCCCGGTTCTTCTCTACCTTGGTTGGTTCAATAATGAACTCAAGCATTTGAAAAATCAAAAGAATAGGCTCTGGAAAACCTATTTAAAGAGGAAGGACTCTCCGAGTCGCAATTCATTTATCAAATGCTATAACCGATTTCGTTCACTCTCTTTTACTCTGTATCGTGAATATCTTATCAGTATGAGTGATAAAGTGTTTACTGATCCTAGAAACATCTTCAGATTTGTCAACTCTAAGAAAAAAGTTGATAGCTACCCTAATACTATGCAGCACACGAACTGGTCTAGCTGTGAGTTCCCTGCGATTTGAAACATGTTTGCGTTATTCTTTCGTCAATCCTTTTCACCTTCTGACTTTCAGCCTAGCGACAATAATTTTCGTCACATTATTCCTAACCGAGAGGCTAATTTTTTACCTCTCCCAATTACCAGTGCTGATATCGTGAAACTTATTGACTAACTGCCATTCGACTTCACTTCTGGCCCCAACGGTATTCCTCCCGCTATCTTTAGGTCCTGTGTGGAGGTTCTAAAGTCTTCACTGAAAACCCTGTCTCAAAAATCCCTGAATAAAAGGTAATTTCCTACCCTTTGGAAGAACTCGTTCATAATTCCTATTCACAAAAGTCGTAGCAAGAACGAAATATCGAATTATAGACCACTAGCGAAGTTGTCTGTTATTCCAAAACTTTTTAAATCAATTATTTATTCTGCAATCGCTCCTATCTGAAAGAGGCTGGTCTCAACGTATCAACATGGTTTTCTTTCCACTACCACCAATCTTCTTGAGTTCACTTCTCATGCTGTCGAAGGCTTCGTTACCGGTTGTCAAACTGATTGTGTTTACACTGATTTTAGTAAGGCATTTGACAAGCTCTCCCCATTCCGTTATAATTCTCAAATTAAGAATGCTTGGCTTTCCGCAAGCCCTTTTAGTATGGTTTCAGTCTTACTTAGCTGACCGGACCTACCAAGTTTTTTTCGTAGATCCAAATCAGTAACCAGAAGCGACATCCGGTGTCCCTCAAGGAGGTCATCTTGGCCCTCTTCTCTTTATTCTATCATTTGATGACATTGTTCCCTTACTAAGACACTACAGAATATTGATTTACGCTGATGACATCAAATGATACCGTCACATAAAGAGTATCGAGGATTGCAAACTGGTTCTAAGTATTAGTAAATGCGAAGTCATGACTTTTAGTAGGAGACGTGATCCTATAATTTTTAACTACACCTTGTCTGATGAGGCATTCCACGTGTTAATTTTGTTAAAGATCTCGGGATCAGATTTGATAGTAAGTGGAGTGAATTATATCTCTTCCAGAGGTAGTTAAGTCCTGGGTTTTATAAAAAGATGGTCAAAAGAATTTAACAACCCCTTGATTACTAAACACCTATACACTTCTCTTGTCAGATCATTACTCGAATATGCGTCCCAGGTTTGGTCTCCTCACTACTCTTCGCATGTTAGAACTATTGAATCGGTTCAACGAAGGTTTGTTCGATTCGCACTGAATCATCTTCCTTGAGAAAACCCAATAGTTCTTCCATCATATAAATCCCGGCTTAAGTTACTCAACTTAAGCTCTCTTCACAAGCGTCGTCAGGTGACCGATGTTTTATTTGTTCATCAGCTCTTTAACGGAAAGGTTGACTCAGGTTTTCTAGGTCGCCGTGCGTCGTTTAGAGAGAGTCGTTATAATCTAAGAGGACGACCTCTTTTACAAATCAACTCTTTTAACACGAATTACGGAAAATATGAACCTGTAAAGCGCATGTTCATTAATATTAATAATAATATTAATGTCTTTAGCGTGTGCATTACTAAAGATGTCCTTTAAAGGAGTCGTTTAAATCTCACGTGACCACCTATGTTTCCTATTGCTTGAGTGGGTTACATGTTGTGAGCCTCATCTCAGCCTCATCGCTTAGTTGTGAGCTTCATCTCAGCGCTTGATTGTGCTGAGTAGGTAAACCTTTCTTGGCCCAGCTGAGAAGTGCGCATTCTGTATTAGAAGGGTTAACTCTATTACTATTCCAAATAGTTCTCTTATAATTTTTCGAAAACTAAACCTTTTCGAAGTTATTCAAGGTCAAAGTTGGTAAAAATCACTTTTTGGCCAAAAAATCACTCAAAAACTTTTTTTTTGTTTCGAAAATTGTATTTTGTAGCCAAAACATTGTTTTCATCTACTTATACTCAATATTATTGCCTACAAATTATAATTTTCGAAAAAAAAAAGTTTTTGAGTGATTTTTTGGCCAAAAAGTGAATTTTGCAAACTTTGACCTTGAATAACTTCGAAAAGGTTTCGAAAAAATGTCAAGAGAACTTTATATAGGAAATAACGAAATTTTTTTTCGATCTGTCAATACGAAAGATTGATTGAAAAAAATATTACGAAAATTCCAATTTTTGGGTAAAATTTTGCCAAAAATTGATTTTACAAAATTTTGACCCTGAATAACTTTCAAAGGGCTAATCGGGTCAATTTTAACCAAAGTTGTAAAGAATTTCATTGTCAACATTTTGAGCCCCTCGCACGGGGTTGTATGACCTATAGAAACCGAGATACATGGTAAACTCGGGAAAATCGCGATATCTCCGGCGGCCATGTTTTATTTTTTGGATTCTGAAATTGTTTTCTTAAAATGTCACAAGAAAACTGTGTAACAATTTTCAGCCATTTTGGAGTTTTGTCTCCTTTCGTGCGTTTTTTTTTGCTAATTTCCCCGGACTATTTCTGTTTTTTGCGGTGGAAAAATTCAATTTGATAAATAATTGGCACACAAATTCTGGAATTTTATCTAAAATCAAAAATAACATAATTGGGCTTTTTTTTAATAGAAACATGTTTACACATTTTCTTTAGTATTATTATAATTAATAATTTAATATTTAGTTGTTCTTGATAGGAAGTTTATTTGGTCTTTCCCATACATTTAAAAGTGTATTTCTCAAAACAAAAGATTCATACGTAGCCATCTACTAGGACGAGAGTTTAAAAGTGCATTTTGCGTTTTTTGGTTTTTCTTTTTTATAGTTTTTCCTTTTTCCAAGTATTTTATTAATAATATTGAAAAAAAATCTGAGGAATGCAGACAGACAAGAAATGAAATTGCATTAATTCAAATTTTATGGTTTTTACTTTTAAAAGCACTCTACCTACTAATTATATACAAAAAGCCTAAGCAACACACGCAACACGTTCTATACAAAATCATGTCACATTGAGAGAAAAAACACATTAATTTTATTTTTTAGTTTCAATATTTTTTACTCACACTTAATTACATACATAATTTTTTTTTGGTTTTGTCTTGTTTTTACTGTGATTTTTCACTTTAAATTGTTTATTATTATCTACAAAATAAAATTTAAAATAATGCTTCTCTACTTTAACTTTAAAAATAATAATAATAAAAATAAAAGTCGACAACAAGTTTCTTTTCATTGCGATTAATAAAAGCAGCATAAAAACGTCATTAAGAAAGTCATAAAAACGTCATTAATATGATGCAAAAAAATATGACGTAAAGAAAGATTTCCATCTATACGTATAAGATGCTTTAATGGAATGCATTTAGACATATTCTAATAAAATTCAATTAAGAATAAATAGCATGGCACTGCACTGGTGGCAAAAGCAATGGAACTTATCGTATGCAAAAGGCGAACCACTATACGATACCACAAGCCTGACTTGAATTTGTGACAATAGCTTTGATATTTTAATATGACAACCAAATCAAGGCACGTACTATATAGATTAGGATAATGACTGCACTTATGGCTTGAATATCAAAAGACAAATCAATTGGTTGAAGAGCTCATTCATTTTGCATTAAATGCATGAACATGAATAATTTTGTGCTTATAGAAAAACGGGAGCAAAAACCTCAGTGTCAATTGAATAAAGAATTTTCAATAAAAATATGAGGGTGCTTACAACCATACTTTAGAAGTAAAACTTTTTTGCCCAATTAACTACCGGAAATATTAAAAAACCACCGGGTAATATACAATAAAAGTAGTAGAAAGTATTTTGGATAAATAGTGCAGTACTCAGTATCGAAAGAGTGCAAAGTCTGTCGGATAGAAAATTCGTTTTAGAAAGGCCAGGCCAACGACCTATAAAGGAAGTATAGTAATGAGCCATCCAAGGGACTTAATACAAGTACAATTTCAAAATATCAATATTTATTAAATCCTAATTATATCAAAATCTAACAACGAAACACGGGATTTATAATAACTGAAATATATAATAAACTAGCCAAAAACCCCGCATGCCTTGCAACGCCTTTAAATAAAAAAAATTGTATGTGCACTTTCCGCGCTCAAGGGCGGAGGAGCGGGTGAGGATGAAAGTAAAAGTGTACCCGCATTTTCGCTTTGGGTGGGGAAATCCACACTATCTCGGCTATCTCGGTCGCTGGCGACGAAGGAACGTGGGCGAAGGGTCACACCCAAGAAAAGCTTTTGATACGAAAACTAAATATATTATATTAGAGCTTTTAAGACCTTATAACTATAACCTAAGCTTTTTAAACCTCCGAAAGAATTTCCTCAAAAATGCGATGCTGAAGTATGCCCTATCAGTTTTTCATATTGGCCCTAGTAGGTAAACCTTTTTCCAAATGAAATGATACAATATCTGCTTTACGTATTCGGAAAGCTATTTCCAAATCTTGAAAGAAATACCGCCCGGCTTTACCGTCCGAGCTGCTGCGCAAGTTCGAGCAAATTGGCGAAATGAGTTTTAAAATAACCTCAGTTCGCATACAATTTCCACATATTCAACTGAGGATAAACAAACCTCAGTTCGCCCAACTGGTCTCGAACTGAAGTTGAACGTAAAAGTTATGGCGAAAAAATTTTAACCACGAACTGAACATGAACTAGACCTTAGCCGGGGATGCCATTATGTGGATTGAACTGGATATTATAGAACTGAGATCGGCGAAGCCGGAGCATTAAGTATAGTTTAACTTATACAAAACTTTATTTTTTTGTTACATTCCTTCCAGGAAATTATGTTGGTGACCGTGAACATAGTAGCCTTGAGTAGCGTAGCATACTGCATATACCGGTTATGGTTCGATTACGTAGATTAAGCAGCTTTGGACGTAATTAGTACTCAGTTGGAAGATTGTATTGATAAACCGATACTTTTAAAAATATGAAGTTTGCGGCACCGGCGCAGTTTGGTTTTTAAGTATTTCGGCCTCCGTTTTCCACTCATAATCAAGGTGCAATGGTATTTCCTCAAGAGGTGCGAATGAGGTAAGGCGTTAGTTAGATCCTTTATGTAGGCCTCATAGGGTAATCCACACCGGATGCACATGGGGCGGTCGGGCTAGACTTAGAGGGCCCTATCTGCACGCATGCCAAAATGCTAGTTGGGCATAACCCCATAACCAAAGAATTTAAAACCAAGAATTTAAACTCAACAGACAGCTGCTAATTCAATTGACCGAATAACTTTTTACATTTTAACGGTTACCTGTTCTCGTCCTCCCCATCCACGAAGATTATGCTCCGCCGCCACTATCCGCGGTAGAAAAAAGGTATAGAGAAAAAAGGACATATGTATCTGCAAAAATTTAAATGTCACTGGCCACTGCGGATTTTTAACTTTTGGGATATACAAAACAAACAAAAAAGTAAGATGTTATCATCCCACAAATGGATCTAATGTATTGTATTTTTTTATTAAATATGGTAAACAAATTGCTGCGTATATCACCTCTACTCAAAAATCTGCAAGTTTTGAAGCAGAAGTTAAGTCTATACATTGACATTTGTATATCAGATTTTAGGATTTTAGGATTTAACAAACATTCGTTAATTTTGTTCGTCCATTTAGGTGGGTGCACAAAACTTCAAGCAATCAAAAAAGACTACTAAAAGAAGTCAATAACCGAGTTTCCATGGGAGTCGAGTTGAGTTGTGGTTGAGTTGAATTGACACTTCAACTCAACGACTTAACTCTATACGTTTCTATTGCTTCCTTCCGTTTTCCTCCGTATTTTTCCATCAATTAATTTTATTATAGATTTTTCTTTAAACGTATTCATTAAATATAAAGTATCTTCTGGCGTCCAAGAGAGGCGCCATATTTTCACTTTCTTTACCTTTGCCGTTTACCGTTTTCAGTTGTGTGTATGAACTCAGTTCAACCTACCTATTTTCGTCGAGTTATGCAGAGTTGAAAATCTTTAACGAAAACTCGTAACTATGTCCATGACGTATAACTAGGGTTCAACTCTAGTTGAACTCTCATGGAAACTTAACTGACGTTGTGGCGCAGCATTTCAAGTTTCACAAATTTTGAACCCACATTTCACCCCCTTAGAGGTTAAATTTCGAAAAATCAATTCAATTTTCCGGGAAACTTTCCCAATGATTCTTTCCTTAAAAATCTTATTCGAACTATAACACACACACACACTTGTAAAAAATCGGTCCAGCCGTTCTCAAGTGATTCGCTTACCTTGGTGAACTGGCAAAAACTGACGGGGAATTTTATGCAAGGAGTTGAAATGTCAGCGGAGATTTTACCATTCCCAATGTCCAGCAAGTGTTTTAAAAATATTTCTCCAGATTGCTCTTAGTTCACCAGCTGACGGATAATTTTCCATTATAGGGAACTCAGCATTTGGTATTGTTGTATAGAGCTTTTATCAATTTTATTTTTTGTCCGGCAGTCCACGTTGCCGTAGAGTTCGACATATAAAGCTCTTGTTGATCAAGTCGAACGCTTTCTCACAGGCTATGAAAGCAAGGTAAAAGGGGATACTAATTCAGTAGACTGCTCCACTATGATTCTCAAGGTGTTAAGAAGGTCTATGCAGGAGCGGCCCTTTCTGAATCCAGCCTAGTGTCTTCAAAGTGTTCGGTCTACTGCTTCTCTTATCCTTGATATAATATGTGGGAGTTTGACTGTGATACCTTCCGACCAATCCTCCGGGAAGGTTCAGGTGTTCCATGCTTTTCTAGGATTGTCTGTAGCGCATCCGCTATAGTTCTCCATCTGCGTCTGATGGCCACGTGATCTATCTAGTTTATGGTTCTACCATTGGGCGATACCCATGTCATGTATCTTCTTGTAACAAATGTATGTTCCGTCTAGCACGAGTTGGTAGGAACTACAAAAGCCAACGAAAAGCTCACCATTGCCGTTAGTGACCTGGCCTATGCCTTGTTCAAAATCACTGTTACTGAGGCCGATCTGTTCGTTTAGGTCACCCATTAAAATAACGATGCCTCCCCTCGGAATAGAGCAAAAAAAAACCTCGTCAACTGGTCTTTGATGTCATCTTCTGCGTCTTCAATTGGAGCGTCGCTTTGAACTACCGTAGTACTTCTTCGTCTAGTACGCAGGCGCACGGTAATAATCGTCTCAAAAACTGATGACCAGCTAATGAGGCTGGACCTGGCTTCTTTTGTGAGTATTACGCCAACGCCATTCGCTGCCCTGAGTATTTGAATGATCAAGGACTTCACTTAATCTACTTAAGCAGCTAAGCTCAAATTTGTTGAGTTTTCTTACGTTGCGTTACGTTACGTCTATTTTGTTTCAGGCTGTTTAATGAGAGCACTGGCGTCAAGGCTAGATCTCCCCAATCTACGAAGCAAGGAATATGTATGCGCGTCAAGTTTAGTTTATGACTACAGCCTGTACCATAACCTAATTTTTGAGCAGCGGCAGCAGAAGCACTACAGACTTTGAAATATCAAAAAATGCTGCCATATGACCGAAGCAGCAAAATTAGGATTCGAGATGAAAAAACCCGACAAAAGGACGAAACACGCTGCTTTGCGACTCTGAATGTCAAATCAGGTGCAGTGTTACAATAGAAAATGAACCAATGTCCACTTATGTACAAATAGCTTAGAATGTTCCATATACGATCCACACACAGGATAGAGGAACATTCTGAAAGAAGGCAAGACCTATAGTGTTACCAATAACGATACGGGAAGAGCGGATGATATGACCATAATATATGCAACTCTTATATATATTAAAATCAAAAGAGGCAATTGCCAAATAGCCACACATAACAAATGTTTATGCAAATCACACATAAATAATTTCTTACGAATCAGGGAACAAGAAAAAACATTCTTAGTAAAGAAAACCCCCAGGCATTTGTCCATTACCTTACGTTGACAAAATCCTCGTAAATCAAAATGCTTTCAACCGTGGCCATAATCAAAGTCATCATCAACGATAATAGAACTGTTTGATGCGGACGTGTTACTACGATATCAATCCCTTAAAAAGAAATTCCTGTCCTGAATGCCACTTCCACAATGAATCTTTCTCATACTTAGATATGAGCACACCGGAAAAAAGGATCACATACCGAATATCAAGCATGGAACCAGCAGCACTCAGTTACTCAGTTGAGAAAATAAAACTCATTTACTGGCATCAAGAAAATAGGACATAGTAGCTGTGTTACCTCGAACTGATTAACGTGAATGAAATGCTTTAGAGGTCGACAATGAAAAGAAACTGAGTCAACTTTGCCTAGGTTATGTCCTGGTCCTGCCGCTCCTTTAAGGGTAGAGGAAGAGGCACGTCAGCTTTTGTAATATAAGTTGCTCCTTCATTCAGGATCCTTTTTCTGTTTATACATATATACAATATACTAGTATTACGTAATATGTATAAAAATTCCTTCCAGAGGAGTAAGTAATCTCGTTAGGTCCTTTCTTGTTTTGTGTTCAATTTTTTTTATTCTTCTCCTTCATCCTTTTTACCTTTATATATATCTAAGACGTCGTCGTACAGGAAAAAAATATATATAACCGGAATTTAGTATTTCACGAGACAATTTCTACCGGAATGAATCAGGATATCAGCTGAAAAGTATCCTTGATTAAAGTGATGAAGCTGGCAAGCTATCGATATATATGTAACTAATGAATTTTGTGCGAGTGTGCGTGTATGAATGCTGGCGCTGAATGGGAGTGAGTGCGACTCTATAGCAAATAATCAACATTACTTTTTTTTTACAGTTTAAATAAAAAAAAAAACATAGACTTTCATAAATAGAAAACAAAATTTGCATTTATTCATGTTTTTCTTTCACGATAAAAATTTTTTGTATCTAACGTTGAAGCTTCCGCGGCCAAAAGATTTACCTTCTGGCTCGGCGGTATCCATCAGGTACCGAAAGGTTGGTTTCCTCCCAACTATTTAATCCTTTTTAATTTTTTTTTACATTTTTTGTTAAACATTCATTTCTAAGCAAAAGGATTTTTTTTTTTTTTTTTTTTTTTCAAAAAATACACAAATGATTTTTTTGTGGATTAATTTTTGGGTTTTTTGAATTTTGATTTAGATTTGAAAATGGTTTTTGTTAATTTTTTTTTTAAATTATAGCACATATTTTTATCTGCTACCCCCTCTTAAATGGTTTTAAGTCAATGTGGCAAATTTATGTATGTACTCGTATGTGGTATTGTGCACTTTATCGTAAAACAAAAAAATCAAAAAAAAAATATATATTAAATAAATAAATAAACTCAAAATAATTTTTTCCCAGCCTTTTTTTTTGTGAGTGTGGCATTTTTTTTTTTAAGTTGGTTGCTATAGTAAAAACTACAAAATAAAGTAGATCCATAGTAAAATATCTTTGCTTTTTGTATGTTTTTTTAAGTACATATAAATGTTTTCATTAAGCCTCCATTTTGTATTTGTTAAAATTGAACCCTTCCAATATTTTGAACAATTTATTATTATGGTGTAACAAGGTATTGTCCGGAGAAATTAACAAAGAAACGCACGAAAGGGGATAAAACTCCAAAATGGCTTAAAATTGGTACACAACTTCCTTGTGACTTTTTAAGCAATTTCGGAATCCAAAAAAAATAAAACATGGCTGCCGGAGACCGCGTTTTTCCCGAGTTTTCCATTCGGTTTCTATAAGTCATACAACGCCGTGAGAGAGCTCAAAATGTTGACAATGAAATTCTTTAAAACTCTAGTCCTTCCAAAAAAGTTAATCCGATTAACCCTTTGAAAGTTATTCAAGGTTAAAGTTTTCGAAAATCACTTTTTGGCAAAATTTCACTGAAAACCCGATATTTTCGAAAAAAAATTTCGATCGGTCAATACGATACGTTATTGCCTACAAAAAGTGCACTTGTAATTTTTTCGAAAACTTAACCCTTTCAAAGTTATTCGAGCTCAAAGTTTTCGAAAATCATTTTTTGGCCAAATTTCACTCAAAACCCGATATTTTCGAAATTTTTTTTCGATCAGTCAATAAGAAACGTTTTGCCTACAAAAAGTCCACTTGTCATTTTTTCCAATGCTTAACCCTTTCAAAGTTACTCGAGGTCAAAGTTTCCAAAAATCACTTTTTGGTCAAAAAATCACTGAAAAACTGCTTTTTTCGGAAATTGTATTTTTTACGCAATAATGTTTGATATGAGTAGATGCAAAAAATGTTTTGCCTACAAAATACAATTTTCGAAAAAAAAAAAAAAAGTTTTTGAGTGATTTTTTGAGTAAAATTTGCCTAAAAACTTATTTTCGAAAATTTGACCTTGAATAACTTTCAAAGGGTTAATCGGATCAACTTTTTTGCAAGGACTAGAGTTGTAGAGAATTTCATTGTCAACATATTATTGAGCTTCCTCACGGAGTTGTATGACCTATAGAAACCGAAATACATGGAAAACTCGGAAAAAGGCCACATCTCCGGCAGCCATGTTTTATTTTTTTTGATTCCGAAATTGTTTTCTTAAAAAGTTATAAGGAAGCTGTGTACCAGTTTTCAGCCATTTTGGAATTTTGTCTCCTTAAAATGCTAATTTCGCCGGACTAGTAGAGGATCAACGATTTCTTTTAATTTAAATTAAATACGTGCGCCCTTTTAAGCTTTTTTTAAAAGAAAATATCGGTGTTTTTTTTTTTGTTCAAATTTCATTTATTTTTATAAATCAATCGGCTTTTCGAATTTATTAGCTTTAATTCTCGTAATCCTAATTTTTTATAATCGTACGAAATATTTATTAAATCTATTCAGTATTCAATTTATTCCAGATTTGTTTGCTAGGATTTGCCGAAACTATTTGTTATTGTATATGTTTATTAACTATTCTGCTGTGGCCATATTTTTATTACTTTACTGTAATCGCTATAATAATACTAAAATTTATACTTATAAGGCAAACATAGCTCATGTTTATGATTAGCAATTTGCGAACAGCTTATCCAGTGCTTTTGATAAAGGTCAAACTAAAATTTTGCAATTATTTCATTTAACGTACAATATGAGCAGAAATTTTGATATCCGATTTAATATATTGTAGTACAGGAATCGTATAGTTCGTATTTTCTTAGTGAAATGTATTAAATCTAAAACCCATTGCTATAACATTTTTTTTTACAAATTGTTGATCACAGTAAGTAATCAGAAATGTTATGTTAGTAGAGTATATGAATATTATATATAACAGGAAGATAATACAATATGTCGTAATTTGACTTTTGGCGTCTACTGTATAAATCAATGTCCACTGCTGGAATGGGTACTGCTGTATTGCTCGGTACGCAGCATTCTTACGTTCAGTTGCCAGCTTGCATTCATTATCGAACCAGTCGTTCCGATCTCTACAACTTTTGCGTAAGATGGAGGGTGACTTCGTAAATGTAAAATTTAAGCAGTCGGTTTAAGTCAAGACTTCATAAATGTCACAGTTTTAAAGCACTGTGTTCATAATTGCATCGTAAACGTCAAATCTTTGCATTGAAATGGGAATTTCGGCATCATGAATAGCTATGATGCAAAGTGATTAGTTTTACAAATTTTACAAAAATTTTGTGTGCTGTTCCTTGTGCCACATTAAAACGATCGCATATTTTACGAAAATTATTTTGATTAGCCAACTTCCACAATGTAAGGTATAGGCTACTTTCAACTGAGGTTGAAGGGCGCCCGTTTTCACATTTATAAGTGTCTTTAACACCTACAAATACATAAAATACTTCTGTGGATTGGTTTCTTTTTGAATGAAAGACTTCAGTATGAACAAACTTACTATACAAAATATTTACTTACAACAAATGCGTTATGGAGGGGAATTTCGTGGGAAGTCGTGTATAAATATATTGAAAAGCTTGGGGCCTAGAATGGAGCCTTTGGGGGACTCCAGATTCAATTTTGAACGGTTGAGAGGTTAGCTCTGTGTAACAGTCTCAATTTACTAGTTTTTATCCATTTTGTAAAAAAGTAAAAACAGCACACTTCATAAATGTCAAATTTAAAAATGCACAACCTTGTCTAAGCTTTTACTGAACTTTGACTTGACTGCATTAATACTGTTTTCTGACACAGTTTATTGGCATTTACGAAGTCACCCGGAATCAGCAGTACCAATGACAATATTTTTCAGGCGGGTCCAGCTCTCGTCACGCCCGACATCCCACCCCCATAACTTAGGGCGAATTCTAATGCATGACCGTAGCTGTTTCTGGCCCTTTCATTGCGTAATGCAGCTGCGTTGATTCGAGCCTGACCAGCGGATCAGCGGATAGCTCTCGGAGCATAATACCAACAAGATAGTGATCCGAATCGAAGTTGGTACCTCGGTACGTTCGTACCGTCATCAGACCCGATAGGTGGCTGCGGTCTATCAACAAAAGGTTTCGAGTGGCTCCGTGCGGAGATACCCAGGTAGCCTTATGGATATCATTACGCGCAAATCTAGTACTTGCAACGACCAAGTTTTTGCTTGCTGCTATCTCTCTGACTCGCTGTCCATTGTCATTAGTGTTTTCATGCAAGCTGTGGGTGCCGACATATGTGCGACTGTATATGGGCCGCCCTACTTTGACTTTTAGATCTCTCAGTATTATTTTTACATCATACCTGGGGCAGGCATTAAGTTCCCGTTCAACTAATTCAATTCAAAGAATTCTTCGTTATCATCATCTATTCGGGGACTTTTCTGTAGAATCGTGAACGTTTATGAGGCTGATGTTCTTAAATTTACCTCGCACACGAAGGGTGCATAGCCTTTCGTTTAATGCTTTAAAGCCGATAATGATAGGCTTCATTATTTTACAGACCATAGAACCTACTCCGAGCACATGGTGTTTTGTAGGACAGCTGTAATAAACGCCACACTCAGGTGTTTGCAAAACACCATTCCCTGTACATCTCATCTCCTGAATGGCGTTAATATTAGCTTTATACTCTGACAGAGTATTGGCTAGATGTTGTGTAGCTCGAGTTCTGTAAAGAGTTCGAACATTCCATGAGAAAATTCGTAAATCGTTTTGCCTTTTTCGTTGCCGTTTATATGAGTATCCGAGGCATGTTGCTCGTCCATAATAATTCTTTTTTCCAGGTGAGGCTATTAACCTCACGCCAACCTTACTTTTTAGGAACTAGCCCGATCATATTAGCATATCCTCTCTGATAGAATAGTTACCAGTGGCCACCGCTACGAGATTATGATCGCACTTCCATCAGCCCTAAATAATTGCGGTACGTGCATTTTACATGTTTTCCCCCTATTTCGCTGATAACTGACCACCGATTCAGCAGTCTACCTAGTGGTTTATCGCTTAGACTTAAGGGTTTGAGCTAACACATGTTAAGTACTGCCTAACCTCATTTATAAACTTTATCTGCTTTCTATCGTTCTCAGTGTATGGTGTACAACAAATGGCCAATCCTTTTAATTTTCTATCCTATACAGTAACCTAGCCTGGTCTACAAGGTCGTTTATAAACTGAACAACGTGACTGTAGAACAGTTTTCCTAACTCGCATTTCATCCAAGAATGCAAGCATCGCGCTCTCTGAAGACGTCTTCTTACTTATCTTTTTCTCCATTAATCTTTTGATCTAATCTTAATCATGGAGGATTAATAATACTTAGCCTGATCTCTAGGCTTAGTTTATGTTCAGTTTTTGCCTTTTAAACTGGTCTCAGTCGATCTGCAGGAAACGATCTGGATAGCCTTGAAACCAGCTATCCTGAAAACCACTGACTAGCAACCGGAAAGTTGCATGGTGGAACAATTATGTCTACAGGCAAAGGAGAGAAGTTTGCAAAATAGAGGGTTTAGAGATCGGGAAACTGTGGGTTAGCGTTGCGCTGGCCTGAATTCCGAGGTGCTGTAGAGAAGCTAGGGTGGTCTTTATCCTTTAATTGGGGATAAGATCGTATAAGGAAGTAAAATCCTATCGACCCATCAGCCGCTCCTCATTCGTCCTGAAAAAAATAGAGAAGGTTTTAGACAGGCATATTAGACAAGGTCTTACAGCGAACCCACTCCACTGCTTGCCGTGTCTACCGGCCAGATAGATATAGAGAGTTCTACAGATTCGCGTCTAGAGACATCGAGAAATCAGCACCATCTCAGACCTCAAGCAAGTCGCTCTATCTTATGTACATAACGGGTGTCGGGCCAAGAACTTGCATATTAACCCACAAAAACTGTCTTTGTACCATTTATTTTCCTTCTATTAAATTTAAATTTAAAAGCTCCCTCTCTAGATGGTAAAAAAATTGATTTTCTCAGAAAGGGTTAAATGTCAAGGATACCGGAGATCATATAGATTTTCAAGGAGCTTAACCTCGAGCAAAGTGCGGCGGAGAATAAATATTGTGGGTGCGGTGTATAAATTTAATCCGTCAATTTATATACCAGCTGTCTTTTAAATTCTTTGGTTATGTGGCTATTCTCAACTAGCATTTTGAGGAAAAACGGGTGCAGATAGGGCCCCTATAAGGCTGCGGTTACGCTGGCTGAAAGTTGGTGATAGTCCAGCTGGTGCCAGCTGTTACAAGAAAATTAAACACAAGGAACTAATTCAGAGTGGTTAGGCTGAAACTTGCAAGCTTTCACACATTCATGAAAGTTCATGACAGCGTGATAGCTAATCAAATTTGTTTAGTTAGCTGGCACCAGTTGAGATTAAAATTGGGAAAATGGATTCTGAAAAATTAATAAACGAAGTGAGGAATAGGAAATTGTTGTAGGATGCAACGGCTGGCATTAAAACTTGGATGATGAGGTGCCATCGACGTTGTAGTAGAAATTTAAGATAACTACTTTCTGTTAAAAATAACATATCTTCAAATGATTCGTCCATCATGAAAAATTGTTGTTAATAAAGCACTGAAAAGTTTATACCAAAAAACGATACGATCCGAGTTAATCGATGCCGTGTACATAACTATCATGAACTGTCTTGCAGCATAACCACTAAACAATGAAAGCTTGAATTGTAACAGCTGGCACCAGCTGGACTATTACCAACTTTCAGCCAGCGTAACCGCAGCCTAAGGCTAGCCGAACTGCCACATGTGGCCCCGTGTTGATTGCCCTCATTCACGGCTCGACATAGACAATGCCTGGAATTGGTTCTCTTGAGGAACAATCCTTCCACCCGATCGCGAATGAAAAAAGAAACCGAAAAATTTGAGAATTTTGGCTTGGATATATGAAAAATAACTGCGCCGAGTTCGAAAACTTTATTTTTTAAACGTGAGTGGCGTTTAAAAACGCTCAACTGAGTACTAATCAAGTAGGAGATACTGCTAAATAAGTATGGCTAAATGACACCCTTCACGGAGACCAACGTAATTGTCTGAAATATGAAGCATTCTTTCTTCTTTAAACTCCTTTAATCCCTCATGGGACATAGGGCGGAGACAGTTGCCCTCCAGCGGACTCTGTTTTGCGCGACAGCTCTTAGCTCCGACCAGGATCTCCCAGTTGTTGCGGCTTCTTCTAGTAGGGTTCTCCTCCACGTTGTTCTAGGTCTTCCTACTCGACGGGAACCTTGCAGATTCCAGTCAAGGGCCTGTTTGGCTAGATTTTCGTTTTCGCGTCGCAAGGTGTGGCCAACCCAATTCCATTTCCTTCGTCTGATTTGGTCGTCTATACTTTCTTGGCCAGCACGGCGCCATAGTTCTTCGTTTGGCGCCCTGTGATGAATTGGTTGACTTTCCATGTTTCGCAACCGTACAAAAGTACTGCCTTAACGTTGGAGTTGAACAGCCGCAATTTGGTGTTAGTTGAGATCTCTGTTGATCTCCATATCCGGAACAGGCATGCATATGGCCCCTCGTGCTTTATTTATTCTGGAACTGACATCTTCTTCTGCACTGCCATTTTCGGTAATAATACTACCGAGGTAGCAGAATTTATCTACCAGTTCCACGTCACGGTTATTCAGCGCAGTCCGTTCAATAGTGTTTGCATTTATCCGCATTTCTTTAGTTTTAGTCGGATTTAGTCTTAAGCCTGCTGGACTACTTTCTGTGGCCAAATTGTTTAACATCTTTTTGAGGTCCTGGTGTCTGTGGGCCAGCAAACAGATATCATCGGCGTAGTCGAGATCCTTAAGGCGGTCTACCAAACCCCATTGTATGCCGCCTGTTCTATTATCTAGAGCGCCGACAAGAATGTCATTTATTACGATAAGAAATAGTAATGGCGAAAGTAGGCATCCTTGTCGTACTCCTGAGCTCACCTCAAAGCTGTCGGATAATTTTTCATTATGGAGAACTCTCTATTTGGAATTGTTATATAGGGCTTTTATCATTCTATTATTTTATCAGGCAATCCACGTCGCTGTAGTGCCTGCCATATCCTATTGACCGAGTCGAACGCTTTCTCATAATCTACGAAAGCAAGGTAAAGGGGGGATCGGAATTCAGTAGACTGCTCCACTATTATTCGTAATGTGTTGATATGATCAATACAGGAGCGGCCCCTCCTGAATCCGCCCTGCTGCCTCCTAAGCGTTCGGTCAACTGCCTCACTTATCCTAGATAGTAATATATGGGACAAAGTTTTGCCCACTGTAGATAGTAAACAGATGCCTCTCCAGTTGTCGCATATTGTTAGGTCCCCCTTTTTTGGTATTTTGACTATGATACCTTCCGTCCAATCCACCGGAAAGGTACAGGTGTTCCATGCTATATCTAGGATTGGCTGAAGCGCATCTGCTATGAGGCTTGAGTCGCCTTTCAACAATTCTGGCGGGATGCCATCTTACCCAGCTGTTTTACCATTGGCCATCGCATGAATTGCGGTTACTATTTCTGTCTTGGATGGGGCCCGGGTGGTGATTCTTATTGGCTGTGCATTGTTGCTGTTTTCCTGAGGTTCCTGTGTAAGTGTACCATTAAGGGCGGCGAAGAAGTAATCTCTCCATCTTTGGAGTTGCTCTTCGTCGCTGCACAGCAGCCTTCCATCCGCACTCTTAACGGCATGCTTTTTAGTAGAGTGCATTCCCGAGAGCTGTTTAGTGATTTGGTACAGCACCTTACCACCACCGTTGCCTGTGTTTGCCGCGTTTTCCGCTTTTTCTGCGAGCTCATTTATCTGCTGCCTTTTATCACGCCGGACACTTCTCTTAACCTCCCGATGTAATTGGGAGTATTCCCGTTCTAGTTGGTGACGTCTTTCCGGGTCGTTTGTAGAGTTTACGTTATTTTTGAGAGCCCTTCTGCGTTCTATTTTTTGCCAGGTTGTGTCCGAGATCCAGTGTTGCTGGTTTCTTTGGACATAACCGATGCTCGTTTCCGCAGCCGTTAATATCGCCCAATTTGTCGTACTCCACAATTCTTCAATATTTGTGTCGTCAGAAACGGTTTGCTGGTTTAATAATTCTTGTAGGTTTCCAGCAAATTCCCGCTTTTTAACGCTCTCCCGCAGAAGGTCTACGTTAAACCGTCTACGGGTTCTAGCATCATGTTGCACGTTTCTGATTGCGGCGATTTTAAGGCGAATAGTTGCTACAACCAAATGGTGGTCGCTTCCAGTATCCGCTCCCCTGAAACTCCTGACAACCTCAAAAATATTTCTCCATCTGCGGCTGACGGCCACGTGATCTATCTGATTTCTCGTTCTACCATCGGGCGATACCCAAGTCTATTTGTGTATCTTCTTGTGACCTACCATGAGTTGGTGGGAACTACAAAAGTCAACGAAAACCTCACCATTGTTATTGGTAACTTGGCTCAGGCCTTGGTTTCCAATTGTGTGTTCAAGGCCGGTGTTGTCACGGCCGATCTGTGCGTTTAAGTCACCCATTAATACAATGATGTCTCCCCTTGGAATAGAGCGAAAAACCTCATTCAGTAGCAGATAGAACTCGTCCTTGATGTCATCTTCTGCGTCTTCAGTTGGAGCATAGCATTGGACTACCGTAGTACTTCTTAGTCTGGTGAGCAGGCGCACGGTAATAATCCTCTCAGAAACTGGTGACCCGCTAATGGGGCTGGACCTGGCTTCTTTGGTGAGTATTACGCCAACGCCACTCCTACGGCTTTCAGTTTCGTTTCTACCAGAATATAAGAAGGACTCACCGTTTGGGCAGATATGTTCCCCCGCATCGGGCCATCTGGTCTCACTAAGTCCCATGATCTTGATTTTATATCGATTCATCTCGTTGAGGACTTCATCCGGCCGTCCCTCAGCAAGCAGTGTTCTCACATTCCATGATCCGATTCGTGTCCTTGTTCGAAAAGCAAAGTCGTCGTCGTGTTGTCCATCCGGTTCCGAGGCATTGTTTGCCGATTCGTAGCAATGGTGTTTTTTATGGGAGCGGGTTGCTAACCCTCAGCCCAACCGACTTAAAACTCTGTTTTGTGGCGCAGAGAGCTCGCCATTCGCCCGTCTCCCGTTAGCTCCTTCCGAAGAAGTACCCCAGGGGGCACCGCGGGGAGGTGGGATTAGGACTTGCTAACAGGTCTGCTAGGTGTTCGTCTGCAGTGACTTTTCTCGGGTTTTGACAGAAGTGACAAATCGGGTGCCACCACTTTCCGAGGTCTTTGTTAGCCGTTCGCCCCCCTGATATGAAGCATTGCCATATCAAAAAGAGAAAGCCCTCCTTCGACATGTCCCTCATTTGCCACTTGGACCCTCATGGAGAACCGAAATCACAAATCAGTTTAAAGCTATCATATATTAAAAACCTTAACCTGGAAAGGTACCCTAAATGATGAAACAGTCATTTTTGGTCCCAGTCTTTGTCTTTAAAAAAAAAACAAGCTTTTATTAGATAAAATAAAAATTATTAAATACTAACAAAGTTTTTAAATATGCGTTAATAAGGTGAACTAAAAAGTATAAAGTAAATATCAAATTGTATCCAATTAATTTTCGTATTTATTAGTTAAATCATAATTTTTTTTGCATTTTTGTTATAATATCTGAAACATCTGAGCGCCCCAGGCTTTTACTCGTAGTTATATACAGGTGTATTAAAAAATCCATTAATTCCTTTTAGAAGAACATACTAAAAAATACTAAAACTATTATTTTCGATATAAAACAAAAAAAAATGCCACACTCATATTGTGCTACGGAAAAATGTTTGTGAGTTAAAAAAAAATACAACTGCACGACGAAACTGAAAAAATGCAATTATATTTTTATTTTTAATTAAAACAATTTTTCTCTCTTGTCTAAAAATCTGGTAGAATTAAGTAGCTTGAACTGTTTTGCAAAGATGCAGAATATTTTATTTTTTTTTTTTTACTTAGGCTAAAATCTATTTCAATTTTTTTTTATTTTTCATAGATGTGTCACTTAATTAATAATTGTGAAAGTATTTATTTTTTTTTTTTTAGTAAATATATAAAAGAACAAATTGTGGTTTGATTACACTTTAAAATACACCAACAGTATTTTGTTTTTTTCACCAAATAAATCACAATGAACTTTGATTATGAATAAAAGTGCTTGTTGTGACTGCGTGTTTTCTTATAAATTTCACAGTAAAAAAAACAAAAAAGTTGTTCCAAAATTATTCAGCGTTTTTATCCCTTTTTTTTTTAGTTGTTAATTAAAATCATTTTGTAACCCATTGAATCTATCCATTCATATTCATATTTGATAAATTTTATAATATTCCTTAGGTATTTGCCTCTTCTTAATATTAATTAAATTAATTAAATAAATATTGATTTTTTTTTATATATCCACTATAAGTAAACTTATGGATAAAACTTATTGAAATCATTTCTTTTTTTCTTTCTTTTTATTTCTTTTTGCCTTTCATCTATATGAACGCCTATTGCAAAATATAAAAATAAATATCTCAAAAAAATCAAAAAAAAATATGCATAAATATTGAAACAATATGTGCACGTTAATATGGCTGCAATACTCCACAATATCAATCAATATCAATCAAATAAAATGCTATATCTGCTCACAAATAATAAAATATAAAAAAAAATGCAATTGCAAAAATGTACCAAAAATAAAAAAAATAAAAAGTTCGAAATTGGAGCCACCAGAGAAGTGTGCATCAACTTCCAGCGCAATGTAAGTTTGGAGCCGTTTGCAAAACTTTCTTTTCCTGTTTTTTTTTTTTTTTATTAAAAAAAAACTTTTTAATTTCCAGCAAAATTGTTTTTGGCCAAAAGTTTTGCACATTACCAGAAAATATATATATTATTATTGTGCTTCAGTTTCTAGGCTACTTGTAGTTGAATTTAACCCTCTCAATTTAATGTCCTCCGTTTTATTGCTAAAGTTCTATTGAAAATAGCGCAAATAGACACGCTTTCGCCCTCTCCAATCCCCCCAAAAAGGGCAGTTTTGGGGTATTTTTGTTACAGATAAATTTTTATGTTCCTTTTAGTGTTTGGATGATTAAAAACAAATAATAATAATAATTTAATTTTTTTTTGTAATCGCTTATGTAGTTCACAAAATTGTACAAGTTATACAATTTTGTATAACTTTTCTTATTAAATCTAGTTTTGCGCTTTTCTTATATATATCTTGTATTTTATAATAGAGAGAGATTATCAAATTGGTGCAAAACATATTTACAACAAAATTGTAATTAATCTGTAGAGTTGGAAACGAATTTGAAGCTAAATGTAATTAATAAAATTATGTTTTTAATCAATTGGTCTTGTCATGAATATAATTTAACTAAAAATTCAAAATTCCTGAAATATTTTTTGTTAAAAAAGAAATAACTATATGGAATTGACATTGTCTATTTATTGTTCCTAGTAAGCAGATAAAAATACGAGGAATAAATCTTTGAAAAGTTTCTTGTCGATATCATAATATACAGAAATTTCTTAGGGTTAGGATCAGATACATCAATGAAGTTAATTGTTTATCGTAATTTTATCAAGAACATCAACCTAGTCTATCCCCGAAAAATCGGCGATTGGTAGAAATTTAAGGAATTTCCGCCGCATCTTTCTTCTGAAATGGCGCTACTGTTCCTGAAGGACTCGGCCCTTTTGAAGTCTGTTCTTCTAATCGTCTCTACCATACTCACTATATATAATATCTCAAAAATCTAGATGTAATATTCTGTATTGTACCATCGATATTCAACGATGTTTTCATAAAACAATCGATTTTTCTCAAAACATCGGTTGTTTTTTGTCAGTTTTAAATAATATAAACACTTAAAACTGTAATAAATCAAAATTAACTTCAATAATAAACTTTTATTTAGTTTTTCAACTACAAAATGATAAAAATTCTTAATTAGTTGACCCGATTAGCCCTTCGAAAGTTATTCAAGGTCAAACTTTTCGAAAATACACTTTTTTGCCAATATTTCACTCAAAAACTGATATTTTCGAAATTTCACCAGTCAATACGAAACGTTATTGCCTACAAAAATTTCTGTTTTCATTTTTTCGAAAACTTAACCCTTTCGAAGTTATTCATGGGTAAAGTTTCCAAAAATCATTTTTTGGCCAAAAAATCACTCAAAAACTTTTTTTTTTGCTCTCGAAAATTGTATTTTGTAGGCAAAACATTTTTTCATCTATTTTATTATTCATAATGATCATGAGTTTCTTTTCTTGTTTTACAAAATGGACTTTCGCTTCGACCTCTTCCTCAGTTTCAAATAATATCATTTCGTGACTTCAAACGGATCAGTCAAATTACGTGTCGATAGTTGTGTTGGAACTCTGTCAACTCAACCAATAGTATAAATCAAGGCCAGATCGGCCTATGGCCCATTCGAGTAAATACTCGAAGGGCCTGGTCGCCGGCGGGCTGGAGGTTGAGTGTTCAGGATTTTTTTGTGAAGACACTTAAAGTTTCGTAATAATTGTGACTACGCTCACGAAGATCTGCTTGAATTTGGCCTTTCCTCTTCTTCGCTTCTCTTCTCCACCTTGAGCTCTCCTTCGGCCGACCGCCCTCGCCGTCTGAGAAAAGTATTTCTCAGAGCTGGCCATAAATCGAGCGAAAAGGTAGAGGGGAAATTGCCCACCGTGCGCCTATTGCACGGGCTGGTCCAGGGTCCATGTGAAATTGGCATAGACTCGAGAAAGTACTGCACAGACCGTGATATAGATGCACGGCGGGCGCAGTACCATTGCTGCAATGACTGTGCAGTATTTGCTCGAAAATTTATATTTCCTATGGACCCTGAAGCGGTATATAAAATTTGGGCCGGTCACTACCGAAATGCTCGAGCCGCTAAGGGGGGCCAATCCGTCACTGGTATAAATGAAAAACTGCAAACATTTTATGGCTCTATCAGACCCTTATATGAAATTTTTGTTGCTTTAGATCTAAGCTTATCTACGACAGTTCCTTGGCTAGCACTAAGATATACATAACTCAATTACTGAAATCGAGCTCCTGTATCATCCATATAAAAAGACGCGTTCTGAAGATATGCCCAAATTGTTCGAAAGAGGCCGCAATAGAACAGTATCGTTAATTGAATCAGCTAAACGCTCCTATTTTAGTAATCTGGTGGACACAAATTTATCTCCGAAGAGGCAATGGAGTAGAGTATGTAGTGGAACTTTTGTTCAAAATTACCAAAAACCCCGATATCTTGAATACATTCTTTTCGTCCACTTCCGATGCAGTCTGCAATTCGTAATTCGTCTTCCTTCGAATTAAATTATTCTTCTGATGGCTTTTCGTTCCGCTCCATTGACGAGGGTGAACTTATTTCTACATTATACCCTTAAAAATCGGAGGCGGTTGGCTCTGTGTGCTGTGCAACTTTAAAGTAACATAATTTGGTATCTTGACGAACACTGTTTTCTTTCTAAATGGCAATCTGGCTTTAGATCTGGACACAGTTCTGAAACTGCCCTGTTAAAAGTCCCATCTGATATCCATGATGCCTTAGACAACGGTAAAATAACTTTCTTGACTTTTGTAGACTTCTCGAAGGCATTTGATTCATTTGATTATGTAAAGCCGCATTTACATCCCAAAGTCAACGCGAAATTGCACTTTGAAACTCTTTTGTCGCACAGAAATTTGTATGCTTTTTTCTCTGTTGCACGAAAGTTTCAGAATTTAAATTGGGATGTAAACGCGGCTTAAAGCTCTTACAGTAAGTAGGTAGTAACTTCGGTCTTGTTTCTACTGCTGTGAATTTGTTTCTAAGCTAATTATCATTCTCAAATGTCCAGGATGATCCCTCTGAGCCCATATTGCTGCACTGCATTTTTCTCCCTTTGGAAAAACTTATAGATTATACCTCGCGCTGCTTGGCTGAAGGAGTAAGTTGCATCTCTTCAGGAATTCCATGCATTGGGTCGCTTGTTTGGCGATTTGGAATATGTGATTATTCCATCGTAGATCCTCGGTTAAAATTATGCCTAGGATGTTAAGAGATGGATCCGCCGTTGGAAGTGGGTTGAAGTGGATTTCGAGTAGGTTATTAATAAAGATTAGGAAAATTGCAGGTAGTAGAATTGACCCCTGTGGAATAATTGCCGAAAATGTGTAAGGGGATTCGACGCCATCCAATACCGCCAGAAAGAAAACTCTTACTCCAGTTCATTAGAACTACGTCTACACTCTACACTAACTCACGGAGTTTAGTCATGCTGTTATGATATGTACTTGCTTTTTTTCAGCGTCTAATTTTAAAGTTTGAAAAGACAAGGACATGTCAATATGAGCGAGAAGGCGGCTTTGCATTTTCGTGCAGTTTCCATTGTATAATTAGCCAATTCTAAAAAATAAATACTTTTTCGTATCTATGTATAGCAACATAATATTATCATAATCGAATGGGCTGTTTCACACGAGCCGACGGCCAACCAACAGAAATCGTAAGAAAACGTCATTTGTAGAGAAGAGGGTGAGAGAGGACGATGGGGAGGGAAGATTTTCGATACGACTTTTTGACAGCTGTGTGGTTGTTGTTGTTTTTTATTCCTTTGGGAAAAAGAAAAGAAAGAGAAAAGACAAAACAACAGTAAAACAAGACGTTGCAACAACAATAAGCTAAAGCGTTTTGACGTAGAGTTTGTTGGAAAAATTGGCCCGTGTGAAAGCCCATGCGACTTTTCGTCGAGTTTCAAAAGGGAATGGACGATAACAGCCGATTTCTGTTGGTTGGCCGTCGGCTCGTGTGAAACAGCCCAATGTATTTAAAAGTTTTATTTTCAATATCTCTTAGCAACCACGAACTTTTAATTTTGTCAACAAAAAAAGTCTGTAAATGTCAAAAATTAAGATGAAGATCTTGAAAAAGTATGAGAAGTTCATACTTTTTCGGGAACTTTTCGAGTTAGCTGAACTTTTTCGCGTAGATTAGCTTGAATTTGATCATATTTCTAGTCCTTCGTACTCATGCCAAATCTCCGTAAAGAATTTTTGTCACTTTCTAAACTTGCTAAAAAGTGTAAGATTCTTTTGAAAAAAAGTAAGTGTCATAACAGCATCAATAAAGCAAGATGCCATATTCTTTCAAAGACTTTGGATGTATCCAGCGCAACCAGCTCAGACTCACCGAAATAATTGAGGCTTTGATTGAAATGGTTAAACAAACAGGGAGAATTCTAGTAGACCTTTTTGGTCTAAACCCGTCGTACCTGTCGTACTAGATGCCCTGCCCACTAGAGTCCACAGAACTAGATACTTTAAACGTACACAGTCCACAGAACTTGATACTTTAATAGTTTGGAAGTTTTGGTCGGATTCTTGGGTTTGAAGAGTCTTTACAAACCAAATTAGGCTTTGTTGGCTTTTAGAAACCGTAGGCGTATTTCCGGTACCATGCTTTCGTCGTTTTTCTTTTGATCATACAAATCAAATGTAAGTGAAATATTGCACTATTTCAATCTCGAATAAGTTTTGACGCAAGGCTGTATATGTATCTTATAATACGCTTTCGAAGTACCATCATCATCATCATTGCGCTCCTTTAATCCCTCATGGGACATAGGGCGGAAACAGTTGCCCTCCAGCGGACTCTGTTTTGCGCGACAGTTCTCAGCTCCGACCAGGATCTCCCAGTTGTTGCGGCTTCTGCTAGTAGGGTTCTCCTCCACATTGTTCTAGGTCTTCAGACTCGACGGGATCCTTGCGGATTCCAGTCGAGGGCCTGTTTGGCTAGATTTTCGATTTCGCGTCGCAAGGTGTAGCCAACCCAATTCCATTTCCTTCGTCTGATTTGGTCGTCTATCCTTTCTTGGCCGGCACGGCGCCATAGTTCTTCGTTTGAAATTCTATCCTGCCAGCGGATTTTTAGGATACGACGCAGGCATCTGTTGATGAAGACTTGTAGGCGCCCTGTGATGAATTGGGTGATTTTCGAAGTACCATGTCAACAATTTATTAGTTCTAGTCAGAGTTAGCACTACGGTACGTGCGTACCAGCGTTGCCAGACGTCCCGATTTTTGCGGGACGTCCCGATTTTAGAGTTAAAAATCAATGTCCCTCGCGGGACGTTAAAAATCCCGATTTTTTAGTAAATTCATCTAAATTCTTATGACGCTACCAACATGGACACTCCCACTTCACATATCTCTGTGGCTATCACTATTTGGTTTCAGTGTGCTGCTTGGGGTAGAGTGGGCCAGTCTGTGTTTTGCCGTCATGTCGTCTGTTGTGTGGCGTTTATATTTTTTATTTACGGAGTCAGTAGTAAAGTGAGTTAAGATGAGGGACAGATTTGGTTCTAATAATAATCTTTCGAATTCGGAAGCAACACAAACACCTGAGAAGAAGGTGAAATTAGATAAACGGCTAACAAAATACAACCCCAATTGGGAGCAAAATTACGATTTGTTAAGTATCTCAAAAAATTAATTTAAGGCATTTTGCCGCTTATGTAAAAGGGAATTCAGTATATCCCATGGTGGAGCAAATGACGTTCTCAAGCATTCGAGAGCAGCTAATCATATGAAGATAGTCAGCTCACGTGCTTCAAATTCTTTGATGAACTATTTTTTCAAACCGAGTACTTCCGAGTACTTATCTGATAAATATAAGTAAAAATTGTAATAATCATTAATAATAATTAATCATGTATTTTCAACATGTTTATTAATATAAAGTCTGAAAATAAGAAGAACATTTTGCATTTTCTTGTATTTTTTCGCATGTTCCGATTTGTACAACAAAATCCCGCTTTTTGTCTGCTTCACTAGTCTTAATCCAGATTTACGAAAAAAATAATCTGGCAACGCTGGTGCGTACCGATATAAGACCCAAAAAATTGCGGAGGTCTATCAACCTACGCGCTGTATTTAATTGAGAAAGGCTCCATGAAAGGACTTTTAAGATTTCTTTACTTTCAAGCATGGCTGTAGAAACGAGCAGATTGTTACTTTACGTCATATCTATTGCGTTACAATAATTTTATGAAAAAATAGGTTTTTGGTCACCGTCGACACCTTCGCCACCCGCAGCCGCTGCAATCCATTTGTACCTTTACACATAAAACAATTACTTTTTTAGTATTTGTGTCAAATTCTACTAGATTCCGCCCCATAAAAGATGGACACTGTGGAATTGTGATGAAGAATGAATATAAATGAGTCGGTTATTTGCGTGAGTGACGTTATACTAAAAAACCAACCAAATGGTGACAAACTTTGGGTGTTAAACTACACCCTAAAATGAATCGATTCTAATAATAATCCCGCCTATGAGCCAAAAGGGCCATAAAAAAGCCTCGCCGACTAGTGGTCCAAAAGGGTCAAACCCACATCCCAACTAGTTTTTTATATCATTTACCGAGAACACTTGATTACTTTGTCAATTAAAAACATGAAATAAAAACACAACCGGAGCTATCTTGGGATTGTCTGTTTATAATCCTAAAATCTCGAGATTGGAAATAATGGCCGGGAACGAATTCTCTAATTATAACTGCTAACAACTGAGGCAATCTCTATCTATCTTCTCTTAAGGGGAGGTCCAACCCAAATGGCTAAAATCTACAATTTTTCATCGAATTGCATAATTTTCAGATATATTGTGTATCTTAATTGGCTTTAACAGAAAATGTGTACGAAAACCCTCTCCAAAAATTTCCCCCACCATTTTTTTAATGAAAGAGTGAAAAATATGCCCGTAGGTGGATTAATTTTTCTCGGCCAATTTTCATCCGATTGACGTGAAATTTGGCACATATCATCTTTAAACAATAATGAAAGTTTCTGTAAAACAGATTTTTGAATTTTTATTTTGTTACGAAGTTACGCTAGTTGGAATAATGACATGCAAGAAAAACGCTATTTTGAGGCTATTTTCGAGTGTTTTTCACTTTTGAAGCGATATAACTTTTTTTTAAATAACGTTATCAAAAATCTGTTTTACAAAAATCTTTATTATTGTTCGAAGGGGGTGTGTACCAAATTTCAGGCAAATCGGCTGTAAATTGACTGAGAAAAATTAATCCACCTACGAGAAAACATGACAAATGACATTTAGAGATAATGGCGATCAAAGAAAAGCAACGCTTTTTTTCATTTTTTTTTTTTCGAGTTTATTTACATTCTAATCAAAGTTTAAATACTAATAAATACTATACTAGAAGAATCATAGTATCTGAAAACACAATAAAAAAAAGTTTTTTTTTTTTTTTCAATTTTTATCATTTTTGGGTTGGACCTCCCCTTAAGTAAAAATATATACTATTCATTTTCGGCCTTCCCTAAGTCTCTAGTGTGTCACATAAAAAAAATGTGAATTTGGGGGTATTGCATTTCCCATGTATTTGACTGCTTTAAAGGGATCCTCTCCAAAAGAAAACTTCTATAATTTCTTTACTCAAAAACTTAGAATACAAAAAAAAAATACCTTTTTTCGTTTCTTTTTCTAAAAACTTATTTCAAAATTTCAGCCAGAACGCTTTTATATTATGATAATTATGTGTTAATATAAAATTACTTAACAAGAACTATTTGCATTTTGTGCTGCAATCGTTCTTTTTTTTGCCGAAAATTTATAATATGCATGTTCAAAAAATATTTCACCCGTTTTTTTCTGCAATAGCCAAGATATAAAATATATAAATGCTGCTGTAGTTGCTGGGATAGAATTTTAGGCTAATTAATAACTTCGAAACTCATTTTTTTTTGTTAATTAAAAATCTTAATGTATGTACGTTAAAGTGATTATATTTTATACTTTATTATTCACTTAATATTATATTTTTAGTTTATTACTTAATATTTATGAATTGTAGTATCTTATATTTTAATATCTATAATATTATTAAAAGAAAATTACACCAACCGCCAAATTACTATATTTACTCAACAAAAATATATTATTAATCAATCTTATCACACTCCACGGCTGTAGTTGCTCTTATTAATTTTTTTTGTTTTTGATCCTTCCTGATATTATTATTATTATAAAATCCTTTCTTTTGTAATTTTTTTTTGAAAGCTGGAAAGTTTCTAGATAAATTGTGTGAAAAGGTAAAATTGCTATTAAATATACTTTGTTAACTGAAATTTAATTCTTATATTATATGTATTCAACTATTACTTTTCTGTATTACAATAGGTATTGACCACGCTGATACACAATGCAAATTTTCAGATTTTATTTGAATAAGATCCACTTTTTCTTGGCACAAAATAATTATAATTTGCTACATACTCGTATAAGTAATAATGCATTAATTTACTAACAATTTTAGATATAATAATTTCTTCAAAAACATTCTAATAGTCAAAATCTGTTTACTTATAGGCACTATCCTTCGGTTAATCCTTATATTAATCCAATTACTCTTACGACCACGCATATATTTAATTACGATTGAATATTGTTATCACAAATTTCTAAAGATTCACCAGGACAAAGGGTCCTCAAAAAATCACTGAAATAAGATCCAACTCACTCTACTGCAGACTTGAAGACAAAACAAAATCATTCGGCAGTGTTATTTTACGTAAATCGAAATCTTTAGCAAAAACTGTAGTTTTTCTAAAAATATATTTTGTCTTAAGAGAAATTGAGAATACAAAAATAATGGCACTGTCAACCGCACTTGCGTAGCAATTTTAACCTACCCTAGAAACACAAGTTCAATACTTTCAAGAACCAAGTATAGCAGCCAATATCACTACGTCAAGAGTACATAAGAAACTGCTGTAAAGCCTCCCACTTCCATATTAACAAATTCCTCAATGTGCCTATCCTTTGAGTAAACTTCTACCAGCGAGCAATAATAACTTATTATTGCTCGCTGCTTCTACGCAGACTTTATATCCTATCTAGTCAGTTCTTTCCAACTTGCTTCACAACTTCGCTGATGACCATATTGTGTTGTATTTCGCGACCTCGTACCCCTGATCTGTAGTAAATCTGTTGTGTATTGTCTACTTCTTCTTCGATGGCTCTACAGCCCAATTCGAGCCTTGGCCTCCATCAGCTTCTTCCTCCAGACGTCTCTCTGCTCCGCAGCTTGTCTCCAGTTTCTTGTGTTGAGCAGTTTTGCCGCATCGGCCTTAACATTATCTTCCCACCTTAACCGTGGTTTTCCAACTGGTCTTTTGCCATCTGGTAGTAGATACAGCGCTTTTTTTGTATCCTTGAGTCATCCATTCTTTGGACATGGCCGGCCCAACGTAAACGTAGTAGTTTGGCATGGATCGAAAGTTTACATTCTTTGTATAAGTCGTACAATTCGTGATTGTAGCGTATTCTCCATGGATTGTCTTCATTGATTGGGCCGTATATCCTTCGGAGAACCTTCCTCTCAAATATATCCAGCTTGTCTGCGGATTTCTGGGAGATACTCCAAGCTTCACATCCATACGTAGCTACTGTACGTATGATGGTTTTGTAGATTCTTATTTTAGTTTTTCTGTGGATGTCTCTGGATTTCATTACTGGCAGTAGTGAGAAGTATGTTCTGTTCGCGGCGTTTATTCTTCTTTGTACGGTCTATCGTTTCATCGTTGTCTTCGCTGACTGTGGACCCCAGGTAATTAAATTGGTTTACCCGTTCAAAGTTATATTCCCCCCAGGTGGTATTGTGGTTTCTTCTTCTTCTTTCCACCCTTGACTGAATTAGAATCTTACTCTTCTCTGCGTTTATTTGCAGCCCTATATGTTTTGCTCCATCTTCTAATTCTGTAAATATTTCTCTAAGATATGACAGTGATCTTGCAAGGCAGTTTATATCGTCGGCATATCCTGCCAACTGTTTGGATTTGTTAAGCAGGGTTGCGTTCGCATCAATGTTAACCTTGCGAATTACTCCTTCTAGGCAGAGATTAAATAGCATGGGTGCCAGCCCATCGCCCTGCTTTAAGCCTTGCTTGAGTGGGAAGAACTCCGTCAATTCTCCTTTATTCTGACTGCACACCCTGCACTTTCCATTGTCATTTTTGTTAATTTTATTATCTTCAGGGGGATGTTTAGGTCCAGCATTGTTGCATACATTTGCTCCCTGTCGATGTTGTCGTATGCTTGTTTAAAGTCGATGAAAAGTTGATACACGTCAATGTTGTATTCCCAGCATTTTCGGAGGATTTGCCTTATTGTAAAAAGTTGATCCATTGTTGACCTATTTCTTCTGAATCCAGCTTGGTATTCACTTATTGCAGCTTCTGCGTAAGGTTCCAGTCTGATCTTAATTATATTGGTCATTATTTTATATACTGTGCTTAAAAGAGATATGCCTCTATAGTTTTCACAGTTGAATCTGTCCCCTTTCTTGTGTATTGGGCAGATAATGCTTTGCTCCCATTCTTCAGGCATTTTTTCATTCCTCCATATGCAGCATAGTAATTCGTGTATGGCTGCTGAGAGCGATTCGCCTCCTTGTTTGATCAACTCTGTTGGGATGTTATCAATTCCTGGAGATTTATTGTTTTTTAATGATCGTATGGCACTTTGTACTTCTTCCAGAGTGGGTACATTTGTTTCTCTGGTGTCATCGTTATGTTGTAGACGGGGTTCTGGTACATGTCTGATGCTCTCGTTTGCGTTCAGCAGCTCGTTAAAAAATTCCTTCCATCTTTTCTTTACATCTTCTCTGCCTGTGACTATAGTGCCTTCTTTTGTTCTGCATATACCTGAGGAGGGTTTGAAGCCTCTCTTGAAAAAGTTTACTTCCCTGTATGCTTCCCGTGTATTGTTTTGGGCAAAGTTTTCCTCTGCTCTCAGGATGTAATTGTTGAGGAATTGCCTTTTCTTCTTCCTGCAGATGTTTTTTGCGGTTCTTCTTGTTTCCTAGTATTTCAATTTCTTACTCCTCGTCGGTCTCTCTATGTATATTCTCCTATTGTTATTTCTGGCCTCTATAGCTGCTTTGCATTCCTCGTCGTACCAGTCACTGGCTCTGGCTGTGCGTTTATACCCTACAGTTTCCTTCGTGACATCTGTCAGTACTGTCTTCAATCTCATCCATTTTCCCTCGACTGTATCTTCATTATTTATACCTATCCTTTCTGCTAGAGTTTCCTGATATCTCTCCAACACGGGCTGTTCTTGGAGGCGATCGACGTCGAATTTTTTTTGTTTGCTGTTTCTTCTTTCTTCAGTAGACAGCCGACATCTGAATCTAGCTTTAACTAGAAAGTGGTCCGATTCACAATTTGCACCCCTACAGGTTCTCACTTGCAGGATAGTGGAAGCTGCCCTTCTGTCTATTAGAATATGGTCTATTTGATTGCAGTATCTTTCGCTGGGGGATTGCCATGTGTATTTGTGAATGTCCTTTCTTGGGAAGTATGTTGAGCTGACGATCATATTTTTACTCATTGCGAAATCGATAACACGTTGTCCGTTATCGTTGGATGTTTCGTGAAGACTTTCCTTTCCAATGGTCGGTCTGTGCCAGTTCTCTCTTCCAATTTTGGCGTTAAGGTCTCCTATCACCATCTTGATGTCATTGGAAGGGACCGGATCATATGCGCGCTCAAGCTTATAATAGAAAGTGTCCTTTGTCGTGTCCGCTTTCTCCTCCGTCTCCGCATGTACGTTTATGATTGAGAGGGTAAAGAACTTCGTTCGGAGTCGTATTGAGCATAATCGTTCACTGATTGGCTTGAACTCTATCACATTATCTATAATTGATTTGTGTACTACGAAGCTACTCCTAAGTGATGTTCCCTTCCGCAGCTGTAGAATATGTAGTTGCCAAGGTCCATTGTCCCGTCTCCTATCCATCTGATCTCTTGTAACGCGAGTAATTTTATTTTATATCTGCTCACTTCGTCTAATAGTGACTTAACTGCTGCAGTTCTGTACATACTTCGCGTATTCCATGTTCCGAAAATCATTTCCAGGTGCTGTTGCCGTAGTCGTTGCCGTTTTCCCCGTCCGTTCCGAGGCTTTGCTTCGGGTTTCTTTACTGATGTGTTTTTACAGGGTCCGGTAGTTAGCCCAACGCCCAACCCCACTACCAGGAGGACCGGATCCGTGAATTATACCCGATCGGATAGGGTGGCCCAGCTATACCCCCGGGCACTGGGTACGTCCGTCGTCGGTTGGTTATCCAGGAGGCACCAGCGAGGAGGTGACGGTACGGTTTTGCCCCCCTGTGTATTGTCTACGGTAGTTACTTATTCGACTCCACCATGATAGTGCTTGAGTTTTACAATTTAATCGCGGTTTGCCCGAGTGACAAAACCTGTGGCTATGGGGTGTCTGCTTCTACCCGACAGTATCTACTGTCGATATCAAATTTACTCATAGCCTTCAAACTAGAGTTGGGTAGGACACGGTTATAAAATGAGTTTGTAAGAGGTGCCTCTTTTTATTTCAAGCCAGTACAATGTTATACTTCAAATGAGGCGAAGCGCTATTTCAATGCCAAAATGACAAAAACAAGCAATTTATAAAAAAAAGAAACCAAATACCAATGAAGAGCTTTTTTTATGTATTTGATTCTCATATGTATTAAACTGCCTCAGAGTAGGTAAGATAGATATGTCTTCGCAATGTATATTCATATTTTACAGTCTCAACTCGCCTAATTTCAAGTTGGAAATTTTGCTGCTGCTAAAGTAATAAGGAATGTCTCTCCAATACCAAATTTCACTGTTTCAAAAGAAGTAAGTTCTCTCAATTCTCTTATAATCACACAATCACAATAGATACACGCATAGGTCTTTATTTTTGAACCGGGACATTTAAAAAAAATTGAGGCCTTAGTAGAATTTACCATGGTGTACTGCTTCATGTAAGTCCGGCTCAAATCTACTTCAGACGATGTCTGACTGGACTACTGCCTACAGTCTGAGCTCGGGTTAAGTATGTCGAGGTGCAAGAATTAATGGTGTAAGAATTAATTCATACCCCTTACACTGGGGTGCTGGATATCCCAGACCAAGGTTCTAAGTGGCAGGAAGAGGCAAACTCTTTTTTATCTAGGCAATATGTGCCCATAATTATGAAAGTGGTCTAAGTCATATATTTCTTGTTTGAAGATATTTAATGAATTGCATTTGACACACTAAATGAATTCCATATAATGTTGAAATTACAACCACTATCTAATGGTTCATTTTTGACAATTTCGTAAAAATTACATTGAATACATTTAGTTTAAACTAATGTGGTATGAAATAACTGATAAACTCATTTTTTTTAAATTTTGACTTAGACCACTTTCATAATTATGGGCACATATGTCTTCTCATTTCCGTCGAAGACGTCAAAGTTTGACGGTCAAACCCTGGCTTTTATCTTTGCTGGACAGCCATGGGTGTACCATAGTTTGCATGCTCTTGTAGGGTTATATTCTTCAGAGTACCAGATTTGACGGTCTTGATTCGAGACCTTGAGTTGGCAATCGAAATTTTTTTATGTGAAAGACTTGAGACGGAACCTAGTGCCTGAAAGACACTACAATAAGACAAGCGATCGAATTTTTGGAGGTTTTATGAGAAGCATAAAACTGCAACGTATACACCGAGCTTTTATTTGGAGCCATCGGTGTGTAGAACCACGCGTCATAATGCTTGCTAGGCTGGAAGTTTCTCATTGCTCTCTGGTGTGATCTGGACATCGAAACGTCAGTTGAAATTCAGTTTTAATGTCATGAAGTAAGATGGCCCATCTATCATTCTTAGTGGTAGAGAGCGTCGTGTATTTCTATGTACAGTCCATACACCTTCTCCAACAAGCGCCCCGCTTTTAAAAGCATGAAGCTGGCTGTTGCCTCATACATAGGTCAAGTAGCAAAAAAATCGGGAGTGACTTTCATTTCGTTACATTTCTCGACATGCCATTGTATGAGTTTGGCCTAGTCTAAATTTGTTATATTCTTTTGCACAAGAGGTCCGCCAGAGTTGAACACTGAGCTCCATCTCTTCCCGAAGGTCTGCTTACTAGCAAACTATGCTGACCTTCTTTGCCCCTCCGATGTTGAGCTTCCAATTCAGCTTTGTGCCCAGAATAAGGATCAAGTACTAAGCTGATCGGAATATGCTCAGAATGCGACCATTAATCATTGTGAATTCATTGAAATTGGGATTTTGGATCTTTTGATGAACTTTTCAAGAGCCATCTCCATCATTTCGCTAAGAAAGCAGCCTTCGACATTCTAGGATAATCATGCATCCGCATAGGCAACAGACTTTGTTCTGTCGTTGTCTGCTGTTTTTGGAAACGTACCCATAACCATAAACCATAGGACTTCTCCCCTGACATGGACGACCGAACATTGTGTTGCATCTGGTAATATACTTTAACGTATCATCCAAAGAATGCGTCCAAAATTGCTTCTCTTGTGTCAAATTGGCCAGACAATCGCATTCGATTGAAATGATAGTCAAATTGGACAATCGCTAGACGGACACGTTGCTCCGCAAATATGAGTTTTGATGGGCCAATACCGGCTCACATTCGATAGTTTTGGTTTTACATCCACCCCTCGATGTACATCCAATTTGACCGTATATGGGGGCCTTTATTTTGGAATGTTTTTGTGCTTTTTTTGCGCGCCGTTTGTGTTGTGCGATATCGTGTCGTGCGGCGTATATGCTGATTTTCGTGGCCCATACTGATTTATGGCCCATTCAATGAAGTAAAAAATTTAAACAATGAATTCAAAAGATTTTTATTGCCAAAACAAACCCTAAGGCGCCAGGCCCCGTGCAGTTGCACACTTTGCACATATGCCAGCCGCGACACTGTGTGCTCCCGTGTATTTTCAGACTTTTTTCCCATCATCGTCGCCGCCTCCGCCACCCGCAGCCGCTGCAATCCGTTTGTGCCTTTAGTCTTTCACATAAAACATTAATTTTTCCGTAATTGTTTCAAATTCTACTAGAGTCCGCTCCATAAAAGAAGAACACTGTGGAATTGTGATGAATTATGTTTGTAAATGAGTCGATTATTTGCGTTTTTCAACAAACAGAGTGGCATTGCTCGCTTGTAGGGACTTGAGACTCCCGCTGCAGGTTGAAGCAACGATTTTGGGACTCCCTTCTTTTATGGCGCGGCCTCTACATAATATTTTAACAACGCAGTAAAAACCAGCTTGACTACAACTTCCAATGAAGGAAATTATACAGAAATATACTAGGGATTATTATTTTATTTAAACTAATCTAATAAAATAGTGAAGAAATACATAAATTAATAAAGAAAAAGTGGATTTTTTTATATATAATGTATATTTACAATCCAATAAAATTTAAATAAAAAATGCTAAGCTATTTTGCCACTCAAAACATATACAACAACACTGCTTGCATAATGATTTTATGTATACGAAATAAATGCAATGCTATAAATAACGCATGTTTAAAAAAAACAAAATATTTTGAAGAAGAGAAAGTACAAATTCACAAAAAATTACTACCAGCTTTTATCATCACAATTATTTTAGTCCAAACTATTTTGTTTATTTAAAAAAAAAAAAAAAACAAATACTATTCCAATGTTATTTTAAGTTTTTTTTTTTTTAATTTTTATTTTTTTCATTTAAGTTTTGTTAATATTATTTTCATTGACATTTGTTTTTTTTGTTTCGTTTTTTTTTTTCTTTTCGTTTCTTGTGCTTTTTTATGCTTTTACGTTTTGTGATGCAACCCTGTACAACCCTGCAACCTCCTCACGAAATCGTGTGCCGTATTAAACATCATATCAAAATTACACCACCACCACACCACGAACCACGAATCACCACGAATGACACGTCCAAAAACACAAAAATAAAATCGATTCGATCATGTTTGTATGCCAAAAAAAAAAATACTAAAAACAATCAATTTTGAAAAAATAAAATTATTTAAATATTAACAAATAATTATTTGAACAATTAAACATATACATGCATCAACACAAACATACACACATATATACATAAAAAAATGCACAAAACCAATCAACATTTCCTAATCTGTTACTACTAAGAAGTTATCGAACAAATCGTATATCGCTGATTAGGCGGGCATCTTCTAGTTTCAAACACAACGCATCCTTTGTGGCACGGCTACCAACGATCAGGCGGCACAAGAGCCAATCTCTGCACTCACCTGGAAACGCAAAGCCACCATCAGGAGCAGCAAGGACCGGACGATGTCCTCGAACGATGAGCGATATCAACGCATCGGCAGAAAACTTAGGTAATTTCTTTCCGATACAATTTTCAAAAAATATTTTGTATATTTTTCATTATTTGTTAACTGTTGTGATGTTTGAATTTAAAAATGCAAAAAAAAGTACAAGTAAGAGTTCGAACCGTTTACCTTCATTACTCCATCATAGCCCGCTTTTATTGCCACCAAAAACCACCATGGTTATTTTGAAATCCTGGCTTACATATACATACGTGTTTATATATATATTCGTGTTTTGTTTTTTAAGCAAATCAAAAATAAAAAATCCATTGACCAAAACAAACAATTTCAATTCAATCCCAAATCGATGTTGTGTTAAATATCTCGTTGGTTCTTTATAATGTAGACGAAATCTAGATGTGTGCAATGGCGTCAAAAATGACAATCAAATCAAAAATCAGAAAATAAATTGATTCACACTCACAAATGGAATTTTCTTTTTTAAATTCATGCATTGCAGAGGTTACAAATAATGGAAGACCTATGAACGCTAGTTTAAGTGAAGATTCTGTTGCAGAAACGGCCATCTCTAAGAAAAACTCGGATGGTGAGTAGCATCCATTTGGCGGACATTGTTGTTTTTTTTTTTGTTTTTTTTTTTAAATTTTAGTGTAAATTAAGTTTTCTGCATGCTATATTTACCCCCACCTTTTATATTTGATTAGATTTTTACCTTAATATCCTATTGTTTAAGATTTTTTTGTTTTATTTTTTTGATAGAAAATTCATAACGAAAATTTATGGTTTTTAAATGTAAGTTTTTCAATTTGCATGAAAAGTATTTTATACAAAAAAAAAAAATCTGAGATTGGTGAATACTAAATGTTTAATTCTTAGGAAATAAAGTAACAACATTTAAAATCATTTCAAATTTTTAGATGATCTAATATCGGCTAAATCTTTAATTATAGCTATAAAATGTTTAGCATCAAGATAAGCTAGAAATGTACCTCTGCAAATACATCCTTTTTGTTATAAATACCAGAATCAAGTAGTTAATTTAAATTATAGTCCGGGGAAATTAGCATTTGAAGGAGACACAATTCCAAAATGGCTTAAAATTGGTACATAATTTTGGAATACAAAAGAATAAAACATGGCCGCTCGAGATATCGTGTTTTTCTCGAGTTTTCCATGTATCTCGGTTTCTATAGGGCATACAACCCCCTGTAAAGGCCCAAAATGTTTACAATGAAATTCTCTGATTAACCGTTTGAAAGTTATTCATGGTAAAAGTTTTCGTAAATCACTTTTGGGCCAAAATTTCACTAAAAACCCGATATTTTCGATTTTTTTTTTCGATCAATCAATAGTTGTATGAACTATAGAAACCGAGATACATGGAAAACTCGGGAAAAACGCGATATCTCGAGCGGCCATGTTATATTTTTTTGGATTCCAAAATTGTTTTCTTAGAAAGTCACAAGGAAGCTGTGTACCAATTTTCAGCCATTTTGGAGTTTTGTCTTCTTTCTTGCGTTTTTTTTTTGCTAATTTCCCCCAATTATTATTGTAATAAACTGATTTTATACAGTTTTAACGCTATTAAAAATATTTGCAAAAATGTCCTTTAACCAAGGGTAGACCAATAAAGCCAGATGAAGGCAGAAGAATCCGTTCAATGTAGTGCAGTCGATACAGTCCCACAAATCTCATATTCAATGTTTCCTCAAATACCACTCATTTACTTAAACCGCCCAACTGTGACAGTTTGCTTTGCTCCGTAATACGAACGTCCTTGGAATGTACCAGCACTATTAACATTTTATTTCTGAAATAAGTTAGAAAACTATTCCACAAGGCTATGGTCTCGAGTAACTGGTACCGCCTAAAAGAAAGCCCTCATGGATTACAATAAAGAGCTGTGGGAAGATGCAAACGATAGTCATGAAAAGGCTTCTGTAAAGATTTACACAAGCTTCTAGTCTCTAAGAAGCTATAACAAGTCTTGTCTAATGAGCACTCAAATAACATTGCCACCCTCAAGACTTTTGAGGGTTCCTTTACGGAGAATACCAGGGATAGAACCTATCGCTGAATTGGAGGTACTTTCTGCCCAGAAATCCTTCAACATGAACAAAGGCTTGGCAAACAGGATTTTCTTTGCAAGTAAAATTGAAGGGGCCATTATGCCAGCAAGGGCACCTTCTGGTCCTTTAAAACTGCTGAAAAAGGCTGAATCTTCCCGGGTTTCCTTTGGATGGGCTTGAAAGAGATCCTACTAATCCTGCTGCCACTATTCCAGGTAGCTTTGCGCTGGCTCATCTTTCAAAGTACATACTGGAGATAGGCTAAGATGGCCTTTATTCCGAATGGTTTTCGAGCACTACACCAATTCAATGGTCACGGAATTCTTGAAGACCTGCGACGTGTAATGGTTTTTCAAGGATCTCGATGCCAACAAATCCACTAGACCCGATAACATACTCCCTGTTTTTAAGTATTCTGGTGCCCTGAGCGAAATATTTGTATGTGCCCTTAACTTTTTAAAGACATTTCTGTTAGGAAGATAATATATCTCAGACTCAGTACAATTTACTATCGTGTAAGGGACAAATGTACGGCCTTGTGTAAGTCCGGCTCAGCTCTAGTTTGACTCTTGGAAACTTGCAAATGTTAAGCCCCTTCCGAAAAAAGATAACGCCACCATTCCCTCTAACTACCGCCCAATAGCAATTACTTCTATGCTCTCCAAAACCATGGAGATGATAACCAACAAAAAACTTATAGGATATCTAGAATTCAACCTAATCATAAACGACAGATAGTATGGCTTTCGACAAAAAATATCCACTGGCGGTCTTTTACTTTGTCTTACAGAATACCTCAGCCGAAATCTGCATGGATCTAGTGAGTCTAGTCTGGCTGCTCTGGATATCTCCAAAACTTTCAATAGAGTTTGGCACTAAGCCCCTGTAAGCCAAACTCAAAGCAATTGGAGTCGACTCACTTATACAGAAGTGGATTGAGAGTTTCTTTTCCGGTCGTTCAATCAAGATAGTATTCGATGGCATCAAATCCGCAACCCACCCGATCATCTCTGCGAAGGGCCCCAGGGGTCAATTTTATCACCTGCCCTATTTCTTATTTTAATAAATGACCTGCTTTCAATCCCCTCCAACTCACTTCTCAGCTTCGCTGATGACGGTATCTTGCGTTACTCTTACGGCTTCGACACAATACAGACACGTGCCAGACCCTGTCTGGATGACCGTGAACTAATGTCTAAGTCTATTAACAATGACATTGAAGTCATTCTAGAGTGGGGAAGCAAAAATCGTGTCGAATTCAACCACACGAAAACCAAGTACTGTCTCAATTAAAAAAAAAACATTTGAACACCTCTCCATCTGTGATCGTGGGCGTGACTTTAAACAAAGACTTGCGATGGAACGACCACATATTTCAAAGCGTCAATCAAGCATCCCAGTGCTTGGGATTTCTTAAGAGGTGCAAGTTCTTCCTCCAGCCATCAACCCGTGCTTGATGGTATTGGATTCTGATGCTTCTAGATTTATGTTTTTGATTACTCTTTCCAGAGTTAGTGTCGACAGTAAAGAACCCTACATATTAGAGAGCCTCCAATTCCTCAGTTATCACTTTGTTTTAATCAATTCGTACCCATCGCTCTAAAATTATTTTGGAGTAGACGTTAAATTTATATTAATTGTCCTCGTAGTTCATGGAAACTTCGTGATAGCATGAAATCTTTATCTAATCTGCGACCTTGACTCTCTCTTCTATTCTAATTCATATACAATCCTTCTCCCAGACTTGCCTTTTCCATCTAAGTAGTTGGGCTGTATCGGGTCGAGATCAGTTTTAGGATTGCGCCTCGTCTAAAAGATTTTTCGGGTGCGGTCTTGGGTATGAGTATTTGCGCTGAGCTTTGTGGTTTTGAACTTAGAATTTTTTGGCCCTTTTTTTATGTGGGAAAGCCAAGCTTAGGAATCACCCTTTGCACTACTCTTGGTGAGTGCCACCTTTGTGAAACTGTACACAATGTCTTCGGAGCGTTTTCTGACTTTCGGGAATAGCCAGAGGTCGAGCTCAACTATATCAGAGGAAAAGTACGGGTGTGTAACGACGTGTCACTTTGGTAATCACAAATAATTGTTTCACAAACATTCAGGTCTCTGATTGTCAATGGACGAATTTTGGCCACCAAATCCTTGATTTCGTTGAACTCATCGGGAGACGTCGTAGGACGTTGGACGTTCAGGATATTTCCTCTAGACAGTGCATTTTAACCAAAAGGTTTTTCAACATTTCGAATGTTTCCCAAACCGAAATTCTATTTTTAAAAACAAAATTTAATGCGATTTGTTTGCTGTTAATTTGGAATAATTTGCTCAACACTTAGTATCAATCTACAACTCTTTTAATAACGAAAATATCGAAAACCCTATAGAAAAATAAATACAGATATTTATAAAATCAACTAAAGCAAATTCCTGGAAACATGGTATTTTTTCTGGTAATATCCTAAAAAAAAATTCTGATCAAATATGATTGCAAAATTGTTTGTGAAGAGTTAAAAGATTGGATTTTTTTATGAACCCTTCATCAATTACATAAATAAAGATTCAGCGATAATTAACAAGTTTTTAATTAGTTCTCTTTTAAGTGTTAAGGGTGCTGTTATCATTGAACCATATGCGAATTTTATTCAGTTAATCAATCATCATCAAAATAAAATTTTGTAAAAAGTCAATGAAATTTAAAAAAGAGCAAACAAAATTCGCAATAATTTCATGTTATTACAAATTATTAGTAGCTAGATAGTTATATTATTAAAAATACAGAGAATTTTTTTATTAATTAATTAAAATCGAGTTAAGGGTCGTCCATAAATTTCGTGAGGCGATTTTTGTGATTTTTGAACCCCCCTTCCCCTTGGTGAGATGTCGTGAGATTTGGCTCGACCCCCTCCCCTCCCCCTAATCGCACGTGAGATTTTTCCGATTTTAAAAATTTATATGTTTAACACTAAATAAAATATATAGTTTAAAAAAACCAAAAAATACGCTTTTAATTTAAAATGAACTAAAAAGTAAAAAATAATTTTTAATGTAAAATTTTTATTGCTCCAGCCAGTATATGGGAACAACCTACGTTTCGAAATGTAAAAAAGCGTGGGACTCCTCACCTATTTCCTTATTTTATTAACATTGGAACTTTTCGTTAGCGCCCCACGCTTTTTTACATTTCGAAACGTAGGTTGTTCCCATATACTGGCTGGAGCAATAAAAATTTTACATTAAAAATTATTTTTTACTTTTTAGTTCATTTTAAATTAAAAGCGTATTTTTTGGTTTTTTTAAACTATATATTTTATTTTCTACTTTTTAGTCTATTATATGGCTTCTACCATTTTCTTGTCACCACCACGTCATCTTGATTTTTTTACAAAATAGTCAGATGCATTGTCATCCAAACTAAACGTGTGTGCAAAATTTCAGCTCAATCGGAAACCGGGAAGTGGGTTAAATTTAACTTACAAGATTTTATTGCATAGTTACAAGTGCAGCTAATTAACACATATCCATTTTGAATTTAGAATTACGCTACACAGCTAATAGTATTGTATTTGGCATACCCATCCATTTGATACCCATGTCGGGGGGTCGGCGAACACAATTGCAAAATTCAGCCGCCATCCTGGACCCGTCATCTTGATTTTTTTACAAAATAGATGCATTGTCATCCAAACTAAACGTGTGTGCAAAATTTCAGCTCAATCGGAAACCGGGAAGTGGGTCAAATTTAAATTACAAGATTTTATTACATAGTTACAAGTGAAGCTAATAAAAGCGTATTAAAATACGTTTTTACGGGCGTAACCACAAGCTTTAATTATAGATAACTGATAAATTCGAACTCCTACTTGGCCTTCTCTATTCCACTCGCTTTTTCCGCTTGTAGTGAACACACCGTGTATAAGATATTCTCCGCTATCCTACAAAACAGGATGGCCCCATACGCCAGAAACATCATAGGCCATTACCAGTGTGGCTTCAGCCCAGGCAAATCAACGACTGATCAGATTTTCACCTTGAGGCAGGCTATGGAAAAATGTCTAGAGTTTCAAAACTCAATTCAACACCTCTTCATAGACTTTAAAGCCGCCTATGATAGCATAGCCAGGGTAGAACTCTACAAAGCCATGAGAGAATTCGGCATCCCAAACAAACTGACAAGACTATGTAGGTTGACCATGATCAATGTGTCAAGCCAAGTAAAGGTATCCGGAACACTGTCCAGACCAATCAACATCTATAATGGACTCCGACAAGGGGACGGTCTGGCCTGCCTCCTTTTCAACCTGGCGTTGGAGAAAGTGATCCGAGATTCGGGCGTGACATCAAGGGGTACAATCCTCCACAAGTCCACCCAATTACTGGCTTACGCAGACGACATTGACATCATTGGAAGAACAACAACAGCTGTACAAGAAGCTTTCACTCAGATTGAGCAAGCGGCAGGAAATCTGGGACTGCACATTAACGGAAGCAAAACGAAGTACATGGTGGCCTCGTCTGGAAGAACACCTAACATTGGTCCCACAATCAAGGTAGCGGAACACGAGTTTGACGTGGTAAAATCATTTACCTACCTTGGGTCAATAGTAGCAGCCGACAATAGCATGGAACCAGAAATACGCGCACGACTGCTAAAAGCCAACAAAGCCTACTATAGTCTGTCAAGGCTCTTCAAATCCAAATATCTAACCACAACGTCTAAACTTTTACTATATAAGACGATGGTCTTACCCGTTCTCACATATGCATCCGAAACGTGGGTGCTTAGCAAAAAGCACTCAAACCTCTTAGGCGTGTTTGAGAGGAAAATACTTCGGAGGATTGTTGGCCCCGTATGTGAGGAAGGACGATTCCGGAGACTCTACAATGACGAGATCTACGAGCGCTATCGCGACATAGATGTTGTGAAGAAAATAAAGCTCGGTAGGCTCCGGTGGGCAGGGCATCTAGCTCGTATGAGTGAAGATGAGCCTGCTCGTAAAGTTCTCTGCGGTAAGACCTATGGGGTGCGACAGCGAGGGAGGCCCAACCTTCGCTGGAAGGATGGCGTGGACCAGGACGCTCAGAGTTTAGGGATGCCAAACTGGATGACATCGGCTCAGAATCGGGACCGGTGGAGAGAACAGTTGCGCGAGGCCAGGACCGGATCCCGGTTGTAGAGCCGTTAAAGAAGAAGTGAACACAAATCTACTAAGGCAAGAACACTCATCTTTCTTCTTCTTTAAACTCCTTTAATCCCTCATGGGACATAGGGCGGAAACAGTTGCCCTCCAGCGGACTCTGTTTTGAGCGACAGCTCTTAGCTCCGACCAGGATCTCCCAGTTGTTGCGGCTTCTTCTAGTAGGGTTCTCCTCCACGTTTTTCTAGGTCTTCCTACTCGACGGGAACCTTGCGGATTCCAGTCAAGAGCCTGTTTGGCTAGATTTTCGTTTTCGCGTCGCAAAGTGTGGCCAACCCAAATCCATTTCCTTCGCCTGATTTGGTCGTCTATCCTTTCTTGGCCGGCACGGCGCCATAGTTCTTCGTTTGAAATTCTATCTTGCCAGCGGATTTTTAGGATACGACGAAGGCATCACCCCTGTGATGAATTGGGTGACTTCCCATGTTTCGCAACCGTACAAAAGAACTGCCTTAACTTTGGAGTTGAACAGCCGCAATTTGGTGTTAGTGGAGATCACCGTTGATCTCCATATGCGGAACAGGCATGCATATGCGCCTCGTGCTTTATTTATTCTGGAACTTACGTCTTCTTCTACCCCACCATTTTTGGTAATAATGCTACCGAGGTAGCAGAATTTGTTTACCAGTTCCACGTCAAGGTTATTCAGCGCAGTCCGTTCAATGGTGTTTGCATTTATCCGCATTTCTTTAGTTTTAGTCGGATTTAGCCTTAAGCCTGCTGGACTACTTTCTGTTGCCAAATTGTTTAACATGTTTTTGAGGTCCTGGTGTCTGTGGGCCAGCAAACAGATATCATCGGCGTAGTCGAGATCCTTAAGGCGGCCTACCAAACCCCATTGTATGCCGCCTGTTCTATTATCTAGAGCGCCGACAAGAATGTCATTTATTACTATAAGAAATAGTAATGGCGAAAGTAGGCATCCTTGTCGTACTCCTGAGCTCACCTCAAAGCTGTCGGATAATTTTCCATTATGGAGAACTCTGCATTTGGAATTGTTATATAGGACTTTTATCAATTCTATTATTTTATCAGGCAGTCCACGTCGCCGTAGTGCCTGCCAAATGAAGCTCCTATTAACCGAGTCGAACCCTTTCTCATAGTCTACGAAAGCAAAGTAAAGAGGGGATCGGAATTCAGTAGACTGCTCCACTATTATTCGTAATGTGTTGATATGATCAATACAGGAGCGGCCCTTCCTGAATCCGGCCTGCTGCCTCCTAAGCGTTCGGTCAACTGCCTCACTTATCCTAGATAGTAATATATGGAACAAAATTTTGCCCACAGTAGATAATAAACAGATACCTCTCCAGTTGTCGCATATTGTTAGGTCCCCCTTCTCACACTCATACTCAATAAGTATTTCATTACGCTAAAATTCGGCGTGGGCCTTCCCTGTAGTTCTATAATCTAATGGCCTTTTCGCGGGTCAGTGTTACTTGGATCGTTCGCCGTAGCATTCGTCGAGTCGCGCGTTTGGCTGGCCGGTGTCGGCTAAGCAATCGAGAGACTAATATGCTACTTTCTGGCGTTCTGGCCATATCTTAAGGCACCCTTTCACACACAAGTGGACGACAGGCCGTGGCCTGAAAGTATTCGCCTTAAGGCCAAGTATCACCACACACCTTCCCGGCCGCCTACTGGATGGGGCCTGCAGTCTAATAAAACTGACAAAAATCGTTATGTATGTGGGCATTTGTCGCCAGTTTGTGCCTGAAGATCTGAACTTCTATTCAGTTTCAAGCCGTGAATTTACGGCACGAATTCAAGCCGTATCCACTTGAAACTCAAAACAAATCCCGAACTAAGCGTGAAAACCACCCACACTTCCGTTAGGCGATGTTCGCGGGTGTTCATGGAGCCGCCTTAAGGCACAAACAGATTGGCGCGGAGGCGGTGATGGCGGTGCCTGCGAGAGAATTTCCCATACATTTGATTTCTCCGCGCGGCCTACGCATTATGCCAGCAAATATGGTGGTCCGTGTATTTTAAAGGGTTTTCCACTCACTAATCTGTTTGTACCTTAAAAGTTTTCGTTGAGGCTGTGAACATTTTGACACTTGAATTAACAACCTTCTATGCTAAACTCTCGTCTTCGCCTGTGTTTCTGTAGGGAATGATGACATCACCTCCACGCCATATGAGGCAGATATCTGAAGTCCTCGTCCCTCAATCAGACTGAGTATTGTGTGGCCTTCATTAGGCCGTGCCTGCCAACTTGATCTGCCGGCGGCCTGTAAGTGAAAGGGAGTGTTTAGTGGAGGAACACGTTTTAGTTAATTTAAACCAGTTTTCTAGCAATTTTACCCCGTTTCTTGAAGAACAAAAAATTACGTGATATATCCCGAGACTCCCCCTCTTCCCACGTGAGATTGGGTGAGATTCGATTCGACCCCCCCCCCTAAACGCCTCACGTAATTAATAGATGACCACTTAAGAAATTAATCAATTAAGAATTGTGCACAAAAATAAGCATTTAGTTTTCACCAAACCAGAGAAATAAAAAAATTTATCTTCGGTAATATTGCATGAAATTTTTGTTTTATCGTAATAAAGCTTGTTAGAAGAATCTCAGGTAAGATGAACAATACTTATAATATTTCCCCAAAATTCACCAAAAAGCACCACCGAAGTAATAACAATATCTCTCCTCTTGAAACACGCTTTGCACTGCTTCCAACCTTAGAACACTAATAAGTTCTATAATAATTTTTTGTTTATTTTAATTTAATATTTAAAACAAATAAAAACAATTTTTTTTAATTACACGAAAATCAAATTGAAAAAAACCAAAACACATTTAGATGGCATAAACGATGAAACAGCATCGCTGCCAAGTCCAGACATAAACCACGAGGGCAGTATTGCCAGTGAAAATTCCCAGCCTAGCAGTAATCTTGGGCGCCGTGAGAGCGGTCCTTTAACGGTGACTGGAGCATCAGCTTTGCCAGTAATGCTGTGCGGTCTACTACAGAGGGAGTTGATATCAACGGAGCAACGAAATTCCAGGAAGTATCAGAGATCTCAATACTATGTCACACCTTCCGCCAGCACCGACTATATTGGCAAGGGCAGTGCGTATTCACGACTATCATTTTTTATTAATCCTTGAAGCCGGTTACTTTAAAAAAAATACCAAGAACAAAAAATTAAGTCCTTTTTTAGCGTAGAGAACATTTTTGTAGTACAATATGTGAATTGTCAGACGCTAAAAGCGATTCTAGCTGTTTAGCTATCGGCTAACAGCATCAATAGCTCGTCGCTCGTCTCCCCCAGTCCTGGTAACTAACCTCTTGTGTGTTGTAATAACTCCAAATGTTGTGATGTCTTCTTAGATTTCTGTTGTTAGGCTTACCGTAGTTGAAACAAAAAAAATACTTAGACTTTTTTTAATAATCTAGGATATAGCCAAATATTAGGGATGCTTTTTAATATCGCTCGTGAACTTGATCTTGGCTTGGAATGAGCAAATATATAGAATTTCTTTATTTTTGTAAATTTCTTTTGTAGTCTACGAACTGATATTAGATCATAAAGAAAACAATATGTCGTAAGTAAGTACAGTTGAACCTCGATTTACCGGGTTGCCGGGATCAAGCCTGACACGGATAATCGAAATCCCGGTTAACCGAGTTTTAATATAATAAAAATAACGTCCAGGCTGAACAGGGAGTTGTTGAATTGTAATATAGTCCAGGCGCTCAAGCAGTAAGACAATTTTGGTTTTGGCGTGATGTAACGAACTTTTTTGGTGGAATCGTTCAGAAATGACTTCCCCAACAATATCTAGGGGGTGCGCAAATATGAAAATAAAAGAATTCTTCTGGATAAGACCAGAAAACTTAACTAAAAGTTTTATCAATTTTGAAGGATAATGTTTAAAGTTCAGGACTCGACTTTATAACTATTTAACCCCCCTCCCCCCTGAAAATATTTCTTGCTACGCCACTGGCAGCAACGCATTTGTTTTATAGAAGCGAATCGAAATGATTAGCGTAGCATGGAACCTTTTATACTACCAGTCCGTCATGTCGTTCATGTCATGGTGCAATGTCTAGTAGAAAGCTTGGTTTGAAGAATAGGGGAGACTAGGAAAGGTTAGAGGGGTCTGGGGGCTATTGAAGAAAATGTCGAAGAACCTTACGTTTGAACTCTAAGGTGTGGTACGAGTTCGAAAATACTGATTGCGGGAGATTATTCGACAGTCGAGTTGTTTTGTTCCTAAACGAACTTCTACATCCTATTGTGCGCGAAGGGGCTGTAAGGTATGGGGGTGAGCCGAGCGGGCTAGTCTTGTGTTGCGGAAAAATATTTCCGTGCAGCCAGGAGGTCCTGAATTTCAGTCGCTGTGGTAATAGCGACAAATTATAGAGAGGGTTGCTATATGATATTGGAGAGGACAGAAGTAATTGCTATTGGGCGGTAGTTTAAGAGGTCGCTGTCTTCACCTCTTTTTGAGATTGGCTGAACATGGGCTAGTTTCCAAGAGTCAGGATACACTCCGGAGAATTAAGACAGGGCAGAAAGTTTGCGCAGGGGTTTAGCCAAAGGTGAGGCACATTTGTTAAAACTATTTGCTGAATGGGTTGCACTCAGGTCGATTCTTTTCATTGAAGCACATTGTGATATACGGCATTTTTCTTTTTGTTATCACATGCGAGAACGAGCAAAGGGGATGGTTTGCCGGCGCGTGAACATGCTGGATACAACTGACCGTGAGAGACATTTATTTTTAGATTCAAGCCAAAAACACGCAAGGATTGGTCTTGTGATTTATTGATCGTCATAGTGATTGCAAACCGAATCGGAAATTGAATTGCAAAATTCGGCGGAAACGAAATCAATCCGTTCGATTCGTCGACATGAAGACGGCCATTACCGATAGTCAGCAATTGCTTAGAGAAATGTTCGGCAGATGGATCGTTTAGCAAGGCAACTCGCATGTTTGTCGTCAGTTGTCGTTTCGTCATAAGGCGCCACAGAGTCGATCATTTGAGGTAATCGTTTACTTCATCGGTAACGGTGGATCTTCAAGTGACTAATAGTGCTTCGCCAGACAGTAGAAAAATTGCACCTCCAAAACATCTTGAGTCATTACTTGGATCTTTCGAAAAGTTACATGTCTGTTTTTTATCCGTTTGAAGGTTTAACGGCATTTTCAACATCGGCATCCTTCAAGCAACGTGGCCGCTATCCCAGAAGAAGCAACTGCTACAGGATTTTCGGATCTTGCACGAACCGTGGCCAAAATTAATGACGTGACCAATGTCTTCCCAGTTCCACCGGGCGCATCGAACAAAAAAGGCAACCATTTCCATAATCAATTGCTTCATTAAACTATCGTACACTTCCTTCTGTTGGGTGTTTAACAGTGGTACATTCGCTCGAACCGGTTGGTTCAATGCATCTCGATCGGGTTCACATTCACGTTCCAATTCTCGATAGAAAGCGTCATTCATTCAACGATATGGCGTTGGTACTCCTACCTTGACTAACAAATTGCCGCACATGAGGTAACACATGTCTTCGATCAAAAGCACAGCCTGGTTAGGTGTCTCGTCCCTGCCCTTGAGATCGGGATTCCCTGAACTGTCACGAATTCGGTAAAAAATGTTTTCTGCCATTTCATCCTTCTATTTAATCCACAGTTCATGTGGATTCGATGGGAGGCACGTCGAAATAATGATAGCAAATAATGTGCATATCTGACTTGGAGGTGGAGAAACAGTTGCTTCAGCCATTGTCATGACCCAATGAGTATCGTTTTCAGGCAAATTAAACTATTGACACGCAGCACGAAATATTGGCCTGATCCCACCATTGACAGTTCGAAATGCCCAGAGGGAAATCAATCAAGCGGTGTTATGGAAGCTCTCTGGAAGCACGCACTCTATACTTTAATTTTTGTTTTTCTCAAGTTTTCTCTTATTTCCTTTACTTGAGAAATTTGTAGTTTTTGTAAAACCACGTCAATTATTATTTCTGGTAAAAACAATAAGGGAGATTTTATTATTGAATTAATGCTGTTGTATAATTATTTTAATAAATGTATTTTAGGTATTCGTGTAAAAGTTAATTATTGAAACTGAAATATTATCATGGGTTGGATTTCAGCAAAATAGCTATAATATTGATACTATGGGTCACGAACGCTTCAGGAACTTCCCAAGAGCTTCAATTTCCCAGCTTCAATTGCGCTCCTTTAACAACAAAATATAGGCGCTGCGCTCTAATGACATGTCTGTGTTAAAAAGAAAGGAATTGGGATATGAATAACAAGCGTGTTGGCATTCCTTTTCAACGCTTCAGAATGTATTTAAAACCGCTTCATTTCCCCGCTGGATGATTCAAACGATATCGGCCCACGAACATTCAGCAGCAACAACCGCTGAAAGTAAAGCATTCGTCATTTTTCGGATGAACTGGGTAAATGCTACCAAGAACGTAGTAAAACGCACATCCGGATGATCAAGAACCGCATCGCCTTGCTTCCGATGTTGTTTGCGGATAGGTGGACACAACTCCATTGCACACTTCACAATAGACTCCGACAATTGCCATTCTGCTACATCGATATCGTCCGGTATTACGAGCACCGCGAACTTGTTGGATAGTACCATTTGAAACTTTCTTCGCTCTTTGAAATCGCATCTGTAATTTCGCTCGACCAAGATAATGGTCTGATCTCCTATTACAAAAAATAATAAATATGAATCCAAATTAATAATTCGCATTTAAAGTACAACGCCCCTCTTTTTGGCTTCGTTCGCAGGTGACAAGTAAGTGAGTTCTTCGTACTAACTTGGCGAAGATTTTTGTGCTGCCAAGATACTTTTGGTGCTGCAACTAGTGTCCTACCGAAACTTCGACTTTGGCTTTGGCTTCGGCCAACTTCGGTCAAAAACACACCTTCGGCCACACATTCGGCTTCGATCAAACAAGTCGAAGGTTTGCCGAAACCGAAGATTTTATATCCACGCACTCTACTGGCCGAAAAAGAAAGGAATTGGAAGAGTGATGAAAAAGTGATATTGAAATGATCGTTAGATCCACACTAATTCTTACTTAATATGGAGCACATATTTAAGTTTCCATGTACGAATAGAATGGACCTGTGTGTGCGTGCGCAGTTTCATTGTAAGTGCCAAAAGTAAAAAGTAATACTGGCAGTTAGTGTCATGGAGGAAGATAATGCAGGCAAATATATTGCACAGAAATTCAAATCACTGAAACTGTTATGTTTACTTTTAAGTCAGTAGGTATACTTAGATTTCTAAGTGTTATTGAACCTTCGGCTTCGGCTTCCGTTCCGGCCGAAGGTTGTTATGGCAAGAGCCGAACAATCGGCTTCGGCTTCGGCCTAAAACTGACCTTCGGTCGGACACTAGCTGCAACACCCTATTTCATTTTTATTTGGAAATTTCATCGAGCTTTACTTAAATAATAAATAATTGTAAATCTGTCTCGACGTTATTTCTAAATTAATACTATTTATTAGAAGTTAATAAAATAATGTCATTAAATAAACAAATATAAGATGTATAAAATCATCATTAATCACATCATTCCCAAAATCAAATCTGCAAACTTTCCACAGTTTAAGTGTAACCATCTTAAACACCCCCATTTTGTGACGACACAGATAGGATCTCCATCTGATGTAGTCCCCTCCATCGAAACCTGTAATATGTTATATTAAGCAAATATTAATATTATTATTATCCTGAGACATAGATGTCTCTGTGCGCATGCATGCACTCTGGCATGCCACAAAAAAAAGATGTATTCTAGTAGATATAAGAACAGGCACTTCCGCCTAGAAATATATAGAAGTCAGACGTGTACTAGTTAGTAAAGTAATTGATATTGAAGAATAAAATAAGAAAACAAAAAGCAACAAGAAAACGTTTTAATCATATACACCGAAACATCACAGTGGCGACGAGGATTAAAAATTATCAAAGATGGGTAAGAAAAACAAAGATCCAAGTACCAGCTTCCAATTTGAGGAAGAATGTCGTCGCACAAGCAGCATGGCACTTGCAAATTTTGTTCTTACAACAAAACAATTTGATGCCAGCAACGACGACTGGGTAATATTTAAAGAAAGATTGAATCATTTATTCAAAATTGTGGAAGTGCCAAGTGAAGAAAAAGTAAGCGTGCTGTTATCAATATTAACGGAAAACACGTATAAGTTAGTTCGTGATTTATGTACTCCTCAAAAGCCTGAAAGTAAATCATTTCAGCAATTGTATGAAATACTGGATCAACATTGTAGTCCGGCATTTAATAAATGGCAAGAACGCCAAAAATTTTTTGAGGCTTCGAAGAATGTTGATGAATCTATAAAGGAGTGGTATGCAAGAATAATGAAACTAGCTTCAAATTGTGGTTTCGGTGCAGAAATCTCAACACTGATTAAAAACAAATTTATCACTGGCCTTCATGGTAAAATCTTTCAACGAATTTGTGAAGAAAAGCAAGACATTGATTTGGAATCAGCGCTATCCATTGCTCGGGCTGCAGAATACAAGTTCACCATGACAGAAAATCAACCTAACAGCATTCAAAAGGTTAACATAAAACAGAGTGACAAAGTGCGCTTTCACACAAAGCAAATGCAAATTTGTTGGAGATGCAATAAACCCGGGCACAACCACCAAAAGTGCAAATATCGTTCTTACAAGTGCAGTATATGTCAACAAAAAGGTCACTTGGCAGTTGTTTGTCGTAAAAACAGTAAGCTTGTTTCCACAATTGCATTAGTTGAAGATAGCGGATCTTCGACGCAGCACAAAGGAAATTTTGATGAACTATCACGAGAATCATGCAATCAGCCGATGACTGCAGCAGAAAAGGAATCACCGTCCACAACAGAACAGGAATTAGTTAAGGTCAATCAATTTAGTGTAAAATTTAAAAATAATAAACCACTTTCCCTTCTAGTTAAAGTTGAAGAAAAGGAATGCTCCTTTGAGTTAGATAGTGGAGCTGGAGTGACAGCAATTACAGAAATAGAATATAAAAGAAAGTTTCCAGAATTCAACCTAAAGAAGACGGGGATAAAATTGTTAACCTATACCGGTGAAAAATTAATGTGTCAAGGATACTTCACAGCTTCAGTCATTTATCAGGGCAAGTCAAATCATTTAGATATTTACATTATAAGAAATGCTAAATCAAATGTACTAGGTCGCGATTTTTTGTGTAAATTTAATATTGAGTTTAAAATGATAAACAATATCCGATTCGATCCATATAGGGAACTAGAGAAATTATTAACGAAGTATGCTTCAGTATTTGATGGTACATTAGGTGAATACAAATATGAGAAAGTTAAATTAGAATTAAAAGACGACAATATTAGACCAAAATTTTGTAAACCCAGGCCTTTAGCTTATACTAAAAGGGAGAAAGTTGAGCAAGAACTGTTAAGTTGGCAGGAACAGGGGCTTATAGAAAAGGTTTCGAACTCTGAGTGGGGCACACCAATCGTGGTAGTATCCAAACCAAATGGTATAAGAATATGTGGTGATTATAAAGTTACTATTAATGCTCACCTCAAGGATTTTAATCACCCATTACCTCGCATAGAGGATATTTTTGCGTCTTTGTCCGGAGGGAAAGTTTTCGCTAAGCTAGATGCCAAGCAAGCTTTCATGCAATTCCCTCTTGATGAAGATTCCCAAAATCTTTGTGCGCTCAGTACACACTTGGGGATATTCAAGATGAAGCGAATGCCATATGGTATTAAACCTGCAACGGGTATTTATCAGCAAAAGATGGAAAAAATCTTAATGGGCATAAAAGGGGTTTCAATCTATGTGGATGACATTCTCATATCAGGTTGTTCAGAAGAGGAACTGTTAAAGCGTTTAGAAGAGGTTTTCAGTGCTCTTCAAAGAGCCGGGTTGCGAATTAATAAAGAAAAATCAATTTTTTTTTCCAAATCCATTAATTATCTTGGGCATATTATTAATGAGAATGGTTTAGCAAAAGGCAAGGATAGAGTCCAACATTTTCTTGACATTAAAGAACCAAGAAATATTGAAGAGGTCAGAGCATTTTGCGGTTTAGCAAATTATTACTCAAAATTTGTAAAAGATATTGCGAATATAATGCGTCCATTATATGAGTGTCTTAAAAAGAATCATAAATTCGATTTCAACGAGGAATGTAAAAAAGCTTTCAAAACAATAAAGTCCAAAGTTTCTGAAGATATCACTCTTGCACATTATGATACAAGAGCCCCGCTAATCCTCACTACTGACGCCAGCAAGCACAGCGTTGCAGCTGTACTTACTACAGTGGACGTTTTAAATAGAACTGAAAGACCCATAGCTTTCATTTCTCGTGCTCTGAGTGACAGCGAGAAGAATTATTCTATCATAGACAAAGAAGCCTTGGCGATAGTTTATGCAGTTAAGAAATTATATCAATATTTGGTAGGCCGGTCATTTAAACTTCGTACTGATCAAAGATCACTTATTAGAATTTTTAGTCCGGAAAAAGGAGTTCCAATAATAGCTTCTGAGCGGCTCAAACGTTGGGCAGCATTTTTAGCAGGTTTTCAATATTCTATTGAACATATCAAGGGCAAAGACAATTTAGCTGATCCTTTGTCTAGAATGAATAATTCGGAAGCAAAAGAAGAGACGGAAGATGAGGAATCTTCGATAATAAAATTTTTGGGTGAATACGAGTGTTTACCAATTACATTAGAAGATTTAGCTGCAGAGACGAAAGTTGATAAGACCCTTAGGAGACTTTATAATGCAATAAAACGTGGGACAGTGAATAGGTTACGAGGTACATGCTTTACCCCTTACCACAGGAGGTCGGAAGAGCTTAGTATTGAATCGGAAGTTATAGTATGGGGTGACCGCGTTATAGTACCAGAAAAGTATAAAGATATCATTCTGAGGGAGTTGCATACACCACATATGGGCATAGCCAAAACCAAATCAGTTGCTAGGAATTATTTTTGGTGGCCAAACTTAGATAGAGACATTGAAAAGCTCATTGGTTCATGTGAAGCTTGTCTTAGAAATTCTCAAAGCCCCAATAAATCTCCACTGATCCCATGGGAAATCTCCAGGAGGGTGTGGTCTCGCATACATGTTGATTATGCAGGACCAAAATGGGGATTCTGGTTCTTAGTAATTGTAGACTCAAAGTCAAAGTGGCTGGAGATATTTAAGACAAAAACTCCCACCGCAGAATTCACAAGGGGAAAACTGAGGGAAACTTTTGCTCGATATGGAATATGTGACATGATAGTTTCGGACAACGGAACAGTTTTTATGTCCGACGTACTCCAAACTTTCATGTCTGCAAATGGAATTATTCACAGAACTACTCCAACCTACTTCCCCAAAACAAATGGGCAGGCTGAAAACTCCGTTAAGACTGTCAAGGCTGCATTGATGAAATCATTGGATAGAAAGCCCAAAACTGATTATGAGATTGAGGTTAGCTTACAAAATTTCTTGTTAAGTTATAGAAGTAGTGCTCATTGCTCAACTAATCTCTCACCCTCAATACTAATGTTTAATAGAAGGATCAAAACTCGTTTAGATCTACTGAACCCGAAGTCCTTACCAAAGGACGAAGTGAACTCACCTGCAGATAAGAACTTACAAAGAAGTCAGGTCTTACAAAAATATTATTATAAGGGGACACGAAATGTACTTTTGAAAATCGGACAGCAGGTACTAACTACTGATGTTAAAAATAATCAATCTTCTTGGTTTAATGCTGAAGTTGTGAAGGTCTTAGGACGACGAATGTACGTATTAAAGTTGAAGGACGGGAAACTCATTAAAAGACACATAGATAGAATTAAAATAATAAAATAAACTTCCCTGTTCATTCCAGCTCCAGCATCGTTATTTTCAAGTTGCATTATTGTATTCTTACCATTAAGTGCATTATTGTAACTTGTGTTTTGTTAGGTTTAAGTTTATCATTAGTAAGTGAATTGAATTAGTAAATGAATTAGTAAATGAATTGTAATATATATCTATTGACATTGAATTAAATAGAGGTAAAGGCTAGTAGCCTGGGAGGAAATGTAATATGTTATATTAAGCAAATATTAATATTATTATTATCCTGAGACATAGATGTCTCTGTGCGCATGCATGCACTCTGGCATGCCACAAAAAAAAGATGTATTCTAGTAGATATAAGAACAGGCACTTCCGCCTAGAAATATATAGAAGTCAGACGTGTACTAGTTAGTAAAGTAATTGATATTGAAGAATAAAATAAGAAAACAAAAAGCAACAAGAAAACGTTTTAATCATATACACCGAAACATCACAAAACCCATAAATCATTAACTCACTGCAAGGATAACGTAAGTAAAAGGAATCTTGAACGCAGAACTTAGTATTCCCAGCAGCATCCATCAGCACCAAAAGGATACTAATTAAATGGGACTCGATAAAATTTGGACACCTCAAGCCCAACCAAAATCGTGGAAATCTTCTTCTGATTTAATCCCCAAACCCATCGTAGCCACCACTACTATACCATATCCAACAACAACCCCTGCAAAACACTTTAACCAAAAACACTTCACGTCACATGACGGCCCACAGCATGCTTAATTGCGCTTTTAATTAAACGCCAGTACCAAATTACAAAACCTTAGCAGTCGGGGGTGTCTTAGAGGATGTCTTGGTGGAATCTTGATGAATCCCCTTTAAGAATTAGTAGCATTTTAGTATATGGCTTATATTTAACGCTTTTATAAAATGGAAAAACAAATTTCGCCCGCTTATTGGATTAGACGCGATTCTGTACTGTTATGAAACTGCTTTATCTACACTAAATATTTACTATATGTATTTTGTTTATATAGATACTAGTTTGAATGTGTGTTGTTTTTATTGCCTGCTTTTGAATGTGATAAATGTGAGTGGGTGTTATTTCTGTACAACTATGTAAAGGCTTTCCTTAAAACAACTCTTTTCAAAACCACTAATTGTAAAATGGCATAAATTAATTTTCAAAAAAATTATTCATATCTTTTCTCATCAGATGAAGACGATGAGCCCCGCTGTGTGCAACTCACTAATCAGCACAAAACTGCGATCCGTTTTATTAGGAAGGTAAGTGAAAATTAAATTGTAATACAAAAAAATAAATACTTAATGCGGAAATGATGTTTAAAGGTAAAATTTTAATCTTTTCGCAACTTCCAATCCTTTAATAATAAACTATGCAGCAAAAATTCCATCAAACGCTTTTTGTCCTGAAAAATTTTGTGATACTCTCGACTCTCGTACATTTGAAAACATTTAAGGGAAAAATCACCTTGACTTAAGTTTCGTTACCCAAACACGACCATTTTATTCTGCTATACAAATAAAATCCATCTATACATCGAAATAGGAGGATAAAGGATAAATCTCTAAAGGATTATCCCGGATACCAATAAATTCTTATAAGAGTGTAATGAAGCTCCAAGGAGAACTTTGAAAAGTGGTGATGACATAATTTTTTTTAACTTGAAGAAACTGGACTGTAGCTGAGGTCTCTTTGGGACGTATTAAGTTTTTTCCATCCTTCGTGTAGAGTTTTGCAGTGATGTCGAATGTAGTGAAGGTGGGTAATGATTATCTGTGGGTGGTTTCCTTTAACTTCTTTAATGACATTGAGAGAAGTTGAAATTTTAAAAAATCTCATTAAAATTTAGTTAAACGACATTTTTTTTTGAGGGTTTTAGAATTTTTTATTTTCGTTGAAATTGAAGAAGCGGGCTCTGCTTTGTGCGACAGCTGTCAGCTCCGTCCAGGATCCCCTAGTTATTGTGGCCTTTACAAAAAAACACGTTTTTTAGGCCAACCAAGTTAACAGGCTCGTTGCAGATTCCAGTCAATGGTCTGTTTAGCTAGATTTTCGTTCTAGCGTTGCAAGGTTAAAAATCTTCCTTTTTACTTCCAGTCGCTCGTATCGTTCAGGTCTTGGTGGAATGTCAAGTAGTTATCTTAGTTTGAAGTAGTGATAAGCAAACGCAAGAACAAGGCAAGACTGATCTAGTCTTGTTCTTGTCTTGTTCTTCTTCAGTCTGTCTTGTTCTTGCTCTTGCAAAATGTACAAGAACAAGACCATTTTTGCTCATCACTAGTTTGAAGGGTAGAATAGAATAGGATAGGCCCGGCAAGGTCTTGGAACTGTTGAAACTTTTTGAACGTCAAACTTTATCCTAGGGGTTCTTCATCTTCTTCGATGGCTCTATAGCTTAATTCGAGCCTTGGCCACCATTAGCTTCTTCCTCCAAACGTCCCTCAGCTCCGCAGCTTGTCTCCAGTTTTTTGTATTGAGCAGGTTTGCTGCATCGGCCTTCACGTTGTCTTCCCACCTTGACCGTGGTTTGTCAACTGGTCTTTTGCCATCTGGTAGTAGGCACATAGCTTTTTTGGTATCCTTGAGTCATTCATTCTTTGGACATGATCGGTCCAAGGTGAACGCAGTAGCTTGCCTTGGGTCGAAAGTTTACACTCTTTGTATAAGTCGTACAATTCGTGATTGTAGCGTATTCTCCCTGCATTGTCTTCACTGATTGGGCGATATATTCTTCGGAGCACCTTTCTCCCAAATACATCCATCTTGTCGGCGGATTTCTGGGAGACTCTTATTTTGGTTTTTCTGTGGATGTCTCTGGATTTCATTATTGGCAGTAGTGAGAAGTATGTTCTGTTTGCGGCGTTTATTCTTCTTTGTACGTCTATCGTTTCATCATTGTCTTCACTGACTGTGGACCCCAGGTAGTTAAATTCGTTTATCCGTTCAAAGTTATATTCCCTCCAGGTGGTGCTGTGATTTCTTCTTCTTTCCACCATTGACTGAATTAGAATCTTACAGCATTACTGTAGCCGTAGTCGCAGATGCCTTTTCGTCCTTTCAAACGCGATTGAGGTTTTACCAAGCGGTCCCTCATAACTGAATACTAACCACTTCCAATGGTGCATGTATGTATGTATGCATAATGGCACCCTTCACGGGCACCAACATAATTGCCTGGAAGTATGACGTAACCCTGAAAACAATTTCTCGAAGGCTCGCTTTCTCGGACCATTCTCGATTCGAAAACTACTCGAGAACTACTTGCGAAAGGTATGAGAATTAAATTTAACACGCAACATGAAAGCTTTCCTGGTTGATTGGTCTCCCCCAACAGATTGTTTGGGAAGTTTGACTTTTTGACTTGTTTTGCTCGGCGGAGTGATGTTTGATCAATGTATGCGTACACATGAATATGCAGGCCACAGGGTACTACATGTGCGCAGCTTCATTTTTCTTTTACGCAGTACATTGTGTTGAATGCGATTCGTTATCGGCACGAGAAACGATTCGATATAGATACGAGCATGCGATTCGTTATCGGCACAAGAAAGCGATTCGAAAATTTTACAGTATTTGGAAACATGTACCCCCGCCCTAAAATTACTATTGAAACACACAAAAATCGCTCTAAATACCTAAAAAAAATTAAAGCAATTTTAGCTTGGAGCACTAATTTTTGGGGCACTCAAAAATCACTCTAAATGCTTGAAATGGGGTTTCACTCTGCAGCCCTAATTCTAAACATTTACTGAAAATTTAATTCAATATAAATGCACCAGGGGTAGTTTTCACCCCCTAAAAATTAAAAGCACACATCAAGATCATATAACTTTTGAATAAGATAAGCTTACTTACCAAATTTCACAAAAATCGGTGCTGTCCGAAAGAATTCGGAGTTAATACACTATTTTTTCCGCTATCCACTGGACTATTACACTGCATATAATTTTTAATCAATCAAGTTCGTGTCAGCACCTTCCAAAAATCGCCCAACTAAGGTTTACACAAAGGGTAGATAACTTAACAGCGTTTTCGTGAAGAGTATTTGGTTAAGGTTCTGTCGGTGCGCAATCTCGACTTTAAGGTTTAAGGCACAGTTCTAACACAAAAAAAAGTTAAATTTTCTCTTTTTTAGTTACTTGGCCCTTTTTTATAACAAAAAAGTTTTAGTGCAGTTTTCGAGCTAGGTACACACAACCTACAGGTTTTCAAATATTTTAAACTTTTATCGATTAAAAATATTTTACAAAAAATTGTCATGACTAAGAAGTCTTCTTAGGGGTTCCCCTTTTAACATTTCTCTAGGATTTTCCAAATATGTAACACAAATATCAAAATTCATCAAATGTATCACAAAATTTCAATAATAAAATTAGGACAAAAAGCGTTAAATAAATAAAACTAAAAGCAAAATCTCAAACCAAAGAACAACAAAAAAAAAATATTGTTTAAAGTGTAAAAAAACAATAATCTTTTTAAATTTTCAAACAGATGAAGTATTTTGTAGCACGTCGTAAATTTAAGGAGGCACTTAAACCCTATGATGTTAAAGACGTTATGGAACAATATGCAGCCGGGCATGTTGATCTCCTCGGCCGAGTAAAAAATGTTCAAACTAGGTACACTCACAAGTCCTTAATTTTTTCTCCACTTATTATTTTTATTTTTTTAAATTATTTTTTAAGAAAAAATCAAATTTCTTTCATAATTATTATTCCCGAAAATTGTATTAAAATTTCCATTATTACATTTATTTATTTATTTATTTATTGGAAAAGGGCTGGGGAAACATTTTTATATATTTGTTCATTTTCTGTTTATGTTGTCATTGGTATCGGTATTGTTTTTTATTTTATTATTAATTATTTGAAACTTAATATCTCAGAACATTCATTAATAAAAAAAAACAATCTGTGGATTCAGTACTAACAAAATTCATTTAATTAAGATTGGGAATATTATTTATTTTATTTCTTTTTTGGTGTAAGGAATGAATGTCAATATGTTTTCTTTTAATGATTGATTGCTCATTTTTTATGATTGATCCTTTAGTCATTTGGTAATCTACTAAAAAAAATAATTTTTTTAAAGAAGAAAATGATTTCATGAAAGTAAAAATTAATAAACAGATTATTTCCTAATATTCGTTTTCATCACAACTCTTTCTTCAAACATGTTGTCAGACAATATGCTTGACTTGGGCAGGTTTATCATCATGGCGTAAGAAAACGCGTTCTACTGATGCAGATGAAGGCAATGGTGTCTTGTATTTTTGAAATATTGTTTTTATTTCAGGATTGCGATCTTAAACATTGAAAATACGATCTTCTTCAGCAAAGTACTGAGATACTATGACATTAGCCCTGGTTTTCGGTGATAGCCATTGTAAGTCAGCTTCGCTTCACGTGCAGTGTTGCCACTCTCTCAGCGATTTGTCGTATCCATTAAAATACAAAAAAGTATCCAATCGAATCCTTAACCTTTCTGTACGTATCCGTACGATACTAAATGAGCACATACTTGTATATTGGTTCTGTTTTTACTAAGTTAACACTGAGTCCGCGGTTGGCAGTTCAACTTGAAAGGGTTTGTAACGCCGTCTCCATGAAATCACAGAACACTTAAGGAAATTTTCATTTTGTAATGATAACGTCATCCGCGTACGAACATAGAAATGTTTCGCAATATAAAATTTATGCACATCTAGCGCTACTTTTTCTGTTAGTTGTGTGTCTTTCGTTGCATTTTTTCATTTTCCAGCAACAAATCTAAATATAAAAAAAGGAAATTATTTAAAGATACCGTAACTCGTAATTATTAAGAAATTACCTACCCATCGCACTAGTTTTACAGCACCACAACACGATACAACACTCAAACAACAAGTAACGTAACCGTTTTTCACTTTTAAGAACCCACATGAACACGACAAGCCAAAACATCATAGCCTTGTTGCCTGTAACCGAAAAAATCAGAACAGCTCAAGGCAACTCAGAGAAAAGAAGAAGAAATCTTGCCCGAAGTTGCTCTACCAACAAATATAGAGCAGAAGCCTGTGCTTTAAGCTGGTCCAGTTCAAGTTAAGCGGCCAACACACACTCAGTTTTAACTGCGCAGTTGAGCTGTGTAAAAAAATTGTACGATAAACTGACCTGAAAGTGTGTGCATTCGTCAGTTCGATGCACAACTTTTTTGCTCAGTCTCATCAGTTTTGTTGATTTGAGTAATCTGACGGAACTGAAAATAAACTGTCTGACTTGCGCAGTTTATCGGAGCAAAAAGGGTCGAGAAGCACAGGCCTGAGGACTGAGTGAAAATAGTTCAAAATTGCACATTGCTCTTGTTCTTGATAGAGTAAATTTGCTTCATGGCATCATATAAGCTATTCCATCTTGTAATGCCAAGTTTCCTAAGTGTATGTCCTAAAACACTATAAATGATGCTGTCTTGGGTCATCCACAATACGTTACATTTTTCAATGGCATTATGATGCATTTCAGATAATGATGTATTATTGTCGACTTTTAGTATTTGATTAGAATCTGTAGTAGCACATAAATTCAGCGTATGTGTAGCGCATCTGAAATGACACACCAGTTGTAAATCAAGTGGATCAATCAATAAATTCTATGAACCTCAAGAACATCATCATCAAAATCATCTTCTTCTATATCAATCGAATCTGAGTTCCAAATTGATACACCAATGAACGCCTTGATGAAGTTAGAACCATTAGCAGTAACTGTTGCAACTATCTTCGCAGGATTTAGATTGAATTCTGTGAGAATTTCTTCAAGTATCAGAGCAATGCGTTCATAATTATGAATTCCACTAAACTTTCTTCAAGTTAGTGTTTTACATTGTCGGCTGACATCCGCATCGATCTAATGACTAGTTACTACAAGAAAACTTCCTTTTGAACTCGACCATATATCACCAACAGAACATGTATTTCGCAGCTTCTAACGTCAATTTAATCTCGGACATTTGCAACGCGTATTCAGCTTCAATTCTCCTGTTCAATGTTCTTCGGCTGACGACATTTATACCGTGGTTTTGCAATCCTAAATTATTTAACGTTATAATAACAAAAGGGTCTTCTATTGCATTCCGGGGAATCATTGAATTAATGAAGAATAGCACCAAATCATGTTCGTTCATCTGTTAGACGAAGTGTTTTTTTCATGTTTTGATATGATGTGCAAAACACTAAAAAAAACTTTTAAACGCCCTAGTGTCTAAATCGTTACCGTTGCTCTAAACTATCAACAGTCGCTTTATAAACTGCCACAACCTAGCCGTGATACTTTTATTCAACCTACTCCTGATTCTGAGACTCTGACAACGGGCATCGAGAACTCGCTGGAGTGTTATGCCTCCTAAAACGAGTTGAATCTCATCAACCAAACGATGACATGCGCTTTGGTAGAGCGGGGAAGGGCTAAGAAAGGCTATGACAGAAGAAGAAATCAGGAATGTAAAGAGGGAAGAAGAAAGAAGGAAAGTTATGTAGGTGTGAAAGTGGAAAAGCCGAAGTACCGTGGCGCTGCTGGGATTCGAACCCAGGACCTCTGGGATGGTAGCCAGACCCCTTACTCCCTAGGTTACCGAGGCCCTAGGATTGCAGAATTATGAGTCGTCCAAGTCAAATTATCGCTTTCTTTTTCACTAAAATTTCCCATTCAATTACCATTTCTCCAAAAAAACACGTAGTTAACTAATACTTTTTTTTTCCAAAATTAGAAAGCTTGGAAAATTTTCCATGAACAATGGTAAGACAATTTTTCTACGTACTACTAATGAAAATAGGTCATAGGGTTACAAAAATATAAGGTGATTATGTAAATCTCTAATAAAATAATTTCAAAACGCCCTAGCGGCTAAACCCGCTACGATAATAATATTGAAATAGTCGAGTGTCCCCCAACACGTCTCACACTTTTTTAAAATAAGGAATAAAATCGCGAATAAAACAACAAATACTTTATTCGTAGGCAATTTATTTACGAATAATTTAATGGTAAATGAATGAATAATTCATTTACCATTAAATTATTCGTAAATACAAATAATTATATTGCTAATAAAATTTTATTCGAATAAATATCTAGATAATAATTCATTCGAATAATACCCATCTCTGAATACAACAAATGGTAGGAATCACTAAATATAGTAGTGGGATTTCTTTTTTGGCAATTTAATCATCACAACTGACTAATTTTGATTTAAAATCTTTATCAATAAAACAAGTTTGTTTCTTTACTGATCCAATCAAATATTTTCCACCTATCTAAGAATAGCTAAACGATATTTTCATGTCTTTTATTCTTAACATTTCAATGAACAAATAAATAATTCCTTCCACGAGATGCACTTGTATAATAAATTTCAGGGTCAGCATAATGTGCATATACTGTTTTCCACCCAATAATGTGCCACCCAAACGACACATATCTTTGGGTAGTAAACCGTTTGAACAATAAGGAAAATATATACTATAGTAGAATAGTACATATATGTATAGTACATTGAATTCGAACTGCCTCCTTCTCCTTCGAAAAAGTGGAACTGAACTTCTTAAATATTTACTTAGATTGACTTTTCCCTGGTGTTCTTGCAACAGAATCAAGAGCTTATGAACAAGTTTTCCAGGGACATAAAAGTTCTTGTAGACAGTTTCAGTTGGCTCTGTGATCCTGAAAATCCCGAATGATGTTTTTGTATATTTTCGGTTCTGAATGAAAATTTTACAATTCACTGTGGACTTTGTAAAGGAGTTGAAAAATATTTAATGAAATTTCTGTAGAATTGAACCACTAAAGCCTGGTTGGTTTTATAAGGTGCCAACCAGAACAAAATGTTTTCATTGTAGATATGACTACATCGTTGAAATGCACATATGCAAGCCTATATTGTTATTGCATTTCAGAAAATCCTCGTAGAATTATAATCGAGGATTAATAAATTTCGGAAATTCTAACTGCAGGAAATTATCCCACAGTCGAGTTGTTCTATATTCATAAACGAACTTCTAGATCATATTGTGCCCGAGGGGCTGGGCTATAGGGTATGGGGGTTGACCGAGCGCACTAGTCTTGTGTTGTGGGAAAATATTGCCGTGCAGGCAGGGGGTTGTGCAGTTCAGTGGAAGAGTCGCTATGGTAATAGTGATAAAGTGTAGAGAGCTGCTACATTCCTACGGTGGCTTAAAGAATCTATAGAGGCGCGAAAGATGCCATCACCAATGAGTTTGATAACACGATTTTGCACCTAGTCGAGTCTAGCCAAGGTGGTTGTAGCGGCCCTGGATGCCAGGGCCGACTGTAGGATTTGTAGATTGTAGCCAGGGCGGCTGGCTGGAGGAGGAGGAACTTGGCGATTTGGAATATGTGATCATTCCATCGCAGATCATCCGTTAGGAGTCCACAAGGCTAGCGAGATACAATTGGGGTTTTCCCGGACCGGGTTTTTTCGTGCCAATTAGAACTCAAGCAATTAGGTTAGCAGCGACATGCGTTAAGATTAAAACCGAATTGATTTCAAGCCCAAAAAACATGTAATCACGGCATCGAAAAAAACACCTAATCATATGTCGCTAGTCTTAGACGATCGGTTTTGCTATCAGTTTTGCCACAGCTACTATTATGACTGACGAAAAACCTACCGTCTAAGGTGATGATTAATTTAATTATCTGAACATTTTGATTTCCATAAATCATGACTGATGAAATTGATTGACGCTTGCATGACGTCCTATACACGCCCTAAAGTTACCCCTACGATGTTAAAAGTTGAGTCAGCTGCTAAGCCGGCTCCAGACTCACGCTGTGAACAACCGCGAGCAACCTTGAACGCGAATGTGGATGGAGTTCTCGTCTAGTTTTCGTGTTGTTTTCCGTTCTGAATGGATACGGTGTAAATTCTCGAGTGTGGAGCCGCCTTTACATTCTCTTCTCCCACTCAAATAGGAATCGGTATTAGCATTCTGAAGCACTGAAAGGAATACCAATGCGCTACTTATTCATATCTCTATTCCTTTCCTTTTAACACGCTACATAGCGCTACATTCTTGCTTCTTTTGGCAACGCTGGATCAATTTCTGGATCAATGGGAAAACAAAAACACGTATCCTCTTCTTCTTCTTATTCCCCCTTAATCCCTCATGGGACATAGGACGGAAAGAGTTGCCCTCCAACGGACTCTGTTTTGCGCGACAGCTCACAGCTCTAACCCAGGATCTCCCAGTTGTTGCTGCTTCTGCTATTAGGGTTCTCCTCCACTTTGCCCTGGGTCTTCCGACTCGACGGGATCCTTGCGGTTTCCAGTCAAAGATCTGTTTGGCTAGATTCTCGTTTTCGCGTCGCAAGGTGTGGCCAATCCAATTCCATTTCCTTCGCCTGATTTGGTCGTCTATCCTGTAGGCATCTATTGATGAAAACTTGTAGGCGCCCTCTGATGAATTGGATGACTTTCCATGTTTCGCAACCGTACAAAATAACTGCCTTAACGTTGGAGCTGAGCAGCCGCAATTTGGTATTAGTTGGGTTGATCTCCATATGCGGAACAGGCATGCATATGCGCTTGGCTTATGCTTAAACAAGGTTAATGAATTTCTTGAGCTGTGCCATACACGGTACATGAATGCAGTGGCGGCATAAGCCCTTATCTTCTAATTTCTTTTGTGTGATTACACATAACACTTCGTGTGAGAAAAAGATTCTAGATCGGTAAACCCTGTTCAACCAAGGCGATCTGCCTGCTCTTTTCCAGCGATCACATGAACGCTGGTGTTCGCGGGCGTACTGTCCTGCAACCAGCCTTCTTATGGCCTTCACATGGCCGAGGACTATGTTTCAATCACTTTTGGTGTTCGCCCGTTGTAAGGCCATATTTTATTTTTACTCGGCCATGGACCCAAGTCTCTACCGAGCCCAAGAAGCGTTCTTCTCTACGACTTACACCCCTTCAAACAGTATGATTGTGAAAAGCTATTGATGAAACACTTATGACCATGAAGTATCGTTAGCAATCATCTTATTTTGTTTCTATGTTATCATGCCATTGTAAACCAAGCTTGTTACCATGTCTAATTATAACGAAACTACACTCAAGTATTAAATACTGCAGCATCATTGCTTTTTTATAATTGTAAAAGAAACCTTTCTCTTTAATCTTTTCAAAGATCCGATATTTTTAACCCTCCAAGTAAATAATTATTTCAATTAAAATTTATTTTAAAATAAAAATTTCCCTCGCACTTACAACTGTACCTATATTACTGTAGTCAGTACCTACAGTATTGACGGAGGTTGGGGGTAAAACTCACAATAATTATGATTTATGCATCACAAGTTGAATTAATTAATATATTTGTAACTTAGCAATGGCAACCACAATAAATTTGACAATGCAACAGCATATTTTTAATTAATTATTAGTATGGTTGTAACACAAAGTGAACATAGATTTTTTTTAATTATCTTGTTATAAGAACTTTTTAATATCTAAAAATTCGTAATAAATTATGGAAAAATACTAAATTATTTAAAATTTATTAACAATATATAAACTACAACCCCTAAATAATATTACAGTGGGACTTTTTGTTTAAAAAAAAAACTGAAATCATTTTCTTCATTTTTACTTACACCTTTACATGCAAGATATTTAATTATTTTATTTTTTAAGTAAAATTTAGTACCAGTTTGAGAATTTTTTTTCTATATATATATATAATTATTTCACTGGACTGCTAAACGAGTATTAGGTAAATGGTCCCTACCAAAATACTAATTTGCATTTAAAATTTTGTATCCTTTCACTGGTAGATTAAAACGAAAAAAATATATACAAAAAACACAAAAAAAATTTCCTAATAATTATTTAAATTAATTATTATTTTATTTTTATTCCAAAAAAAAATTACAAAAATTTATTAAATAATATTCAAACACTTTTCTTTTATCTCTGATCTAACAACTTGAATTTTCCAAGCAACACAGTTGTTCTAGACACATATTAAAATTGTGGGAATGCCTCAAAAAAATTTCATCTTGTATTTAATAATTAAAAATAAAAAAATAATTCGTCTAGGAAATAAGATTGAGAAATAAAAACCTTTAAAAAGATGCTGCTATAAAAAAAATAAAAAAAAAACAAAAAATATTTTTAACTCTGTGTAAATGCGAAACAAAAAACAAACACTCCTTTAAAGGTGAGGTGATAATAATGAAAAAAGTCTCTTCTTACCTTCTTCGTTAGCTTAAGTACTTTTTGGCACGTAAAAAGTTTCGTGAGGCACTAAAACCCTACGATGTTAAAGACGTTATAGAACAGTATTCTTCCGGACATGCAGATCTTCTTAATCGTGTCAGGAATTTACAATTTAGGTGAGGCTATAATATTGAGAATTTAAGAAAAAACAAAAACACACATTAAAAAAAATTAAATCAATTATTTATTATCAGTGTTTCATATAAACATTAATATATAACTTTGGAAATAATTGTTTTTCGAATTTTTTTTAGTGTTTTTATATCTAAATGGTTTGTTGAAAAGCTTCTTATTACAAACGTTTTATATATAATATACATATATATTTACTGGAGCTACCTACACCAATATATAAAAATATAATCAACACCGGCACTACAGATTATGATGATACGATATGTATAAAAACTCTTTGCATTTTGTTTAAGTTTACTTTTCTTGTTAATCAATATTTTTTTTTTTTTATTATTATTTAATTTGCAAATATTCAATGTTTTAATAGCAATTTAAATTTTAAAAAATATTGAAGTAGATAAAAATTAACTTGGTTATTTTTATTTTTTAAATTAAAAGTTCTTGAAGTTCCTTAAAACAGAGTTTTGGCATCGTTTTAATAATTCTCTACTTGCTTGCTCTATATTGTTAGTTTTAATGAAATATTTGCTAAAAGTTACTATCATTGTTATTATATATATTAAATGCATTACGTTTTTAATTTTTTTTATAAAGCATAACGTACTATTTTTGTTTTAAGATTATTTTTTACAAAACTTTTGGAATACAAAGAGTAAGCAAAAAGTTAAGTAGCACTAACCAATTTTTTTTTTAAATACACAAACAAACGAAACTACAAAAACAGTTTCACATCATACACGTTTTTAAAATCTCTCGAAAATTTCGGCCTCGGTAGCCTAAGGCGTAAGGCGCGTGGCTACCATCGCAGAGGTCCCGGGTTCAAATCCCGGCAGCACCATGGTCCTTCGCCTTTCCCATTTTCCCCACCTACATAACTTTTTTTCTTTACATTCCTGATTCCTTCTGTCATAGCCATCCCTAGCTCTTCCCCGCTCCACCAAGTGCATGCCATCGGTTGGTTGATGAGATTCAAAATCGTTTCAGGAGGCGTAACACTCCCGCGAGTTGTTTCTCGATACCCCGATGTCAGAGTCGCGATAGTAATGGTTGGGAGTAGGTGTAGTAAAAAAAATATCGCGGCTTGGTTGTGGCAGTTCCTTTTTTTACTTTATCCTACCTTTTCACTATATTCCGACTAGAGCTGCTGTTCGACATTGCATTCTATACGAAAAACAGAAATTGTCGACAGTACAAAGTTGCTTTCCCGGAGCATCTAGTCGTTCACATAAAAAAACATGTTGAGATAATAGTACTGCAACTGCGTGTTTATTTTATGGGAAAAGGATTTTAACCACTCCAGGACAGAACCTGATATTCCAAATTTCAATTATTTTGCAATCAAAATACCATGCTCCACTCGAGCCAAAGCCTTGCTGAAGTCAGTATACACAGCATCGATTGGATGGCGGATCTCCATATCATAAATCATATAGTTCTTATTCTTCTTTGGCGGCTCTACAACCGGGATCCGGTCCTGGCCTCTCGCAACTATTCTCTTCACCGGTCCCGATTATGAGCCGATGTCATCCAGCTTGGCATCCCTAAGCTCTGAGCGTCCTGATCTACGCCATCCTTCCAGCGAAGGTTGGGTCTCCCTCTCCCTGTCGCACCCGATAGGTCTTACCACAGAGAACTTTCCGAGCAGGCTCATCTTCACCGATACGAGCTAGATGCCCTGCCAACCGGAACTTACCGAGCTTTACTTTCTTCACAACATCTATGTCGCGATAGCGCTCGTAGATCTCGTCATTGTAGAGTCTCCGGAATCGTTCTTCCTCACATAATGGTGCATCCACACTACGCGGACTTAGGTCATACGCGCTTTTGCCTCTTTTTTTCATATAGAGTTTAATGCCTTTTTTTGCGATATTTTTAATGGCAAAGGCAGTACAGCCAAACTGCGCGGACCAAAGGCTGTGTTTAAAAAGGTACATTGTACGTCTACACAATACGGGCTTTTCAAAAGCGCGTATGTTTTTTCAAACAAAAATTGATTTGTTTTCTCAATTTGCTCACGATTCAGAGCTCATGCGCGCTTTTGTCAGAGGCCGTACGGCGAAAAGCGCGTAGGATCTAAGTCCGCGTAGTGTGGACGGCCCATAAGGGGCCAACAATCTTCGGAAGTATTTTCCTCTTAATCCGGGCTAATAGGTTTGAGTGCTTTTAGCTAACCACCCAAGTGTCAGATGCATATGTGAGTACCGGTAAGACCATCGTCTTATATAGTAAACGTTTAGACGTTATGGTTAGCTGCTTGGATTTAAAGAGCCTTGACAAACTATAATAAATTTTGTTGGCTTTTAGCAGTCGTGCGCATATTTCTGGTTCCATGCTATTGTCAGCTGATACCACTGATTTTACCACTTCAAACTCGTGTTCCTCCACCTTGATTGTGAGACCAATGTTAGGTGTTATTGTAGACGAGACCACCACATGTACTTAGTTTTGCTTTCGTTAATGTGCTGTCCCAGATTTTCTGCCGCTTGCTCAATCTGAGTGAGAGCTTCCTCTGCAGCTGTTGTTGTTCTTCCTATGATGTCAATGTATAATTGGGTAGACTTGTGGAGGATTGTGTCCCTTGATGTCACGCTCGAATCTCGGATCACTTTCTCCAACGCCAGGTTGAAGAGTAGGCAGGCCAGACCGTCCTCCGTGGACAGTGTACCGTACACCTTTACTTGGCTTGTCACATTGGTCATGGTCAACCTACATAGTCTTGTCAGATTGTTGGGGATGCCAAATTCTCCCATGGCTTTGTAGAGTCCTACTCTGGCTAGGCTATCATAGGCGGCTTTAAAGTCAATGAAGAGGTGTTGAATTGAGTTTTGAAACTCTACACATTTTTCCATAAGCTGCCTCAAGGTGAAAATCTGATTAGTTGTCGATTTGCCTGGGCTGAAACCACACTGGTAATGGCCTATGATGTTTCTGGCTTATTGTGCCATCCTGCTTTTTATGATAGCGGAGAACATCTTATACGCGGTACTCAACAACGGTTATGCCGCGATAATTAGTGCACGTTGTGATATCTCCTTTTTTATGTACCGAGCAGAGAATGCCTTTTCTCCAGTTTTCCATCACCTCCTGCTCCCATATTGCAAATTTAATTCATGAATCGCTTGGTGTAATGTAGGTCCTCCATCTTTAACCAGCTCTGCTGGGATGCCGTTTGCCTGTTGTTGCCGAGGCCCTGTTGTTTTTGAGCCGGCTGATGGCTATGCTAACTTCTTCTAAGCTTGGTGGCGGCAGCATAGCATTATCATCAGATATTGGTGGAGCCTCCAAATCCTCATTTCGCTCGCCATTTACCAATTCATGAAAGTGCTCTTCCCATCCCTTTAAGATGCCCTTAGGATCGGTGATCAGATTCCCTTCTTTGTCCCTGCAGTATGTGCGACGTGGTGTGAATTGCGTTATACTGCGGACTCTTCGGTAGAGCTCCCGTGCCAGGTGCTGGGGTCGCTTTCTGTACTGCTGTAGTTCACAGAGGAGATTTTTCTCCCAGACTTCCTCTTTTCGTCGGAGAATTCCTTTTTCTGCTTTTCTGAGCTCTTTATATTTCTCTTCGCGTGCGCGTGTTCTCTGACCATCTAACCATCTAACCATGCTGCATTACTCGGTACGCAGCGTTCTTACGTTCAGTTGCCAACTTGCATTCATTATAGAACCAGTCGTTCCGATCTTTATGACTTGTGCTTAAGATGGAATCAGCAGTACTAATGACAGTATTTTAATGCGGGTCCAGCTTTCGTCGCCGGCATCTCATTCCCAGGACTTACTTTTCTGAGTGCGAGTTTCAACGCTTGACCGTAGCTGTTTCTGGCCATTTCATGGCGTAGTGCAGCCAATGTCTAGAAATAAAAAGTCTTTCATCTTCATACAAAATTTTCACCCAGTTTTTTGTGTTTGCCTATATGAACGTCTCTGCTGAGCACAACTCAACGCATGCATCGTGAACTCGGCGAGACAAAGCCAGATTCTCTCTCTTCGATAAAATATGCAGAACAGAAAAGGAAGCAAATTTGAATCAGCTGCACTCATATAAAATCATAAAATCTTCTGCTGAAAGTTCTGTGCGAGCGTGTAAAAAAATGTTGCTATAGCGTAGCAGATGTTTTGTGCAAAAACCTAATATATTCAATGTCAACCACAAGGAAAATGAATCGCGAGAACACCAACAACTAGGTGGATAAACTACGTGCTAGAACATATGCGAAAATTACGTATAACCAACTGGGTAGATCAATTCAAAACGTAAACACGACTTAAACAAAAAAATCAACCGGCCCAAGTGTTGCAAAGACTATTTTTATACACCACTTAAAGAAGAGTACTAAGAAAGAAACTAAATAAGGAACACGTCAAAAGATTTTGGTTAATGGACCAAGTAATTTTGGACCATGAAACCGCATCGTGGCAATTATCGGAAAGTCTTTTAATGTTTAATAGTGTTTCGCAAATTTTATTTTATTTTGCTTCAAAAACACAACAATAATAAAAACTTGCATCGCTCATAAAACAGTGATTACATTTCTAAACCAACAAAGCATTGCTCAGTTTATTTGGAGAAATCAACTCAAGCACTTTATATAAATAGGCTCATGGTGAAGTTGACGAAATCTATGTTTCAACTACGATTGATTACACAAGGTTAAAAAATATAAAATTAGAAATTGCACCGCAATTTAGGTTTCATTGGTATTTTTGAGAGAATCTCAGCCAGTTCACACTATGCCATAAGTGTGTTGAGTAAAACCGGGTTTATTCGTAAATTTCTTCCGTTTCCCTCCACCTCTCATCTATGAAACCGGTTTTGCTTGCCATGAATATGGCACCGTGTGAAGAGGCCCATTTAAAGTTCCCTTTTGAAGCCATGTTTTGACGCAACTAGATCTTAACATCTAATCACGATCAGAATAATAGTATGCACTAATTGAGAATATAAATAAAAGCAAAGTCGTCCCTTTATGGTTTCTGTTAAAAATTGTAGATCCATCATTACGCTTATTACTCTGGCAGACTGACCTGGCAGATTTTGAACTGCCTGAAATTAATTAACTCACTGGAAAACACAACGAAACACCAGAAGAGTTACCCAGCGGGAAAATATTGAAGCCATTCTCGATAAGCATTAAAGAATTGCTTCCACATCGTATCCTTTGGAAGGTCTTAGGAAGATTTTAGTTTTCTGTTCAACAGACAAATTGTTCTTCAAGTAAAACGATCTGTTTGAGCCTTATGAAAGAAACTTCTTTGACACATCATTTGGGCGTTCAGTGTACTCTTTGAAAGCTTTCAAAAAGTCCCTACAAAAGAGATTCCATTGAGCTTCTCAAGAAGCTGTCGGGAAGAAAATGCAACGCTTCCTTCCAATGACATACAATTATAAAAAAGATATGACGTGAGATACGGACAGGAAGCGCTCCTAAGCTTGAAAAGAAGGCTTCGCCATGCCTTAAAATAGACTTCGTTACCCCAGTGGGTATATCTCTCGTTATATCTCTCGTTGATATCTCTTATCTCGGATCATTATTGGAGGGTGCCATGACCGGATTGGCCTAAGGCCCATTGGAGTAAATATTCGAAGGACCGGGCCGCCGGCGGCCCGCTAGTTGAATTTTCAGGATTTTTTTTGTAAAGAAACTTAAAGTTTCGTCATATTTGTGACTACGCTCACGAAGGTCGGCTCGAATTTGGCCTTTTCTCTTCCTCGCCTTTCTTCCCCGCCTTGAGTTCGCCTTCGGCCGATCACCCTCGCCGCCAGAGAGAATATTTCTCAGAGCCGGCCTCTCACACCGTGATATAGACGCACGGCGGGGGTAGTGCGATTGTAGCACGGATTGTGCAGTATTTGCCCGAAAATTAATATTTCCAATGGACCCTAGACCGGCCCGGGAAATAAGCGCCGGGTGCACACCATGCTAATTTCTCCTCTACCTTTTTATATATAAACTTTAGGCCGATCACTACCGAAATACACGGACCGCTAAGGGGAGGCCAATTCGTCCTTGGAGGGGGCCATTCCATTTGCTTTGTAGTTTGCAGTTTTAGTGCCTTAGGGGGACTTCAATCTGTTGCGCGATTCCAAATTTAAAATCACCAGGAAGCGTAACCCGTTTCCCGAAAATCATCCTTCAGACGCCTAACCGGTATAACTGTGGATAACTGTGTTATACAGCGCTTTTTATAGAATTATATAGAGATCTTCTTCATACAAATTTGAAAACCTATTTCTACCGTTTTTACTGTTTTTATACTAATTCCTGCATTTCACGACATAGAGGTAATGAGCAGGAAACACTATGGTCAATGTTCTTCCATTTGGAGCTAAGTTGTGATTATTTTTCGATCACAACTCTTAAACAACCTACATACAGCTGACCGGGAAATGACACTTGGCACAATTTGTCCGCCGTATTGGACCCGAAATTTCAAATTTGTAAGGTTTGTCCACAACTTCGTTATTTGCTACCTAAAAAAAAACCCTGAAAATCGGTATCTTTGGAATCGGAATTCAATTGACAAATTCGTAGGCCATGTTGACACCCCCATTTTGAATTTATAAGTTCTGATCATAAATTCTTTGTTTGCTACCTGAAACACAATTGTCAAATTCATATTTCGGTGGCCATTTTGAATTTCGATCATATTTCGGCGACCATATTGAATTTAGAAAATCGAGCTACGAAATACGCATACATACAAAAACTTTCTTTTTTTCTTATAGATAGATAGAAGATATGTAGGGCTGTTCGACGACCTGCTCCAGCCCAACGTGAAGTACAATTGCACACCGCTTAATGCCTATCAATGACGTAGAAATTGAGTCAATGCATTACATCACGTATCATTACTGTCGTGCTTGAGGTGGATCAGATCTCCGGAAAACCCTAATAACTATCAAATCCAATAAGCACTAGCTCTAACTCCAATATTTCGTCCATCATGGTACTTTTGATACACCGTAAATTCCTAATTCTAATAGATAGAATTTTCATAATTTTACGAATTAACCCTTTTTTCTTTTTGATAGCAAGTAATTGGTAAAGCATACATATATCCATTTTAATCTCCCTAGTGTCAGACTTGTCACAAAAAAGGACATTTATATGTTCTATAAAAAAATCTAATGTTTAGTTCCTTTATTTTATTTCCCTCTTCAAATAAGGAATGACATGTTAGCCTCAACCAAATGTTCCCACTAAAAGGATATCCTGGGATTATTATAGCTATATTTAAAATGGGAAGAGAAAGTTAATTTTGGGTGGACTTTTCAGCTAAAGATAATCGCTGCAACAACAAAGGATATCATAAATGGAGGATATAGAAAATGAATGGGGAAATTCTATTTTTTTTATAGCAGAATGATTGATGTGAGAAGGGAAAAATTTTATGAAATCAAATTAAATATTTCGACTTGGAATTTTAAGCAGTTATTTTTCACATTATAAAGTGTAATTTTAGAAAATTCCATAAACATCCGATGTTATAACTTAAAAACCAAAATTTAGCAGTTTTATTCAGTTTTTATTTTCTTGAGGTTATGTGTGAAGATACAATTTTCATATTGTAACTACCGATAGCTAATATCATAGGTTAGGTTAGATTAAGTTAGATATGGCTGAGCTGTGGGTTTAAGCTCATATACTTAGGCCAGAAGGATATGCCCATTGTGATGCCATAGTGATGCCACTTTAAACCTGATGTTAAAGTGTCGTTTCTTCGCAAAACCTTCTCGAGGAAGTAATGAATCTTCTAAGTTGCGGTATCCCAATCTTCGAGATTTCCGCAAGGGTGCTTATAAAGGGTTCGCCAAATGTCGTTAACCTTATTCTGCTTAGGGCCGGGCAGTGACAGAGGAGAAGTACACTTTCCGCCTGTTCCAGATTTTTACAGCTTCTGCAGAAATCATAGGTCTCAATACCTTAGCGGGTCGCATGCGTCCCTACCAGACAGTGTCCGGTCAGCACTCCCACTATAACTGAGAGGTATTGTCTCCCATGGCCCAAATTCCAATTCCTTGTGTGCAAACACAATAACGGACATAAAGGAAGCTGGGAATGAACCAAGCTGGCTAATATGATGTTACCGGTATAGTATTGTTATGAAGACAGCAGAGAGTTTGTTCCGTTAAAGGAACTCTGCTAGCTTTGATTAATTGCTATATTATCCCGTTGACTCAAAGGGTTGATGGTTGACACCAATGAATATGAGGGCCGATTTTATATAAGCTGAGTGTTATAGTCCCGCCCCCCAAATAATCGAGTAAGGGTCTAACATATAACTTGTATATTGCATGGATTGCCATTTGCACCTATTAGTCTAATGATATGGAATACAAGTTCATTCTATCGCAGATCCTCCGTCAACATAACGTCTAAGACATGAAAAGATGGGGTAGCATGAAACTGAAACTGAAACTGGTGGTCCATTAAAGCAGAGTGCAAATTTTAGTACCCACCTCCAATAACCATGTGTAATACGTCGTTGGATAGGTGGATAAGGGTCTTGAAAAGCTTATTGCCACTCAAATACTTGAGTTTTGTGTACGAATCCAATTCATTAACGAATGGCAATCTGTCTTTCGCAAACGCCATAACTGTGGCGCTGCCCTTTTTAAAGTGACGTATATTCTCTTTACCAAAATCACATTTGCTGCTTAGTGCTTCTCGATTTCTCAAAAGCTTTTGATAGTGTTAACGGTTTGCTTCTGAAAAAACACGCCTCCCAAGCTAATTTTTCTCTTCCTGTCCTTAAACTGATACATAGTTTCTTAACAGTTCTCAGAAAGTTCTGCTCGGTAACAATTCTTCTTCAGTTGCTGCTCTCCACGCTGGCGTACCCCAAGGCTGTAAACTTCGTCCGCTGCTATTCGGGATTTTCATTCAAGATTTTCCTTTTGTAGTCAAAGATTCCAAGATTCGCAAGTACGCAGATTTATATCTCTTCTATGTACTATATATGGTGGATAGTAATACCCACCCGGAAAATTCCAGGCCCGGAATTTAAGTATGACCATGACCAAGCGTTTTACATGAGCTTTTTATTTTTCAAAATGTACAAGTTACTGAAGCTTCCTTCAAGTTTCATTATTCTCACGTCACCGAGTAAACTTTTCACGTTCGCTTTTATTCCCTATTATTCCATTGAAACTCCTCGCATTCAATCACCATTTTTATTTTCGTACGTTGGCAGATGATAAGCTACTCATGCTGCCTACACGCTCCTGCATGCAAATAAAAAAACCTCCTGGTACTCCAATCTCCCCGCGTGACTGTGTCCGGCTTTTTAGCTTAGCGTCGCGGTGATGGATCTGCTTTTTCTAGCAGCTAATACCCCTGATGTTTCTTAGCCTTTCGGCTTTTTCTAACCTCGACTTCCTGTTCATAGCCTTCAGATTCATTTCCACTTTCCTCCATCCATCCACGTTCTTCATTATGTGTCCTAGAAAGTTTTTCGGTGTTAGAGATGTTTTTGCCATTGCTTCTAGTTTCGTCGAATCTCACACCATAAAAAAAGACATAGTCTGTGTTATTCGTAACTCACTTCCTCACACTAATTTGTAAACCATCTCTCCACGTTTGGATAAGTCTGTGGGTCCACCGACCCTTAACAGACCCTTCCCATTTCCCTTGACAATCCGTTACGACTTTGCAGTGCATTATCTTCTATCGCGCTGTATTTGGCTCGCCTCCAACATAATGCTGGGTCATAGAGAAGCATACCTCCTCTTGCCAGTATGTCTCTGGAGTTCATCCCTGCGAACGCGTGTCGCATCATTGGACGTTGTTCTTTATGCACAGCACGCACGGAGACCGCATAGTTGTATATGCGATCCTCCATTTTCTGCTGTTAGCCCTCCTTTTCAACGATGGTGCCTACATTGCTGCATATAGCACGATTGAGATAATCAACTTTACAATCACGAGACGACGCCTTGGTAAGGCGCTCCTGTGTCATGTCCTGAAATTTAGCTTCCGATCGATCATCACTGCCCGCTTTCTTAGGGCGAGCTCTGAGTGGAATGATCTTTCCCATACCTTGATCCTCAGTTTTTAGGTCAGCAAGGTCGGCCCAGCACTTAAATCTCTAAGATCGCTTCGTTTGCGCACAATTCGATCTCATCGATATCATAGACGACCAGTTCCCCGATGTGGTCCGTAAACCCAAGCGCAACTGCTCCTTTTAGGAGGCGTAGCCTCAATACATCGTTATACATTGCGATTCACGAGAGAGGGCCCAGACAAGATCCCTGCGGAACTCCTCATGTTTTCCTGTACAACATCCACCCATCTTCCGATTCAAAATTAAGTTTCTTACCTTCTTTCCTTTTTAGATAAAACACCGAAACAGTTGGGGAGGGTTGTCTGGCTACCCACCCGGACCTAACACGTTCCGCCGGCACTTGTTCTTGTCTCTTGTAAATCTTGAACACGATTGGTCCTATCTTATACCATACCTTAAATAACCGTTCATTCTTCTGCTTTATTTGTATTCAATGGTTATTCATGTTCCATGTGATATGCGGATGTTAACATATATCGGATGTTAAGATATATCTAAATACCAATTCTGCAATATGATACAGCTAGACCTAATTCCAACCCTAGTAGTAAAGCGGTCTGTAGAAACTATTCTCTGTTTTGTGAATATTCCATTTTTGGAATTACCGCCCAAATGTGGTTTATTCTGAGAATACATCTACAGACATTTCTTTAAAATAGGAATAGAATTACTTTTGCAAGCGAGCAAGTAAAAAAATTACATTACAAATATTGAAAATTATAAAAATAAAATACATTATTTTTTTATTATCTATCCACGTATTAACTCTAAGCAAAAATAACTATATCATAATAATCTCGTAGTGCCGATTGAAAAAAAAACTGAATCTAGTTTCAACAATAAATTATGAAAAACTTTTTTAAAACAAGTTAAACTTAAATGCTTATTTTTTTATTTAATTTTGTTTTTATATTATATATAAATGCAGAAATGTTGACAGAATTTAATTAAAAAAATAATTTTTTTTTGTTTCTCTGTGAGTTCAAAATGCTTTCAGAGTGCGAAGTGCGAACACGTTTCTTTGTAAATTTAAGGCTATAATCTCTATACTCCCATACGTTTTCCATTTTATTTTTATTTAGAAAAAGTATATAATAATAATAATTTTTTTCCGTCCAGCTTTATGTGTACATATATGTTTATATTAGAGTTACATAATCATCCCTATATTTCTATTTTAGAAGAAAAAAACATTATACTGCTTATTAAAATATTTTTGCGGTATGAAAAATGAAGAGATACGGCTTTATTTATTTTGAAACAAATAATATTTTATATTTTGTAAGGTGTCACCACAGTGATGTATTATTATTAGGAATAACAATGTTTTTATATTATTATATGGTAATTGTGTAAACATGTATTATTATTAAGATTGCAAACAATGATAAATATTATTAAATCTTATATTTATACTTTCATAATCAACTCAAATACTACCGGAATTTTTTTTTTAAGTTAGGTTATTGAGGAAGGTCGGATATATTTCAATAACATGTTTATCAGAATTGTTTATATATTTGTATATATAGGCCCTTTTCATAATTTCAAGGTTGCGCAAATCTATCATTAGCATGGTATTCACAAAAGCAAATGTGCAACCATCATTTGTTCAAAACTGCAACCTACTTGGCAACTCTGCACAAATCTTGCAACTTTTTTTGTACGCATGCTTATCTGATTAAAGAAGAAGAAAAGTGTCAAAAGTGAAATGGCGTTCGCAGAAGATTGTGAGTTTTCCGATATTATTAGGTATGTTTTATTTTAATTTAAATTATTATTTTAATTAATGTTATGTATTCTACAGCGAATAATATTGTGGGTAACTCCTATAGAGAGATCGAAACGATCTGAAATTTCTCGATAGCTGTTTCTGTTGGCTAATGCCCATAATATTACACATAACGCTATTTCCATTTTAATTTTCGGACGTCGGGCGTTACAGCACTTAACCCAGAAAGGCCTCACTTCAGCTAAAAGCTTCTAAATAAAGTTTTAAGTAACATCTATTGCAAGATATACATTCAAAATTACCCTGAAACATTGCCGGTTCATTCGAAAATGACTCGCAAATATGTCGTCAGGAAACCTATTGATGACATCAAAATAATTTTTATTTTTCGGAATTCTCCTATTTTTCCCTTTTTGAAAGTGCCTAGCTAAACAGGACACATAATTTATCTTACGTTTTCGCCGTGAAGTTATAAATTTTCTGACTGGATCTAATGAAGCCGAGTTATCTATCAACAAACTGACGATAAAATTAATCACATTTTCCCTATACATTTTTTTCGTTTTATTTTTCAGCGGTAAAAGAACTCACAAAATGCAGAGAAAAAACTTTATGCTTGAAACGTCAAATTTCTGACATATATTTTTGGCAGCTGATTGCTTTCATTCAAAAATGCAAAGTTTGTAGATTGCGCAACTGATTTACCTGACAGTTGCTCTTTTGCAAATATGCATGAAAGCAGGCAAGCAACCATACAATTATGAAAAAGGCCATAATTTCATTTTAGTGCAACTATAGAGGGTGTTTCAAAACAGAGGCCTAAATCTTTTTTAAGGGCTTCGTTTAATAGTAATTTCGTGTCCTAAAATTTCACATCGTGAGCCTAACTAACTTCAACATAACTAATCAACGATAAATTTTCCAGTAGACATGCAAGTTGATACTTTTCACAAAAAAAAAACAAATAAGGTGCCTCCAAAATCACGGACGAATAACATTTCGATTGAACTGACGACCTGACTACCTTCACCTAGATTAGGAAAGACTTCTCTGTCAATATGAGAGAGAAGGGCATGGGAGCAACGGTTTATCTAGAGACCACTAACAGTTCACTTTCCTGGCACCTCCCCGCTAGTGTCTTTCAAGCGAAAATGTTGGCGATTCTGAAGACCTGCCAATGATTTAGTATTCGAATTTTTATATACAGCCAAGACTCCCTAAAATCTCTAGATTCAGTAATGATGCGCTCGACGCTAGTGAAACGATATAAAGCTGAGCTAGATTGGCTAGGTAGAAAGCATTACGTCACTCTCGTCTGGGCTCCCGGTCATAGGAACATAGTTGAGAACGAGCCAACTACCTAGCTAAACAGGGTGTCTCTCTCCGGCGCTCGCAGTCCTAGATGGTTGCCAGCCCAATTAGGCGGAGCCAAAACCCTATTTTTGACTACCACCTGCTACTAGCCAGCCAAAAGTGGAGAGCACTGGAGACCCTGCACTATCTCTACGGTGCCTTGGCTGACTTACAACAAAGAAAAAATAATAATCACGGAAATTATCACGAGACATTGGCCCATAGGTAACCACGCTGCCAAGTTGGGCATCCCTTTCAAAGTCTATAGTCGTAGCTGCGGGGAGATAAACGAGACAGAAAAACTTGTTCACTTCCTGTGCAAATGCCCCAATTTAGCCAAAGCCAGGCAGCGCACACTAGGCATTAACGTTGTAGAAGACTTAAAAGAGATCTCCAGACTGGACATCAGATCACTGATAAGCTTCCTAAATTCCACAGGATGGCTTAAAGCATCTGTCACACTCTACCAAACGACCACTGGGTACACGAGTTGTGGCAACAAAATGGCGCGCCAAGCACTAATTGCGTCTCCGGTCGCACTAGAGGCAGCCATTCACCCACCAACCTAACTATCTTGTCGCCGCATTCCATGCAGAAACAGCATTCTGTCAACTAAGACAGGTAGGTTGTGGAAGTCATACTGCAGTCGTATAAGGCCAGTCAGATATCCTACCTACAGCCTGTTGATCACCCTAAACTTAATATAAAGGATCTCATTAGTTATTTAGCCTGTCTAAGACCTGAGACCGCTTCCCAATAAGTTAGGTTCAGTCCCTTATCCTAGTCCTCTATCAGGAACTTGCTAGTGAACCTTGAGATGCCACTGATGGGTTCTCAACCCCCTCCTTCGCGAACTTATCGGCTGACTCATTGCGCTTGTTACCCCGGTGTCCGTGGACCCAGCATAGCAAACCTCTATTTTTCCCCGTCAAGCTCTGGCGTACGTCAAAGCAAAGTGGAAAGCCGAGACTCACAATGCATTGGAGTCGTTTGAGATGGATCTTACGACACCAGCCCCTGTACCATGCTCCATCTTTAAGTCATTGATAAAACAGTAGAATTTTCTTGGACCCCTACGAGGGATTAGTTCCTCCCACTCGGAGGGATCTGGAATAATCGCCCTGAATTTCCTTTAGAACCGCAGTTCACCAACCGTATCCATATCAGATACGCGGCAAATTGAAATATTTGGAATACTACTAAGGATATCCATATGTCGTACCTATTAAAAATTATTTAGTTGGTTAATTTTCTTACAAGCATGCACGCATTCGCCCGCAGCGAGCACGCTTAGTGAACAAATAGGCATGTCACAAAAGTATGCACACTGCCGTCACAGGCATGTATTTTTTTTAGACAAAGGAGCAAAATTGGGGCTTTAAAAATTTGTGTAGGACGAAGAAAACGGGCTATCATTTTGAAACGTGAATGCCACCTGCAGGTGCATACCTGCTGCATGCTAGCTGCGGGCGAGTTACATTCACTGGGGATTTGGCTGTATTGGGCCCAGTTCAATGAATCTGAAGTCTCAAGGCAATATCTTCCAAGGGTTAATACAATGATTGGCTCCATCGCAAGAATTATTCGCTCCATAAGAAAAGGTAAATAGGCAACGACCTCGAGATATATGTGCTGTGCATACATGCGGCAAATATGCATAAGATTTTGTATAAAAGGCCATGATAAGCCTGAACCTAATATGACGTAACGTAACGCATCTGTACGTAACCTAAAGTACGATCATGAGCAAGCCCGCCACAATGGAGGGCAACTAGGGCGAATTTCCCCGGGCTCCAGATCAGAGAGGGCCCCGAAAAAAGATTAAAAGCCAGAAAGTTAAAATCCCTATATCCCTGCGTTATAAACATCAAGCAGCCAGAAAGGATACGGAAATGGTTTCAAGTATGTACTCCAATAAATACTCATGAGTAAAATCGAAAGAAAATTACTCAATAAGTACTTTTGACGTGACAACGTCTATTAAATCGGTTTAAGATAGGACGCGCGTGTAAAAATGTCCCGCACACAAAAAAAATCATATCTCCGCCCCATACATGTTAGGGGGGTGGTTAATGGCTCAAAATTTTCGTTAATTGATCCTCTACACGGGAAAAATACATTCATTCACCTTATTGACGTGACAACGTCTATTAAATCGGTTTAAGATAGGACGCGCGTGTGAAAATGTCCCGGACAATGTCCCGCACACAAAAAAAATCATATCTCCGCCCCCATACATGTTAGGGGGGTGGTTAATGGCTCAAAATTTTCGTTAATTTATCCTCTACACGGGAAAAATACATTCATTCACCTTATTGACGTGACAACGTCTATTAAATCGGTTTAAGATAGGACGCGCGTGTGAAAATGTCCCGCACACAAAAAAAAAATTTGCTTCGAAATATATAATTTATTAATTGAGAAAATAATACAAAACGTAATAACAGACGTTGTCACGTTCAAATTAATAGACGTTGTCACGTTAAAATACGGACGTGATACTTCACATCCAAGACCATTAATTTTTACTTATTCAAAAGTACTCAATGCCTTGAGAATCAATGAGTACTTCTTCTGACATAAATCTACTTTCTCACGAGAGAATGTGTTTCGGGTATATGGACAAAAAGTTGGGCAAATCTGCCAATCCTTGTCTTGGCATTATTGATAACTTTCAACGAAGAGTTGTTCCATAGCTACGACCTGCCTTAGCGTGTGCATTACTCGATTACCGCATGTGATAGATTGCAAATACTTATGTAGCTTACATGGGATATAAATTCAAATCTAAAAAGGCCCGTTTACATTCCAAACGCAAAGTGGAAACGCAAATTGGAGCTCTTTTATCCCACAGAAATTTGTATACTTTTTTCTCTGTTACATAAACGTGGATTCTGCGTTGGTGAATAGAGAGTGAAGCATACAGACTTCTGCAATACAAATATTCCAATTTGCGTTTCCACTTTTCGTTTGGAATGTAAACGGCTCTAAACTATTAATTCTGACTTGAATGTAAATTGTACTCGGTACTCGATTCTATCCTAAAAGCAATGATATGAGAAAAGGGATTTGGTCCAAAGTATCGAGTACTGATATGAATAGAATCGAAATCCAAATACTCATATGAGTAAAGAGGCGACCTAAATTGACTTGATCAACTTGACGAATGTTCGTTAATATCTCGAATATTACTTGCGGCGCGAACTTATATTCTCTTCCATGGTTCAGCTTTCCAGTGTTACATATTAGCTAGTAAGTTTTAAAATCTAGGCGTTAGTATTGAAACACCCTTTAGTTCTAGTTCTTCTACTTCCCCTGCATAAGGACGCTTTGCACATAGATCTAATTTATATAAGTACACACTATTTATCAACATTTAGCAAAACAAGACCTTCTGAAGCTGGGCTCTACCATATTTGCTCAACAAGTTTTATAAGGTTTCATTACTTTTTAAACTCTGATTAAATTTAGATAAGATAATGATAGATTTTAATATCAATCTTGCGATTGATTTACGATATTTTTCAAGATCATGGGAAAAAAATATTTTATTATATCGACCATAATATTTTTACCAATCACTATCACTAAATTCCATTTTACACATTTCAAAATATTATGTTATTTATAAAATATGACACCAGACTCTTCAAGCTAGAATTAAGCTATTAAATTGCTTTTCTTTTAAAACATATTTTGAGTTATTTTTCGGAATCGTTTAATCTTCACACCTTATATTATCGCTGCTTATGCATCTCGGAGTTCTGTTTCGTTTTTTACTATTTTATTGAAATTTTTAATTAAAAAATAAATAATATTATTATAGACATTAAACATATTATATTCATTTTCGTTCAACGTTTGTAATAAGGTATAGTATATTTTGGTCTTAACATTAGACTGTATTTTCCGACCAAGGATTTAAATGTCCAGTACCAACAATTTAATACTGTTTTAATAAATTTTGCTTTAATATAAAAATATCCACAAATATAACACAAGGAAATTAGCTCTGTAGGAACATGTTTATTAATAAAAGCGATCAAGTTCTTGAATACAAAAAATCTAAATTTTGGTTCAACAAAATTCTTAATTTGTCTCTGCCTATTATACATATACGAAAATTCAGTTGAAAAATTCGTCGAGTTCGAAATCGTCTTGAGTAAGCGGAGTTTCCACTTAGCTAGGTACCAGCACTGGTTGTATCTTCCGGTTGCTCTCAGGAGATTACCTGTATAGCGGTCAACCCTACCAGTGCCCCAGACAACTGCAAATGAGCTCATCAACCTTGCGCAATCGAGCTTTTCGTTTGTGTCTTGGGCTGAAGGTTCGGTTTGTGCCTTGGGAAGCGTTTGCGGTTTGGTGAACTTATAATGTTCAAATTGGATTTTGAACCTAAGCCAAGCAATTTTTTATAATAGTTTTACCTACAAAATACACACAATTCAAACTTAACTAGATAGTCTAGACAGACCAGACAGACAGGAGAACTGGAGGACTCCTGCAAGGACTTCTCTCTCGTTTAAGTTCGAATATACATTTACAGAAAAATCATTTTGTAGTAGTCAAAAATACTCAGGCCTATTCTGAAATCGATTCCGTTGGAATTTTCTTACAATCGACTACTCAGTAAGAATTTCTCTTGAGTCTACAAGTCCAGAGAACATCAAATCGAGAAACTCCTGTAATTCCATCATCAGGAAAGTCAAATCATCATTTGACGATAGACTGAGAAGTAAGATTCTTAACTCCACTACAGGCAGTAAAAACATCTGGTCCTTGGTAACTGCCATCAAGAAGAATTTTACTTCCTCCTCAACACCTCCTTTTACTCACAACAAGGAAGTGATAATAGAAAGCAAACCCAAGGCCGACTTATTACCATCTCTGTCCGCCGCAAATTCTTCTTTACCCAATGCTGTTATGTCAACTCCCCCCCCCCCCCCCCCCCCTAGAATACCAGCCACTCAACGGTCGTGGTTCACTTCAGGACTCGCGAAGTATTCAGGTGCCTCAAAGAACTCGACGTCAACAAATCCACTGGCCTCGACAAAGTCACCCTCACCTTTGGCTAAACCAATCATCTCAATGACTTGTTGACTAGGCTCCAAGCTATTGATATAAACTTAGCTCTAAAGATCTAGATTAAGAGCTTTCTTTCAGGCCGTTCAATCAAGGTAGTATTGGATGGCCTTGAATCCAACCCCCACGCCATTTCAGCCGGAGTTCCCCAGGGGTCAATTCCATCACCCGCAATTTTTCTAATTTTTATTAATCTGCTCTCAATCCCCTCCAACCCACTTCACTGCTTCGCTGATAGCGGTACGTTGTATTTCTCTACTCCTTCGACAATATAAGACCAGCACGTGCCAGACCTTTCCTTTACCACCGCGAAATGATCCTCACTTCGATTAACAAAGATATTGAATCGATTCTTGATTGGGGCGACATGAATCATGTTGACTTTAACTCCACCAAAAAGAAGTACTGTCTGATCTCCAACAAAAATTGTCCCGACCTTTCTCCTATCTAGAGAATCTAACGGCTGGCTCAACTCTCAACATCCTAGGGGTAACTTTAGCGGATGATCTGCGGCGGAATGATCACATATTCCAAATCGCCAAACAAGCCTCCCAATGCCTTGGATTTCTCAAGAGATCCCTCTGGCCTCCTCCAGCCAGTCGTCCTAGCTACAATCTACAAATCCTACATTCGGCCCTGCCTTGAATATAACTCTTATATTAGGGCAAGCGCCCCAAAAACCACCTTGGCTTGCCTCGACAAGGTGCAAAATCGTGCCCTCGAACACATTGGTGATGGCTCTTTTCGCGCCTCCATAGACACTTTAGGCCACCGTAGGAATGTAGCAGCCCTCTGTATACTTTGTCGCTATTACCACAGCGACTGTTCCACTGAAATTCCTGCCTGCACGGCAATATTTTTCCCGTAACACAAGATTAGCCCGCAATAATACAATTTTTCAAGCCTTTTTAATATATGAATTCTTCTGCCATGTCACCTTTAAGTACCCCGCAATATGCTTACCTCATTTCGAGGCATAATTGGATTTGTTCACTTTTGCGTGAAAGCTCCTCACATATTCTGAATTTTCAGATACATTAGTATCTAGAGAATTGAAACATTTAGTGGACTTCCCGCGAATTTTTCAACTGACATTTAATGATTCTAGGGTCTGACTGTCAAATACAATTAAAAAAAATAAAGACTAAGTTCTAAAAAATAAAGATCTTATGTTTTACAACATATACTAATAAGAGTTTTTAAAAGCTATTCTTTTCTGTCGTTGAACATGGAAAATTGTTTGTTCGTTCAAAAGTGATTCAGTTTAATTGTAGAAACAACGTGATTATAAAAATCAGTGGTTCTTTTGAAAAATTACCATACATATATTTCTAACGTATCTTCATTGATAGCTTAAATATTCAGAATTCCATTAGCAACTTTAATCAATCGCGTATAAAAAAATGTTCTTTATTACATAAATCTTACACATGCACTACCCCAGAGTATTTTTTCCGTGTGAATTTAACACACTACACGTGTTAATTCGGTTAATCGTGTTAAAATATTGCATTTTAGGAATAAACCGTGTTAAAATAATGTGGATAAAAAGCCGTATGTGTAAAAATCACACACATTTAGCGTATAATATTTTTTAACACAGTAAAGAAATTGAAACGTTTCATCGTTTTACGTCTTAAACGTGTGAAAATCAAACATTATGTATCATATTTCACACACTTCGCTGCTTCACACATCCTCCGATATACCAGGAACCACGCTCACCAAAGAGCTTCACAACCCTTTTTACAGTCAGTAACAGAAAGGGGGCGAGAGCAGACACTACGATGACGATTTTTCTAGGTTCACTTCTTGCAAATAGAGACTAAAAAAGCTTTACTCACAAAAGCTTCATAGTAATACATATTTGATGTGTTTAAAAAACACGCATTAAGTGTTTTAAATTTACACACTTTTGGCGTGTTAAACTAACACATTTTACACGCGTAAAAAGTGACTACACGATTTTACACGGGAAATGCGTTTTAAAAGCACACAATTGGGTTTGCAGTGTAGATACTATAAAGTGAAGTATTTGTTCCGAGAGAGGTTTATTTACACGGTGTGACGGCTCTTCATTAATAAATAACAAAAACACCCAATGTATAATGACTTTACATTCATTGTATTTCCAATTTTGATGTGAGCAAGTGGGTTAAAAATATAACAAAAAAAATAACAAAATTTTCAGAATTTCCCAAAAAAAAAATTAAAACATAAAAAAATAATACTTCGAAAATATAAAACATTTGAAAAATATAAAAAAAATCCAAATAAAATTAAAATATAAAAATGAATGCTACATTTTAAACCTTTATAAATATTCCAATAACGTTCAACAAAAATTGGGCCAGTTTTGTAAATACTCCATTATTTCAATTTGGCAAATAACAAGAACAGCGTTAAAAACTTAGCTATTAACTAATTTTCAATTCTAGTTATTCTTACTTCAATATTCTTTCTACCATTTTTTAATACACAAAAATAAAATTAACTCACTTAAAGCAACTTAAGCATTTTTTAGAATTTACGATAAAAAATATAACAAGTTTCTAACATATCCAAAAAACTGATGCTCAACTACTAATGCACCAAAATAAGTTTTGTTATTTTATAAAATAATTTCAATTTGAATAAATGTGTGATTTTTGCTTTGCATGTAATTTAACGGATTTTTGTGTATATATTAAATACGTATGTTTTACATTTTATTATAAAATATATTATATAATACATATCCCTATTTTATTTCAATCGATTTCATAAACAATTATTTATTACAAAAAGATTAAAACAGTCATATTACGACCAATATTTAATTATAATATAACACAAGTTTCTTGTTCAGTCACTAACTAACTACACATTCCATCTAATAAACGAAAAAAAAAATATTATAAACAAATATTTTCAGGCTGGATCAAATACTAGGTAAACAAGGATCTAAAGCTAAAGACGTCTATGCGTCAAAAATTAGTTTAGCATCTCGAGTAGTTAAAGTCGAAAGACAAGTAAGTAAAAAATTTTATAATCAATTTAAGAAAATCTGATTTTAATATATTGGTGTCATTTACAGGTAGCGGATATTGAGGAAAAATTAGATATTTTAATTAAAGCATATATGCAGGACCGTGAAAGGTTCTTAGCTCTTCCATTAGTTCCTGAAACCCAACATTCCAATAATCCTAGTAATAATAATCATCAAAATCCTCCGGGTGGTGGTGCTGCAGCTATTGCTACTAGCACATCACCTGGAAGTGCCGGCTCGCTAAAGGTAAATTGTTTATTTTAATTTTTAAATGTTTATGGTTGTCCTAAAATCAATGAAAAATTAAATTATTTAATTAGTCAGCGAGAGAATGAAACTTAGTTTTAACAACAAATACAAGGAATATTTTAGTTAATAATTTTGATTAACTTCAAATTGCAACAACTGGTGCGCGTCATCTAAGAACTTCTTTTGCACCAGTAAAGTCATAAGCAGAAAACTAAGAAAACAAAACAACTGTCAATATTCTACTTCTTAAAGCGCTACAGTCAAAAAGCCAAACCTAAATGGGAAGTGAAGTTAGGTACCATTACGTATGAATGTATGAGAGCGAACAAAATGGAAGTAAGTGGAAGTTACATCTATGTACTTCAATGGAAGTAAAGCTGGAAGTACATAATTGCATTGCGTTGCATGAATGCGTTGACAGATCAAGTTAACACTGAATATTTCAGTGTTAGCAGACCTATTAATGCGGCACCACTTCAATGCATCGCAATGCAATGCAACAGTTGTTTAACTTTCAACTTTTACGCATACGACGCATTCAATACTCTGTCAAATTGGTCTTGTTTTTATCTGCAAAAATATTATTAGCTCGGATTAAGTCAGTAATATATTAAAAATGGTTTTTGATGAGGGATTCAACACAAATTCAACAAGAATTCAAATTTCAAAATGAATTTAAGTGCCAACACGCAACGCATTAATGTGTCAAATCCATATAATGTAACGCATTGCAGTTAAATCCAATCAAGTATTGCAATGCAATGCAACGCAATTATGTATTTCCAGCTTAACGTCTACTTCACTTCTGCGTTATTTTTCATTTAGGTTTGGCCTAAAGTAGAGCTCGGACCTCTTGAAGTCTATTCTTTCACTTGTCTCTTAGTCTCTCCAGTTTGTTATACAAAGTTTTCGTATATTTTCTAACACCTTATCCACGCATCTATTTATTGACCATCCTACGCTTATTTGTCCTACTGGTTTAATACCTTTTTTGTGGCATCTTTTTGCTTTTCCATAGTTTGCAAGTGAGACTATTACTTATACCCGGTATACTCGTATGACTAGGTTGAAAAGTTGAGTCGAGGTTGAGTTAAAATTTTGACCACCTCATATATGGTCGAGTGGAGTTCATTTTGGGTTGAAATAGAGTTGAACTAACATCAAAACTTAACTTCAAACTTTTGGTGAAATTCTTATTTATAGATACGTAAAAATTATTTAAAACCATTGAAGGTAAATAGAACGAAATAGATTTATATTCCTGTGCAAGTTATGCCGAAAACAGACTTCATGGAAGGTAAACAAACTAAACAAATGTCACTTCAACCCAATTACAACTCAACCTCAGTATATAAGGCGAAACAGTGACTTAGATAGGGGGACCAAGGGGATCAATCCCCCCATGGGCCTACGAAAATTATAGTAGAATTGAATAAAGGTCTTCTAGTACAGCTCCTAGAGATTTCTTCTGCAAAAAAAATTGTAGTAGAATGAAATTTGGAATGGTGGAAGTTTAGCAATTGGAGAAAAGGTAACCGTTGAGTTCCGGGCCGTACTTCGTGAAAATCACGAGAAAATCCGATTGAAAGAATTTTCCGACGCTTTCCCGACCGTAGCTCGGAAAAACGTCGAAATTGGAAAAATGTTAAGAAGACAAAATTAAAGCTATGAAAATTCTCAACAAAAAAAGTTATATAAGCTTTTCCCGGAAAACCTCACGTTTGGTCGGAAAATGGAGGGTAAAGAAAAAAAATATGAAAAATTATTTTTTTTTATATTGTTTTCTTTATGCAGGGTGTCCCACCTCAAGTTACAAAGTGGCGGGCTGTAGATAGGCTTTGGATAGACGAACAAAAAATCATATGGGAGGGGGGCAGAAATCGTAACGGTTTGGTCACTAGGGCGCTTTGAAATTTTTTTGATAGAGGTTTACATATCACCCTGTATTTTGGTAACCCGATGACCTACTTCCATGAAATAGGTAGCAGTATACGCAGAATACTCCCGCCTATCTAAACTGTAAAAGCGAAGGTTCTACACCACCAACTCCCAGAGTTATGAGTCAAAAAATCATTTTTTTTACAGAAAAAGTATTTCGAATATACTTATATATTGGAAAAATTTACAAAGTTCCTGTATTTATTTCCATTTATTCTTCATCGCTGGATGTCTCGGGGTCTGGTTCACCGGAGCTGTCCACTTCACCTTCATTTTCTTCTTCTAAGTTCTCTAAGAGAAATCTCTAGGAGTATTCTGCGTAGATTGCTGCCTCATTCATGAAAATATCTAGAAGGGTTACAAAATAAGATGTAAACCTCTACAAAAAAAACTCAAAACGCCCTAGTCAAATTGGATGTACATCGAAGGGCGGATGTACAACCAAAACTATCGACTGTGGGCCGATCGGCCGATCAAAACTCGTTGCGCTTATGGGTTTGATGAAATTCTGGATGTACAACCAATTTGACCGTGTATGGGGGCCTTTACGATTACCCGCACCCATATGATTTTTTGTTCATTTATCCAAGACCTATCCACAGCCAGGCGTTTCGACATTCTCACTGATACACCCTGTATAACTTCTCCTTGAAAATATACTTTTTCTTTATCTCTAAAATCCACAAGTTGAGTGAACATTCAGTCACATTCAGTCAGTTAGTCACAACAAGTCACATCTACTATGGACCCTGTTTGTAGTCTCTGAGAATATGTTGCAGAAAGCTTCCTCAATATCAATGAATCTCACCAGCCCAATATCTTTATTTAGCACTGCACTTTCTAGGTTGGTGAACAGATTTTGGAGCGCCTGCTACGCGTGCTGCAGAATACTTGACGCAAAAGATATATCGATAACAATAATTTGCTTCGTTTAAGGCAAAAACCAAACATCTTAGCGGCTTGAAGGGTTTAGCCACGATGTAATCCAAATGTTGAAGGGGGTTTACATCCCGAACACAAAGTGAAAGAACAAGGGGGCCCTGTACAAAATACAAGCGCAAACTTTCGTCGAAAGCTCGAAACTTGTTACAACTGTCAAACGTAACATTTTTAACACTGACGCAGAGGAAACAATTTTATGATTTTATTTTTATTTAATAACAAAATTTAACAAATTCTAAGTTCTAACACAAAACCACAAGAAATCGCGGAAGTGGCCTCTAATAGGCGTTAGAATATTGAAACTTAACGAAATTAAAAGCTTTTTTCCGTCTGCGCTTACATTACGTAGAGTGGAGCCCTACTTTGTGGTTGCCGTTTTCTCTTGACACTTTGGTGAAATAGAGACAGAACCGTAGCATCTTCTTTGCGATAAATTTGCTCAGATTTGCCCTTCCACTTTGAGTCTGACGTGTAAACTCCCCTTAAGTCGTAATCAAATATTTTAAAAGCCAGACAGAAAGCGGTAGCTTCACTTTATTTTATGAAAATTTGATTTTTTTGCACAATGAATCTTAAGGTAAACCTTGTTTATAACACGATACAAACAATACGAAAAGAATACAATTTTTATGTATTATGTATGATAAAGCCAACATTAGCTTACCCTTTACTATTTAGAAGCTGTTCAACAAGAATATTAGACCCTTTACGAAGAGAAAAGTTATCTCTACGACTCAAAACAACTTTTCACACATGCAACAACTTGATTTATTTATTCCAAGAAATGAAACAAATTTCAAGTTTATGACTATTTCTAATCAAATTGTAAGTTGTTTCATAGATTTAAAGATTCACAAAAAATCCAATAATATAAGCACTAAATATTTTTCAAATTTAATAATACATATTTACTTTATCTAATTCTTAATATTAATTTCTTTTTAGCCAAAGCCTATATTAATAGATAAACAATTTTCGGAACCAAATTCTCCAATAACGAAATCGTATAGACAAGAAGTCCAAAAGCGACCTCCAATGCACAGAGGATTTTCAGACTTAGGCAATAGAATAAAGAAGCGAGTAACTTTAAGGTGAGAAAATACAATTGGAATATTTATTTATTTATTTATAATATATAATCATTGCATAATCACTGCCCTTATCATAGTACATAAATATAACTTAAGCTATATTGATTAGTACCGGACTAGGATGACAATAGGGATATCAATTTTCTTTCAAAGGACTGTTTAGTTATGGCGGGGGAAAAACAGGATTTGTAGGTATTGAATACCGCACAACATCTGTTAACAGATTCGTTCTTAGCATACTCGGGGTGCGATGTGAATATTCCTTAAGCAATTTCATGTGTCTCGTCTATCGGACATAGTCATTGAACCTAATTCTATCAGATAGAAACTGCACTTTGTGGTAGCTATTTAAAACGTCCAAGGTAAGGCATGAGATAAGCAACTTTCTCTTACATGACAGTGGTAAAAGATGTAATCAGCGCCGGCCCTAGCCCTTGTTAAGGGTGGAGCGAGATTCTCTTTCGGCGCCCTTTGTCGATACTTTCACTTCACATAAATTGTATTTCCAGTTGTCCTAGATGAAACTTTTTTCGAGTACTGCCGGCCTGCCATTTCCTTATGGGATTATATCTCCCCTTTGGCAAGCCTTTATGGGTTGGGGGCCCATAAGGATTTCGATGGTAGCTTTAGGGTCACAGTTCCGCCTGTAGCGGCAATAGAGGAAGTATGTTTTCTCAGAGTTGCTTCCCCGACGTTTCGCCAACAGCACCGCCTTCTTTGGAGGCTATTTTGTTGTTTGTATTGCATGGTTGGGCATTAAGGCTTGCCCCAGCAAGCTCGCCGAGTTTTTATCCCCTAGAGAATATCCAGATGATCTAACCCTCTTCTTATTAAGAAAATCGGTATCCCTTTCTTCCTCGGGGGCGCAGACCCTACCAGCCTCTACACGGGAGTAGCCAGCTTCCAGATATCGCATAAAACGTTGTCGGGCTGCGCCACCCCGTCTTCTGAAAGCGGTCGCCCTTACTTCCGCAGAAGATCTAAGGAGATCTCCCAATGAAGGAGTGATCTCAACGTACTCCATCCCTGCGTCTACGGGCTCAGACTGCCCTCCCCGAAGAATCCCGAAGACTTTCCTTCAAGAATGAATTCAAAAATATCTAACTGGCCTTGTAGGTCGCTCTTTTGCAAGCTGTGGGACCCCATAAATGTTTGGAGCGTTAAGAAGTGCTCCATCTTCAAAAGTTAAGGTAATGTAATTTTATATTGATACCACCAGCTCGGCGAGAAAGGACCGTCGCCCATGGCAGAGCTCCGTATCACCAATGGAAGGATAATTCAAACCGAAGTTCGCCTGGTATCCGCAGTCCATCGTTAGTAGTATCAGCGAGCAATAATAACAAGAGTGATTAGGTGGAGCTCAAGGACAAGTAAAAGAGTTAAACATATGAAAGAAGAGATTAGAACTACCATTATTCAAAAAGTCCAAAAAAATATTAACAAATGCGCGATAGATATACACTTTATACAAAAAACACAAGAGTATGAATGAAACAGAACATGTTGCTTGCTTCCCCTATTGGAATGTTTACATTCAAATGGAAGTCGAATTGGAACAGAGCACATGTACCCGACTCTAATATGTTTATATGTATGCGTGGGCAAATTCTTGTTGGTACACATTGCGACTCTAAAACTTGGCTTTGTATTGTACATTAAAAACGCGGGAGTTTTGCAATTCTTCCAGTGTTGAGCTAAATATTGGCTAAATTGGAAAATTGGCACTTCCCCTTCATTTTTTATCTTTCTTTCACACACGTTGCGTGTAGTGTGAAAGCAATTCTGCCTCCTTTTATCATAGATATTACATCTTTGATATTTTGACTTTTTCACTCCTACTGAAATTTTTATCAGCTGATCTCAAGGGCATTGAAACATTTTTGAAAATTTGTTCTAGCTCATCACTCTTATTATTATTGCTCGCTGGTAGTATATTCACGCAGTACCATTCATAACTTCAGCACGATTGTTTACACATTAGGATTGCGGTTTTTATCCAGTTTAGATCCGCCGTATTCAGTCTGCTTCATGGATCTCGAGCAGGATGTGGCCTCTAAGGCCATGTTCGATCGGTGTTGGAGTCAGTGCTCCCTGCTTGTGCCGTGTTCGAGTCATATTGATGAGTACATGGACTCGGCTAGCTATAAACAACGCCCTCAAAAAGTGCCATCAAAATTTTATTTTTTACTCGAAATTGTTTTTCGCATTCATTTTGGCGCCCCTTACCACCTGGCGCCTAGAGCAACCGCTCCACTCGCTCTACCCTGGTAAAAAAAGTCTTACGCCGTCAGGTTGGTTAAGTTTTGGGTGGGGGGTCGAGGTGTTGTTAGTCATTGACTAGTTGGGCCGAAAGTATCGGTTCATTTCGTCGCGGCTTTTTTGCTGCTGGGATACATGTAGTGTCCGAACATGGGAGGCATAAGTTGCAAGATTCTTGCTTACTCGTTATTGGAGGTTATTCCATACAGCTCATGATACTTAGTATAAAGTGTGTAAACACCAAAACAAAACCATCCAATAATATCAAAAATGTTTTTAAATAATTTCAGTTCTATACCACCACAGTATGTTGAGAATAGTTCCGAACCACCAGAAGGAAACGATGATGTAGTTATAGTGGTCCCAGAATTAGACGTTGATCCTTTAGAATCTGTTATAGTAGGAGATATTCAAGACCAAGATGCCTGTATAGAAACGGAACCAGATATGGAGCCAAGTAGCCCAAAAACAATAACAGAAAGCTCAAGTAAGTATCATACTACTATGATTTTATTAATAATCGTTTTGTCCTCTACGAATATTTAAAAAAAAAAAATGAAATTATCTTAAAGTACCTAACAAAAAAAACTGGTTGAGAGTTTTATTTTTATCATTTTTTCTTAACTTCTTCATTTACTAATATTCCAGCATCTTGTGATGGCTACTCATCAACAACGTCGTTATAGCAACGAAGGGAAAATCAATGCAGCCACAATTACGTTTCAATATGGGATGGATCCCAATTCCAAGCTTACCGTTTCGATGATGATCAGACCACGCTTATATAATATCTACTTTTATTTTATGCCGTCCATTTGCCCCAGATAGTATATAGGGCGTTTATCATAAATTATATTGGCTGGCTGCATTGAATTCTTTTCTCTAATCAAAAAAAAAAACAAATAAAAAATCAAAATACACATAAATATTTATAAATATCAAAAAATGCGTCTTATAGTGAGTTTTTTCTTATTTCTTCATCTATTTGTAACGTATTTTATGCTAATAATCTCCCTTCGGAGGAATAATATATTATAATAATGTTGTCTCTTTAATGTTGGAAAAGTATTATACTTTTTATCTCAATAATTATATTCTATTATTATTTTTTTATTTTTTTTTTTATTTATTATTATATTGGTATGATGGGATCAACATATATTTGCACATTTGAGTTTATATGTATGGTTATGATTGTGATTAAATGAATTTTTTTTTGTATTATTTATTTTGTGTGCGATCAGTAAATGGTTTCATATTTTAAATTTAATAAATATAAAAGATTTTGATTCACAAAATATTTAAAAAAAAAAAACTAAATTAAATTTTATTACAAAAAATCGATCTTTACTTTTGCTTTTTACTTACTTTATATATAATTGAAAGCTAGATCAACTTAATAGCAGAATTACAGAGTGTCTTATTTGTCGTACATTACATCCATTTCCTTTCCTAAAGTTCATGTTTTATTTTTTATGTTTTAGGCTAGTCCCGAAACTTTTACCTTGAGAACTAATCCTCGTCTTTATGTAATCAGTAATGTTAAAAGCATTTATATGGGTAACAACTCTTATTTTATATGTGCAAGGAACTTCCCAATAATATAAATTTATACACACTTTTCAACTTTTATAAACTGAAGTTTTACAATTAGCAAAGTAACTTTATACATTAACCTCTAAAAAAATGCAACTGGAAATTTTTCATCGGAAAACCCCCTTATTTTGGTGTCACAAATAATTTCCCAAAAGTCCGTAAAGCTAACTGACCGGCTACTCAAGTTACGGAGGGTCAATCTCGCTGAAAAATTTGCAGTTGCATTTTTTTTAGAGGTTTGACCTTTTTTTATATAAAGTGACTGGGCTAAATTAGCTTAAATACTAGTTCTGAAACTGACAAGCCTTTAAAAATATACATACCTCATTGTCATAAAAAACCGGTTGTGACGTTTAATCTATCCAGAAACAATTCTTGGGTGGGGGAAGGAATCTGGAGATGATGTTATTTGAAATAGTATTCGGTGTACAGTTAAAAATTATAGTAACAATATTGACTCCCTTGGAATAAAGTAACTCACAAGGAAAAAAAACATTGTAAATCGCAAAATGCTTCTATATATAAATGAGGTCACTCAATTTTCTGTTTTCAGTAAATACCCTGTATCTAAACGGATAGTGGTGATAGCTCCCTCTCTAGAACTATTTTTTCTCAACATATCCAGGAATCACCCCATAGTTGACTGGACTATGCCGTCTGTCAAGGTCATGAATAATCTGCCTGTCTATTCGCACCAAAATACGGTTCACACGGGTAAAGCTGGTGACATATACAAGCGTACATGCATTGCATTCAGAGCAAAGCCTTCTATATTTACAAGCCATGCACAAAGAAATCTCACACTCACAATGAAAGCATAATAGGACTTCAATTTAGCTGTCAAACTGTGTGGAGTGCGGTTATGTTGGTTTATTGGGAATCAATGAATCTTCTTTAACCAATTAAAAACAAAAATTATGGTCATTAATTGCAACATTTATTTACTACAAATTACAAAGTTGCGTTAATAATGTAAAAAATAAGTATAATTGCATCCCTGACTTTCTTCCTTAATGGATATTATTTCAAATATCATGCCGTCACACCAAGCAAAAGCCGTAAGTGGAGGAAACTACCGCTAAAAATAAATTTATATAAATATTTGGCAATATTTAGCAAACTATTCGTTTCAACTTATCTTCATTTGCTTATATTCCTCTAAAACTGGAACTGCCTGCAACGAAAACTGGCTGATCCGTCATGTGACACCATGCCCCAAAGAACAATTTCAAGTAACAATTCGCTTAACTACAAAAATCGCGCCAAACTGATATTATGTACGTGTTATTTTTATAAAAAAAACTTATTTTTAACAAAAAATCACGGCGCTTTCATTAATAAAAGACTTTCCGCGGCGCGAATCACTTGTTTTCCTCGGGATTTTGACATGTTATTCCACCATAACCAACATAAAACCCGCAAATCCTATTTTTAACATTTATATTTAAATTATTAACGTAAGACACACATTTTATTTTAATTTTTGCACTGTTTCACGTTTTTGATTTTGATGAAATAACTTTTATTTTTCACAAAACCACACTCGCAACAGCACCTTCCGCGGCACGAAAACTTCTTTCCCTTTGATTTTAATGGGATTTTGACACTTCACGAATTTTGGTTGGGACTTCATACAACCACAAACACATACATGCAGCATGGCTTGTAAATATAGAAGGCTTTGAGTGTAAGCCTAGATTATGTATGTTGTAGAACTGGTTTGGCAACTGAAGGAATACCAGTGTAGATGCCCTCATTGTCTCCAGTTTCTAGGAAACACAGCTCTCGGGAGCCACGCGAGTAAGCCCAGGAAGTTACAGAGATCTTCTATCCTGCTTGTGATTTCGAGTGAGAGAGAGAGATATATAACCCTCTATTGTTCTCTATTTAATTATTTCAGGTATAAAGAAAAACAGAACTATGGAAGGCCCTTTACATCGCTCGTTTACTCTCACGCGTAGAATAGGGTGCGGTGGGTCCATGGTATTAAAACAACACCTTTGCGGCTGCAAACAAAACAAAAAGTCTTTGGAATGGTGCTTCGCAAACGAGTTGAAACCCTTAGCTCCATCAAATTCATTGCAACCTCAAGGTCATGCTGGCAGTTTTCTTTGATTACCGTGGTTACACTCCAAATTCGTTCCTTATTTCGACCTCATAATACGTCTCGGTCGATAGATTCCATAGCTATTACAAACTCACAATCACAAATTTTCAGGACTATCTGTATGGGGCTAGGAGAAATTATTTTATACTTTTTAGTTCGTTTTAAAAACGTGGTATATTAAATTTTTTTATCTAAATAATTATTTTCAGCTTTTTAGTTTTGTATGTAAAATTTTACAATCGATTTTGAGTGTGGATAATATTATGACAAATACATGCGGAAAATTGTGAAGACAATGGTAATTCACCCTCTTGAGATGGCCCTAACGATATATAGAGTATACTATATTGCTTATGATGTTCTACTTATCATACCATTTCATTTGATACCCACTCTAGGGTGTTGTGAAGAAAATGGTAATCCCCCCTCTTGAGATGGCCGGCATGGATCTAACGGTATATTAGGTATACTATATTGCTTATTGTAAATTCGCTTTGTTTTCGAATTATTTTGAAAAACGTGAGAAGTGGTACTTATGTAGGATCGGCTCTCTCTTAGGTGCCAAGCTTGAAATTTTTATCTGAATCGTACTGCAATGGTAAAATTTCTCTAAAACCATTTTCATTACATTTTTTACCTCTTTTTATATGGTTCCTAATTAGCAAGAAAAAAAAACTGAAAACGATAATCCTATTTACAATGCGACAGTTGATTACCCTTACCTATAAAAATTTGCAGTGTGTCCCCTCCTCGCTTTAGACTTAGTTTGGAAATGGTACTTTAACATTGCAAAAATGCAGGAGAAGGTTTTATTTTTGGACTGTGTAGAGAGGTGTAGGGCGGGTCGGTGTAAGCTTAAATTTGAGTTTACAGGATCCCCCCCATTTGGTCGCCATCTTGGAAAAGATATGCAAATGGTTTTTCCATTAAATCTCCGTAACAGTTCATCTTACAGAAAATTTGTAAAGATATTTTTTATTTAGAATTAAATTATCTACAATTTATTATATAAGCTGTTTTGTCGTAAATTTAATAATTAAGAAGTTATAAGCCTTAGATCATATACAATAGTCATTTGAGCAATTTATTGTGGTTTGTTATTATTGTTTTGGTATATTTTAAAAGGTACGAACTGATGTAAAATGAAATTCTTAGAATAATAACATGTATTGGTTACTTCTTTAAATAATTTGTTTTAGGGCTGCACGAAAAAGTGTTTTATTCGGTTGTGATAACTATCTAGCAAAATACAACGGTTTTCATTTTTATGAAAGATGTACTGGAGTGTACTTTGAAGAGGCATAGTCTGGCAGCCTCCTAGAGCTCTTGAATAGTACTTATTTAGGAAGATTTATCCTTTGACTATGAATATCTAGTATTTATGACAATTATATAAACTAATAATTTATCATGGAAACTGGTTTGTCTCTTTTAAAGTGGTATTGTGGTCGTATTGTATGTAAATTAGAAAGCCTTTTCCTGTCACAGTAGCCTAACGGTTAAGGTGTCCAATTATCATTCTAGAGTTGGAGTTTCTTTCTACTTCTTTAACCATTTGTCCTGACTTTCCTTCCCTATAGAAATAGTAAGGAACACAAGTAAGAACGAAGTTATTATCAAGGTGGGAGAATCGGAAAGACGAGGGACCATGCGGCGAAGTAGATTCGAACAATGGACCTCTAGGATGCCAGGCAACTATATAAATCTATGATCGATAGCTGCTAATTTCACTGGTAGAAGCAATCTCCTAGTTGATTTTTGGTACGTCTTAAAGCCCAAAGAAATTGGACGACAGCGACGATGACGGGGAGAACGTTTCAAATACACCTTATGTGCTAACGCAAACAGGAGGCGCCCCGGAGAAATTAAGTGTATGTGGAACTCTGCTGTTGGCTGTCGCCGTCATCCGCGCCGCCTCAATTTGTTTGTGCCTTTAGGGTACAAAAAGAGGAAATAATCAAAGCGAATACCAAACACACATAAATCAATTCTAAATGTAGAGGGACTATACTCATTTTCTCAGATCTGTAGAAGCTGGGAGTGTACACAGAACAAGGCAGTCGCGGCTTAGGTTGCGTCCTGCACACTAAGTTATTGTTGAAACGGCGCGGTCAAAACAAACAACGCAAGAGAATTAGTGTAAATGTAATAGTGTAACCCAACAGAGTTCTCCATAATCGAAAATTATCCGACAGCTTTGAGATGAGCTCAGGAATACGACAAGGATGCCTGCTTTCGCCTTTACTATTTCTTATAGTAATAAATGACTTCCTTGTCGGCGCTCTAAATAGTAGAACAGGCGGCATTCAATGGGGTTTGCTAGACCGCTAGGATATCGACTACGCGGATGATATCTGTTTGCTGGCCAGACACCAGGATGAGTAGTGCCCTGTCCCAACTTGGCTATCGCCTCAGGAGGACTCCCTTGCACGGCAACTATTTTATCCATTTTCAGGAGAGTCTCCGCATAGTCAGTCGCAAATACGTCCATTCTGACACTTTCTGTTATTGGGGAAAAAGTAATATAGCTTTAGTTAGTAAAGTCACGTTTTGTTTATTAAAAATTTTTACAGATTACTTTTGAAGATGAAATACTGGATTCAAATTTTACGATATTCTAAGTTTGAAAATTTTCTATGCATGTTTAACCAATCCATCGATGACTTTTACCCTCACTTACCCCTCAATGTCACCCTCAATTTTACGCCATTCTATCAAAACATTGTGAATCACAAGCACTATTAATAATAGGCTTGCAACAGCATTACAAGAAAATATGACATCACCTTCCTTCTTACTGGTCGCACATATATACATACAATATAACTGGAAGCAATAATTGTCGTAAAATAAAAATGTTAAATGTTGGAATGTTGCTGTATGTAAGTTTATGTAATGAAATTGACTGTGCACTGTATATTTTAATTTGTATCATTTTGAGCCGTTAGTTTGACAGGTTGCCGATGGTTTTAGCATCTCTTAAATATATATAGTGGTCCATGGTTGATGTTCCCATTTTGGGAACGAACTGATTGTTATAGCCAAAACGATAGAAATTAACTTGGGATTGCTTTTTATTAATATTTATTTAATTTTTCATTTTTTTTATTAACATTATAATTTTTAATATTATTTTAATTAATTATTTGTTTATTAAAAATTGCATATTACATATATTTTATATATAAGCTTATTTCCCTTTAATTGGAAGAATTTTGCAGAAATGCTCACAAATAACAAAATAATTTATTGATTGTTGGTCTCTCCGTTGCTGTGGAATGAATTTTATGTGTTTATTTATTTATTTATAATAAATTGTAATTTGTAAAAATAAATAACATTTAATACATTTGTTATTTGTATTCTGCTTTCAGTAACAGTCATGGATGAAGAAGTTGAAGATCTAGAAGAAGAAGATCTTGATTGTGAAGGTGAAATGGATCCAGAATCCCCACCATGGGACATGTATGGTGAAGGTGATATTGATGCTGATGGTGAAGGTGAAATTGATGACTCAACTGAGGACACTGCCTTATTACGCATTGCTGCTAAAACTGAAATTGTTATCACGCCAATAAGTCCTGTAAGTTTTGAAAAAAGAAAAATACTTTAATGTTTGTTATTCTTCTTTTGAAGCAATCAATTTCTCGTCATTTTCGTTACACATGGGGAAATTCATGAGATTTTATCGTTAAATATTTGATCACTGCAATCCTTTTACTACCCTCTTAATTGGCCAATATTTTAACACCTTTTGTCGAAATATTTTCAAGTTAACGAATTCATTTCTACACACCAGTTTTGCGCTTAATATAGACGATCTCATCGCAGTTGCGCAAATTGCGGCTGTTCAACTCCAACGTTAAGGCAGTTCTTTTGTACGGTTGCGAAACATGGAAAGTCACCCAATTCATCACAGGGCGCCTACAAGCTTTCATCAACACATGCCTACGTCGTATCCTAAAAATCCACTGGCAAAATTTCTGGATAGAATTTCAAATGAAGAATAAAGGATAGACGAAGGAAATGGAATTGGATTGGCCATACCTTGCAACGCGAAAACGAGAATCTAGCCAAACAGGCCCTTGAATGGAATCCGTAACGATCCCGTCGAGTCGGAAGACCTATAACAACAACGTGGAGGAGAACTCTATTAGCAGAGGCGGCAACAATTGGGAGATCCTGGTCGGAGCTGAGAGCTGTCACACAAAACAGAGTCCGCTGGAGGGATTAAAGGAGAATAAGAAGAAGAAGAAACCCAACCTGATGAGCTCAAAGCAATTTACTTTTGGTCCCTCTCATTACGAGGCACAGTAGAAAGAGTGTCAGAAGATTAATACTTTCGTCATCCGACACTACGCCCTACATTAACCGATTTGGACCAATGCAAGTGCAGGGGAGCTAACCTGCAGGCTCTGCATAGAAAAAGATAAGTAAAGCCTTCACTTTTTCGTTCGCTGTAATGAAATTTGTTCGAAGACACTTTGCTTGACTAAACAAGACTGAGGGAGTCTTTAGGAGTTTTAACAAGTCTACTGAGTGCAATAGGTCTCAGTGGCGTCCGCTGAGCTGCTTGGATCTGTGGGTGACAGCCTATAGATCTTTGAATAGAGAAGAGAAGGAAGCGCAATTAATTAAAACCAGGGAAGCATTTTGGTAACACTTAGCACAGCATTCTTTAGTATTTGTGTCTAACCCGGACAATGGCGGTATCATATTTAGTCAAAAACCGGGAGGGATTGCGTTTCTCAACAATCATCCCGATGAGAACACTACACTTGGCTAAATGTTGGAGCAAACCTGAACAAATTTCGCTACGCCTCTGTTCAAGTTAGACAATGTATTTTGTTGTTGTGGTCAAAGTTTGTTTACATTTGAAATTATGGAGAAAAACTGCGCTTTTAATTTATTTTTATTGACATTAAATGTACTCGCACTTCCAAAGAAACAACTGAATATGCAACGCGACACTTTATTCTTTGGATTGGAAGGATAAATTTTACACTTTATATTCATAAATTAACGAAAATTACTTTCCTATGATAGTGAAAGTTCTCAGTTGCCTTCTCTCGCGTTTCCCACTCCCAACAGCCTTTTACGGCGAGAGGGAGAATTAGAGAGAAAATCTCGTGAGCTCAAGTGCTTCCCTCGAATCCGTATACATGTACGCTATGTTCGGTTCCTTATCTTCTCTATTCGAAGCTATAGATCCGATACTGAATTACTCGAGGCAATGAACTTTGCGTTTGAACATTTGAACTACAGCCCAAATCGAGCCTTGGCCTTCTCTAGTTGCGTGAGATCGAGAATACGGGCTGTGGATATTTTATTTGAATATTTTATTTGTAAATCCGTTAGTTAAGGGTTTTATGTTCAAATTTTGGGAATTAAAAAGGGGGAATAATTTTGCCAATTGTGCTCCGATTTCCGATTGCACTGAAAATCAGCCCAGGCTTTTTACATTTAAGTCCTGTAATTTTAAAATTGTCTTTTATATTTTATTAGTTCATTTTAAAAAGCATGTTTTTAGTTTGAATTTGGATATTTCAGTTTGTATTGTATGAGTATATATATTATATATGTTATAGTGCGCTATATATTATTATGTACCATCGGTATATTATTATGTACCATTTATATATTATTATGTGCCAGTCGTAACGGTTTAGCTGCCACGGCGCACAGTGGCGAGATATTTGTTATTCCACCCAAATTACTCTAGAGGTCGTAATTTTTAAGTTATTGACAATTTTTTTTTTAAATGTTCATCTTGAATTTACCTATCGATCCCTCTAGCCGGATTTTGAAATTTCATTTTCGTTTTTTTTTTTTAATTTTTAACAAAAAGTCTAATTTTTTCAAAAAAATACTATTTTTTCTATTCAATTTATTCTAACGGGCCGAAAATTTGAGTTTCCGTACTCATGTTTTTTTTTAAATATTCGTCTTTTAGTTAGCTATTAATCTGTCTAGATGAATTTTTGATATAGTTTTTGAAATCTGTTAAAATTACTGTCAAATATCAAATCATTCAGTTTGAAATTTTTTGGTAGAGGTTTACACATCACCCTGTATTTTTGCAACCCTATGAGAGATTTTCTTGAATAAGGCCCCAATGTACGCAGAATACTCCCGCCTATGTGAAACGGTAAAAGTTAAGGCTTCAACCCACCAACTTCCAGAGTTATGTGTCGTCAAAGTCACAAATTTTGCTTTTTTTTTCTTGACTAAAATTTCAACTTCAACCCCCTTTTTCTCCAAAAAAAAGTAGCTAATTGATATTTTTTTATTACAAAATTGGAAAGCTTGGACAATAAATATCCTATGAATAATGTTCAACAACTTTTATGCCTATAGTTTTGAAGCTATAAGCAATTTTAATGTTAAAAATGTCTCTATTTTGTACTTTTTCAGTTCCTTACAATCTGAGGTTATGTCTAAAAGAAAAAGTACCAAATAAGGTAATATATTATTAGAATATATTATTAGAGACTAAAGCCAAATTGTTGATCATCATGATGTAAAAAACATTTTTACGATCACAGATTGTGTATTTTCTTAGAACTGTACAATTGTGGAACCAATCACACACTTGAAAGTTTTCATTTGCAGATCAGTTAAGCAATCAAACTAATATTAGTGATCTAGTTGAAAAAATTTAATTTCTTCAAGTAATCTCAACACAAGTGGCAGTAGCGTATTGACACAGTTGGGGGCCTGGGGCGGCACCAGATGAGGGGGCCTATATATATTTTAAACATATCTATGTATTATATAAGTACACAAATGTCTAACAGGGTACAATAATAATAACAGGTATAAAAGTTTATGATATTTTATTGTAAAATTATTTATTCCAATGTTGTAAACAGACACGCAAGCTTCATAAAAGAGTAAAAACGAGAAACATATTAAAATGTTTTTTTGCGAGCCTTGACTTCTGAAAATTGTTGGATTAAATCATCAAAATTCACACGGTTTGCAACCTCATTTGCAATTGATAATATAGCCAAGCTTGTCAAACGAGACTGGCTCATCGTAGAACGGAGATAGTTTTTTATTAATTTTAGTTTGGAAAAACTCCTCTCACAAGAAGTCACAGACACGCACATAGTGAGAAATAGTTTAAGTCCCTCAGATATATTTGGTAACGATTCACGAAAGTCCATTTCAATAATAAAGTTGAGCATTTGGAATGATGTCCATGAGGCTGCATCTTCAATTTTTATTCCAGAAACCTTCAGATGTCTTCTTAGCCTCTTCACTTCCGACAAAATTTCTTCTTGCTCTAAATCATTGAAAGAATTTGTGAACTGATGTATATAAATTCCTATCTTTTCATCACTCGCATTCACAAGATACATAAATACATGGTCGACAGTATAAAGGGGCCTTCCCTAAGTCTCTAGTGTGTCACATAAAAAAAAAGATTTTCTGAGTGTACAACAGCAAATAGTTCATACACATTTTTCATTGATGTTAGTCTCTTTTCTAGCTCTATATGAAAGTTGTCAATGCACTCTAACATAATACGCTTCACTTCTTGCTGTGGCGTCAAACCTGCATCTTTAGCTTTTTCTCCTGGCATCATCTTTTTCAATGTCCAATTTAGCACAAGTTGTGGTTGCATATTCTAAGGCTTTTTGGACTAGTTCTTCCCGGCTTTCTTGTAAAAAGATTTTCAAGCTTCTTAACTTCAACACACATTTTTCCAAACTAATACCCTCGATTTGGAGGTATTTTTGTGCATGATTCACTTCAGATAAAATGTGGTACCATAAATGCAAGAAACAACGTCATCAACACCTCGGCTGCCCCTTTTGTATCTAGATTTTCAGAAGCATCTCGCAACTTGTCTACAGCATCAATCAATTTTTTGAATTTGTTAAAGATTGGTTTAAGGGGAGGTCCAACCCAAAAATGATAAAAATGGAAAAAAAAAAAAACTTTTTTTTATTGTGTTTTCAGATACTATGATTCTTCTAGTATAGTATTTATTAGTATTTAAACTTTGATTAGAATGTAAATAAACTCGAAAAAAATGAAAAAAAGCATTGCTTTTCTTTGATCGCCATTATCTCTAAATGTCATTTGTCACGTTTTCTCGTAGGTGGATTAATTTTTCTCAGTCAATTTACAGCCGATTTGCCTGAAATTTGGTACACACCCTCTTCGAACAATAATAAAGATTTTTGTAAAACAGATTTTTGATAACGTTATTTAAAAAAAAGTTATATCGCTTCAAAAGTGAAAAACACTCGAAAATAGCCTCAAAATAGCGTTTTTCTTGCATGTCATTATTCCAACTAGCGTAACTTCGTAACAAAATAAAAATTCAAAAATCTGTTTTACAGAAACTTTCATTATTGTTTCAAGATGATATGTGCCAAATTTCACGTCAATCGGATGAAAATTGGCCGAGAAAAATTAATCCACCTACGGGCATATTTTTCACTCTTTCATTCAAAAAATGGTGGGGGAAATTTTTGGAGAGGGTTTTCGTACACATTTTCTGTTAAAGCCAATTAAGATACACAATATATCTGAAAATTATGCAATTCGATGAAAAATTGTAGATTTTAGCCATTTGGGTTGGACCTCCCCTTAACTGCATCATGATGAGCACTCCACCTAGTATCACTAAGTCTCTTCACAGTCACCCCTACGATTTCTTTTAGAACATCCCATCTATGAGTTGAACACGAAAAGAACTTGTACACACTTTCCAAAGTTCCAAAAAATGTTGTACAAACAGAAACACTTCCAAAAGAGTGTACTCCACACAAATTTAGAGAGTGGTTGGCACATGGGACAAAAACCGCTTTTGGATTTAGTTCTTTAATTCTCTTTTGCACTCCCGTGAGAATGCCTGCCATGGTTGTAGCATTGTCATAACCTTGGCTACGACAAAGTCTTAAATCCAAATCGTCCTTTTTAAGCGATTGAAGTATCTCTTCTGTAATATCGTTTGCTTTTTTCCCACTAAGAAGGATGAAACCCAGAAATGATTCTTTTACCTCTACTTTCCTGTTGTAAATTTTAACATATCTCACAACTTGACTCATCTGTTCGATGTGAGATAAGTATGTCAGGTGTGCTGTCGAACAATATTCCATAGTACTTTGATTTCTTGATGTCGGTAATTATTTCTTTTTTTACAGCGTTACCCAAGAGAGAAATAAATTCATTTTGAACTGTTGGCGATAAGTAGGTGACTGGAATCATTCCTGCTTGAAAAGATTGTTGAATCCGAATACTGTGCTCTTTTAAAATAGGGTCATAACGTGAAAGAAGGCTAACTAATTCTAAGAAATTGCCACGATTTCCAGAGTCAATGTCTTCTCTGTGGCCTCTAAAAGGCAAATTCTGCTTGGCCAAAAAAAGTGTTATATCTAAGAGCCGATGTAAAATGTCCTTCCATTTCTTTCTTCTTTTTATGAAGTTGCCTATTTTATATAGTAGGGGGCCTATGCTGAAGTGGGACCTGGGTCCTGGGCCGATTTTTTATTATTTAGAAAATAAAATAAAGTATTTTCATATTTGGGGGCCTATGCCGACGCGGGGCCTGGGGCGGACCGCCCCCACCGCCCCACCCTCGGTACGCCTCTGACAAGTGGGTCTCTGAATCTTAAAGACGAAATATCTCGATTAATTTGTAACAAATCCACCCATACCATTTGTACTTCTACACGTTTTTTACCATTATGTTAAATTTGATCCAAATCGAATTTTTTGACCAAATCAGAATTGGGCACAGTTATCCGCCATGTTGGCACAACCATTTCGTAAATTCATAAATTTTGACCACAAATTCGTCCTTTGTGTCTTTAAAAAGCCCCCAAACCGGTTTTCAGTGCAATTGGAATAACATTGCCAAAATTAATCCGGCATTTTGAATTTTAAAATTTTGACCACAAATCGGTTATTTGGAACCCTTAAAATCCCCCGATTCTGATTTTCAGTACCATGGACACTATTCAAGAAGTTAAAACTCCGTGTTGCCAATTTTCGTTTGATTAATGAGGGCGCCACAGTCACATGTACCCCAAAAAATATGGCCGTAAGATATTTCATGTTTACACCTAACTTGAAAAATCAGCTTTTAACTTGGATTTATATCGATGCGATTTTTCGTATTTAATCAATTTATGCATTTTCCAATGAATTCTTATTAATTTCCAATGAGCCTATTCACACAATTCCATAAGTATGTTGAGCAAAACCGGTTTTATTCAACCCCTCAGAAATCACACGGGGCGTAATTATGTTAAGTAAATTTGAAAGATTTACAAGAACATTTAAATGATGAAATTCACTTGTTAGATAAAAACACAGCTAAAGAAAGAGGAGATAAAAGCAACTTTTTATATGTATACAAGTTTTCACGCGTTTGCTTTTGCGTGAAAAATGTTTCGTTAAGTTCTTCCGCTCCCTTCCCTCTCTCATCTATAAAACCGGTTTTACTTGCCATGAATGTGCACCGTGTGAATAGGTAGAATGAATTTTTTCTGCATTGCTCCATTTCGAATAACTTAATTTTGAACAAATCGTCGAAATGGGTAAAATTCAGCAAATTTCATGTGGTGCATGTCAGCTTTAGGCAACACCTGCGGCCAAAAATGAACTAGAAGTTTAGTTTCTGCTACCCATCCATTTCCCCCATAAGAGTTTATACTCCTTGTATAACCCCCATGTTCAGTACAATCAGAACACAATTTCCAAAATTAGCCCGCCATTTTGGAGCCGCCATTTTGAATTTGTTAATGGCCAGATTGTATTGTTACGCGAACTATACATATATGCGAAAGTTATCTGAAAGTGAGTGAAAATCCAGTTGCAAAACTTCTTCACATACTAAAAAAAACTGCCAAAAAATTCAACGAGACAATAAGCTCATATTAATCGCTAAAGAGTTAATCATTCAATCATGTTTAAGATTATATTTCATAATCAGGAAGATGATTAGATTTTACCCAATATTACTCGATGTAATCTTGATTAATGATTGATTTAATCATGATTGATTCAATCATGATTGGTTTTAATCATGATTATTAGTCTGATTAAAAAATTAGTTGATTATGCCCAAAGCCCAACACTTAAGGGCCGAAATTTTTGAATATCCCAGTCCTAAATTCAGCCCTGGGAGCGGACTATAAGGCTGGTCGTCCACTGGAAGCGTATTCGAGCGGCTACGCGCTTCGGCTACATGAGGGGCTACACGCGGCTATGCGCGGCAGATCCAACATAAAGAATTTCATACAAACATCGTCCACTGCAAGCGGCTTTGAGCGGGCGGCTATAGGCGTATTCGAGCGTGCCGCGCGAATCCAAATTAATTTGGATCGGTCGCGCGTAGCCGCTCGAATCAGGAAATAATTTTCTCCAAATAGTACAGGAAAAATTGCAAAAATAGCGGAAATGATTGGGTACAGGCTGAAAATTGGCACAGAGCTTCCTTTTAGGGTTCTCAATAAGGGTGTTGAAGTTTACCCGCCCCCTAAATACAGATCTGCAACACCAGATATCCCAGCGGGATCCCCACACAGAGAGGAAAGATAACGACAGCCCTAGCGAGGATGGACGATCGAAGGCGATCGTGAGAGGAGGAAAAATTAGTATCCGATCAGAACCCAGCGAGGCAAGCTCGATTAAAATCAAAATTAATAATTTGAAGAAATAGAAAATTCGTTTAAGCAAATAAAAAGTAACTAAAAGTAATTAAGAAAAGTACGATTTTTTTTTTGTGGTGCGTTTGGTGCTTTACTTTATTTCCAGATCCCATCAAATCCCCCATCGGAAACCCCCGCAACCCCTTCTCGCAAACAAAGGGGTTATAAAGTCTACCGATTTTCTACCCCGGGAAGCTCATTTTTACGGGGTTTTCAGTTTCATATATCAGTTTTTAGCAAATACATCTGAAACCGTAAGTCCTATAATAAAATAATGTTCACAAAGTTTGTAGATCATGCGATTCTCTACTAAAAAAGTTATACATTTTCCCGTTCAAATTGCCATTCAAGATAATATGTACCACCGTTTTAAAGATTTAAAATACTCATATGCACTCATTTACGACTTGTATAGGTTATCAGACGTTCAAGTTGGACTACGTTGTTAATTTTTTTAGGGATGATTTCTGGATGTATTTAACTACTAAAATACAGGGTGTTTCCGAAAAAAATGTATTTTGTTTTAATTTATTTAGAGTTGAATAACTAGTTTACTAATTATTGTAAAGCAATATACTTAGACTCATCTTTTAGGTGAATGCGTATTCTTTTATTTGATATAAATAATAGGAACTTGAGTGACTCCATTTTGAACATACAGGGTGTCTCAGACCACCCGTACCACCCCATTATTTCGAAGAGTTTTGAAAAAAAAATGAAAACCAAAAAAGACGTATCAAATATTTTTTCAAACTCTGTCCAGCCATACCAAAAACGCCCCCTACCCCGTGTTAGGGGTAGGGGGTGCAACTTCAAAAACTTAAATGGAAACCCCCATTTTTTATTGCAGATTCGGAATCTTCATAAAAAAAATATGAAGATTTTGTCCCAAGCATTTTTTACGATTCGCCATAGATGGCGCTGTAATCGGAGGAAAACCTTTTTATGACTTATTTATTTCCGCCGATTACAGCGTCATCTAAGGCGAATCACAACAAATGATAAGAATAAAATCTTCATATTTTTTCATGAAGAATCTAAATCTGCAATAAAAAATAGGGGTAATTGAGAAGCCATATTTGATTAGATTTAGATGTTGGGTTAAAACTAATATGTGAAAATGTTAATAGAGAAAAAAAAGAATGTCCGTAACCCCTGATACTAAATTCAGTAATAAAGAATCAAAAAATTTAAATTTAAATAACTTCCAAAATACACAATGTTTCAATAAATCATAATTGACTACAGTATATTTTTCAATTACACTATTACTTTTCATTTCAGGTAAGTTCATCACATGATCTAGCCCGTCTAGAAAGTGACGGTAAAAATGGCAACACAGAACCAACAACCACAAGATCGATGGATTTGCTAAAGCCTGAAATTGGTACAGATAGATCGATCGGTGGAAACATCTGAGAGTGGATGTGGATTCAGCCGCTGCAAGTTGAATTGTTAATTGTGCCATCGATATAACACACACCCACACACACTGCAGCCGTAATTGCTGCAATATTCGACAATTCAACAACACCAACTGGCTGAATGAAAAATAAAAAAAAATAAAACAAAAAAAAACAGAATTATTTTACGGATAATTTTTTAAATTAAACAAAAAAACGCGAAAAAAACTCTTTTTATCCATTTCATAAAATATACCATCCTTAAATTCTAAGTAAGCGTAGCTTGTTATATTTACATTCAAACTTATGTTTTTTTCTGATCGAGTCCTTTATACCATAAAAACACCATAAAAGGACATCATCCACACATTCTTCTTGTACTGTATACATTGCGATACCATGGAGACAAATCACTGAAGATTTTTAAAAAAAAAGGAATATAATAAAAAATACTGTTTTACACGTGGCATTCAAATTTTTTATACACAAGAAAAAAAGAGCAAAAAAACGTTATTAGTAAATAATTTTGTACATTAAACAAGAAACAAAAAAAAACAGAAAAAGATTAAAAACGTTAAAAATAAGTATAGGAAAATTTTGTTAAAGCATAAATTGTAAATTATTAATTTGTTTTTTTTTTAATTATTTAAGCACAATTTAATTAAATGATATTACTCGTAGCTAGAATTAGTCGTTAAGCATCGATTTAAACAAAAAGTAAAGAAGAAACAAAATAAAAAACGTAATTATAAATTATATTTTAATTTTTATTTATTGTTTTTCGTTTTAAAAAAAAAAAGGCAAAAAAATTATTAAAATTTATTGGTCTGCGGTTGTTGATATTATATTTGTAAATTCTATCGTCTGTCGTTAATGTGATTGATTGCTAATACTAAATTGCGATTATATATTATATATAAATGTTGATTTTGTGAATACTTCAAATCTGTGACAATAATCCTTGTAAGTAAAATTGTACGAATGTAATTAAGTCTATTGTAGTATAAAAAAATATTGTCAATCGTTATTATTTTTATTAATTTTTTATTACAAATCTTCCGACACTCTATGCCTGAAGATTAGAAATATATAAATACTGTAAAGATTAAAATTCTTATAATTCAATGAAAAAACAAAATTTCGAGAAAACATTTATTATTATTATTTTTTATATTATTAAATTTTTGCCCCCCCCCCCCCCCCCCCCCCCCGTCCGGGTTTAATTTTCAAATTTAATTCAACAAAAATACGATTATTTTAAGATTACATTTTTGTTTTAAGAAAATTATATTGTTTATTTTTAATTATAAATATTTTCAAATTTAATTTTTTAGTTGTTTCATTTCTGAACTGTGATCCTGCACACATATTCTTTTTATGGTTATTTATAAAATGTTTTTAAACTTAATAAATTTACTACAAATGAAGATTTTGGAAATAGATGATTAAATGTGCAAACTATAAATAAGGAAAAGTGATTAATACATATAAAGGTTATTATGGTTTAAATGAACCATTGTTATATTGCGTACCGATGAACAGTAACTTTTTTTCAAACTTTATATGGCTGACTGATGGAATTTCTTGGTCAGTTGCATTAAAATCGGAATTAGCAGCTTGACCACAAAGCTTTGATTCAATGAGACTATACACCGAATACTGTTTTAGATACTATCAACTTCAGATTTTGAGTAAAATTTAATTTAGTCAGCCTCTTCATTAGATGAAGACGTTTTAAACTTCTTTATGCATGCCTGACTTAGTCGAAAATGGAGTTTACAGTTTTCTCACATTAAATTCACCCATTTGCAAATTAGATTCACCTTTTTACAAATAAAATTCACCTTCTTTTAAATTCATCTTTTTGCAAATCAAATTCACCCGTTTGAAAATTAAGTACTTCTACATTGCTAGCTGGAAGCCGGTGCGCCTCGCTGCACCCATAAGCCAATGGTATGGCGTGCGCCAAAACAATTGGGAATCTCAAAATCGCTTTTCCATTCTCAGTGAAAGACCCAAATCCCACACGAAAGTACAAAACAAAAAAAAGTGTCACTCCGTTCTTTTAAAAACCCAAAACACCCCAAATCATTTATATTCCCAATAACAGCTCAACAGTCTCACTGGCACTCTTATTGTGGTCAGACGGAGTGTTGTTGCCCGTAAACGAATTACGATGGGGAAATTACAATGCAAGTGTGCTTGTATTTTATTCATACACGAAATGTTAATGTGTGTGGAATTGTCATTCCCGATTTAGAGGATCGGCTAACATACTTATTTCTTGTACTAAGCTTGATTTTGGAAAAGACTTCCTCGACGGGTGAGTTTGATTTTCAAAAGGGTGAATTTCTTTTGCAAAAGGATGAATTTTATTTTGCAAAAAGCTGAATTTTATTTGTAAAAACATGAATTTAATATGCAAAAGGATTAATTGATTTTGTAAATGGGTGAATTTAATGTGAAAAAACTATATAGCTAACTCTTTCGAGCCTCTCTAGGCACTGGTCGTTGATTAGCACAGTGGTTTCCAAACTTTTGTATACTGCGGCCCCCCTGTTACAAAAACCCTTGGCCCCCCGCAATAAAATATATAAATTTTGCCTACTAGATGGGGTGCACCATCTAGACTTTCGGTATTTCAATATTGAACAACTCTGACATTTTTAAGCCGATTTTGAAAAATGAGCAAGATCTATTTAGCTTTGAATTCGTCAATGATCTTCGGCTTGCTGACATAAGCTCTACTTTTGCGAGAACTTCTTCATAGTGGCTGTGCTGTGGCAAAGGGCGCCGTCTTGTTAAAAATAGGTTCGTCAAAGCTTTTTTCATATTTTCGCACACATAAAGTGCACCAACATCCAACTAGAGTGTACACTGCGAACTTTAAAGAAAATTGATCTAATGATGGTGTTTGAGCACACTCCGGTTAGACAGTTTGACTAAAGTAGTTTTGAAATGGAGGAATATCTAAATTTATTAAGCTCTGATACAGATTCGGATGAGGAATATGTAACTCTGGGTTATTTCGAACTAACTCGATTAATTTTTCTTCAAGTCCGTACACAGCGTGTCAAACACTTTCTGTACCCGAACCACAAGTGTCATGAAGCTTGCGCCTAGCGCAGTATTCGTTTTACCTTTTACCTACTCTACGTCGCAATTCACAGTTCTCATTTAAAAAGTATGAGTCAGAGAAATCGTGCTGGTCTGCCTTTAACCTAACGTACGAGAACATAAGTGTTCTTATGGCACCGACCTAAATTGACTTAATGAACTTGCATATTTTCGTTCGTTATGGGCCGTCCACACTACGCGGACTTAGATCCCACGCGCTTTTCGCCATACAGCCTCAGACAAAAGCGCGCATGAGCTTCAAATCGAGAGCAAATTGAGAAAACAAATCAATTTTCATATGAAAGGCCGTACGCGCTTCTGAAAAGCTCGTATTGTGTGGACGTAAAATGTACCTTTTTAAGCACAGCCTTTTGTCCGTGCAGTTTGGTCGTGCTGCCTTTGCCATTAAAAATATCACAAAAAAAGCCATTAAACTCTATATGAAAAAAAGAGGCAAAAGCGCGTATGACCTCAGCCCGCGTAGTGTGGACGCACCATTAGGGTGGTATGTACCATTACGATACGGCACGTCATATTTGGTTCAGGCTTGCGTCGTCTGCATCTCAATGTGCGCTCGGGATCATTCTTGCGGCTGCATTTCCATATTGCAAGCGGCGCGACTTATCCGTTTGCAAAAATCTGTAAGTAAGTTGTATATTTGGATTATCGGTAACACTCTCTCTTACCGCTTTAACAACTTTATTAGAGCGATTGGGCCAAACTACGAATTGTGTTGTCTGATGGCGCCGAATTTCTCCCGATACGATAACGATTGTTAACTTCCCAGTTTATAGGGAAGTTATTGTAATCGGTCCGAAAATCGAAATCGAAATTTTCAATGTATTTTCATTTTCCAAGGCCCCAGTAGCATTCTAAGCATAAATTTGAGAAGAGGTATGTGTGTGGGTGGGTGTGTGTATGTTTTTTTTTATGAAAAAACCAAGCTTAGGTGTAACTCTTTATACTACCAGTCCGTCATGTCGTTCAGTTCATGGTGCAATGTCTAGTAGTAAGCTTGGTTTGAAAAATAGGGGAGAATAGGAAAGGTTAGGGGGGGTTTGGAGGGTGTAGAAGAAAATGACGATGAACCTCACGTTTGGACTCTAAGGTGTTGTACAAGTTCGGAAATACTGACTGCGGAAGATTATTCCACAGTCGAGTTGTTCTATTCATAAACGAACTTCTAAACGGTATTGTGCGTGAACGAGGGGGCTGTAGGCTATGGGGGTGAGCCGAACGGGCTAGTCTTGTGTTGCGGGAAAAGTATTGCCGTGCGTGTATATATAAGTGTTTGTATGCGTACGTATGTACCTAGTAATTTTTTCCTGCACGATATCGTGCAAATCGAAATAGATAGCGACTTCATTGAGGTATCGTCGGATCATATGAACGGAAATATGATCTGAAAAGATTTTTATTAAATTCGGTCGAATCGTTCTTTGTTTTGTTTAAAGGACATTACTGATTTTTGTACCTGCACGATACCGCACGAACCAAAAACTATATCGACTTCTTTGAGTTGCCAAAAGAAAAATATTAACGAAAAAAATTCGCCAAAATTTCGTTACCCTTTACAAACATCTTGAATTTTTCAAACCTTGAATCAGCACTTTTTTGACGGGGAATTGTTTTCTATGGTGTACAGTTTGAGGAAACTGCGGTTCATCCCGGGTTGCTAACGTTCAGGAAAAACAAATTCTCTATAAAAATCTTGTGGATTTACCACTATTATAGATATTTGAGCAAGCTTCTCTCAGAATTACTGTCGGGTTGGGCCCTTTTTAGACGAGCGGACACCGAACAGACAAAACTTAACTGTAATCGTTAATTCTCTTTTGAAGCCCGGTGGAGTGTCGGCTGGGCATTTATACGGGCGGACACCAACGAACGGACAAACGAACGAAAAATGTCAAAAATCATTGTTTTTTTGTTGCTTTTATAAAAACTTCATGGCTTGCTGTTCTTGCTTTTTGAAATTTTCTGTTGTCTTCTCATCCTAGCAACAACAACAATGCAGGAACTGTCAAAATGTCCGTTCACAGTTCGCTGAAAGTGTCCATGAAAATTGTCTGCCCTCCCCATCGTCCTCTCTCACCCTCTTCCCTATACACCCAGTTCGCTCGTTCGTTTTGTCTGTTCGGTGTCCGCCCGTCTAAAAGGGGGCTTGCAGGTTTAGTTATTTTGAAAATTTGTGCCTTTTTTAAACCGTGTCAGTTGCGAAATACTATTTCTGGTGAAAACAACAAGTAAAATTTTATTATTGAATGTTGAATAATTATTTTAATAAATATGTTGAGGCTATTTGTGTAAAAATTAATTATTGAAACTAAAAAATGTGTGTTGTGTGTACTGTGTTGGATTTCAGCAAAGCTTTATTTCACGAAAGCTTCAAGAGCTTCCCAAGCGCTTCAATTTCCCAGCTTCAATTGCGCTTCTTCGACAACAAAATACGAGTATAAGTGGTTTGCTCTGATGACATGCCTGTGTTAAAAGGAGGATATGAATAAGAAGCGCGTTGGCATTCCTTTTCGGCGCTTCAGAATCACAGTTTATTAAAGCTACCAAGAACTTACGTATGGATCTTATATGTATATGTATTCCTTATCGAAAGTTTGACTCTGTAGTTAACCTCTTGGTTCCACTCCAAAACGAAAATTATACAACAGGCCATATTATTATGTGTTATTCGGGCATAGATCGAGCGTTACCTTAATCTATTCTATATCGTTCCAGTCAATATTAAATTAATAAGTTTTACGAAAAAAATTTTAAATTTATTAAATTTAAAATTCAATAATTAATATTATAGTTAATTTATTATTATTTTATTTTCTCCTAAAACTTAATACCAAAATCCGATCAATATAAGAACAAGAAATAAGAATAAAGAACGAATTAATTTATTTACGTTAAAAATTCCAAATTTTATATTACTAAACTAAGGTAAAAAGTTTAACTTATTAAATTGGTGCTTATTTTAGTTTTTCAATAAATTAAAAAAAATCACTTATACCTGTTAATAATATCCATAAAACATTGCATAATATCAAACAGGTTAAAAAAATCATAAAAATTTATTTGTTATAGTTTTTATCTATCAAAGCACATATCGAATGTAATATAAGAACAGATGTACATAATCAAAAAATATAAAAATCATAGCTGTATGTGTATAATAAAAGAACAAAATAACTCGCAAAGTGTAAAAAATTCTTGTTTAAAATAAAAAAATATATATAAATATAAATAAAAAAATCTAAATAACATCGTAATTAAGTATAGTTTATACGTATATAACGGGAAGCCTATATAAATATCGATCATATAAATAATGTATATAGGTGTATGTATAATCTTTTAAATAATAATATTAATTTAATTTTTTTTAAAATAATATAAATCGGCTATAAGAAATTTTTACTAAAAAAAATAAATGAAAAAACAAGAAAAAATTCTTAGAACACCAATTTTTAAAATATTATGTTTTGAATTTTTTGTAATAATTGTTAAAATGTAGAGCAAAGCAACGTTAAATAGAGGAAACATATTTTTAGTAAAATAAAAACGCGTCGCTATTGGCTTTTTTAGTAGATATACATACATAAATTAATTAGAATTTTTAAACAATTCCTCCACAACAGAATTTTTTGGATTGCATTTTTTTTTTTGTTTTTTGTTAAATACCGAAAATGCACAATTCTTAAAGTATTAATGACATTACCTACTTGTATATAAGAGCAGAAAGTCTTTAATTTTATTGATAATTAAAAATGTTTCTTTATGTTTATTTAGTAATTAACTTGCAATTGGGACAACTTTTGCTCGGAAGCATAATGGCCAGTGACGAATTTAACAAAAAAAAAACGATGCTGAATATAATTATTATTATATACTGGACATCTTGTGCGTGTTCTGCTCTAATGTGTGCAATTTCAAGTTAAATCCGCGGTAAAATTTAATCATGTCCTACTAAGACTACAAGTTTATTTATATAAAAAGATATTTAGCAGTCACTTATTTAGTTCACTTATTTTGTTTAAATAATCTTGAAATGTCCGCAAATTTCAGTATAGTTAATACCATTCTTAATATTAACTTAATAAATGATGAAAATGGTGTTGACAGAATCATTTACCAAAGAATTAACGAACCCTTTAGCTCTTAAGATCGGAATTTAAGCAAAAAATAGATGCAGCCCTAGATATTAATTTCACAGAATGTTTTTATGTTCATACTAGCTGGAACCCGGTGCGAGTCGCTGCCATAAGCCAATAGTATGGCGTGCGCCAAAACAATTGGGAATTTCAAAATCGCGTTTTCCATGCGCAGTTAGAGTCTCGAATCCCACCACGAAAGTACAATCGAAAAGAAAAGTGTCACTCCATTCTTTTAAAAACTCAAATCACCCGCCCATTTATATTCCCAATCACAATTCAATGGTCTACTGCCACTCTTGTCGTGGTCAGATGGTATGGGGAAGTGTTGTTGCCCGTAAACGATTTTCGAAGAGGAAATTACAATGTACGTGCGCTTGTATTTTATCGCATTACGTGGTCTGGGCGTCATGGAGTTATGTGGTCTGTAAATTAGTAAATAACATTTTTTTGGTGTTATTTGTCTTTGTCTATGACCCATTAGCATGCTGTCCGAGCGGGACGTTACCGCAACGAATACGCTGCTGTCGATGCCACTGGGTCTCGAACTCTCTTCACGTTTCGTTTCCATTCTCGACGATCTTTTCTATAAGACGCCCTCGATATTCTTTAGCTAGGTTTTCTTCTTTGCCGATCGCTAAATTCTCCAGTCTGCCGGACGGTCTCGCCAGAGAAGTTTACGCGACAAGATTTGTCAAACATGTCCAAACCACCGTAGTAGTCGTTTTTGTATTTCTTCTTCGATAAGTGGCTGCTGATCGCATCTTTGTATAACTGTCTCGTTTCGAAGGCGATCGCGGAGTGAGACACCAAAAATCTGCCTCAAACATCACATTTGGAAGACCTCGAGCACACCTCGAGTTGATGTCCGCCTTGAGCAATGTCCACGTATCCAATCCAAAAAGAAGAATCGGAAGGATCAATGTTCGATAAAAGCGTACTTTCGTTTTGATGGTATGAAAAAATATTCGTTTCTATAAGCGCCACTTGAGCCAAGCGACTTGCTTCGGCATCCGTGTTGGCGAAGACCGCGCTGTCGTCGGCGAACATTAAGTCGGTTACGATGTTGTTGTCCTTGTTTCAAATTCTGCGTCGTCCATCGAATGTTTGACGCTTAATGGCATCGATCACAACGTTGAAGAGAAGTGGCAAAGCGACGTTTCCCTGTTGAACTCCCGTTTCAATCGGGAACTCTTCGGATAAGTCGCTTCGAAAACGAACACCATCATAGGAACTGGTACGTCGCTTGGAGAAGCTGGATGGTTTTCAATGGCACGTGTTCAGTTTCCAAGACTCTCCACAAGCTCCAATCGATGCAATCGAAAGAGGATTTGAAATCGATCAAAACGACGACAGTTCGTTTTCTGCAACGAATTCTTTCTTCCATTAGCTGATGGAGGGCGAATATTTGTTCAATGCATCCTCGATATGGTCTAAATCCCGCTTGTTCTTTCTGCGCCGTTTGCTTTTGATGTTTCTGTAGCCTCGATTGTCGACTGTCGCCTTTCTTCAAAATTGGGACAACGATCGCTTTCTTCCACGTCGAGGGGACACGATCCGAATGCCTTATGAGGACATGGAATTGTTGTAATAAGACATCACCTCCGGTTTACATCAGTCGGCGGTTACTTGGTCTATTCCCGGCCATTTTCAGTGATTTTATTGCCGTCGTCTTCACCTCGATAATTGTCGATTCGGTGTCGAGAAACTGATTCGTCGAAACCGAGATACGATGTCTGATAATTAGGTCATCGATATATATATACTACCCTTTTAACTATCGGAAGCTCTGTTTTTCTCGCTCAGGTCAGTTAGAGCAGAGACTTCCAGGTCGTATGTCGAGCCTCACATTTAAGTTATCGCCCCGAACTGTTCGCCTACTCTCTTTTCATACTCTTTGTAGCCCGACTAGCTCAGTTTATGGGTCTCGGTAGTCTAGGGGTAAGGCGCCTGACTACTATCCCCAGAGGTCCCGGGTTCGATTCCCGGCGGTGCCACGATCCTAGCCTTTCCCAATTTCCCGCCTACATAACTTTCCTTCTTTCTTCTCCCCTCTTTACATTCCTGATTCCTTCTGTCATAGCCTTCCTTAGCCCTTCCCCGCTCCACCAAAGCGCATGTCATCGGTTGGTTGATGAGATTCAACTAGTTTCAGGAGGCATAACACTCCAGCGAGCTGTTTCTCGATGCCCCGATTTCAAAGTCGCGATAGTAATGGTTGGGAGTAGGTGGACTAAAAAAAATATCGAGAGAAGGTTGTGGCAGTTCCTTCCTCCCCGACTAGAGCTGCTGTTCGACACTGCACTCTATAAGAAGAAAATAGATTGTCAACAGTATAAAGGGCCTTTCCTGTGACTCTAGTCTTTCACATAAAAAAAAAGAGTAAACGATTTTTTGCTTAGAGGTCGTGGGTCGAGCCACGCGTCTCAAAAACCCTGTATTCACTGGTCAAAAAAGGAGCGCTTTGGAATTAATTAGAAATTACATTTCAATTCTAAATAAAAATTTAATGTATAATTATTGATCTTGCGACGTTAAGTAAGCTGCAAGCTTACACAAAGAGCCACACACACAAAAGCTAAGGATTACGCAAATATCCGTATACCTATCTCCGTCTTATAAGGTAAATTCAAAAACTCAACACTGCAGAATTCATCAATTAGAAGTCTGTAGCTGCGGTACTGTTGAATTTTTGAATTCACCCATAATTAGAACTGCGTTCAATTTATTGGTTCTTACAGTATTATCTTAATATGAATACCCACTAACTAAATGGTTCTCTCACTCACTTTAAGTATATTCATCAATAAAAGTAATTATTCAAAGAATATCTTATTCTTTGCCCACATCTAGTCACTAGTCGAGCAACCAGAGAAAATTTTACAAAGAATAATAAATAAACAACAGGCGTTTTGCTCTTAATTTTATATAAATTTCAACAACATAATTTATTTGAATATTATAAAACTAACTTTGGATTATTTTTAAAATATTTATATCCACGAATTTTAACACAAAACGCAGCACATTTACAACCTTGAATGGTACCCATATAAATATTCTTGCAATTTCAGTACGCGTACAAAATAAAAATTTTTAAATTATATTTTTTTCGATTCTTAATATAACATTTCTTTAAAACAATTTCAATTTAAATATTAAACCAAAATAAAAAAAACAAATAATAGTAAAATTAAATTTCTTCCATAGTTTTCATTAAACCTCGAATTGTTAAATTTTACTCATTAATAAAAGTAGGAAAATGGAAAATGGTAAAAGTAATTTTTAATCAAAGAACCAAAGAAAAAAAATAAATAAATAAATACATTTAAAAAAAAAAACATTTCCATTAAGAAAAATAAAATTAATAAAGGAACTTTGTTTTTGTTTTTTACTTAAAATATATTAAATTTACTTATTATTAATTATTGTTATTATTAATTGAAGAAAATAATTATAGTTGAAATGATAACCTTCAAGGGATCACAAATGGTACAAGAGCTTTACAAAGAAAAAAATAAATAAATAAATAAATAAATAAAATAAAAGTAAAATTAAAATATAATGAAGTATATAAAAATAAAAATAAAATAAAATTAATAACTAAAATATTTCAACTAATAGAGAGGAAAAAAATCCATTTTTTTTATTGTAGATGCAGTTTATTATATAAATTTAATGAAAATTAATTAAAGCCAATATTTTTAATTTATTTCATTTTATTATTCATTCACACGCTTGTTTAAGAATCACATCAATCCTTACGAAGTGCAAATTTAATTTATTTCCGTAAACTTTTTGTGTGCGGATATGCAATATAATATTTTTTCTACACATTCTATAAAAGTACAAATACAAAAGTATGATTTATATTAATAAAAATATTGAAAAAGATAAAAATACAGTAACTCCGTAAAAATGTTTAGTTCAATTGGATTCCACAAGATTACTCCACTATAGTATCTATCACTAAGGTTATTTCACTCTTCCATTGGATTAATTCGCTATTGAAAATCTATTCATCATCATTTCATTTTCATTGCGCTCCTTTAATCCCTCATGGGACATAGGGCGGAAACAGTTGCCCTCCAGCGGACTCCGTTTTGCGCGACAGCTCTCAGCTCCGACCAGGATCTCCCAGTTGTTGCGGCTTCTGCTATTAGGGTTCTCCGCCATGTTGTTCTAGGTCTTCCGACTCGACGGGATCCTTGCGGATTCCAGTCGAGGGCCTGTTTGGGTAGATTTTCGTTTTCGCGTCGCAAGGTGTGGCCAACTCAATTCCATTTCCTTCGTCTGATTTGGTCGTCTATCCTTTCTTGACCGGCACGGCGCCATAGTTCTTCGTTTGAAATTCTATCCTGCCAGCGGATTTTTAGAATACGACGCAGGCAATCTATTAGTTCAGTTTAAATAATTTCACAAAACAGAATATAAAAATTAACGATTCTCCTTCGTTGGACAATTTTTCCGACCTATGTAAATTTCCTGCTTTGTCGTTTTCACTCTTTACAAAAAAATCCCTTGCCATTCCATCACCTCTAAGCGTCATCCGGTGTCCCTCAAGACAGTCATCTTGGTCCTCTACTCTTTATTCTACCAATTGATGACATTGTTCATTTGATAAGATATTGTAGAATCGTGATTTATGCTGACGACATCAAAATCGTCATATTAAGAGTATTGAGTATTGCAAACTTTTGCAAGTCGACCTTGACGTTCAGCGCAGGTTTGTTCGATTCTCACTGAGTCATCTTCCTTGTGAAGACATAGAAGTTCTTCCATCATATGAATATCGTTTTCAGTTACTGAACTTAAGCACTCTCCACAAGCGTCGTGAGGTGGCCGATTCGTTTACCAGCTCCTCAATGGAAGGGTTGACTCAGGTTTTCTAAGTCGCCGTGCGTGGTTCAGAGAGAGCAGTTATAATTTGGGAGGGCCACCTCTCTTACACATCAACTCCTTTAACACCAACGCATTCTCATTCTTTAATGTGAACAAAAATATTAGCGTTTTTAGCGTGACCTTAGGTAAGTCCTCAAAAAGAGTTTATTTAACCTCGCGTTATTGCCTATTTCATGTGCTACACGCTTCTTTGTGTGTTCTTTTATATTTTTGTTTTGTTTTATATATTTTGCATGCCTTAGTTGAGCCTCATCTCAACGCTTGCTTGTGCTGAGTTGGTGAATTTTTCTTGGCCCAGCTGAGAAGAGTGTGCCTTCTGCGTTAGAAGAGTTTACTCTTACTCTATTATTGTAATAGGCGAGAAAAGGATATCAGAGCCGGCGGATAATGTGGGTATGGTGGAGCGTCTGATGTAAAGAATGTTTCTGGTTTCGGCCCATATTAGCTGATTAGCGTTATTCTGGATACCTAGTCATCAGTCACAGCGCCATCTGCTCGAAACGAGGGAGATATTTTCCATATCCTCTATTTCCAATCAAGAACAATGTGAGATCGAAACTTACTTCCCCACATTTCCTCGTAAGAGGAAGTTAGATTTTTTGGTTTTTTGTAAACGACTAGACGGAATCCAAGCATTCAAGTGACTGTCAGTGAAAATTCGTCGCATACACCGCACGCACGTATCTTTTTCAAAGGGTATGCGGTCCTCCATTTTCTGCTGTTAGCTCTTGATCAATGCTGCTGGCCACACTGACACTGCGTAAAACTAGACAGAGCCATCAAGAGGCGACGGATGGGTTGGAACCCCCATTTTGGAAAGCATTCTTCGAAATTCTGCACAAATAGTAGAAGCTTTATCTGCCATGCCCTCCAAGTGTGTTATAAAATTAAGCCTCTGGTTGTTCATTACTCCCAGGTGTCTTAACGCGAGCTGTGTGTCAATGACCTGTTCCAGATCTTGAATCTTACGGATATTTATTTTCGCAGGTTGCTGACCAACACGATTACATTTTTGTGCTCAGCAAATGACAGGCCAGCGCTTTCAGGGCGCGCTTTAATATCTGAGCTAGCTTCGTTCGCACATAGTTCGATCTCATCGAGGCGTTAGTCATTACACATTGTGATCCACAGAAGAGGTCACTTAACACCACATTTTGTTCTGTACACCATCGACCCATTATACGGCGTTTTACCCGGAGAGTGAAATCATTGTTGCGGGTGATTTCAACGTTCACAATGTACATTAGCTAAATTACTCAAATGAGAGAGTTCCTGGCAAAGACGCCGAGCTCTTTGCGAGCCTCAACAACTTATATCAAATTGTTAAATATCCTACGACGGTCCCTGATATTCCCGGTCAAGGAGCCCATCTCCTAGATCTATTTCTTACTCTTCATCCGACGCGGTACTCCGTCAAGGTTAGCCCACCCCTCGGCAACTCGGACCACTGTCGGGCACTATGGGAAAGCCAACTGGTTGGATCTTATTTGCTTCTTCCAAGCCACTGACTGCGATTTGTGTTTCCGTAATGCCAATGTGAACTATGCCGCCCTCTGGGTCACCAAAATTATACGAGGAGGTATGCGCTTGTTTATACCTCATTCTACCAAATCTGTGAAGCCTAGACCGAACAGATGGTTCAATGGAAATGTATGAACGCAATCAAAACTAAAGAAGCCGCCTATAGAGCATATCGACGTTCGCCTAACGAGTCACTTCGTCGTGAGTACATCAAATTGAGAAACTCCTCTGTGGAAATACAAGCAAACCCAAAGCCGACTTATTAGCAACTCTGTTCGCCACAAATTCTTTTTTACCCGACGCTGCTATATCACCCTCCCCCCCCCCCCTATTTTTCATTTTCTTTTCTATTTTCAAAGTTTGAAATTGTGCCCTGTGCAAGTGCACCATTCGCACGCACCTATGAAAGCGCCGCTTATGGTCATGGTGTACTAGTAATCAAAACAAACCTTTGATTCTCTTAGTGAATAATAAAAATCCCATTTGAGTATAAAATAAAATCAAACTTTTGAATAATGCAAGAAAAACCCCTTTTAGTTTCGCCAATCGAAATAAAAGCAAAAAGCAACAAGTCGAAATAAATTAATTTTGTACTTCCCAAATTCTTCATTAATTAAACACAATCTGTAAATAAATTCATATAACATAAGCAAATTTCACACATAGTTTCTTTTTTTAAAAGACTGTGTACATTATAAAGGACCAAAACAAAAATATTAACCATTACCCTAAATACATTATTTTTTTCTTTTTGATTAATTAAAAATAATCTTAAAAACTTCTTTTTCATTAAACGAAAAAAAAAATATCTAAAAAGATTATTTAATGTAAAAATTCAAATTTAATAAAAAATGAAAGAAATATAGGAAAATTTTGAATATAGGAATATTAATAATTGTTTTTGTCGATAAATTTCGTTTAAATGGCTAAAAAAAAGCAAAAGTGATTTTCTTAAGTTTGAACAAATAAAAAACAAAAATTAAAAGATAAATTAAACGAATATAAAGTAAAATGAAATGCTTTTATTATTATTGCAAATTATTTTATGACTAGAATTTATAGAATTTTATTATGATCTGATAAAAATAAAGAAAAGATATATCTAAGCGATGAACAATTTTGGATTTTATTTCATTGATGGATAAATGGTGAGCAATAATAGGGTGGACCTTTCCTTTCTTCTTCCATATTCCTGCGACTTCAAGGACCAACATTAAATGACAAAAAATAAGTGTGTTCGATGACTGCTTAAAAAGGTCAGAGCAGAGCTGGGCAGCATGGATGAGCGAGTCGACTATACCTTTTTGGTGCCATCAGTTTGTATGGGAATAATTGCTGATGAGCAGTCCATTTCTATATGTCAGTGGGACCAGCTGTCTAATTGATGTCAGAGCAGAAAAAATCAGAAAATAGCAACAATCTCAAAAAACACTTTTCCGCTCAACTTCGCTCCAAATTCGCCTTTTAGAGGTTAGATACGTCAATTTTAAAAGACGAAATATATACCAATTATTTATTTATTTATTTATTTGCCAAACAAGGCACTTAACAAAAACAATTATTATTATTAACATTAATAAGGAACATTGCGAGTATTTAATATTTAAATATTAAACTAAGATCTAGGTCTATAGTGTTAGTTAGAAGAGGACAACAGGGAAATTAGTTTTCTTTTATAGGAAATTTTGTTAATTGAGGGTGAGAAACAAGACGCGTAGGAATTGAAGGTAATGCAGCACCTGTTAACGGGCTCGTTTCTAGCATATTCAGTGCGATGCGGGTACTCTTTAAGCAGTTTGGAATGTCTTGTTTGTCGAGTATCGTTAAATTTGATTGTGTCCGACAGGAACTGCACCTTGAGGTTATTGTTCAGGACATCCAAGGTACAACAAGATATAAGCAATTTCCGTCTAAAGGATAGAGGCAAGAGATCAAGGATTTTGAGCCTGTCCTTACAGTGAGGAAGGTTGTGAAAATCCGAAGGATTATAGAGGTTCCAGCGCGAAAAGAAGGAACTTCTTTTGGACAGATTTTATTCGATTAATACTAATTTGAAATATAGGATCCCAGATCTGGCACGCATACTCAAGAATAGGACGGACCAATGAGCAAAACAAGGCCTTAGTAACCCAAACATTGTCGAATTCTTTAGCTCTTCTCTTGATAAAGCCCAACAGCTTGTTGGATCTAGCAATAATATTATCATAGTGTAAGTTAAAGTTTAACTTGCTGTCGAGGACAATGCCTAAATCAACAATGTGATCGACACGATCCAAGACATTGTCATTGAGATAATAATTTTGCAGCTGTTCGTTTCTTTTCCTGGAGAAGGTAATTACATGGCACTTACTGGTGTTAAGAAGAAGATTGTTAATGGTGCACCAGTCTTGTAGTGCATTAAGTTTCGACTGTAAAAAGGATACATCAATTTGAGACCTTATAGCACTATAAATTTTTAAATCATCGGCGTAAAAGAGGTGCGGAATGCCATTTAATTTTTCAGATAGATCGGAAATGAATATGTTAAATAGAAGTGGCCCTAGGTGGCTGCCTTGCGGTACACCTGAGGTTACATTGATTTCTTTTGAGATGAGAGGAAGCCCTGAAATCTTACCACCTGAGTTCTCCCGTTAAGATAGGATGTTATCCAATCCAGAAGGGGGCCGGATATCCCAAATCTTAATAATTTCATATATAGTATGTGGTGGTCTACTCGATCAAAGGCCTTGCTGAAATCAGTGTAGACAGCGTCAAACTGGTGGCCTTGTTCCATACCACACAGCAGTTCGGATATCATTATCATAAGATTGGATGTGGTGGAACGACCTTTTCTGAAACCATGTTGCTGATCGTTTAGGTTCGGAACAATTAGAGGGGCAATCTTGTCATAGATAAGTTTTTCAAATAGTTTAGGGATAACAGATAGGATAGCAATGCCCCTATAGTTGTCCATCGCATGTTTATCACCTGACTTAAAGATCGGTGTGAGGAAGGATTTCTTCCATACCGAAGGAAACTTTCCGGCAGAAAGGGGCTTGTTAAAAATGAGGTGAAGAGGGAGTAGAATGAGTTGGGCGTGGCTCTGCAAAAAAGTTGCAAGTAGACAGTCCGGACCGTGACCTTTATTGACCTCCAGATCTATAATACCTGTCATTATATCTTCGGGCGATAGAGATATATTGTCTATAAGGACCGCAGTTTCGGAATGCTCTCTTGGGACAGTGTGTGCAGCCGAAGAAATGGGGCAGAAAATTTCACTGAACCTGTCCGCAAACATGTTTGAAATTTCTTGGGGGAGAGAGGAGTGTGTGATACCGTTTGTCATTGTTGTCGGGTAGCCTGATGTTTTTCACTTTAGATTAACGAAATCAAAGAATTTTTTAAGATTACGTATGATATTTTCACCGACAGTCTTTGCATAGGTAGTATAGGCCTCCCGTGACCTATGACTAAATTCTGAGGCTAACCTGGCGTATTCAGATTTCTGCTCAGCACTAACATTGTTGTTATTTTTCACTACGCGGTACAATTTATTTCTCCTATTACGAAGGGACCGAGTGTTTTTGTCAAGCCATGGCTCCGTCAATTTATCCCTTTTTTGATTTTAGGTACGAATCTGCCAATGGTGTTGAAGATGACATCGTAGAATCTAGTAACTAGTTCGTCAATATCATCACCATCAAGTAAATCTTCCCAGTTAATAAGGGATAATTCAGTGCTAATACTAACATTATCAGCATTCTTAAAATCGAAGACTACAGAGTTGTTATAGGAGGCGAGATAATCAGCCATTGTAGAACTGAGCTCGATGACCCACGAGGAATGATGTGTAGTGTTATTAAATAGATTCTCCTCTTTAGAAGCGGGAAGCACGTTCAAATCCTCATAGAGGTTAGTGAAGATTAAATCCAACCATTTCCCATTTGAATTTGGTTGGCTAATTACCTGTTGCAGGTCGTTGCTGTAAAGATTAAGATTGTCGATAAACTTTATATCGACGGGGAAGTAAATAACTGTCTTCCTCGTCACGAATAAAAGATATATTAGGCCGATTAAAATCACCACCATTAATATATCTTTGTTATCGTTGGATATTTCATCTATTATATGAATCAAATTATCATACATATATAGATTCGTCGGAGTTTGGAGGTAAGTAAAAAGAACCGATGACAATGTATTTCTTTCCGAACTTTATTCGTACTAAAATATGTTCAAAGGAAAAACAATTGGATAGCATCGAAATGTTATTGCTACAAAAACTAATATTTATTTTTTAATATTTCCAAATATTTTCCGAATAAATCATTCATAAATCAATTTTGCGATATTTCTCGTTTTCGATTGTCGAAAGAAAAAGGAAGAAGAAGAATTTTGCTGCTCTGCCTGATCCTACAAATTTGGTGGAGCAGAATAAGTGAGAATTGTCAACCCAGAGCAGGCTCAAAAACACAGAGCAAGTGAAATGAAAGCAGAAAAGATCTGTCCTAAAGTCTCAACGAACGCAAATTGCTGATTATTTCTGCTCCAGCTTGAGCTTGATCTGGAGCAGTCATCGAACACACCTAATATTAAAGACGCTGTTGGGCTGGTGCTGTTACCATCAGCTCGGAGCTAAGCTTATGGGGATTCATTGAAAACAGCTCGTGCGACGTGGATGTGCCGGCCTCACAAACCGCATTTCGTCAAGAAACTAAAAAAACGCTGTTACTATTACTACAATATTAATTTTTTGACGTTACAACGTCTTATAAATCGATGAGTATAGGAAGTCATTAGCGCAAATAGTCGCGCCACTTAGCGACGGGAACGGGACGGGACATTTTGCGCTAATGACTTCCTATACTCATCGATTTATAAGACGTTGTCACGTCAAAAATGCGGAAGAACTGATAACCAAGATGACATGACTGCACTGCAGCATAATTAATGCTCGTCTAGAGATCGTTTATTCTACTCTGTTTTCTACAGAACCTATCTTCGGGTAAATTGTCTCAATGGCGTTACTCGGAGAAGACACGAGCAAGATCATTGCCGTGAACGTCCTCTCGTTGATACGAAACGAGAAACGGGCGAATCTCCTGGCGCTGTTGCAAGACAAAAATCCGGGTGTGCTCCTTGCCAGCGAAACTAAGCTGAACGAGAAACATAACGTGGATTACAAAGATTATGTGATGTTTAGGCGTTAACGACCTAATGCTATACAAGGTGGAGGTTTACTAATATTAATAAAGACCTCTTTGAAACATAAAATCATGTACAGCAGGGCAATTGAAAAGTTTTGGGTGCTGGAAGCGTGCGTTGTATACATTCATGTCTTGTAGCAGGAGATTGTATATAATTGCTGCGTACGCACCCGACTTCTCAACCCAGACTATTTATAGAGGAATTGAACTTGCTTTCTCAAACTCTACAGCTGAAGTCGGAGCAAAATTTGTATTTGTTGGTGGGAGATTTAAACGCACGTCACGCGGCATGGGGAAATCAAACGCCTAACACTAGGGGCAACCAACTGAGTGACTGGTTCGAGCACAATAGAATTCAGCGAAAACTTAATCTTTTTGCTACGGACATACCCTCATATCGAAGCGGTGGATCGTTGGATCTATGTCTGCTAGACTCCCGGTTGGGACTACCAGGGACAAATACAAACGAGACCAACTGTCTCAAGACAGTGCCGTACGATAGCGGCCACTATGGACTAATTATAACCATACAGGTCCCTAACGACTTCATGAAGCTCTCTGATTATTACGAAGTTCATCCTTTTGTTTACCAGAAGATGCACTGGCCAAGATTCGAGAAATCTATGGAAAGAGCAATACGTAACTAACAGTGCACGTATACCTCTAGCAAGGAATCTGAGTAACAACGAAATCGACGCATAGTTGACAGACAAAACCATACCAAAAATGTTACAGGAATGCAACGATTGACGCGCTACAATCTCATCAAAACCGTATACTGACGAGACTAAAAGCCCTTCATCGACAGTTCCGAGATAGACAGAGTGCGGAACTTTTAACTCTCAAGTCAGTTATGAAAAATCTCCAACAGCTTTTAAAACAACAATACGACACGATTTTCGTGACCTTTGACTCTCCATAACTTGAGTAGCCGGTCAGTTAACTTTATGGACTTTTGGGAAATAATTTGTGACACCAAAATAAAGGGAATTCCGCTGGAAAATTTCCAGTTGCATTTTTTTAGAGCTTTTGTAATGTAATGTATAAATTGCAGAATGCAGAATAGTGAGATTACCATGTATCTTTGCGTATGGTTCTTGTCGAGGCATGTCGTGTGTCAATTCGACGTCCGAAGAAACAACCATTGAGCCTGAGCTGAACGATGATGACACCGACCACATTTCGTTATTTTCCTCTAAGGTAAGTGTTGATGAAAATGACAACATGAAAGAAGTCAATATAGAAGAGATAGAGAGCTCATCAACATTATTATTTTATACCTTGTAACCTATAGACTAGACCTACTAGGGATACCATAGAAAAACGCTGCTTGCATACAAAAGTGAAGCGGAAACGAAGGCAGCGCGATGCCCGAGTTTTCTCAGCTCCATATCTTAAAAACCATTGGTTCTTCGTATAATCCGTATAGGACAGTCGTTCCGTGACGTGACGTTGACGTTCCGTATATTTAGTCTGAAAGGTTGCCCACATTCAAGCGTTTGGAGGCGTTAAGGGTAAATCAGAGAATCCTAAGGAAACATTATTATCGTCGGGCCCAATTTATTTAATAGCTCCATGACCCCCGCGCCCGTTTCTTTCAAATGATGCTGAAATACCTTCGATACTATTAATTTTGCATTTAATATTAAAACCAAAATGAGAATTTTATGTATATTAAAAGCTTTTATTTAAACAAATATAAAGAAACAAACGATATTACAGAAAATGGAATAAAATTGTGTAAAAATGTTTACATTCTATTAACATCAAGGTACACCCCATAAATAATTTGAACTAAGGCATAAATTTTTAGAAATATATTTTTGTTTAAAAAAAATTGAGATTTAACTTTCGTACCCGAATTTGTATGCTATAAGAATAATTATTTGTATGTGCCTTAAACTATTAACAACTGGCCATAAATATTAGAAAAAAAAAAGATTTTTTGCCATACGTATCAAATCATTAATGGATAAAAAAATTTGCGAATTATCTAAGTCGCTTTTATGTAGAGCAATTTAATGCCACACTTAAGAAATCTTCAAAACCTATGGAAATCATTCCTCTTTGTTCGGTATCCCGTACCCTGAACGCTTCAGTGAAGCGTTGAATTTGCACACATAATACTATAAACTGATCAACAGATATTTGTTTGTGTGATGCAGGGTCGGATCTTTTCACTAGGAACTTAATAAAATCTTGTGAAAACCGAAAGCCCATCTGAGTAAAAGCTGAAATGAATCAATATTAAGGAATTTACTTTAAAAAAAAAAATCTTAAGTTACCTTGCTCTAATTCATTTTCTTCAATATGTCCAGATTGGTCTCTGTCATACATTTTGAACACCTCAAGCCATTGATTAATGTAGTTATATAGCTTTTCAAACTCGTAAATGTCGATAGTTCCACTCGAATCTTTATCGAACATACCTAAAAATGTTTCGCTTAAATAGTTATCAATTATGTTATCCATATATCCTTACTAATCATTAGTTTGCATGCTGTGTCAGAGAAGTGTTCTCCTTTGCCATTAATTAAAGCTGCCTTCAATTCATCCGAGTTAATTTTTCCAGATCGATCTCGATCGACCATAGCAAACCACCTTTGAGCTTCAGGTGTAGCAGTGGAATTCTGAGGGGGAAATGCCCCCGGAGGTGCTGCGTATCCTCCTTGTTGTCCATATCCTCCTTGTTGCATTCCTGGTGGAGCAGCGTATCCACCTTGGGCTTGTTGATTATATTGCCCCTGATATCCTCCTTGATAGCCGCCCTAAATTAGGTGAATGTATTTCATAATAATGCAGTAGATTATTGAATGTTTGTTGCTTCTTACCTGGTAAGACATTTTTGGAGCTTTACCACTGAACGAATTAACGGAAAGAAGTATTAACAAGCAGCCGGTGTTTTAGTACGACTACCAGTGCGAGTAGAAAATAAAAATGTAATTTACTGAAAAGTACTAAAATAATATTCAAAATAATGAGAATTAAGTTAGTCTGGTTACACACAAAAGCATGTCGGAGAAATGAAAGCTAAAAATCAATAGCTAATAATATTTTCTGAAACTGGACTGGGTATCCAAATGCGCCTACAAAAACGAAGGAACCTGACTTGTGCGTCGAAAAGTTTGGCATCACAAACTTAAATTAAACCACGGTTAACTTTTAAGCGATAGCGAAATAAACATTACAAAAAAGTCGCAACAAATCGTCAACACACTCTTCTCAAGAATATGAATAAATGTTAGTGCAGACGCGAAAGGGAACTTAGAAAAGAAGAAGGTACGGAAAAGGAAACTTAAGGATACAAATCTCTAACAGTACTAAAGAGCACGCTGTATGACGAAATTTACACCACCGTGAAGAAATTCTTCTTCTTCTTAATCCCTTTTAATCCCTCATGGGACATAGGGCGGAAACAGTTGCGCCCCAGCGGACTGTTTTGTGCGACCGCTCTCAGCTCCGACCAGAGGTAGTTTTAATCCCTTAAGGGTTGAAAATAATTTATTTTTGCCTGTCCACAATCGGATTTGAAGCATAAACTGGAAAAAACAACTTTTTTACAATTTTTTCCATTTTTGGCCGATTTAGGGGTAGTTTCAACCCTTTAGGACTACCCCTTATCATAAAGTTCGCCTTAATTTAGTACAAATCAACCACCTTCGCAAATAAATATTAAAAAAATGCATTTCATCGCATTAGTTTTCATTATTATTGAAATAATCGCGAAAACCCCCTAAAAGGGGGTGTTTTTTGCAGTTTTAGGGATGACGCCCCTGTTTTAGGACCGCGGGACCTCGATTTTCGTGATCAGCGACCCCAAAAACCTTCGATTTTCTTAATGGGGTTATTTTGGAACACCCCCCCCCCCCCCTCGCGTTTTGAATGGACTATTCGGTGAACACCAATGTTCGCGCGAATTTTGACCTTGAGAATAGGGCCTTACTGACACATGAAAGATTAGCTAATGAGATTGAACTTGGAATCGAATTCAGTGAAGACTGCCCAGCGAATGACATTACCGCGGCCCAACTAAATTCGACTTTCATTAGGAAAATCGACCTCCCGTTAATATTTCGTCATCTAAACAATAAGAAGTCGTCCGGGGTGGATGGTGTTCCAAACATTGTCTTAAAGCATTTGCCCCTGGTGGCTATAGACATATTCACCACATTGTTTAACAATGCGTTAAACAATGCCCATTTCCCAGGACACTGGAAGATGGCAGTGGTGTAGCCTATACCCAAGAAGGATAAAGATAAAAGTAACCCTGCTAATCTCCGGTTAATTAGTCTTCTTCCGAATATTAGTAAGGTGTTTAAAGTAGTGATTAATAGTTCATTATCCAAATGGGCTGAAGAAAAAAAGGTAATTCCCGATAACCAATTCGGATTCGGGGCAGGGTACGACACTATTCATGCCGTGTCGAAATTGGTATCAGACATACACTGGAACTTCATGAGAGGCCAGTGTACCGGAGCATGCCTGATCGATTTTGAGAAGGCATTCGATACAGTATACATCGAAGGTCTTCTCTACAAACTGGTCAGACTCGATGACCGGACCTCAGCTATACACGATTTATAATATGATTTCCAACAAGAAGTTCGTCGTTAAAAGTGGAAACTTCACATCAAGAAGAATCTTCGACATTAAAAATGGTCTGTAAGAGGGTGCAGTGAACTCGCCGCTCTTATTTAATATCTTTACGAGTTAATCAAGTTAACAAGTTCCCTCCGCTCGGCATTAGCATACGTGGATGACCTGATTGTGTACAGGACGGGGCCGAATATTGGAGTGATCCAGACGCTCCTGCAACGTTACTTCGAGACAATCGAGCGCTATAGTGATTATTGGAAATTGAAAATCAATTTTAGCAAATGCGAAACGATCCTTTTCCAGACTCCTTTAAACAGAGCTTCTCGCGATGTGCGAAGGAAGTGGAAACCCCACAAAATTTCGAAAAATGTTAGACAAAAAATTGAAAATGAAATATCTTTGGCTTTGGCTGAACCAATACTTATATTCCATTAGAAACATATATGGTGCTCTTGTCAAGACAAACAAGGGGTTTCATTGGAGCAAAAGGCTTCTTTCTGCTATAAAAAAGCCTTTTGCTAAGCGCACGGTTCATTCAAAGTGATCTCCTATCAAGCCTTGGTCAGACCAATTTTAACATATGGTTGCCCAGTATGATTCAACATATCCACCTTTGCTCGGGGTTTACGAAATACAGCGCTTAAGATTGTATCGAACACCAGAATCAGGCTTCATAAAGTTTCACGCCAACAATGTTCTCTATGATAAGGGATTTGTTACTAGGATCGGCAACTTCATAATCAAGTTTATTCGAAGACATATTGCTAGAGCGATAGAGGGCGACAATCCTCTCATTCTATCCGAACGCAAGATACCGCAAAACAGCATGTGAACTCGGATTTATTCCTCCCGAGGCACTTGTTTACCTGAATTCAAAAACAATGGTTCAAGATGGATCGGGAGTGCCTCTCTTGTACATGTTTCTCAGGGCATATGACAAGCGATACACTTTTAGCGAAGAAGATATACCTCTTAACGATGCGTCGTAGATGAATAACGACAGCAAATAGAGCCTCCAGAAACCTTTCATGGTAGAAAATATGATGAGTCAAGAAAAACATCTAACTTCCAAAAATAAGTTATACTTCCCAAAGCTTCAACAAATTCAAGTCAACAAATAAGCCACAGTCAACAGAATTATAGGCGGTGATTAATGTACGTTAGATAATTTAAGTACACGTAATTACGGCAGCAATTTATAATCGATAAATTTCATGTATGCACTACAAAATAATGCAGATACAAATATAGACTTAAATCATAAAAATTAAGACGAGTTAGGCCCGGGGTAAACCAACTTTAATATGAATTAAATTTATTTGTTGACCAATGAGTGGATTTTACTGGGAACTTGACTGATCATAGTAGGTTCTGTACGGTCGGTAGCGGAGTTTTATATTATGTTTTAATTAACTGGAGTGACCTGCTGCATAGGGCCGTGTCGTAAATCTGGGAAAGATTGTGCCTTCTCTGTTAATTTATAACATTACGGCGTACAAGTCAGGGAAACCTCTATCAATTTTCTTCGAGTTCCAGAAAAAATATATTTTTAATTATACTTTATCCGAGTATTTAACTTAACACTTTTAATTTTTATATTAGTATGTACTCTATATGATTAAGAGATTTGCGTTTTCACCTTAAAAATTGGTTCCGCTTTCTAAGTAACAAGCAAAAAGCAGCAACCTTTGACACTTGACAACAACTGACAGGATGAAAGCAATTATACCAATTGAAAAATTAATTGAACACAGGGTCTACACGAAAAAAAAATTTCCGGCAATAGCAATAGCAGCGTTGCTTGTTTAAGTTTTTCTGCTGGGCATTTAAATGGCTGGCAATTTCTTTATTAAAACTTGTTAGTAAGTAAATAAAGAAAACTATTACCAATTTTAATTTTTTTTTATTGTTTTGACAATGATAGAATAATATCATATTTATATACTTTAGTACAGAATATCAAAAGTTCCATTTTTTTTTTTTTTTATGAAAAAACCAAGCTTAGGTGTGTAACCCTTTGTACTACCAGTCCGTCATGTCGTTCAGTTCATGGTGCAATGTCTAGTAGTAGCTTGGTTTGAAGAATAGAGGAGAATAGGAAAGGTTAGAGGGGGTCTGGAGGGTGTAGAAGAAAATGACGATGAACCTCACGTTTGAACTCTAAGATGTTGTACGAGTTCGGAAATACTGACTGCGGGAGATCATTCCACAGTCGAGTTGTTCTATTCATAAACGAACTTCTAAACCGTATTGTGCGTGAACGAGGGGGCTGTAGGGTATGGGGGTAAGCCGAGCGGGCTAGTCTTGTGTTGCGGGAAAAGTATTGCCGTGCAGGCAGGAGGTCCTGAATTTCAGTGGAACAGTCGCCATGGTAATAGCGATAAAGTATGGAGAGGGCTGCTACATTCCTACGGTGCCTCAAGGTGTCTATGGAAGCGCGAAAGGGGCCATCACCAATGAGTTTGAGGGCACGATTTTGCACCTTGTTGAGACAAGCCAAGGTGGTTTTTGGGGCGCCTGCCCAGATATGTGAGTTGTATTCAAGGCGGGGCCGAATGTAGGATTTGTATATTGTAGCCAATGCGGCTGGCTGGAGGAGGAACTACATAAATTTTTCGGCATATACATAGTTCCGAAAAAAGAATTTCCCAAGGAGGCTTTTTTTCTTCTTATTCCCCTTTAAGCCCTCATGAGCGGAAACAGTTGCCCACCAGCGCACTCTGTGCGACAGCTCTCAGCTCCGACCAGGATCTTCCAGTTGTTGCGGCCTCTGCTAATAGGGTTCTCCTCATCGTTGTTCTAGGTCTTCCGTCTCGACGGGATCCTTGCGGATTCCAGTCAAGATTCTAGATTCTGGCTAGATTCTCGTTTTCGCGTCGCAAGGTATGGCTGGGGGTATTGGATTCCATTTTCTTCGCCTTATTTGGTCGCCTATCCTTTCTTGTCCGGCACTGCGCCATAGCTCTTCATTTGAAATTCTATTTTGTCAGCGGATTTTTAAGATACGACGCAGGCATCTGTTGATGAAAACTTGTAGGCGCCCTGTAATGAATTGGGTAGCTTTCCATGTTTCGCAACCATACAAAAGAACTGCCTTAACGTTGGAGTTGAACAGCCGCAATTTGGTGTTAGTTGAGATCTCCGTTGATCTCCATATGCGGAACAGGCATGCATACGGCTTCGTGCCTTATTTATTCTGGAACTGACGTCTTCTTCTGCCCCGCCATTACTACCGAGATAGCAGAATTTATCTACCAGTTCCACGTCACGGTTATTCAGCGCTGTCCGTTCAATGGTGTTTGCATTTATCCGCATTTCTTTGTTTTTATTCGGATTTAGCCTTAAGCCTGCTGGACTTATTTCTGTTGCCAAATTGTTTAACATGTTTTTGAGGTCCTGATGTCTGTGGCCCATCAAACAGATATCATCCGCGTAGTCGAGATCCGTAGGGCGGTCTAGCAAACCCCATTTTATACCGCCTGTTCTACTATCTAGAGCGCTGACAAGGATGTCGTTTATTACTATAAGAAATAATAAAGGCGAAGTATGTCGAGCAATTTCCCTTTGTGAGGAACGATGCATTTGGAATTGTTGTATAGGGCTTTTATCAATTCTATTATTTTATCAGACAGTCCATGTCGCCGTAGTGCCTGCCATATAAAGCTCCTATTGACCGAGTCGAACACTTTCGCATAGTCTACGAAAGCGAGGTACAGGGGGGATCGGAATTCAGTAGACTGCTCCACAATGATTCGTAAAGTGTTAATATAGTCTATGCGGCCCTTTCTGAATCTAGCCTGCTGCTTCTAAGCGTTCTGTCTACTGCCTCTCTTATCCTTGATAATATAATGTGGGACAAGATTTTATCCACAGTAGATAATAGGCAGGTGCCTCTCCAATGGTGCCATATTGTTAGGTCCCCCTTTTTTGATATTTTGACTATGATACCTTCCGTCCAATCCTCCGGAAAGGTACAAGTGTTCCATGCTTTTTCCAGGATTGGCTGTAGTGCATCTGCTATGAGGCTTTCAACAATTCTGGCGGAATGCCATCTTTCCAGTTGCTTTACCATTGGCCATTGCGTGAATTGCGGTTACTATTTCTGTTATGAGCCAACCCTTAGGTATTTTACCGAACCTACGAAAACTTCTCTCTTCCTTCACAAAAAGATTAAAATTAAGATCTTCCGGGCATGAAATCTAGTAGCATTCCCCCTTCTGGAATTTCTTCCATGATTGCTTGATACTTACGCTGCACGGGCCGATAGGCTGGTGGACGAACTTGCACTTATTAAGCCTCATTTTACACGATGAAACACGAAACAAAAAGTTTTCTTCAACCTTGCTGAGTTTGAAGGGCAGAAACGAGAGAGGGCTTGGGGGAGGATGTGTTTCTTCAAGCCCTCTCTCATCCCTCTCCATCAAACCGTGCAAGCTTACAGGAAACTTTTTGTTTCGTGTTTCATCGTGTAAAATGAGGCTAAGAAATCACAGGTAGTGGGCCTTTGACTAATGTCACGGCGACTAAGATGTTAACGGGTGGCAGCCATTACTTCTACACCGGATTTAAAGATGTTTTGTTTGTGTTGGAAATAAGACAGTACTTCATTTTGTAGGCATTGAATAATAATGAACATGAAAAACTAATAAAAATGTAAGAGAATTCAGTACTATATTATATTTTTTTTTTTGATTTTCTTTACAATTTTACATGGAAAATTTTTAAATCCTATTTTATTTGTTAAAATCTTCAATTCTCCTTCAGATATAAAGAATTAAAACAGTCAAGTTAATTTTATTTTAAAACACAATGAAAAAAATCATATATCAAGAAATACGTAAATTACAATTGCTTACTTAAGACAAACTTTTTTTTATGTAATATATTAAAACGTAAGAAATAAAAATAGCCATTCTTTTAAAGAAGGCGTCCTCGGCAATTTGGAGCCCCACACTCACAATATAAGACTTTTCCGGGAACAATTCCAACTTCATAGTTATAGTTCCAGGTCAATTCAGTTCCAGCTCTTATATTTGTTAAAGCAAAGAACGCTACCCATGGAAATCTGAGATCGTGGGTATCAACAAATACATTTTGAACAAATAAATTAGGTGCACAAGAATGCTAAAATATAAAGAGATAATATTAAATATATATAAGAAATTATAATAATTATATTGATATGAAAACGTACATTGAAGTATCTACCAATATTCCCTGTCTTTTTCGCATCCATTATGTAGCAATATTCATTTTTACCAAAATATTTGCGAATTGATCTGTAAATGAATAATAATATTATTACTTAACATTTATTAAACATAAATTATATTTTAATTTACTTATATTTTGTGGTTGTCGTATCATTGTCAAGCGAAGCGCTAGGCTCGAAATTAATTACTTGTCGTTCTTCTTCATCGTCTTCATCAATATTTTTCTTCGATGACGATGCCCTATCCTCTTCTGAATAATCTTTTGTTTCTTTTCTTGCCCGAAGTCTAGTATTGACACGAGCATTTTTGTTGATAGATGCAGATGACCGGAATTCTTCATCAGAATCATTTTCTGCGGTAGGTTCCTTTAAATTAAAAAATATATCTATCATCTTTTGTTGTTAGTTTGTTTACATTTAAAATAATTTACATGCGAAAAAAATTGTTTCGACCTTCCCTGAAATTCGTATCCTTTCAGATAAGAGTCAATTTTTTCACACAAACAGGTTTAAAAATGAACTTGCAACTGTTTGTTTATATAAACCAACGACTGAAGGTAAGAATGCTGTGTACCGGAAAATACAGCAGTCTCATAGCACATGGACACGCGAAGAAAAATAAATATTAAGAGCTCAAAAGAGTTCAAAGACGAAAACAGGAATTCTGAAGGAAGAATCTCATATAAGAACCACAAAGTGCAGAGAGCGAAACCCACAACAAGCGGAGAACTTCTACCGTAGGCATGGATATGACGCACCTCATACCACGTTGCATATACTGCGAGAACAAAGAGGGTAATCTGATCGCCGATGCACTTCACTTTTTATATTCTTCGCTACCATTGAAAACAAGATACATCTCATACGATAGAAATATCAAATCAACAACTGATCCGAGTTTTAAAACTCAATTCAACATTTCTTAATAGACTTTAAACTCGCATATCGTAGCATAATCAAAGTAGAACGCTACAAAGGCATAACAGAATTCGACCATAAACAAATATTAAGATCACAGCATGAACGGCAGTGAAATATTGATTAACTGCTACCTCTTGAAATTGCTACGAAATGTTCATCCCATTATTTGAACATATTCGTATTTTTTTTTATAGCTTGAGTGCGTCCTGAGTGCAATGTCGAACAGCAGCTCTAGTCGGGAAGGAAGGATCTGCCGCAACCTACCATCGATATTTTTAGTCCACCTACTCGCAACCATTACTATCGCGACTTTGATATCGGGGCATCGAGAAACAACTCGCTGGAGTGTTATGCCTCTTGAAACAAGTTGAATCGCATCAACCAACCGATGGCATGTGCTTTGGTGGAGCGGGGAAGGACTAAGGAAGGCTATGACAGGATAAATCAGGAATGTAAAGAGGTAAGAAGAAAGAAGCAAAGTTATGTAGGTGGGAAAGTGGAAAAGGGATAGTAGGACCGTGGGGCTGGCCGGGATTCGAACCCGGGACCACTGGTGTAGTAGCCACACGCCTTACTCCCTAGGCCAGAATGAGAATTTGTCTTCTAACGCCCACGACTTTCCTCCAATAATTGTTCATGTTACTAGTAGCTGTGTTGCTTTGCTACTTTTACGTACTCCAGACTCCATATTAAAATTAAAGGAACACAAAACCGTCGATTTGAGTAAAACCTAAAACCTATTTTTGATGTTATTTCATTTGTATACAAATAAAAAGTTAAAAGGATTTACTACATAGTACAATAGTCTGGGGAAATAAGCATTTTAAGGAGACAAAATTCCAAAATGGCTCAAAATTGGTCCACAGCTTCCTTGTGACTTTTTAAGAAAACAATTTCGGAATCCGAAAAAAAACTTGGCCGCCAGAGATATCGCGTTTTCCCGAGTTTTCCATGTATATCGGTTTCTATAGGTCATACAAACCCGTGCAATGGTCCAAAATGTTGACAATGAAATTCTTTACAACTTTAGTTCTCACAAAAATGTTGACCCGATTAACCCTTTCAAAGTTATTCAAGGTCAAAGTTTTCGGAAATCACATTTTTCAAGTCCAGTTGTCATTTTTTCGAAAACAACCCTTTCGAAGTTATTCAAGGTCAAAGTTTGCAAAAATCACTTTTTGACCAAAAAAATCACTCAAAAACTAAGCCTGTTCGCTTACTTAAAATGGGATCCCTTGGGATCCCGAGATTTTTGACAATAAAATTGAAGAGTGGGGATAAAAATATGAAAGTAAGCGAACACCTTCTGGGCTGTTTTTGGCAAATCTAACCTAGAAATCACTTGGGTCTTCAAATTAATGACATAAAGCTATTGAAACTAATAATTTATGCATGAAATTATTTAAAATCTTGTTACTAGGCACCAAATAGAGAACTTATTTTCATCACGTCGTAATCGTTTTGATTTAACATGATAATTGACAGTTCCTTTTGACAATTCAAATACACTAGAAACAGCAATCCACAATCGCCGGGACTCAAAACCTCTGGCACAAATTGGCAAGAGGGGAAGCGAAAATTTCCCCTCTTTTTCGAGCCCGAGAAAGTAAGCGAACACGAAATTGGCGCAAATGGGATCCCGAGAGATCCCATTTTGAGTAAACGAACAGGCTTACTGTTTTTTTTTTTTTTTTTTTTCGAAAATTGTATTTTGTAGGCAATAATGTTTAGTATGGTCGGCTTCATCCTTTTGCTGGCCATATAACCTACTCCGAGCACATGGTAGTTTATTTGACAGCTGTAATATACGTCATATTTAGGTTTTTACAAAACACCATTCTCTGTCCATCGCATCTCGCAGATAGAGTACGTACCAAAAGAGAGGTATCTCAAAAGTCTAGTACGAAAGTAAGTGTAGATAAAATGGGACAGCGCCGCTATGTTTGATTGAAGAAAGCTTTCAATTTTTAGTGCCGCTACGGCATTCATCGTGGTCACATGCAATGGAGGGTAGTTCCGTCGCAAAGATTTCGAAGGCATATCTTATCAATTCTGCCGTGCAAAGGGGAAAAGACCTATATGCATTATAGGTCAAAATGGCTTTGTATGGATTTTTTGATTTAAAATATTCATATTTATCCCTAAAAAAATTTCAGACTGATAGCACTTTTTAATAAAAAGTTTTCTTTTTGGACATTTACTTTATATGCGTCGGTTTGAATTATTTTCAAACCGAAAAAAACGCACAAAGCAGCCATGATCTATTAAATCTTTTGACCATTGCACAAATTGTGGGCTCTTATTTCAAGAAAAAGTTCTATAGTCTTATAGAGTGTTTGCCACTTGTAAATTGAAAATATATTTGATGGATAGAAAACGACAAGAGATTTCCAGGTTTTTGGCCGTTGTCTTGCAAAGACAATTTACAAGTGGCAAACACTCTATAAGACTATAGAACTTTTTCTTGAGATAAGAATGCACGCTCTGCGTAATGGTCAAATGATTCAAGAGCATATTTATGTGTTTTGTTTGGAACAAATGGAACTAGGGAGCATGGGAGAAACGATTTATGAGAATATAATTGTTTTCTCCTTTGGTTGCAACAAGACTCTGGTACAGGAATTGTAATGCAAAAGTATTTCTCCTTTCATAACTTTTTATTTAAAAGTGTTGGAGGATAAAATATTATATTATAGCATTAGAAAAACGTTTTAAGCCATATTGTTTAGATAAATTGTTTAAATTCATTTACATTTTCTTATGTTACGGAAAGAAGCATAAAAAACTTTGAACGCGTTTTACTTGAATCGAGCTTTTTGCATATAGGTCTTTTGCCCTTTGCACGGCAGAATTGGTCAATGTTTATTTGTTGAAAAATAAAAACGACAGCGTAGGTGCAATTAACGACAGATAATCTATTTTAATTAATTAACAAATTATTAGCAATTCAAGCTAAGGTAAATAGATCATAAACAGACAACTCAATTATTATAAGTACAGTAACAGGGGATGAGTGTTTCTAATGCTAATTTCGTAACAACAAATCCCCCCCTCGAAATTTTATTCTAATATTTTTGTTATCCCTAATTCCTTGACAAATGCTGCATATTTGATCCTCGTCACTCCTTTTGTTAAAATGTCGGCTGGCATCTCTTGAGATGGCTTGTAGATCAACTTGACTTTTCCATCCGTTATAGCATCGCGAATAAAATGGTGACGGATGTCGATGTGTTTTGTTCTATTGTGGAACACAGGGTTTTGTGCCAAACGTTGTGCTCCCTGGTTGTCATTATATATATTTATATGTTCCAAGTTGTAACCAAAATTTGACATCAACTTCTGCAGATGAATACTTTCCTTCGTCGCCTCTGTAAGCGCCATGTACTCAGCTTCCGTACTAGAAAGTGCAACCGTTGGCTGTTTCCTGGATTCCCAACTAATGCTCGTTCCGGCCAAAATGAATGAAAATCCGGTGTATGATTTTCTATCAACCACAGATGCACCCCAGTCAGCATCCACGTATCCAACTAGTTCCTTCCCAGTCTTTCTGAAAACTAAACCATAATTAATCGTTCCTTTCAAATACCTTAAAACCCTTTTAGCTGCTGCCCAGTGACTCGTTGTAAAACAATGGTTGAATTGACTTAGCATACTTATTGCAAACGATAAATCAGGCCTGGTCGATGTTGCTAGATACATTAAACAGCCAATTAAGTTCTGGTAAGGGTAGGAACCGTCATTCTTCCTCTCATTTGTGTGTTTCAAGTTGTCATATAAATTGTTCACGTTAACTTCGACTGGTGTCGAAACACTTTTACATTCTTCCATTCCAAATTGCATCAATACTTGCTTTGCGTATTTAGCCTGATGCATTGTGATCTGCTTCCTGTCCTCGCTTTGGTGAAAATCGATTCCGAGACAATGTTGAATCTTCCCTAAATCTTTCATTTCAAAACATTTACTTAGATGTTGCTTCATCTCACATATCCAGTTTTCGTCTCTCGATGCCAATAAGAGATCATCCACGTAAACAGCGATTATCAGGTATTGTCCGTCTCGATTCAAACTAAAAATGCAGGGATCCGAATCAATCCTTTTCATTCCTAACTGTTCTAATTCTTTAGATAGTTTTTGGTGCCATTGCCTCCCCGCTTGCTTAAGTCCATACAATGATTTTTGTAAAAGACATACTTTACCACCTTTTTCTTTAAGATCGGTAAGCCAGGATGTAGCAGTTACGTGAATATCTTTATCGGTTGATTTCTTCAAAATTTCTTGTAGACTCTCTTGTAGTAATTCTGGCAATTCCATATATATTTCTTCTTCCAGTACACCGTTCAAATATGCTGTCGTGACATCCATCTGATGTACGACCCACTCGTTTTCTACAGCCAGAGCCATTATCATTCTGATAGATTTTAATCGTACAACGGGGGAGAACGTCTCCTCATAATCAATTCCCTTCTTCTGTGCGCAGCCCTTTGCAACTAGTCTTGCCTTCCTTCGTTCGATTAAATTATCTTTCAATTTCGTCGTGAACACAAATCTGTTACCTATTACGTTGCGATGATTCGGACGGCTTACTATCTTCCATGTTTTGTTCTTAACATGCGCTGACATTTCTTCATGGATAGCTTTTCTCCATTCAGTGGCTTCCTTGCAACATAAAGCTTCCCGTAGATTCTCAGGAGTGCTGACCACGAGATTAGCTGACTCGTATTCTAGGTCAGAATCCTCCTTCTCACATGACAATGATGACCTTGCTTCCTTGAGACGGTTATGGCGCATCTTTCGGGGCCTTCCTCTTTTCCCTGTTCTTAAGATTCGTGGTCTTCCTCTACCAAATTTTGGTTTTTCCCGGTTTGGAATGTTTTGACCTTCAGGTTCATTCTTCTTGTCGTTTTTATTATTTAATGTAATTTCTAGGTTTGGGACTTGATTTTGATTGTTAACTTCTTTGTCTAAAAATTCTTCATATTTAGTATCCTTAATAAAATTATCTACAAACTTGACATCACGACTAATAATTATTTTCTTTCCTTCAGTCGACCATAGCCTATATGCCTTCGATTCTTTGGAGTACCCTAAAAATATACATTCCGTCGATCGTTTGTCCAATTTTCCTCTTTGTGGATTTTTCGTTAATGCATATGCCCTCGTGCCAAAAATTTGTAAGTGTTGTAGATTCGGTTTCTTTCCTTTCCATATTTCGTATGGGGTTTGTCCCTTAATTGACCTGCTCGAGCACCTGTTCCTGATATAACAGCTCGTGTTAATTGCTTCAGCCCAAAACATACTAGGTAAGTTTGCTTTCAACATCAAACTCCTCGCCATTTCTACCAAAGTGCGATTTTTTCTTTCGGCCACACCATTCTGTTGAGGCGTATATGGCGCTGTAAGTCTTCGCTTTATTCCGTGTTCAGCAAGAAATGTGTCAAAAGAACTGTTGCAGTACTCCAGTCCATTGTCAGACTGTAAACATTTGATCTGCCTTCCAGTTTGTTTTTCAACTAGAGATTTATATTCCTTAAATGCTTCGAAAACTTCACTTTTATGTTTGAGGAAATACACTTCGCACCATCTCGACTTGTCATCAATAAAGGTAACATAATATTTTGCGTTACCAATTGATGCGTGCCGCATTGGACCACAAACATCGCTGTGTATTATTTCTAACAAATCTGTAGTTCTGCCATTTATTTTTTTAGGAAATGGTAACCGTGTTTGTTTCGCTTGTATACACGTTTCACATGTCTGTATGGCTTCATTACCTTTTAAATGCATGCCCCTCACTTTCTCATTTTTAATCATAAAGAAAAGTGACGACATATTAAGGTGGCCTAACTTTTCATGCCATTTCATTATTTCTGATTGATAATTATTCTGCATGAAGTATACTCTATCTTTATTATCTTCATCTTTACGTAAAAAATATAAATCGCCCTGCCTACAAGCTATCGCTACCGTCTTTCCAGATTGTGTCATAATTTTCGCGTTTTCTTTCGTAAATAATACATCGTATCCCTTATTAGTGATTTTTGACACAGACAGTAAATTGGTTCTCAAATCGGGTACATACATCACATCTGTCAACTTGACTAGGTTGATTTTCTTACCATTATACGTGCGCACATTCATTTCTCCAATACCTTTTATTTCCACGGATTCTCCATTGGCTAAATTTAACGGTTTAGTTATTTTAGTTATGCTATCAAAATTATCTCCTAAAGCAGCCATATGAGATGTACACCCGCTGTCAAGACACCAATTACTATCAGCGCTGCAAGTATTCTGCATGAAAGCGAACTCCTCCCGCTCTTCCGCAGATGGCTCTACACATACTCTTGTGCTTTCTGTTCCTTTGTTTGGTAGAATTGACCGACATTCAAATGCTCTGTGACCAGTCTTTCTGCATCGATGACATTTAAATGGAAATCTTTGTTTCTGTCGATATGATGCTTCCTTTTTATATGAGTTTTCGCTCTTTTCCTTCTTGCTTACAAATAGCGCCTTCGTAGTGTCACCACCTTGTGACTTTCGTGCGTCACATTCTTCAATAATTTTTACCTTAAGTGCTTCGGGGTTTGGCAATTCATCTCTTGATTCAATGGCACACCTAAAATTTTCAAAAGAGTGAGGAAGACTATATAACAACATTACCGAAAGTAAATCGTTATTGATTCGTATTCCCATATCCGCTAATTTGTCGACTACATCAAAAAAATCTGCCAGATGCATTAATAAATCCATACCATCCTGTAACTTGCATAGTATCAATTTCTTGAGCAATGTAGCTTTCCTTGCGGGTCCCTTGGACTGATATATGGAGTGAAGCTTGACCCACACCTCATTAGATGTTATGCAGTTTTTAACCTGCTTCAATTCCGATGGACTTATTGACAAAATTAAATCCGACCGTGCCTTCCTATCTGCTTCTTCCCACTCCGTTATCCCCTTCTGGGAATCTTCCGCTCCCGCGATCAAATTGGGGCATTTATTTTTTCCACATACGTAGTTCCACGTATCATTCTTTATCAGCAGTGCCTCCATTTGAATCTTCCAGGTATCAAAATTGCATTTCCCTAACGCTTCAATTCTTGTCGTTATGTTACTCATTTTGATTATATTTAAAAGCTTTTTGTTCTTTAATAAGTTTTATATAATAATTTTTTATTTAGTTGGCATCTGGGCCCATAACCTTTGTTGAAAAATAAAAACGACAGCGTAGGTGCAATTAACGACAGATAATCTATTTTAATTAATTAACAAATTATTAGCAATTCAAGCTAAGGTAAATAGATCATAAACAGACAACTCAATTATTATAAGTACAGTAACAGGGGATGAGTGTTTCTAATGCTAATTTCGTAACAACATTATTTGTGTGTAATCTTCATTTACCCACATGCGCGAAGACACCTCATCTCTTTTGGCACGGCGCTAGCTGCATTGTCAGGTTTATACTTTGAAATGGATTTCAGCTTGATGCTGTGCAGCTCGAGCTCTGAACAGAGCTCGAACGTTTCATGAGAAAATTCTTAAATGGTTTTGCCTTTTTCGTTGCAGTAGTCGCCGTCGTTTGCATGCTGCTTGTTTCGTAATAATTATTTTTTCCAGGTGAAGTTTTGGCTTCGCGCCAACCTTACTTAAAAGAGACCAGCGCGATCATATTACCCTATCCTCTCTCATAGGATAGTTACGAGTGGCCACCCCTGGAGGTTATAATCGGACTTCCATCAATATTGTTACATGCTATTCCCTTTTCCTGGGAATCTAACGTAAGATCTCTAAAATGGCAAACACACGCCTTACCCTATCTACCAAAGTAGATAAATGAATAATTATATTTGTTAAAAATTTTAGCGTTCCTAAGAAAAACTGTTAATATTTTATTTGATACAATATCAGTTATATCTGATCAATTTATTGGACAGTAACTTTATATACTGCCCAGAACAGAGATTTAATTATATGAGCTTTAATTGTTTATTTTAATTTGATTTATAAAAAAACTCACCTCGTACTCTTCTTCACTTTCAGGTTCCTCTTGAACATCAGATTCATATCCTTCTTTTAATCTTTCAACAGATTCTATATAATCTAATTCTGCAAAATATTCATCTCCAGAGTTAGCACCACCCTAACATAAAGTTAATTAACATTTTTATTAAATTTTCTCATTAAAACACGCAATGTCATACCTCATTTGCATTCTGTTCGGTCAAAAGATGCCCAGCATAAATACAAATAAAACTACCTTTTGGAACATCATTAATGCACCGTAGTCCCCAACCTCTGTTCGAGGTTTTAAAAACTTGCAGTTTCATTTGCAGAGGCTCCTGTACAACTCGGTTTATACAATGTTTCGAACACCTACAACTAAAACGGAAATATTTAGTTTATGTTTTAGTTATTGCTATTGACATACTTAGCGTTGCATTCATAAATTCCCGTTGGAACATGTTCTGGGAGTCTTTTATAATTGTATCCAACGTTTTCTAGTGGTGTGTTAGGATTACCAAATCTCGCACCAGCTAATGTTAATTGCCAACAACTGCATTTCGATTTATCCTAAATAATTACATTTTCACAAACGTATGTCGTAAACATAAAAATATATTCTTACAGAACAATCATCTTCACAATCACATCCAACTAAAAATGATGGATCCAAATTCATATTAACACCTTCTGTGGGGATTCGTTTTGTTGAATATTTACATTCTGGTGGCATTGTGTTATCGTAATAATTAATGCAAGGAATGATCATATGTTCAGCTCCCTCCGAAAGATCCTAAAATATATTTAATTAAAAATCATCATTTTCAATATATTTTAATGCCTTACCGATTTTTGAACAATACTGCTATCGATGTGATATTCTGCTAAACAGTGTATTAAAGGATCAAAATCAAAATTATCAACGTTTAAAACATTTTTAGTTTGTCTTAAATATCTATGCAATTCATCCATATTTCGCAACCGACGTCCACACGGACCTCTATACACAACGACTTTCTTTAGTTTTGTCTTGAATAGTTGTCGCTCCCATCCTGATAGTAAAGGTTTACTTAAGGGACTATAGCTGCTTAGATTATGAGTGATTATGAATAAACATTTTGGATTACATTCATGCGGTGTATAGTTTTTAGGAGGAATATTCTTTTTAGCAGTATAGTAAACAACCTTTAAAACGATTTTTTTATTAGTAAATTAATTTATTTTTTCAATATTATTAAAATTACCTTTCCCTTGGGCTTGTTGTCATCTTCTAAAAATATTGTTGAATTGTTCAAATGTTTAACTGGCGCTTGACTTTCATTTGGTTTACTAACACTCTTTTTAGCTACAGCCCTTGGTTGTTTCTCACCTGTGCTAGCCTCAGATTTATTAGCAGGCTCTTCATCTTGCATGTATCTGATGTATGGTTCACTACGCTGAAATTTAATAGAAAATTATTGAGAAACTACTGCTGACCCAATCAAAGTTAAACATTCAATCTCGGATAAAATCGCATAGAAATGAAAATTTGTTCAGACCTTGAGAGCATCATTCCCTATGAAATGTCGAAAGTCTCTATCGATGTTTGTGCTAGAAGTTTTAATATTATTCAAGGATTTGCAAATATCTGTTAAATGGTAAGTTTTATTGCAAAAATAGTTATTAGAGTCTTTTCCCTAAAAGTGAAGAAAAGAGCTGGACGAAGAATAGGAAGAGTTTTTCGAGGTAGTTAAACGGGAACCAAATGTTTGCTCCAGGTATGACGTAAGAATCATTTTGAGCAACTTGAACGGTAAAACTGGCAATAGACAATTAATGAAGGCAGCAAGAAATAATATTGCATATAAGGATGGGTATCCACAAAGCTCCCGGGATATCTCCTGGGGTCCTATTCTCTATTATTGTTAAATGCGATCCGAAATTGAAACAGATTGAGTAAAAATTGAACAATACGATAATAGAGAATAAGGTTTCATCAGTTTCATGACAATATTGTAATAGAGAAGACACGTGTCAATGTGTCAAAGTCGATAAGGACCATCATTTTGTTAGTAGTATAGTACACCCAAATTAGTCACACCGAAAAAGGAATTAAAATTCGCTGCGTGGAATGTACGAACAGGACATCACGTTGGTCAAAAGGAAATCATAGCAATGGAATTGTTGAAATGCAAAATATCAATTGCTGCGCTATCGGAACTACGGCTTACCGGATCCGGGATATTGACAATCGTCCCGCCAACAATCGACGAAACGATGATGCTTTACTATTCCGGTGGTGAGAAAAGAGAGGCCGGCGTCGGCTTTATGGTCGACCGACGGGCTGCCAGCAGCGTTATCGCATTCCAACCGATATCCGAGCGTTTGGCGGTTATAACCATCAGTGGAACGATCAAGACCCATATCATATCCGTTTATGCGCCAACCGAGACCAGCACGGACACGAACAAGGACGAATTTTACGATCAGCTTCAACAGACGCTGGATATGATACCTCAAACCGAATTAATAATTCTCGCGGGGGATTTCAATGCACATTCAGGAGTAGATCGAACCGGCTGGGAAGAAACCATGGGCAAATTCGGACACGGAGTAATTAATGACAACGGCTTACGCCTGCTTTCATTCGCATCGTCAAACAACTTGATCGTTGGCAACAGCATTTTCCGCCATCCACTCAAACACCAACTCACCTGGCGAAATCCATCCGGCAAAGACTCGGCGATGTTAGACTACGTTTTGATCAACACAAGATTCCGATCGACGCTTAAAGACGTACGTGCAATGCGTGGACCCGATTGCGGATCGGACCATTATCTTGTTCGAGCGAAATTGCAGATGCGATTGCAAAGAGCGAAGAAAACGGAGCCACCACCAGCCAAGAAAAATTGGGCGTGCCTACGGGACCCGGCCATCGGGAGAGTTTCAAATGGCATTATCCAACAAATTCGCGGCGCTCGCAATACCGGACGATATCGATGTAGAAGAAAGGCAATTGTCGGAGTCTATTGTGGAGTGTGCAATGGAGTTGTGTCCAACTATCCGTAAACGGACGCAGCCATGGATCTCGGACAGCTGTCTGGACCTCGTCGATCAGCGGAAGCGCATGAAACACGTCGACTTTGAGGAATACCGAAGATTGAACAAAGAAGTTCGGCAGAAAATGAAATTGGAACGAGAAGCGTACTGGAATAACGTTGCGGCCGACATGGAAAAAGCGGCGTCGAGGCACGAGTACCGGACGCTGTACCAGACAATCCGCCGGTTAGGCGGCAAAACAACATCAACAAACGACAACATCAAAAAATCGGATGGAACTTTTGTGACTTCTGCCCATGAACGCCTGGAGCGGTGGAGAGCATTCTTCCACCAGCTGTATAACCACGATCCGCCGCAAGGTCCAGCACCCGAACCACCGATTATCGAACAGCCGATGAATCAGTTTCTCGATACCGAACCAACAATTATCGAGGTGAAGACAGCAATAAAATCGCTGAAAAATGGAAAAGCGCCGGGAATAGACCAAGTAACCGCCGAGATGATCAAAGCTGGAGGTGATGTCTTATCACAACGACTTCATGTCCTCATAACACACATATGGCATTCGGATCGTGTCCCTTCGGTATGGAAGAAAGCGATCGTTGTCCCAATTTTGAAGAAAGGCGACAGTCGGGAATGCAAGAATTATCGCGGTATTAGCCTTCTTTCGATCGTCGGTAAAGTATTTACGAAAATAATACAATCGAGGCTACAGAAACATCGAGAGCAAACGAGCCGGGAGGAACAAGCGGGATTTAGACCACATCGAGGATGCATTGATCAAATATTCGCCCTCCGTCAGTTAATGGAAGAAAGAATTCGTTGCGGCAAACGAATTGTCGTCGTTTTCATCGATTTCAAATCCGCTTTCGATTGCATCGATTGGAACAGCTTGTGGAGAGTCTTGGTAACCGAACACGTGCCATTGAGAATCATCCAACTTCTCCAAGCGTCGTACGATGGCTCAACCAGCAGCGTTCGTATTCGAAACGACTTATCCGAGGAGTTCCCGATTCAGACGGGTGTCCGACAGGGAGACGTCGCTTCGCCACTTCTCTTCAACGTTGTGATCGACGCGATTATGCGTGAAGCATTCGATGGACGACTCGGAGTTCAATACGACGACAACAACTTCGTAACAGACTTAATGTTCGCCGACGATAGCGCTGTTTTCGCCGACGCGGATGCCGAAGCAACGGACATCTTATACGATATTTCCCGCATCGCCCAATCATACGGGTTAAAAATCAATGCGGAAAAGACCAAAGTGCTCACAACGGATGGATCAAGAGCCAGTGTTCACCTCGATGGAACCCAAATCGAACAGGTTCCAAGGTTCAAATATTTGGGATCATTGGTTGAGGAAACGAAAGTAGCATCGACGGCCGACGTTCACAGCCGTATCGGCCAGGCAACAGCAACATTCGCCTCGCTCAAGTGGTGCATATGGAAACGAGCAAATATCTCCATCAAAACAAAACTACGTCTTTACCGAACGTTAATTCTTCCGATTCTTCTTTATGGATCTGAAACGTGGACACTGCTCAAACCGGACGTTAAGAAGCTCGAGGTCTTCCAAATGCGATGTTTGAGGCAGATCCTCCGTGATCGCCTTCGAAACGAGGTTGTCAGACAAAGATGCGATCAGCAAACACTGATCGAAGAAGAAATGCAAAAACGTCGACTACGGTGGTTTGGACATGTTTGCCGAATGGATGATAACCGCTTGCCACGTAAACTTCTCTGGCGAGACCGTCCTGCAGACTGGAGAATACAGCGATCGGCACCGAAGAAAACCTGGTTGAAGAATATCGAGGGTGACTTAAAGAATCAACGATTATCAGTTACCGAGGCTCGAGACACCGCCAAAAACCGAGAAGAATGGAAGCGAATCGTGAATAGAGTTCGGGACCCAGCGGCACCGACAGCAGCGTATCCGTTGCGGGCACGTCCCGCTCGGACCGCCAGCTAACGGATCAAAGAAGAAGAAGAAGAAGTAGTATAGTGCTTGAAAATGAATTAAAATACAGAAAAGCTTTGCGTACTGTATATAATACGCCACAGAGGCAAGAAAAATTCCCTTGGCAATGAAATAGCCAGAAACAATAGTTGCAGAATATGCACAAGTCGTTGAAATCGATTCGATGAATGTATACCAGCTTTCGTACATTAGAACGTAAAAATGTATCGACAATAAAGCAAGAGAAGAATTCAAAGAAGTATAACTATGCGGAAAGAATTACATACGTGAACTACTAGACCAATATATAGAACAAAGGCCACACCAAGTGAGAGTTCTGCCGAAAACATTAATGAAAGAAAAAAAAATTACATGCTATCCCTTTTGCGAGACCTTTTTAATTTGATGCGGCAATCCTATTGGAGAGCCACGCACGGTTGCTAAAATCTAACAAAGCCGTTTGTTTCATAGTTAGTTCACGAACTCCCTGCAAATCCAAGAATTTAACCCTGGAATTCGAACTGCTGCTGTAATGTTTTACAATTGTAGGAGATCTTGTTTTTACGAACAAAAATAAATCTGCGCGAATATCTTCTACGGTATATTTAATGAGACCTCAACGAACCAAATAATAATGTAATAAAAAACGCATGTTATGTTCTTGGGACACCTAAGTGAGAAAAATGGAAGCGTCTGATATACGCGGTCTGGTAACAAGCAATATCTACTATAATCTAAAAGAATTTTACACAACAGGCAGTTTGGTTTTACACTAAAAAAAGGTCTACTTGAGACCTCCTTGTGTGTTTTACTGATCATTCAACGCTTTGACGAGTGTGGTCAGATTATTTTCAAGGCTTTGAACAGCGGATGGTACAATGCTCTGCAGACTAAACTCCAAGCTATTTCTATAGACTTATTTCTAAGGAACTGATTTGAGAGTTTTCTTTCTGGCCGCTCAATCAAGGTTGTGTTAGTATTGGTTGGTGTTCACCAGAGGTCCATTCTATCACCCGCACATTTCCTAATCTTTATTAATGACCTGCTCTCAATCCCATCCAAGCCACTTCACAGCTTCTACGGTACTCTTACGTGTTTGATATATCTTAACATCCACGGCATAACTTTAACTGAGAACATGCGATGCAATAATCACATATTCCACATCGCCAAACAATCATGGGATTTCTCCTTCAGCCATCCGCTCAATGTTCCATGAGAGATTAAAGGGGAATCCGCTAAGTTCCCTTGGGCAACAGCCCGCGCTACAATCTACAGGTCCTGCATTCGGCAACGTCTAGAGTAAAACTCAAATATTCTTCTTCTAGGATTTTCCTTTTGAAGTTTTTGATTTCCTGTTTGTTGGTAAATGTCCAAGACTCAGACCCAAGCATAGCACCGGGCGCAATTCTTTAGAATCGGATCTAGTCCTTAATTCTATTTTCAACGGTAAGCATTTTTGCTAAATATATAAAGTTGTCTACAATTTCCATTCTATGATCGTCGAGGCTGATACTTCGTCCTAATCGTTGTTCCCTTTTTGATAAACTCATGTATACTTTGTTTTGTATCATTTACTCTTAGATTGAATTTTCCTGAGCTTTCTACAATTTTTGAAAAGGTTTTCTTACGTCTTGTGCTTTGCCGAAATTAGCCAATTATTATGGCTATGTCATCTGCGAAGGCTACTATCTGATTTTTTTCTGAAGATATTTACTTCATTAAGCTCTACTTTTCTCATTACTGCTCCTTAAGCAATGTTAAACAGTATTTGTGAAACCCAATCTCCTTGTCGCAGACCTGATTCCTGAGGGAAGTTGATTGAATTGCGTCGTATTATCCATGGTTGTACAAGAGCAACATCAAACGAAGAAATCAAAAATTAATCGGAATCAATTCCGATAGGAATCAGCAATACGAGCGGAATCCGTATGTATTTGATTCCGCTCATAAATTGATTCCTATCATATTCTGATCGGAATCCAATTTTTAGCGGATTTGGTGACGTGAGCGGAAATCACATATTTAGCAACACTGGGTTATCACTTGTGCACTACACTCTTTTGTCGACATTTGCATAATTCTATTATATTTTTCAGGAGGCCCATATTGCTCCAAAGCTTTCTTTTATAAAGCAATTCTGTTTTCAGTTCAGTCTATAAAAAAATATGGTACACATTACGATTTCTTTCCAGCATTTTTATAGTATTTGTCTCATTATGAAAATCCGGTCTGTTGTCGATCTTTTACTTTCTAAATCCTGCAAGTAATCTCCTACTTTGTCTACCTCATATGCACAGTCGAATTAACAAAAAGTACTTGTTACATCCTCTGGGCTTGGAGGCTTATGATTTTTTAGTATCGCTATAACATTTGCAACTTCTATTGAAGTTCTGAAGCGTCGTTTTCCGGGTCATCCCTATATCTAGTCTTTCTATACTTCTCTTGCTATGGTCATCAAACCCGTACCTCGTTCTTTCGTTGTTCTGTGTACCTAATACATTGTTATTTGTTCTGTAAGTTCAGATCAGTTTCCATTTCTAGACTTCTTGTTATTTCCTCTAACTTTATTGTTAATATTCTTTCAAATTCTTGTTTTGTTTCTTCATTTCCTAATTTTTCTATGTACCACTTTGTTTACTGTTGTAGTTTCTTCTATCTCTTCTCACTAGTTTTTCCACCGTCTTTTTTCCCACATCTAGGTAGTGATCAAAGTCCGCATGGGCTTCTCGGTAGCTCCTTTTATCCAGCATTCTACTACGATGTCTAGTAACATATTCTTATATCGTAAGCTACTAGAAAGGCATAAGCTACTGTTAACCCATTCTGTTTCTGTTATCGTTAATGTTTGGTTCAGCGAGAGCTTGCCAGCGTAGGGGTAATAATATGGTTCTTTACCTTTACATTTGCGTTTTTATGTATTTCATAAAGGTGATCCTTTTCTTGTTCTGATTTTCCTTCTGAAGGCGTGTAAACCATGATCAACTTTATATTATGAAATTTTATTTCACCAAATAACATTCTGTAACTTCATCTAAGATTATAAGTGCAATAAAAAATAAAATAGTAATCTTTAAAAATAGGGCACAGATAGTAAAAATAATCCACTCCGTTCTTGAGATGTTTTAAATAGAAAACGTCGAGAATTTTCAATTGAAATCCATTTTTGAATAAAAAAAAATATTTAATTTAAAAACATACCCGTGGTAAATTAGAAACTTGAGTTGGATTCTTAGTTTGGCGTTCCCTAAATAACGGCCCCAATCTTGTTGAGCCGCGATAAATCCATTCCGTTCTATTCTGTCCATCAAACTGCATTTGGACTAAGCTTGCATCAATATCAACAACCTTTGCATAAAGCCATTTTCCTTTGAAAAAAATTATACATTATTAAAAGCATGTCGATTATTTTCCAGTCTTTACCATTTGATTCTGTGATCATACTCTGTCCTTTTTTTACTTGTACCATCGGACGATTCTTTGAATACTGTGTTAGATAATTTTGTATAAATTCTCTAGAGGCAGGATGAACATCTTCCCAAACATTATCTGCAACTTGACATACAACACGAACGTCTTTATGACAAACATACTGAGCATAACCGTCATCGAAAAATATTAAATATCTAAAGAAACATCATTATAATCGGTAAAGAAAAAGAACTTTGAATACACGCATACCTATATCGGTTGTAGGCTTGAAGCGGTTCCGCAATTATACCAGGATAAAAAGCGCTTTTAATGTTTGGTGGTTTTTCTTTATTTCGGCTTAAAGTTGACCCATCAAAAAGGGCAATAACACGAGTACCTTTTAAGTAAAATAAATTAGTTTTAAATTTGGATCTAATAAATTCGAAGGAAAAGTTTTTGAAAATAAGTTGAAATGGGTAATAATAGTAATAGATTTACCTATTTGTAAGCGTACTCTTGGAGGATCACCATAAGCCATATGCTTCGCAGAAACGCATTTAATTGTTGGTATTTTAATTTTATAAAATTTAATTTTATAATATTTAACTGATTTTTGTCCAGACACTACAACGTCCATTAATTCAATAAGACGACAAGGCAACCAACTAGCAATTGCTTTATTTTTGACAGCATAATACGTGCCATTAACCTCTATTGGTGCACAATGCAGTTCCCCAGCTGGTGGTATCTAAAAACCATAATTTTATCATCTACACTATCCCTTCAAATAACAAAAAATAAAATAAATTACCGTGAACTCTGATTCTGTAGTGTAGGGCCGACCGGTGTTGAGATCTAGTGGCTGAAGTTCTCTTATTTTTATTTTAGGACATTGATATAATGAATTGTGCATTTGATCTGCACTTTTTTGTAATGAGTTTAAACTTAAAGTAATTTCATTTGATTGTTCTGAAACGAGTTAGTTCACAAAAATAATTCAATCAAAACTGTTTTACTACCTTCTAATTTTATTAATTTATTTTTCAGGATTTGTTTTGTCCATCCTATTTGATTCTCAATTTCAATTTGACTTAAAATATTACAAACAGTATCTGCAAGTTCATTTTGAAGCAAATTTCCTATTTCTTTAGTATAAAAAACTTCTCCTAAAAATAATGAATTATTTAATACTAAAAAAAATAAATAAATATTATCGCTTTATACCACTTGCCACGTCCTCTTTTTCATCTTCATCACTGCTATCAAGGATTTCTACAAAGTCTTGACGACTGGGAAAACATTTATCTAAAAGTGGCTGAAGACAAGACACTGTAGAACAAAAATCCTAAAAGAAATTTAATAACTTGTAGTATCGGAGCCCAGGAACAAAAAGTGATTTTCTTACTTCATATTGTAGCACAGCTTTTTCATAGCAATTGTCGCAAACATACTGTACTTTATTACTCTTTCTTGGAATTTTATAGTAATTGAGGACAAACAAAGGAGCCTTAGAAAATTTTGTTGCCTTCGATTTACAATCATAATTAACACACTCCTTATTATAGTAACACAATTCGCCGTCTACTTCGCCACCTTCTGCTAATTCACAAGGCTTGATATCCTTTTTATCTTCATCAACATCACTATCAATTTCAGTTTCTGCTTTCGTTGAATTAAACGAATTAAGCTTTGGTTTAATATCTTGGACACTCTCATTTTTAATAATTCCATTTAATTTTTTAACCTCGCTAAGTGCCGGCTTTTCAACTTCCTCGGTCATAGAATCGACCTCCATTGCTTCTGCACCAGGAGAGTTTTCTTTAGAGGCTAATATATCAGCTTTGTCATTGTCTCCTTCAACAATATCTTCCTCAAATAAATCTTCAACAGGACTACGTAATCCATTTTCCTCAGCTGTAACATCTTCGTCATGCTCCATTTCTTCATAATCTGTACGTACACCAATAGGTGTCAAAGCAGGCTCATCATCAAGAACTTTGGGGTCAGCATCCTCTTTTTCCCCTTCTTGTTTTCCGTTATCGTCATTAGGTTCAGTAGTTTTTGGTGATGCTTCTGGAGTTTCATTTCTGGACTCATTTGTAGCCGCTTTTACAGAGTTTTTCAAATCTGAATTTTTCACTACCGGCGTTAATTCTTCATCTATATCCATGAAAGTTTCTTCATTCTGTGATGCATTTGAGCATTCTTCGACATTTTCTGTAAGTTTAATTAATCAATTAATTATTATAGAATATAAAATACATAAAGTCCAGGATGAAAACAATTCTGACAATAAACCTACTTGGTTCCTTTCCTGTGGAATCGTCCAAACTCAAAACATCTTGAGAATTTCTATCCTCATTCGTGATTGTGTTGGTGTTATTGGCATCTTCCGGATTGCCTTCATCCATGCTCCCTTCTTGCTAATTTAAAATTTATACGAATTATAAATTCACAAATTTCATATATTTGTGATCTGAAATATAATTATTTTTCACTTTATTTTACACAGTTTTTAAAATATTTTTGTACTTTATGGAAATGTTTACACACCTAACTGCAGATTACTGACATTTTAAGAGGAGAATTTTATGTTTGACTTCGAAATTACGAATAATAAACAGCCCTTCTTAAACTGTGAAACTATTGTTGTGTGCTTCTTAAACAGTCGAAATCCAAGTTTGGTTTAAGGTAGTGGCTTCCAAACTTTAGGGTACTGCAGCCCTCCTGTTACAAAAAAAACCCCTTGGGGCCTCCAATAAAATATGTAAATTTGCTTTTAGATGGGGTGCGCTATCTAGAGCTTCGGTATTCCAGTATTGAATAATTCTGGAGGGCGTTATAACAGCTACTTCGACGTATGTTAGGTTTGAATTCGTCCGTCAATGGTTTTTGGCTTTCTGACATAAACTTTAAGGCCCAACTATAATGCACGTAAGAAACGCACGTCAATTGACGTGCGTAAATTTCGTCAAACGCAAAACCGACTAATTGGTTTGCGTATTGGGAGAGACTTCAAAGTTTAAAATTATTAAAATGCTTGAATATTATTCATTGACTATTAAAACTAGGCTATTAATATTTGAATATTATTAATAATCGTGTTTATTTTCAATTATAATAAATTTCTCATCAAAATCGCTATCATGTATTTGAACCACAACATTTTCCATACTCTTTTTTCTTTAAAAACCACAAAACAACAACAAAAAATTAGCTTTCATCGATGTAACTACAAATCATCTCACAAAACGTACGTAGAGCGCGGTTCTTTTCCCATTTTTACGTTTAACGAAACTTAACGAAATAAAATATGACTGACGTACGTCCAATATGGCCGAACACATTAATTTCCATGAGAGCGCCGAGATGACGTGCGTTTCTTACGTGCATTATAGTTGGGCCTTTACTTTTGCAAGAACTTCATCGCAGTGACTGCGGTGTGGTAAGGTCTTGTTGAAAATAGGCTCACGCGTTTTCAGACACATAAAGCTCACCAGGATCCAACTATAGCGTGCGCTGTCGAGGGTTTCTCGAACTTTGAACAAAATGGTCCGATGATAATTTTTGAGCACACTAAGGCCTAAACAGTGACTTTTTCGTCGTGAATGACATGTGGGTTTGGGTTCTCTGTTCCCCAAATTCGACGGTTTGTTTATTGCCTCCGCCAAAGAGTTTCGTTCGTCATCAAAATTTCGGCTCAGCATCTATAGTATGCGAAGAGGTTCCTCCTTAAAGTCGTTCCAATCACGTTTAACTCCTGAGATCGGCGGTGATATGATGCATTTGGTTATCGGCAAAACTCTCAACAACTTCATTCGACCCAGACCCGGTCGAATGGGACGCGTATTTACCTAGCGGTCCGTGCACCTGCTTGTTCTGGTAGTCTGGTGCTGTAGGCGTCACAGCCTTTGTCGGCTGGCTTGCGGGATTCACTTGTTTCAGAAGGCATAACACTCCAACAAGACAGTCTCCGGCTAGCCCTGACGTTTGTGACTCACGCGGCTGCTAAAAATGAGCTCCTAAACCATCTAAGAGTACAAACGCGAAGCTCACTGCCTCCTCCTCAAGCATCCCCCAGACTACCCTTAACCTTTCATATTCTTCTTCATATCTTCAAGTCAAGCTTACTACTAGGCATTGCACCATGAGTTAAAAGACTAATAGTACAAAGCGTAATTCCTAAGCTTGACCATGCCACATAAAAAAAAACAGCTTCGATTTTATATGGAAAGCGGCACGTGGCGTCAGCACTAAAATATCGTTTACGGTATACAGGCTTTTACACTACCTTGCTTCTGTATACCATGGTATTGAATAGGCCCCCATCCACGGTCAAACAAATCGTCAAATTCCTGGCCAACATCGAAAAAATTGCAAGTGTGCGTGTATAAAACACAAGTTTTCGAAGTTGGCCGCTGTTTGAAGAAAATATTCGTCTGGTTTAATATTTCCTTCAAACAGCTTAAATGTGTGTGTGAGTTTTGCCTGTGTGCCATGTAAAGTTCGCTTTGTTTACAGTAGATTATATGAAATGTCGCTCGGGATGTTTGAAGAAAGTTTTCCTCGTTGATGGCCAAAAATGTCAAAGCATAAATGTGTGCGCTGTTTGTCGAAAATTGGTTTGACGATTTGTTTGACCGTGGATGGGGGCCTAATGACTAATTCTGGCCTAAGGTTCAAGTTACATTAACAAACGCGTGCACCGCCGCCTATTCTTTTCTTTTGTAGAAATTGCAATTGTCAGTCATAATTATTCAAGCCAAAAGTTTAATTGTTCTTCATTAAACTCATTTAACTAATTTATAGCGAATAGGTAAAATTTTTACATTTTATTAAAATACAAAACATGAAATGAACATAAAACATGAACATAAAATGAATATCGAAGTGCCCTAGAAAATGAAAAAAATTCTAAATGGTATGTGGCAAAGGGCCTTAATAATACAAAACAAGAATTCGATTTTCGAAAAGGGTCCTCATTCGATACTCGAAATTTATGACATGTATTTTTTTTTCACAGGTAGTGATACACACACGGGTATATATATGTATACCGTGCTGATACAAAGCTGTCATTTTATAAAAAAAACTTCAGAGGGGAGAGTTTGTTTTACTTTCAGGCGTATTTTCGTCCTAAATAAAAAGGGTAATTGTGCTGCATTATGGCTGATGATCTCCAAAACTACAAGCTGCAACTGCAACAGGTAATTTAAATGCTATATATCATAAATTATATATACTTATTTATCAATAAATTTTAGGTTGAAGCTGCTCTCCTAACAGATCCAGAAAATACTGAATTGCTAAAGCTTAAAAAGGATTTAGATGAAGTAATTGAGCTTACAAGAGATCTTATAAAAACACAATTAGAAGAACAGAAGAAGTCTTCATATATTGAACCCGCCTCAACAACAAATTATTACGATGAGATTGAAGCTGCCTTAATAGCAGCTGAGAAGCTTGTTTCATCAGCCCGAGTATGGAAGATTGGTGATAAGTGCCAGGCGAAATGGACAGAAGACGGTCAGTACTACGATGCTACTATTGAAGGCATTACCGCGGAAGGTGAAGTTAGTGTCATATTTGAGGCATATCAAAATCGTTCAACAACAACACTAAAGGAATTAAAAGAAAGAGTTGTCCGCAATGAAGTTTTCCCATCTGTTAAGTAAGTGTTATTGTTTTGTTTTTTTGTTTGTTTTTGATTTCTAATTGCTTGGATGTATATTTATTTTAGGCGCCATCGTCCCAATCAAAAAGAATACCTTAAAAGAAGAAAACAAAAGAAACAGCAACGCTTTAAGGAGCTCGAAGAAGAAAGGGAGCAGGATAAAAATAAGTGGCTTAATTTTACTTCAAAAAATGCTAAAAAACCCGGAATGAAAGTGAAAAGTATATTTGCATCTCCAGAAAATGTTAATGGTCGTGTTGGTATTGGCACGTGCGGTGTTGCTGGCAAACCAATGACCGAATTCACTCATGGTGAAAAATATCGTAAAGGTGTTTAATTTTTAATTTAATTTTAAGTTAAGGCAATGTATTGGTTTTTCAATATTATTTTCTTGGACAAACAAAAATCGCAATGAATAAAGTTAAAGTTTAATTATACTTTTCCATCATTTTTAATGTTAGTATTATTGATGTTCTCTTGTGGAATTATATTGATAATTTTTCTTTCAGTCAGCCTTAGCAGTATTAGCACCCAATATATGATTGTGGTTGCCTTGTGTCCACAAGAAATTGGGAGATATTGAACCGCAACTGCAGTTTTTTTTGCAAAAGGTAAACATTTTCATTTATTAATAGCCGGGTGGTTTGGATGATGGACACTAGTTGAGAGAGAGGGATTTGGCGCGCAAGAATGTCATTCTGTAATCAAAAAATAAGATTAAAATGATTGAAAGGGGTCAATTTTGGAAGGAAATATTTTGTGATTTGGGAGACGTGAAGAAAACATATCTTATGTGTAATCAATTGTAATGTCCGAAATTGAAGATTAGGTGTTTCAAGGTTTGACCTGATTCTCCTTTCGCGTCGTTGCGTCGATCCTTTCTTGGCAGGCACGACGCCATAGTTCATTAGAAATTCTATCTTGCCAGCGGATTTTTGTTGATGAAGACTTGTAGGCGCCCTGTGATGAATTGGGTGACTTTCCATGTTTCGCAACCGTACAAAAGTACTGCCTTAACGTTGGAGTTGAACAGCAGTAATTTGGTGTTAGTTGAGATCTGGGTTAGTCTCCTTATGCGGGACAGGTATGCATAGGCGCCTCGTGTTTTATTTATTCTGGAACTGACGTCTTCTTCTGCCCCGGAATTTTCGGTAATAATACTACCGAGAAGCAGAAATTATCTACCAGTTCCACGTCATAGTTATTCAGCGCTGTCCGCTCAAGTGTGTTTGCATTTATCCGCATTTCTTTGGTTTGGTCCCTTTTTGAATCCTGCCTGCTGTCTTCTAAGTGTTCTGCTTACTGACTCTCATATCCTTGATAATATAATGTGGGACAAGATTTTGCCTACGGTAGATACTAAACAGTCTCTCCAATTGTCTCATTTTGTTGGTATTTTGACTATGATACCTATGTCTAATCCTCTGGAAAGGTACAGGTGTTCCATGCTATTTCCAGGATTGGCTGAAGCGCATCTGCTATAAGGCTTGAATCGGCGTTCAACAATTCTGGCGGGATGCCATTTTTTCCAGCTGCTTTATCATTGGTCATGGGATGAATTGCGGTTACTATTTCCGTCTTGGATGGGCTTCGGGCGGTGATTCTTATTGGCTGTGCATTGTTGTTGTTTTCCTGAGGACTCTGTGTAAGTGAACCATTCAGGGCGGCGTAGAAGTAATCTCATCATCTTTGCTGTGGAGTTGCACACCAGCCTTCCACTCGCATTCTTAACGGCATGTTTTTTAGTAGAGTGCTTTCACGAGAGCTATATATTTAGTGATTTGGAACAGCACCTTACTCTTGCCTGTGTTTGCCGCGTTTTCCGCCTTTTCTGCGAGCTCATTTATCTACTGCCTTTTATCACGCCGGCCACTTCTCTTTACCTCCCGGTGTAATTGGGAGTATTCCCGTTCAAGTTGGTAACGTCTTTCCGGGTCGCATGTAGAGTTACGTTATTTTTGAGGGCCCTTCTGCGTTCTATTTTTTGCCAGGTTGTGTCCGAGATCCAGTGTTGTTGGTTTCTTGGGACATAATCGATGCTCGTTTCCACAGCCGCAGCGCAAATAATTGAGATTACGCTAAAAACTAATTCCAGCCCGGACATTCGAACCCCTTTATCTCCATTTGTTTACATTTTAACTGGTTCATGCCTAAACTTCAGCGAACGCGAAATATCGCTAACTTCATGTCAGACCTTTCTTTATGGAATGAATTTTTGTCCAGCTGCGGTCTTGTATTGTGTTTGCGTCATGTTGAACTGTTGGCGAGTGAAATTTTTATTAACACACAATTTAGGCTCGTGCAAATAATACCATTCAATACCTTAAACAAAATCTTAAGTTTCTCTTTATAATTTTTAATACGAAAAAGTTTTATGTTACAAAACGTTAACAATCATAATAACATAAATCCACTGCCCGCCTGTCAAAGTTGCAAGAATGAGATGATATCACTTATGATATATAAAGAAATTTTCTAATGTTAATAATATATAATATAATATATTTAGTTCACAGCTAAATTATTAAGCAAAATGAATGATACGGATAGATCGGGATATCATAGAGCTAATGTGGATTGGAACAGGTATTTCCTACTTCAATTTGTGGCATAAACATAATTTATTATCATGTTTCCGCTTTGTAGATATGGTCTGGGTACAGATGATGCTCCTCCCACGGCTAGATCTAGAAATCGAGCCAATTCTGGTGGTTTTGTAGATCTAGGTAATGAATATGATTTTGCATCTGGAGGACATCAAGCGTCTGGAGCGAATGAAATTTTCGCAGAAGAGCAGGGGGATAAACCATGGTAATTGATATTTTTTTCTATATGTTATCGAAATCAGCTACTATCTTTGATATTAACGATACAAAAGACGTTCTGATAATGTTATCTGATAAAAACGAACTTAGGTTTTTTTTATTGATTTTTGAAGGAAATTAAACGGCAAAACGTTTTTTGCTATAAATAGTTCATATAAAGTAGCGTGAGAAGTGTTACTAATCTTGAGTAATAATAGGATACTTGGTCACGCTTAACCTTTTCTATAATATTGTGTGATAATAGCTATACATGCTGTGTGAATAGGGATGCATCTATCTACTACAATATATGGATAGACTTGGATAAATTAGGTATAACTCTTGAACAAAAAATCCCTACCACAACTTCTATTAAAAAGAACTCGTGGCTTCATTCGTTTATTTCAAAAACTGTTATGCATTATAAGCCCTACAGCTCTCTGTCACTATAAACCTTACCCTGCTCACGGATCTTTTTCCATCGTCAGGTCTTGCGTTATTCTTCTAGTTGTTAATATCAATTGTCCGTAAGTCTATGTCGTCTAATCTCTGCCTAAGTCTTCCTTATGGCCTTCTATCCTCAGGCGTTTGGGGAATAGAATTTTTTTGGGGCGCAGGCCTTCCACTTATAAGTTCTATCCAGTGTAGGCGTGAGATCTTGATGATTTTGGTTATATCAGGTTTTTTGTATGTTTGGTACAACTGTTGTTGTAACTTCCTCTCCAGACACCCTCTTCATTTACTGCACCTGTGAGCCTGCGGAGAAATTTGCGTTCGACTCGGTTAATAATAAGTTTAAGGAAAAAAATCAAATTAACTGTTTTCCGAGAAGTGCTCGTTAGTATATTGGGTACTGCCAACAGGACATTTTGATATTCAGGTATTATATTTTTTTAAGAAAAGTCTTAATCGTAAAACAATAAAAATATCAACTGATTACAGGACATTTCTTATACAGGCAGTAAAATTCATTGTTTTCTAAGGAAAAGCCCATAACAACACTGGAAGTTATTACTTGAAATTGTTGTTGGCATTACTACACACAGCAAAGTCTTATAAATAATAAGGCGATTAATAATAGGATAATTAAATACTTAAGTTAGTTAGGGTGGAAAAGAAATATGAATGTAAATAAAAATTAATGAAAAACCAAGAATAAAGGTTCAGTCAAAAGAATTAGATAATAAATAAGTAATAAACTTGCTCTGACGCGCATAAAGTGGGCGTAACTGAAGTCCCAAATAGACCTGGCTGTTACCTGACTAGTTTTTATGACCCTCTATGATCGGGCCTATTGGCAGGAAAACCCAATTTCAGGTAATAAACAAAAGGTTTTCTCCTTAGAAAACAATAAATTGTTGCCTGGATAAGAAATGTCCTGTAATCAGTTGATGTTTTTATTGTTTTACGATTAGGAATTTTCTTAAAAAATATAAATCCTGAATATCCAAAAAATATAAAACCTGAAATGTCCTGTTGGCAATTTTAATACACTAATGAGAATTTCTTGGAAAATAATAAATTTGATTTTTTCCAATTTGCTTGGTCCAAAAGTTTACCTGTTATTGCTAAGGAGGTATGTAAATAAAATTATACATACTCTCTTAAAACTATTTTTTGTATGGATTAAGGACCCCTAGTCAACTTTTCTTCTGCGAAATTTTTTTTAAACCGCGGCTTTTTGCTCCACGTTGCTCGAAAGTCTACCTTTAAATGGCGCCAAAAAATTTATAGATACTGTTTTTTGCCAATCATAGTCGCATGAGATGGCGATAATACGCGCAGGAAAAAGGGACTGTTTGGCTAGATTCTCGTGTATGGCCAATCCAATTCCATTTCCTTCGCCTGATTTGACCGGCTATCCTTTCTTGGCCGGCACTGCGCCATAGCTCTTCATTAGGAATTCTACCTTGCCAGCGGATTTATAGAATACGACGCAGGCATCTGTTGATGAAAACTTGAAGGCGCCCTGTGATGAATTGGGTGACTTTCCATGTTTCGCAACCGTAAAAAAGAACTGCCTTAACGTTGGAGTTGAACAGCCGCAATTTGGTGCTAGTTGAGATCTCCGTTGATCTCCACATGCGGAACAGGCAAGCATATGCGCCTCATGCTTTATTTATTCTGGAACTAACATCTTCTTCTGCAGCGCCATTTTCGGTAAAAATACTACCGAGGTAGCAGAATTTATCCGTTATCTTCCAGTATCCGCTCCCCTGAAACTCCTGACATCCTCAAGAATAGTTCTCCATCTGCGGCTGATGGCCACATGATCGTTCTGGTTTCTCGTTCTACCATCGGGCGATACCCAGGGCTCCTTGTGTATCTGTTTGAGACAAAAGTAGGTTCCACCTACCATGAGTTGGTGGGAACTACAAGTCCAAGAAAAGCTCACCGTTGCTGTTAGTTACCTGGCCTATGCCTTGATTTCCAATCGTGTGTTCAAGGCCGGTGTTGTCACGGCTGATCTGTGCGCTTAGATCACCCATTAAAACAGTAATGTCTCCCCTTGGAATAGAGCGAAAAATCTCATTCAGTCGTATATAATACTTTATCTCGTCATCTGCGTCTTCAGTTGGAGCGTAGCATTGGATTATCGTAGTACTTCTCCACCCGAAGAAGTATCCCAGAGGGCACCGCGAGGAAGTGGGACTTCCTAACAAGGCTGCTAGGTGTTCGATTGCAGTGATTCTTCTCGGGTTTTGACAAATCGGATGCCCCCACCTTCCGAGGTCTTTGTTGGCCATTCGCCCCCCAAACACTAAACTAAATTAACTAAATTTATTCACATTATTCTCCCCTTCTTTTAGGTGGCGCTCACATTTCTTCATATCACAGCCCGTGCTATTTGGAACATGGGATGGAGTATTTACATCCTGCCTTATTAACGTCTTCGGTGTTATTGTATTTCTTCGATCTGGATGGATAGTTGCGCAAGCGGGTGTTATAAATGCAACTCTTATAATATTCTGTACAGTTGGAATCGCACTCATATCAGTATTATCAGCTGTAGGAATATGTGAACGATGTCGCGTTGAAAGTGGCGGAGTTTATTTTTTAATTGCTCATACCCTAGGCTCTCGATTCGGAGGGTCTCTAGGATTACTTTACTGTTTTGGTCAAGCTGTAGGATGTGCATTAAACGTTCTCGGTTTCGGTGAGTCCATGGCCGGTTTAGTTGGTTTCGAAGGCAATAAATGGGCTATAAGAGGTTTTGCAACTGCTGCTGTTCTACTATTGGGTGTTATTAATGTGGCCGGTGTAAAGTGGGTCATCAAATTGCAGTTTGCATTACTTATTGTACTGCTTCTATCAGCTCTAGATTTTATGGTGGGAAGCTTTGTCGGAGAAGATCCAGGTGAGATTTGATTGCTAATAATTTATATATACATATTTTATAAATTTACTATTCACATGCAGATAATGGATTTGATGGTTGGGAAAGGGGAAATTTAGCAAAAAACTTATGGCCCGACTATCATGATGGTTATACGTGGTTTAAAGTATTCGGCGTATTTTTTCCTACAGTTACTGGTGTTTTATCGGGAATTAATATGAGTGGTGACTTGAGAGCACCTTCAACAGACATTCCAAATGGTACATTAGCCGCTTTTGGAACATCGTAATTATAGCTATTCACTTTATTAGAATAAAATCTAATTTTATTTAATTACAGAACGTTTTTATATTTAGTTTTTATACTTTTTCTGGGGTCAACCTGTGAACGTTTTACATTATTAACCGATTATATGATATCTGTACGAGTTTCAGCAGTACAATTCCTATTATTAGCTGGAATTTACGTGTCCAGTATGTCATCATGTTTAGGTGCAATGTATGGAACTCCTAGGGTATTACAAAGTATTGCACTTGAAAATGTCATTCCAGGAATTGATATACTCGGAAAGGGGGTAAGAGAGATTTTTTATTTGTATTATTATTTTAAAATTAATATTAAATATATATTTTTTTAGAGAGGTCCAAATAAAGTTCCAATATATTCAATGGGTGTTGTAGCAGCTGTTACAATAACATTCATAATGGTCGGTGATATCAATGTTTTGGCACCAATCGTAACAATGCCATTTTTACTTACATATGCATCTATTGATTATTCATATTTTGCATTGGCACAAACATTTGATATACAAGAACGACGAGAGGAAAGATTTCGTATACAAGCTCAAAGTCCATCATATGAAAGTCGCCGTTATGGTACTGTAGATGATCTTCAAGATAATGATCTTGATATATTATTTCCTGATCGGACAAGACATAAAAACATTCTGGTATTTTATTTCTTATACAGGGTGTTTGGTAGATGAACCGACAAAATTTGTTGGTGGATTGGGAAGGGGGGGGGGGGCATTTGTTCATTTTCACCGGTAGCCGCTATGTCCAAAGGGCCACGGTGGCCGAAATAAGATTTTTTTTTTCGTTTTTTTTTTTAAATTGCCCGAAATTTCACCTTCAAATCGTTATAAATTTTTTGTTTGTAGTTTTAATAGCACCGGGACTTTTTTGTATTGTTCAATGTTATCTTACTCTAAATCAATCAATACTTGATCCAACTGATATTAAGAAAAAGAGTTATGCCATTTCAAATAAGGCAAAAGAGCGTTAATTTGTTCCATTAACATTTTGCTTGGCGGCACCTCTGTCGCGCACACTAGTTCCTTTGTAAAAAAAATCCAGGAGCGTCAAGTCTGGGGACCGTGCGGGCCAAGGAGTAGAGCCGTCTCTACCAATCCACAAGTTGGAGAATGTGTTGTCTCAATGATCTCGCACCGTTCGTTGATAATGCGCCGGACAGCCGTCATTTTGAAAAATAATAGAGACATGTTCTTCTAAGATTGGCAGTAGCTTCCGGTAAATCGTTTTGGAGGAATTCTAATAGTAATTTGCTCCGTTCAGGCGTTCTGGCAAAATATGTGGGCCGATAACATTACGCCCAATAACTCCTGTCCAAACATTCACACTAAATTTCTGTTGAAAAGAACTTGGTATTTTTTTGTGAGGATTTTGGGCCTTTTCTTCCCCAGTGGTGCAAGTTATGCAAATTAACTATGCTAAAATTTGGTGAACAAAATTTTCTTCAAAAAGTCGCCATATTCAACATCAGTATGAAGTATACATCTGCAAAACTCCAGCCGTCTACCACTATCACTGTCTTGGAGACCTGGAACAATAAATTAAATATGTCAGTTTGTTGCATTTTACAGTGAAAAGTAATTAAACGTTTGAAAGAGTTTAAAGTCGACCAAACCTTCCAAACTGTTATGCCAAGTCCTGCAGCAATAGCGATGATGCTTGTCGCAGGATCCTCATCAAAAGCTTGAAGAATTCTTTCGTCGACTGCCACGTTATGAAGACTTACATTCACTCGATGCTCTTAATTTAAGTTTCCGGTCTGCCTCAGCCGTGGAAAGGTTCTTGAGAATGTTCCATGGTGTGGTAGACGTCAATGAGGGTATCGCTCCTGGTAAATTCTTTGCGCTGTACGTGCACTGGAATTATCGATCCCATACACCAGGATCATGTCAGTATACTCTTCGTTACTAAAGTTTGGCATTGTAAGAACAACACTAAAACGAAACAGAACAAAACAGGAACAAAACCAATATTTACCAGAATAGCACAACGAAAAAAACAACGTGTACGCAATGATAGTCAAATCTCGACTAAGCCTGGTCACGTTAGGCACTTCCAAACTCAATATTACAAATAAGCAGTTAATTTACATGCGTAAAAAAGAGACACACTTTCTACCTGTTGCCTTTTAGCACGCAATCTGTTTGTATCCTAGTTTAATTGTCAGTGTGCGTGTTCCTTAGCAGCAAAGTAATATCTCGTGTTTTGATTACATTATTAATAATATCTGAATCATGTAGCACACTGTTTGGAAAGGGGATAAACTGGCCAAGTTTTGTTTTTATTCTTTTTAATGTTTCACCAGCTAGTGAGCTGGCGTGACCCGAACGATTCACCTATTGGTACGAGCTTTTTTCAGCTATACTTAACCATGTTTCTAAGATAATCAAAAGGAAACACTTTCTCTAGATAAGCTAGCAAATTAGGCTGTAAACATCGAATACAAAAGTTGAACGTATACAGAAAATGTGCACTACCAGGTGCTGTGGACTAGTCCTCTTTCATAACTGGCCACGGATTCTGAGTATCAGCCGAGTCCTTTATTTTTGTTTCCTCTGATTAAGTACGCTCGATCACTAGCTGAACCACAATCCAGGTAGGCCTGTTTTTTATGTTGTTGACACGTTCAGGGTAACGGTCGTAGATTCACAGCAATGTCGTAAGCATGTGGCATAGAAACTCTCAGCAATATACCTCAGACAAAAGACACTAAGATTCATGTGAAGCACCGCTTGAGTGTTACAACTACAAACAAAAAAGTTATCACGATTTGAAGTTAAAATTTTGAATAATTTTGTAAAAAAATGAAAAAAATCATATCTCAGCTACCGTGGCCCTTAGGACATAGCGGCTACCGATGAAAGCAAGCAAATAGCATCCCCAATCTACCAAAAAAAATTTATCGGTTCATCTGCCAAACACCCTGTATTTAAATAATTATTTTGATTCTAAACTTAAGCTTTATTTATAGACTTCAAATAATTTACAACAAAACTCACCGCATCATGTGCCTTCAATAAATAAAACAGAGACTGAAGAAAACACCTCAAATCCCAGCACAAATAATACTGATCAGGTAACGTTTCGTGGTGGTGTAAATAGTACAAATGCTACAAATCATATTGGCGATGGTATAACACCAGTGGCAGAAGATGAGCCAATTGCACCAACTCGCCCATCAATTCATTCAAAAACTAAGAATTGGTATTCGGGATTCTGCAATCGATGGGCCTCACTAATGGGGGTAAATTATTTATATAAATATATTTATGAAAAAAATATTAATTAATATATTTGATTTTTTTTAAAGGCCTGCTTAAAAATAGTGATAATGCTTTTAGTCAACTGGTATTACGCTTTAGCGTGTATTGGTATTGTTTTTCTAGTATGGTTTTATGTTGGTACAGCTAATCCAGCCGTAAAGCCAGGTCTAACAGCTGAATTCCGATTGTTCATTTGGCTGAAAAGTGTAATATTTCGATGTTTTGGGTAACATAAATTTAATTAAATCAATATTATCATAAATAACAAAAAATTACTTTTAGGAAACGTGTTACCGAATACGAGAGAGTTGTTATTACACCAATATGTCCTGGATTAAATGTTTCTTCAACACAAATTAACGATGATAATGATGATTTTTCATCAAGGAAACGTTACCATCAGATATCAGTTGTACGACCGAATGTTGAAAATATTTAAGGACATTGAGAACTGTTACCTTTTTGTTTATATATTCCTTATACACATTTCGAGATTCGTTTTTTTTTCTAAAGAAAATATTAATTTATTTATACATTTACTTATATACTTGAAAACACTTAATACAAAGAAAAATCTGATTTGTTGTATTTATATTCTAGGAATGAATTAATTATAAAAAAATGTTTTAATAAAAAAAAAATTGTTTTGATCTTTGTAGAACTGTTTTTTTATTATTCATTTTAATTATAACGAAAAACAATGACTTAGATTTTAAAAATAAGAGTTAAACTTCAAATTAATTAATAATATTCCTTTTTTAAATTTCACATAAATTAATTTTCTGTCATATTTACAAAAAAAAAAATCAAAGTCAGTTAATAAAAACGAATATCTGTACGCCTTTCTAAAATATCTAAACATGTATCTGGCTTAAAATTAATTACTCCAATTTCTTTCAGAGCTTTTAATTTATTTTCTAATGTTAAATTGTCGCCAAGAGCTTCATGTAAAAGTAGAGCATTTCCACGAGGCAAAGTTAGAATAATGCACGCATCATGGATCCTTAAACAGAAATTCGTAGTTTATATCTTATTTTAATGTAAATTTTTTTTAATATTCTTACTTTTTAAAAAGTAGATCAGGTCTTCTTACATATTGCCCAAATAGTGCAAAAAGGTTTCTTGTCATATCAAAATTGAACTGAGCTGCACCACCAATAGAAAATTTTGTATTCATCACAAGACTATCCATAAAAAAATCATCTAGTTGATGGGCTATTAATCGAAGGATGATGTTGAATATATTTGATGATAGATCTTTTTCTAAGTTATGTAGTGTTGTCATCATTACCTAAAAATAAAATGATTTTAGTAAGCACCCCCCTTTAACGAGTTGTGCAGTAAAGAAAGTATGTTCAGATATTGTCAAAGAACTAATATTACAAAGGCAAGAGTCCGGTAGATATTCGTTGATTGTACATATTTTAATATTAATGGGCGCATCCAGTGCACTCAGCGAAAAAGCCGAACAGCACAGCGTAAAAACTAACTCAGCGTTGTGGATCGACTGGATTGAATAGCTGAGTTAGAATTTATTTTGACAACTAAATTTTGTTTTCTCCTTTAAATAAATTCAATTCACTACCGCTGAGTTGCTTAGCGTAACATTTTTACGCTGAGAAATCTGCCAGCCGCTGAGCTAAGCTACTTAGCTCAGCTAGTCATCCAACGAGCTCAGCGCTTAGCCGCTGCTTAGCTGCTAATGTGATGCGCCCAATGACTCCAAATTAAAAATAACTTGTTTTTATTTATTATCAATGTCTAGCAATTGAAAGTAATACAAATTTCGCTTAAACTAGATTCTAGCCCACTAAAGAAAATACGGCTTCCGACAAAAATGATCCACTGGTGATCTTTTAGTTTGGCTTACATAACACCTCAATCGAAGTTTGCATGGATCTGGTGAATCTAGTTTAGTTGCTTTGGATATCTCCAAGGCTTTTGATAGAGTATGGCACTCAGCCTTGTTAGCTGAACTCAAAGCTAGTGGAATTGACTCGCTTCTGTATAAGTGGATTGAAATTTTCTTTTCCGGCCGTTCAATTAAGGTAGTATTGGATGGCGTCAAATCTGAATCTCACCCTATCTCTGCGGGGTCCCCCAGGGGTCAATTTTATCACCGGCTCTATTTCTCATCTTTATAAATGACCTACTGTCAATCCCCTCAAACCCACTTCTCAGCTTCGCTGACGACGGTACTCTACGTTCCTCGTACAGCTTCGATACAAGACAGATTCATCCTAGATCCTGTCTTGATGATCATGAACTAATGTCCATCTCTATTAATAACGACATTAATCTCATTCTAGAGTGGGGAAGGAAGAATTGTGTCGAATTCAACCCCACCAAAACCAAGTACTGTCTTATATAAAAAAAAAGTTTAACACCTCACAATCCTTGACAGGGGGTAACGTTGAACTAATGGCCGACCCATCCCTACACATCTTAGGCGTGACATTAGCCAAAAACTTGCGATGGAATGACCACATATTCCAAATCGCCAAACGAACATCCCAGTGGTTGGGATTTCTTAAGAGATGCAAGCGGATCTTGGAAGCTGTAATACCAACCTCTGCCTTCTTCCACCGGACCTCCACACTAAGTACCTAGACTCGTAGCGCGATCCGACAGAGGGAAAATGGGTTTTGGCAAGTATAGCCATACGGACATAGCGACATTCTTGGTATGATTGACAGAGAGTTGATCCTATTCAACATGTAGTAATTGTTGGTTGGGATCAGTCCTCTGGCACTCAAGTTAGACTAGAGCACGAAAATGAAAATTCCAAACACACTTACAGGAAAATATTAAGCAAAATTATTTCCGACCGTATCATAATTCCATGAATTTCAGTAATTCTTATCCAGTTTATAGATTTTGATAGTTACAAATTCTTTACTTACTTGGAACATTTCTCCAGCACTTGTAGACAACATAAACGGCTCTTTTGTATTTTGTTCAGGTAACGATATCCAGTTATCATGACGATATTGCATTGATTTAGCTTTAATTTCATCAACAATTTTTGAAGCCAGCTCCCTTATAAGTTTTCGCTGCCAATGTTCCAATTCGTCAACAGGCTGCTCAAAAACTGAATTTATTTCGTTTGTATGTGGCCCTACTAATGCTGCATGAAGATGCAGGTAATGCTATTATAAAGATATTTTTAAGTTAATAATATTAATATAGAATAGAAAAATTTATCATACCACATTTTCACCCCATTCCCTTAGCACGGAATTAATGTAATTTATTGCATTTAATATTTTTGTTGCTTCAATTGTTCCACTACCATGTAATTGAACTAATCTTCTTCTAATATTATCTATTAATTCTAGTTGTAGGTTTAAAAATTGCAACTGATGACCTGGCTGCGTTAGAGAGCTGTATCGATCTTTAATTGCATCAAGTAATCGAATAAATTCATCTGCACATTTTGGAATTTTTAATTCTTCCATGTTGCTTGGATCTATAAACATCCATGGACTTTCTCCTTGTAAAACTAAATCTATTTTATCTGTGCAAACTGAAAAATGAATTGGGTTAGCTTTTATAGAATATAGTGTTGTTTAATAGTTGTTATTACATCTTTCTTCAATTGATATCCATTTCAATAAATATTGAGGTTGTGTAATCACAGAAATTGCACTTGGAAAACTGCTTGGATATCTGTAAAATATATTATTTTTAAATTGATTTGAACAAAAAGAAAATAATTACAATTACCCTAATGTTTCTCTTAATTCAACTTCAAATGCAAGAGTTTCATCCAAAAGGTGTGCAAACAATGTTTCATTTTTGCTTATATCCTCGATATCATTGGCTAACTTTTCTATTGTTAGTTGGACAAGACCTCGGATAAATTCAAGCTTAAAAATAAAAAGGACACTTAATATAAACGAAGAAAACCATAATGATGGAAACATACTCGAACATTAAAATTTTCATGACCCGCTCTAACTGCAGCTGGCTGGAAGTTTTTGCCTACAAATAAGTGATTCTCTTTAGCCCAATTAAGGACTTGGGTGTAATACCATTCTGGTTTATCTAGTCGATTTGTTTGTCTTGATCCTGTGAAGTGGTACATGAATCTAAGACGAAATATTTCATTAAAATTAAGGAGAAACATGCAGTAGTTAGAAATCAAACCTTTGTCGAAACTGTTTTAATAGTAGTTCTGTTGGGATACTTATGGGAGGACATACAATCGAAGGTGTTATAACAACTAGTGTTTCTGATTCATCTCCTGGAGGTTTTATCTAAGAAATAGTAATATTTTAGGTTAATACTAAACTGGTGGATTGGCAATCTGCTTTTTATGCTATATGATCTTGGATTCATTATTTATCTCTAATGGTCGATTACAAAGGCCGTGAAGACTTTTGTTATTATTATTGTTATTTATTGGGCAGAGTACACAAGATTTCAATCCTTTAGAGTACATTACGAAATGGTAAATAATTCTAAATTCTTACAACTAGCTTAAGATGAAGGAGCGAAGAATTGCAAAGTAAGAAGAGCCTACGAAGAGGTAGCTAGGGTAAGGACAGTAGAGTAGTAATACTAGTGTGAAGCTGGAAAAGAAGATAACAAAATAGATGGCTGCTTTTTGAATATCGTGGCTGTACTGATTTTGTGGATGAATAGAGAAAGTCTATTCCCAAGTCTAATCGCATGCACAAAGAAGCAACGACTACCAACCAAGAAACGATGAAAAGGGATAATAAACTTAAGAGACCTCAAGGACTGCATCGGGACAATGAAGTCAGAGAGGTAGCAAGGATGTTTAGAGTAAAATATTTTATATAGGAGAGTTAGTGCCATGACATTGAGAAAATGAAAGAGACCACATCCCAGTAGTGAATTTTGCACGTCCGACACATGATTAGATCTACGAAGGTGAAAAATAAATCTCAGACAATCATTGAATGCGACCCTGAGTCGTTGATGACAGGACAAATCAAGAGACAGATAAACAAGGGCACCATAGAGAAAATGCGGCAGAATAAGGGGATTTCACAAGCTTGGTAACGACAGAAGGTGATTGTAGATCCGCGAACAGCCATAATTTTCGCAAGGTACCATATATCATAGACAGCATGAAGGAAACATGATTACAACAGGAAAGCTTACAGTTACTAAAAATCCCAAGGCTCGAGATAAAATATTATTCATATCGGCAATAACGGATACAATATCACTAGGAGGAAAAGAATTGTACAGCTGAAGACCATCAGCATACATATGTAAAGAACAGCCGTCAATGACAGAAGGAACATCATTGATGTACAGGGAAAAAAGAAGCGGGCCTAGAATCGAGCCTTGAGCAATACTCAAACCTACAGGCAGAATAGAGGATGTGGTGACACTGTGACGAACACATTGAAATCTATCAGAAAGAAGAGAGGAGAAAAGACGCGTGGCAGCGGAGGAGAAATGCTAGAGTTGATTAAGTTTGGACAACAGGAGCGGATGGACCACCGAGTCAAAAGCCTTACAGAAGTCGAGCAGAACCAAAAAACCAATATTACCCTGATCAATCGCAGCCCTAAGATCAGTTGTAACCATTAACTTAGTAGTCACAACTGTGCGATTTACGAAAGCCAGATTAATAGATAGAGAGAAAATTATTATGATGTTTAAGATGGCGCAAAAGCAAAAATAATTTTTTCCAAAGCTTTGGCGAGAAAGGGAAGGACGCTAATAGGACGCTAATCTGATATATCAAATGGAGACAGTTTTTTGGATAAAGGAATCACAATGGCTTTTTCCCAGAGCACTGATTATGTTCGTAGGGCTTTTTTTATTAGCTCGCTTTCTTGTCTGTCTGTTTGTCCGGTACAAATCTTGCAATAGATTTTTTGAATACTTCCCGTTACCCGATCACCTTGAAATTTTGCACACAGCTTCAGCTCCGTTGACAATGCAATATGGTGTACTCATTATACCGTTAAATCCATGGCGGCCGTCTCAAGAGGACGGATTACCGTTTTCTTAACGGAACAAATTTTGCAATCAATTTTTCAAATACTTCCTATCCTATCATACTGACATTTTGCATACAGCTTTAGCTTCGATGACAATGCAATATGGTATACTCAATATACCTTTAGATCCATGGCGGCCGTCTCAGGAGGGCGGATTGAAATATTCTTCACAACCCTCTCGACATGGATATAAAATGAAAGGGTATGATAAGTAGAACACCATAAGCAATATAGTATACCCAATATATCGTTTGTTCCATGGCGGCCATCTCATGAGGGCGGATTACCATTTTCTTCACAACCCCTTCGACATGGGTATCAAATGAAAGAGTATAAGTAGAACACCATAAGCATTATAGTAACCTCAATATATCGTTTGGTCCATGGCGGCCATCTCAAGAGGGCTGTTATATACAAAAAACACAACATAAATTTGTTATATAACTTTTTTTTGTAATAATTGATAGATAAGGCAAAGGCAATTCCGATGCGGTGGGACAATACTTAAAAACTTGAGCGATACGTTCAGCAATTAGCGGGGCCAATTTTGTGTTTCTAGTAATATTGGCTTTGCCGGTCATCGGTGACCCCCCACGGCGCTACGAACAAACTCAGTGCCGGTTACCCGGTGACCCCCATGGCATTCAACGTGTTAATAAGCAAAACCTATGTGTTTACAGAAAGATCCTACCTAAAAGCTGAATAAGAATACTATTACTACGTTTCCATGACAGCTTGAGTACTCGAAGGCTTGAAAATCTCAAGAGCTCGAGCGCGTATATGCTCTGCCAACTTGAAGCGGCATATTAGCTTGAAATGAGCTTGAGTTCTTTAGTTGTCATTTGAAGTTACTGTTATATTTCTTCCTTTTATCGTGCTTTTATTTCTACATTAATATTTTTGCCTCCTCATATTCCCACACTTTACCTTTTAGACACATTTACAGGCCTAACTTTCGCAATTTCGAACACTCAAGCTTTCAAGCTCGGTTTACATGGCAAGCACTCGAGCCGATCACAAAAATCTTTTTGATCGTCTCCAGTCGAGCTGCTTGCGTTTACATTTGTACTTGAAGTACGCTTCAAGTAAGCTTCAAGCTGTCATGGAAACGCACTATATGATGATTTTTTTTACATAACTTAAGAACTTGCTTTACAACATAAGCACTTACAAGAAACAAATATTCGGCTAGAAGAGTTAATTTGTTCATCATTTCCTTTGATGGTGCAAAATTATCAAATAATTGCCCTTGTGGTGGCCATTTGATACTTTTTATAGTTGCTTCGAATTCGCTGAAATTTAATTGTTATTTTAACTGAATTTGTTTCACTTTTATATTACCTCGAAAACTTCTCTTTTATAACATCATACCAATAAGCTGCAGATTTTATGGCAAAATTTTTAATGTAATATACATCAACATCTTGCAATCTACCAATTACACTATTTGTTGAATTTGGTTCTCCACTTAAAGATAGATAAAGACCGACAATTTTGGTCTCATCCTTACCATCTATGGCAATTTCCAATGTATCACTTAAAAACATAGATTAAGAGCATACTGTAATAAATATATTTACAAGGAGTATACTTAATATCTTGTATATCTTGCACTACTCTAAGATACTCCAGCAAATGCTCTTGCCGTTTCACGCTATTTAGCAATGGACCAATGTTTTTAATGATATCATTGCAATCGTTGATTTTTGCAGCAAGTTTCTTCTCAAACTGATTTATTTTTTCAATCTCAAAATTGATCGTTTCCTTAGATTTAACTTCTTTATCAAGAGCAATTTTAATGTTAGAAATGTATTTATCATCTTCAAGATTAAGCTAGAAAGAAACAAATTAAATAGAGTGGCCAAATGAAGGTATGAGACATCGTACCTTTCCTTCAATATCGCTAAATTGTTGCTTGAAATTCTTAATCAAATAAACTGACTTATGAAGATTTTTAACATCATTACCAATTTCCTTATTAATTTTCTCAATAACTCTTTCATGAACACTGCACATTTTTAATTATAAACATTAATTATAGTACACGTATTTAAAAACAGCAAGCAACATAAGATCCAACCTTGCAGAGAATTGTCAAAAACAGCTGGCAACTAGCCTTTTTTGCTTGAAGTAGTCGTTATGTTTGAGAAAATGATTTTGCAAGTTATATTTGGACTAATTGCATTATATATTTATATATATTATTTAAACGACAATGTATCTTTTTTAGAATAAAATAAAAATTTTGTTTTAAAAAATTAAATAAAATTTTCCGTTTCGCACCAGTTTAGACCAATATTAGCTGCTAATGTTGCTAACTTCATCTCGTAGAATTTTTGTTTTGTTTCGTTCCGTAAGCCGCCAGCTGTCATTGCAGAGATACCATACGGCGTCCTTGAAGTTTTTGTGTGAATCTGTAAAAGCGGCATTTGTAAACCGAATTTTCCTTAAAAATGGGTAAAAGACCAATTAGCGACGAAAGGCTGAAAATAAACACAATTACACGTGATACTAGAAAAAATGATGAAGAATCTAAAAAAACATTAGAGCCTGTTTTTGGATTATCCAAAGTCAGAACAATTATGAAAAGTACCGCCGATACTGGACTGATACAGACCGAAAGTCTTTATGTTATGACCAAAGCGACAGTAAGACTTAATTGTTTTATTTTATATTAACAAAGATCATATTAATTATCACATTCTTTAATTGCAGGAACTATTCATACAGTATTTAGCCCGGAATGCTTATAGGGCGACACGTCCCAGAATCTTAAAGTACGAACACTTATCAAAATTAGTGGAGGAGCAAGATAATTTGGAGTTTCTACAACAAATAATCCCAAAGAAAATTACAGTAAAACAGTATAAGGAACTTATGGCTGAAAGTCAGGATGATAGTGAAATATCGTCAGGCAGTGAATCAGAATCGGCGGAATCATTTACGGAAGAAAAGAAATAGATTTTACGTTATGTTTTTAAATAAAATTTCTCTAATTTTTTATTATTTTATTAATTGTAAACTAATATAAGCCTGGAAGAACTTCTGTGAAAGGTGGAATGAAAAAGCGTAGATTGGGGTGACGTGATGTATTTCGGAGTTCTCCCTGCAGCGGGTAAATCAGGGGCCAGTTCGTGTAAGTCGAAAACGAAAATTTTTTTTCGTCTCGAGTTCGCGTAGGTCGAAAAATTGAAAATTTTCGCCTGAAGCCGACGAAAGACACTCGAAAGGTCTTGGGTTATCGAGTTTTTGCATTAGGACCCGAACAATTTTCTTTCGACCTAGGCGAACGCTAAAATTATCGTCGCCAAAATTTTTCGACTTCAATTTTTTTTCGTTCGACTATCGTCGTTCGCCATACACGAACCCGCCCCAGGGAGTCAGGCAACATGCCAACAAATCTTGACACAATAAAAAGTTGTTCTCGCGCTATCTTCTTCGATGGATCTATAGTACCATTCGATCTTTGGCCTCCATCAGCTTCTTCCTCCAGACGTTTCTCTCCACAGCTTGTCTACAGCTTCTTGTATTGCTGTTAATTTTGCTGCGGCAGCCTTAACATTGTCTTCCCAACTTGACCGTGGTTTGCCATTTGGTAGTAGATACAGGGCTTTTTTGGTATCCTCGAGTCATCCATTCTTTGGGCATGGAGCGCGTTCAAAAACCTCACTATGGTTAACTATGGTAAACTTTTGTCGTTCAAAAACTCCGTGGTTAACTACAACATAACCACGAGCATAACTTTTTGGCGTTCAAAAATTCCCGTGGTTAACCATGGTGTAGTTAAATTTTAACCATGCTCGGGAGCAAGGTTAGCGATAGTTAAGAAGAAGAAGAATAAAAATAATTCTTTAACATTTGTTTAATGTTAATAATGAACAAACAGATCCAAGTGGGATGTCCAGATCTCCGGATGACCGGATGTCCGGAGGTCCGGATCTCCGGATGTGGGGTCGTCCATAAATTACGTGAGGCGTTTAGGGGAGGGAGGGGGTCGAGCCGAATCTCACCAAATCTCACGTGGGGGAGAGGGGGGTCTCGGCAAATATCACGTAATTTTTTTTGTTTTAAAGAAACAGTGTAAAATGCCGAGAAAACTGGGTTAAATTAAGTAAAACATGTTTCTCCACTAAAGACCTCCATTCCCTTACAGGCCGCCGGTAGGCAGTGGCCTGTCAGACCAGGTCGACCAGCACGACTAAGCTTGACTCAGTCTAACTGAGGGATGTTACTTCAGGTACCCGCCAGACAGGCCGTGGCATGCAGATGAAATCATGATTCTCTACAGACACACAGGTGAAAACGACTGCTTAACATAGCAGGTTGTTAATTCAAGCGCAAAAATGTTCACGGTCTCAACGAAAGCTTCAAGACGGCTCCAGCCTCACTCCGCGCCGTGAACACCCGCAAACAAGCGCAAACGCGAGTGTGGATAGTTTTCACGCTTAGCTCGCGCTTTGCTTTCTGTTACGAGTGGATGCAGCGTGAATTCTTCCCCTCAATTCACGGCTCGAGAGTGAATAGAAGCTCAGATCTTCAGGCCCGAACTGACGATAAATCCGATTTTTGTCAGCTTTCTTGAGCTGTAGGCATTCTTGAACTTCAGGCCATACAGTTGGCGGCCGGTGCTTGTATGGTAATACTTCGCCTCAAGGCTAAAACTTTCAGGCCACGGCCTGCCGGCGAACTGTGTGAAAATTGGGCCCTTAAGATGTGGGTAAGGTAGGACACACAAAAAATTACTCGATTGTTTAGCCTCTAAAGGCTAGTCAAACGCGCGACTCGTCGAATGCTGCAGAGTACGAGCCAAAGTAATACTCAACCGCGAAAAGGACATTAGAATTTAGTGCTACAAGAAAGGACATGCCGAATTTTAGCGTAATGAAATGTTGTTGGGTTAGTGCTCACGTTTTGGTACTTGTGTGTCCACCACAAGCAGAAAAGGGAGGAGAGCAAGCAGTCCGCATTATCAATTATCTCAAATAAAATCTTGCACACAAACCCCCCCATTCACACAGATGAACTTTTTACACCCCTTTCACTAGATTTCACTACGGTTACGTACACGGATTTTATACGCGAGGGCCTTTCCTGCAGTTCTGTATTCAAACTCTGTGGTTACGACCGTAATTTCGTATTTTTAATGTAAATACTATGGATTTTATAAAATTTGAAAAATCTCACGTGAGATTAGGGGGGTGGGGGAGGGGGTCGGGACAAATCTCACGATATCTCACCAAGGGGGGAGGGGGGGTCGAAAAATCGCAAAAATCACCTCACGTAATTTATGGACGACCCCTGTTCGGATGTCCGTATGTCCGGATCTCCGGATGTTCGGATCTCCGGATGTCCGTATGTCCGGATCTCCGGATGTTCGGATCTCCGGATCTCCAGATGTCCGGATCTCCGGATGTCCGTATGTCCGGATCTCCGGATGTCCGCATGTCCGGATCTCCGTATCTCCGGATGTCCGGATCTCCAGATGTCCGGATTTCCGGATGTCCGGATGTTCGGATGTCCGGGTGTCCGGATCTCGGAATGTCCGGATCTCTGGATCTCCGGATGTCGATATAGATAAGCTAAAACGGGAAGAAATAAGAGATGCCTATCAACATGCTGTCGTACAAAACTTGAGACAGGTAGATGAGCAGCCCAACATCAACGATAAGTGGGAACAGGTCAAAAGCAGCATAAAGGGGGCAGCAGAAGAGGCACTAGGCTGGCCCCCCAGACAGACTAGAGTTGATTGGTTTGACCAAAAAATATAGAGCCGCAATTGAAGAAAGAAACCAGAGTCACCGGTACAGCGCAAGGCCAACAAGAGCAAGGATGGAAGTCTTCAAGGGAAAAGAAAAGTCGCAGACAAGCTGTGCAGAAATAAGAGGGAATATCTAAATAGGAAAATCTTACAGATACAGGCGGACTTCAATGAAGGGAGAATTAGACAAGCGTACAAAGGAACTCGCCAGATCACCAATAAGTTTCAGCCAAGAACGGACATCTGCACGGACATAGATGGGAACTTGTTGGCAGATCCTGATAGGATAAAGGAAAGGTGGAGAGAGTATTTTCAGAACATATTGAATCCTATCTCCATATTAAACGAGAATGCAGAGACAGAGGCATTTGTAATTCCCCAAGATAACATCTCAATAGAACCACCAACACTGGATGAGGTTCGGGAAGCTGTAAAAAGGCAGAACAGCAACAAATCGCCTGGCGCAGATGGAATAGCAGCTGAGCTGCTAAAGAAAGGAGGACCCCAACTATTACGAACCTTACACGAACTCATATGGAGGAAGAAGTTATACCAGAGGACTGGAAGAAAGCGATTATATGTCCAATATACAAGAAAGGAGATAAATTAAACTGCAAAAACTACAGAGGCATCCACTCCCCAGCACCAGCTACAAAATCTTCACAATCCTTGTGAAACAAAAACTGGAACCTATAGCGGAAGGCCTTATAGGAGAATATCAAGCTGGTTTTAGGACAAACAGGTCAACATCGGACCAACTGCTGACCTTAAGGCAAATTCTGGAGAAAACCTGGGAAAGGAATGTAGATGTATACCAGATATTTGTCGACTTTCAACAGGCATATGACTCAATAAACAGAGAGAGGCTATACGAGATTTTATCGGAAATAGGAGTCCCTAAAAGTTGGTACAACTAATCAAATGCGCCACAAATAGCTCACTGGCGAAAGTAAGGATCCAAAATGTTGTAACAGAGGAGTCCGAAGTACGCCAAGGGCTTAGACAAGGAGATGGACTGGCCCCCGTGCTTTTCAACCTGGCCCTAGAATGGGTGATAAGGAAAACGTCAGTCGAGCGAAGTGCATCAATAGCTACCCAGTCGGTGCAATTACTTGGATATGCGGATGACGTAAACATCGTGGGAAGTTCCTTTTTTTCAGCAAAAGAAGTCGTATGTCGAATAGGCGGCAAAGGACATAGGCCTGAAGATTAACGAAGAAAAACGAAGGTGATGCAACAATCCAGAGCAGGACGATTTAGAATGGGAAGAAATATAACCATCGACGAACATAACCTAGAAGTAGTCGATAAAACAGTCTACCTTGGGTCTAATATCACAAAAAGAAACGAAGAAAAAAGAAGAAATAACCAGACGAATATTACTGGCTAATAGAGCCTTTTATGCCCAAAAACAAATCCTACTATCAAGATTTGTACACAGGAAAACGAAACTCGCTCCTACAAAACAGTAATACGACCAGTACTGTGTTATGGTAGCGAGACTTGGACTATGACCCAGGACATAGAGGAACGAGTCAACAGGTTCGAGAGGAAAATTCTCAGATGCATAATAGGCCCAATCAGAGAGGATGGAATATGGCGAAGAAGATACAACAACGAGTTGTATGAAATTTTTGACGACCCACAACTCTCAACTTTAATAAAAATCAACAGACTGAGACTAGCCGGCCACGTGATCAGGTTGGAGGCCAATCGTATCCCAAAACGGCTTATGGCATCAGAAATTTCGGGAAGTAGGCCAGTAGGTAGACCCAGGAGAAGATGGATAGACTCTGTGACGGCTGACGCAGAGTCAATGCTCAACATCCGGAACTGGAGATATGCTGCAAGGGACCGTCAAACTTGGAGAAATGCCCTAGAGGAGGCCAAGGCTCGATTTGGGCTGTAGCGCCATTGGATGGATGGAATGTTTGGTTTAAGTTTGCCTACAAAATACAATTTTCGGAAAACTCTAGTTTTTGAGTGAAATTTTGGCCAAAAAGTGATTTTTGCATACTTTGACCTTGAATAACTTCAAAAGGGTTAAGTTTTTATAAAAAATGACAAAAGTACTCTTTGTAGGCAGGCAGTAACGTTTCGTATTGACTGATCAAATAAAAATTTCGAAAATTTTGAGTGAAATTTTGGCCAAAAAGTGGTTTTCGAAACCTTTGACCTTGAATAAATTTTAAAGGGTTAATCTGGTCAACATTTTTGTAAGAACTAAAGGTGTAGAGAATGAATGAATGGACGCTTTGGGCACGGGGTTGTATGACCAATAGAAACCATGGTACATGGAAAAATCAGGAAAATGCAATATCTCCGGGGGCCATGTTTTTTATTAGATTTCGATTTTTTTTTTAAAAACTGTCACGAGGAAACTGTGGACCAATTTTCAGCCATTTTGGACTTTTGTCTCCTTTCACCCCTTTAAAATGGTGTGAGACCACGGATCTTTACCATGGTAAGATTGCATCAAAAAATTATTTAAATCAATGAAATGCAGAAATAATAATATTACATATTAAAAAATCTACTGAAAAGAACATTCATCTCATAAAACGTAAATAGTGTAATTACAAAAAAAAAAAATGATAATGAACATTTCTTTCACAGTATTTTGCCTTATCATTGAAAACAAGATTTTTTTCCATTGAAGCCATTCCTATTTTCAATTCTCTGCTTTATCGTCAAAATTTCAACTGAAAGTCTCACTGCTTTAAAGGCTTATCGGAAAAATTGTTGTACTTAGTTGTATTTTGCTATCGCCGAATTTTATTGGTAATAACCTTGAACAGACTTACATTTCTCAGTAATAACATTATACTAAAATAGGTTGTTATTCTTTGAAAGATTAGACTTTTGATCCAGTGATATTGACCAAGGCGCACGTTACAGGCTCATGCAAGCGACAATTAATTGTAATTCTATCAGTCATGATTGAGGAATTGAAATAAAGTTATTTTTATAAATCCTTACTAATTTTTTAAATGCAAAAGTAACTCTGTCTGTCTGTCTGTCTGTTACGCTTTCACGCCTAAACCACTGGACCGATTTTGATGAAATTTGGTACAGAGATAGTTTAGACCTTGGAGACGGACATAGGCTTTTTATGGAGAAAAAAAGGTTTGACGGGGGTGAAATGGGGTTCAATAAGTTGTAAGGGGATTTTTTTCTTTACTTTTTTTTCTATTGTATAAAAAGTAACTGGCTGACAGACAACGCACAACCTAAACCGCTGGAGCTATAGGGCTGAAATTTTGACAGTGCGTCCCTATAATGACGTGGACATCCACTAAGAAGCGATTTTTCGAAATTCATGCCCTAAAGGGGTGAAATGGAGTTAACCCAAACCGCGGGAGCTGAAGGGCTGAAATTTTGACAGTGCATCCCTATAATGACGTGGACATCCACTAAAAAGCGATTTTTCGAAATTCATCCCCTAAGGGGCTTAAATGGGGTCAACTTCTTCAATAATAAAATGTGTTAAAAAGAATGGAATTGGGATATGAATAAGAAGTGCGTTGGCATTCCTTTTCAGAGCTTCAGAATCTGTTCAAAAGCGCTTCAATTTCCCGCTGGGGTTGTCTGAAACACAAGCTTAGTTTACCTCCTGTGTACATCCTGCATTGTGTTTTGTATTGATGAGGCATTGACTAAATAAATGAACATATTACTGGATCTCGTCTATGGTAGTAGCGCCCTCTTAGACCTGGCGCCCCCGGGCGATCGCCCGTGTTCGACCCCCCTCTAGAGCCGCTATTGAGTGTATGATATACATAAGTAGCCGTGTTCCTTTTCTTCTCTTAAGTACTCCGGAGTAAAACTTAAAAGGAACACAATTTTTGTTTTGTTTTGGGTAACGTTTTGAACTTTCCTTTAAATAAAATCGCGTTCAATTATTGTAAATATAATATGGGTACTTAATACTTACCATTACAACAATAAAAATTAAAAAACCGGACATAAAAATTCTTGATTCTTTTTATAACACCGAAATCTGTCAGTTCGTCACAATTCAATGAAAATCTATCTATCGGCTTTTTAGTAAGTGAAAAATAATTCACAATAGACTGCAAATGGCGATATTCCCCTAGTGGATGTTAGATGCATATTTACTCTAGTTATCTACACCTCTGTAAGGGCAGGTGTAGTTGGGAGTAAATACAAGGAAAAAAAAGCAGAAAAGGAACACGGCTAGTGTGTGTTGAGTAGTTTAATAGACAGATTAATAATTGTAATTAAACTAGAGAAAAAAATCTTTATTGAAACAAACATTAAAAACAATTATACCTCAAATGGCTGATTATTTCCGACGAAAATGACGTTAGCCAAAATATTATTAAAAAATTCAAACTACCTCAAAACATTTGATTGCAAACTAAGCAACTTTATCTAAACACGTTTTTCTAAAGTTAACCAAATACCATTTTTGGATGCTAATAAAAATGTTGTTGTTGATATTTCCAGTGGCGTTTCAGTTTTCGAAGATAGATGGACTCTATATTTAGAAAGTATCGTAACTAATCCCGCCTTACTTTGGGTAAGTCCAAACTTCATTCCAACGCACAGTCTTGGTCCTTCTCCAAATGACAAGAATGCATATCGGCTTCTTTCCTTTTGATTTTCTTCTGTGAAGTTTTCTGGATTGAAAACGCTGGGATTTGGATAAAGTTTTGGATCACTGAAAGGTTACGGTTAATACTCATTGAATTGATTAAAATTTGATCTAGATTTACTAGTGAATTGCACTAACTGGTAGGACCATAGTGGTACCAGCTTCAACTTTAGGTCTTGCTGTTGAATTCGGGAATTGTGGTGGTAGTTCGAATGGTTTTGTACAGATCTTTAGCAAAGCGTACATAGCTGGATGTAATCTTAGAGTCTCTGAGAAAAATGAAATAAAAAGGTAGTATGTTAGTAGAATGTTAATTAAAAAAGAAGCTCCTTACCCAGCATAGCCATTTCTAAATAAGGCATTTCTTGAAGTGAATCATAATTAATTTCACCATGATATTTTTCTAGCACAGCATCTATTTCTTGATGAACTTTTTCTTGGATATCTTGATTAACCGCGAGCTTAAATATTGCTCATAGAATTTTAAAGAATCATCAACCAAAGCGAAATAATACCTCGTATAAACCAAAAGACATTAAAGTGCTTGAAGTTTCAAAACCTTCCAATAAAAACGTCACACAATGACCAACAATTAGAGATTCATCAATATTTTCCCCCTTTTTTTTTAAATCTAAGATGGATTGTAAGAAGTCAGTTCTTATTTCTTTCGTTTCTTCACGGCGTTTTACAACTTCTCCAATTATAGAAGTCATCCAATCTTGAACATTTTGTGGAACAAACCTAAAAATTTGAAGATTTTGATTAAACAGTTAAAGTTAAATATTTTTTATTTTATAATATTACTGAAGTCTTAATATTTTTCCTAAAATTGGAAGGAAATGTATTGATATTGATTCCATTAAGCTGTAGGGGCTCGGCTGAAATAAACTTTGTACCAATCGGCAGAAGTCCGAGTTCGGATTTGTGAATGTTTGTCCTTCCAAGCCAAAAGCGCATGAAGCAACAACCTCTAGAGTATATTTGGAGCAAAGCTGAAATTTGAAGAAAAGCATATTTATAGTTGATTATTTAAAAACCGACAGTGTCCATAAAAAGAACACTACACCATTGTTGTTTGATATCTATAAGACCATTTAATTAGTAAAATAACATAATAAAAATAGCTTATTTATTTTAATTATCAGAATATTAACAGGCTTATGAATAAGTAAACCATTTGCTTATGATGCCATATTTAAAATCCAGGAAAAATATAGAAAGGCCAGAAAAGCATAAAGCAAATGATGAACATGAGTTGGCTTCTATAGAAACCATTCAGATAACACAAGCAACACATCTAGAAAGACTGAAACTGAAATTGAACGACCAGTAAGCCCTACATAGTAGAGATGGGCAACTCAGATCTGAGTTAGCTCAAAGATCCACAACACTGTAAAACGAGTCAATGAATCGGTTCGTGGTTCTGAGCCGAGTCGGCTCTTCAAGAGTTTCCGGATCTTACATGAACATTGACCCAACCAACAGAAAATCAGCGTAAAATCTTCGAAAGGAAGATCTTAAGAAGAATATTTGGTCTGTAAGGGTTAACCAAAACGAATGGCGTATTAGAACAAACGAAGAACTTCAAGAAATGTACGACGAAATAAATATATAGCTACATTCATAAGATTGAATAGACAATGGATCGGACACCTTGTACGAGCTTCAGAAGATAGAATACTAGCCAGGATTTTTAAGGAAGGAAGAAGAGTAGGACGATCAAGAAATAGGTGGATGGACGACGTGCTAGAAGATATTCGGAAGCTTCATATAACAAATTAGAAAAAGAACTAGTAAGACGTCGAGACGACTGGAAGAGGAGACTTCGAGAGACCTGTAAGGCTTGTAGCGTCATTTAAGAAGAAGAAGAAGAAGAAGTTGGTATAGCTAGAGCGCATATTAGCGATGCTACTTTTTCATCCCTTTTCGTTCATGAAACTGAAACTGACAATTCTATCAGCCGGCACTACAAGTTTGTACTCCATTCCTTTTCGACGAACTTGCTGTTCAACATTGCATTGATAGAATGTAGGCAATAGGCACGTGCTATGCTTCTAAGCTCTAGTCTGTCACGTTTGGAGCATAATAAGGAGTTAAAGACCAAGGACCAAGCGAACGATAGGGCAATGCTAATAGAAGTACGTTTTTAAGAAGAGGAAACGGAGCAAAAGCCGAACTGTATATCAAAGCGGCTCATCGGAAAAAGAACAATACTATACAGTTCCGACTACAGGTCAATCGAAGGTAGATAGTAATTTAAATCTGATGATACTGAATCGCAATCGCTCCATGCGTCATGAGACAAGCGGCTCCAAAATGAATGCGAAAACAATTTCGAGCGAGGAGAGGAGAAATGTAGTGTATCTTGTTTTCTTTTAATTATTTTATTACAGTACCTTCGTCTTGGTTCCAATGCTTCCGAAATTTGACAATTCTGTTTTTAATTGACGTTCAAATTGGGAAGATATTTTGAATTATTTTGTGAGCTATAGAAATTATACCAGCAACATGTAGGGGCATCGTTCTACTGCTTCCGGTTCTATTTAGTCAAGGAGACTGGTTAAAAAACCTAGTCGGCTGAGGCTAAGTAATATAAAAAATAATAATAAATTTTCCATGTCTTGACAAAATATAATAAAAAAAGAAGTTCAAGTAGTTCAAAAATAAAGTGAGTAGTTTTAATCGAACGATTTATTAAAAGTCAATTAAAGTATATGTAGGCTAAGTAATGGAAATTATAAAATAGAAAGTGTACTCGGAATTTGAAATAGTTTAATAAAAAAGTTATTAAAGAAGACTTGTAAATTATTTTGGAAGCAAATATTAAGGTTGCCCGAGGACCAGCTAAATCTAATAGTCGCAAATAGTCGCAATCGCCAAGCCACCATTGGCAATAGTGTCAGCTTGAGGTCCTCGTCCGGCGTTCCATCTACAGAGCTGAAGTTAAAGCCGGTCTCTGTATCATCCTCTTCGCCACTAGTGGTGGGAGGTCCCTCGGTCGCGGAAGTTTCAGGGACTGAGTCGTCCTCTATGCCAGCCTTGGTAGCAGCCCCTCCGCTTCTGATAGTGGATGGTCCACCGGTTGCCGAAGTTATAGTCCCTCTTGAGCCTTACACTTCTCTTGTTACAGTTCCTAGGGCTCTAAATATTTTCATCTCGAGATTCTCTCCGGAGACTAAGACGGAGTCTATCTGTGAATATTTGAGGAAAAAATCTATAGACCCCGGAACAGTTCGTTGTAGAAGGGTTAGCAAGGCCTCCAAGCCAGTTGCATCTTTTATTTTGTCTGCACCGCCTACTACTGCCGAGATTCTCTTAGACCCTGGTTTCTGGCCCGCTGGGGCTCTTACCAAGCGTTTCGTTCCACGTACTCGTAATAGATCTCATCATGCAAACGCTTCAACTTCAACTTCGGGTGCTACTCAGATATAAAAAAACTCGAGACGCTTTCCCTCTACTACCAGAATGTAAGGGGGACCTGGTCTAAAACTAAAGATATCCTTCAGGCATCGATTGCTAGTGGCCTAGATGTCATAGCATTCACTGAAACCTGGCTCCATGTGGGCATTCTCAATGCTGAACTTTTCGATTCCTCCTACCAAATCTTTCGGAGGGACCGTCACACTGACTCGGAAGCTCGTAGGGGTGGCGTACTTGTTGCTTGTAGAAGCCATCTTAATTGCACCCCAATTTCGCTTCCTAGTTTCTCTAACCGCCTTGACGTCGAGCTTGTTGCTCTCCCTTTCTAAAATGAATCTCTTCCTGCTGTGCTGCTATATCCCACCAGATATGTTAAGCACACTTGACGATGGAGGTAATAACCTCCTATGATATTCTCATCTTTTGTGTTGACCACATTCTGACCTTGATGAACACTAATGATGAGCTACTTCTTCTAGGCGATTTCAATTTACCCAATATCCAGTGGGTATATGTTGACGATGACGATAACTACCTTCCTGAAGGCAGCCTTAATTCTAAGGAATCGTGTTTTCTCGATTCCTTATTCTCACTTGGCTTGAGTCAAATGAGCGGTGTGACTAATGTATTAGGAAGGCAGTTGGATCTTATATTCTTTACAGACTCAGTCAACATGACTGTTGAACCCAGTCCAATAGCCATGTCCACTGTTGACGATTACCACCCTCCTATCTTGCTCAATTATTGCTTCAATTCAGTTAATACTCCCTTTCCGGAGGTGGTAACCTATTCCTTTAACTTTAAAAAGGCTAACTTTAATGAGCTGTCATCTAAACTTGCCATGGTTGATTTCAACAACTTACTTTCCGCAAACGAGTTGGATGTCGATGTAGCACGGTTCTATGGCGTACTATACGAAGCCCTCGTTTCTTGCGTCCCCTATGAGCCTCAAATTTGGCCAGTTCTTCTCCTCCTTGGTTCAATAGTGAACTCAAGCATTTGAAAAATCAGAAGAATAGGCTCTGGAAAACTTATTCAAAGAGAAAGGACTCTCCAAGTCTCAATTCATTTATCATTTGCTATAACCAATTTCGTTCACTCTCTTTCACTCTGTATCGTGAATATCTCAGCAGTATGAGTAATAAAGTATTTACTGATTCCAGAAACTTCTTCAAATTTATCAACTCGAAGAAAAAAGTTGATAATTACCCTAATACTATGCAGCACAAGAACTGGTCTAGCTGTGAGTCGCCTGCGATTTGCAACATGTTTGCGTCATTCTTTCATCAATATTTCGCATCTGCAGACTTTCAGCCTGACGACAATTATTTTCGTCACATTATTCCTAACCGAGAGGCTCATTTTTTACCTCTCTCAATTACCATTGTCGATATCGTGAAACATATTGACGATCTTCCATTTAACTTTACTTCTGGCCCCGACGGTATTCCTCCTGCTGTCCTTAAGGCCTGTGTGGAGGTTGTCCAGTCTCCACTGAAAATCCTTTTTCTAAAATCCCTGGATAAAGGGTACTTCCCCACTCTGTGGAAGAATTCGTTCATAATTCTTATTCACAAAAGTGGTTGCAAGAGCGAAATATCGAATTATAGGCCAGTTGCTAAGTTGTCTGCTATACCGAAACTTTTTGAATCAATTATCTATTCTACACTCGTTCCTATCTCATTAAAAAAATGGATAACAACGAACAGAACAAGTAAGGTTAACACTTATCTTGTTTTTTAACTATGGTTCAAACCCTTCTAAATCCCCTTCTTTTTAAAATTTCAACTCTTGAATAGTTTAAATAGTTAGCCAATTGATGGCAATTTTCTTCCTTAGCTTTTAATTCTTCACTACGGACGTTCTCAATGCGGTCACCAATTTATTTTAGTAATAGAGTTAACCCTTCTAATACAGAAGGCGCACTTCTTAGCTGGGCCAAGAAAGATTTACCTACTCAGCACAACCAAGCGCTGAGATTAGGCTCACAACTAAGCATGCAAACATAAAAATTAGTAAATAAAAACAAAAATCCAAATTAACATATAACCCACGCAAGACTCCTAGTAAGACTCCTTTTAAGGACATCTTTACTTGTTCTGTTCGTTGTTATCCATTTTTTTAATGAGAAAGTTTTAGTATCCAGATAGATCTTCGTGTTCGAGTTAATTTATATTTATATATATACATTTGAAATATTATTTGTAATTTAAATAAATATTCGATTGGAATTTAGGAACAAATTTATATAATCAAAGCACCGTTGGGTATATAATTGCATTTATCACCTTTAAAAGTTTTTTTTTTGTGTTTTGGTGATTGGAGTGTCTTATTTTTTTTTCTTCTGTTTTTGTCAGTCAATATGCAGGGCAGAGACCCTATGGATGATTCTTTTATAATCGATTTGGAAGAGTCCTTGCCCAGCCTGGAACAGGGGCGGCCGAGTTACCCAGCCTTCTGGTTTTACCAGATTGAGGCACAATTTGGGCTGAACGGGATAAGTTCCGACAAGACAAAGTTATTCCACATTGTGTCCGCTTTCCCAACGGAGGTCAGCTACACGGATGTGCTATGAGGCGGTTCCTAGTCGATAAATATCAAAAAATAAAAATGAGGCAAAGTAGCAAGAGACGGTGGTTCCAAATAATCTCACAAGAAATATTGATGCAAGTTTTTTGCCAAAGAAGTAATAGATGGTGATCTTCCACCATACCCGTAAGTTTCTGTCTGGCATATTTAGTATATAATATTCTTTGATTACAGGAATTTCAGCTATATTAAAAAGTTTAGAAAATTTTAATTTGTTTATTACTAAAATTGTGTCTGGCGGGGACTTCACTCAGTAAAACATTAGAGCTATGGTAGGAAGTTATATCGTTCTCACCATACTGTTTACACCTTGCAATTTATTTAATATCACCGATTTGTAGAAGAGGGTTTAGATGGCAAAGTGTTATTGATAGTGGCGGAAAGGAAAGAAAGTTTCCCAAGCTCTGGAAGAAATCCTACCTAACGACAATCTATAAATCCGGTGACAAGCACTCGGTAGACAACTATAGGGGCATTGCCATTTTATCATCAATTCCTAAGCTTTTTGAAAAACTTGTTCATGACAAGATTGCTCCTCTTATCGATCCATACCTAAACGAACAACAACATGGTTTTCGGAAAGAACGTTCAACAACTTCTAACCTTATGGTCCTTATCTCCGAATCGTTATGCGGTATGGAGAGCGGCCATCAATTGGATCCTAATCGCAAAATTATTAAAGTTTGGAATATTAGGTTCTGCCCTGGAATGGTTAAAATCATATCTGAACGGAAGAACACAGGTTATCAGATTCCAAGGATTTCTATCTAATGAGATCGAAGTAACCTCTGGCGTTCCTCAGGGTAGTCATCTCGGTCCCCTACTCTTCAATATTTTCATCTCCGATCTTTCCGAAAAATTAGCAAATATTCCACATCTCTTTTACGCGGATGACCTCAAAATTTATAGTGTCATTAAGACCCAAACTGATGCTTCCTTCTTGCAGACAAAACTCAATGCCCTCTACACGACTGGTGCACCATGAACAAACTGCAACTTAACACCAGCAAATGTCATGCAATTACCTTCTCCCACTTAAAAAACACACAGAACCATAACTATTATCTCAATGGCATAATGTTGAATCAAGTTGACCATATCGTAGATCTAGGCGTCATCCTAGACGAAAAACTCAATTTCAACCTGCATTACGATAATATAATTGCCAGAGCCAACAAACTTCTTAGTTTCATCAAGAGGAGAGCCAAAGAATTCGGTAATGTATGGGTCACTAAAACACTCTTCTGTTCTTTAGTCCGCCCTATCCTGGAATATGCGTGTCCTATCTGGGATCCTATATTCCAAGTGAGCAGCAGGAGGATCGAATCCATTCAAAAGAGATTTTTTTTCTTTTTGCCCTGAGACATCTACACAACCCCCATGACTACCAAACCCTGCCGCACTACTTGGACAGGCTCAAAGTGCTTGACCTCATGCCGCTGTCTAGCAGGAGGAAACTGCTCATATCTTGCGTTGCATTTGACGTCCTAAGTGGAAAGCTTAAAGTGCAGTTTCTGTCGGACAGAATCAAATTGAATGATGTGGTCCGACACACACGACACACTTAACTGCTTAGCGAATATCCACACCACACCGATTACGCAAGGAACGAGCCCGTCAACAGATGCTGTATGGTTTTTAATAGTCATAGCTCCTCTTTCTCCCCTTCCCTCAACAAGGCTTCCTATAAAAAAATACTCAAATCCCTACTAACATAACCCCTCTCTGACAATAGTAGGTTTTTAGTAGCTATCAGTAGTTATATAAAAAAGACTGTACACTATGTTTTTTAATCTATGTATTCCTAGTTTAAGTGTGCCTTGTTTGGCGAATTAATAAATAAAATATAGGAAGCAATAGTCACAATATTAGTCCGGGCGCTGGAGCATTTCCAGTGGTTTTGGCGTGATGGACTTTTTTGGTGGAATCAATTACAACAATATTTAGGGGGTGCGCAAGCATGAAACTCCCAGGAAAACTTTTGGTAGCCCAAAAACTGAAAAATTCACTAAAAATTCCCTGTTTTTTTTACCTTTTTTGTTAAATATCTCTTAACGAAGGCTTCTAGGCGAAAAATTTGTTGAGCCTGTTTTGTTCGTTATTAGATTTGCTAAAACTTACCCTAAGGTGGATTTTTGAAATTTGAATTTTTGCATTGCAAAATAGCCGAAAACCGCGAAAAAAGTACCTCACTTTAAAGTTAGCACAAGGAAAGGAGAGACCATTATCTTCCAATTTAATTTTGGAATTAGATAGTTAAAGGCATGATTAACTTATATCCAAAACCCGATCACGGTCGGTCAAATAGTTTTTGCATAATGAAATTTGCAATTAAGTGAATTTAAAAAGTTTAATTTGTTACTGCGCCAAAAGAAAATCTCCCATCTTGGTCCTGATTTTTTACGTATGCTCTAAGACTCTCTTTACAATATCCAATCATTAAAATTCTGGTTTTTAAATTTTTTTATGGTTTTTAATTTTTTTAAGATTTTTGGCAAAAAACTGCAACTAAGGCGTTTTTTCTACAAAAATTGCTAACTCGGCGACGCCAGAATTGCTAGGCGCGTTTCAAATTCGCTCGAAAAAGGACTCAGTTTCTATTGCACCAATTTAGCTGTTTTTTTTAATTTGGGTAGCGAATCAAAAAGGCTTAATTTTACTGGCTGAATCGATATGGACAAATTTTGTTCAGACTAGTAGAGGCCGAGTAGTTGTTTAGAGCGTGGTGTTGGTACAATTGTACAATACAAAGGATGTCATTGTGAGTTTCTAGACTAATATTCATTCAGCAGCAGCAGAGCCGGTTCTACAAGTTAATCTACACTGGTATTCTTTCATCGCGAGTAACTCCAGCGGGAAAACTAGCGAGGGGTTACTTTGGTAACCCAAGAATTCTTTAATGATTTGTTGGAGATGTAATGTGCTTTTATTATTCTTTGTCTTTGTTTTGTCGAAGCCTCTTTTCTTGAGTTTATTCCGTCCTCAAAATTCGTTCAGAGTGGATCGTGACAAAGTGCAGTCAAAAAGATTTCTTGCTGGTAAAATCCTCACCAAATGCAGCAGAAATGGAATGGTAATTTCGGAAAGCAACGTTTTTAATGCTGAAAAGAGTAGCAGTAATTTATCCTGCATGCCTTACATGGTAATATATGTATTCAATTAATGCGATATTAGTTCTTCTTGATTTTTCTAAGGCGTTTGATTCTGTGGTTCACTCGCTTCTAATTTCCAAGCTTAGCCAGCTCTATAACTTTTCCTCTTCTGCAATTCGTCTTTTTTCTTCTCTTCTTTCTAATAGACTCCAATGCGTGCGGCATAATTCCATTGTATCATCCTTCCTACCTGTATCCTTGGGTGTTCCACAAGGCTCAATCCTTGGTCCTCTCCTTTTTTCTTTGTGTGTTAACGATCTCCCTGCTATTATCCATGGATGCTCCTTTCATTTATATGCTGATGATCTACAGCTATATACTTCATGCACTCCTAGTCGGATTGAATCCTGTATTTCTGATCTCAATAATGTCTTATGCCTGATAAATGAATGGAGCTCTTCCAATTTCCTTAAACTTAATCCTAACAAATCCCAAGTTACTCATTCTTAGTCGTCGCTCTCTTTCTCTGGACAATATTCCAATTATCTTACTTAATAATGTTTCTCTTCCCGTTGTTGACTGTGTTAATAATCTTGGCATTGCCATTAATTCCAAACTATCCTGCTGCGATCATATCTCACTCATGATTTCCAAAATTTATGGCGCGTTACGGAGACTTAGGCTTTATGGTAGTCTTTTATCATCGTCTATTCGGCTCAAGCTAGTTAAAGCTCTTATTGTTCCACACTTCCTCTATGGCTCCCTTGTATATATATCCCTTGATGCATCTTGTCGTCAACGTCTATCAGTCGCATTTAATGATTGTTTAAGGTTCATTTTTCACTTGCGCAGATCAGATCATGTGTCTGGTGTACGAAACTCCCTACTTGGTTGCGACCTCTTCTGTTTTGCTGATGTCGCTGCATTGGTCCTAGTGCATAAAGTTCTCCACACGAAAAGTCCTTCTTATTATTCCTACACATTATTCCCTAATGGGTAGCCGTTCCTTCTTTGTGCATTCGATTAGACTTTGGAATAACCTTCCTAGCAATATTCAAAGAATAGGCACAGCCAAGACTTTCAGAAAGCAAGCATCTCTTTTTCTATCTCCCTCTACTTCTCTTTAGTACTTTCTTTCTTTTTCTATTTCCTGCTCTTTTCCTTTCTGTCTGTCTCTCTCATAGTTTTTTAAGTTTAGGTTAGTCTATCTATTATGTAGTTATTCTTTTTCTTTTTTTTATTTTTAATGTACTCTAAAAGATGTAAATCTTGTGTACTTCCTGGTTTATATAATAAATAAATAAATAAAAATAAATACATTTCACCTCTGAAATAAGTCTTCGTCAATAATGCCTACGGTAAGTACTTACCACCCTAGGACTCCCTATGTAAAAGTAACCAGCTCATTACCACCTCGCATACCTAGTCCGATATACCGCTCATTAAATAAAACAGCACTTGAGATCGTAAAAATCTTCGTGGCATTTCCTTTCGGTATTTGGATGACTGCTTGGAGATCATACACTGCCACAGTATCGTTGAAATTTTTGTTCTCCTAGCACGCTTCTTTTGACATTTGACATTTTTTTCTCAAATATATGTTGCTCATACTTCTCTTTCAATCTCTCTTTTTCTTTGTGAGCGGCGTTGTCGTATGCCACACAAATCCTTTTTTGGAACAAAAAACGAAATGTTTAACTCATCATCAAACATAGTTGAAATATCGCATAGCTTCCGTAGGGTTTGTTTTTCTCACAACAAGCCTCAGGCCTTATAAGAGATTTGTATAGTTCAAATTTAGTTTTCCTGTATAACAATTTTGATTGAAGTACTTTACGCAGTGAATAAAAACTTTGATTGCCCTGTCGTATTCTGCTTTTAACTTCCCCCAGCTCTTCGTTTGTTGACGACACTATTGTTCCTAGGTATTTAAAGCTCTTCACTACCTCTATATTGGTCTTGCAGTCTTGTCTTCGTCTTGTACATTAAGCAAAACCAAGATTAAGACTAAGGGCGCCTTCAGTAATGCAGGATGCGTGCGCAAATGACTTATTCAGCAATTGAAAGTGTGAAGCTTTCAATGACTGAATAAGTCAATTGCGCACGCATCCTGCATTACTGAAAGCGCCCTAACACTTAGCTATGCTCGCAAGACCAAGACCAAGCCTTAGCCGTGCTCGCAAGACTAAGGCCAAGCAAGACTATATCAGTTTTGTCTTGTTCACTAGTTATGAAGATTTTAATTTTCAAGTTTTGGATTAATTTTAAATGTTTTAACGTTCCGTGCAGCGAGCCGCACCGCGTCCCAGCTAGTAACAACAAAAAAATTCAAACAAAACTCGGTAATTTTTCTAATTTGTTTAAAAAATTATGTTTAACAATATTTTATTGAAAGTTGTGCTCAATAGAAACTGAGTCCTTTTTCGAGCGAATTTGAAACGCGCCTAGCATTTCTGGCGTCGCCGAGTTAGCAATTTTTGTTGAAAAAACGCCTTAGTTGCAGTTTTTTTGCCAAAAATCTTAAAAAAAAAATTTTAAAATAACCAGAATTTTAATGATTGGATATTGTAAAGAGAGTCTTAGAGCATACGTAAAAAAATCAGGACCAAGATGGGAGATTTTCTTTTGGCGCAGTAACAAATTAAACTTTTTAAATTCACTTAATTGCAAATTTCATTATGCAAAAACTATTTGACCGACCGTGATCGGGTTTTGGATATAAGTTAATCATGCCTTTAACTATCTAATTCCAAAATTAAATTGGAAGATAATGGTCTCTCCTTTCCTTGTGCTAACTTTAAAGTGAGGTACTTTTTCCGCGGTTTTCGGCTATTTTGCAATGCAAAAATTCAAATTTCAAAAATCCACCTGAGGATAAGTTTTAGCAAATCCAATAACGAACAAAACATGCTCAACAAATTTTTCGCCTAGAAGCCTTCGTTAAGAGATATTTAACAAAAAAGGTAAAAAAACAGGGAATTTTTAGTGAATTTTTCAGTTTTTGGGCTAGCAAAAGTTTTCCTGGGAGTTTCATGCTTGCGCACCCCCTAAATATTGTTGTAGATATCATTTCTGACCGATTCCACCAAAAAAGTCCGTTACATCACGCCAAAACCAAAAGTTATAGCTTTCACTGCTCTAGCACCTGGACTATATAAGAGGATTTTAAGATTAGAGAAAAAATATTAACTTTTGTAATTCCCTAATTTAAAATTAAATAAGGCAAAACTTACGTCTTTGGCTTCTAAAAGATTTTCCTTTTTTAGCTCGTTGTTCAAATATGTATCCATTTTCTTACAAACATCATGAATTAGTGGAAAAGAATTTTTAACCTATGTATTAAAATGAAATAAAGTAATTTTCTTTAAAAAATTAATGTTGTTTTAAATCATACTTTACTTAATGTAAAAATCGGAACTACTTGATTTCTTGCAATTTTCCACTGTTCACCTTTTGCAGCAAAAGGATTTCTAACAATTAATGGATCACGTTTTGGATCAACCCAAAATCCGTTATCATGAAAGCTTGGAAAACTTTTCACTAGCACTTCTTTAATTAATTCAATATCTCGAACAAGGATTACTGGCTCCCCCATCAGACGATAGAAGCCCACATACGCAGCATCTGGATAGGCACTGTATAAGATGGGATTTTGTCCAAAAGAATTAATTAAAAGAATTTTCAATTATAGCTGGGTGCCACTTACTTGTATATTTCTTCATAGACATGACCGTAATGTTTTTTAGTTGTTAAGTAATCAAGCATACTTCCGACTAAAGGTGCTCCTGCTGGTCCTTTAACATTTCTTCTTGACCAATACGTTCCGGTCCAGTAGAAGTAGAAAATTATAATTAAAATTAACACTGTTATTAAATATTCAAGCATCTTGAAAAACAACACTTCAATTCAAATTGTCTTTTGTTGACTCGTTGTGTGGTGCTCTTCACAGCTTGCTGAACAATGTTTGGCATAGACTTGGCGAGCTTTCTAAATCTGGTATAGTATAATATTATCTAACTATACATGATTTATTTAATAGCTTAATGGAGGGCTTATTAAGCAAACAAGCTTTTGATAAAGCCTGCTATCAGCAAAGTGATGAGCCCCCTCTGAACTTGTGTGATTTTCTTAATCGTACATTCAGATTGCTGGTGTAGCTTTAAGTTTGTTGCTAATGCATCTCAAAATTGTATAAATTATTATGTAATTGTTTCTAAATACAGAATATTAGACGAATAGGAAGACAATTGATTCAAATATTCTGGTGTTTTTATTTATTATTTATTTATTGGTTTATAGCACACAAGACGTTAGTCTTATAATCTATATAAATATAATTGGAGTGTCTGTCTGTGATTTCAAAATAATTGTGTTTTTCTAAATTCATATGGTTATTTACATGATATTAAAACAAAATCATATATTTTTAAAATATCTGTCTGTCTGTTTATTATAACCGATCAACTGCAAATTTTGCCGATATGTATAGTTCGTATGCCAATGCAATCTGACAATTTTGTAAAAAATTCAAGATGGCGCACATTGGGCAAAAGACTGAAAAGCTGGCGGCCAAAAGTTTTTAAAATTAACCAATTAATTTGAAATTTAGTATACGGGGGTTTTTGAGGTCGCTAATTACGAATTTCATGTCCATTTTTTCATAAACAAGATGGCGGCCTCAAAATGGCGACAGAAAGTAGTAAAATATCCTTCAATTGCCACAAAATTTGGTATACGGAGGTTTTTGGAGTCGCTGATTAAGAACTTTGCGTCCATATTTTCATATACAAGATGGCGGCTTAAAAATGGCTACCGGAAGTAGTGCAATATCCTTCAATTGCCACAAACTTGGTATACGGGGGGTTGCTGATTACGGCCTTTTTGTAATAACAAAAATTCGAACCCGGGACCTCTGGGATGGTAGCCAGACACCTTACTCCCTAGGCTACCGAAGCCCACAATATGTGGCTAAAGGGCAGAGATATGCTGAGAATTGCATGGTGAAGAAAGATTGCATTGGAAGAAATAATAACATAAAATTTTCAATTTTTCGCGTTTGCTATCTTCATCTCCCGAACTACTAAACAACAATTCAGCAGAATTTAACATCTTTAATCTCAAATTGTTATAATTTATTAAAATTTTCGCGAAACACAAACTCAAAAATATTTATTCCTCACGAAACACAACAACTTAACAGCTACTACAGCGACGTCAACAATCTTGGGGATTCGTGGGATTTGCGGGACTGCAAAAAGAAACTAGATTCTGTAGGGTAACTTGACATTAACTGTATTTCCATGAACTGGAATAGAGTATATGTTGAGTTTACTGAAAGCTTTTCCCCTCAAGTTAACTCGATAACGGTTCTGGGCTGGTAGTACAGATAAATAATTTTACATCGTGTCTCCGTTGCTACTATGTGCAATAAACGCACTTAAACAAACCCATATGCAAAACCCGATTTGTCGAGCTTTCTTGGATTTAATGAAACTTCACTCAACCCGCGTTTCCACTGGCGCTTACTCCAGGGTAAAATCTACATATTCAGATACACGCACATAAATATACTTAGACACTTTTGAGTTAATGCTGTATTGCTTAGTAGATCTTCAACTAACGAATTTAAATATTTTGTGGAGTGTAAAGCCCCAATTATCCTGGACGCAACGGAAAGCAACGAAAAGGAGAGTTAACGGAACGGAATTTTGCTGGTTATACTGTCGAAATGGAACGTATGTAAATACCATTTGTACTTCCTAAATTTTCGCAAGGTTTTGCCAAATTTTGGACTTAATTAAACTTGAATCTGGTCCGTTCCGTTCCGTTGCGTCCAGTATAACCACTTCAGTATAGTTTCCCTGTATTGAAACTCATTTTGACATTTCTATCCGGTCTGTTGCGACCCGTTGCGTCCAGTATAATTGAGGCTTAAGGCCCTCCGCAAATGATTCGACTGGTTTGAAATCCCAATTCCAAACTGGTTTCACAATGATCACGCGCAAAACCAATTAGGAATCAGAATGAAGCCTTTGTCCATACACGAGCACAACGGAGTTTGGAACAGTCGGTGTTCTGTGTCCACATAGTTTTCACAGGTTTTAGGAAAACTTCAAGTAGTTCATATAACATGCAACCACGTAACGGATATCGCTTCTGACCGGCAAGAACAGTCGTGTGCGAGCAGTTCAAACAAGTTTCAAATCCGTATCGTTTCGGTCGGCCCGTGCATGGATTCCCACTTCCATAAACGGGCAATATGTCGAAACAGATGCGTGTGCAACTGGAATTGCAAATCAGCCGACGCGTGTCCAGAGGGCCTAAATCTATCCTACTTTGAAATATTTCTCTATTAAGTCCCGGTTCTTATAAGCGGTGCTTTTATTGCCCTAATCCCGCGGATCCCGCATGTCTGGTTCCGCATTATTGACCCCGCTATCGCAGGATTGGATTCCCTAATACCTACACTGTCTGACTCCTGTGCTGAGTCGTAATTTTACTGAAACGACAATTTCTTCAACTCAAACGACTTGGTCACGTTACCCGACTCTCAACACACAGCCTAAAAACCGAGACGACATCTACATGTGTCTGTCATATGACTCGACTTTTAGCACGTTGTCTCGTTTTTGCAATAGACACTTAACTTTCGTAAAATTTTCCACAAAGTATTAGTATAAGTAGTAGTATTAGATGGTAGTGATGGATTAAGCCTGCGCGAGTAAAAATTACGCTTGACCTCAATTTTTGTAGTATTTGTTTTTATTTATTTTAAAAAATGTTCAATTAAATATTTTACACTTGAAATGTTCAGTTATTACGTTAAGATTCTATCAGCTTGAGATAGTTACACTTGACTAGCTAGGGTGTTTATTAAATTCCAGCCAGATACCTTCTTCAGAATATAAATATGGTGTTTGCTTTGAGTATTTTGGAATATCTTCATTTTTTCCAGTTAATGACACTTCAAAATTGGATATAATCTTTTCGAGGGCCAATCTAGCTTGAAGGAATCCATACTTAAAACCTATGTTCAATATTAATAAAATAAATAATTAAAATCAAATTGTTTAAATAAAAATCTTACATACCTAGGCAGTACTGGGAATTTTCACATAGATTAAGATATGGGTAATTATTATTTTCTGTAGTACTCCCATCATATCGACTTGGATCAAAACGAAAAGGATTTTTAAAAAGTTTTGCATCCCTATAAAAAAGAAATTCATGCAAACACTAAACTTAAATTATTTCAAATAATACATACAAATGAAGTGAATAAAGTGGAATTAATATTTGGCAGTCTTTTTCGATTGTAATTTCTTTTTTACTAGATGTTTGGGCATCAATTTTATGTGCTTTAATACATTTATTCTGTACAGTAAATGCATGGGAATGTAGACGAAGAGTTTCTATAAAAAAAAAATGTTTAATAATTAATATTTAATTGAAAAGATATTTTATTACCAAATAAAACACGAGTTATAAGAGTTGAGGTTTGTTGCATATTTTTACTAGGAAATTGACCAAATTGACTAATATCACTCATGTCTTTTATTTCATTTCTTAATTGGGTTTGTAAGTCCTTATTTAAAGCAATCTGTAATTTATTAATTTGTCCATGAGATATGGATACTTCATTAATATTTAATTAAGAAAAATTACTTCATATAAACTATATGCCAGTAAGACATTACTTGATTCAAAAATGTCGTATAAAATTAATAGTAGTAAAAGTGTGTTGCCTTGGCCTGTAAAGAAATATAAATTATTATGTTAAATATTTTTTGATAGTATTGAATTAAGAAATATTTTTTTTTATATGAAAAAACCAAGCTTAGGTGTAACCCTTTGTACTACCAGTCCGTCATGTCGTTCAGTTCATGGTGCAATGTCTAGTAGTAAGCTTGGTTTGAAGAATAGAGGAGAATAGGAAAGGTTAGAGGGGGTCTGGAGGGTGTAGAAGAAAACGACGACGAACCTTACGTTTGAACTCTAAGGTGTTGTACGAGTTCGGAAATACTGACTGCGGGAGATTATTCCACAGTCGAATTGTTCTATTCATAAACGAACTTCTAAACCGTATTGTGTGTGAACGGGGGGGCTGTAAGGTATGAGGGTGAGCCGAGCGGGCTAGTCTTGTGTTGCGGGAAAAGTATTGCCGTGCAGGCAGGAGGTCCTGAATTTCAGTGGAACAGTCGCCATGGTAATAGCGATAAAGTATGGAGAGCTACATTCCTACGGTGGCTTAAGGTGTCTATGGAGGCGCGAAAGGGGCCATCACCAATGAGTTTGAGGGCACGATTTTGCACCTTGTCGAGACAAGCCAAGGTGGTTTTTGGGGCCCCTGCCCAGATATACATACGAGTTGTATTCAAGGCGCGGCCGAATGTAGGATTTGTATATTGTAGCCAATGCGGCTGGCTGGAGGAGGAACTTGCATCTCTTGAGAATTCCAAGGCAGTGGGAGGCTTGTTTGGCGATTTGAAATATGTGATCATTCCATCGCAGATGCTCCGTTAAAGTTACCCCTAGGATGTTGACAGTTGAGTCAGCCGTTAGATTCTCTTTATCCACTGAGATAGGAGGAAGGTCGGTACAATTTTTGTTGGAGATCAGACAGTACTTCGTTTTTGTGGCGTTGAATTCGACGCGGTTCATTTCGCCCCAATGAAGAATCGATTCGACATCCCGGTTGATCGAGGTCGACATCAGTTGACGGTGGTAAAGACAAGGTCTGGCACGTGCTTGTCTTATATTGTCGAAGGAGTAAGAGAAATTCAGAGTACCGTCATCAGCGAAGCAGTGAAGTGGGTTGGAGGGGATTGAGAGCAGATCATTAATGAAGATTAGAAAAAGTGCGGGTGAGAGAATTGACCCCTGGGGAGCTCCGGCCGAAATGACATGTGAGTCGGATTCGACGCCGTCCCATACTACCTTGATTGAACGGCCTGAAAGAAAGCTCTTAATCCAGTTCCTTAGAACTAAGTGTATACCAATAGCTTGGAGTTTATTCAACAGAGCTGGGTGCCATACTTTGTCAAAAGCCTTTGATATATCTAGAGCAACCAGACCAGACGCGCCAAAGCTGTGAATGCTTTGGTTTATACGCTCGGTTAAACACACAAGCAGATCGCCAGTAGACCGTTTAGGTCTGAAGCCGTATTGCCTGTCGTGTATAATTTGGTTGGATTCTAGATATGTCATCAGCTTTTTATTGATTATTGTCTCCATGATTTTGGAGAGAACAGAAGTAATTGCTATTGGGCGGTAGTTTAAGGGGTCGCTGGCTTCACCTTTTTTTGGGATTGGCAGAACATGAGCTAGTTTCCAAGAGTCGGGATACACTCCGGAGAAGTAAGACAGGGCAAAAAGTTTGCGCAGGGGTTTAGCCAAAGGTGAGGCACATTTTTTAAGTACCATAGGGGGGATTTTGTCGGGGCCAGTGGATTTATTGACGTCGAGTTCTTTGAGACACCTAAACACCTCGCGAGTCCTGAAGTGAACTCCGTCCATTGAGTGGGTGGTTTTCTCGAGAGTGGGGGGTGACATAGCAGCATCGGATAAAGAAGAATTTTCGGCGAACAGAGAAGCTAATAGGTCGGCCTTGGGTTTGCTTTCTGTTATCACTTCCTTGTTGTGAATAAAAGGAGGTGTTGAGGAGGAAGTAAAATTCTTCTTGATGGCAGTTACCAAGGACCAGAAGTTTTTGCTGCCTGTAGTGGAGTTAAGAATCTTACTTCTCAATCTATCATCAAATGATGATTTGACTTTTCTGATGATGGAGTTACAGGAGTTTCTCAATTTGATGTACTCACGACGAAGTGGCTCATTAGGCGAACGTCTGTATGCTTTATATGCGGCTTCTTTAGCTTTGGTTATGGAGTTTCATTAAATCAAATATTAATTATTTGTGGGTATGGTGCAAAGGAGAATGCAAATTTTGGTACCCACTTCCAATAGCTATGTTTAATATGTCGTTGGATAGTTATTTTTGAGCTGAATATACGTTATTAAGACGCCTAGTTCGAAATCGTTGTCCGTTTTGAATAATACGGTCAGTACAAATATAGAACTTTACGTATCACCCTGTATTTTTATAATCCTATTGAGTCAGGCACCAATGAACGCAGAATTCTTCCACCTATCTAAAATTGATGGTTCTAGGACTTTAGGAGTTATGGGTTGTCAAAGTCCAATTTTTGAGTGTTTATAACAAAAATGTCAACTTCACCTCTTTTTCCAAAAAAATAAGTAAAGTAAGCCCACTGACATAGAAGTTATGTTACCGTAAGAAATCAAAATGAAAGGTATTGTAATTATATTGAAATGAATATGATTCACGCGACATTTGCTTTTTTGAAGCGAATCGAAATGATTCGCGTAGTATTGTTGAGGGACGGCGCTTTTATAGGTACGTATGGTGAACTTGCACCGGGCGCAATTGGACGGGGCGCAATTTAAGATTTTGAAAAATAATTTAAATTTAAAAGAATTTAAATATTAAAAAAATTGAAAATTAATTCACTTTTATTACCCCAATTTATTTTCCTCAGTTTATTTTCTCGATAAAATATTCTGTACAACTGTCCTCGAAATACTGCGGATCCCGCGGGCGCAAGATGTTACACAAAGTTAACTAATTTCTGTCCCTGTACTTTATCATGCAAGAAGAAGCGGATAAATTTTACTTCCCCTCGTTCAGGAAGTTACTCAAAAATTTCATAAAATTTCTGTCCAAGTAAGTTTTCACCCGGTGGTGAATAACCAGTGAGATAGGAGGAGCAGCATGTAGTGTATTTAAATATTTAAATACGCACGTGCCGTAACTATCTCGGACTGGTGAAAGTGCGACCATAACCTCCACTGGAAGCTGTCCTGAAAAGGATGGGCTAATATGATCGGGCCTACCAAGCCAAAATATCAAGTTATTGTGTCAAGGGTAGGTTTTGCGCTGTCGTTTAAGGATCTGCTCTGGGCACCGGGCGCACCCAGTTGTATAATGCCTTATTCTGATACGGAGGCTCTGTCAGGATGGATGCTTTCGAGAACTCCTTCCCTACATACTAAAGACAAGACGGGGGCTTTGAACCCAGTTAGCCAAGAAGCAAACCTGCGAGGTGTGACAATTAAGTAATGAGACTGATTATATTGCCGCGATTGTGGTAACCCTGCGACCTTGAAATTCCCTTTCCCTTCTCTCGGCATCCTTCCCCTCTCCATTGATATATTTGCCATCGCTCTAGCTTGTTTAGTTCGCCTGCTCTGTCGTGTTGAGTAAACGTGTGTTCGTGGTGCTCGTCATGAAAATGGAAAAACGAAATCAAGAACAACGCGACGCGATAAAATTTTGCGTCAAATTGGGGGAAACAGCTTCGGAAACGTACGCTAAAATTGTAAAAGTGCATGGTTATAGTGCTCTTAGTCGTGCCCAGGTGTTTCGATGGCATAAAGAGTGGAGGGGCGTGAAAGCGTGGAAGACGAGGCACGGAGCGGGAGACCAGTCGAGGTGCGGACTGACACGAATGCGCAGCGTGTGCGCGCCCTGATCCGTGAAGATCGGCGTTTAACAGTTCGAATGTTGGCGTCGGAACTGGGTATGAACCGTGAAACAGTCAGACAAATTTTAACCGACGATTTAGGGATGAGAAAGTTGTGCGCGAAGATGGTTCCAAGGAACCTTTCCGAGGAGCAAAAACAGCATCGAATGACCGTCGCAGAAGACTGTTTGGAACAAGTGGAAAACGATCCCACGCTGCTTGATCGTTCGATCGTTTCCGATAGCCGCCGGCCGCCCTGGCCAAATTTCTTGGGCCCGCAACGCCAGTGCTCATATAATCTAGGAGGGACAGGGCCGGACTAGACCAAGTGCCGCCCCCACGCCAATCGCAAGTTGCCGCTTCCTTAAGGCTAGCATTTTTGGAAACTTAAATTTTTTACCTATATATATATATATAGGGTAAATATAATGATAATAATATTATAACATATTATATGATTATTTAATATAATGATTTTATACAATTATTATATAATTGTAGTGGTGAAAGATCTTTCTCAGTATACCGTGACAGAAACATAAGGTAATGTAAAAGAGACGACAGCTTCGAATATGTCAGCTTCGTGGGCGCCCAGAGACGTCAGCCCTAATGCAGAAACAACAACAACAGTTTCGATTTTATATGGAAAGCGGGCCCCACGTGACGTCAGCACTAAAATATCGTTTACGATATACAGTCTTTTACATTACCTTGTTTCTGTATACCGTGTTTCTCAGTGTTAAAGAGAATAAAAAATTATTTACGTGCCAGTGTAGGTGACGAAAGACTTATTCATTTGCAATATTGTGCATTGAAGCTGAGCTTAATCGATCTCTAGATGTCGAATTGTCAATTGACGATTTTGCTCAGAAAAAAGCTCGAAAAGTACTAATTTAAAAACCGTAGAATAGTATGTATTAAAAAAAATTAAATAAAAAAAAATTTCATTCCAAAATATTAAAAAAAAAAAATTTTTTTTCACATTATTGCCGCCCTTAGTAATGTGCCGCCCTACGCCATGGCGTTGTTGGCGTAGGCGATAGTCCGGCCCTGAGGAGGGACATTCCCATCCAATAGTCAAGCCACTAGGTACTGGGGGTAGGTGTAGTAGAATAGGTCAAGCGAATGGCCGCGGTACTTTTGGACCACAAAAAAAATACCCATGAAGTGAATGAACAGATCTTCTTCTTCGAGAATCAGAATTAAAAATTGATTAGAAAAATCCGCCAAGTGAGAGGAAAATCTGTCATTCATTTATACTGGTTTGGACCACTTGTCGAAAATTCTTTAAAAAGCGCGGCATTTTTCGTTTTGTTGTCACATGCGAGAACGAGCAAAGCGGATGGTTTGCCTACACGTGAACATGCTACGTACAATTGACCGTGAGAAAAGCATTCATTTTCTAGATTCAGGCCAAAAACACAATCCTTGGCCTTGTGATTTGGTGAATGCAAGATGAATCGGAGATTAAATTACAAAAATTAGGCAAAAAACGACCCGTTCGATTTAGTTATCAATTGCTTAGAGAAATCTTCGGAAGATGGATTGTTTAGCAAGGCAATTCGTATGTTTGTCGTCGGCTGTCGTTTCTTCATAAAGCGCCACAGAGTCGTTTATTTCATCGGTAGCGGTGGATCTAGGAATGACTGATTGTGTTTCGCCAGACAATAGAATAATTGCGCCACCAAATCATCTTGAGTCATTGCGGAGATCTTTCATAGTTCGATTGAGTGCTCCCAATGGGCATTTGTGCGCCGTTCATTCATCTCAGATGATGATTTTACTTGCTACCAAAACTTTGGCCATACGCAATGTTACATTTCCATAATTCCATTATTCCATAATTTACGTGGAGCCAATGGGAAGCATGTCTAAATAGTGATAGCAAATAATGTACGTATCTAACATGGAGATGCAGAAACAATTTCCTCAGCGATTATCATGTATCAATGAGTATCGTTTTCAAACAAATTGAGCTGTTGCACCACGAAATGTTGGGAACACCTCTCCATTGACAGTTTTAAATGATTCAAATGATATCGGCCCACGAACATTCACCAGCAACAACCTGCAATTCGAAGTCGAAGTTTTGGGGTTTTTGAACAAAAATGTAATATCAAATATGAATTTTTGTTCAAAAGATAGAATCATTGTTTTTATCATCATAGATAGGTGGTGAAATTCTACGTTCTTTGGTACTTTATAGAAATAGGATATACGGCTGCAAATGATACGGCTGATATGTAAAACTCTATCTTTGTACAGTTCTAACCGTATCACTTAAAACGGACAAAGATTTCGAACTAGGCGCCATAGTAATTTATATTCAGCTCAAAAAGACTTATCCAACAACGTATTACACATAGTTATTGTAGATGGTACCAAAGACCATACATTTTCTGGCACAGGAAAAGGAAACTCTCACTCTACAAAACTACGACCAGTACTGATTCGTCAGATTCAGATTCGTCACAAAAATACTGCATCATTAGTCCGGTCAAATTAGACCAAAAAATAGGTATGAAGGTACATAAATTCGCACCAAGCTGAAAATTGGTAGGATTGTTCAAAGCACCGTTAAAAATGAAATCTAAAAAATCCCCATCGATCCGGCACCTGGAACCTGGATTTACTCGGGGTCAAAGGTCACAAAAACGGGTTTTTCGCGATTTTCAGCAAAACGGTAACTTGTATCATAAAATAGTGTTTACAAAGTTTGTAGATTATGCGATTACCTACAAAAAAGGATCTTATGCATTTTCCCGTATGAATTGTCATTCATGAGATATCGCCCGTTTTAAAGATTTAAAGCACTCATATCCCCTCACTTGCAACTTGTATGGCCGAATTGCCATTTACTTAAACTTTAATAACTTCTAGACCGATTATAGTAGAGCAACGTAATTAGGCTCATCTTTTAGGTAAATGTGGTAAATTTATTTGAAAGAAAGAATAGAAACCTGAGTGACTCCGTTTAGAAGACATGTAGGTTCAAAGTATGGGCAAACGGTCGTTTTTCAGCAAATAAAAGAATACACATTTACCTAAAAGATGAGCCTAATTACGTTGCTCTACTATAATCGGTCTAGAAGTTATTAAAGTTTAAGTAAATGGCAATTCGGCCATACAAGTTGCAAGTGAGGGGATATGAGTGCTTTAAATCTTTAAAACGGGCGATATCTCATGAATGACAATTCGTACGGGAAAATGTATAAGATCCTTTTTTGTAGGTAATCGCATAATCTACAAACTTTGTAAACACTATTTTATGATAAAATGATAAAAGTTACCGTTTTGCTGAAAATCGCGAAAAACCTGTTTTTATGACCTTTGACCCCGAGTAAATCCAGGTTCCAGGTGCCGGATCGATGGGGACTTTTTATGTAGATTTCATTTAAAACGGTGCTTTGAATAATCCTACCAATTTTCAGCTTGGTGCGAATTTATGTACCCTCGGATGTCTAAATTGACTGGACTACATTATTGGTTTGACTTTTCTAAAACCGTACTATCTATCTGAGGGACCTTCCAATCTTTCGATACAGGGAAGTGTACTGTCTTTTCCACAGACCTTCGACTATTTCTATTGCATATTACTCGCTGATTACAATTTTAATAATTCCAGCAGTTATTTGACAAAAAAGTTTTACTTCGTCATTTTTTATCTTATCATCAACCGGTTTATTTGGATTTGACAGAAATAACTTATTAGTGCCATTTTCTTCTACTATTATTAAATGGATTCACTTTACCTTTACTTTTAGGAAAAACTAATAAAATTCCACCTAATCAAACAGGTATATCCTGAACAAAAATACCAAATTAAGAAATATCTATTACGTGAATTGGCGAAAGTAAATATCAATAACAAATGCCATTATTCACATCTGTCTATTGGTTATAAATCAACCAATTATTTTTTTCTGAGAAGTATTTGAAAACCACCCACAAAATCTAAGGTACATATTTCTTGATAAGTGTGTAACATTCTCAGAAATTTTGGCTCAGAGTTTTCTTCAAATCATACCATATTGGTGATGCCATAAAAACAAATATTGAAAGAAAGTAAGGTGTTGCATATTGTGTTATGCTTACATTGATTTATGAAAGCACTTGATTCGACGAATTTTTATTATTATTTTTTCAAGGACCTCAGAGTTCAGTTTTTATATGTATTCATATTTTTGTAGGAGAGAACAGGAATACCGGTTTGTTATGATTTTTCAATGGTACAGTAGTCCTTGAAATAGGTTTCAGAAAGAAATCGGAAAAAGGCGATTAATTTTAAAATATCGGATTTCAAACCCGAAGAAGAAAGGACCTCTGATATTTCCGCAAATATTGAATATTCTTAAAACTTAAGTTCCTTTTCTTGTATACGCTAGATAAAGTTCGTACAGCGTTAGCTTACATCAATCGATTACCTTAATTAATCTTAAACGAACCCGTAAATGGTTAAGCGAAAGACATTGAAAACTTCCAGTTTCACTAGGGCAGGGCGACCATCCGTCCGGGTTTCCGGATTTGTTCTAGTTTGGAGGACGTCCGGGGGCCGTCCGGAAGGGGTTTTAAAAAGTGTCTGGATAAAACCCGGGCGCTTTTTGTGTCATGGGTTACCCGATCAATTGAATGATACTTAATAACTTAAAACAAACCTTAATTGAAAATTGACTCGTAGTCCGCATCCAAGCGGACTTCGGCGTGGCAAAAATGCTCTAGCTTTATTTGAAATTTCCAGTGACAATTCAGTTATCAAACGTACACCGATACGAAACGAATAGAGTACTAAATCCAGTCGTTCAAGGAAACCAAGTATTTAGTTATCAAAGGACTCAATGTCCAACAGATTTCTTTTCAGATCAAAATGACTAAGCAGGTGCCAATCGGTATAGGAGTTAGTAAGGTTTAAGTAGTAATTAAATACTAAAATATAAGGTGGTCTGCCAAACATTTGGCACCGGCACAAACCCGGCAGACCTTTGTTTCTAGTATAAAAATGTTCAAACTTTAACTCGATTGTAGGTTGAAACTCTTACTCAATAGGTCAGTTGCGGTCCCAAAACAACAACAAACACGTGGTCTACCAAAGCATTTAACTCCAGATTTGACCAGGCAGCCCAACATATTTTTTTTACTCCGTAAGTACTAAATTTTAAGATTAATTCCAAGCTCTTACTCTGTAGGTCACATTCCGGTTCCAAAAAAATTTCCGGAAAACGGACATACTAAATTTGGGCACTGCTTCCGATTTTTCTTAATGGTCCTCTTCTTGTTTTTATTTACCCAGGGTCAACTTAGTCATAAACGGAGGTCGCGCTGAAACTGGGTTCATTTAATCCAACTCAGCTCTCTTACCTGAGTTGTTATTGGGTTGAAATGACATTTGTTTTGTTTGTTTATCATCCGTAAAATCCACCTTTGGTGTTACTTTTGTCTTCGGTGTTTTTGCTTGCACAGGAATAATAAATTATTTCGTTCTGGTGTCGTAGGTTTCATAGCAAGAACTTAATGTCAGAAAGGGTTTCAAGATGGTGGCCGAATATATAGTTGGTTATCGATTCGATAGGTTAGGTTAGATAAGACTGAGTTGTTGGTTTAAGCTCATACTCTTAGACCAGAAGTATAGGCCCATTCTGATGCTATAGTGGTCCCACTTTAAACCTGATGTTAAAATGTCATTTCTTCGCTAAAACCATCTCGCGGAAGTAATGAATCTTCTTAGTTGCGGGATGCCAATCTTCGAGATTTCCGCAAGGGTGCTTAGAAAGTGTTCGCCAAAAGGTGGTTAACCTTATTCTGCGTAGGGCCGCGCAGTGACAGAGAAGATGTAGTACACTTTCCGCCTCGTCCAGATTCTTACAGCTTCTGCAGAAATCGTACGTCTCAAGACCTAAGCTGGTCGCATGCGCCCCTAACAGACGTATTTGGCACTGTTGATAATTTTGAATTTAATTCGTTAGGGGGGGTGGGGGTGTTAACGGAGTGATCTTACACCTCCTTGTGAAGAGGACCAGCTCAGTTTCAGTCCGCGGGTGGCAGTCCAGCTTGAGAGGGTTTGTAACCCCGCCTCCATGAGATCACAGAGGACTTGAGGAAATTTTCCCTTTTTGATGATAACAACGTCATCCGCGTACGCCAGGACGTGATGCCCCTCTGGCTGCATGCGTCGCAACAGCTGGTTCCTAGTTACGACTCATAGCACTGGGGCAAGTACTCCTCCTTGCGGAGTGCCTCTATTTACGGCCTTTCGGACCGAGCTGTCGCCCAAGAGCCCACCATCCTGCCAGTAAGCTTTCAATACGATACGACGGTTGGAATTCAACTCGCCAAAAAAACTTATTCGTTATATTTAAAAAAAAAATTGGTGTCCGGGAAAAAAACTCAATTCCACCTAAATGGCCGGGGTTTTTGTAGTCCGACTTCGGCAATTTAGGCGATGGCAGCCCTATGTTAAACTCTATAGCAGGTAATATTCTGTGACTTAATTGACCTATTATAACTTTCACACTATTACAATTTTTACTTACATTCCGCACTCATTAAAGTATCGATAAACCAATTATGGCCCCTATCCATTGGGAAATCCTGAATCTCTTTAGTTAGTTTGTCGCGTAGTCTTTTTGAATCCCTAAAAAAATTGAATATTTTAAACACTTTTACGAATACTTTCAAATAAATTAAAAAAATTACGGCCTAATTAATTGAAAAAGCGATGTTCGTCCGAAATATTTCTGGTATATGTTCAGCAAATCAGATTGTGGTGATGTAAAGCAATCAGCTTCTAAATCTAAGGCTGTGCATATTGCTTCGATAGTATATTTCGAGGAAAGCTTAAAACAATACAAATTAAATTAATTGAAAATTTTATTATTTAAATTTTTTACCAATTTTCCATCAAATCCATCTTCAACTAGACTTTCTGGAGCGCCTTTAATAAATTCTACTAGATTTTCTGCTACACTTTCAACTTTAGCGTAGTTACTATAAAACTTAGAAAGTTAAAATTTTAGTATATTTGTTTTAGAAAGTTTAACTTAGTAAGAACTACATTAAATCTAGTTTAAACCACATTAAATTTAAACTTTATTAGAAATAAGTCTTCGTTATTTCGTTCAATTTGTTTGTAAGGAAATAGAAGCATGCCCTAAGGTTTTCCATCAGTTTGCAAGCAAAATATTAATTTAAGTTTCACAAATATATGTCGTATACAAGGAGACGTTTGTTTAAGGATTATTTTTCGGTAAGCAAAATCCAATTTAAAGTTGAAGCTTGTTTTTTTATTTTATATCAAGGAAGTACAATTATATAGTATTCCAGAGGGGATGACACTTTGTAAACATCGACCTATAAAATCTATTCTGGAATTCCGCTACAATAGTTGATTATTTTAAAGCTGGATTTAGACTAATAATTGTGTTCCACACTTCTTTAGGTCCCAGCGGAAAATAAATCAAGCGCCACCAAAAGAAGCAAGAATGTAGCGTTTCCAAATCATATGTTATGGAAGCTCTCTGGAAGCACATACTCTATACTACAATTTTTTGCTTTGTCTTTCTCAAGTTTTCTCTTATTTGGGAAATTTGTGGTTTTCGTCAAACCGCGTCAGTTGTGAAATATACTATTTTTAGTGAAAACAATAAGTGAAATATTATTATTGAACTAGCTAGAACCCGATGCGTCTCGCTGCACCCATAAGCCAATAGTATGGCGTGCGCCAAAACAATTGGGAATCTCAAAATCACCTTTTCCATGGGCAGTGAGAGCCTCATGTACGAAAGTACATTCGAAAAGAAAAGTGTCACTCCGTTCGTTTAAAACCCAAATCACCGGCTCATTTATATTCCCAATCACAATTCAACGGTCTCACTGCCACTCTTGTTGTGGTCAGATGCTTTGAGGAAGTGTTGTTGCCCGTAAACGAATTTCGAAGGGGAAACTACAATGCACGTGCGCTTGTATTTTATCCATACACGAAATGTCCATGCGTGCGGAATTATCATTTCCCCACCTGGGTTTAAATTCTCAATTCTATTGGTGCGCATTAAAGCTTCAGTTATTGTGCAGTTGAGTGATAAGAATTTTAATATACAGAAGGAGTCATTAAAGACTTTTTTCGCAATTGTGCTCCTCTACCCCCGACATGGATATCAAATGAAACGGTATGACAAGTAGAATACAAAATTCTATTATGATGGATTCCCTAGAATTAATGTTGTTTTCAGGAATGTAGTTATCGTCATCATCACGTTTAATATTGGGTAAAGTTAAAATCGCCTACAAGTAGGGGTTCGTCATTGGAATCCATCATATCTAGAATATGATTTGTGAAAGAGATTAGAATATCATAGAGGTTTTGACCTCTATCGTCAAGAGTGCTGCATATATCTAGTGGGATGTAACAGTAAATTAAAAGTAGGTTACATCCCACTAGATACAAGAGGGACTTTAAGAGCGAGGATCTCAATGCCAAAGAGTTTGAAAAATTAGGAAGCGTTATTAAGCAACAGTTGAGAAGGTTACTACAGGCAAGTTAATATATGTATCTATCCCTCCGAAAAACTTGGAAGGAGGTATCGAACAGTTCGGCATTAACCCACCCACTGTGTAACCATGTTTCTGTAAAAGCGATTATATCGAAATCACTTGCCGAAGTCGACAGAAAGACATCTTGGGTTTTGGATGGGGCACGGTGCACAATGGCATATTACGCCCCATAAGCAGTCCATTTTCGATCGCAGTGAAGGGCAATGGAAAAAGACAAACTCTCGCTGGATGAGAGAAATAATTTTCATAGTTTGAGCAAAAGTCAAATTAATATAGGTAATCAACTTCTTTTCCTTTCGTCCGCAACAAAAAGTCTACATAAGATGTTTCACACGAGCCAACAGCCAACCAACAAAAATCAGTTGAAAAGCTCGTTTGCAGATAAGGGAGTAAGAGAGAACGATGGGGTGGCCAGATTTTCCAAATTTATTTTTAAATCTCTTTGCACCTATGAAAGCGCCGCCCCTACCGCTGAGGTCTTTACCTAGTAGACGGTGCCCCTCCTTGTTCACGTGGTAGTCTGCTACGGCCTTAGAGGGTTTCACTTGTATCAGGAGGAATTCCGACGAGGATGTCTCCGGATTGCCCTGACGATTGTGGCCCAGCCGACTGCTTAAAAAAATGTTCTCATACATCATCCAAGAGATCAAACGCGAGGCTCGTTGCCTCCTCCTCATGTATCCCCCAGACTACCCTTAATCTATCATATCCTAACTACTAGACATTGCACTACGACTCGAACACCATGACGAACTAGTGGTACAAATTGTGATTCCTGAGCTTGATCATGCCGCATAAAAAGGTATTTTAGGTTATATTGCACTTCAGTATTTGGCTGTGGATTTCCAAAGAGAAAACTTCACACTCTACACAACTAAAAATGTCCAAATACTTTAGTAGACTCTTCTGGCTGGAAGTTTTCAAAAAGAGAACGAAGTGAAAAACACAACCAAATGTGTGCAAAATATTTTGCCCTGTTTTGGCTGATGATGTGCTTATGCTTTTCGCTTCGTTCCCTTTTCGTGTCCTCAGCCACAACAGTTCAACGAATCTTGCGCACATTTGGTTGTGTTCTAGAAGTAAAAATATTATTGTAAATACACAATTGTGCACTTAAGCCGTTTTGCCGGTCCGATAACTCAGCAAGCATGGCTCAGTTTAAGACAAAAGTTTATAACAATGATTAAGTATAAAATACTAGATACAGAAATGCAATAAACTCAAAATCATCAAATTTGCACTTAAGGACTTCTGGTTTTTTATTGTAGTAACGGTTCCATCACACGGCACACTCTTTGGTTGCGCACTCTTTGGTACAAATTTGATGTATATCTGTACATACATACTCGACTTTTGAAGTATTATCAAAATTGCATAAAATTCTATGGGAAAAAACGAGAGAGATCCTCGCTACAAGGATCTTGTTCTCATTTTGTTCACATTTTGAACAAAAATAAAATGTGCTCCAACCTTAGAATAGAGAAGATAGGGAATAGAACATAGCGTGCATGTAGACGGATTCGAGTGAAGCGTAAAGGAAAGAAACAACCATATATCGCGAACAGGGGCGTGACGACATTCATTCGCGTATGCTCCAAACATTTTCAGATAAGTGATGTCTTCTTGTCTGGATGGTTGAGAAACACAATGCCCTCATGGTTTTTGGCGAAATGTGAAATCACAATTATCCAGGATATATACAAATACTATGGTAGTGCTGTGCATATGTATTGCCGAAATGCATCCCCGATTTCAATTAATTGCGCTCCCTTCCCTTCTCTATTCTAAGGCTCCAACAGTGTCCTACAGTTTATATAAATCACAATAAACAACAATACTGAATACAGAGGCATCGGAACAGAGTTTATAATGAAAAGCTCGGGAAAGTACGAGGGAAATAAAATGTACCCACCTTTTTCTCGCATGAGAAAGTACTGCAACAGAAATTGGGTAAATTTGTGTAACTTCTTGTGCCCGCGGGATCCAGATGAGTTAAATCAGAAAATATTTTATCGGGAAAATAACCTTGAAACCTAAATCGAAGCAATAAAAATAAATCGTAGTAATATATGAAAATGAAGTTACAGGTACACTTTTATAACTTTTTTTTCTTCAAAGTTTTAATATATCTGAAACTGTGCCCCTTCCAAAAGCGCCCGGTGCGAGCGCACCATTTGCACATATGAAAGAGCCACCCCTGGTTTTGGACCTGATCCCTTTCACGTTTTTGTAATAGAGGGAAAGTGTGTTAAGTTTTTCGAAACCTGTCGACTGGAGTGTCAGGAATACCCTGCCCACGCGTGCGGGGAACAAAACAATTTGAAAAAGCACCAGGAGGCCAGAACGTGGAGTCTAAAAGCTTTTCAGCGGTATTGGACGGCAGGCGCGGATCTAGAATTTTGTTTTGGGGGGTGGGGGGGTCACGGAATTAAAAGTAAACCAAGAATAGAGTTTCACGAGAGCGAGACAAGACAACAGTCGGCCGCGGTCTCGATCTCGCTGCGCGAGAGTGAGACCACTGTTGTCTTGTCTCGCACCCCAGTGCAACAGTGATATTATAGTGTTGTGTCGCGATATTATCGCGTTACTCTCGCGAGAGTCAGTGTTGCACTCTCGCCCAGCCCCATCCTTCCGTTTTTGCCCTGTGGAGAATTTAAATGTATGGGAAATTCCTTCGCAGGCGGCTGCTCCACGACCTCTGCGATAATCTGTTTGTGCCTTTATTACCCCCTTAAAGGCACAAACAGATTGTCAGTTGAATATGAGAGATTTAAAGTTGAATATGAAAAAAGATTTAAAAATTGTTGAAATATTATTAAAAAATTTAGGAAATTCATTTTAATCCCACCCCTAAATCTAAACAGAATAAAAAATACATTGAAAAAGATATTCTTTTCGTAGATGCAAAAAAAATTAAATGAAAAAAAAATTTAACATAAAATTAATTAAGAGAATTTATACTCCCTCCTAATTAGTGTTCACTCTGGACGTCATACCCTACTCAAGAGAATCCACTCAGAGTGATCACTTAGTTTTTATTCACCCAGTGTCTCCACGAGAGTAGTGTGACTAGACTAGATTAGGGACGCTTCTCTCGATGAGACAATGGGATGTTTAGAAGGATGCACTCGCGCTCTCGCCTGCGTGTTGGGGATTTACTGGCACCTTTAAACTCTAGAAAACTGGGGTTGTCTAGCTCAAAAATATATTACCGACGAACATATAAAACTCTACTTTCTATAGAATCGGGAAATCCCGCAACGATCCGGGAAAAAAATTAACCAACTGGGAAATCCCGCGAGATTGAGCGAGAGCGCGATAGTCTCGCTTTCGATAGTGTTGTCTCGACGAGATTAGGAATTTTTTACTGTCGCGCTACTCTCGCCATGGGGCAGAAGCTGTTGTCTCGCGTGTTGTCTTGTCTCGCATGCGACAGTGCGAGAGTTGCAACACTAGTGTTGCATCTCGGGAAACTCTAACCAAGAAAGCGAAACACTGAAAGCATTCGACGATTTACTTGGACAAAATGGAACGCTTTCATTTCACCAACGGAACCAATATCATCAGAGGGTGTTAGAAGCTGAAAAAAGTTTCCTTCAGACTTTTCATAACCCAGCATCTGTGTGTACAACGGGACTCACAAGTAAAAGAAAGCCGAGATCGATGTTATTATGTAGGGATAATGAACTTCTCTATAATCGTGACACTGACGGAAAAGTCGATATTCTGGTGGCAAATGATAGGAACTTCAGGGCACTCTTCGTTGAATTTGGTGACTTTACTCTTCAGCATCATTTGGAAACCGCAGGTTCAATCGCGACAGTAAAACCTCCCAAAATCAACTTATGGAAGCCTGCAAAGACGAAATTCAGTAAGCTATTCTGAAAGGAGTTAGAGCGGCAAAGTTTTGCGCAGTTGTATTTGATGAGACGAACGACAATTCTTATACAAAACACCTTAGCTTATCCTACTACTACTACTGCAGCAGAGCAATCAGAGAATTTCATCACATTTTGCGATGCATACCAAGCAATTCGTTCCGAGGATATCGTCATCGTGAGAAATTCGACTTGGACCTAAAATATTTGGTTGGAATTAGAACAGATAGTTGCTCGGTAATGGCGTCTGATTTGAAAGGGGTATGTCAGGACTTGACGAAAGTAGCCATTCACGCAAGACGTTGTTCTTGCAGTAATCATTTGTTAACAATTCTTTATTAAAATCTTCCAAAGTTTCAAATTGTCGCAATGCTTCAGGAACAATGAGAGCAGTTTTGGCTTTGGCTAAAGGTTTTGCAAACGTTTTTAAAAAACATCTTGGTGGCAAATCACTTGAGGACTTTGCTAGACTGGTAGAAACCAACTTTACTAGTTGGGTAGAAAATCACGTTGGGCACATGCAGTTTGAGGGTGAACAATTAATAAAAAAGTGTGACGCACTTAATGAGATTTCGGTGTGGGAGGACGCGAAAACTGCATCTGCCGCGGCAAATCTTCGTCTTGTACTTTTTAGCCTAGGGTTTCCGATTTCATCTGCTTGGTTAAATGACGTTCTAGGCGTGTATAATATTCGAACTATTTGATTTTTTATCATAGTCATTAATATCATAATAAACTTTTACTTTTCGTACGTATCCGGTACAACTTTACCTTTGAGCCGAATACTCCAAACGTCTTCACTAGATTTTAAAAAAGCAACGGATATGATCAAAGATACCCTTGCTGACCAAAAGATGTGATGAAGATTCTGGTTTTCGACGGTTATTTACTGAAGCCCAACATCTCGCTGCACAATTGGATGAAGAATTCAAAGAAGCACGGGTTATTTATCGTCAAAAAATCAAACTCCAGAAGAATCTTCATTCCTTTATTGGACAACATTGTTACCGCATTTAATGAAATGCTTTCTCCAGACATGTTGGACCGAGACGTTGATCAGTTGAGACATTCAAGATGTTCGACAAGTAGCAGAAGCGTATCAGCAGCTTTTGGTTTCTCCCATCCCAACTATTATTGCATAGTTCGATCTTTTGGGGGGGTCATGACCCCTGCGACCCCCCCCCCCCCTTGAATCCGCGCCTGTTGGACGGTGCAGTCAGCATGAAGAGTCGGAGACTGAAGCAGAATTAATAGATTTTCCCCATTAAGGCTGTCAGATTTTGAAATATTCTTATTGAAAGGAACAAGCAAACTTCTATCCAACAATACTTCAAAATAAAATTAGTGTAATTCATTACATAGTTGGATAGTGAAAATTATTTAATGTTTGCGTACAGCTAAAATTTTATGAAAAATAAAATTTCTCTATAGCATAATTTTCTTATAACGAACATATATTTGCGGCAAGTATGAGTGCGTTATAGGGAGTTTCTACTGTCTATTGTTTCACCAATTCAAAAAAACCGCTTGATTATTCAACCAAAATAAATTGCCAAAATCGCTACTTATAAAAATATTCTTGAAATTCAACTCCGCACGTGAAAATTCCAACTTCGCAACAATTTGTTGACAGACGACAGTAATAATTTAATGTTCTATCAACTTTTCGAGTTTTTATCTAAAAAACAAAAATCAACAATATTCCCGCTGAATAGCAGATAAATAAACAAAAATCACTTTTTACATTGTTTAAAATGACGATAAACATTTCTTCAACAGTCAGAATTTAGACATGTTTCAAAAGACGGAAGATGAAAATGTGCCAGAGATGAGTTTGATATGAAGATGATGTTGATAAAAATTTTTGATGTGTCTTAAATTAGAAATACCTTTACCGATAAAAAAATTTTCTTTCGTTGGTAAACACTTACTTGTTCTTCATTGAAATGATTAAGTAAAACATCTCTAGTCTTTTTCATATTCCATATTTTTGAATGTAGTCCACTTCGAACGTTCATAAATAAATTTTCATTTTTTAACGATGGATTGGCATAATTTTCTTTCAAGTCTCCACTGTAAACACGTTTAATCAGTTTCAAGTCTTTTAAAACGAGTAGTGGATAGTGAAACTTGTAAGCACCTATGTATTTACAGTCGGGGAATTGGCTAAAAGAGATAAAGATTCATTAATGACTGTGGATCTATAAACTATACCATAAAGCTGGAACTAACCAGTAAATTTCATCCACCGTGTCGGATATATGCTTCTGCATAAAGTAGCACTCGGATATATTTCCAAAAATAGGAAGCGGCGCCACAGAATCTACGCCTCTTCTTGTCCAGTAACTATATTGCCACTTGAATATTAAGCAAATCGCTAATACAACTAAAGCTACTGCAAGTAAGAAATCCATTTCGAGGTAGTTTCACTACGGATCTTGGTAATCAGCTGGATTATTATTATTATTAAATCAGTTCATTCTCGGCCTATCGTACAAGTATATCACGTATGAGTGGTGCGCTCTATAATTAAAACCGAAAAAAAAATTAACGTGGTTCAAGCCGGGTGCTTATGCCCGCACACATTGTTCCTTACTAGCGACTTAAGCAGCTGAAAGATAAGAAAAGAGCCAAGTTTCGTGCTTGTTTACTTACGATTTCTAACTGCTATCACGTGGATCATAATGAGGCATATGCTGTGATGTCATCGTCGGAGTCTACATTTTCGGGGTTTCTGACCTTCCTCAGATAGAATTCGTTAAGGTTGATGAATTTGCGGCGGCGTTTAGATGACTGAAATGGATGACGATCGAGCTGGGATGACTACTGGGACTAGATTGCGCTTAACTATCGGAAATACCAACGATGATTGACTGTAGAAGAAAGTACGTGTCTATGTCGGAACGTCGCACCGTGTGCCATCAAATTGACATTTTCTCGTATTACGTAATTTCAATCGTCTATCTTGGCCTCGAAAATATTATTTTTTTTGTAACAAACCAGTTCGCCAGCTACGTTAAGGTGGCGAGCAAGTAATATCAAGAATATTTGATTAGTGACTGGAAACGGCTGAGTGCTATAAAGACTGGGAGTTGTACAAGAGAAAGGTGGTTTTGAGAGCTTCTGGTATCGAAGCTGGTCGAAATAAAACTCTGTGTTATATGGAATCAAATACCTTTCCATCCTCTCCAATTAATCCACTTTAGAACTGTTTTTTAAAACCACTTAATCAAATAAAAATGTGATGTGATGTTCAACTTGTTTGCACCTCTAGAGATACATGAACGTAAAAACAGTGCTGCCGAAGCCATTCCGAAGCTATCCCTCATATATGGAATGTGTTGTGCATAACAATTAAAATCGTTATTTTTTTTATTGTAATCGAAACAATTCACATTAATTACGTGGTTTTATAATTTTTTTTTAAAATTTTGTTAAGTCATCCGTATCCGTTGCTGGATGTGCTTCCGCCCATGTACCACCAGTCAGTGTCAGAAAAATTTATTCCCAAGTAGAATTCGCTAGAGCACGCCCCACGTTATCTTTATATATCTATAGAGATGATGTTTTTTCTTTGAGTTTGCGTTTTTTTAGAGAGATTAAGCAATGAAGAAGATTAACATAACAGCAAAATTCATTTAGATGAAATGGGGGTAATGAGGATAGTTTAAAGTACGGGTGTCCAACCTGTGGCCCAAATCAGGTTATAATGGTAGCGCGTTAATATGGTGGCACATTTTGGCAGTGGTATAAATGGGAAAAATTTTGGGTGGCCCGGCCATCCAATGTGGTTATACTTTTGACGTAACCAAATTGTGTGGAAATGCTAAAAATTAGAGTCGTTTTTTCCAGTGGCGTAGGAATGGGGGGCGGTGCTGGGCACAAAACCCCCCGATGCGATACTCTTTTGTATGAAAAAAAATTCAACTTGGTCTTTTGGTAATTCAGAGCGAAGAAAATACACAAGAAATATCACGTGATAGTTGTTAAAGTTTGATTTATTTTAAACTAACTGGAACCAGATGCGCCTCGCTGCACTTATAAGCCCATAGTATGGCGTACGCCAAAACAATTGGGAATCTCAAAATCGATGGGCAGTGAGAGTCTCAAAACCTACCACGGGAAAAGTGTAACTCTGTTCGTTTAAAAGCTCAAATCACTTGCTCATTTATGTCCCTAATCGCAATTCAGCGGTCTCACTGCCACTCTTGTCGTGATCAGATGCTATGAGGAAGTGCTTTTGCCCGTAAACGAATTTCGAAGAGGAAATTACAATGTACGTCCGCTTGATTTTATCCATACATGAATTTTTAATGTGTGTGAAATTGTCATTTCCCCGCCTGTATTTATATTTCCAATTATTTTAGTGTGCACTATAGCTTCCGTTTATTTTGCAGTTGAGTTGATTAGAATTTTAATATACAGTAGGAGACAGTAAGGGCTTTTTTTCGTATTTTTGATTCCGAATAATCGATTGGAATTTCGCCATTTGAAACATCGAAAGTTGTTTTTTTTTCAAAACTGTTCCATAGACATGATGCTTTCAAGCATGAAACCGTTCAGATAATTTGCAGGCTTTGATCGAAGTATAACAGTCAAAGTTGAGCGAAAATCCCCTGCAGTGTCAGAGCGCCGTAAAGCCCTGACAAACGTTTCGACCGATTTTTTATGGGCCATGCTGCATACGCCCCAAAATAATAATTTTGCATGGATGTGGTACTACGGGAGTTTTTACTGATGTTACATGTAGGGGTTTCTGTCTGGTTCAAATTCAATAGGAATGTAGGAATTCAATGTTGAAAAATCAAGCACCTGGAAATCTATGTAAATTTCGAGGTACCACAGCTCAAGAAGTAAAAGCTATGAACATCCGATTATTGAATTTGTCGCCTTTTTGGTTTCGAGACCTTTTATTTAAGCCACACAATGCTAACATCAGGCACATGCAGCTAAAGTTACTTCACTCCAATCTCCTTTTTTCAACAAAATTGTACGATGACTATCCATAAATCACCTCCAATCGATCTTTGGAAATCGTATTTTTTTCGGAAAAAACCAAACCAGAATGGAACTGAGTTCTTTAGCCGCAATTTGAAGAGTACTTCCCATTCAAAAGTTTCGGATTTTGCTATATCAGTACACTACAGCTACTCGAAGGATTCGAGATAGAGGTATAAATAATAGCTTATATGTTATTCTGATGTATGAGCTTTATTATTGTAAAGTTTAAATGAAATCCATTCAATAGTTTTTGCGTGAAAGAGTAACAAACAGCCATAAAAAATTTCGCGTTTATAATATTAGTAAGATACCGCCGTCGTCTGGTCCCAAGTCCAGGGTTTGAAAGGCCCTCCCTCCTTTGAAATCGAAGAAACTAGGTGAGAAACCGCATGGGTACACGAACTAACTATTCACGAAATAATGGTACTGCATCCGGGGCAACCTATTCGCCAGCACTGGGGATCAGGGATGCTAATGAGAAGTGGGTTACTGCCCGAACACCCAAATTAGTCACCGAAAATGGAAATTCTGACGCTGGATAAGATACCTCGAACCGAATTAATAATTCTAGCGGGGGACTTCAATGCACATTTAGGAGCAGATCGTACCGGCTGGGAGGGAACGATGGGTAAATTCGGACCCGGAGTTATTAACGGCAACGGTTTACGCCTGCTTTCATTCGCATCGTCAAACAACTTGATCGTTGGCAACTGCATTTTCCGCCATCCACTTAAACACCAACACATATGGTGAAATCCATCCGGCAAAGTCTCGGCGATGTTAGACTACATTTTGATGAACGCAAGATTTCGATCGACGCTCAATGACGTACGTTCAATCCGTGAGCCCGATTGCGGATCGGATCATTATCTTGTTCGAGCGAAATTATATGTAGATACGATTACAAAGATCGAAGAAAATGGAGCCACCACCAGCCAAGAAGAACTGAGCGTGACCACGACTTTGAGCAATATTGACGGTTGAACAAAAAAGTTCGACAGAAAATGAAATCGGAACGATAAGCGTACTGGAATAACGTTGCGGTCGACATGGATAAAGAAGCGTTGAGGCACGAGTACCGAACGTTGTATCAGACAATCCGGCGGTTAGGCGGCAAAACAACATCGTCTGCAGCGGTGGATAGAATTCTTTCACCAGCTACGATCCACGATCCGCCGCAAGGTTCGGCACCCGAACCGCCAATTATCGAACAGTCGACGAATCAGTTTCTCGATAACGAACCGACAATTATCGAGGTGAAGAAACCAATGAAATCGCTGAAAAATGGAAAAGCGCCGGGAGTAACCGAAGTAACCACCGAGTTGACCAAAGCCGGAGGTGATGTCTTAAGGCAGGAACACACCGAGCGCAGTGGCGGTAACGTTGCGGTGGCGATGCGGTGGCGGTCAGTTGTAACATATTAAAAGCAATTGCGCAATTCACACTAACTGTGGTCAGAGGGGAAAACTATTGACAAATGCAGCGTTCATTACGCGCGGTAGCGGTCAAATTCTGTATTTGACCGCCACCGCGTGAGAACTTTTGAAAAAATACATAGGGAGAATATGAAACTACCTCATATTTTATAGGATTTAATTCATCCAGAATTTAAATATATTATAAAAAAAAAGAGAAGGGGAAGGAAATTGCCAAAATTTTACAGGAAAATAAGTACTAATACAAATTGGTTAATTTATGGTATGGGTAAGAAAAATTATAATAAATTAGGAAATGATTATAGATAAATTAGAAAAATACGTAGATATATGTACATAAAAGCGTTCATTGATTATTTAAAGTATTAATTAATAAATTAATATTTGGCATTCGGATCGTGTCCCTTCGGCGTGGAGAACAGCGATCGGCAAAAATTATTGCGGAAATATAGATTGTCAGCAAAGTATTCACGAAAATTATACAATCGAGGCTACAGAAACATCGATAGCAAACGAGTCGGAAAGAACAAGCGGACTACATCGACATCGAGGATACAATTCGAACTCCGTCAAATAATGGAAGAATTCGAATTCGAACTCCATCAAATAATGCTCACAACGAACGGATCGAGGACCTGTGTTCACCCCGATGGAACCCAAATCGAACAGGTTCCGATGTTCAAATATTTGGGATCATTGGTTGAGGAATCGAAAGCGACATCGAATGCGGACAGAGATGCTGCTGTCAACTAAATTCAACTATACTCAACTACTATGCATAATTTCAACTCAACCCAGATAGTACAGCTGAGTCGAGTTCAGTCAACCTTAACTCAACTAGACTCGCGTCTACGTAGTTGGGCTCGGGTTCAACCTGAATTCAACTCATCATGTAAGGGAACAAACGTTTAAAATACACGGACCCCATATGTGCTAACACAAAGGCAGGCGGCGCGGAGAAATTTAATGTATGCGAATTTCTTCCGCAGGGTCCCTGCGGCACCGTACCCGTGCCAATCTGTTTGTGCCTTTTCACTCCTCTGGGTGCTGAAATTCATTCGTTAAAACAAATCTGTCATAGTAATTCGTTCTTTGTCACTTAAAATTCTTCTTGGTACTGAGATTGCGAATTCTTCATCAAGAAACTACCACACCACCACCACGATACTTTTGATGAATTTTCAGTTCACTTGTGTTGACATCAATCAGTCTCTAGCCGGTCCCTCAGAGTCCCTTTGTTCATTGAGACAGCACAAAAGTGCTCCTTCTTGACTGAGATTAATATCGGCCATAATAGAAATAAAACGCCATTTGCTGGGAATTTGGGAGGAAGTGCATGAAAATCTCGGAAATTGCTGGTGATTCAGTCAGCCATTATGAATAGGAGAAATGTCTGGACGAATGCGTCCAGCTACTGAGACTCCTGATGAATGTACTTGGTTTATTGTCTCCCTATAGCAGCTCCTCGAATGTGCTTTGCATGAAATCGCAGTGGCATCGGCACCGTAAAGTCCTTTATTGTCTACATCTATTCTGGTGTAGAGTTAAATAGTTGAAAAGAAAATATTGATAATCATCTATGAAGCTCTAGCCAATCCATTCTTAAGGATAATAAACTTTGTACTATGGGAGAAAAAGGATTTTAATTTCGGATATTTTGCGCTTTGGATTCATTGAGGAACGTGAAGTTCCATTAGCTGAAGTGAAGACGATTTAATTTCTTATGGATTCAGACTGCGATTCTGCTGTTACTGTGATGGTAGTGTTTGCGGTCTTAAAATAATTAGAAAAACTTTATGAATTTGGTATTTTATGGAAGGTGATAAAATATCTTTATCTGTTTCTGTGGCTTCTTCTCTTCGTTGTGGGAGTTGCTCGTAAAATTTTTATTATTATGATTGATTAACCGAAATATGAATTTGGCTCCAACTGAAGGTTCATTGCCCCCCGAACTGTTGTTAGGTAACATGAAAACGAAAGAAATCCCTCCACATTCGAATGCTAAGAAAACAAGCCCCAAAAAAATCTTACTAATAATTTATTTACGATAAAAGGTCAAAGGTAAGTGCATATATACACGTACATAAGAAACGAGAATGGAGTCGTGATCGGAAAACGAAATCAAGGATTGTGCCCCGAAATGGGCAAAGTTTTTCAACAAATTGACTGTTTCGTTGAAATGGCGGCGGTGATTATTTATGACCGCAATTTCTGGGCGATATTATTCGTATTTGGTTGCTGAGATTGCGAGATTCACAAATTGGGTGCTTTTCCCTTTCAGAATAAAAATTTTCTGTCTTATAAAATATTAATATTTAAGATGGTTGCAAAAAAAATTTTGAAATTTATTTGCAGCATTTTATGATGGATGTGACTACGTAAGTCTAATTGAAATACGAGTAATTGACTAACAATATTATGGTGGAAGAGATACTTGATGCATATTGATTACGATTGGACATTTTCTTGTAGTACATATTTGATTTATGTGTTCCTTTATTGGTGTTATAAAACAAAGTATTGCTTATGTACCTACAAATGGGTAGGAATTTTGTAGGGTGATTTTAGGTATACAATTTATTCGCACATACAATTTATTTTTATCAAAACAAATGATATATCAATAAAATCCAAGTATCCGCAATCTGGAAATGCTAGCCATTTTTTATTTAACTCTTTTATATAACGAGGCGGTTCTAAGCTCAACCTTAGAAACCGGTATTGCTGGTCGAGGCCTATGCTTCAACATTACAGGGACTGTGGATCCAACTTTTTCGAAGCGAATAATATTCCCATCTGACACAAGGTCATAATTGTCATAATTGATACCATTTGGCCGGCATAGTCCGGGATAAGATAAGGGTATAATGAAACTAGTTGGGATGTGGGTTTGACCCCTTCGGGACACACGATTAACTTCTCAGTATGATGAACGAAGATGGAATAAACTGACTTCTTACAAAATAGTTATAAGTTTAGCACTATTGGAAAATTGGCTAGTATCAGAACTGAGGACAAAGCAATCCCGAGAGAAGCTACTTCAAATAACTATAATGGTAGTAAATCCACAAGATTTTTCTAGAGTATTTGTTTTTCCTGGACGTTAGCAAACAAACATTTCCTCCGTAATCAGTTCGTTGCACTAAAGCGGGTGTTCAAATTCGTATGGAGCGTGCTGAAGCGCCGTTGACAAACTGAGAAGCGAATGGCTTCATTTGGAAATTCCAAAGCTTTCCGGAGATATTAGCAAAACTGTAACTGTTAAGTACTTGTCAGACTTGACCAAAAAGAACAAATTTTGCGGTAACTACTGGATATCCCGGGATGAACTGAAATTTCATGAAACTGTATCACGCGTAGAAAACAATTCCCCGTCAAAAAGTGCTAATCCAAGGTTTGAAAAATTCGCCCTGTTTGTAAAGGGTAACGAAATTTTTGCACGATTTTGAAAGGTTAACAGATTTTGACAAGTGATGTTTTGTTGGAAGGCTATCGCTGTGCAGAACCCAAAAAAGATCACTTCGTTTAGAACGGGTCTCATTCCATCGAGTTTATTAGATATTAGCAAAACTTGTCAACTTAAGGTCTTTCTGACAATTAGCCGAAGTTGGCACCTCAATGAAGTCGATATAGTTTTTAGTTCGCGCGGTATCGTGCAGGTACAAAAATCATAAACGTCGTTTAAACAAAAAAATACGGTTCGACCGAATTTTATGAAAATCTTTTCAGGTCATATTTTGGTTAATACTGTTCGAACGGCACGTCAACTAAGTCGATATCTTTTATAGTTCGCGCGATATCGTGCAGGTACTAAATCAGTTATGTCATTTAAACCAAAAAACCGCTCGACCGAATATTATAAAAATCTTTTCAGATTATATTGTCGCTAATACGTTTCGAACGACACCTCAAGTAAGTCAATATCTTTCGTGGTTCGGGCGATATCGTGCAGGTACAAAAATCACTTACGCCCGTTAAACAAAAAAACGGCTCGACCGAATTTCATGAAAATCTTTTAAGATCATATACGCTTCGAACGACACCTCAACGAAGTCGATATCTTTTTTGGTTTGCGCGATATCGTGCAGGAAAAAATGACCACATACGTACGCAAAAACACACACACATACTTCCTCTCAATTTTTTGCTTAAAATGCTTCTGGGACTTTGAAAGATGAAAATACGTTGAAAATTTCGATTTCGATTTTCGGACCGATTACAATAACTTCCTATACTGGGAAGTTAACATAAAATTGAAAAACATGATTTCGGGTACACAAAAATTTAGTTACCTATAAATAATATTTTAGCTACAACTTATTAAAGTGCTCGAGGTTCAGCACCACTTATCGGGAAAATTTGGTACTACGTGCACAACAGACACTTAGCCTATCATTTTCAGAATACGCCTTGTGAGCGTAGTTTTTGACGTTCCCAGGTAATTGGCACCTTGGGCAAGTGGAAAGGTCGGTATTGCAGTGCAATTTAGCCTTTTCACGAGGAAGCTAAAGTTAACAGTTACTTACTAAATTGTGTTTTGATGCTTACTAAATTGGTGTTATATTTATGTGTAGAATTCCATTCCAAACTGAAGCAATGAACTGCAATGAATGTATGGTGTACGACGCACAAATCCCCAAAACCTGGACAAAATGAATTTACTACCGTAAGAAAATTTTTATGAAAATCGGTATACCGAGGTTTTCGCGGTCGCTGAGTAATCCGTTATCAGATTTTACAAAAACAAAATGGCGGATCCTATAATGCGACCAGCTTTATGAAAAATTGAACCAATTTAATGAAAATCGGTATAGTATGGGGTTTTCAGGATCACTGAGTAAGAATCCGTTACCAGATTTTGAAAAAAACAAAATGGCGCATCCAATATGGCGACCAGCTTTGTTTAAATTTAATTGAATTGAATGAAATTATATAATAACGGGTATTCGGAGTCGCTAATTATTAAGGGGGGAGCCTGCTTTAGACGCTTCAAAAAATCGATTTTTTTTTGCATAAATGTCTTCCCAAACTATCCAAGAATATATCCCTAAAATTTCAGAAACAAATTCAAATTATTTTCGGAGTTACAGAAGAAATAGTGAGCAAGCGTCGAGCAGGTATACGAGCGGCCGGATCGCTCGGAGTGCCTGCGCTCAGTCCCTAAATCTATTGTATGTATTGTACAAAACAGCCCGCAAACTCGAACATCAGAGCGAAACCCAGTTTTTTGAAGAGTCTGAAGGGCAACTCTATGGACCAGGAATCGCAGATTAGCACATTATTGCGGTAAGTTAAAGAAAATTACGATTTTTTATAAACGAAAACTTCGACGCGCGATTTCTCGGTTTTTCATTTTTTCGATTTTTCCTAATTGGCGGGAAAGATAGGGAAAAAATTTAACGTCCTATCGAAACGAGACAAAATTGATTGTATTCAGGATTAAATTCTCTTCTACTTGAACCTAAAAAACCTTAAAAAAAGTTATAATTAACCCACTTTTTAAACAATCTAAGGTGAAATTTTTTTTCCAAAAAAAAAAATTTTTTTTTAAGTTGCGAAAAATTGTTGAATTTCTCACTTTTTTTAGATTTTTTAGGTTTAACTAGAATCTATACTATTGAAAATATAAATTTGTTTTGGGTTTTTTGTTTCACATGGAAATTGTGACCTGCATCTTTCCCGCCACACGACACATGCACGCTCGAGGCGCCTTGGCGAAATGCTTGTACCCGGCATATTATGACATATATGTTAATGAAAAAATATGAGAAAAATGTTGAAATATATATATAACAATAACACCTGAAAGTTTCGTTTCAATTAAATATTTATTTCCTTCCCTAAAAATTCCTCAAAAAAATAGATTTTTTGAAGCCTCTAAAGCAGGCTCCCCCCTTAATCCGTCATTATATTTTTAATAAACAAAATGGGAGATACAATATGGTGTCCAATTCTGTTCATTTGAATTTAAGGAAAATCTGTAATAAGTGGCTTTTGTGGTTTCTCAGTAATCATTTCTGACGAAAAATGTGCTAGAATTGTTAATGAAAAAAATTTTTTTAAGTTAATGTCTTTTTATTTAATTAAACAATTATTAAATTAATTTTAGACGGAGACTGTTTTTCAAGTTCAAATACATTGGGATTTATTTGTTACAACTATTTTGTTATAAAAATGAAAAAAGTTAATATATAGCGCCTGAATAGGACGCTCAAAACTATCCATTGAGCAAATATGTAGTATATCGTAGTGGATAAAAAGGCATGGAGCAAGCAGGAGCAGCTGATTTTTTTATATGTTTTGCAGAGATGATTAATAAAACTACATGCGTATTTCGTAGTGGAAGCTAGTGGAAGTTTGTACTTAGCGATCAATTTATAAGCCGAATCTTTATTCAAATCATCACAATTTACTACATATTTGATCATAAATAAACAATACAATTATTTATTTATGTTCATTTCAATAACACAGTGTAATAGTAAATAATCTCTGGAGAAGAATCCATTTTACACGAAAGAAAACAGGTAAACGCACTGAAATCTACAAGTAAAAACCTAACACTTGCTTTTGCTCCGAGAGAACGCGCTGCGTGTAGCGTGTTCTACGCTCACTTTCCAAATGAAATACAAAAGAGATTTCGAATATCTGCCTCTTGCCAAGGGCCTTGAAATACTCCAGGGGGCTACTATACCTTACCCACGTGAAAAAGGAAGTGTTTAACGACACACAAAAACGCGACACTCGAAACGCGAAAAACTCGAAAAACGCGACACGCGACACTCGAAAGTGAAACTGGAAGTGCGACGTTGCCACTTTTTCATAAACACGCGAAAAACGCGATTCTTAAAGTAATCAAAAAGGTAAGTATTCAAAAGATGTACATCCGCATTGCCGCACTGCGGCAATGCGGCAGTGCGGCAGTGCGGCAGTGGGGCAGTGCGGCAATGCGGCAATGCGGCAGTGCGGCAATGCGGGAATGCGGCAATGCGGGAATGCGCTAATGCGGGAATGCGGGAATGCGGTAATGCGACAATGCGGGAATGCGGCAATGCGGGAATGCGGGAATGCGGCAATGCGGGAATGCGGCAATGCGGGATTGCGGGAATGCGGGAATGCGGGAATGCGGGAATGCGGGAAAGCGGCAATGCGGGAATGCGGCAATGCGGGAATGCGGCAATGCGGGAATGCGGCAATGCGGGAATGCGGGAATGCGGGAATGCGCAATGCGGGAATGCGGCAATGCGGGAATGCGGGAATGCGGCAATGCGGGAATGCGGCCATGCGGGAATGCGGCAATGCGGGAATGCGGCAATGCGGGAATGCGGCAATGCGGGAATGCGGCAATGCGGGAATGCGGCAATGCGGGAATGCGGCAATGCGGGAATGCGGCAATGCGGGAATGCGGCAATGCGGGAATGCGGTAATGCGGCAATGCGGGAATTGCCGCATTGCCGCACTGCCGCATTGCCGCATTGTCGCACTGCCGCACTGCCGCATTGCCGCATTGCCGCATTGCCGCACTGCCGCACTGCCGCATTGCCGCACTGCCGCATTCTTTTGAATACTTACCTTTTTGATTACTTTAAGAATCGCGTTTTTCGCGTGTTTATGAAAAAGTGGCAACGTCGCACTTCCAGTTTCACTTTCGAGTGTCGCGTGTCGCGTTTTTCGAGTTTTTCGCGTTTCGAGTGTCGCGTTTTTGTGTGTCGTTAACACTTCCCGTGAAAAAAGTCCCTAAATATATACTTTCGTTTTGGTACTTTTGTCCAGGTTTTGGGGATTTCAGACTACTGTGCGATGGGGAGATAATATAAATATCAAATTAAGGCAACTAAGCAAGGGCTTAAATTTTCACACAAACACTTGCTGCAATGGTCACTTTTGAACTGATCCTGCCATAAGCCGGTTTAATGTGTGGCAGTGGTTTCCTAGTTATTTAACAAGTGAAAAGTCCGAAAATCGAATATTAATTTTTCGACCTTTGTCTAGCTTTTTGGCATTTTGCCTCACTGTGCGTCAACCCATTCCCAAACTTCTGTTGGAGTCTTGTAAAACTTTAGCTTTGTGGCGATTTTTAGATATCTTCCACGCAGGATATTCCATATGACCTTCTTCGATCGGTATCATAAACATAGAATGAGCTGTTTTTGCTTATGTGAATAAAGCTGCCGTAATCTCTGCTAATGATCCTGCTACGGTAACCCTTTTATTTGCACGTATTTTGGCCAATATGAGATTAATTAAGAAAGTCATGCCCACTGGCCTTAAAAACTCACCGGTATTGACACTGCTGATGACGCGTTTATAGACTTCTTTTAGTTGCAGAAGCACTTTTTGTGCAGCTCTAGCACGAATTATTTTAAAAAATTGGAGTAACTACGTACCTTGTAAAACATATCAAAACAGCAATAAAAACCCGATACAATTTTATTACATAACTCAAACCTCAGCATTTCTTATAACCTAAAGTCATTTATTCATTATTATTAATTACTACCTGTTGTTTAGAATTTCTAGGGAGAGGTCGAGGTAAAATTGTAAAAAAAATATTCAGAATTCAAAAGTGATTCTTCTTTCTAGATCCATTCTGATTGGATTAATGTTGTTAAGAATTACAAACAATTCGTCCTCTTCAAGTCATATAGACGTATCTCAGTTTTGGCAACTTTTCAGGAGAGCCAAATAACATCAGTTTGCGTGAACTTATAAGTTAAATTAATGAGATAAGCCGGGAAAAAATGTTACATAACTCCTAAACCGTTACGAATACATAGAGATACGCCACTTAGAGAGGACGTAGAGGGAGGTAGGACGAGTTCATCGCTGACGTATCTCAAAAACCAATTTTGAGATACGTCTTTATGACTTGAAGGGGACGAATTATTTCATCCTTTTTTGTGCATTTTGTGCGGTTTTTTTCTGAAGTCGGTTTTTAAATTTTTTTTATTGTCTTCCAAAATACCTTTATCGTGTTCCTTCGCTCCCTTTCGTCGTAGAGAATGCCATTATAAAAATGCCGAACAAAAACCTCACCAGCTTAACAATAATGTTATCCCAAAAACTTTTCTAGTCTGGATTAATATCCTTTTCTGAATCAATCTAGAGATAAAGTTGAACGTTTAAATGCATAAAACCCGTGGAATGCATTAAACTCCCACGAACTGACCTTGATCTAACTGAAATCCCAATTGATTTTACGAATAAGAGCGCAGAGAGAATTCTTAATGAGGCTCGGATAATTTTTAGTAGCCCTAAGTAGGGGTTATAATTACTACGTTTATAAGCGGAGTTTCACTCCCGGATCTTCAATCCAAAGTAAAACTCCCGATGCGTTTATAAGCAATGGGAGTGTAAATCCAAAATACTTTCTGGTTTGAGATGACAGCTCCAAGCTCAAATTCAAAATCATAGCAAAGACATATATAAACCCAATGTTTAATTTAATTTATTTAAAAATATCAATAAACAAAGAAAAAAACTATTGTAGCAAAATAAAACACCCAGCTTCTTTTTTACAAAGTTTTTCCCCTTCGGAAAAAATTCTCACTCCCAGTCAGCGTTTATAAGCACAACATAAACCGGGATCGAAGTTTCACTCCAGCTTTTTCTTCGGGAGCGAAAATCCAAGTTCTGGATTTTCACTCCCGGTTTATAAGCGGTGTTTCACTCCGGATCGAAACTTCCATCCGGAGGGAAACTCCGCTTATAAACGTAGTAATAGGCATTACAAACCGCGAACTATCCTCAGAAGACTTGTGTTATCCTTTTGTAGCTTGTAATAGCTGATTTTTCATCAAAAAATAAAAAATCCCCCGCCTTCATTTATGAAAAAGTAGCAAATCTCAAACCATCAAAACCACTGCCAATCCGCAAAATTAATTCCATCTCTAGGGAACGAAATCTCCTTCCAGAAGCAAAACCACAAACTCCATTGAAATCCTTTCACAAATCCCCGCTCCGCGCTCGCATTGAAAGCTGACCTAGTTAAACGAACGGGGATTTAATATTAATTTTCCTGCCATTAGGACGTCTGTTGTCCTTTCTTCCCCTAGTCAAGCTGTACCACTAAAAACTTTTCTAAGCGGCATGATCCTTTAAGGAATATGTCATAATTAAAGTTGTGTTCCAAGATTAAGGATATCATATTTTTGTGTCTTGTTCCTGTAATTAAAGTTTTATACTAATTAGAAATTTGTACCTGGAATCGAATCGGTCCCCAGCGAACAACTAGCGACGTAGGCTTATCCCGGATTATTCGAGTGTAGTGCGCGTACGTGTGCGAATGCAAAAGCGCGTCTGATAAACATGTCGCCTCCCTTAACATACGTACAAACTCACGTATTCCGTATACCTCATCTACGCAATCAGCGGGGGCGCCTTGTTTTGTCTCGTGTCGTCAATCTTGTTTTCATTCTTATGCATATCCGGAAGAGCTTTTCGTCTTTTCACTCACGTTTTCCATATTTTTTCCCTTCCCTGTTTTGAATATTCACCCTCTGAATTGCTTACAGAAAAGAGGGTAGTTCCTTACGCCCCGGCAGTCTTTTCTGCTGGCGAAAGCAACTGTCGTTGTTAATTGGCATGACGCACAGGTGAGATCTTCCTTGTTACTTTACATTCGAAAATTGTAATTTAATAAATGACGGCGCGCCTACGCGACATTTCTGGATCCTGACAATGAGTACCTTTTGAGCGGATAAGGGGGGGATGAATAGGGTATTCCATTTGTCATTCCTTATTTTTAAGGCCCCGCTCCTTTTGACGAATTATGGATACCCAAAGATGGAAGGAGAATTGTAAGCTATTTGTAGCAGTGGGGGCGATCCGTTTTGATTTATTGAATCCTCTTAAATTCTTTTTATTTTCTAGGCAATTAGATTATTTGCGTGTGGGGGAAACTTAATAAATTGGGGCGAAGTATTTCAATGATTGGAACGAAATTTTTCTATAGGATAATAATTAGGTGTAGAAAAAAACGGCTTTTGAAAAAGCATATTTATTACAAAGCTTAACAATCCACCATATAGTATTCACCAATACTATCGAAGATTTGGAGGGTAGGGCATAGTGTGCCTTTTCGAAGAAATCTAAAGATTTTTTTTGCAAACTCCAGCTTTCGTTGATGAAGTTTGTATTTGGGCGAGGTGTAATTTAGACAATGCAAAAGATGGAGTGTTTTTTCAGCAAAGCCTTCTTCAGTTCAGTTCAGTTCAATGGCACTATAGCTCAAATCGGGCGTTGACCTCCTTCAGTTGTCTCCTCCAATCTGCTGGCTCATTGGCTCCAAAGTCCTCCAATTTCTACGGCTTTAAACCATCTTTTCCTCGGCTATCCTGATGCTCTGTCACCGGCTGTGAGTCCCTTATATATCTTCTTCACTGCTCTGTTTTCCGGTGTTCGCTCTACATGTCCTGCCCATCATACTCAATTTATATTGACATAGTTGACGATTTCTATCTCTTTATAGATTTGGTATAGTTGTTCATTGTATCTGATTCTTCAGATAGATACTGCTTACGTTTAATGGGGTAATAATGCTTCTTCCCGAGTAAAAATAAAAAATGGGCTTATGACGGGCGAATCACGGCCGCTGGGCTTTTTCAGGGGGATATGACGGCCGTAAAATTTTTATTTTTAATGGGTTCACATTCGGCCTTTCGACGGCCAAACTTGACCAAAAGATTTAAATGGTCAAGAACCCAGCCCACTTTTAGTGCTCGCCCGTTGAAAGGCCTCATTTTATTTTTACTCCGGCTAGGATATTTTCTTATAGTAGAGCGAATACCCACGTCGCTGCCACTGTACCACCGTCGTATACCCTTAATAGCCGCCATACCACCGTCGTGTGCCCACAATAGAAACCATACGTCGTATGGCCGTTATTGGCACGGCAAGGCCGTTATTCCAACGTCAATCGCCCTCTGCATGGCCGCACTGTCCTGCAACGGGCCTTCTGATGCCCTCCATATGGCCGAGGGCTATAACAATCACGCCTGTTGTAAGGCCATAATTTATTTTTACTCGGGTTAAGATTTTTCTCTCAAAAGCGCCTAATAAGTTTTCGACTTTTTGGGTTATGGTCCACACCTCAAATTTAGTTTTCCTGTGTAGCGCTTAATGTACTTTACGCAGTGAATAGAAACTTCGATTGCCCTGTAGTATTCTGCTTTTAACTTCCCCCCAACTCTTAATTTGTTGACGACACTATTGTTCTGAGGTATTTAAAGCTATTCACTACCTCTACAGGGTGTTAGAGTATAAGCTGTACAAACTTAAGGGGTGGATAGGTTTTGGATAGGCAAACAAAAAATCGTATGAGGGAGGGGTGGAAATCGTAACGGTTTAGCCGCTAAGGCGTTTTGAATTTTTTTGGTAGAAGTTTACATATCACTCTGTATTTTTGTAAACCTATTTTCATGAATAATGTAGCAATCTACGCAAAATAATCCACTGTTCCACTCTCAACAACTTTTTCAGACACTTTTCGATGTCTTGTGTAGAAGGGAGAGCTTTGGCAACGTCCATTAATTGTGAGAAGTTTTTTGCTTATTTTGTAAATATAATAAAGAAACGGTAAAAACATACCTGCATCATAGTAAGAAAGAAGAATGAGGTTATAGTAGTATCAATGAAATACTAATTTTTTTAAGAGAAGTATACCTTAGAAAATTCTTCAAAGAAGAATTACCCAAACACAGTCAAGAAATACTTTAAACGAGTCCAATTTGGGCCAGAAACACATTCAAGGTACATCTGATACACCCCTAAGTATTGATTTGTTTTATATTTAAGACGAAGCTAACGACACACTGTGCACTAACGATTTTTTTGGGAGATTTTTGCCGTCCTAATAAATCACTCATTCCCAACGAAGAAGATAATAACCTTCTTCCTATTAGCGTCATAAACAGTGCCGACGAATCGTGTTGGGCCCGGGTGTGTAGTCTGGCAAACTGGCCCCCTTCGAAATTGTTATTTGGCAACAACCATTCTTAGAAGGTAGATCACTGCATTGTGAGTCGGAAGATGGGCGCACGGTGTGCAGAACAACATTTGGAGTTCCGTAGAGATCTATCTTGGGTCTCCTCCTGTGGATCACAATGTATTTAGGCTACGCCTCCTAAAAGGAGCGTTTCGATGCGGTTCGCGGATGACTTCGGGGTAGTGCTCGTCGGACGACTGCTCTATGATGCTGTAAACACGCTATGGGCGATAGCGAAACGATTTTCGTCGGAAAAAGCGAAAGTACCGACCAAATAAATTCGTTGTGTGCACACACTATAAGGTTGCAGCCACACCGAACCAGGCAAACAAAACAAAAGCAAATTTCCATACATTTTGGAAAACTGTTTTGCTTGTTTTGCTTTGAGTTGTGTGAATTAGTATGGAAATTTGCTTTTGTTTTGTTCTGCCTGGTTCGGTGTGGCTTCAGCCTAAGAGCGTCGATGACAAGGAAAATAACCCCTACAGGCGATTATGCTACACGCGCATCAAGAAAAACGGAAATAGTGGCCTGGATTCCCAGATCCGGCGGCGCGGAAGTGAGTGCGGATTTGAGACTTTTCGATTCTCAAAACCGCAACCGCGAATCTTTTTGTCATTTTCTGCGCTTTAAAAGTGTGATCCGCAACAAATTTTCTGCGGATTTGAAACCACAAATGCGCCTAAGATAATCTGACATCGGGTATTTTATTATCGTGTGTCTTCACTCCGAATTTTTGATTTAATTGAATCCACGACTGCGGATTTGAGAATCGCAAAGTGTCAAATCCGCACTCACTTCCGCGCCGCCGGATCTGGGAATCGAGGCCAGTAACAATCCCATGCCATAGCACCCATGCAACTTTGACAGGCAACGATGGCGAAATATAAATTAGATTAGTTCGGTCGGCATGTATTCTATTAGTTTTTGATCGCCCTTAGCATGATTACAGCATGAGATCGAATTATGATCAAACGAAGCTATCTAAAGCGTACACAATTTTATGAACGCCCTCCAAAGTTGAACGCTTGATGGTAAGACGCATCGTGTGGCCGATACTCAAACTACGAGTGTCCGACGTCAAGCATCCAATGTTCGTATTTGGACATGTTCGGGATTTTGTTGATGTTGACTCAATCGCTGGAAGTCAACATTCGAATGAAACTTTCACCGCATCATGTAGAGCCGCATCTTAAAAGATTAAAGGCCTTCACAGACCAGGGCGAAACTGCGGGAGCGGGAGCGAATCTTGGCGGGACTCTGCTGGAGCGAAAAATTATGAACCAATCACACCCAGCGTAGCGGGAACGAATTCTTCCCGTAAAATTGTTTGATGCAAGGGTTAAGGGTGTCCTTTTAAAAATAAGAAAATTAAATAAATAAAAATATATAAATAAATAAAGTGAAGATTTAAAAATGTTTTACTCGGACGAAGAAGAAGAAGCTCTTTTACTATTAGCCATTACCATTTGTTTTTAATTCCACGCCAATTTCATCCCAAATTTTATCTTTCTTATGAAAATTCTTATATTCAGGGCAAGATAAATCATATAAAATTGGGTTCACTTTTACTAATTCAATTAATTTTTCAACATACATCTTTTCTTCTTGCGGGAACTATGCTAATGACGGGAAAAACGGTGCATGCTGCGAACCGAAATTGAAACGCTGCAATCCCGCGCTCGCTACGTAGAATCGACGCGTCAGTGCGAATGGTTCCATATCCCGCCATAGGTTTGAGTCCCGCAAAAGTTTCGCTCCCGCTCCCGCAGTTACGCCCTGGTCTGTGAAGGCCTTAAAACGAGCGCCGATGTTCGCCAGATTGGTGAGCAGAAAACTGAAGCTTTGCTGATCAGCAAACTGAGAAAAGGCTCAAGGTATGAGAACAGATCAGGTAGCAGGAGTGATTATGGGCTGGAGGCTTAATTTTAAAACACTATTTGCACACACATTCTTGCTTTAGGCAGCGCCAGTGTGGGTAGTAGCATTTAACAGGATGTCTAACAGCAGAAAATAGAGGACCACGTACAGACTAAGCGCGTACAGGACCATATCTAAAATTACGGCGTGAATGATATAGGGTGCGCCAAAACAATTGGGAATTTTACACGCAGGCGGAATCCAGGTATCCAGGATCAGAAGCACGTCATCTTTTATTTTGTGATATTCGGCGAAAATAAGGCTGAGCTACAGCCAATATCTGACGCGTTTACAGTTTTCCAAAGCATTCCTCTTCAAAGCCTGTGAAATACTTTGCTTCCTTCAGCTTTTATTTCATGGCCCAACTTTATATAGTAAAATGGTACTTTTGTTTAGAGGGGTGGAAACTTTTTTTGTATGTGTATGTAAAGCATTCGCAGCCGGAACAGCATGTTCCAACATTTGAAAGCATGGTACAATAATACAAGGTAAGCTCGCAAGGAAAAGCTCTGTTTCCATCTTGAAAAGCTTCTACATACTACTTTTATATGAGAAAAGATCTGAGTGACGTCACGTTCCTTTGTGAACTAAGATCTGAGTGACGTCACGGGGCCCTTATGAGCTTACCTTGTAATTATTGTACCATGTTTGAAAGCAACAGCATACGCAGCAATGTGAAACAAAAAAGCTTTTATAGCCTTCAGCAAAATGACTGAAAATATGTTTGCTGGAAAGCAAATCAAAGTAAATTTCTGTGGTCTTCCTGGCAACAAAGCAAAGTCAACAGCAACAGTATTAAAATTGCTGCAGCAATTTAAACCCTGGCAGGACTGACAAAATTTTATCTATAGAGACTGTTCCATCGAAATAAACGTTCTCCTACTTCCACGACAAAATAGGCCAAACCTACATAAATGAAAAGTGACGCAGAAGTGAAGTAGACGTTACTTCCATTGAAATAGATGTAACTTCCCCTTACTTCCATTCTGGTCACTCTCATATATTCCTATGCAATGGTACCTAACTTTACTTCACTTCACTTCCCATTTAGGTTTGGCGATCACATGTTAGCACCAAAAAGTATCTGAATTTTAGCGAAATTTAAACCACCACTAGTCAATTTCCCCAGATCTATCTATTAGCTTCGGATTACCCTTCATTTGTGTCACTTTTAAGCTTGTTAAAGCGAAAACAAATCCCCAACAAAAATCAAATAACGGAGCACTTGGATCAATATTTTTCATCAAACAAACCTAACTCGAGTGGCTTTTTAACGAGTTGGGAAATTTTGAGAAAGATAAATTTTATTGCTGCACTTTCATATAATATGAATTCATTTTTATAGAATAAGCAAGCAAGATAAATTGGCTATCAGCGACAACATTTTAACTATTTTGTCCTATCTAGAATCATTTCTTTTATGTTGCTATATTTTGCTGTTCAATATTTATTTCATCCGGCAATATAAAGGGGACTCTATCGTCCAGCTTTCCATACATAAAAAAATCTGCAAGCCATTAAAATCATCATATTACACCAATGCTATTGTATTGTAGTCAGTGTTGGCAAATATTTAGTTTGATTGACGATTAAAAATTAAAACTGACGTAATTAGTTCAATTAACGTTTTAGTCGTGTAAAAAAATTGAAATAATCGATTGAATTAGTTTTTGTTTTCAATCTTGATTAACTAAAATTTCGAGGAAAATGCAAAGTAAACGAATTACTAAATTCAAAAAATGGTTTATTCTTTTATTTTATTAATGCGCGTTTACTAGCTTTACTTGTAAGTATGTAATAAAATCTTCGAAGTTAAAATTGACCCACTTCCCGGGTTCCAATTGAGCTGAAATTTTGCATACACTTTTAGTTTGGATGACAATGCAATCTGACCATTTCGTAAAAAAATGAAGATGGCGGTTCCAAAATGGTGGCCAATTTTTGCATTTGTGCTCAGCGGCTTCTTGTCATGGATATCAAATGAAAGGATATGACAGGTAGAGTATAATTAAACTGTGTGGCGTCATTCCATAGGCGGCCAACACGAAATTGCAGAAGACTTATAATGGACTAAAAAGTAAAAAATATAACCGATCAACTTCAAATTTTGCACATATTCGTAGTTCGCGTGATAATTGTATGGATGAGTGATGATTTGAATAGTTGAGTTGAAGTTGAGTTAAAAATGAAAAAGAACTACACGTTACAAAAAATCACGAACAAAACACAAAGATGCTGCTTTCAACTAAATTCCAATACTCAACTACTAAACTCAAGTCTATATGCATAATTTCAAGTCAACCCAGGTAGCAGAACTGAGTCGAGCTCAGTCGACTCTAACTCAAGTCTACTCGCGTCTATATGTAGTTGGACTCGGGTTCAACCTGAGCTCAACTCATGTTTTCGTACCAAAAGCAAAATTTGTAAAAAAAATCCAGAAGGCGGTCCTAAGATGGAGGATTTTTGCAATTGTATTTCATCAAGCCCACGACATGAGAATTAAATGAAAGAATACAGTAAGCTGTGTAACGTAATTTCAAATCTAATGGCCGCCACCACAAAATGGCGGAAGACTAAAAAAGTCAAAAATAAAAATAAATAGTTTAAAAAACCTAAAAAATACGCGTTTATTTTAAAATGAGCCAAAAAGTAAAAAATAATTTTGAATGTAAAGTTTTTATTGGTGCAGCCACTTGCTTAAATGTAAAAGAGAGCCCGTGAGGAACGTAGGTAGGAACGAACAGTCTAATCACCGTCTATGGATGAATTGGTTACCTTATATATATTTATTACTCTCTCGAAAAGCGTCTATGCACTTTTTGTCCTGACTTAAAGCTAAGAGGGGTGATACTAGAATCGGTTTCTATTTTCCCTCGATTCTTTGTATGCGTAGCTGTCAAGTGGCTGTCCCGTATCATCCATCACATATTCCAAATTTCCGAACAAGCTTACCAATGCCTGGGATTCCTCAAGAGATTCAAGTTCCTCCTTCAGCCAACTGTCCTGGCTACAATCTACGAGCCCTACATTCGGCCTGGCCTTGCATACAACTCGTATATCTGGGTGGGCGCCCCAAAAGCCATCTTGGCTTGGCTGGACAAGGTGAAAAACCGCGCTATCAAACTCATTAGCGATAGCACTCTTTGCTCCGTAGGAATGTATCAGCCCTCAGCAAGTTTTACCGCTGTTACCATACTATTGCTATTACTGAAATTAGAGACCTCCTTCCTACGCGGCAATTTTTTTCCCGCAACACAAGCCCAGGGAACTCGGCTAATCCCTGCACGCTAAAGCCCTCTTCTTCACGAATATTACCTTCGGTTTAGGAGTTCGTTTATAAATAGACCGACTCGGTTGTGAGCAGTGCTGCCGTTTTTTCATTTGTGAGGTAAAATTCATCTTTTCAGGGGAGTATTTAGGTCTTCAAGGGTGTACTAACAGAATTCTGCATTGAAACCTCCGGTTTATAAAATTCTCAAGAATCTCAAGATCAACTAAAAACAATACATTAACTGTAGCTTACTAAAGCTAGCACCCCTGTGTAAGCTGAGTGATAGAACCTACAAAAAGACGCACCAGAACCAGAACCTAAAGTACAATAGGTAAGGCATGAAATAGAAAAAAGAACTAAATGTCCGATAAGGACGCAATGCTGGTAGTACAAAAAAGTAATAGCAGTCCAAGAATTTACCTTTTATAGCAAGTTTTGAAATATTGAAAAAAAATTACTAAAGGGAGTAAAATTTCACTTGTGAGGAGTATGGGAGTATAGGCGGCTCGAGAGGAGCACAAATACTCTGATACGAGTAACTTAACTCGAATATCTGAGAGTTGAAACGCAATGCTCATCGACATCTACTCACACACCCTCCAGACTAGAAATGAGTAACTCAGATCTGAGTCTGCTCAAAGATCCGCTTCTTTTAAAATGAGTCAATGAATCGGTTCGCGATTTTGAGCTGAGTCGGTTTTTAAGAGTCAGGCTACGTTCAGACGGTGATTTTTTTCCCGTATACCGTATACGGGATTTTATCGAATAGAACAGTGGCAATGATAATTATATTAATACGTTCCCACTAGGCCCATGCGGGAAAATCCCGTATTCGTGAAATTTGTTTTCCCGTATACCGTACGAACTTGTCACTAAGATTCGATAAATCTCGAATGTATTTTATCGAATGTGTGGCAAGTGGCGTTTGGTTTTATATTGCGTCGTTCACATGAACGAAATTTTCCCGAAACTCGAACTATTTTGTACTAGGCTGTTCTTCGAACTCGTGCGTCGAATGTTAATTACCGATTAAATCTTTTCAAGGGCCAAGATGATTTCCCGTTATCAATCGAGTTATTTATTTCATTAATTAAAGAAAGGCTTAATTCGTGGGATAATGACGACTGGGCTGGACTGGACAACATTTACGTGAAAAAATCGAATCGAATAGTCCCGTGTGAAAACCTGTCTCGTATTCGATAAAACCGTATACGTTAAAATCTCGAATCGAATAGTCGCCGTCTGAACGTAGCCTTCACGGGTCTTTCATGAAAGATCTGGTCTTATACGAGGTGTGTTCAAAAAGTAACGAGAATTTTTAAATTTCGCGGGTTTGGAGAGTCCGCCTGTATACAATTTTTTTTTATTATGTTGGTACACATGCCTCTGAAGTACGATAAAATTTTCAGCAACATTCATTGCTTACTTTTTAAGTGGCAGCCGCTAACGTTAGACGTGTTTTTCGAGCTCGGCGATTTTCGTTTGTGAAAAAAAATGGATCAAAGAATTTGTATTAAATTTTGCGTAAAAAATGTTTCCCATGTTTCGTCACCTGTTATAACACGTTTTAGTAGTTCTGCATCGTTATTAACTTCATTTAGCGACTCCTGAGCAACTTCCATTCGCTGCTGTTTTTGTTGGAAATTCAACAATTTTGGAACGAATTTTGCTGCCACACGTTTCATACCCAAAACATCCGAAAAAATTTCATGGCATGAGCCAACTGATATGCCAACATCATCAGCGACTTCTCTGATTGTGATTCGGCGATCGTTCATAACCATTTCTTCCACTTTTTTCACGTTTTCATCGGTTGTTGATGTGCTGATTATCTTTAAGCCTTCGCATGAATGAAAAACGACCAAATTGATTTATCTGCAAATAATTTTTTGAGATAGTTTGAGGATTTCAGAATCCATGAAGTTCAAATTGAATGAATTAAAAATTTCTTATTTCTTATAATTGGAATTAAAATAAGTTTATAATCCGAATTTTCTTATACCGCGCATACACAATGATTGATGAGCTTTTAACTCAAAATGCGCACTGAATTGAGTTGATAGTTTATGTATGGACCCGGTGTTCTGAAGATACGATAGAAATTTTTTTGAGATGACTCTTTTGAACCGGCTCTGGGAGTCTGATATTTTGAAAGATGCAATTTCAATTCGCAAGATTGAAATATTCGGTGAGTCGGCTCTCGTAAAAGATCCGTTTTGTCCATCTCTACTCCAGACCCCTAACCTATCCTTTCTCCTCTATACTTCAAATCAAGCTTACACTGCACCATGACTTCAACGACATGACAGACTAGTAGTACAAAGGATGATTCCTTGATTGATGTCAGATGTCACCACATAAAAAAAAACATGTCCTGAATAATATTTCAATACCCCAAAAATTAAGAAAATTAACTTTTTAGTTCACCCAAAGCAAAAACAAAAAACAAATTTTGTGTAGCATACCGTACTAAATTATAGAGATCAAAAGTAGAATAATCAACGTGACCCTACAGTCATTTGAATCTTTTTATTTCTTCTTCCGGAGATATTTTTATCCGACATAAAATATTCCACAATTCTAGCACACCTGTCGCACACATGTAGGTTTGTGACAAATGACAAGCTGTCACATATTGCAAATTTTGTAAGGCAATTACAGAAAACCTTCGACGTGTCCTGATTTAAAAATATTTACATTAGAATTATCCCCTATTAAAGCCTTTTCCATGCTCAACTGACAAATATGTAAACAAAATTAATCCTCATACAAAGCAGCCCTATATTCCTAAAAGAAAGGGATTAGCCCCAGAGAAGCACCACAAAATCGAATTCAACAAAAATGTAAATAAATCGTCGGTTGATTGACCCCAGCAACGCCCGCCCATTGAGCGGCGGTAGCCTAGTGACCACTTGGATGGGGCGGGGGCGAGCTTGGAATCCCTGCCTATGTTGAACCACACAAAATCCAGCTCATTCAAATGGTGGAGCATCCTTTAAGCCCAAACATTTTTCTGCTTTGTATTGCGAAAACGAAGGGTTTTAGAAAGTAGGTTTGCCCACAAAAGCAAAAAAAAAAATCTTTTTCATGTGCGTCCTAATTTTTCGAAAGGCCCAGTTTGACCATTAATCACTCTCGGCATCCCTTTGCAATGCTGGTGAAAGGGTATACGAGATGATGCTTCATGCACGATCGAAATACTCTACCTTTTATGCCAGATAGTGTTGCTATCCTGGCTGGGGATTTTTTGGATATGTATGTCTGAATGGGAGGCCAACTGGCCCGGAACTATGCCACGTTCCTGAAAGAATCATCGTTCGCGCTGCCGGAGTCCTTATACTGGAAAGACATATAACTGACAGAGGAGGGTGCACGAATCCCTCTTGAAAGGAGGGATCAAAATACGAGAAATCCATTTTATCAGAGGCGCCAACCCCCTCCTCGAATTTGGCTTTCAACAATGAAGGGAAGTCTGTATCAGCAAGTAGAAAAACAGCCTCGGTTCAAGGATATTCCCATACATTGAAGATGTCCTTCTCGGTACAGTCGTCGAACAAAGCGCGAACTACAATGAAGGCACACAGCGATGAAATAATTGAGAGCGTTCTCTATACCACCTCAAGACAATCTACATCATGTGCTATCTAGAATCGTGGAGAGTCGTCTCCTCAGGACTTTTACATAAAGGACGATGACATAGTCCTCATCGGGGAAGGTGCCTGTAATGAACGAACAATGTTAGATACACATAATTGTGTAATAAGATAAATTTGTCTCCAGGAGGTTAATGGATCCGGAGCAAAAACGGGAGGAAGTCACCTCTCTGTTTGCTCACCTTGATGGTGTACCCTAGTTGCTTATTTATTGATTTAGGGATTTTCGTCCCGGTTGACATTCCCATAGAACAAGTCTCAGGGCAATTAAAATTCAAATTAGTTTGTCTGACTTAGTTGTGTGATATTTAGGATGTTTTGCTACCAAAAGGAGCTCTCCTTTTTTCGTGGAAACGGCATCGCTTCAGGGATTTCTCTGTCAGATTTTAAGCAATAGCTTCTTGATAAAGACGTAAAAATATTTGAAAATGAGAGGAAGTTCGTATCCCTTTTAGATTAAGCAATTCTGCCGTTTATTTAACGACAGACTAAACGGATGTACACACACGTATAAACTTATCCATTTTAAATTCTTGTCGCAAGTATAAAGTAGAAAGTTCATGTATTTTCGTAATAAAAAAAAAATGTTTTTTTCTGTTAAGGAATTGGACCAAGAGTTTTAAGTTTATTCGATTTTTATTCAGTTGACTTAATGGGGTCCTGCCTTTGTTGTGTGCTGTTCATAAGGGGAGATGTTTGAACTTCTCTCAAATGAAAATGCGATGGTATAATGTAAATAAATAAAATGATAAGGAAGAAGGGATATTTTATGGTATTTATATATGAAGTCTCAATTTTTTGTTTGTTTGTATTAATTAATATTGAATTAGGACAGTTTTTTTTAACAATTTGGGTTGAGCTAACTCCATACAGGGCCGGATTTAAGCATAGGCAACATAGGTGCTCGGCTAGGGGCCCGCACCACATACAAAAATATTTTATGAAGCCAACTACATAAGACACCGACTTTGCCGCGCAGGCGAAGTCGCATAAATTATGTTTTGACGTGACAACGTCTATTAAATCGGTTTAAGATAGGACGCGCGTGTGAAAATGTCCCGCACAATGTCCCGCACACAAAAAAAAAAATCATATCTCCGCCCCCTTACATGTTAGGGGGGTGGTTAATGGCTCAAAATTTTCGTTAATTTATCCTCTACACGGGAAAAATACATTCATTCACCTTATTGACGTGACAACGTCTATTAAATCGGTTTAAGATAGGACGCGCGTGTGAAAATGTCCCGCACACAAAAAAAAATTTGCTTCGAAATATATAATTTATTAATTGAGAAAATAATACAAAACGTAATAACAGACGTTGTCACGTTCAAATTAATAGACGTTGTCACGTTAAAATACGGACGTGATACTTCACATCCAAGACCATTAATTTTTTTTATTGAAAATATATTTGGAGTAGTCTATAAATTACGTGAGACGCCGGGGGCGGGGGTTGTTGGTCGAGCCGAATCTCACCAAATCTCACGTGGGGGAGAGAGAGGGTCTCGGAAAATATCACGTAATTAATTTTTAAAGAAACAGTGTAAAATGACAAGAAAACTGGATTAAATTAAGTAAAACATGTGTTTCCACTAAAGACCCCCATTCACTTACAGGCCGCCGGTAGGCAGTGGCCTGTCAGAACAGGTCGACCGGCACGACTAAGCTTGACTCAGTCTAACTGGGGGATAATATATCAGGTATCCGCCTGACAGTAGAGTTTCACGAGATGTAACACTAGTGTTGCAGATCTCGCACTGTCGCATGCGAGACAAGACAACATGCAAGACAACAGCTTCTGCCTCATGGCGAGAGTAGCGCGACAGTAAAAAATTCCCAATCTCGCCGAGACAACACTATCGAATGCGAAACTGTCGTGCTTTCGCTCGATCTCGTGGGATTTCTCAGTCGGTTTTTTTTTTCCCGGATCGTTGCGAGATTTCCCGATTTTATAGAAAGTAGAGTTTTATATTATCGTCGGTAATATATTTATGTGCTGGACAACCCCAGTCTTCCAGAGTTTAAAGGTGCCAGTAAACTCCCAACACACCGGCGAGAACGCGAGTGCACCCTTCTAAACATCCAATTGTCTCATCCAGAGAAGCGTCCCTAATCTAGTCACACTACTCTCGCGGAGACAATGGGTAGTGTGAATAAAAACTAAGTGAACACTCTGAGTGGATTCTTTTGAGAAGGGTATGTCGTCCAGAGTGAACACTAAATAGGAGGCAATAAAAATTCTCTTAAATGTTAATTTTATGTTAATTTTTTTTGCATTTAATTTTTTTTTGCATCTACGAAAAGAAATTCTTTTTCAATGTATTTTTTATTCTGTTTAGATTTAGGGGTTGGATTAAAATAAATTTCCTAAATTTTTTAATAATATTTCAACAATTTTTATTTAACTTTAATTTTACCCCCTTAAAGGCACAAACAGATTGTCGCAGATCTCTTGGCGGCGGCCGCCTGCGAAGGAATCTCCCATACATTTAAATTCTCTGTAGGGCAAAAACGGACGGTCGAGAGTGCAACATTGATTCTCTCGAGAGTAACGCGATACTATCGCGACACAACTATAATATCACTATAATATCACCTACCTGACAGGTCAGATCTTCAGGCCCGAACTGACGACAAATGCGATTTTTGTCAGCTTTCTAAAACTATAGATAAATCGAGGAGGGCAAGGGAGTCCGAATTATCAGTTATCTGAAATAAAATCTTGCTCCCAACACCCCCCTCTGCCCACCCCCCAGATACGGTTACGTATACGGGTTTTATACGCGAAGGCCTTTCCTGCAGTTCTATATTCAAAGGACAGGTCAGCCTTGCTGTGGTTACGTCCGTATTTTTAATGTAAATACTAGAAATTTTTTAAATTTGAAAAATCTCACGTGAGATTAGAGCGAAGGGAGGGGGTCGAGAGAAATCTCACAATATCTCACCAAGGGGGAGGTCGGTCAAAAAACGCATAAATCACCTCACGAACCTAATTTACAGACGACCCCTTTACAACTCTGATTACCGATGCATTATACCTACATATTACCATTTTATTATAATAATATTGTCTTGTATTTCTTCTCGCCCATCGAGCCACGTTTAGGCCATTCATACACGAGAGACCATGGTTCGGGAGCAAAAGCTTTTTTTGGGCAAGGCAGGCGTGCGGAGATGAAATAAGTGGAGAGTTTCGTGCTTCGGTGGGAAATTTTGTGCTCCTGCTTTTTAGTCCATGGAAATGGTACTTTAACATTGCAAAAATGCAGGACAAGGTTTTATTTTTGGGATGTGTAGGGGGGGTCAGTGTGAGCTTAAGTTTGAGTTTTCGGGATTCTAACCCCCCCCATTTGGCCGCCATCTTGGAAAACGTGTGCAAATGGTTTTTCCACTATATCTCCGAAACGGTACATCTTACCGAAAATTTCCAAGGACACTTTTTGTTTAGAATTAAATAATCTACAATTTGTTACTTAAAAATTTTGTGGTAAAATGAATAATTAAGAAGTTATAAGCCTTAGAACACAAAAATTAGTCACAATATTTTCTTTTAAAGGCTATAACTTTTTTTCCTTCAACTTTACCAAAAAAAATAACAACAAGTTTTTTGTAGAGGGTTTCATTAGGAATAATTTTCGTTCATTACTTTTTTAATTTCATTCACTACGAAGGGTTTTACAGCGCCCCGAAGGTATGAAAGTGACAGATTTTCGGAATATTTTATTTCAATTTTACCTCCTAGAAATTAGCAATAACAGCTAGCAAGTAATAATAATGAATGAATGACTATACGTTATAAGAAATGCCGATGTTTGAGTAATGTAATAAAATTGTTTCGCCATTTTTGCGGGTTTTTATTGCTGTCATGCCATGTTTTATAAGGTACGATATGGTTTAAAATGAAATTCTTTGAATAGTAACATGCGTTACTCCAATTTTTTTAAATAATTTGTTTTAGGACTACACAAAAAAGTGCTTTATTCAGTTATGTTAACTATCTAGCAAAACATGGACGTATTCAGTTTGTGATAAAAGTTTGAATTATCTTAGTCTTATTTCAAAATTGTTATTTCAGTTTGATCTTAGTTAAATTTTCATATTTATATCTGTGTAAATAGTTATTCATTTGCGCATACTACCAAAACACAAGTTTTGGAGGATAGTTTACACTCTATTTGTTATATAAGTTATTCTGATAGTCGTACGGGTAACAGCGTTTGTTGTCATAGTACCAGCAACAGCGACGATACTGACTTGTATACAAGAAGCTCCCTTGATTGATTTTAATTTCCTGACCAACTGTTTCATTTTCTCTTTGAACTTTCAGCCTAGACACCTTTGTACTCTGCTATAATTCCTCAGCAAATCTAAAAATGTCCAGTAATTGATCATGAACCGCTGCATAGCCCTTCAAAAAGACCAAGAATAGAGTAGATAGAAAAGCAGCATCCTGGATTAGTCGTATTGGGGACACCACTTTAAAAACGCACCGACAAACTCTACCTCGCAGGTGGTGTGGAAATGAGTTATACACCTTGCAAACGCTTGTAATAAAATGAATACGCCCGTATGTTGCTAGATAGTTAGAATAAAAGAAGAAGAATACTTTTTTGTGCAGCTCTAAAACAAATTATTTTAAAAAATTGGAGTAACGCATGTTACTATTAAAGAATTTCATTTTAAACCATATCGTACCTTATAAAACATGGCATGACAGCAATAAAAACCCGCAAAAATGGCGAAACAATTTTATTACATTACTCAAACATCGGCATTTCTTAGAACGTATAGTCATTCATTCATTATTATTACTTGCTAGCTGTTATTGCTAATTTCTAGGAGGTAAAATTGAAATAAAATATTCCGAAAATCTGTCACTTTCATACCTTCGGGGCGCTGTAAAACCCTTCGTAGTGAATGAAATTAAAAAAGTAATGAACGAAAATTATTCCTAATGAAACCCTCTACAAAAAACTTGTTGTTATTTTTTTTGGTAAAGTTGAAGGAAAAAAAGTTATAGCCTTTAAAAGAAAATATTGTGACTAATTTTTGTGTTCTAAGGCTTATAACTTCTTAATTATTCATTTTACCACAAAATTTTTAAGTAACAAATTGTAGATTATTTAATTCTAAACAAAAAGTGTCCTTGGAAATTTTCGGTAAGATGTACCGTTTCGGAGATATAGTGGAAAAACCATTTGCACACGTTTTCCAAGATGGCGGCCAAATGGGGGGGGGTTAGAATCCCGAAAACTCAAACTTAAGCTCACACTGACCCCCCCTACACATCCCAAAAATAAAACCTTGTCCTGCATTTTTGCAATGTTAAAGTACCATTTCCATGGACTATTTGACTTGACCTGCGAACACGGAAATAAGAATTAATACCAGCACAAATAAGAATTAAGGGGAGGTTCTCCTACTTTGAGCGAAAAAATTGACTTTTTCATGATTTTTTTTGGTAACTTAGAACTGAATTAACAACTAGCGGTTTTTTTGTGGTTATTTATTAGTACAAGTATAACAGAAAAAAAATTTTTTCAAAATAAAAAAAGCAAAAATGGCGGTTCCAGCCAAAGGTTTTCCTGACAGTGCGCGACGTGCACCCACTTGCGCGATACATTCCCATGGGTGGAGTAATCATCTGAAACATGAAATGTAAAAAAATTAAGTTACTTAAACATTGTACCGAGGCCCTGAATGTATTTTTAAACAAATTAAACGTTTTTTGAAGAAACTACACCACTTTGAAAAAAAAGTGCAATTTTTTCGTAAGTTTTTCCTCATAAAAATCAGCTCAAACAATTGTTTATTTATAAAAATTAAAAAAAAAACATTCAGGGCCTCGGCAATAGAATTCTCTAAATTTGCCACTTTGTTTCAAGTGAATCGGACGACAAGTGTATGTTGAGCTAGAGTGTATCGCGCACTAAAATCCGACAATCGTGGGAAATCGCGTTTGAAGTTTCGGTTCACATTTTCACTCTGAAACGCTTACTTCTGTCGATCGTTTTCAACTCACCCTTAATCATCTATGCCAGGCCCGTACAAAATTCCTTCCTCTGCTTCAAAAAGTGCATTTTGTTGAATGAGTAGTCGTCGTTTTTCCATTCGTTGCTCCTTTACCACCTCTTTTAAACTTGATTCTCCCTGCTCGATGCGCGCGTTGTCGATCATTTGTGCGATATCCCTCGTATGCACTCCAACTCCGATGCCCATCACGTTCATTATCTTTATAACTGAGGAGTATCCTTCGTTATGTATACAGGCGGCCATGTAAGCAGCAATTTCCACAGTTTTTGTGCCGCAGTGCAAATGTTTTGGCGCGAATCTCCATATACACGCGTTTAAGCTCTCATTGTCGTTCTGAGTATTTCCTCCGAGACATCTTTCCAATAACTCATTATTTGAGAGGGCCTCATATACAGGACGAATAAGGTCTTGAATGCTTTGATCGAGGGCAGGTTTGTGGTCGAATGTGTCCAGTGTATCAGTAGCTTTAGCAACTGTCAGCCCCTTCAGGACACCGCTCGTGTTGGGGATTTTCGTTCGTGGAACATTTGTGGTAGAAGCCCGCCCAAATTTCATTTCTCATATCCTCAACCGAATCGGGGTGACGTCGAATTGCTAGGCCAAAATACAAAGAAAGTTCACTGATCAGGGCCAAAGTGAGTGTCATAATTTTCTTGGGCAATGTTTGCGCTGATGCGCTGTTTCGCGCTCCTCGACCGCCACGATTGCCTCGACCACCTCTGCAACCCCTGCCTCCTCTGCTGCCCCTGCCGCCTCTGCTGCCCCTGCCGCCTCTGCTACCTCTGCCTCCTCTGCCACGTTGACCTCCACGACCGCCTCTGCAACTCGCACCTCCTTCTACCGACACGCCAGCCTCTTTCAACGCCTCAGCAGCTGCCTTTTTTTTCGTAGCATTTTTTTTTTACCTCGCGAAGACGACTGCCCATTCTCTTCTGAACATGTCCCACGCACTCTTTTTTTGTTACAATTAAGTCCTTGTACGGGTTCATGTTCAGTAAATTGGTGAATGTTTTTGTGTCTCCGTCGCCGATGTAATACGCATACATCACTTTGGCTAAAGTAAGAGACCGCGAAAACATTTCAATTACCCCGTCGACTTCCATTTTTCCCGCACTTCCGGTATGATTCGCCAAGCATTCGTTATCGTGAGTCTCTTTCCATGCAGTATATTCGGGTGTTCCTTTTTTTGACGCCCAATTATTGCAAGCTTGGCAAAACAAAGACTTGACAACTAAATCCAACACCTTGTGTGTATATTTCCCGACCAGAGTCACCACGCCAAACAACGACGAATACCCTCGCTTTTTCCACGTTCCATCTCCCGAACCAGACAAATGATCTTCTCTATTACCATTCTCAACGTTTTTTTCTTTTTCTTCTGCGAAAGCTTTCTGCTGCACACTTTCAAATACAGCTTTCGACGCTGTATTCAAATTATTTATAAAAGCGTAATACCCTTTTCTGCTAAAGCCTTTTGACAGTCCCATGACGGAGCAGAAAATATTGACAGCACGAAAACCGAGGCCAAGAAGTCTCATGGCAAACTTTATCCGTTTGTTTATTTCATAGGCATTGTTTACCATTGGACTCGATGTAACGCGATGAGAACGAGGGCACTTGCACTTAACGACCAAATTAAAACCAAGTCCATTTTCGCAGGTTCGAGTAAATTTGATGTCACCGTCACACAGTTTACATTTTAAAATGTTACTCAAAAAGTTGAACACAAGTAGAAAGTCGAAGATCGCATAAGATATTCCCACATCAATTTCGATATCGTCACACTCCTTGTCCTTCAATTTTTCTGCTGCCGAGCTGGCAAAAGTTGTTTCGTTTTCAGCAGTAGTGCAATTACCGTAGTATTTTCTTTTTCGTGGTCGAATTGGATAAACAGTGCCATCACTTGTTCTCTTTGTTTTCCTTGAATTTGGCATCTTAAATGTACTCGTACACAACAATTTTTTTCAGTTTTTGATGGCGTGTTACACATCTACACGTGGGCACGAAACTATCGAAACTAAGACTGAAATAACGTTTATTTTTCCCGTTATACTTTTAGTAAGGCCCTCTACAGTATAATCTATATCTATAAAAATCTCGTGTCACAGTGTTTGTTACCGTACTCCTCCGAAACGGGTTGACCAATTTGCATGAAATTTTTTGTGTATATTTGGTAGGTCTGAGAATAGGTCGTAGGCTATTTTTTATACCTTTAACCAAAAACACAGCTGCAAAATCCAAACAAAAATGGTAATTTTAGGAATTTTCACTTCATTTTAGTTTCAATAGCTTCATGGCCTACCTATTGTTTGACAAATGTAAAATTGTCATTAAATTGAATCATTACATTTAATGAAAATTTCAAATTTACGCAGCTGTCAAACAATAGGTAGGCCATGACGCTATTGAAACTAAAATGATCCATGGCGGCCGTCTCAAGAGGGCGGTGTACCACTTTCTTCACAACCACCTCGACATGGGTATCAAATGAAAGGGTATGTTAAGTAGAATATAATAAGCAATGTAGTATACAAAATATATCTTTAGATCCATGGCGGCCGTCTCAAGAGGGCGGGGTAACACTTTCTTCACAACCACCTCGACATGGGTATCAAATGAAAGGGTATGATAAGTAGAATACAATAAGCAATGTAGTATACAAAATATATCTTTAGATCCATGGCGGCCGTCTCAAGAGGCCGGATTACCACTTTCTTCACAACCACCTCAACATAGGTATCAAATGAAAGGGTATGTTAAGGAGAATACAATAAGCAATGTAGTATACAAAATATATCTTTAGATCCATGGCGGCCGTCTCAAGAGGGCGGGGTACCACTTTCTTCACAACCACCTCGACATGGGTATCAAATGAAAGGGTATGATAAGTAGAATACAATAAGCAATGTAGTATACAGAATATATCTTTAGATCCATGGCGGCCGTCTCAAGAGGCCGGATTACCACTTTCTTCACAACCACCTCAACATAGGTATCAAATGAAAGGGTATGTTAAGGAGAATACAATAAGCAATGTAGTATACAAAATATATCTTTAGATCCATGGCGGCCGTCTCAAGAGGCCGGATTACCACTTTCTTCACAACCACCTCAACATGGGTATCAAATGAAAGGGTATGATAAGTAGAATACAATAAGCAATGTAGTATACAAAATATATCTTTAGATCCATGGCGGCCGTCTCAAGAGGCCGGATTACCACTTTCTTCACAACCACCTCAACATAGGTATCAAATGAAAGGGTATGATAAGTAGAATACAATAAGCAATGTAGTATACAAAATATATCTTTAGATCCATGGCGGCCGTCTCAAGAGGCCGGATTACCACTTTCTTCACAACCACCTCAACATAGGTATCAAATGAAAGGGTATGTTAAGGAGAATACAATAAGCAATGTAGTATACGAAATATATCTTTAGATCCATGGCGGCCGTCTCAAGAGGGCGGGGTACCACTTTCTTCACAACCACCTCGACATGGGTATCAAATGAAAGGGTATGATAAGTAGAATACAATAAGCAATGTAGTATACAAAATATATCTTTAGATCCATGGCGGCCGTCTCAAGAGGCCGGATTACCACTTTCTTCACAACCACCTCAACATAGGTATCAAATGAAAGGGTATGTTAAGGAAAATACAATAAGCAATGTAGTATACAAAATATATCTTTAGATCCATGGCGGCCGTCTCAAGAGGCCGGATTACCACTTTCTTCACAACCACCTCAACATGGGTATCAAATGAAAGGGTATGATAAGTAGAATACAATAAGCAATGTAGTATACAAAATATATCTTTAGATCCATGGCGGCCGTCTCAAGAGGCCGGATTACCACTTTCTTCACAACCACCTCAACATAGGTATCAAATGAAAGGGTATGTTAAGGAGAATACAATAAGCAATGTAGTATACAAAATATATCTTAAGATCCATGGCGGCCGTCTCAAGAGGGCGGGGTACCACTTTCTTCACAACCACCTCGACATGGGTATCAAATGAAAGGGTATGATAAGTAGAATACAATAAGCAATGTAGTATACAAAATATATCTTTAGATCCATGGCGGCCGTCTCAAGAGACCACTTTCTTCGCAACCACCTCGACATGGGTATCAAATGAAAGGGTATGATAAGTAGAATACAATAAGCAATGTAGTATACAAAATATATCTTTAGATCCATGGCGGCCGTCTAAAGAGGCCGGATTACCACTTTCTTCACAATCCCCTCAACATGGGTATCAAATGAAAGGGTATGATAAGTAGAATACAATAAGCAATGTAGTAGACTCAATATACCGATTCATGGCGGCCGACGCAAGACCCATGTTCTTTGAGGCATTTCATCTGTGTAAAATTCATATCTCGAAAAATATTAAGTTAATGGATGGTTTTTATTGTTTACTATTAACTTATGGGTGCAGCGTAGGCGCACCGGGTAGCTAGTAATGTATAACAATGCTCCGAGCATGAATGAAGGGAGCTCCCGCAGCGAGCAGCTCTGAGCGCTCGGGCTCGGCCGGCCCGCGCGGTGCACACTTCTCTTCAAAACGCTGTATCTTCAAAAAAAATTAAATAATCAAAAAATCCTTTCGGCAACATAATTTAGACATGTTATAGATTTGAAAGAGGTAAAAAAAAAATCGATTTTTTGATCGCAAAGTAGGAGAACCTGCCCTTAATACGTTGCCAAGGAGTTAAAAATAATAAACTTTCAAACTTACAAAATTATAAGTAATGAACTGATTTAAATAAACACTCGACCAGAGTAAAAATTTTTTACATCTCACTAATACAAACAATCATTGCGTAGCAACACAAAAGCTGCTTCCTTTGCTATTGCTCCGTGTATTTACAGGAAACTTGCAGCAAAGCTTTTGGTTGCTGAACCATAATCCCTCGTGTATGAATGGCCTTAGTAGTACAGCTTTGTTGATCTGGTACCACCTATTGTCCAATCAACCTTTTCGTTTTTGTCTTGGGCTGAAGCATCGGTTTGTGTCTTGGGAAGCATTTAAGGTTTGGTGATCTTATAATGTTTCGCATACAAATTAGATTTTGAAGCTAAGCCAAGTAATTTTTTATAATAGTTTAACACAAAAAACACCCACAACTCAAACTTAACTGGATAGTCTAGAACATGGGTGGCCAAATCAAATGATATCGCGAAGCCACTTTGAAAATGCATTATGAGCCCGCGGGCCGGGGAGATATATTGGGTGATTCAAATTTAATATAATTTGGGGAGAGAGCTCCAAAGTCGTGTTGCGAAGACAACGAAAGAACGATTAATGTGCGAATTAACGTGCGGAAACGCGGAATTATTAAATTATTATTTCTGAGGAATTGCGAAAGCTGTAAAAAGCAGTGTGCACTTCTGTCACTTAGGGCTCGTATACAAGCTACTAGCCGGCGAGTAAGTTACGGCGGTAGTGACGATGACACTCAAAACTTTTCACTCGTTCAGTAGCCAACTAGCTAGCGTGAACCAATTCCATCATTTTGCAAACAAATAATGAGATATTAGTTCACAACCAACTATGATGACACACGACTTGTTTACTAGCTAACAAGCCCAAACGCCAGAGAGTAGCGAGTAAAGTAACGGTGCTTTCAACTTTCTCGGTAGATTGTTTATAATCTGTTAGTTAGCTAGTCAACATGATGGCACTGGGCTAGTTTATTAGCAGCTAGTGAATTCACCGGCTAGCTGCTTGTAAACTCGCTAAATGTAATCAAGCCTTTAGAGAGCTGCCCAAAACGGAGTTCGAGTAGGGTGAAATCTGGTCAAATCGTTAAACGACTTCAAGTTTATGGGCGCGTGAAGAATCGATAGAGGGATAGATAGAGCGGCTATGCATTAGAAGAGGTAGTAGTAAGGCCCTATACGCGCACTCCTTTCAGCAAGCCACAATGATAACGAAGTTTAGACAGGGATCCGTAGGTTTTGCTTACAATGAAACTAATGTGATTGCAGCAAGTCATACTGCTATCCTGTACCACCCGAAGCTTTCTTGCTTTATTAACGAAAATATGAGGAACGCGGGAATTTAACGCGATAGCAGAAATGTCAGGAAGAATAGGAGCAGAGTGAGAGAGATAAAAATACACTGGGATTTCGAATGATGCAGCAAATTTCATGTCGCCCGATGGAAGAATATTAATAGCAGAATTGATGTAGGTTCATTATCGTGGAATGAACGCCTCAGGCCAAACTGATCACCTAATATTGAATCCCATGAGGGAATAAAGGAATATGTATGTATGTCGCATGTGCTTACCACTTCAAAAATCACTTTTCGCCGTTTTGATTTACGAGTGGTGAAATTTCTCCCTAAACAGTATTGTCGAGATTGTAATTTTGCCGTTACCGTCGCAACAGTAAAAAGATGGGATTGTAGACGTTTACATGAGACAGTGACAGCGACAATTACAGTAATATTGTCCCACGCAAAGGCCGGAGAAGCGTCTAGGATTGCGATCTGTACATGAGTAGTGATATTATTACAGTTTTGTACATTTGCCTTCGGCCTGTTGATTGGTCTTTATTGACAGAGTTCCCAGGCTAAAGTGCTGCCCTGCCTACTTTTTATACTTTTGCTTATAACTTTAAACCTAAAAAAATATTTCAACATACTGTAGTATGTTTTGCTCGCTACACTAATATTTTTTTCTAAATTCCGCCGTAATGCTGTTGACTTTGTTAATTGGTATGCCTAAGTAGGTGAACTTGTTTACGAAGTGGCGGATACAAAGGAGGGAAATGGGGGACATCCCCCTCTATGATTTACGGATTTAGTTTAGTTCTGAAAAAATCACCAATTGAACTACGAAATTTACCTCTATATGTAATCCCAAAAACTACTGTCTTTCTTTTCAACGAAAAAAAAAATCGAAAAAATGGGAACCAAATTTTTAAATTGTAGCTGTTTGAAATGTTGTCTAATCAAAATAGGTATGTATCTGAAATTGTTGCACTTTTAAAATCGCACGTTAATAGAAAACTCATTTTAAAAGCTACATCTAGGTACAATAACGCATTCCGTACGGTTAGAGTTGAGCAGGACTTTTGCAAGGCAGTACATTTGTCCCTTACACAATGGTAAATCGTACCGAGGGAGGCCTCAATTAAAATGTCCTACTACTCTTGGTATGAACGTATAAACGAACACCATCATCCCCCCAAGTCCACGAATCTCAAGGGACACATTCATTTGAATCCTTTCAGTGCATTTGTTGCATTGACGATGCAATTCTCGTATAAACTGATACCGACAGGGTTAAACAGATCCATCATGTTACAGTCAGATCTAAAATTTACGTGGGCACAGGTTTTTTTTATTCGCAGTCAAAATAGATATTGAACCTACATAGTCAAATATTCGAACAGCCTTTGAAAACATCTTTATAATTGAAATGTCGAATTTCTCCAAAGATAGGCAAAAAAATGTATTCAAAAGGAAAAAAAATCAGTTTGCAAATATGTATCTCTTAAACGCTCATAAAATAGTTTTTACAAATTTTGTAGGTTATGGGGTTATTCCCGTACGAATTGCCATCCATGAAATCTCATGTCCACTACAAGCGGCACAGCCTTTATTGGCTGGTTAGCGGGATTACTTGTTTTAGGAGGCATAACCAGGCCTACCACATCACCTTGCGTGGCCTGGGGCTGAAATATGTTTGGGCCCCCTTCATGATGTTGAATTTCCAAAAAACTTGCCTGAGTAACGTTTAAATCATTCATATTGTCAATAGAACGAGAGCTGGCAGAAAATATAGACTATGAAGATGTCATCGACGACTGCGGAAATGGAAGAAAGAAAAATAGTTTTTACTATATAAATGTGATGAGTATATTTTAACGTGCTTGTGTTTCAGGTTGTAGATTACTTTTGATTGACAATTAGAAGCAGGGATGTGGCGTTTTAGGGGTTTAGGGTTTCAAGCTAGTTACGGGACCCCTAGACGAATGGAACGCAGGGATGTGGGGTTCTCACTTTTTGAGTTTGACTCTATTCTCGGGGACCACTCTGTTCTGGGGTCCATAGCAAATCGTCCCAGCTGCCCCCTTTGTGGCGGCCCTGGGCATATCGTTCCCCTATCTCATACTAACCCAGACGGTTGTGGCTCAGGCGGCTGATAGAAAAATAAACTCATACATCATCCAAGAGTTCAACCGCTAGGTTCCCCTTAACATATCATATCCTTTTTATATCTTCAAGCTGAGCTTGATATTAAGCATTGCACATGAACGACTATGTGTCCTATGATATGTGGGACTATGTGGCTTATATTTTTAGGGGTGATTCCTGGGTATATTTGAAAAAAAAAAAAAAAAAAAATTGTTCCAGAGAGTGGGGCTATCACTACTATCCACTGTGATACAGCGCATTTACGGAAAAAAGAAAGTTGGATGGCACCATTTAGAAGATATATAGGTACTAAGAAAGAGAAAAATTCCAATATTCTTCATTTTGGTAGCGTTTTGCGATTTACAATGTTTTGTTTAGTTATTTTATTCTTAGGTTTTCAAGTTTTTTACTATCAAGGCAAGCGGTAGTTTCCCGAGTTCGTAAGGGCAAACAGCTAAAGCCATACTAGGCTTAAACATGGAAAACAAGGTGTTTTTTTTTATAAAATCATTTTATAAGTAATATAAGTAATTTTTCATTTGTAACCGATAACCACAATATAAATAATTTATTATTCCATTAGTTTTTTTTCCTATCATTCTTCGTTTTCTTTATTTTTACTTTTTTTACATTTCGAATCGAGCTTTTTTTTTCTCCTTCAGTCTAAAAAAGTGGGTACTCAAAATTATTCTATCAGATGGCGTTATAAGTTATTTCAATTGCATGAGATGGTGCTACTAGTTAGCCGAAGAGTGTTTACTTGCATTGTTGATGACAGATAATATTAGATGATTAACAAAATGTGTTCATATTAAAAGTGGTTAGTCACAACTATGGTGTCTATAAAAAACATATGTAGTTCACAGTACAAAAGTACAGTAAAATTTTGAAATACCGACTACCACCTTTACCAAGTTCGTAATTGTAATTTATTTCTAAAAATATGACATATTCGTTACAAGTTAGTCGAATCCAGCACTGTTGATGTCAGATAGCATTCCCTATCATTTCGATGATTAACAAAAGGCGTTCATATTAAACTGGAACGCGTCTCAAGAGGACGGATTACCTTTTCTTCACCACCCCTTCGACATGGGTATCAATTGAAAGGGTATCACAAGTACAATACCATAAGCGATATAGTAAACTCAGTATATGGTTAAATCCATGGCGGTCATCTCAAGAAGGCGGATTACCATTTTCTTTACAACCCCCTCGACATGGGTATCAAATGAAAGGGAATGTTAAGTAGAATACAATAAGCAATATAGTATACTCAATATATAGTTAGATGCACCGCGCCGATCTCAAGAGGACCCATTACCATTTTCTTCACCACCCCCTCGACATAGGTATCAAATGAAAGGGTATGTTAAGTAGAATACAATAAGCTATGTAGTAAAATCCATGGCGACCGTCTCAAGAGGGCGGGCTACCAATTCTTCACCATTCCCTCGACATGGGTCTCAATTGAAAGGGTATTATAAGTAGAATACCATAAGCGATATAGTATACTCAATATATGGTTAGATCCATGGCGGTCATCTGAAGAGGGCGGACTACCATTTTCTTCACAACCCCCTCGACATGGGTATCAAATGATAGGGTAGGATAAGTAGAATACAATAAGCAACTTAGTATATTCACTAAATAGTTAAATCCACCGCGGCCATCTCAAGAGGACGCATTACCATTTTCTTCAACACCCCCTCGATATATATAGGTATCAAATGAAAGGGTGTGATGAGTAGAATACAATAAGCTATGTCGTAAAATCCATGGCAGCCGTCTCAAGAGGGCGGACTACCATTTCTTCACCACCCCCTCGACATGGGTATCAATTGAAAGGGTATCATAAGTAGAATGCCATAAGCGATATAGTATACCGTTCATGTAACTTCAATATGTCGCAAGCCACAGAGTGGTAATTTTTCAGGAGGCAATTAAAACTTCATCATTTCAGTTTTATTTATAATTAGCTTGTACTGTTTTGCAAATTTAAGCAAGCAGATATTTTATAGAATATTATTTTTGTAGATTACGACATATTGCAGGCGGCTGGACAATTATGATCTCTATCCAATGATCCCATAAAGTCAATTTTCAAATTTTTGAGGGTTACGACAAATCACCGTTGGATGAACGATACTCAATATATGGTTAGATCCATGGCGGTCATCTCAAGAGGGCGGATTACCATTTTATTCACAACCCCCTCGACATGTGTATCAAATGGAAGGGAATGTTAAGTAGAATACAATAAGCAATATAGTATACTCAATATATAGTTAGATCCACGGCGGCGATCTCAAGAGGACACATTACCATTTTCTTCACCACCCCCTCGACAAAGGTATCAAATGAAAGAGTGTGATAGGTACAATACATTTTTTTTATTTTAGAATGTAGGAAAACAAAAAAGAGTGATATCCCACCAAAAAACCATTAAAAATGTGAATTAGAAGTTTGTGGGCGCGGAAATTATTTATTGCGACAGTTTAAAACACACTTATTACAAAAAGAAGTGATATGGAGTAGTCAAAATGAATCGTTAATAGCATGAAATAATTAAACACGTGCATTTACGAACGAATTCAAAGGAGATTTACAACTGCCAATTTTTTTTTAAACTCAATAAAGTATTATTAACCGCGAAAAAGTTTGCTGGCGAGTTCGTTGTATAGCATGAATCTGAGCTGTCCTTCGAAATGTAACAAATTTTATTAGAACCACTATAGACTGATCCACACTGAATTCTTTCGTAAATGCACGTGTTTAATTATTTCATGCTATTAACGATTCATCTTGACTACTCCATATCACTTCTTTTTGTAATAAGTGTGTTTTAAACTGTCCCAATAAATAATTTCCGCGCCCACAAACTTCTAATTCACATTTTTAATGGTTTTTTGGTGGGATACTTCTTACGGTGCACCGAATACTATTTCAGATAACATCATCTCCAGATTTTGATTAATATTTGATTCCCCTCCCCAAGAATAGCTTCTGGATCCGCCCCTGGTTAACGATACGTTGTTATATTTTGTGTTGTTTGCCTATGATGACTATATGATCTGCAGCTAAAGAGCAACCAAATTGAATTTCAATTTGTTAAAGCGTTCATGTTTATCTCCATTTCAGGTCTGTAAACTATTACTGGTTAACCAATAAATTAACGTCGGTTATGTTGGTATACAATGTGCTTGTGTGTGATATTACATAATGAAAAGAAATTTTTCATTCTTTAATTATAAAATTGAAGCTTGAAAATTTAAAACTTTAAAAATTTGTTGATGAAAATTAATCCCCTATACTAAATCCTTCTAATTAAATATTCAGCACCAAGTGGTTCAGATCTAAATGAAAGAATAGGGTTGCTTTGTGGAAGGGGTTATAAAAGGTACGAAAACATTTAAAGTCCCGAAAAAGGCTACCGAAAAACAGCATTTCATTTTATCCTGTCTTCCTTTAAGTGCTTTCTGTCCAGAGAATATAAACTGCCCTCTTCGAATAATTTATTTTCCTCCCCCGGTGTAAGGACTCCTCCAGGCTTTGCGGGGCTTCAGTGGTGAGGATCCTCTTCCTGTCACTTTTTATTCACTTTGAAATGTAGTCATCATCATCGTGCTCGAGGAAAAATCAAAGTGGCGAGAAAGCTCTGTGTAACACAATTAAGTCTGGCAGGAGGGGTAGTAGTGGTAGTAGTAGTACAGCCAGCACCTATATAAGATCCAAAGTACCTATAACCATCATTAATTATGTAAATTTTCATAGGAAAAACGGAAATGGCGGAAAAACAAGGGTAAATATCTTTTTTTATATTTTCTTATTTTGGCCCCAGTTTTCAGTCCTTTTTAATCATTTTAATTAGGTCGAATGTGTGTGTCATGGGTAAGAATGAGTACACTGCATTAAAATAGATTAAAAGGGCGCGGCATTCGGTCTGCTTGGGTTGAAATGAATTCAATTTTTAATTAAAAAGAATTGCTAAAGTTTCTCCATTATGTGTAAATATGCAGCACCAGCCGCAGTTTTATAAATGAACGAACATTAGCATCGACATCCCTGTTTAATCTGCGGCAATAAATTCAATCCTCTTGAAAGCTTACATAATTCAGGTAATCTTCATGGCTACCGTCTTATCTAAATACAGGAATGAACCAGAGATAAATCAAAGGAGCGCTCCGGCCCAAAATCAGAAACTCTTACAACATTTTCGATTTATTAAAGTACTTTTTCATATTTTTCTGTTTATCCAAGAACTTTTGTCTAGGCTTACTAACAAAATGGAATTAACCTCACAGCCCACCATAGACGCAATGTAAACGCCCACAGAATTCCTGAAAGTATTTCGCTTTTGTTTCTCTCTATTCCTCTGATAAATCAATTGATGGATAAATAGGAATCAGTTTGGATAAGCTTCCTACGTGACTATTTGCTAAGAGGCGAAGCAATCTGTATTGCCTTGGCCTTGTGTGGGTGGGTGTGTGTGTGTGGTTGTGTATGAATAAAGTTTGAGTTTTGGTCCTGGAGACTCTTATTTTACGTACTACTAACTCTGACTTATTAAGATGTTTTCATTCTTGGTCCTTTGCGAAAGAGATGTACCCACGGTATCCAACAGCCTACGATTTGAATAGATGCTAATGAGTTGCTATAATTTTAACTTAATCTGGCTTTTATATAGCGTAACAGTTAACAGTTAATTATGGTATGTCAGTATTAGTTACAGGTCTTTTCGGGATCGTATAAAGTTTTAAATTTCATTTCTATATCTTTTGAATTTCATAACCAGGTCATATCTTGATCATTACTCTATATTTAAAGGAGCTGGCTGGATTCGGTAATAATGAATTGTCGAAAATTGCTTTTTCGAAAAGGCTCACTGAAATGGAGTAATAACTAGTAAAAACTATTGCTTTTGTCAACCTAACTTTGCTAGATTAATAATTCATTTAATTTATCAATACTGAATTACTGAATACTGAGTCAACCAGTCCATCAGGAGGATAGTGGCGGATTCAAGGGGAAACATGAGGGGCATTCCCCCCCAAGAGCTCTTTGAGTTTGGATTATTTCAGTTCTGAAAAAATATGTCTAAAGAAATTGAAGAATTGAAATTTACTTCTTTATATAATCCTAAATATTACTAAGATGTCTTTATTTTTAATGAAAAAAAAAAAAAAAAACAAAATCTTGACAAAATTTTTAAATTGTAGCTACATATGTGAATTTGAAATGTTATTTAGTCATGAAAAGAGGTCATGAAAAATGCTTAAACCCAGAATTGTGACCTCCCACCACTTGCAGTTTTCTGGAAAACCCAAAAAGTTTTTTGATTCATTTTTCTCGGAATCAGTGCACTTTAGAGAAAAAGTTTATTAACAAAAAATGTAGGCGTCTATAAATTAATGTCTTTGCGTCAATTTCGTACGACTTAAAATGCAAAAAGTAGGTGGCGCGGTTTCGCTTTTCACCCAAAAAACATTTTTTAGCGAAAAAAAAACACCGGAAACAAACGGAATTGCAGGGGAATTATTTGACAAAAACGAAAAAAAGAAGGGAAACATGGACTTTCACGTACCCCATCAACCCCAAAACTTGTCCATATGTATAGTTCACGTGACAATGCAACATGACATTTTTGTAAAAAAATCAAAATGGCGGCCGAATTTCGCAATTGTGTTTCCCGATCCCCGCCATGGGTATCAAATGAAAGGGTATGATAAATAGACTACAATTAACTGTGTGTCGTCCTTAGAATTTCAAAATGGCGTATTACCGTTTTCTTTAAAGCCACTCGGCATGGGTATCAAATCAAAGGGTATGACAAGTAGAATACTATTAGATGTGTGGCGTCATTCCAAATTCAAAATGGCGGCAAATACAAAATGGCGGCCAACACAAAATGGGGTATAACTGTTTTCTTTACAAGCCACTCGGTATGGGCATCAAATGAAATGGTATAGTATAACAAGTAGAATACTACTAGCTGAGTGGCGTCATTCCAAATTAAAAACGGCGGATTATATTTTTCTTTACAGGCTACTCGATTGGTATGAATGTCAAATGAAAGTATATAACAAATTGAATACAATTAACTGTGTGGCACCATTCAAAATTCAAAATGTCGGCGAGCACAAAAAGGCGGCCAACACAAAACCTTACCTTACCTTTTTCTTTACAACGCGCTCGATATGCCTGGTTATCAAATATTATCCTATTATACTATTATCTGTGTCAGGCGCGGATCTAGAATTTTTTTCCGGAGGGGGTCACAGGATAGAAAAAAATAACAAAAATAACAAAAATAACCAAATAAACAAAGCTAGCCGAATTGTTTCAATGAATAAAAAACAAAGTCAGAATAACCTTATGCAAAAACTCGTCCAATTTGTTTTACTTGAAAATTCATTACATTCATATATAAATTTATTGTTTATATAAAATTATAAACTGTTTATATAAAAAATGTACTCTCTCAGTAAAAAAGTGCAAAAAAGTAAGTTAATTTCAGTCGTTTGGTTAGTTTCAGGTTTTTATGTTTGCAAAAGCTGGGTTTTGTTCGTTTGTTTTTTTTTGTTTTTCGGTTTGCAAAATATGGTTTCAGCTCTATTTTTTGAAATGCGGGCTGTTTTGGGGGGGGGGGGTCATGACCCCCGTGACCCCCCCTTGGATCCGCGCCTGATCTGTGTCCCTTCATTATAAATTCAAAATGGCAGCCAACATAAAATGACGGGTACCTTCTGTTTTACTTCCTCGGTATGGTTATCAAATGAAAGTGTACGACAGTAAGTAAGAAAGTAAGCTGTATGACGTCATTTAAAATCAAATATGGCAGTCACTACAAAATGGCGGAAGATATTTATATAATAGATTAAAAATAGAAAATATAAACAACTAAAAAATACGTTTTTATTTTAAAATAAACTAAAAACTAAAAAAAAAATAATTTTGAAGGTAAAGTTTTCATTGCTCCAGCCAGAATATGGGAATAAACTATCTTTCGAAGTGTGTTCCAGTGTTAATGAAATAAGAGTAAGTATTTATTTTTTTCTTAATTTAGAGGGGAGTTCTGCACAGGTCGTCTAATCCCTCGCCGTAGCAAAATCTATGCTTACGATTCTGAATATGTTTGGTCTGTTGTGCATATATGTAGTACACAATTTTTGACCATCGAAAGTTGCAAAAATTGTTTAAGTATCCAAAATCAATTTTTGCAGATTTGTCATTTTCTCATTATGTATACCTTTTACCTACCGCGGACTGTGCATACATAATCTTTTTTTATTGAGAGGCGTTGCAACGCACGCGGGGTTTTGCTAGTTATTAAGTTAAAGCAGTTGAAGCAAAGCCGTTCAGTGAAGTGCTAACAAAGAAGGCCATATTTAAAATAGAAACCGAACAGCAAAATGAATTTAAAGCATTAAAAGAAATATTGGTAAAAGCACCACTGTTGAAGTTATTTGGACCAAAGGGTCATACGGAGATTCATACCGATGCTAGTAAGGATGTATTTGGAGCTATTGCTCTTGCAACGGGATAATAACGAGCAACAATTGCATTCAGTGCAATACATGAGTCGTAACGTAAACTCAGCCGAACAACGCTCTTAAGCATACGACCTAGAAGTTCTCGTACACGCCGTAGAGAAACGGAGAGTTTACGTTCTGCGAAGGAGATTGTCACCTATTGCAATGCCTTTGCCACGACAATGAAAAAGGAGATGTTTCACTGAGAGCGGCTAGATGGGCTATATTTCTAAAAGAATTCAATTACCAGATTGAACATCGTTCAGGAATTAAAATTAGGCACGTAGATGCGTTGAGCATAATTGCAATACCAATTGTCGATATGTTTACTTACCTATTTAAACAAGTACAGAATATTAAGAGCTATAAGAGAGATATTAAAGACCTCCGCTCATGGGGAAGAGTTAATTTTCATTCCCACATCAATGGAAGAGCAGATCATTAAATCTGCTCACATGCAGGACATTTTCAGCTGCATTTTCAGACCGAAGTCTTAATCAGGAAAGCCTACTTTATTCCCGAAGACTCCATCCAACCAATAGCGCTACAGCCCAAATCTAGCCTTGGCTTCGTCTATGACATTTCTGCAACTTTGATAGTTCTTTGCAGCATGTTTGCAGTTTCGAATTCAAGCCTCTCTTGTCCTCTTGAGCCTACTTTCTGCTATATTTCCCGAAATTTCTGATACCGTTTGGGTGTTCTCTATCCTCATTACGAGGCAAGCAAGTCTTAGTTCGCTGGCCTGTGAAACAGGAAGGAAGCAATGAGGTATACTCAATATACTGTTAGATCTATGGCGGCCGTTTCAAGATCCATGTACCCGTTCTTTAAGGTACTTCATCTAAGTAAAATTCATATCTCGATCTTCATATCTATCGGCTCATGGGTGCAGCGAGGGATACCGGGATACCAGCTAGTAATATTATAAATGCTCAAGTTGAATTTTCTTCAAACAAAAGACCCCTCCCGTTCCTACGCCACTGATTATACTGGAACGTAAACCCAACGAATTTAAGTAAGCGTTAAATCCATTGAATCAAGAAAGATACAAGAATCTGCCTGTGCCTAAAGCTAATCTTACAACCTTATTAAGGAATGACTCATGGACAATTTCGTTTTGTATTATCAAATATTTAGATTAAAGAGAATTTGCTTTTACCTTACATTCAGGCCATCCCTTCGGAACATTACTGCTTTATGTTTGGAAAGATAAAAATCTCTAAAAAAAATTGGGTTGAAATTAAACAAATCTCAATTTAGGTGGCAATCGCTTTCTATTGACTTTTATCAAACGACATTAATCTAAATAATATCGGGACCCAAAAACCCAATATCTTATCACTTATCCGATGGTTTCTTTTCCTTTTTTGTTGTTGTTGTTGTTAGCTATCTTCAATTTATAGGACTTTCAGTTGAAAAGCTTTCCCTCTTAAATCCCTGTATTATGGCAGCCAAATTGCCCAGCTCTTTCACTGTACGCAACTCAAGGATGTCGTTAATTAAATTTTCACTAATTAAGTGGATTTACGCTGCCTTGGGAAGAGCGAGATGCTGGAAGGTCGCAGAGACTCTTTTGCCCCTGGATATTTGCTTTCGTTTAAATAACCGAAGGCAAGGACAGTATGAGGTAACATCAAACGGCTTAATTTGAAAGGATTATAAAAACATAACAGGATAATAACAGGTTAGAGCCAACTAATTGCTACTTTAGATCAACAGACTAAAAATGCTGCTCGAAATATAATGTCAAAGACTATATGAGTAAAATCATGCCCTTTGCCGCTGTCATGTCGGTTTGTTGTCATTATAAACTTAATATGCGGGTCTTCTGAATTAGTTGGGTATTCTTGGATTTTATATAAAGTTACCCTCACACTTGCCTAGAAAACACAATAAAGTTGTGATTTAGGTTGCGACAGTTTTAAGTAATATAATTTTCCTTCAGATAATTTGAAATTGTGACCTACTGAAAGATGACGGCTCCACCGTTGGGGCTAGTGGGTCTTAGCCTTAACACTGATTTTTCGGATGTTATATTTACATACATATACATATATACACTAGGTCGTCTTTGTCCTTGCCAGAGTCCCTGGGCTCATTGGGTTTGGAACCATTTTCTGAAGACCAACTTACAGGGAAACATCAAGCCACAATAACGATTTTGTGTGTAATTATTAATTTTATTAGGTAAAGTTCGATTTATTTTCGGTATAACCAACAAAGAGTGATAAATAATTTGATTAGAATTAGAGTAGTAACCTACAGGGACTTCAAAAATCTTAACTTTGATATCTTGAGGCAGAAGTGTCTCTCCACACCTTGGTCCGATATAATATAACATTGCCAATGTCAATGAAAAAGTTGAATCTCTCAACTCTTTCATGACATCTTTACTGCATGAAACTGTTCCCCTCAAAAGCAGGCGCATGAAACATAATCAGGATACTTGTCCTTGGTTTACGATTGAAATTAAACATCTGATCTCTGAGAGGGAATATTTATATCAACGTTATCGCCGTCTAAAAACCATCGAATGTCGGCAGCGGCACACTAGAGTGCGTAATCTTGTCAATCACCAAATAAGAAGTGCCAAAAGACAATTCTTTGGACTAAAATTAGATCCTTCTCTTCCGACTAAGTTGCTATGGAAAAACTTACGCTCGTTTGGTATTTGTGGTAGCAATAACGCACCTGTAGACCTTGATCCTAGTGTCCTTAATAGCTCATTCGTTGAACCTCTTCCGGATAATGTACCTCCAGTCAATCTATCTTCTCTGGCTGTTGATGGGTTTAGCTTCAGGGGTATAGATGAACGAGAAACATACGTTGCCATTATGTCCATTAAATCTAATGCAACTGGAATTGATGGCATCCCTTCCCGTTTTATTAAAATGCTGACACCTCTAATCTTACCTGTTTTAACGCATATCTTTAACTCCTGCATAACGCAATCTACATTTCCATCTGAATGGAAAAAGGCAGTTATTACTTCTTCTTCTTCTTTAAACTCCTTTAATCCCTCATGAGACATAGGGCGGAAACAGTTGCCCTCTAGCGGACTCTGTTTTGCGCGACAGCTCTTAGCTCCGACCAGGATCTCCCAGTTGTTGCGGCTTCTTCTAGTAGGGTTCTCCTCCACGTTGTTCTAGGTCTTCCTACTCGACGGGAACCTTGCGGATTCCAGTCAAGGGCCTGTTTGGCTAGATTTTCGTTTTCGCGTCGCAAGGTGTGGCCAACCCAATTCCATTTCCTTCGCCTGATTTGGTCGTCTATCTTTCTTGGCCGGCACGGCGCCGTAGTTCTTCGTTTGAAATTCTATCTTGCCAGCGGATTTTTAGGATACGACGCAGGCATCTGTTGATGAAGACTTGTAGGCGCCCTGTGATGAATTGGGTGACTTTCCATGTTTCGCAACCGTACAAAAGAACTGCCTTAACGTTGGAGATGAACAGCCGCAATTTGGTGTTAGTGGAGATCACCGTTGATCTCCATATGCGGGACAGGCATGCATATGCGCCTCGTGCTTTATTTATTCTGGAACTTACGTCTTCTTCTGCCCCACCATTTTCGGTAATAATGCTACCGAGGTAGCAGAATTTATTTACCAGTTCCACGTCACGGTTATTCAGCGCAGTCCGTTCAATGGTGTTTGCATTTATCCGCATTTCTTTAGTTTTAGTCGGATTTAGCCTTAAGCCTGCTGGACTACTTTCTGTTGCCAAATTGTTTAACATGTTTTTGAGGTCCTGGTGTCTGTGGGCCAGCAAACAGATATCATCGGCGTAGTCAAGATCCTTAAGGCGGTCTACCAAACCCCATTGTATGCCGCCTGTTCTATTATCTAGAGTGCCGACAAGGATGTCATTTATTACTATAAGAAATATAGGCACTCTTGTCGTACTCCTGAGCTCACCTCAAAGCTGTCGGATAATTTTCCATTATGGAGAACTCTGCATTTGGAATTGTTATATAGGGCTTTTATCAATTCTATTATTTTATCAGGCAGTCCACGTCGCCGTAGTGCCTGCCAAATGAAGCTCCTATTAACCGAGTCGAACGCTTTCCATAGTCTACGAAAGCAAGGTAAAGGGGGGATCGGAATTCAGTAGACTGCTCCACTATTATTCTCAAGGTGTTAATATGATCAATACAGGAGCGGCCCTTCCTGAATCCGGCCTGCTGCCTCCTAAGCGTTCGGTCAACTGCCTCATTTATCCTAGATAGTAATATATGGGACAAAATTTTGCCCACAATATACCTCTCCAGTTGTCGCATATTGTTAGGTCCCCCTTTTTTGGTATTTTGACTATGATACCTTCCGTCCAATCCTCCGGAAAGGTACAGGTGTTCCATGCTATTTCTAGGATTGGCTGAAGCGCATCTGCTATGAGGCTTGAGTCGGCTTTCAACAATTCTGGCGGGATGCCATCTTTCCCAGCTGCTTTACCATTGGCCATCGCATGAATTGCGGTTACTATTTCCGTCTTGGATGGGGCCCGAGTGGCGATTCTTATTGGCTGTGCATTGTTGTTGTTTTCCTGAGGTTCCTGTGTAAGTGTACCATTCAGGGCGGCGAAGAAGTAATCTCTCCATCTTTGGAGTTGCTCCTCGTCGCTGCACAGCAGCCTTCCATCCGCACTCTTAACGGCATGCTTTTTAGTAGAGTGCTTTCCCGAGAGCTGTTTAGTTATTTGGTACAGCACCTTACTGTTGCCTGTGTTTGCCGCGTTTCCCGCTTTTTCTGCGAGCTCATTTATCTGTTGCCTTTTATCACGCCGGACACTTCTCTTAACCTCCTGATGTAATTGGGAGTATTCCCGTTCTAGTTGGTGACGTCTTTCCGGGTCGTTTGTAGAGTTTACGTTATTGTGCAGTTATTGCGCCTATTCCTAAAGTCTCTTGTCCTGTTGATGTGAGTGATTTCCGTCCCATTAGCATTTTACCATTTCTATCGAATGCACTCGATAAAATCGTATCTGTTCAATTGCAATCGTATCTCAATCGTGGAAATCTGTTGAACTCGTTTCAGGAAATTTCGGGTTCAAGAAATTTTATAGTTGTGAAACTGCGCTTCTTAAAGTCATGATAAATGGCATGTGATAGGAATCATCTGGGTGTATTAATTCTTCTTGATCTCTCACGTGCTTTCAATACTGTCTGTCATAGCGTTCTTCTCAACAAATTATCCTTCTTTTTCGGTCGTCCTCTGCAACCCACTTCTTTGCTTCCTTCCTTAATAATAGGTATCAATGTGTGAGATATAATGATCAACTTTCCTCCTTTGTTTCTGTATTGTTGGGGGCCCCCAATGCTCTGTTCTTGGGCCACTGTTGTTCTGCCTGTATGTTAATGATTTACCCGATTGTATCACCTTTGCTCATCATCATAGCTATGAAGATGACCTCCAATTATACAATTACTGTACTCCTGATGACGTCCCTCACCTTATTGAATCCTTAAACTGTGATCTGATATCCTTGTCCTTGTGGTGCAATAATAACTTCCTGCAGCTAAATCCTAATAAATCGTCTGCACTTATTCTTAGTAGACGTCGTTTTGATACATCTAATATGCCCTCTTTAAAATTAAACAATACTCCCCTAAAAATAGTCGTGTCAACTAAGAATCTTGGAGTGATGATAAACTCTAACTTATCCTGCTGTGATCATGTGTCGCTCTCTCTGAAGAAGATCTATTCTTGTCTCCGTCGTCTGCGTCTTTATGGAAGTCTACTTTCTCGTGATACCCGTCTCGCTCTGGTAAAAAATCTCTAATACTTCCTCATTTCTTATTCGGATGCTATGTCTATGTATGTCCTGCAGCATAGCCCCAGTAGGAATTCTAGGAAGGCTTTACCGATGGAGCACTGAAATAAGTACTCATCTGGTAAGGGGTACCCATTATTTTCTTGGTGCTAGATGAGCCCTTATATAACCCATTACAAGAGAAGGCAGATGGTAAGGTGTAGTCCAGAATTATACCCAAACAAGTGAGAATCTGCCCGATGACTCAAGGGAGTTTTCCTGGAGTTTTCATAAATTTTATAGAAAAAAAAAAAAAAAAAAACGGGCAATTATATTCGTCGACATAAAATGCGACATTAGCATACTCAATAGCCCGGCTCTCATTCGAAACGGATTACAAGCAGCTTTGGAAGTGGTTAGAATTTAGTTGGGGGACTGCTTAGGTAAAGCCACTCTCGGGCTTGGAAAGAAAAGGCATTTGTAAAAGATGAACAAAATAAAAGCATTTCTATACCGGATCACATATCCACAGGCGCCCATGAATATTTCTTTTTGCAATGTTCCATTTGCTGCCTTACTCTACCCCTTACAGATGAGCAGTTCTATAAGTACTCTAAGGTAAGTACTAAAGTAAGGTCTTACCTCCTATGACATCGTGTGTAAAAATAAGCACTTCTGTAAGAGGTGTGGTAAGGCCTACCAGTAAGTGCTGATTTCAGTACTTCTGTAAGCTTACCGGTCCTACTGGGGCATTATCATCAGATATTGGTAGAGCCTCTGAATCTTCAGATAGCTCGCCATTTAGCAATTCATGAAAGTGCTCTTCCCATCGCTCCAAGATGCCTTTAGGATCGGTGATCGGATTCCCTTCTTTGCCCTTGCAGTATGTGCAACGTGGTGTGAATTGCGCCATACTGCGGCATCTCATCCCCAGGACTTAGGGCGAGTTCTAATGCATGAATGTTTCTGGCCATTTCATTGCATAGTGCAGCTGTGTTGATTCGAGGCTGATCAGCGGATGAAAATCTTTTCAGCGTTGTAATTCACTCCCCGAGCACCATACCAACAAGATAGTGATCCGAACCGAAGTTGGCACCACGGTATGCTGGCACCGTCACCAGACCCGAAAGGTGGCGGCTATCTATCAACACATGGTCTTTTTGATTGCGAGTGGCTCCATCAGGAGATATCCAGGTGGCTTTATGGATATCTTTACGCGAAAATCTAGTACTTGCAACGACCAAGTTCTTACCAAACGTCTAGTAATAACAAGTCTTTCATCTTCATACAAAATTTTCCCCCCGTTAGTTGTGTGCGTGCATATATGAACATCACTGCTGAGCAAAACTCGACGCATACTTCGTAAATTCAGCGAGACAAAGCCAGATTCTCTCTTTACGATAAAGTATGCAGAACAGAAAAGGAAAGACAATTGAATCAGCTGTTTTCTTTCATAAATCAAAACAAACGAGCAAATATGCACCAATACATTAATTTATCCCCATATAAACTCATAAAAGTTTCTGCTGTTTAGTTGTGTGCAAACGCGTATAAAAATATTGCATTCTCTCTCTCTCTGATAGCCAGACATCGTCATTTGAAGAACTTTTGCATATAGCTGTTCGCCTTCCACTCATTAACTATATGAAGATGAAAGACTTGTTAATTTCTAGACTTTGGTTCTTACTTGCTGCCATCTCTACAACGCGCTGTCCATTGTCATTAGTGTTTTCATGCAAGCTGTTGTTGCCGACATAGGGCCTGTATACGGGCTACCGGCCTACTTTGGCTTTCAGATCTCCCAGTATATGAGTTTTGCATCATACCTCGGGCAGGCATCAAGTCCCCGTTCAACTAATTCGAAGAATTCGTCTTTATCATCATCCGAGGACTCTTCTGTAGGTGCGTGAACGTTTATGAGGCTGATGTTCTTCAATTTACCTCGCACACGAAGAGTGCATAGCCTTTCGTTTATTGCTTTAAAGCCGATAATGGTAGGCTTCATTCTTTTGCTGACCATAAAGCCTACTCCGTGCACATAGTGTTTTGTATGACAGCTGTAATATACGTCGTACTCAGGGTATCGGCCAGATGTTGTGTAGCTCGAGTTCTGTACAGAGTTCGAACATTCCATGAGAAAATTCGTAAATCGTTTTGCCTTTTTCGTTGCCGTGGTCGTCGTCTTTGATTCCAGTATTCGAGGCATGTTGCTCTTTCTGTAATAATTATGTTTTCTGGGTGAGGTTATTAGCTTCACACCAACTTTACTTGGCAGGGACTAACCCGATCATATTAGCCTATTCTTTCTCATACAGTAGTAGTAGACCAGTGGCCTCCGCTAGAAGGTTATGATCGCACCATCAGTCCGAACTACATAGTTGCGGCACGTGCATGCTATGATGCATGTTATTCCCCCTATTTCGCTGACCACTTATGACGTTGGTGGACTGACAAATATAGCGTTTACCAAAGCTGCTAGATTAAACGTAGAACAAAGTGGTTTCCTTTGCACAGATATTCAGCCCTTTAATCGAGTTGTGTTTTCGGACCTAAGCTTTTTAGGTTCTGCGTTGACTGATATACCGATTGAAAATAGATCTAAACAGTCAACAATCCAGGGTCCGAAGTTGATCGAAGCACGGTATACAGAAACAGGTAATGTAAAAGAGAAATGTTATTTTATTGCTGAAGTTCCTTGATGACCCATTTCTATATAAAAGCGAAGCTGTTGTTATTGTTTTCGTCACTAGCGGACCCTTTTTTACGGTATTCGAAGATGTCAGTCTCTTTTACATTACTTTGCTTCTGGATACCGTGGTCCAAAATAGGTGACTACACACTCATGCAACCTCGCGAGGAGCCCAGTCATCCAGCACATCACACACCTTGAGTCCTTTGACTCGCGCGTAAAAACCGCCAAAGATGCAAAGTCGCTCAAGGGAAGTAAAGTTACACAACGTGAAGTGAAGTGCTTCTCTACATGCTCGACTTCGACCAACTTCGATCAGCTTAGCGAGTAGAGTAGTAGAGGCTTAAAAATAAATTAACGTAACAATGTAATGATCCAGCGGATAAAAGCAGAGCTGCTCATGCTAAGTATACACAGAAAAATGGATTCATAAAGAAAAGAAACGAACCAATAAGAGCATATTCAAAGCAAAAAAAGCCAGTACCAAATCAGCAAACTCAGATGACACCAAAAAAATTTACAAAAAGTTAATCAGCAACGTAAAGAATATATAAAAATTTGGATGTACTACTATAACAAGAGCTGCAAAAACATGCCTATCAAGTCCGAGGATGAAATGCTTTGAAATGTTAGTACTCACAGCGACCATAAGAAAAATCGGAAATTTGGTAAGTCCGTTTTCCGGGCCGCAACGTGCCATATCGAGTAAGAGCTTGGAATAACTCTTAAAACTTAGTACATACGGAGTAAAAAAAAAATATTTTGGTCTGCCTGGTCAAATCTGATCCTAATGTCTTGGCAGACCACTGTTTTTTGTTGTTGTTTTGGGACCGCAACTGACCTATTGAGTAAGAGTTTCAACCACAATATAATTAAAGCTTGAACATTTTTATACTAGAAAACAAACGTCTGCCGGGTTTGTGCCGGTGCCAAGTGTCTGGCTGTTCCTCCGAAATAAACGCTCTCCTGCCTCCACGGCATTCTTATATCCACAACACAAGATTAGCCTACTTATCTCACTCCCACCACTTGCAGCCTGTCCATTCGTGCACTCAACAAGATAGCAATTAATTTATCAATAGAATAACTCGACTGTGGAATAAACTCTCGCAGGCAGTATTTCCGAGCTCCATCAACATCCAAGAGCTGAAACACAGGGTTCATTACCACCTTCTTCAATACCATCCGTACCTTCAAAACTCTTAACCTACCTCGCCCCTTCGTACTAAGCTTACTGCTAGACATTGGACCATGACATTACAAACAACATGACGTACTGGTGGTAGGTAAAGAAGGTGACTTAGCACCGTCTTATACATACAAGAAGACCACTTTTAATTTTAGTGTTTAATTACTACTTAAACTTTAATAACTCCTATAGCACCTGCTTGGTAATTTTCATCTGAAAAGAAATGGGTTTGACAACTAAAAACTAGGTTTCCTTGAACGACTGGATTAAGTCCTCTTTTCGTTTCGGATAATTGAATTGTCACTGGAACTTTCAAAGCATTTTCGAGAGCATTTTCGCCACGCCGAGGTTTGCTTGGATGCGGATTACAAGTCAATTTTTAACTAAGATTTGTTTTAATTTATTGAGTATCATTCAATTGATCGGGTCACCCCTGACACAAAAGTGCCCGGGTTTTACCCGGCAGTAAAAACTTCTGGTCCTTGGTAACCTCCATCAGGAAGAATTTCACTTCACATACAACGCCTCCATTCATTTATAACAAACAGGTGATAACAGAAAGCAAACCCAAGGCCGATCTACTTGCACTTCTGTTCGCCGAGTATTCTTCCTTACCCGATGCTGACATGCAACCCCCACCATCGAGTGTTCCGCTCACTCAATGGATAGAGTTTTCTTCAGGACGCGTGAAGTGTATAAGTGTCTCAAAGAGCTGGACTCCAACAAAGCCACTGGCCCCGATAAATTTCCCCCTATAGTTCTTAAAAAATGTGCCTCACCTTTGGCTAAACCTCTCGCAAACTTTTTGCACCTTCATACTTCTCCGGAGTTTATCCTGACTCCTGGAAACTGGCTCATGTTCAGCCTATACCGAAAAAAGGTGAACCTAGTGACGCTACTAACTACCGCCCAATAGCAATTACTTCTATTCTCTCCAAAGTTATGGAGACAATAATAAAAAGAAAGCTTATGGAATATCTTGAATACAACCAAATATTAAACGACAAACAATACGGCTTTAGATCGAAAAGATCTACTGGCGACCTCCTTGTTTGCCTAACGGAGCACCTCAGCCGAAGTATACACCGATTTGGTGAACCTGGTCTGGTTGCTCTAGATATCTCCAAGGCTTTTGACAGAGCATGGCATCCCGCTCTGTTGGCTAAACTCCAAGCTATTGGTATTGACTCTGTTCTGAAGAACTGGATTGAGAGCTTCCTTTCAGGCCGTTCAATCAAGGTAGTATTGGATGGCGTCGAATCCGACCCCCACCACATCTCCGCAGGTGTTCCCCAGGGCTCAATTCTATCACCAGCTCTCTTCCTAGTTTTTATAAATGACCTGCTATCAGTCCCCTCCAACTCACTCCACAGCTTTCCTGACGACGGTACTCTACGTTACTCCTATGGTTTTGATAATGTAACACAAGCGCGTGCCAGACCTTGTCTACATCATCGCCAACTGTTGTCTAATTCAATCAACAGGGTCATCGAACGAATTCTTGATTGGGGCCACAAGAACCGTGTCGAATTTAATGCATTAAAAACCAAGTACTGTCTCATCTCCAATAAAACTTGCACCGAGCCGCTTTCTATTTCAGTGGACAACAAGACCGTAACGGCAGAACCCTCTCTAAACATCCTAGGCGTAATATTAGCTGAAGATCTGCGCTGGAATAACCACATATTACAAAGTGCTAAACAAGCATCCCAGTGTCTAGGATTCCTCAAAAGGTGCAAATTTCTCCTTCAGCCGTCTGCCAGGGCTATAATTTACAAGTCCTACATTCGTCCCCGTCTTGAATACAACTCGTATATCTGGGCCGGGGCCCCAAGAACCATCTTAGCTTGGCTGGACAAGGTGCAAAACCGCGCCCTCAAACTTATTGCTGACAGCTCCATTTGCTCTTCAATTGACTCATTAAGCCACCGTAGGAATGTAGCAGCTCTGGCAAAATTTTATCGCTTTTTTCATAATGACTGCTCCATTGAAATAAGTAACCTCATGCCTCCACGGCAACATTTTTCCCGCAACACAATACTTGTCCGCTCGGCTCACCCCCACAGTTTACAGCCCTTATCTTCGCGCACACTCCGATCTAGAAATCCGTTTATAACAAGAACAACTCGTCTGTGGAACAACCTTCCAATGACAGTATTCCCGAACTCATACAACATCCAAGAGTTCAAACGCAAGGTTCATCGCCACTTTCTGCAGCACCCCTTTGACTCCCCCTATTATCACCTATTATGTCCTTCTCTCTATCTTTCGAGCTAAGCTTACTACTGGACATTGCACCATGACTTAAACGACATGACGACGTACTAGTAGTACAAAGGGCGACACCTGAGCTTAGACTATCACATAAAAAAAAACCTCGCCCAGACGGTTCCCGGACGCCCTCTAGGACTAGGACAAATCCGGGAAAACCCGGACGGATGACAGCCCTACTTTAAAGTAACGCTGTTAAAATTCTTGATTCAGTTTGTCAACCAGAAACTATTATTATTTTACCTGGAAAGTGGTGAAATTAAATAATGGGGCATTTTTAGTTTAAATAAATTCAATTTCACACTATGAGAAAACCTGTTGAATTTTTACCAAAAAACTTTAAGAACTTTTTCGCAGAACTTAAACTAAAATTACTCTTCACTATTTCAGTCTTAGATTAAAATCTTGTCCGTTTAAATATCCACCAGAAATTCATGAAGAATTAATCGTCGACAAATTGATTCTCATTTTGTCAATATAAAAGTCATTCCTTTCAAAAACTTCTGTTTGACTCGAAGAATCCTTCTCCATTTTCAATAATGAACTTTGAAGCATCGCCAAACAAACTTAGAACGATTTCACCAAACATAAGTTTTCATTAATTCCGTGATAAAAGTGACAGCAATATAGAACGAGGAATCATGCCCCAGTTATCCTTGGGAAATTCACTAACAATCATCTGCTTCACTGTAAACAAAAAATCCATTCGTTCTTTTTTTTTTAAGGATAATGGATACGATGTACGCAAACATTCAGTGAAGAAAAAGATTGCTTCCTTTAAAAGAATTTAAAGTTACCGCAACCCCAGGGATTCGCAGCGCAGCGTAAAAGGACGAGAGGAAATTTTCTTCAACATTTTATGTCCTTGTTAAATAGAGAAAACGAATGTAAATGACATGGTATCATGAAGGACACAGTTTATTATTTTGCCAGCCTTAAAAAATGTTCTCCTTTTTATAGCAAGGATTTGTAACAGTTGTTCTATTATCCGTGCGCTTACTAATCCAGGACGTGTCTCATTTTAAATGAAAGCTGCTCTTAGCAGTGAATTTTCTGTGTGAAAAACTGCGAGGATTTTTTTTTACTTTTAAGGATAAAATTGTTATTTTTTTGGCGCTCTTGTGAAAAATTTCATGTTTCATGAAACTTTACATTCTCTCTGGGCGATGTGATCTTGCGATGATTAATTTAATGGCGTCCATGTTGTGCTAAGGTTGTAATAAAGGACTGTAGAGGGGCTGGCGTAAGGATTAGGAAGAACATTTAAGTGGTACAGAAAAGGTTACGTACCGGAAGCACGATGCTGTCTTAGGGAACATGCAAGCTTTAAGTTTTTTGTTGCAAAAATGCTGCAAGGACGTGGCAGAAATTTATTGCAATTATGAGGCTTTTACCAGGAGTTTTTTAATTAAAATAACTTGGATAAATGTGTTCTGTTTGAGGCGGCAAAACGATAATAAATGATTAATGTTATGGCTCTGCAAGAAATTTCGCTGAACTAGTTTCTTTATGGGAAAAATGTTTTCACAATTTTATTTATATGAAAAATCTTGTTCAGTTCAGATGTTAGAGATTTGTACAGTTCTTGTTGGATTATGCAAATAAATATGTGTGTCCTTTGACAATGGCTGAAAGACAACTCTCTAGTACACACATAATGTTGAAAAATTTATTGTTTAAATATGAAATCATTTCATGGCAGATGAATTTCAGGATAAAAATATACTCTTGATGGATAAAATGAGCTTTTATATGTGTAGTTAGAAAAGGCCTACAGGCAGTGAATCATAAAGCTGAGTAGAGTTCTTGTTTTAAAATAATTCAGACAAATTAATAATTGTGAAAAATAATGATTTATAGTGATTTTTTTTAGTGGGAAAAATACGGGAATTTCTTTAACTCTTTAATATTATTGTCGAACACTTTTTCTCGTTGAGTAGATTCGGCTAAAATATTGGCTTCGATTAAATTTTTATGCAAGGTTTTTCTAATCTAGTGCCATTACACAATTTCCGTGGTAATAAAATTCGGTAGAGCATTACGGTTGCGTACAGGGAAACCTTATTTCAAATTAAATGAGGCGATATCTGCCTTAGGTATTTGCAGGGCCGGCTTTAGGTATTTTGGCGCCCCGTGCGAAATATTTTTTATGCGCCCGTTTTTCCGCAGATTTCCTATTACCTATTATGCACAAATTATACAATAACCCGAGTAAAAATAAAAGATTGCCTTACCCTGCGTCTCGACGTGCAATTTTTCCTTGCATAAAATATTTTTGCATGACGTCATTTCTGTCAAACAAATATTTTAGTGGGCGTTTGATTGCATGAAATTTTAATTGTGAAAATGTCGTTAACAAGGCAGTAACTCATGCGTGCTTGTTCCCTATTAGTGTTGAGGGAATTAGAGCGTCTGGAAAAAGAGAAAACTGACTGAACCCGATTCTTTTTCCTTCTGATCCTCTCTTCTATATAACTTTGTTTTTCCACAGAATCTTTTTATCATTTATTAATTTGATTATGTCTTCTCTAGTCCACTTGCGTTCCGCCATTTTTACTTGATATGTCAAATTAAATATTGCCGCAAAGATAGCATGCAAAAATGGCATGATATCTCACTACAATATTTCATGCAAGTAAATTCTTGCTGCCGTCTGTGGTCTAGATAAGCAATTGCGTTGCAATAACATATTTCATGCAAGGGAAAATTGGTGGAGCGGGGAAGGGCTAAGGAAGGCTATGACAGAAGGAATCAGGAATGAAAAGAGGGAAGAAGAAAGAAGGAAAGCTATGTAGGTGGGAAAGTGGAAACGGCGATGGACCGTGGTGCTGCCGGGATTCGAACCCGGGATCTCTGAAATGGTAACCAGACGCCTTACTCCCTAGGCTTGCCGAGGCTTGTCTGATAGCCATGTTATAGGTGGTAGCTTTTATTACTCTCCCAGTTCTTGCTGTTCTTGGCTGCGTTGAATAGCTACCTCGTAGCGGATATCAACTTGAAGAGCTCATTATTCCACCATGGAGTTTTCCTGTTAGGCATCCTCATCAAAAGGAGGCAGTTGCTGTTGTAACAAGCAGTAACCGCATCCGTAAGGAAGTCCGCGGATAGTTTTACATCCATCGTTTACCTTCAATAAGCTACTGAGCTCGCACCGAAGGTTTGTTCAGTTCGTATATCTGGGATTCCTACATGCACCCACTCTTTCCACAAACTTACCCACCATAAAGTATATGTGTCTATGGTCTGAGCAGCATGGCTCATCTGCGACCCGCCAGTCACTCACGTAAGTGGCAAAGCATTGAGTGCCCAGCGTGACGTCTCTAATCTTACGTCTCCTATCGTTGTGGAAGATAAGATCCGTGCCGCGATTTAATATGTGTGAGTGTCTTGCTTTTTAATTTATTCGATCTGTTCACAGTTCGTTCCTCTAAGGTACTACCTTGATTACTCTCAGAATTATAAAGCGAGGCGATACAATTGTGGAGAAGGACCTTCTGCATTTAGGACCTTCTTCCTATTACTGACCATAAGGAAGTTAATATATATATTTGAGGTAATATCGATAACTTCTTCTCAACCTCTGAAATTTTCAACGTCCGAAAAGGTTGGTGCGTACCTCTAAGACGTCGCACCCTTGAAATGCAAAGATGAATTCTGGTTATTATTAAATAAAATATTAAAAAGGCCACGAAAAATTTACTTTTAATCCCCATTTTTCTTCAGAATTTCCAGATATATGATAATGTTGAGATATTATTTCACTTTATTTTAACACCTTTCAATTTGTCATTTCTTTAACACCAATATAATCTTGCTGATTGGCTAATATAAATATAAATGTCAATTTACTTTGAAGAATAAAGTAAAAACTTCCTTCCCAATGTGTTATTATTCTTTTCTCTAACGAAAACTGGGACATTCTTTATAGTCCTTAAAAATTACTTCCGAACGATGTCCTTCTAGATGGGGAAAAATAGATAAGGAAACCTTTTGCAATTTATATAAGGATATAAAAAGATACAAAAAAAAGGAAAGAAGAATGTTCAATCTAAAGCACAGTTAAGCCATTTTCACTGAAGCTTTAAGTTATTCTTCAAATACAGGGGCATACCGAATCCACGGCAACGATGTGTAACTTTACAGGCCATTAATATTGCTGAAAGATGTTGTTCGTGTTCACAGTTAATGCACCCGCTTCCTTCCGCTCCTTTAACAATATACTAGATGGAACAGCTATTATCGATATCGATCCACAATTCACCGATCCTAATGCCGACTTTTATATTGCACGAGAAAGGAGCAAGAAACTTCTAAAATAGCTTTTAGTAAGCTCTCTCGATTGTATTTTGGCTTGTTATCCTGAAAATTCAAGGATTCTTACTAGTTTGTCGTCAGTTTCATTCAATTTTTTACGGTGGATCCATAGATGGTCTTGTATAGAATGGTGAACGAACGCAAAGGTTCATGGTTGTACGGATTGAAAATTTGAAAATCCGCACCCAGATGCGGAGCTCCTGAGCAGTGCACATCTAAATGTGAAATGAAATTCAAATATGGCTTGAGTGCTTCACGTAATTCACGGGCATGTTGTTGTGTTTGCTTTTAAGGATATTCCTTCGGGTTTTTTGTCCTGTGAAATTCTCATTTCTTTGCCTCACGAGAATTTAATAGGCCCCGAAGGATTTTTATGTCATTTAAAAATAAAAATAAATAGTTTAAAAAAAAACTAAAAAATACGCTTTTATTTTAAAATGAACCAAAAAGTGAAAAATAATTTTGAATGTAAAGTTTTTCATGATGCAGCCTCTTACTTAAATGTAAAATTACGTGGGACGCTCTTTGCCTATATTCTTATTTTATTAATACTGGAACTTTTCGTTAGCGCCCCACGCTTTTTAACATTTAAGTAAGTGGCTGCAGCATTAAAAACTTTACATTCAAAATTATTTTTTCTTTTTCATTCATTTTAAAATAAAAGCGTATTTTTTTTTTAAACTATTTATTTTTATTTTTTACTTTTTAGTCTATTAGGCGTCGTCCATTAATTACGAGAGGAGCTTAGAGGGCGAGGGGTCAACCTGAATCTCACCCAATCTCCCCTGGGGGAGAGGGGGTTCTTGGAAAATATCACGTATGTTTTTTTTCAAGAAACTGTAAAATTGCGAGAAAACTGGGTTAAATTAACCCTTGTGTTACACACTATCAAAAAATTACGTACTTTACACACTGGGTCAATTTGACCCCAACGAGAAAAATGTTAGTAACTTTAGTATTTGTTTACATAACGGGTTGTAAAAAATTACACATATGTATATTTTGAACCTTTCTGAAGAGTACTGCATGGTTGTTAACGTCAATTGTTATTGTTTAATTAACAAAAAAAATTATCAAAAAAAAACCAGAAAAGCGTTTTTTTTTTGATAACAAACCGTGGGGTCAATTTGACCCAGTGTGTAAAATAAGGGTTAAGTAAACCATCACCACTAAAGACCCCCATTAGCTTACCGGGCGCCGGTAGGCAGTGGCCTTGCAGACCAGGTCGGCCGGCACTGCCCTACGAAGGCCACAGATTACTTAGTCTGACTGAGGGATGATACTACAGGTATTCACCTGAGAGATCGTGGCATGCAGATTCAGCTATGATTCCCTACTGACACGCTTGAGAATAAATAGAAGTTCTGATCTAGAAGTTCTGATCTGACGATAAATGCCAAAACATATAAGGCCACTTACAGTTGTCGGCCGGTGAGTGTGTGGTGATACTAGGCCTAGGCCTAGGTGTGGTGATATTCAGGCCACGATTGCCGATGAGCTGTGTATAAAAGGGGGCCTTAAGCTATGGCTAAATCTTACATAAAATTTTCATGAATTGCTAAATGGCGAGCTAACTGAGGATTCGGAGGCTCCACCAATATCTGATGATAATGCTATGCTGCTGCCCCCAAGCTTGGAAGAAGTTAGCAGAGCCATCAGACAGCTCAAAAACAACAAGGCCTTGGGTGCAGACGGCATTCCAGCTGGTTAAATATGGAGGGCCTACATTATATCAAGCGATTCATGAATTAATTGTGCAATTATGGGAGCAGGAAGTGAGAAGACTGGAGAAAAGGCATCCTATGCCCGATACATAAAAAGCAGATATCACAGCGTGCACTAATTATCGTGGTATAACGTTGTTAAGTACCTTAAGATAGTCTCCGCTATCCTAGAAAACAGGGTGGCCCCATATGCCAGAAACATCATAAGCCAATACTGTGGCTTGAGCCCAAGGGAAAATCAACGACTGATCAGATGTTCACCTTGAGGCAGGCTATGGAAAAATGTCAAGAGTTTCAAAACTCAATTCAGTACCTCTTCATAGACTTCAAAGACGCCTATGATAGCATAGCCAGAGTAGAACTCCATGAGCCATGAGAGAATTCGGCATCCCCAATAAACTGACAAGACTCTGTAGGTTGACCGTGACCAATGTGTCAAGCCAAGTAAAGGTATCCGGAACACTGTCCAGACCAATCAACATCTATAATGGAGTCCGACAAGGGGACGGTCTGGCCTGCCTCATTTTCAACCTGGCGTTGGAGAAAGTGATCCGAGATTCGGGCGTGACATAAAAAAGTTCTCTGCGGTAAGACCTATGGGGTGCGACAGCAAGGGAACCCAATCTTCGCTGGAAGGATGGCTTAGAGCAGGACGCTCAGAGCTTAGGGATGCCAAACTGGATGGTATCGGGACCGGTGGGGAGAACAGTTGCGAGAGGCCACGACCGGATTCCGGTTGTAGAGCCGTTAAAGAAGAAGAAGAATCTATTATAAGTCTTCCGTAATTTTGTGCTGGCCGCCATTTTGAATTTGGAATGACGCCACCCAGCTAATTGTAATCTACTTGTCTTACCTTTTCATTTTATACCCATGTCAGAGGGCCGCCGAGCACAATTGCAAAAATCGGTCGCCATTTTGGAACCGCCGTCTGGATTTCTTTACAAAAGGGTCATATTGCATTGTCATTCAAACTAAACGTGTATGCAAAATTTCAGTTACAAGTGAAGCTAATAAAAGCGTGTTAAAAAGGGAAAGTATTTTCGGTGTAATTTTAGATTTAGGAATATTTACTCTCCATAAATAACAAAATTGACTAACAAGTCAATACGAAGTAAAAATGACTTTATAACATCCCTTTAAGCTTCTTCATCTACATCCTAGCCCAAAAAGGAAAATTTAAAATGATAAAACTTTAATAAATATTCGTATAACCCTAACTCCATTCTAGTTGGAGTGTATCTGCTTCATTGACCAATTGCTTGTCCTTTTGAGAAAATAGAATGATCGTCCTTCACACGAAATGTATTTCACTTCTGGCAAGAATCGGGCTTTATCATGTAGAAATGCTTCCATCGACATGTGTGGCAGAGGCCCTCCTCTAAAACGTTAGAATGAATTAACGAAATGGAAAAGGACGAAGCTTCACTTTTAAAATCCGAATGCTACTGAACAATTTCTGTGAAGTTTATTTATTCCTGGTGATTCCAAACTGGAACGGTTCACTATATCCGGTGAATTGATCTCAGAAATTGGATAACATTTTCCCATTGACCATGGCATTGCCGCCATGTCCTTTCTAGCTCGAGGGCATCATTCTGTTCGTCCTTTTTTTTGTGCTTTACAAAAGCAAAAGTTCTTCGAATTGTTATGCCACTTTACAAGGATATGATGAAATTGTATTGCTGTGAAAAAAGGAGAAGAAATTTTTGCCATCTGGAAGGCAAACAGGAAAAAAACAAAATTAAAATGGGTCCTTGCCAGAGGGTCTGGTTTGCTGGCCCTAGAGCCATTAGTTCTGCTCCATTGTGGCCAATTCCTTATTCTGGGATAAAAACATTCTGTTTGACCAGCAACAGCACAAGGCGCTGGCAACAGCCTGGTGTGGAGAAATGCGTTTTTATCCTGAAAAATCGCTGGCAACGTTTTATTGAAAAGAGGTGTGGAAGAATACTCAGCCAAGAAAAGGGATAACGTGTTGCAATGTTGCCATTATTTTGAAAATTTATTGGCCGAGCTTAATTCAAACCATGGCGAAGAAACCCGAAGTTAAGAAATGCCGAGTGGTGGATTTTTTGGGTTAAATGGACGGAAACACTTTTTTCTAAAAAAATGTAAGTACTGCACGAATGGAAAGAGAAAATGAATATTTTATCACAAAATATTATTTACAAAGCGGAATGGTGTGTTGCAGGGGTAGCTGTGTAGCTGTGGGGAATAAGTGTATAAGTTAAAGCCAGGACTATAACGATATTGAAATGGTGCTTGGAGATATAAACGCCAAAGTAGGAAAAAGAAGATGATTTCGTAGAAGTTATAGGAAAGCACATTCTACACAACGCTACCGGTAGTCTAGGGAGTAAGGCACCTTGTTGCCACCTGAATGCCTTTCGAATTCCGGCAGCACCACGGTGACGGTCCTACGCCTTTCTCACTTTCCCACCTACATAACTTTCCTCTTCTTCCTTGTTTGCATGCCTGATTCCTCCCTTCATAGCCTTTGCTAGCCATTGCCCGCTCCATCAAGCGCATGTCATCGGAGATTCAACTCGTTTCAATAGGTATAACACTCCAGTGAGTTGTTCTCGATGCCACAAAAAATTATGGATAATGACCAAAACGTTTGTCCTTTTGCCTTACACAACCAACATACGACATAGATAAGCTAAAACTTGCAGAAAAAAGATTTGCCTCTTACAACTCTGTCGAAAAAAACATAAGAGAAGGAGTAGGCGAACAGCCCCACATCTTCGTCTTCTTTAACGGCTCTACAACCAGGATCCGGTAGTTGAATGTCTTTTTTGACTGGACTATGCCGTTTGTCAAGGGTATGAAAAAACAGCGTGCCTATTCGCACCGAAAATTCTCACGGGTAAAGGCCGGGACACACATATCCGCACCGCGTCCGCACCGCATCCGCACCGTGTGTCGGACGACACACGGAGAGAAAGTAAAATTTTACCAGTCAGTCCCCACATTTCCGTGTCCGCACCGAGTCAAATTACGTGAGTTTTGTTTTTGCCCGGACACGGTGCGGATGCGGTGCGGACACGGTGCGGATATGTGTGTCCCGGCCTTAACACGGGTCGCGGGTGCCACTGCTATACGAGCCACACGGGTTGAACAAGGCTAAGTCTGCCTTCGATAGCGAGGAGCAGGGTCTCGTTGTTTGACGAGTGCCTGCTCGAACATTCAAGTCTAAGCGACAAGCTACTAGATGGACTGCTGACCCTTTTCAAGCAGTCTGGCCTGCAAATATCGGTATAGGGGTGAAGCACAATAGGCGAAACGAATAGCCACAATACCTTTGGACCCAGTACCTTAAAACCTGCAACTGCAATCCTGCTGGATTTTTTTGTATTTATGAGACAAGCTTCACGTGGTATTAAGGTATTTCCTCTTTGATAATATACTTGGCAAGGTTACTACTGGCACACCTTGACTTAGAAAACCAAAGGTCTGATTATAAGAGTATGATGCTGGTTGCACATTTTAATATGTTTTTGTTTGCACGAGTCTTATTTGGATTTTGTTGAAAATTTTCAGGCTGTGTAATTTTTCTCAAAAATTATCTCCTGTGTAATTTTTCTCAAAATTTACCCGTGCTACAGTTCACCCATGCCACGGTTCAGCCGTGTCACCCGTGTATGGTGCAAATCAAGGTAGTATTGGATGGCGAATCCAACCCCCACGCCATTTCGGCCAGAGTTCCCCAGGGGTCAATTCTCTCACCCGCACTTTTTCTAATCTTCATTAGGGGTCGTTAATTACGCGAGGCGTTTTGGGGGGAGGGGGTCGAGCAGAATTTCACCAAATCTCACGTGGGGGAGAGGGGGTCTCGGCAAATATCACGTAATTATTTTTTTTAAAAACAAACAGTGTAAAATTGCGAGAAAATTGGGTTAAATTAAGTAAAACATGTTTCTCCACTAAAGACCCCCATGGAGGAGGGGGTCCCGTTACAGGCCCCGGCCGTCACGACTAAGCTTGACTCAGTCTAACTGAGGGATGATACTTCAAGTATCCGCCTGACAGGCCGTGGTATGCCATGATTCCCAATAGACACACAGGCGAAAACGACTGCGCAGCATTGCAGGTTATTAATTCAAGTGAAAAAATGTTCATGGCCTCAACGAAAGCTTCAAAGCGGCTCCAGCCTCACGCCGTGAACACCCGCAAATGAGCGCAAATGCGAGTGTGGATGGTTTTCACGACTAGCTCGCGCTTTACTTTCCGTTCCGAGTGGATTCTTCCCATCAATTCACGCCTTGTGAGTGAATTGAAGTTCAGATCTTCAGGCCCGAACTGACGATAAATGCGAGTTTTGTCAGCTTTCTTGTACTGCAGGCCCCATATGACGGCCAGTTGGTGTATAGTGCTACTTAGCCTCAAGGCGAAAACTTTGAGGCCACGGTCTGCTGGCGACCTGTGTGTAAATTGGGGCCTTAAGATATGGGTAAATCCTACACAAAAAGTTGTTGTCGATTGCTTCCACCGGCTAGCTAAACGCGCGTCTCGTCGAATGATGCAGAGTACGAGCCAAGTAACACTGACCCGCGAAAAGGCCCTTAGAATTTAGAACTGCAAGAAGGCACACGCCGAATTTTAGAGTAATGAAATGCTTGTCGAGTGAGTCCTAACGTTTTGGTAGTTGTGTGCGGAAAAGCGAGTGGAATAGAGGAGGGCAAGGAGTCCAAATTATTAGTTATCTCAAATAAAATCTTGCTTCCGCCCAGATGAGCTTTTTACACGCCTTTCACTCCAAATTCTAATCAGCTGATGGCAATTCATCTTAATGTAAACAAAGCAGATGTAATTTGACTCAGATTTCACTAAGGTTTCAAAAAAGGATTTTAAAGCGAGGGCCTCTCCTGCAGTTCTATATTCTAAGGAAAGTCTCGCTTTGCTGTGGTTACGACCGTAAATACGTATTTTTAGTGTAAATACTAGATTTTTTAAAATTTGAAAAATCTCACGTGAGATTAGGGGGGACGGAGGGGGTCGAGCCAAATCCCACGAAATCTCACCGACGCACACTAGGACGGATTGCCCCTTTAGGACGACAAAGATAAAAAAAATTATTACATTTTAACTGACCAAAACTAACTGGGGTGCATTCTTAAATAACCCCTCTATAATACTACAAATAAACAATGGCGAGATAGTGACATAATTGGCTGGTAACACGCGCTAAACTTCCCCTCTCTGACCCAAAGTCAACGCGAGAATCAATTGCGCTCGAAATACCAACAGCTTATTACGCTTGTTTTGAGTTATTTATATACTACATAAGTATTTTAATTTATTAACAAATTTTTGAAAAAAAAAATGCCTGTCGTTTCTTCCTCTATACTGAAAAGCCACGAATGAGTCGTGGCTTTTCAGTATAGAGGAAGAAACGACAGGCATTTTTTTTTCAAAAATTTGTTAATAAATTAAAATACTTATGTAGTATATAAGACGTTTTTCTAAGTATTAAATAAATGACTACCACAAACTGTAATTTCAAGCTTTTTAAAAAAAGTTCCACATTGTTCCACTTTATATCGAATATTTTTAGACGCAATAAACATTAATGATTTTAAAAAATCCATTAAGCGGTCCCCATATTTCCCCCTTTGTTAAACAGACCTTCACCTACCAATTTGACATTTTTGTTAAAAAAAAACCCAAAAGTTGGACTCTGACAACTTATAACTCCTTAACTTGCGAAGATAGAACCATCAATTTTAACATCATTGGAGGATCCTCCATCAGTGGGGGAATTTTGCGTTCATTGGTACCTTACTCATGAAAATAGGTTATAGGGTTACAAAAATACAGGGTGATATGTAAAACTCTATTTTTGTACAACTCTCGTATTGCATCTAATATTACATCATCTAATATTGCTCCGTTTTATAATGATGTTAATTGACATATTATGTTGAGATGATATATAAGCCAAAAAATATATAATATGTGTGTTCTTATTTTTGTCGTCGTAAATTGGCTATCTGTACCAGTGTGCGACGGGGGGGGGGGGGGTCGAAAAATCTCAAAAATCACCTCACGTAATTTATGGACGACCCCCTAATGATCTGCTCTTAATCCCCTCCAACCCACTTCACTGCTTCGCTGATGACGGTACTTTGCATTTCTCTTACTCCTTCGACAATATAAGACAAGCACATGCCAGACCTTGTCTTTAACACCGTCAACTGATGTCCACTTCTATCACCGGGATATCGAATCGACTCTTCATTGGGGCGAAATGAACAGCGTCGAATTCAATGCCGTTTTCGTGGTACTGTCTGATCTCCAACAAAAATTGTACCGACCTTCCTCCTATCTCAGTGAATAAAGAGAATCTAACGGCTGACTCAACATTTTCTTCTACACCCTCCACACCCCCCCTACTCTTCTTCGATGGCTCTACAGCCCAATTCGAGCCTTGGCCTCCATCAGCTTCTTCCTCCAGACGTCTCTCTGCTCCGCAGCTTGTCTCCAGTTTCTTGTGTTGAGCACTTTTGCTGCATCGGCCTTAACATTATCTTCCCACCTTAACCGTGGTTTGCCAACTGGTCTTTTGCCATCTGGTAGTAGATACAGGGCTTTTTTTGGTATCCTTGAGTTATCCATTCCTTGGACATGGCCGGCCCAACGTAAACGTAGTAGTTTGGCATGGGTCGAAAGTTTACATTCTTTGTATAAGTCGTACAATTCGTGATTGTAGCGTATTCTCCATGCACTGTCTTCATTGATTGAGCCGTATATCCTTTGGAGAACCTTCCTCTCAAATATATCCAGCTTGTCTGCGCATTTCTGGGAGATACTCCAAGCTTCACATCCATACGTAGCTACTGTACGTATGATGGTTTTGTAGATTCTTATTTTAGTTTTTCTGTGGATGTCTCTGGATTTCATTACTGGCAGTAGTGAGAAGTATGTTCTGTTCGCGGCGTTTATTCTTCTTTGTACGTCTATCGTTTCATCGTTGTCTTCGCTGACTGTGGACCCCAGGTAGTTAAATTGGTTTACCCGTTCAAAGTTATATTCCCCCCAGGTGGTATTGTGGTTTCTTCTTCTTCTTTCCACCCTTGACTGAATTAGAATCTTACTCTTCTCTGCGTTTATTTGCAGCCCTATATGTTTTGCTTCATCTTCTAATTCTGTAAATATTTCTCTAAGATATGACAGTGATCTTGCAAGGCAGTTTATATCGTCGGCATATCCTGCCAACTGTTTGGATTTGTTAAGCAGGATTGCGTTCGCATCAATGTTAGCCTTGCGAATTACTCCTTCTAGGCAGAGATTAAATAGCATGGGTGCCAGCCTGCTTTAAACCTTGCTTGACTGGGAAGGATTCCGTCAATTCTCCTTGTATTCTGACTGCACATCTTGTATTTTCCATTGTCATTTTTGTTAATTTTATTATCTTCAGGGGGATGTTTAGGTCCAGCATTGTTGCATACATTTGCTCCCTGTCGATGCTGTCGTATGCTTGTTTAAAGTCGATGAAAAGTTGATACACGTCAATGTTGTATTCCCAGCATTTTCGGAGGATTTGCCTTATTGTAAAAAGTTGATCCATTGTTGACCTATTTCTTCTGAATCCAGCTTGGTATTCACTTACTGCAGCTTCTGCGTAAGGTTCCAGTCTGGTCTTAATTATATTTGTCATTATTTTATATACTGTGCTTAAAAGAGATATGCCTCTATAGTTTTCACAGTTGAATCTGTCCCCTTTCTTGTGTATTGGGCAGATAATGCTCTGCTCCCATACTTTAGGCATTTTTTCATTCCTCCATATGCAGGATAGTAATTCGTGTATAGCTGCTGAGAGCGATTCGCCTCCTTGTTTGATCAACTCTGCTGGGATGTTATCAATTCCTGGAGATTTATTGTTTTTTAATGGACGTATGGCACTTTGTACTTCTTCCAGAGTGGGTACATTTGTTTCTCTGGTGTCATCGTTATGTTGTAGACGGGGTTCTGGTACATGTCTGATGCTCTCGTTTGCGTTCAGCAGCTCGCTAAAAAATTCCTTCCATCTTTTCTTTACATCTTCGCTGCCTGTGACTATAGTGCCTTCTTTTGTTCTGCATATACCGGAGGAGGGTTTGAAGCCTTTCTTGAAGAAGTTTACTTCCCTGTATGCTTCCCGTGTTTTGTTTTGGGTAAAGTTTTCCTCTGCTCTCAGGATGTGATTGTTGAGGAATTTCCTTTTCTTCTTCCTGCAGATGCTTTTTGCGGTTCTTCTTGTTTCCTCGTATTTCAATTTCTTACTCCTCGTCGGTCTCTCTATGTATATTCTCCTATTTTTATTTCTGGCCTCTATAGCTGCTTTGCATTCCTCGTCGTACCAGTCACTAGCTCTGGCTGTGCGTTTATACCCTACAGTTTCCTTCGTGACATCTGTCAGTACCGTCTTCAATCTCATCCATTTTCCCGCGACTGTATCTTCATTATTTATACCTATCCTTTCTGCTAGAGTTTCCTGATATCTCTCCAACACGGGCTGTTCTTGGAGGCGATCGACGTCGAATTTCTTTTGTTTGCTGTTTCTTCTTTTTTGAGTAGCCAGCCGACATCTGAATCTAGCTTTAACTAGAAAGTGGTCCGATTCACAATTTGCACCCCTACAGCTTCTTACTTGCAGGATACTGGAAGCTGCACTTCTGTCTATTAGAATATGGTCTATTTGATTGCAGTATCTTTCGCTGGGGGAATGCCATGTGTATTTGTGAATGTCCTTTCTTGGGAAATATGTTGAGCTGACGATCATATTTTTACTCATTGCGAAATCGATAACACGTTGTCTGTTATCGTTTGATGTTTCGTGAAGACTTTCCTTTCCAATGGTCGGTCTGTGCCAGTTCTCTCTTCCAATTTTGGCGTTGAGGTCTCCTATCACCATCTTGATGTCATTGGATGGGGCCGTATCATATGCGCGCTCAAGCTTATAATAGAAAGTGTCCTTTGTCGTGTCCGCTTTCTCCTCCGTCTCCGCATGTACGTTTATGATTGAGAGGGTAAAGAACTTCGTTCGGAGTCGTATTGAGCATAATCGTTCACTGATTGGCTTGAACTCTATCACATTATCTATAATTGATTTGTGTACTACGAAACCTACTCCTAAGTGATGTTCCCTTCCGCAGCTGTAGAATATCCTGTCCATTGCCCCGTCTCCTATCCATCTGATCTCTTGTAACGCGAGTAATTTTATTTTATATCTGCTCACTTCGTCTAATAGTGACTTAACTGCTGCAGTTCTGTACATACTTCGCGTATTCCATGTTGCGAAAATCATTTCCAGGTGCTGTTGCCGTAGCCGTTGCCGTTTTCCCGTCCGTTCCGAGGCTTTGCTTCGGGTTTCTTAACTGATGTGTTTTTACTGGGTCCGGTAGTTAGCCCAACGCCCAACCCCACTACCAGGAGGACTGGATCCGTGAATTATACCCCATCGGATAAGGTGGCCCAGCTATACCCCTGGGCACTGGGTACGTCCGTCGTCGGTTGGTTATCCAGGAGGCACCAGCGAGGAGGTGACGGTACGGTTTTGCCCCCCCTCCACACCCCCCTAACCTTTCCTATTCTCCTCTATTCTTCAAACCAAGCTTACTATTAGACATTGCATCATGAACTGAACGACATGAAGGACTGGTAGTATAAAGCGTTACTCCTAAGCTTGGGTTTTTTCATATAAAAAAAAATATTGTCGCGCATTTTGGACACTTTATGCTGTAATTCAATATTTGAAGTAAGGTCCCACTAAAAAAGTGAACATAGAATTTCTTATAAAACATATTTTTTCTACAAGACATTTTTCGGTGCATTTTTTTTTTGTGGATGCTACAATGTGAAATGGAATGATTTTAGGGCAAAAATAAAACAATAAATAATTCTGGTAACAGGTTTTTGTTTTTCTCTTTAATAGTTTCTATTATTTTGAAAATATTTACAGAATTTCTTTTCATTTTAGTTCAATTTGCTTTTTCATTTCTTCAATCATTTTTTTTATATACAATATAATAATTTCCTAAAACTTTTTATGTTATTCTACAAATATTTGTTGTTATTTTAATTTTTATAACAAATTGTTTTTAGTTTTGTTTTTCTTTTGTTTTTGTTTTTTTTATAAAAAATTTACTTATGTTTTGGGTGTTTTCTTAAAAATTATAATTTGTTTTTGTTTTTTTTTTTCAATAAACTTTTTTGATTTATTAATTAGTTAAAAAAAAGAAATTTTTAAAAATATAGCAAATTATTTACGGTGGATTTTTTGTTTGATGGTATTTTGGATGTAAATCTCATTTTTTTTATATATTTGTAAGAATTATGAAACAAAAGTTTTGTTGGTTTCAAATTGGATTAAAGGAAGAATTTTTATGTTTTTTCTCTTTTTTCGAGTGTTTTAAAGTATTAAATTTAATTTTCCATAATTTTGGTGTTCGAATTTTGAATTTTTTTTTGTTAATGCTTTTTTTTTTATTTGTTTCAATAAATATTCTCTACATTATGTTTTGTATGTTTTGAGATGTTTTTTAGTTGTTATTGTTTATCTATTAATTTTTTTAATAACCAATATAATATCTTTGTTTATTTGTTTGTTTAAAAGCAATTGAAATAATGGGTAAGTCCAAAAATAAATCATGATCGTGCAGTGTTGCGACATTGTTAAGGCAGTGTTGCTGCATTAGTTGATTATGTTATGTTGTGATGCTTTTAGCATTCCGGAATACTGATTAATTTTACGACGAAGTTTTGTTGCTGTGTTACTTTTTTGATTTTTAATGTTTTTTAATGGTTTTATTTAGCTTGGTCTCGTATATTTGCTTTTTCAACTACTTCTACTTAACCGATTTTTATGAAACTTTGCACAAACACTGAGTTCCCAATCTGACAATTTTGTAAAAAAAATAATCAAGATGGCGCTTCCAAGATGGCGGATAAATTTTGCAATTGTGTTCCGATTCCATTGAAAATCGGCATCGGGGGGTTTTTAGGGCCACAAATGACGATTCGGTGGTCACAATTTGCAAATTCAAAGTGACATGGCGGATGAATTTTGGAAATGTGTTCTGAATCCATTGAAAATCGGTATCGGGGAATTGTTAAGGGCACAAAAGACGAAATTGTGGTAAAATTTAAAAAAAAAATTTTTTTTTGAATTGATGAGTCTGTTGTCAAAATTAGAAATAAAATGGCGCTGGCAATAACTAATCAGCTCACCAGAATTTTGTAAAAAGTAAAATCTAAAAACTGACTGAATAAACACTAAAATGAATACAATAATGATCAGGTTTTTTCATTGAAATAATTTTTTATGTTTTGAATGCACTCAATTTAAGGTTTCTGGATTGTGCCGAGAACTGTGTGGCGTTAGGAGGGTAAAAATTAGAGATGCGCCGAATATGGGCTCGACCGAATACGAATATTCTGCCGAATATTCGGTCAGAAAAGTACCGAACCGAACATTTGGCCGAATTATTCGGTTCATTTTTCAGCAGTTCATATATCGATCTGCGAGTAGCAGCGTTCGGCCACCCCTTGAGCACTTCGCGCTTGCTCGGCTCGCTCACTCGATTCGCCGCTCTTTCTTTTATTGCAATTTTTCGGTTGATAGAATTATCGCCAAAAAATAAGGGACTAAAGCAAGAATTCCATAAACATAGAGGCCCTAGGCACATGGGTCGACGGATTTGCAATCCCAGTTTGAAACTGGTTTAACCTTTATCACGCTCTCAACCAGTTTGAAACTAAAATGAAACCTTTATTCACACACAAACGCAACTGATTTTTCATCAATCGGTGTTCTGTGCTCACGAAAATTTTGTTGAATAAACTTTGACACTTACAAATGCAACCACGCAACTGAAACTGGTGACATTTCCAAGTGTACATGCCTTGCATTCGGTGACAGACAATATAGAAGTGTGTGTATTAAAATGCGACTTGACGGAATATTCCATAAATGTAATGTGTAATGCATGCAACGCAAACCATACACTCGCTATTTAGATTTTTTGGTTATGTCGGAGCGGAATGCAACTACGAAATTAAGTGTTGTTGGAACTGGCCGCAAGCTTTATATTGCTTCTGACCGCCAAGAACAGTCGTATGCAAGCAGTTGCAAACTAGTTTCAAATTGGTATCGTTTCTGTTGACTCGTGTGTGGATTCTTATTTTTTTTAATTTTTGATTTTGTGAATAAATATGGTTACACAAAGAAGTGTTTGTTTCATTTACAAATATTACCTATGTTCGGTTCCAGAATAAAGCCTCTTTAACATATGTAACTCTTAAAATAATACTATTTAAATATTCGGTAATTATTCGGCGAACTAACCGAATATCCGGCCGAATACGAACATTAAAAACACGCCGAATATACCGAATACAAATATTCGGCCGAACATTCGGTGCATCTCTAGTAAAAGTGATACGTCGTTGGCGATACACGACCCAAGAGTCAACGTTAGAAATGTGCCGAGGACTGTGTCGTTAGAGTTTCACCTCAAGGCTGGGCAAACCTTGTTGTTGTATAAAAGCCTTGTTCCTCTACATGACCCTTTGGGGGGTCGACTGTTATTTGTCCAATGCTCCAAAATGTTAAAGGAAGGTCAAGCATTTGTAGCAATGAGTCGCGTAAGGCCTTTGGAAGGGCTATGAATTAAATAGCCTAATTGTTAGAAATTAACAGGTAAGAAACCGTGCAATAAAGAATTGAAAAGGATGAGGAGTTTGCATAATGATACGAGCCAAAGATCAAACTAAAAACTAGAAAATAAAAAAAAATAAAAATAGGTAGAAAAACTTTTAAGTTAAATGGTTTTATTTGAAATCAACGTATTAAGTTATATTCTGAGAATTTTAACAGACTAATGCTTTTATTTTAAAATGAACTAAAAAGTAAAAAATAATTTTGAATTTACAGTTTTCATTGCTTCAGCCAGTATATTAAAACAACATAACTTTCGAAATATAAAAAAGGGTGGCAACAAAAAGCGAGCATCTTTTCTTTGTAAATTCTTCCTCATATTTTAAACGAGTAATTATTAAAGATTTTGCTTACTTTCTGCTCTTGTAAAGCTCTTTTTTTAAAGAAACCCCCTTGTTACGGCGCTTAAAAATTATATCTGACATGGTAAAAAACATTTTTTCAATGACAGGATTATTTTTATGTATAAGGACATCTTAAACTTCAGTTGTTTTCTTTTTGAACAAGGTGTTCTGAAATCCCAGTGATTGATCTGATGCATTGATGCTGCGCATTCAAAATTCAGTCTGACAAATTTATTAACAAAAATTGTAAGTCAGACAAGTTTTAATAGACAGAAGAAATCTTAAACTTTATTTAAAACAAAAATCAAGGAGGTGTTATGAAGTGTATTTTATATAAAAAAAAGAATTTATAACATAAGGTCTGTCAGAAGCTAATTAACAAAAATTTTCAAAAATGGTTCATTATTTACTACAAATTGTTTAAATTTCAGACAGGTGTTTTGGAAAATAAAATCATTGTTTTTTAACAAAATTCAAAAATTCATAAAAAATAGCAATTAAGAAATTTTTACTAGTCTGGCGGGCTTTACATGTTTTTCAGCTAATCTCACTTTATTGTTTTAAGGTGTTCGATGGGGTACCTTTTTTGTCATGGGAGCTTAGACTATAGTTACAAAATAAATATAAAATAAATAAAAGTTATTGATTTAAACATAAAAGTTATTAATATTAATCACCAAAAGCTTACTTTTTTTTCGTTATCATCATCCATGTTGAAAAATATGAAAAATTAAGTTGACAATCAGTAACGAAATTTAAACAGCAAGCAACAATAAATTCCGTGTTGACTAAATGTTGCGTCAGTGTTGCTAACATAATGCAAAAATGAACACATGCCTTATGTCAAGATTATTTTTTTGAATTTGTGATTTATGTTGCTTCTGCAGTGTTGTTGCAGTATTGTTACAGTATTTTTGAACCCACCCAATATATTGATTACATATAAATTATTTTAGAATATAAGTTAAAATTTTATAAGTAAATATACAATAACAATTAAAAGACATGGTAAATTTTTCATTTATTGAGTCATGTTTTTTTATTCTTCATTATATAAAATTTTTCGTTTTCATTGATTTTTTTTAGTTTTGTTTAAATATATTTTGTTATTTTTCTTCTTCTTCTGATAAATCTCCAAAATAGCTGGCTCATACGAAACGTAAACCCACATTCACACACAATTGAAAATTGTTCCTAGTAACGATCTAAAAAACAAAACAAATTTTTAAAGGGCTACAAATTTGATCCATAAGACGCCATTTTTATCTACTTTTTTTTATTATAAATATTTTTGTTGTTTTTGTTTCATTTTTTCTCGTTTTTTTTTTTTTTGTTTTTTAATAATTACATATTATAAATATTTATTTTTTTTTCCTCTATTCTGCTATATCACTATGATCAATGTAAGTGATCAAATTTCTTTTTTTTTTTCATTTAATAATTTATTTTAAAATTAATTATGTATTTTAGTAATTTTTTTTTATACTATTAATAAAATTAAATAATAGAGTTTTTGTATTTTTATGTTTCGGCGCATGTGTGTGTGTGTCTAAAATGTTAAGTTTATACCTTTCTAAACCAGGAAATATATAAGTAAGAAAGAAATCAACCGATTTCACTCTAAAAAATTTCTGTGAGATTTTTTATATATAAAAAAAAAATACTAAATATCGATATATTTTGTTATGTGATTTATTAAATTATTATTTTGTTATTTCATAATATTATTAATAATAATAATAATAATAATTAATTTAATCTCAACTTTTACATATTAAAATTATGATTAGTTTTTTCACTTCACTTTTATTTATCTTCAATTTATCAAGATAAAGGCGATATTTTTGGTTTTTTTTCGTATTTCTTCGGTATTTTATTAATTTTTGTTAATTTTTGATACTAAAAACTTTTTTTTCCCTTTTTAAAACTAAGTTAGAAAAATAAGTTGTAAATTTTTGTTATTAAATTGTATAAGTATTCATTTTGTTGTTTTTTTTATTTTCATGTTACCAATTAATTGTGCGATAAGTGTTTTAAAATTTATGTAAGTAATAATGTTAATGTTTTTATTTTCTTTCATTTTTTTTGTTGTTATGTTATGTTTATTGTTAAAGAGTAAAATGTACAACATAGTTGTATTTCTATTAGTGTAGTAGTAGTAGTAGTGTTGTTGTTGTTTTCTGTAAAGTTTCCTTATGTGCCCAGTAAGTGCCAGAAATTGTTCATATATGTGAAATTATTAATAATTTTTATGTATGGTATTCCTTTGTTCATTTGTTTCTTTTTTTTGTATTTTTGTTTTTTGTTTTAAATTGACGTTCTACTAGATGCTTACATGATTCTTCTTTATTTTTGTCTATAAATATAAAAGTTTTTTTTTTTTGTTTATATTTTTATATGTATGTATGTATGTATGTATATGCTCGATTTAAGGCTTAAAATTAAGTTTAATAAAATTTTTGTTAATTTTTTTTATATTAAATATATTTAATAATATTTATTTTGTTTATATAAAAAAAAAATATTTATTAATTTAGAGATATAATTTTTATATTTATTATAACGAATAATTTGTTTGTTTTATAAACTTTTATATAAATGTTACTAATCTTTTTCAGCAATATTCCGTAGAAGTGTATATTCCGCAAGTAGAAGAATGTCTCTTTAATAATCAAAATACGAAAGTTTTAAGTGCTACAATTTCACAACTGTTTTTTTGTTTTATCTAAAGTATTTTGCTGGGCTCTGATCTAAGTTCGTTGTGTAAATAGATAACGTTTTTTCGCATTAAATTCGCCCATTTGCAAATCAAATTAATCCTTTTACAAATTAAATTCACCTTTTTGCAAATTAAATTCATCTTTTTGAAGATGAAATTCACTCTTTTGCGAATAAAATTCACCCATTTGAGAATAAGTACATACTTTTACATTATATTTTGCTAGCTGGAAGCCGGTGCGCCTTACTGCACCCATAAGGCAATGGTATGGCTGGCGTGTGCCAAAACAATTGGGAATGTCAAAATCGCTTTTCCATTGGCAGTGAAAGACCCAAATCCTACAACAAAAGTACATCCGAAAAGAAAGGTGTCACCCCGTAAATCATCCCAAATCATTTATATTCCCAATAACAATCCAACAGTCTCAGTGGCACTCTTGTAGTGGTCAAATGAAGGGAGTGTTGTTGCCCGTAAACGAATTTCGAAGGTGTGCCGACCTTGACGAGCTTGGATTTACTAACATTATTATAGAAGTAGTAATGTCTCGCTAATCCGGCGACCCCACTGATCCGGAAACCTCGGTAATCCGGACGAAAAATTTTTTCTATTCATGTATTTTACAATCCGGACGGACATTTTTGCATTTTACAATCCGGACGTAATACGTTACACGCAAAAAATGTTAAAAACCGTTGTAGACAGTGCAGACTCGGACTCTTAGAATAGAGCGCAATTATTAATTTAAATCAGGGAAGCATTTTGGCAACACTTTTGAACAGCACCGCCATGTATTTGTGCACAACCCGGACAGTGCCGGTGTCATATTTAGTCAACAACTGGGAAGTGGCAACCATCCAGATGAGAACACATCACTTGGCTGAAAATTTTTCACCAAACTCGACCGAATTTCGCTACGCCTTTGTCCGGGTTCTGCAGTTTCTGGCTTGAAAGCTCCCTTTGAGAGCCATACAATAGATTGGGAGCGAGAAATTCTCTTGAAATGCTTGAGCCCAGATGCTTCCCTCGAATTCGTATGTACGCTATGTTCGGTTCCTTATCTTCTCTTTCCAAAGCTCGGACTGTGCATCAGGTGCAGGCTTTCATTATTCATTTAGAATTTGTGGTGTTGCGATCTTTTGGAAATGAAAAGGAAACATAAAACTTTGTCAATAAAGAAAAAAGTTGCAACTTTAAAAAAGATTTACAGTGGAAAGTCCTTAAAAAATATAGCAACAGAATTTGGAATTGGAAAATCGACAGTCGGCGATATAAAAAACAAAAGAAATCAAATTTTGGAGTAAGTACTCTTTCATCATGCATCATGGATGGCTTCGTTAGGCTGATTTGCAAAATTTTTAGTTATGTTTCTGTCTATGCAATCAATAAAAGAAACACAATGAAGAAGGGAGAATTTCCGGACTTGGATAGACGTCTGTACAGGTGGTTTATCAAACAACGAGAGAGACATGTGGCCATATCGGAGGAAATGCTGCAGATCCAAGCCCAAAAAATTCTGCGAAAAGTTTGTGGCGAAGGTAAAGAATTCCACGCCAGCAGGAGTTGGATTACAAATTTCCGGAAACGTTTTGGTATTAGAGGATTAAAAATCTGTGGCGAAAAATTGTCCAACAAAGACCCAAGTGTAGAACCGTTTCAAGTGAAATTTCTTGAAAAATTCGTGAGATGAACTTGGAACCATGTCAGGTTTACAATGCGGACGAGAGCGGACTTTTTTGGAAGTTGTTGCCGAACAAGACACTTGTAACGTCGAACGAAAAAATAGCCCCAGGTCGTAAAGCACACAAACAGCGTTTGAAATTTTTGGGCTGCACTAACGCATCAGGTGACCATCAGTTGAGGTTACTCGTGATTGGTAAATCGAGGAATCCTCGAGCGTTCCGAAACGTTGCACTTCCGGTCGAGTTCCAAAGCTTGGATGACATCCGAAATCTTCAGAACATGGTTTTTTAAGTCTTTCGTTCCGCAGGTCCGGGATTTTCTAGAAAGCATCGGCAAACTTCAGAAAGCACTTCTTCTCTTAGATAATGCACCTTGTCATCCATCAGTTGATGATCTCAAGACCGCAAACGGGCAGATTTTCGCAATGTTTTTGCCACCGAACTGCACAGCATTGATACAGCCACTTGATCAGAACATTATCCGTGTAACCAAACTTTTATATAAAAAAAACTTGATTTCTCACATTCTATGCTCGAGAGAGAAGGATGTTGATAAGTTACTGAAAGCACTGACGTTGAAGGACGCCGTGTACTTTCTGGCAAGTGCTTGGAGAAATTTGAAACAAAGCATGATCAAGTCGTGTTGGAAAAGTTTGTTTGAGGAGGAAAATGAAGATTGGTATAGTGAGGATTTAATCCCGTTAAATGAATTGATCCGTCAAATGCGCGATGCTGAGGAAATAGGCGAAAATTTAAGATTAGCAATGCAAAGCGAATCGATTTATACGGCGGACGAAGTTAACGATTGGGTGGAAGAGACGAACATCGATGATATCATTGAAAAGGAGGCCATAGAAACCGAAGACGAAGATGAGGAATTTTACGGATTGAATGTAGGAGACGAAAATCCTATGCGAGTTAGAAATGAAGCTGCTGTTGAAGCCATTGGAACTGTCATCGAGTGGAGCTCGCAAAACAACGTTTCTATCAACCAGATAATGGTTCTGCAGGAATTGAAAGAAAAAGCGCAACGAGCTTTTGTAAATTCCAAAAAAAGACAAACAACTACATATAACGGATTTTTTTTAAATTCTTGTAAAAATGATAAAATATAATAAAATGTTTATGGTGACAATGAAATGATTGTCACAAAGATAATTCCTATGTATTTTTTACTTTTTACCGTATGTACTTGCCAGTCCGGAAAATTTACTAATCCGGACAAAGGCGGCCCAAAATTGATCCGGATTAACGAGACATTACGTACTTAGTTTTCAAACGGGTGAATTTGATTTGCAAAAGGGTGAATTTCTTTTGCAAAAGGATGAATTTAATTTGCAAAAAGGTAAATTTTTTCTCAAAAGGATTAATTTGATTTGCAAATGGGTGAATTTAATGTGAGAAAACTGTAGGAGAGCTAATTTTATATTTAAGTACATATCAATGTGTATAACTGGGCTGGTACACTCGTATTTCAAACAAAGCTAATTTGGAAAATATATGCTTGCTTTTATATTATTGTGAAAGAAAAATAAAAAAAATTAGGTAAAGATTGATGGTTCATGGTTTAATTTGTTTAAGGATTTCGGGTTACCTCCTCAACTGCGTTGTACTAGGTATGTAGTGAAGGATCTTATCATGATCATGAGTAATTATTATTCTACTGATTGAACATTTTCTGCCGTGCAAATTTTTCTTATTTGATTCCTGGCAGGCTTCCGAGTAATCAGGTGCGGGGACTATGTCTCGAAGGAGTTCCTGGTAAAATGCCTTGCTCGTCTAAGTGACGCCTTGGTAGGGTTCCCCTGGACCTTACTTCGGGGAGCGATATTCCCAAAAGACCAAGGGCGAGGATCTGGCTCATAAAAATGGTATCAGAGCCAGACAAATTGCTCGTGTAGCTTCGGGGTCACAACAGGGACATCCCTATGGACAACTGGAAGGGACTCAAGGCCGAGGAACCTCAGCGAAATAATAGAACACTGGCTAGAGGGGCTCGAAAGAGAGACTATAAACTAAATTTTTGGACTAAAGCAGGCATCCATGTAGAACGAACAGGCGGACTCCGATGAAGAGCTCAGTGAGCGCTTGCATGTACTAACAGTCATCGAAGTTGAGTGGAAGTGAGCCAGAGTAATTTTGTTATGAGATATTCAAACGGCCATCAAGTCATTAACCCCGGCAGTATAATTTCTAAGCTGGTCGAAGGAGCTCTATTCCTTGGCCGGGGGGCACAGCGTCACTCCGGATCACAGGAGCACGTGGGTACCGGATCACCGGAACATCGAGGGCATCGAGAAAGCAGATGAATTTGCCAGACTGGGGTCAGCTCTCGCAGGCACACCGGTGCAGAATGTACAGAAGTCTCTGTGCGTGCTGTTACATACAGAATTTGTAAGGGTCTCTCTCGGTGAAAAACGGAGCCCTTAGACAAATTCCCATATACTTTCACACAGGGAGCCTTTTACATCAAATTCGCAGTTAATGAGTTTGATGCAATATGAGCTCCCTGCGAACAACAAATCCTAAACGGAAAATAATTATCTAATTTCCATTTTCAAATGTACAAAATTCCTTAACGGACAAATCTTCAACGTACAAAAATCCACTTCAACAAATGTAACATTTCCAGACGTAACCTGATCCGCGCGCATTTTGTGAGATTTGCAAGGTGCGCAATTACCTTTGCACCCTTCCCAAGCTTTTCTGGCAAACAGTGATCTTGACTCTGACTTTTTTGAAAGTAATTTGACCCACCCAACAATAATTAAGCGCAACTTGCAATGCGCCGCGTGAGAAGCGCGCGATAAGCAAGTTGCGCAGGTGGGAACGAATTCAAGGGCGAGTTTTTCCCAGCCGGTGGACAATTTTTCCATGCCACCACCGGCGGGTGAAAATTTTAAGTAATTGAGTATTGTTTGAACTATCAACGGCGGCGGGCGCGTCTACCAATTTTAATAAAAAGTGTTGTCTAAACCTTCGACCGCGGCGGGCGCGTCCGATAAGCAATTAAGTGTTGTCTGAATCTTTACCTGCGGCGGTGCGGGATTTAAAGAGTGTTGTTTTGGCGGCGGTGGATAAGTTCTAGTTTTTTCTGTACCATTACCGGCGGCCGTAATGTAAGAAAATAGATTGTGGAAGTTAAAAGAAGAATAGTTGAAAGAAAGAAAATATTGTGCAAGATGTTTACTAAAAATAGTTAATGTAAGAAAATATATTGTGGAAGTTAAAAGAAGAATAGTTGAAAGAAAGAAAATATTGTGCAAGATGTTTACTAAAAATAGTTAATGTAAGAAAATATATTGTGGAAGTTAAAAGAAGAATAGTTGAAAGAAAGAAAATATCGTGCAAGAGGTTTACTAAAAATAGTTAATGTAAGAAAATAGATTGTGGAAGTTAAAAGAAGAATAGTTGAAAGAAAGAAAATATTGTGCAGGATGTTTAATAAAAATAGTTAACGTAAGAAAATAGATTGTGGAAGTTAAAAGAAGAATAGTTGAAAGAAAGAAAATATCGTGCAAGAGGTTTACTAAAAATAGTTAATGAAAGAAAATAGATTGTGGAAGCTAAAGGAAGAATAGTTGAAAGAAAGAAAATATTGTGCAAGATGTTTACTAAAACTAGTTAATGTAAGAAAATATATTGTGGAAGTTAAAAGAAGAATAGTTGAAAGAAAGAAAATATTGTGTAGGATATTTAATAAAAATAGTTAACGTAAGAAAATAGATTGTGGAAGTTAAAAGAAGAATAGTTGAAAGAAAGAAAATATCGTGCAAGAGGTTTACTAAAAATAGTTAATGTAAGAAATTAGATTGTGGAAGTTAAAAGAAGAATAGTTGAAAGAAAGAAAATATTGTGCAAGAAGTTTACTAAAAATAGTTAATGTAAGAAAATATATTGTGGAAGTTAAAAGAAGAATAGTTGAAAGAAAGAAAATAGTGTGCAGGATGTTTAATAAAAATAGTTAACGTAAGAAAATATATTGTGGAAGTTAAAAGAAGAATAGTTGAAAGAAAGAAAATATTGTGCAAGATGTTTAATAAAAATAGTTAATGTAAGAAAATATATTGTGGAAGTTAAAAGAAGAATAGTTGAAAGAAAGAAAATATTGTGCAGGAGGTTTAATAAAAATAGTAAATGTAAGGAACTACTATTGAAGTAAAAAAAGGACCCATACTTTTATTTAAACATAAGCGTTTAAGAAATTGAAGAATAAAATTTAAATATAAACAAAAAAAAATTGTTTTTGAGTGAGTGTATAACAATTGAGATTGGGATAATAAAAAAGAAAATCAGTTAAGGGACTAACCAAAAACTAAAGTGTGTTTTACCGAAACAACAAAACCCGGTGAGTTTAAAAATATAGCAAGTTGTACAATAAATAACGAAAAACATAATATAACAATTGGCGCAGCCGGTAGGATCTGGGTGCGCAAATAGTAAAAACGTTAATACTGCTGGTCTAGGCTCCTTGACCTCCAACCCAAGGCTGAGCCTGACTTGGGGGCAGTGTTAGCGTCTGCCACTGCAGCGCATAAAATATCCCAGATCCTCCACGAATCCTCGCTCGGGGGTGTACAACCACGGTGCCTCTGCTCCAGGCGAGCACGCGCTCACCCCCCATTGTATAGCATCGCGGGACTTTTAGTGGGCTTCATCCCTGCCCAGGAGACGCCCTATGTCCGAGGGCCAACAAGGGGACAACAACAAACACGAGACTCCCCCTCCGAGGGACCACCAACCATCGAGGGACTTAACCACTCCAGGCCCCTCTACTTCATCAGGAACCACCGACACCCCAGCATCCTGCCAGGTCACTCAGCGAGGGACTTCCACACCACTATCTGCACTCCAATCAACATCCAACCCATCAGAAACACCCCAAACATCCCCCAGACGTCTCCGAAGTGGAACCATCCTAGGAGAAGGAGAAAAACAAGTAGGTTTAGCTTTAACATTAGATTATATACTCAAGCGGGCGCAAGAGACAGGAAAATTTAATATAGTACATTTTGAGGCCGTGGATAAACAAATCCAAAGGGCCAGCCAAGAAAGAAAGGCGAAAATAGATACGTTCAAAGAGGGGGCCCTGAAATTTAAACAGGACCTCCTCGATTTCAAAAATAGTCTCCCACGCCCCCTTGAGGTAGTAGAAGATAAGGACAATTGTGAAAACACTAACACTGAACCGCCCGAACCCGATTACGCCCCAATAGACCTACTCGCGGATTGGGTCGATCTCTCAACCCGATCCTTGTCCCTCCTAGAGGAAGAGGAGGCGACCTTTCAAGACAGTCGTCTTGTCAAATCTTTACTACAAAAAGAATTTCCTACAGCCATGGCCGACGAATATATTAAAGTCGCCAAATTAACGGCTCAACTAGTCCCTTTATTCTCTGGCGGCCAAAACCCAGCGATGGCAACGGAACTACAAATGTTCCTAGGCTGTTGCCGTCGGGTACTACAGTGCCTGACCGAACAAGAAAAAGCCGCCTTCATTCAAATTTATCCAACTAGGCTTCGGGGAGAGGCCTATCAACTGATTGCCTCCTCCCAACCCGCCACTTTTGAGGAGGCAGAAAACCTCCTAAACAGGACTTATCTTCCCAGGGAAACATATCAAGAACTGGTCAATAAATTAATTCAATTACGCCAGTTCCCCTTAGAGCCGCTCACGGCCTATACCACTAGAATCAAACAGCAGTTGTCGCTATGCGAAGAGGCGGCCACCACTAAATATGGTGCGATGGCAGCACCGGCCGTAAAGGCCCAACTGCAAGATTTCGCAAAAAATGCCCTGCGGAGTGGGGTTACCAACCCCCACCTCTGCCAGTACCTACTAACTCTGGGAGAGGATACACTTGACAGCCTAACCCAAAAGGCACTAGATATGGAGAAGCTACAACAAAATTCTGTGTATGCCTCCTATCAAATGACAGTACCACAACCGGCATACAACCCTTATGGACAAACAGTCCCTATCCCTAAGTCGGAAAACATTTACCAAATGACCCTAACAAATACGCCAAACCAACACACTCAGTACACCGCCCCGCCCGTACCAACCATGCCGCAAACAACACTCCAAAGCCCGGTAAGCCCACAGGTAATGTACACAACATACGCCCCACCCACAAACCCAGCAAACACAATACAAACAATACCGCCGGCGCCACTACAAAGCGCCAACCAAGTAACAACTATAAGCCCCGTTCTAAATAATGAAAATAAACCCTTAAACATCACCTGTAGCTACTGCAGAAACAGAGGGCATACTTATGCAGACTGTTTAAAACGTAAAAACACGCCCTTCTGCATAATCTGCCGGTCCAACTCGCACGACGCGAGGGACTGCCCCCGACCAATAGAACCCACAAGGTCCTCATATAATAACAATCGTTACCAGAACCAGGGGCCGTCGTTTAATAATAATAATAATAATCGCTACCAAAACCAGGGGCCGTCATATAATAATAATAATCGCTACTCCAACCAACGGTCTCAGTTCCAAGGTAACAATCGTTACCCAGACCCGCGGTCACAGCAAACGGGTAATTACCGCTACCCCGACCAACAACCCTCCAACCAGGGTGCTAACCGACAACCAACCAACCGACCCATGGATAATGGATCCAACCAACCTAATGGCCGTCAACAAACAGCCAATAACACAAGGTCGGTGTTCAATATTAGATGTAGATGTGATTTCTGCCACAGACGTGGCCACACGGTGGATGACTGTCACCAAAGACAGCGCTGGGAATCACAACAAGCGGGAAACTCCCCGCAGTCGGACCAAGAAACCCCGGCCCGACAATAAACCCTCAAAATAGTACTAAAGGGGGGCCTCATGCGCCCGAACCAAGTGTTCCACTCGTCACTCTTCCTCTAGACATAAGCCTTAACGGCAAAGCCGACCTAGCAGTGGACACCGGCGCTGAGGTCAGTATACTAAAACATAAAAAACTAAAGGATCCCAACTTACCAGATCCCACTAAAAGATGTACACTAGAAACGCCATACGGCAAAGGACAAACATTAGGGAGCTGTCAGGGGAACATCATTCTAAACACCCCCCTCCCATGCACCTTCCAAATTGTGCAAAATACACAAGAAATTCCTAACGATGGTCTGTTAGGAAACGACTTTCTTTCCAAAAACTGTAACGTCGAAGGCCCAAACCAAACACTGCGATTTCCTCGCACGGAAATCAACCCAGTAGAAATTGCAATTCCATTACGCAATGGATCCGCCAAGTCAAACACTAGAGAGCAGCAGGAGCAAACCCAAACTAGGGAATCTCAACTCGTAGTAGCCGAGATAAACCCCGGTGGTGTCTCCCAGGTAGCCTCAGAGAGGAATACCAGCTGCCTATCTCTGGATGGTTCAAGGTTGGAAAACAACTCCAACGACTATGAGGCCAATTCAGGCAAATATAACGTGGCATTGGAGAAATCCATTCGCCTACCAAGCCGGTCTCAAATGGTGGTCCCCATTCCCCTAAGGTTAGAGGAGGAAATGCTCTGTGAATCTTACGAGCCGAGCGAAGGAGTATTCCTCGCCAATTCCCTCTTGCCAGCTGGAACAAAAACAGTGTATGTTGGTCTCATCAACGTTAACACCCAACCAGTAGTCCTGACGAGCCTATCCCTTACGCTCGCCCCAATCAACGACTACACGACTATTCACCTAGCCTCTAACAACAACCCTAAGTCTCCAACGAATGCTAATGACGTATGTGAGTATCTTACAGGCTCTGAACCAGACGGTCTCAGGAACGCCAGTACCCCATCGTCATCTAACGCAAGGCTCCAAAGTATACCCAATAATGGTGCAATCCCGCAAGGTATACCCCAGGGAAAAAGGGCAAAAGTGAAGTTGGGAAAGAATGAAAAGGAAATCGATTCCATCCGTCATCTACGATACATATTCCCGGACCATGAGGATCCGGACCCTGAGCGTGAAACGCGCTTCAAACAGCTAGACGAGGAACTCAGCCTCGACCACCCTCTAACGGCCGACGAGAAGCGGTCCATACGGGATCTTTGTTACGAATATGCCGACATATTCCATTTAAAAGGGGACAAGCTAACCTACACGGAAGCTCTACGACATGAGATCCCCATGGTCTACGACCAATTTATTAACCAAAAAATGTATAGATTGCCCGAAACGCAAAGGCAAGTCATAAATGACCAATTGAAAGAGATGTTGGACAACGATATTGTTCAACCCAGCAAAAGTCCTTGGAACTCACCCCTCCTAGTGGTACCGAAAAAACCGGGCCCCGACGGTGAGAAAAAATGGCGCGTAGTTGTGGATTTCCGCAAAATTAATGAAAAGACAATAGGTGATGCGTATCCCTTACCAAGAATCGAGGACATCCTAGACCAGCTCGGTCACTCGAGATACTTCTCTACCCTCGACTTGGCCAGTGGTTACCACCAAGTACTAGTGGAACCACAGGATCGCCCCAAGACGGCCTTTAGCACGAACTATGGCCATTATGAGTTCAAACGTATGCCGTTCGGGTTAAAAGGTGCCCCGGCTACGTTTCAGCGACTAATGAATTATGTCCTTACTGGTCTACAAGGCCTCGAATGCTTCGTCTACCTAGATGACATAGTCATCTATGGTAAGAACCTTGAGGATCATAATTCCAAGCTACGACGCATATTCGACCGGTTGAGGGAAAACAACCTCAAATTGCAACCGGAGAAATGCCAATTTTTGAAAAAGGAAGTAGTCTACCTGGGTCATGTATGCTCTGAAAAGGGAGCCCTACCAGACCCCAGAAAAACGGAGTGTGTCCAAAACTTCCCGGCGCCACGAACCGTCAGGCAAGTCCAGTCCTTCCTGGGCCTTGCCAACTACTATAGAAAATTCATCCCAGAATTTTCTAAGATCGTACGCCCCCTAACAAATTTGCTAAGAAAGGGCGTGAAATTTTCATGGACGCCAAAATGCGAGGAAGCATTTCAAACGGTGAAGCGTTCTTTAGTCTCCCCACCACTGCTGATATACCCTGATTTCGAAAAACCGTTCAATCTAACAACGGACGCCAGCAGTGAGGCACTCGGAGCAGTGCTCTCTCAAGGAATCGTAGGTCAAGACCAGCCCATAGCTTATGCAAGTCGCACTCTAAACAAGGCGGAGCGTAATTATTCCACCGTCGAAAAAGAGTTGCTAGCCATAGTATGGGCTGTTAAAAACTTCAGGTGTTACTTAATGGGTCGAAAGTTTACGGTCTATACCGACCATAAACCCCTCAAGGGAGTCTTCAACGTCAAGGACCCCACAACTCGACTCGTTAGGTTTCACCATAAACTGTCCGAATACGATTACCAAATTGAGTATAAACCGGGTAAATACAATACGAATGCTGATGCTCTCAGCCGGATTCCCCAAAGAGCAGAAGAGCCCAATACCTTCACGGTGGAAGCTCTAATTCACCAACCCGGTGAACCCCTAACTATATCACCTGAGAGAAACGGGAATACATTGCCTCCTAGTGAACGACCGAAACAATGCAACGTGGTCACTAGGGCTCAGGCACAAAAAATGCAGGATGAGGAAAAAGACGAACTCGTTCCAACTGCAGAAGCCCCCAATATCGACGAAGGGCCTAAAGAAACAGACTTGGAAACGGAAATTCCCCAACCCGTCGAAGCCTCCAAGGATAGCTCCAGCGAGCTACGAAGGAAAGTTGAAGTGATTACAAGTCCCGAAGAAATCACTACAATACTGAAAGACTACCACGACTCCCCTTTCGGCGGACACCAGGGAGTCGTTAAGACATATAATCGCGTACGTCGTAAATATTGGTGGAGACACATGTTCCGCGATATCACTCGCTACATAAGAAGGTGCAAGAAATGTCAAACCATGAAGGCCTCTAGACAATTCCGAATGCCCATGGTTATTACAGACATAGCAGAAAAGCCCTTCGAAAAAGTCTATTTAGACGTAGTAGGTCCCCTGGAAGAAACCCATTCCGGAAATAAATACATCCTAACCTTCCAGGATAACCTGACAAAATTCGTCGACTGGTATGCCATTCCCAATGGGGAAGCCCAAACGATAGCACAAATTTTCTTCGACGAAATCGTCACGCGCTATCGCATACCCAAACAAATAGTCACCGACCAGGGATCAAATTTCCTGAGTGACCTCTTCAAGGGCGTGTGTAGGCTCTTAAAAGTTAAAAAACTTCAGACCTCAGCCTACCACCCGCAATCCAATGGCGCGCTAGAACGAGCTCATAGACCTCTGATCGAGTACCTACGTACCATAGTAGATGAGAGCCCAAATAATTGGGACCAGTTTCTGCGCACGGCAGCGTTCGTGTACAACAACAGCGTACACGAAGGGACCAAACTTACCCCCATGGACTGCCTATATGGTTTCATTGCCGACGTCCCGTCCAACCTTAAACGCAACCCGGAACCACTTTACAACCACGAGAGTTATTACCACCAACTCCGATATAAGTTGCAAAAGTCCTATGCCCTAGCCCGCAAGAACCTACTTGCCAGCAAGAACCGCTCCAAGGCATATTATGATGGGAACGTACGCCCACTCACACTTCACGTAGGGGATAAAGTCCTCCTACGTAACGAGGCCCGAAAACATAAATTATCCCAAATCTGGGTCGGCCCCTATACAGTAGTGTCAGTCCCAAGCGCTGTAAACACTACCATCAAAATAAATAGGAGATTGGTCACCGTCCATAATAATCGCTTGAAACCGTTTTACGAAACTAATACGTAACTCTACGCCACCATTTAAGTCCTACCCTACTTTCCGGTAATAAAAGAAACTAACTTTAGCACCATCAACCTTGGAGTACCATCGATAACCTCCGATAATACCATAAAGTTATTCACAGGTAACGATACGCGGTGCGGCCTCTAAGTAGATCCCACACATTACCAAGGGCCTCTACCATACAATTAGTACAACCAGGGCCTGGGACCCCAATAACCATAGGGTAAATCGGGCCGCCATACCGCCATTCACCACGCCTCCTTATAATGCGTCACTACGCCTCACTCTACCAACCCACCTTCATACAAAAGGGTTGAAGAGATCGCCAGAAAAATCTCACCTGCGCTACGTCAATCCCATAAACTCCCCCTAGTTCGCGAGACGAGCCCAAAACCTTCACCACAAACTACCCAAACAGAGAATCGCTCTACTTACTACGTTTCGTAGCGATTCTCTTATTCCAGGGGGGAAGGAATGTTACATACAGAATTTGTAAGGGTCTCTCTCGGTGAAAAACGGAGCCCTTAGACAAATTCCCATATGCTTTCACACAGGGAGCCTTTTACATCAAATTCGCAGTTAATGAGTTTGATGCAATATGAGCTCCCTGCGAACAACAAATCCTAAACGGAAAATAATTATCTAATTTCCATTTTCAAATGTACAAAATTCCTTAACGGACAAATCTTCAACGTACAAAAATCCACTTCAACAAATGTAACATTTCCAGACGTAACCTGATCCGCGCGCATTTTGTGAGATTTGCAAGGTGCGCAATTACCTTTGCACCCTTCCCAAGCTTTTCTGGCAAACAGTGATCTTGACTCTGACTTTTTTGAAAGTAATTTGACCCACCCAACAATAATTAAGCGCAACTTGCAATGCGCCGCGTGAGAAGCGCGCGATAAGCAAGTTGCGCAGGTGGGAACGAATTCAAGGGCGAGTTTTTCCCAGCCGGTGGACAATTTTTCCATGCCACCACCGGCGGGTGAAAATTTTAAGTAATTGAGTATTGTTTGAACTATCAACGGCGGCGGGCGCGTCTACCAATTTTAATAAAAAGTGTTGTCTAAACCTTCGACCGCGGCGGGCGCGTCCGATAAGCAATTAAGTGTTGTCTGAATCTTTACCTGCGGCGGTGCGGGATTTAAAGAGTGTTGTTTTGGCGGCGGTGGATAAGTTCTAGTTTTTTCTGTACCATTACCGGCGGCCGTAATGTAAGAAAATAGATTGTGGAAGTTAAAAGAAGAATAGTTGAAAGAAAGAAAATATTGTGCAGGATGTTTAATAAAAATAGTTAACGTAAGAAAGTAGATTGTGGAAGTTAAAAGAAGAATAGTTGAAAGAAAGAAAATATTGTGCAAGATGTTTACTAAAAATAGTTAATGTAAGAAAATATATTGTGGAAGTTAAAAGAAGAATAGTTGAAAGAAAGAAAATATTGTGCAGGATGTTTAATAAAAATAGTTAACGTAAGAAAATAGATTGTGGAAGTTAAAAGAAGAATAGTTGAAAGAAAGAAAATATCGTGCAAGAGGTTTACTAAAAATAGTTAATGAAAGAAAATAGATTGTGGAAGCTAAAGGAAGAATAGTTGAAAGAAAGAAAATATTGTGCAAGATGTTTACTAAAACTAGTTAATGTAAGAAAATATATTGTGGAAGTTAAAAGAAGAATAGTTGAAAGAAAGAAAATATTGTGTAGGATATTTAATAAAAATAGTTAACGTAAGAAAATAGATTGTGGAAGTTAAAAGAAGAATAGTTGAAAGAAAGAAAATATCGTGCAAGAGGTTTACTAAAAATAGTTAATGTAAGAAATTAGATTGTGGAAGTTAAAAGAAGAATAGTTGAAAGAAAGAAAATATTGTGCAAGAAGTTTACTAAAAATAGTTAATGTAAGAAAATATATTGTGGAAGTTAAAAGAAGAATAGTTGAAAGAAAGAAAATAGTGTGCAGGATGTTTAATAAAAATAGTTAACGTAAGAAAATATATTGTGGAAGTTAAAAGAAGAATAGTTGAAAGAAAGAAAATATTGTGCAAGATGTTTAATAAAAATAGTTAATGTAAGAAAATATATTGTGGAAGTTAAAAGAAGAATAGTTGAAAGAAAGAAAATATTGTGCAGGAGGTTTAATAAAAATAGTAAATGTAAGGAACTACTATTGAAGTAAAAAAAGGACCCATACTTTTATTTAAACATAAGCGTTTAAGAAATTGAAGAATAAAATTTAAATATAAACAAAAAAAAATTGTTTTTGAGTGAGTGTATAACAATTGAGATTGGGATAATAAAAAAGAAAATCAGTTAAGGGACTAACCAAAAACTAAAGTGTGTTTTACCGAAACAACAAAACCCGGTGAGTTTAAAAATATAGCAAGTTGTACAATAAATAACGAAAAACATAATATAACAGTGCTAAATAGAAACAACTCCATGTACTTTCTCTCGGCTGCAGATGGAGGAGCCTATCATCATGTGACAAGTCTATGAAGACCTGGCTTTGTTATAACAAACAAAGGTCGCGAGATGTAACGCAAGGATATGTCCACAATCGCGTCAATAACACAGGCCTGCAAAAAACGGTTTTTTTTTCTTTTCAATTTAATAGTCGTATTTTAAGTATTTTTTCGCGCTGAATCCGAATCCGTTGGCCAAATTGCCCTATCACGTCAGGATTTTGAGCAATCCTAACCTAAAAGTGCCAAAAAGCGTGTTTTTTGCACTTTTGCGCGTTAAATATCTCAAAACTATGGAATGATAGGGCAAATCTGACAACGGGATCGTTTTCAGCATGCCAAAATCTATAGAAAAGCATGTCGGAAGCGTGAAATTTGACAACGCTTTTTTTGTAATACTGAAAAGAAAAACTTCTTGGCGCGAAATCGACGATTTTTATTAAGACATGTTATCATCGTTGCACCTCGTTTTTCGGGGGCTCGTTTTTTAAGTATTTTTTCGCGCTGAATCCGAATCCGTTGGCCAAATTGCCCTATCACGTCAGGATTTTGAGCAATCCTAACCTAAAAGTGCCAAAAAGCGTGTTCGCTTTTTGGCACTTTTAGGTTAGGATTGCTCAAAATCCTGACGTGATAGGGCAATTTGGCCAACGGATTCGGATTCAGCGCGAAAAAATACTTAAAATACGAGCCCCCGAAAAACGAGGTGCAACGATGATAACATGTCTTAATAAAAATCGTCGATTTCGCGCCAAGAAGTTTTTCTTTTCAGTATTACAAAAAAAGTGTTGTCAAATTTCACGCTTCCGACATGCTTTTCTATAGATTTTGGCATGCTGAAAACGATCCCGTTGTCAGATTTGCCCTATCATTCCATAGTTTTGAGATATTTAACGCGCAAAAGTGCAAAAAACACGCTTTTTGGCACTTTTAGGTTAGGATTGCTCAAAATCCTGACGTGATAGGGCAATTTGGCCAACGGATTCGGATTCAGCGCGAAAAAATACTTAAAATACGACTATTAAATTGTCAAGAAAAAAACCTTGCAGGCCTGTATAATAAATGGGATACTGGCCAATTGGGCAACATGCAGCCTAATTGAAAATTCCGCATAACACCCACTGCCGTAGTGGCGGAGAGGAACAGGCTAATAAGGCAACAGATCGATCAGCTTCGCCAAGGGCAGGGTAATGGCGTCCGGGAGCACGTTGTTAAAAGCTCCCTCTATTTAAACGAAAGCTACTAATGTAAATCTTTGATCTCGAGGGACTTTTCTATGGCTGAAGCCAATAGGCCTAACTATAATGGTCTTTAGACGACTTAAGATGTCTCGTAAAATTCTTTTAAGACTGACTAAAAACGTATAGCTCATGATTCATTAAGTTTTAACAGAAATTTAGCCAGTTTGAAGAGAATTTGAAGAGGCTTCTTAAGCCGTCTTAAGACCATTGTAGTTAGGGCTAATGAGTGAAGGGCGTTGGAGAGAGTTCCGAGGTTGGTAATGGTATTTTACGTAGACTGTAGACCAGTGGTTCCCAAGCTTTATTTCGTACGGAACCTTTCTACAATGTATAAAATTTGGCGGAACCCAACGATGAAAAAATAAAATAATATATGATATATGTATATATTTTTCCTTTAATATATTTTAAAACATTTTTATTAGCTCGCTTTCTTGTCTGTCTGTTTGTCCGGTACATATCTTGCTATCGATTTTTCGAATACTTCTGGTTACACGATCACCCTGCACACAACTTCAGCTCCGATGACAATCCAATATGGTATACCCATTATACCGTTAGATCCATGGTGGCCGTCTCAAGAGGACGGATTACTGTTTTCTTCGCGGAACAAATTTTGCAATCAACTTTTCAAATACTATCCTATAATGCTGAAATTTTGCATACAGCTTTAGCTCCGACGACAATATGGTGTGCTCAATATACCTTTAGATTCATGGCGGCAGTCTTAGGAGGGCGGATTGAAATATTCTTCACAACCCCTTCGACATGGGTATCAAATGAAAGGGTTTGATAAGTAGGACACCATAAGCAATATAGTATACTCAATATAACGTTTGGCCCATGGCGGCCATCTTAAGAGGGCGGGTTACCATTTTCTTCACAACATCCAAGACATGGGAATATGGAATGGCGGCCAAAGTTTTACGCGGCGTGACGTAGACCAAATTTCAAGGAAAAAGGGCCACTCACACTTTCTGATTAGCAAGAGGACGTTAAACGGCCGGCGCAGCGCCAGTGAGTTTGCGAATGTATTTGCACTTCGGCGCTGGTGACACGGAACCCTAAAATTTTTTCGTGGAACCCACTTTGGGAACCACTGCTGTAGACTATATTGCTGTAAAAGGTAGCCAATTCAGCTTCGACTTAAAGCAGCCCTAGGAGGTTGCGCTGTTGCTGCATCTGGTTGAATTAAATTCTTTTCTATGCGGTTTTCGCAGTGTTTTAGGTTCGCGAGATCACCAAGCGAACGTGGAAACCCCTTTATGCGGACTGCTCGGAAAAGCTTTATGAATGGCGTAGGTGCATTGTTCTGTGAAAATCTTCACAATTCTGGTGGCTTAGGGGCAAGGTTCTATGCGATTAATCTAGTATAGTAACCCAAAGACACAGACAGATTTAAAAATTTTCTTAATCGGCATATTTTAGATCATTTCATAAAAATGCCTCGATTTACTAATTTGCGTGGTTTCATGGTATACATTGGTAGTCCATTTGCCTAATTTGTTGAAGCAGAAATACTTGGATTTAATCTTATATATAAAAACTCACTGCATTAAATCCAGAAATCCCTTAATAACAAACAAAAGTCTTTAGCATGATAACACGAAATCAAATCATGTATGTACATATGTATATACTTAGTATATCCTACATCTTAGGCTTAAATTTTCCCGTATTTTCCTTGTGAGTTTTAGAATCAAGTTCCGTAAATTTGTTAATCCCAAATTAATGCGATTAGTATTAATTAATCTAATTACAGAGCTTAAGCTACCTTTCCACGTCAAAACATTTTTCGTCATTAACGGCTTTTTCGTGGCTGAATGATTTGGTTATTTGCGCGTGTCTCTGCATTATACAGGCAATAATCGCCGCCCAGTGGTGGAAGCTTACAATTAAATCAAAGCCCAAAATGTTTTTGGAACGTTGAGCGGTTAACGTGCATATTATGTTACATAGTACAGATTACTGTGTAATTACCATATGGACGCAGCAGTTGGCTCTGACCAATATTCTGTGGGCGAAGTATTTGAGGTGTTTTACAACCGTTTTGTGGTGTTCGTGTTTACTATCAAAACAGCCTCGAATGGAATGGTTTCGTATGATTAAAGGTTTTTTTTTTAGAGTGGCGAAAATTCCGGGGAGTTCTGTTACTCAGTTACTCAAATTTAAGTCTTTAATGACACAGCTAGGTACATTAAAAATGCAAACTAGTTGGGATGTGGATTTGACCCCTTCGGTCCACACGATCAACTTCCCAGTATGATGAACGTAGACAGAATAAACTGATTTCTTACAAAAGAGTAATACGTTTAGCACTAGCGGAAAATTGACAAAAAAGGCTCGACCGAATGTTATGAAATTTTTTTCAGAGCATTTCTTCATTAATATTCTTCTTTCGGCACCTCAAAAAAGTCTATATAGTCGTCTAAACGTCGTTTAAAATAATAGGGCTCAAGAACTCTCTGATAAACGTTCTTCTTCTAAGCCAGATCAGAGCAGGACATTCACAAAGAATATGTGTGGAAGTTTCGTCGCCTTCCAAGCAGAGTCGGCATTCTGTCTCTTGAGACAGTCCTAGGTTGTGTAGGTGGTACCGCAGTCCTACATGGCCAGTGAGATAGCCCACCAGCAGCCTTAGGTCCGCTCTGTTTAGAGTAATAGTGCCCCTTGAGGCAAAGGGTCTTATAAGATCTTTAGCCTGACTAAGACCTGGGACTGACTCCCAATAGGCTAGGTTTATTCTCTTAATCCACTCTTCTATCAAGGACTTGGAGGTGGACCAAGAGATGCCACAGAAGGGTTCTGGGCCCTGGAACAACGTCTCAGACCCCTCCCTCGCGAGGCTGTATACAGCCTCCTTTCCCTCCATGCCCCAATGTCCGGGGACCCAGCAGAGCGAGACTTCGTTTCCTCTGGTCAGGCTCTGGAGTACGTCAAAACACCCTGCTACTATTTTGGAAGGAAACTTCCACGTTGAGAGTGCCTTGATGGCAGCTTGGCTGTCTGAAAAGATTTTAATGTTGGCGCCTTTCAGACCTTTCTCAAGGTTGAGCCTAGCGCAGGTCGCAATGGCATGTATTTCAGTCTGGAACACAGAGGGCCACTTACCCATGGCAATCATTTGTGGTGTAAGACCCCATGTCTTACCCAGAAGCCTTTTGCAAGCCCATATGGCCCTTGTGGCTTTGTTGATGACGTAGTCAAGTTGAGCGTTCCAGTTCAGCCTCTTGTCTAAATTTACTCCCAAATATTTGACTGAGTCTAGTACTCAACTGTGGTATTCTGGATACAGATAGGACCTAAGTCCACTTTGTAGCGTTTGGTAGGCACTAGGACAGCCTTATTTGGGTTGATTGACAGACCCTCCTTGGTACACCATCTTTGAACTTCTCGCAGTGCCGTTCTCCTGACCTCTGTAATGGTCAAGTCAAACTTCCCAGAGACAATGATGGCAAGATCATCTGCATAACCGATGACATCGAAACCAGATTCAGATAGTTTGATCAAGAGCTCATCCACAACTAGTGACCAGAGTAACGGGGATAAGACTACACCGTGAGGGCATCCCTTAATAGCCTTAACACTAATGGTGGAGACACCTAGGGTAGAAGAAATGTCATGATCTGCAAGCATGGCATTTATCCACTCAATCGTGTGAGGATCCAGATTTCTGAGAGCCAGTACTCTAGAGATGGAGTCATAGCCAGTGTTATCGAAAGCACCTTCGATGTCAAGGAACGCGCATAAGGCAGTTTCTTTATTGAGGAAGGCCTTTTCGATTTTACTGACCAGGTGGTGTAAAGCAACCTCTGTTGATTTACCTTTAGAGTAAGCGCAAATAATATGAAGGTCTAGCAGCCTTTCCATTGTTTTCAAAAGAAAAGAGGTTAAGCTGATAGGTCTGTACGATTTAGGCAGCTCGAGGGGTCTGTTGCCCTGTTTCGGGATAAAAACCACACTACGACTTTCCTCCAGATGGTTGGAATGTATCCCCAATTGAAGCTGGCTCTATAGAGGCAGACCAGGTTGTTGAGGATCAGATCGAGGCCCTTCTGAAGAAGTGCCGGAAAAATTCCATCTAATCCAGGTGACTTATAGTGTTGAAAAGAGGCCACTGCCCATTTAACCTTGTCACATTCGAAGATATTCCCTGAAAGACTGCGGGAATAGCGGTCTGGGATGGTCCTATGACTAAACCCAGGATCCATTGGATAAGCGGTCTGGAGGATTGACATTGGAAAGTGCTCTCTGAGCAGGTACCTTAAGTTTTCCTCTTGGTTAGAGGTGTAGGAGCCATCCTCCTTTTTGAGAAGGCCCCTCCGTTGAAGGAGTCTTTAGAAAGTAGCTTTTGGAGTCTAGTCGCCTCTGGTAGAGTCTGAATGCTCTCCCAGTGTTTCCGCCAGGCAATCCTTTTGGAACGTCTCAACTCCTTGTTTAGGCTGTTAGGGTGAACCTATATTCATCCAAATACCCGTTGTGTTTTGCTCTATTGAACAATCTCCTAACGTCTCTACGCATTGCAGCTAACCTGTCATTCCACCAGGGCACCGCGCGGATCTTGCAGGTACAAAAATCACTTATGTCGATTTAGCCAAGAAACGGATCGACCAAATTTTATAAAAAATCTTTTCAGATCATATTTCCGTTAATACGCTTCGAACGACAACTCAACTAAGTCGTTATCTTTTTTAGTTCGCGTGATATCGTGCCGGGAAAAATGACCACAAACGTACGCACACACACACATATACTTCCTCTCAAATTTTCGCTTAAAATGCTTTTGGGATCTTGAGGAATGAAAATACGTTGAAAATTTCGATTTTCGATTTTCGGACCGATAATCCAAGCATTTCCCGAATAAATCATTCATAAATCAATTTTCCGATTTTTCCTGTTTTCGATTTGACATTTGTCAAAAGAAAAAGAAGAAGAAGAATTTAGCTGGGGCCAGTTCACGCAATTCGTCGTCGACTGAAAACGACACGAAGCGCGTTCTAAAATCTTACTATGGCTAACTTTGGCAAGCTTTTGTCGTTCAAAAACTCCGTGGTTCACTGCAACATAACCACAAGCATAACTTTTTGACGTTCAAAAATTCCCATGGATTTTGAGCGCGCTTAGTCCCATCTTACTGCTCCTACAAATTTGATGGAACAGAAAAAGTGAGATTTCCCAACCTAGAGCAGACTCAAAAAACACAGAGCAAACCAAATACGAGCAAAAAAGATCAATCAAAAAGTCTCAGAGAATGCAAATTATTCCAGGTTGGGCTGGAGTGAGCGTTGCCAGATGAACGGATTTCTAAGTACGAGAACGGGGTTTTACTTAGAAAATAAATAAAACATACCGATTTTTAGACGGATTTAGCTTAAAAACAGGTTTTCGACGGTTTTTTTTTAAATTTTAAATGAAATTATACAATTTGCAGAAAATTCAGTCGCCACGAATACCGAATCTTGCCTTTACTTGGTACGACCTACTTCCTGAGCTCGAGGTTTCGATGTATGTTATTCATTGCTATTTGAAATACAGTAGTACGCGACGTTATGGTTTGGCGGAATTGCAAAAGTTGTTAGAAATACCCGAGAATCCAATGTTGAAAGTACTTAAATTAAGGCGGCTGTCACTCCATGCTGCTGTGAAGAGATGCATTGAACAGTCGACCTCAGAATTCCTCAGCCCAGTTAGGCTGTTTTGGACAACCGTCAGTAACAGAAAGGCGACAGTCAGTCATAATAGATAGGCGGCGAGAGCAGACATTAAGGTAGTTCGGTCGTTTCAGCATAATGCACTGAAATTTTTTCGGGAGTTATTGCAGTCGATAGAGAATTAAAAATGCGATTTTTTATGATTTTTTAATTATACCCTTACCGACCGGGCTTTTGTAAAAGATATAAACAAAAATAAAAATAACAAATTTGATATTTCTCAATATGGCAGCCCTTCAGTTGACATCGGACGGAAGTAGCATTGCCAGTCCAACGCAGTGCACAATTCAAATTGGTTTCAGTTGGATGGTTCCAATAAAAATTCCTTTTATATTGTTTTCAATCGTTTTGTTTGTAATAAACATATTAATTAATTAATAACTGAATTAATTAAATCATTGTATACAATAAAAATAATAATTTTTATATAGTAATACGAAATAAAAATGAGGAAAATGTTTGTCTGAAACCAACTGAAACCAATTTGAATTGTGCACTGCGTTGGCCTGGCAATGCTACTTCCGTCCGATGTTAACTGATGGGCTGCCATATTGAGAAATATCAAATTTGTTATTTTTATTTTTGTTTATATCTTTTACAAAAGCCCGGTAAGGGTATAATTAAAAAATCATAAAAAATCGCATTTTTAATTCTCTATCGATTGCAAAAACTCCCGAAAAAATATCAGTGAAAATTTTTTCAGGAAATCGAATTTTATGTGGTCATATCGTACTTTTCCATAAGAGCCAATTAAATGTTAAAAAACACGAACTTCAAGTCAAGTTTTTGAAAAACTTAGCCCGGTAAGGGTATAATTAAAAAATCGTAAAAAATCGCATTTTTAATTCTCTATCGATTGCAATAACTCCCGAAAAAATTTCAGTGAAAGTGCTGAAACGACCGAACTACTTTAAGGTGACGATTTTTCTATGTTTACTCCTTGCAAAAAGAGACTAAAAAAGCTTTGCTCACAAAAGCTTTATAATAATAAATATTTGGTGTGTTTAAAAAATACGCATTAAATGTTTTAAATTTACTCCCTTTATACACATCTTAAAGGCGTAAAAAGTGACTACACAATTATACACGCGAAATGCATTTTAAAATCACACAATTGGGTAGATCTACGATACGATCAATCTGATTCAACATCATACTGTTGAGATAAAAGTACTGCTTCTGCGTGTTTATTCTATGGGAAGAGGTGTTTAACTGCAGTTTTGTTGTGATGCACCATTTTTGTAAGGCATCGACTACAATAAGGACTTTAGGGCTTAATGACACTATATGTTCATTTTGAGTTCATCCGCATAGATGATAAAAGGCATGTTTACTACTTTTTCTGATAGATGAAAATATTGAAAAGAAAAGGACAAAGATGACTACCCTGGGGAATGGCCGGATTTGTTTATATAGAAATCCTTGGAATCGTGTTCTTTCGTTTAGTTATGATTTTAACCATTCCCGGGTTAAACCTGATATTCCAAATTTCAATAATTTTGCAATCCCAAGATCATGGTGCACTCGAGCCAAAGCCTTGCTAAATACCACATAATAGTTCGGAGTGGTGATGAGCAAGACTAGTCTTGCACATTTAGCAAGACCAAGACAAGACAGGTTAAGGACAAGTCTAGAGTGCAAGATCAAGATAGCAAGGCTTTTTGCTCATCACTAAGTGGCAAAAGTTTTCCAGTAATGAGCAAAAAGTCTTGTCTTGCACATTTAGCAGGACAAAGACAACACTACAAGACTTTTTGCAAGAAATTTTGCAAGACTTTTAGCAAGACTTTTTCGAAGGCTTTTTGCTCACCACTGCAAGACTTAAAGCGTTGAGCAAAAATTCCTCCTATCTTGATCTTGTAGTCTTATTTTGTCCTGTCTTGTCTTGTTCTTGGTTTGGCCTTACTAAATGTACAATAAAAGCAAGAACTGCAAGAAAAGTCTTGCTCATCACTAGTTCGGAGATTAGGACCATAAGGTTAGAAGTTGATAAATGCCCTTTTCTGAAACCGTGCTGTTGTTCGTTTAGGTATGAGCCATTTAGATCAGTGGTCTCTAAAGTAGGGTACGCAGAAAATTCTAGGGGATATGCTAGGGCACGCTAACTTCCGGGGCTACACGAAATACGGTTTTAAGAATCAAACAGCAATTGAAGCTCATCATCATCAAGAGCTTCCCAGTCTTTTTTTGGCCTTGATTACCTCCAGCGTTCGCCCCATGACCTCTGGCCCGTCTTTTCGTGTTTCTTATTTGTAATTGACGACGGAGAGATGATCGTCTATGCCAATGCTGTCTGGCTACCGCGGCTGGACGTTATCACAAAATATGTTCATATCTGGGAGAAATGGAAGCTTTAAGCAGTTACAATAAATGTGCCAAAGTATCGAGCTCGACGCAAGGTTCATAGTGGCTAGCACTGGTACGAGACTACGCCTTGTTTTTAAGTATGACCGGAAAACTTCTGCTGTGCCTGAAGGTAAACCCTCAATGAATGGGCAACCGTTTCGTGTGGTAGTGAGGCAATGTTTGTTTTATTTTTGAACGATTAAGATACATATTGCTTGTTTCTCAAATCGTTCACCCTAATCTCATGTACTATCCCACACAGTGCCATGAGAAACACGTTTCCTGCTTTGTCAATATTACATGAGGGTCTTTGAAAATATCAATGACTGGTTGTAAGCCATCGTTATCGCCAGATTAAACTAAGCAGAAATGGTGTCACAACTACTCATGTAGTCTAGTAACAATATATGGTCTGAAAGGGTTTTGCCCAGCAGCAAGATGGAGATTGTAGATGTTTTGATACACCTTTAATTTGCCTGGTTTCAAAAAGAAGACATTCTATATATCAGGGTTACACAGGCTGCAGTCTTTCGCTTCGTTGGAATTTTACATCCTGAAAATCGTCACCAACAATGCACTATATACCTTTCAAGCCTATCGCCTTGCAAAAGTGGCAATTAGTCCTTCCATCTGCGGCAACACCTTTACTTAGTGGCATTAGGTCATTGGTCTCGGCGAACCTATTCAGCTGCTTATGTATGTGCGTCAGAGTTTTCTAACTTTTACATATGTAGCATTGACAGCTCCACTCCCGAAAAGTGCTCAATCTCTTGGTACATATTATGCAGTGCTGTCGTCGTGTGGATCTTGTCACGCCTGCAGTAACTCTACACGGTCATGCTTTTCTTTCTTCTTTCATCCGTTAGCGGTTCGAGCGGGACGTACCCGTAACGGATACGCTGCTGTCGGTACCGCTGGGTTTCGAACTCTGTTCACGATTCGTTTCCATTCTTGTCGGTTTTTGGCGACGTCTCGAGCCTCGGTAACTGATAATTATAACCTTTGATAACCTCATAATTTAGGCTGGCAGGATTAAAGTCTCACTTGAAAGAAAGACAAAGGCAGTAATTGGATTTCCTACCCAAAAGAGCTTAAAACATATTTAAACTTTTCTTGGGCTTACGGGACTCTTTCGCAAATTAAAAGTTGAGGACGTATCTACTTGGACTGAAATTTGGAATTTATGTACATCGATTATAAAGCTTCTTAGCTTCTTATGAACAGAAACGAGTTATGCGGCCGCGTAGCAAGATGGGCTCTTTTCCTTGAGGAGTATAAATGTACTGTATATCACCGATCTGGTTCCAGCATGAAGCATGTTGACGCACTTAGTCGATATCCGTCCGTTCTGCCTATTGAAGATGAATTGCTCTCTAGGATTCGAAACGCACAATATAACGAATACTGCCGCTTGTTAACAGAATTCCTGGAAGACAACTCCTATGAGGACTTTTTAGTGCGAAGTGGTCTGATATATATTAGATGCGCAAAGGAGGATATAAATGCTGTTAACATGCTAAGGGCGACGGCGAAACTATTTTCTTCGGCCACCGCGAATGGCCCGACGAAATTTGTCGCGAGCACACACTAAGGCCCTCCGCACACGGGTCAACTGATTAGCAATCCCAGTTGCATACGCAACTGTTTAGTGACCTTGCCTGTGTACGCAAATGGGAATCCACACACGGGTCGACAGAAACAAGACTGATTTGAAACTAGTTTGCAACTGGTCTTGGGCGACTGGGCTTGCCGGTCGAAAGCGATTTCAGTTGCGTGGTTGCACTTGTAGCTGTCAAATTTTATAGGTTAGATTCAAAGTTCATAAAGTTTATAAAGTGTTTATAAAGAGTTCGGAAATAAAATGTGCGAGCAAAAACTTAATATTGAATTTGTGTTTGAAGTCGAAAAGCATGAAGTTTTATATAATTATAAACTTGCCGGATATTCTAGGAAAGATGTGGTAGAAAAAGCATGGCAAGAGGTGGCAGCCAAAGTAAACATGACAAGTATGTATTTTTTGTTATTTTATTGTTAAGGTAATATTTACAGTAAGTAATATTAAGTAGTAATATTATTTCTTATTCATGGTACAGTGTATTTACACTGCCATGGTAGAGAAGCACCACTGACTACTTGACATATGAACACCGATTGATCAAAAATCGGTTGCGCTCGTGTGTGGACAAGAGTCTCGTTTTGGTTGCAAACTGGTTGCAAACGTCATTATTGTAAAACCAGTTGCAAACTGGGATTGCTAATCAGTCGACTCGTGTGCGGAGGGCCTAAGAGCGACGGCGACACAAATTATAAAACACACACCGGAATAACCATCTTGCACAGCCGAGTATGTACACGCACACAGGAGCACACGAGAACAGCAACACAAATCCACAGCGCACATGTAACTTTGACAGGCACCGCCCAGCGGGAAAAGGAGTGCTCCAAGAGCCATCTTGGAGCGCACCAAAAGGAGCATAGAGTGCTCCCGTTACCATACCCGTTATATATTCTTTTTAACATTGCATGTCATTGCGAGGGAGCATACGTTTTTATGCTCCCAAAAAGGCGTTGTTGGAGCATTATAAAAAAGCTTTTTAAAAAAGAAATATTCATGGGCGCCTGTGGGTATGTGATCCGGTATCGAAAAGCTTTTGTTTTCTTCATCTTTTGCAATTGCCTTTTTCTTTCCAAGCCCGAGAGTGGCTTTTACCAAAGAAGTCCCCCAACTAAATTATATTCTCTTCTAAAGGTTCTTGTCCTCCGTATCGAACGAGAGCCACGCTATTGAGTATGCTAATGGCACGAAGATAATTGCCCGTTTTCTTTTTTTCTATAAAATTTATGAAAACTCCAGGAAACCTCCCTTGAGAGTGCTCCAAGTGCTCCCCTGTGCATCGCTCCCAATTTTTCACACTGGGCGGCTACGAAATAGAACTTGGATTGATTCGGTAGCCGAGCTCGGCGGCGTATTAATCGCGGTGGTCTGAAGATTGTGCAGCTTCATACAAAAGCGGTGTGTTCTATTCGTTTTTGACAGTCGCTGAGCAAAGCAATTCGTCGGTCGCCCTAAGCATGTTTACAGCATTGTTTGTCGTAGCAGAAGGAAGACTTCCGTATACCGAGGGTATTTTTGACGTATCTGCAAAATGGTCTGGGTATCAACAATTGGAAGCTAAATCTTCAAGATGAGGAACCGGTAGGCCAAGAACAGGGGCGGGGCTTTTATAGGTGCGTGGGAATGGTGCACTGGTGCACCGGGCGCAATTTGTAGAGGGCGCAATTTCAGAAATTAAGATTCAGTTTCATACGAGCCAACCAACAAAAATTAGCTGCAATCGTCAATTCCTTTTTGAAATTCGATAAAGAGTAGCATGGGTTTTCCCAAGAGCCAACTTTTCCAATAAGCTATATACGTTAGGATGCTATAGCTTGTTGTTGTTGCTTTTAATATTAATTCCTGCTTCTACCATTTCCTTTCTTTTCTTTTCCTAGCAAAAGGGAGGCAAAAAGCAAGAAAAACCACACAGCTGTCAAAAAGTTGATTCAAAAATTCCGTGAAAGAATTCAGAGGTTTAGAAAATCTGCCCGCCCCATCGTCTTCGGCTACTCTCTCCTCCGCAAATGATGTTTTCAGCAGAATTTTGGTGGTTGGATGTTGGCTCATGTTAAACTCTCGGTCTATGTAATCTTTTTTTTTTATCTTATACGCATTATTATGGTGCAGTCTTAAATTTTTCGCAAACTATGATAAATATTTCACCCATTCGGTGAGGGTGAGTGTGCCTTTTTCCATTGTCCTTCACTCCGTTCAAAATTGAGCAGCTTATGGGGCGCAATATGGCATAGTGCACCGGGCGTAAAACACACAAGCGCCGGCCCTGGCCAAGAATAGAATGGAGTAGAAGAGTAGTGTCAGATCGATAACAAAACAATAAAATATGAAGTGAGATGAAGACTTTAGCTCAAATCAGAGTCAGATGGAGTGCTTATACTACCCCGCGAAATCAGGTTGATCGTCTCTATCAGTATGCCAGCAAATCCGGCTGCGAACTAATTCGATTAGTATTATTGATGTGGTTTTTGCATGTTTATCAAGTTTTTGATTAAAATCAGTTGTTAAATAGTATACAGTTTTCACATTTTTACAAATAAAATTCACCTTTTTGCAAATAAAATTCACCTTTTTGCAAATAAAATTCACCTATTTGCAAATTAAATTCACCTTTTTGCAAATGTAATTCATCCTTTTGCAAATTAAATTCGCCCGTTTGAAAATTAAGTAGTACTTCTATAATAATCTTAGTAAATCCAGGTTCAGCCATGCTCGACAGACCATAAGCTATTACTATTCAAACATTTTGTTGTTAAAAAAAAAGACACACTTTACTTTTTCTACCATCACATTCTCTAATCCTGAAGACCATCGAGGAAGCTTTTCCAAAATCAAGTTTAGTGCAAGAAATAAGTATGCTAGCCGATCCTTTAAATTGGAAATGACAACTCCATACACATTAACATTTCGTGTATGGATAAAATACAAACGCACTTGCATTGTAATTTCCCCTTCGAAATTCGTTTACGGCCAACAACATTTTCTCCATCAGAGCACGACAAGAGTGGCAGTGAGGCCGCTGAGTTATGATTGGATATATAAATGAGGGTGTGATTTGGGCGAACGAAGTGACAGTTTTCTTTCCGAATGCACTTTCGCTGCGGGATTCGGGACTCTCACCGCTATTGGAAAAGCGATTTTGAGATTCCCAATTGTTTTGGCGCACGCCAGACTATTGGTTTATGGGTGCAATGCGGCAAACCGGGTTCCAACTAGTAATATATAATGAAGAAGTACTTAATTTTCAAATGGGTGAATTTGATTTGCAAAAAAGGTGAATTCAATTTGCAAAAAGGTGAATTTAATTTACAAAAGCATTAATTTGATTTGCAAATGCGTGAATTTGATGTGAAAAAACTGTATACCAGGTTGAAGTCTGAACAAGAATCTTTGCCCATAGTTATAACAATAGCTATACTTCCTACTTATTTACTTTATGTTTCACAACCCTAAGAAATCATTAGGTGCATAACACTACGAAATATTAGTGAATAAGAAACAAAAAATGTCAAAGATATGAAATATAAATACGATATTTGATTAATTACATGAAAATTACTTATACATATAAAATAAAAGCGATTAAGCTATTTCATATACCTTAAATCGAACACACAATTAATAAGGCTAAGATCTTTCCATTTAAAAAATAATTAATCTTCCTATAGAAAGTATCTTCTTAATGAATTTCTCAACATGTTAAATAACATTTTTTTTATTCTTTATATAATTCATTTATTTTTTATATTCCTAATTTTTCTAAAATGGTCGTTGAATTTCTACAATTATTTTTTTTTTAATCAGTATTGAAAATAAGAAAAGAAAATCAAAAGATATATTTTCTTTTAACATTTTTTTGTTTTTATTTATTACCAACGTGCTTTTATTTATTTTTTTATTTTTTTTTAAATGTTTAATAAATTTTTTATTTATTTTCTTTTTAAAAATAACAACAACAATTCCATTTCTAAAGCTTTGTTTTTTGAATAAACGTTTTCAAATTGTTTTTTTATTTTTTATTTATTTTGTTTAAATATTTTCCAAGTGTGTGTGTATTTGTAAAAATGCATTCCCTAAATGGAAAAATACGCGTGCATTTTGACGATTTGACAATCAAGTTTCTATGATGATGATTGTACGATATTATTTTGATAGAGACGTTTTTTTTTTTTTTGGATATTTAGTGTTTAATAAAGTTTGTTGTAAAATAGAAAAATAATAGTGTAAATTTTTTAGCATATATATTCCAGTGTAACCAATCCAATAGTATATATATATGTCCTTCCAAAAATCGTCAAGTGTGTCAATTGCAAAAAACCCTAAACTAATTGTCACTTGGTGTGAGAAAGCCTCTTCTGGTTGCCAAATCAGAAGAGTGTTGCCAAATTTTTAAAAGATGAGAAAGTTTAGCAATTTTAGCTCTTTCTGGTTCACGGTTACCGCCTGTCTCAAGGTGGCTCTAGTGATGGATCTGTTTTCGATTTACTTAAATATTCGTGAATTTCGGTTTGCGAACTTTCGCTAAGTTTAAGCAAATCTTCTCTACTCAGACGGTCTAAGGAAATCTGCTTTAAATTAGAACGTGGACTTACCTTAGGTGGCAGTGCTGGTGCTTGACAGTCAATTGTGTCAAGATTATCCCTAGAACGGCGCGGTGATGGTGTAGGCATTGGCGGACGTGATTCAAGACCATCAAGACTTCTTTGTCTGTGATGCTGTTGATGTTGGGACCGATCGGGCTGACGACTGCGGTGTGCGGTGTTGTTAACTTGAGTGCTTATATTTCTACGAACTACTTGATTCCCATCACCATATTTCGATCGAAGCTCTTGATGTAGCCGATCTCGCAAAACAGCCTTCGAACTATCCTCCTGGCAAATGGGATGCACAAGGCCTTCCTTCAGAACAGGCAATTGCCGAGATTTCAGATCTTCTCGACTCTTATCCTGCTCCCTGCTCGCAAACGTCTCTGAGTTTAATGGTGTGCGCTTATTCTGATGCTTCTTAATTGGTAAAGGGGGTCGATCGGTGTCTTTACCACTGTACGTATCAAACTTAGTCTCTTCAATCTTCTCCACCGACAAACCTCCTGAAAATGTATCAAACTTCTTGCTATTTTTTCCAAATGTTTCGAAACGTCTTCCAAAATCTGGCGGTGAATTCGTAAGATCACGACTCAGCCGTCGACCAATTGTATCTAGACGTTCACTAAGTATGCTATCTGTGCTAAATCGTCGCACATTTAATGATGATGAATTTGATCTAGAACGACTATCTTTTCTACTTGCGAACAGCAGCTTCGGTTTTGGGCTAGATTTCGGCTTTTGAACCACTTCCACTGTTGTCTCTTCAGCTGGTCCATCTACTTCTGTAACGACTTCTAGTTTTGGATTCGCTCTTTCGGCTTGTTGCACTCTATAGAAGAAAGGAGCAAATTGAGTTAATTTTTGAACAAATAAATTTATGATAGGCTATATTTTTTTCGTTGAAAATTATTATTAATAAGCAATAATTACAAGTTAATTACTGTCTATATTTTTAATTAGTAGTAAATAGTGTAAAGAGTTTTAGTAAAGGGTTGAAGTGGTTTTAAATTAAAAAGTTAACAGCACAAAATTGAGTCTTTGTTGAGGTCATGATGTGATATAAATTTAGTTTGGTCTGGTTAATATTGAAAAAACTAGTGTAAGGTAATAATAGGTTATAGGTAATTGGTTTTGAAAAAAGAAATACAATTTAGCTTTCGTTAAGAAAATAAAACCAAAATTAGGCTTTGGTAAATACAAAGCTGCCTGAAAATTAATTATTTGTTTCACACGCAACAATATCCAAAGCTGAGTACGATGATTTTATATGTTCATAAATTGTGATATTTATTTTGTTTATTGAATCCTGTATTTCCTGTAAGGGATGTTTTGGAAAATTTTTAACTATGCAGTATTGCTGTAGAACTCTCTTTGTTCAAGCCAATTGTATCACATAAGAATGTGATAAAAAATTCAAAATTGGTTTTAAAATTGTATAAATTTTTTTTTAATTCATTGTGAAAGTGCATTCAGAAGTTCATTATCCAATTCTATTTCTATTTATTGCATGGGGGCACCTTGGCAGGCACTGCAACTTATTTTGTCTATTGGGCCATCCCCGTCTTTAAAAGCCATAAAGGTTAAGGCTTCTTACATAGCCTAAAACTGATTTAGGGTTACTGTCCCAAAATCTGCCTGGGAGTAGGGAAGTCAAGCTGGAGGAGGCTCAGTCTCTTCCTCGTTGTAGCCTCACAGTCGCACAGCAAGTGCTCCGCGGTTTCGGGATCTGTCCCGCAGAACCGACAGCCAGAGTCGGCCACCAGGCCTATTTTGTTTAGATGATAGTTAAGCGAACAGTGGCCAGTCAGGAGCTCTGTTATTATTTTTAGCTCCCACCTCTTGAGATTTAAAAGTTTGCCCGCCTTAGCTTTATCGATTTGGATGAATCTTTTAGCTTGACGAGCACCCTGGGTCCTTGACCAGCTATGAAGGAACATCTGGTCAACCCAATTTTTTATGGCCATTTTTAAGTGGCAGCTTGCTAAGCTACAGAAAGGTTCCGGACCAATAGGTGATGAGTTTGCGCCTACTCTAGCCAGGCCATCGGCAATTTCGACCTTCGTGGCCCGGAATCCACATCAACATGACACTATTGTTCCTGCTGAGGAATTTCAGAGATTGGAGACAATCCAGGACAGTTTTTGATGACACTCTGTGCGATTTAATGGCCAGCAGTGCAGCTTGACTGTCGGAGAAAATAACAATGTTAGAGCTATTTGGAGCTCTTTTTTTTTATGTGATAGACTAGAGGCTTAAGGAAAGCCCCTTTGTACTGTTCGACAATGTATTTTTTTTTTTTTCGTATAGAATGTCGAACAGCAGCTCTAGCCGATAGAGAGTAGAAAGAGAGAGAAGTAGGAAGGACGTGCCACAACCTCGCCGCGATATTTTTTTTTTATTCCACCCACCTACTTCCAACCATTTCGCGACTCTGGCATCGGGGCATTTGAGAAACAACTTGCTGGAGTGTTATGCCTCCTGAAACGAGTTGAATCTCATCAGCCAACCGATGACATGCGCTTGGTGGAGCGGGGAAGGACTAGCGAAGGCTATGACAGGAGGAATCAGGAATGTAAAGAGGGGAGAAGAAAGAAGGTGAAAAAGGCGAAGGACCGTGGGGCTGGCCGGGATTCGAACCCGGGACCTCTGGGATAGTAGTCAGGCGCCTTACCCCTAGACTACCGAGGCCTCTATTAATACAGGTCTAAGCACACACCTGGATGGCGAGTACCTCAGCCTGAAAAACAGTGGGGGTAATGCCCAGAGCCATGGATATTTTGCTCCTTGGGCCATAAACACCCAGCCCTACCCATTTATCGGTTTTGGAACCGTCCGTGTACCAAAAGGCCGTGCTTCCTCTAAAGAGAGGCCTGCCATGTTGCCACTCTGACCTACTTCGAATAATCGTCGTAAACGGTTTGTCAAAGTCAAGAGCAGCAGGAATGGTATCGGACAGAGATGTCGTTGGCTCCAGATTCAGCTCATTGAGGATCGATAAATGATCCAGCAGGTCTCCTGGCTTAAAGGAGAGTAGTAGGTTAAAGGAGAGTAGGGCCTCCATAGCCGCAGTCGGACAGGTGCTTTTGGCCCCTGTGATACCAAGACAGGCCAGTCTTTGCACCCTGGCCAGCTTAATCATAGCACCCTTTTGTTTGGTTTTGGCCCACCATGCGATGGATGCATATGTATGTGACCATGGGCCTTACGACCGTCGTCGTGTATAGCCAAAACATTAACCTAGGTTTAAGGCCCCAGGTTTTTCCTACAAATTGGCGACAAACATGAAGAGATGTAATAGCCTTGGCAGTTGCTCTCTCAATTTGAGATTTCCATGAGAGCTTTTGATCCAGGATTATGCCTAGATATTTAGCCTCCTTTGAAAAAACTATTTCTTTGCCGTCCAAAGAGAGAGCTTTTAAATTTAGCTTCCTTCTATAAGTAAATGGTACGATGACAGTTTTTGTAGGTTAATACCCAGGTTCTTGCTACGGCACCAACTATGCACATGTGACAGAGCAGCTTGCATGAGGTCAGAAACGGTGCTGTCATGACCGCCGCTAATCGTTATGACGATATCGTCTGCATAGGCCTGTGCTTTAAATCCACGGCTATTCAGGTCGGCAAGAAGTTCGTCGATCACGATCGACCATAGGAGGGGTGTCATTATCCAATGTATTACACACACATTAATTTCAGTGCGTTTTTTGGCTGAGAATCATCACAGATATTCATTACGTTTACATGATTTACTTGAGTTCCTGACTTGAAATTTACTTGAAACTCAAGTTGCGTTTTCGGTTCATTTACTTGACTTCAAAATGTCTTGAAATTTTCTTGAACTGACATTTGACCTTTCATATTATAACAGAAACTATCTTCAAATTATAATATAAATAACTTTAAAAATATTGCATCAAAAGAATACATTCACTACAGTTTTTATCTTCTTCTTGTTCCAAAGCCATCGGCCCGCGCTGTTATTTATAAATCCTACATACGGCCTCTTCTCGAATATAACTCCCTCGTTTGGGGCGGCGCTCCAATAACCACCTTGGCATGGTTAGATAAGGTCCAAAAAAAGGCCCTTAAATTAATTGATGACGACACCGCTGGCTCCACCATCGACCCCCTCAGCCACCGTAGGAATGTAGCAGCATTGACTAAATTTTATCGCTACTATCATAATGACTGTTCCTCCGAGTTAAACGCTCTCCTGCCTCCACGGCAATCTTATAACCGCAACACCAGATTAGCCCACTCGTCTCATTCCCTTCACCTGCAACTCCCCCTTTCACGCACTCAACAAGATATGAATTCGTTTGTTAATAGAACAACTCGACTGTGGAATAGTCTCTCGCAGTCAGTATTTCCGAGCTCCTACAACATCCAAGAGTTCAAACGCAGGGTTCATCACCACCTTCTTCAATACCCCCCCGTTCCTTTTAACCCTTAACCTATACCCCCCTCCCCTCCCCGTACTAAGCTTACTGCTAGACATTGCACCATGACGTGACAAATGACATGACGGACTGGTAGTACAAAGGGTGACTCCTGAGCTTAGCACTGTCACATAAAAAAAAAAAAAAAAAGAAAAAATACACAAGCAAAATTTCAAGTATTCAAGTAGTGTTTACATGAGCTTTTTCAAGTCAATCAAACAAATTTTTGTGATTTACTTGACTCAAGTATACTTGAAGTCAGGACGAGTTTACATGCATATTTAGTTACTTGAAATCTACTTCAAGTAAGCATGTAAACGTAATGATTTTTACTTTTTGATGTTGCAGATATTTAAGTTATATTTATGCAACTGTATAGTATGGTCAGGGCCGGCGCGGCGTTTGGTGGTTTTTGGTTCTGGAGCAGTATGTCATATTGCGCCCCCAATATAAAAAAACACAAACATACCATAATATGTATATAAAAATGAAGGCACGGTAACACTTTTTCACTCTTTTTCTGAAATTGCGGCCGGTGCAAATGCACCAATTGTATCTATAAAAGCGCCAGCCCTGCCTTTATCTAATTAGGATCTGGAAAACGGCATAGACAGTCTGTACAGGTCATATATTAAGACAATGAAGGCACGAGAACACTTGTTCTTATTTTGTAAGTTATGAATTTTATTAAAATCTAAATTTCTCGAATTGCGCCCGGTGTAAGTGCACCAGTTGCACCTACGAAAGCGCCGCTTCTGGCTGTGATAGGCTAACTGATCAAGCACCTTTGAAAGTACATGATTTTTTTGACAGTCACATGATAATATCATGGTACAGCCTTCTTTCCTTTTTAGGGCATTGAGAAATGATTTGTACTTGAGACTATGGTTTCGCTTCTATCTATCTACGGTTTTTCTCTTGTTCATTGGTTGAAGTGCTTATTAAATGTTCTAATTGAGGCAATAAGAGCAAACATCTGTAGCCGGTTCCTCAAATTCAATGCTGTATGTCGTTCTCATAGAACATAATATCAATTGAAATGCTATACCAATAGACCGCAACTATCGCTACTATCGTAGTGACTATTCCTCTGAAATAAACGCTCTCTTGCCTCCACGGCAATCTTATACTCGCAATACCAGATTAGCGCACTCGTCTCATTCCCTACACTTGCAACTCCTCTTTTCACACCTCAACAAGATATGTAAATAGAACAACTAGACTGCGGAATAGTCTTCCGCAGTCAGTATTTCCGAGCTTCTACAACATCCAAGAGTTAAAATGCAGGGTTTATCGCCACCTTCTTCAACACCCGTTGAACCCTCATAACCCTTAACCTCTCCCCTCCCCCCGTACTAAAATTGCTGCTAGACATTGCACCATGACGTGACAAACGACATGTCGGACTAGTAGTACATAGGGTGATTTCTGAGTTTAGCACTGCCACGTAAAAAAAAGTTATGGAACAAGCTCTTTGTGGATAAGGTACGTTTTGTAGAAATTTCTGATTCTGTTTAGTTAATTATAGTGGGATAGAATTATTTCTGGAAAATAAAACCAATATGTTTAGATTCGTTTTTAACAGACGAATCCAGAGATGTTCATATTAAAAATGTGATTTTTTTGGGATAAGGCACGTTTTTGAAATACAGGTAGTGCAGGCGCAGGAGATAGTTGAGTATGTCAGGACCGAATCCCTTCAACAGATTTCAGTTGAGAATAGCTCAAAGAGGAATAATACGGATGTTGCTGGACCATTTTTGGGTGCAATGTGTTTTACCCTCTTTTTTTTATTGGCACCTCTACTGTTTCCGTAGTTCGCTTTTTGACGAAGGATTTTTTTGATGAACTAAGACGAAAATGTGAAATAAAATTTTTCGATATCACGCTTAGTTTTCGAGATGTTGATACTTGAAGATGACGTTTTGAGGTATTTCCTCAAAGTTTTTAGTTGATTCAGAGCTACGATTTACGTGACGCCGATGTTTTAAGTATGAATTTGGAAAAGCAAAAAACACCCTAAAATAAGACGAAAAAATTGTATATATACTTTTTCGATATGTCGCTTCGTTTTTGAGATATCGATACTTGAAATTTTAGGTATTTTCAGCGTTAATCGTGTCCAAAAATCGTAATATTAAGTACAGACCGCCTTTTATCAATTGTTTGGATCTCAGAACAGGTTCTGATTTTTGATGTTGCCAGAAACTTAATTGGTCCATTTTTTATACCTCCTCTCATTGGATAGTTGCTTTGGAGGAATTTTAAGGAATGTTTTAGTGTTAACATGCAGTTTTTTGTTAGGAATCAGGAATGTAAAGAGAGAAGAAGAAAGAAGGAAAGTTACCTAGATGGAAAAGTAGAAAGGGCGAAGGGCCGTGGGGTTTGCCAAGATTCGAACCCGGGACTTCTGGGATGGTAGCCAGGCGCCTTACTCCCTATGCTAAGCAGGCCCCTATTAAAAACAGTTAAAATCATGTGCATTGTCTCCGTTTCATATTCTCTGTTTCATTTCATCATTCATTCAACGCCATTTCTATTTCCAAAAACAGTCGGGACATAGTCGAGAGAAGTAAATGGCTGTAAATTCTCCCGGCTTGGACGAAATCTCAGTGTCAAATTAATAGTTACCAGGTTTTGAGGCGAAAATGTTAAAAAGAAACGTCATGGTATCAGGGCGGGTTTTTTCAGACTTTTTCAGAATTTTGGTTCAATGTAATATTTTATCACGCAATACACCTCCTTGCTAGTGTTGTCAATGTAAATTTGAGTTGATAATATTTGAATTGTTAATATTTGAAATGTGTATTGATTTTGATGACTGTCGAATTGATTTAGTTTTGATTTATTGCATGTAATTGTTATCTCTGGAAGCGGTATACAGAATTAAATATAGAGTTTTGAACAACATTTGAGTTTCAGGGGTAAAAGGAGGTAAGTTTGGGTTGTAATGCTCTCTCTTCTTTTCTAGGATGACGGGTCTAAGGTATACAAGATGGCATTTCACCCGACGATGGTACTCGCCCGGGCGAATTTTCTATTACAGGTACGGTCTACGTTCTCCTGAATCCTCTGCGTCTGCCTTGATCGCCAAATATCACGTAATTTGTTCCCCTCAACAACAGTGTAAATTTGGTAGAAAACTGGGTAAAATTATGTAAAACATGTTTCTCCACTAAAGACCGCCATTTAATTACAGGCCGCCTGCAGGCCAGGTCGGTAGGCACTGCCCAATGAAGGCCACACCATACTCAGTCTGACTGAGGGTTGAGGACTTCAGGTATCCGCCGACAGGCCGTGGCATGCAGGTAACGTCATGATTCCTTATAGACACACAGGCGAAAACTACAGTTTAGCATAAAAGGCTGTTAATTCAAGTGCAAAGATGGTCAAAGCATCAACGAAAATTTTAAACGCACAAACAGATTCGTGACTGGAAAAACCTTTAAAATACACGGACCACCATATTTGCAGGGACAGCAGGCGCGGAGAAATTAAATGTATGGGAAATTCTCTTGCAGGCGGCTGCCGTATCCGCTTTCGTGCCAATATGTTTGTGCCTTAATAGTCCAGTCAATGCACGGAAAAAACGGCGAAAGCTGGCAATCCTGCCAAACAGCACCAATTTGAACCAAAATTTGGATTTGGGTTCTGTTTACTCTATATTTCAAAGTTGTCAATGTGCCGACGGTTGCTTTTTCGCGCCTAGTTCGCGCCTTGCTTTCAGGCCCGACTGGATACGGTGTGAATTCGGGCCGTAAATTCACGGCTTGCGACTGAATAGAAGTTCAGATCTTCAGGCACAAAATGACGATAAATAGCCGCCATACACATAAAGATTTTTGTCAGTTTTCTTGGACTGCAGGCGCCATTCAGTTGGCGGCCGGGGAGGTGGGTAGCGATACTTGACTTCAAAGCGAGAACTTTCAAGCCAAGGCCTGCCGTCGATCTATGTGTGAAAGGGGGCCTTAAATCGTACACAAAAATTGTTATTGGAACGCCAGAAAGTGTCGTAGTAGTCCCTCGATTGTTTAGCCGCCATCGCTGTGGCGTACAAAGCTAAGTAAAATTGACCCGCGAGAAGGCTATTAGAATATAGAACTTCTTCTTCTTTAAACTCCTTTAATCCCTCATGGGACATAGGGCGGAAACAGCTGCCCTCCAGCGGACTCTGTTTTGCGCGACAGCTCTTAGCTCCGACCAGGATCTCCCAGTTGTTGCGGCTTCTTCTAGTAGGGTTCTCCTCCACGTTGTTCTAGGTCTTCCTACTCGACGGGAACCTTGCGGATTCCAGTCAAGGGCCAACCCAATTCCACTTCCTTCGCCTGATTTGGTCGTCTATCCTTTCTTGGCCGGCACGGCGCCATAGTTCTTCGTTTGAAATTCTATCTTGCCAGCGGATTTTTAGGATACGACGAAGGCATCTGTTGATGAAGACTTGTAGGCGCCCTATTATGAATTGGGTGACTTTCCATGTTTCGCAACCATACAAAAGAACTGCCTTAACGTTGGAGTTGAACAGCCGCAATTTGGTGTTAGTGGAAATCACCGTTGATCTCTATATGTGGGACAGGCATGCATATGCGCCTCGTGCTTTATTTATTCTGGAACTGACGTCTTCTTCTGCCCCACCATTTTCGGTAATAATGCTACCGAGGTAGCAGAATTTATTTACCAGTTCCAGGTCACGGTTATTCAGCGCTGTTCGTTCAATGGTGTTTGCATTTATCCGCATTTCTTTAGTTTTAGTCGGATTTAGCCTTAAGCCTGCTGGACTACTTTCTGTTGCCAAATTGTTTAACATGTTTTTGAGGTCCTGGTGTCGGTGGGCCAGCAAACAGATATCATCGGCGAGATCCTTAAGGCGGTCTACCAAACCCCATTGTATGCCGCCTGTTCTATTATCTAGAGCGCCGACAAGGATGTCATTTATTACTATAAGAAATAGTAATGGCGAAAGTAGGCATCCTTGTCGTACTCCTGAGCTCACCTCAAAGCTGTCGGATAATTTTCCATTATGAAGAACTCTGCATTTGGAATTGTTATATAGGGCTTTTATCAATTCTATTATTTTATCAGGCAGTCCACGTCGCCGTAGTGCCTTCCAAATGATATAGAACTAGCCTCCCCGAATTTTAGCGTATTGAAATTCTTGTTGAGTCCCGCCCGTAAACACGTATTTTTAGTGCTAAATACTCGAGGGGTCGGGGGATCCTAAAAATCGCCTCACGTAATTTGTGGACGACCCCTTAACGAACGCTATCTGATACGCATAGCTCAATTAAATGCAATTAAAATTGATTCAGATGTGATTTAAATTGTTGATACTCAAAATTGATATATTGGCAAGAGATTATTAGATTATTTTGTATCTGCGTCAATGCAAGTTTCAATATCATTTACGATATTATGTAAAATGTTGTACATTGTATAAAATAATAAATGATATATTTATAAAATTTCTCACCTTCGGATCTCCTGAATCATCTCAAAGAATTGTGCTTTGCTCTTCCTTCTCCGACGCTGTTCATCTTCCTTCTGGAACAAATTTTGATTACGTAAAACCCAAATATTTTACAAAGTGAACACAATCAGAAAATCAGCATATTTATATATGTATGTATATATATACATGTATGTAGTACAAAAATATGTATTAGATTAAAAATTCCATTAACATTATCATTATTATGAAAGTGAATATAAATAAATTCAATTCATTTTGCAATAAGTGGCACACAATCAACAAGGCAATAAAAATCCCAGCAGATACAGTGTTAATATTTAATTCCCCAGTAGTATACGTGAAAGCGATTATCTGGAATATTATATGCATGTATATCCCCTTTTCAGGAAGATGAAAAACACAGGACGAGCATCCTTCAGAAAATGATATTTATATTTTCAACATGCATAAGTGACGAACAAGGCAAAAATAATTTATTTGTTTGATGGAATAAAAAAATGAATTGAGAAAATATATTATTCTTAATCAAAAATAAATAAATAAATAAATAAATGAAATTTGAATAAATGAAAAAGTCAGGCGCATTACGATTTTCATTCGGAAGTAATAATCCGAAAACGGATACAAACCCTTTTGATGCTTTTCTGGAAGAGGCTGGCGATTTGTCCTTGTCGCAATGTATGAACTAGCTCCCTGGCAGCGTGGTGGGGCGACACCAGCTCAACACAGTTGATAAACCGATATAATTTTTGACTAAAGAACATGATATTTCGACTTCGCCAAACTGTTCCTTTGGGCTTGTGCCGCAGTATTGGCAGCGTGTACTTATAGAATAAATGTTCGAAGATTAATATTAATACGCCGAGTATTACACCTAATCCTAACAGAAGGAAGACACCGGCTACAGCTTCAACACCTGCAATATAGACGGGAATTTTTATGTTTAATACATAACCAATTCAACTCACGTAAGTATAAATAAAAGTTTAAATGGGATGGAAATATATTTACCTAGGGGACGCGGTTGTACGATATCGTTGTGGAATTTAAAACAAGGCAAGTCTCCGTACCATTTTTCAGTTAGAATATCTAGATATCCGTTACTTGAATATTTTGCTATGATCGCCGATATGGATTCTTTTAGTGGGAAACTGTAATGAAAAAAATAATATACCTATTAAAAAATTTAAAAAAATTGTCAGCAGACAAGAATAAAAATGTTTTTAATTGTAATAATTATTGTTTAACGTGTTTGATAAAGTTCAGGCTTGGTATGGTTGTAGTTGTCGCGGACATCGAGAAGGTCTTTCTCCAAATATCTTTAGCGAAGGAAGATAGGGATTTTCAGGAATCTTTACTGACAATTTCTTATTGCTCCTTAGGGGGCGTCGGTAGCCTAGTGAGTAAGGCGTCCGGCTACCATCTCAGAGGCTCCGGGTTCGAATCCCGGCCAACCCGATGGTCTCTCGCCTTTTCCACTTTCCCACCTACATAACTTTCCTTCTTTCTTCTTCACTCTTTACATTCTTGATTCCTCCTGTTAAAGCCTCCTTAGCCCTTCCCCGCTCCACCAAAAAGCGCATGTCATCGGTTGGTTGATATAGATTCAAATCGTTGCAGGAGGCATAACACTCCAGCGAATTGTTTCACGATGCCCCGATGTCAAAGTCACGACAGTAAATGGTTGGGAGTAGGTGGACTAAAAAATAGCGTGGGTAGGTTGTGGCAGTTTCTTCCTTCCCCGACTAGAGCTGCTATTCGACATTGCACTCTATATGAAGAAAATGTATTGTCGACACAGTATAAAGGGACTAAACAAAGAATACAATTAGCTGTGTTGGGTGTACTTCCAAATTCCAAATGGCGGCCACACATGATGGTAGAAACATAATAAATAAAAAAAATTAATGGTCTTGGATGTGAAGTATCACGTCCGTATTTTAACGTGACAACGTCTATTAATTTGAACGTGACAACGTCTGTTATTACGTTTTGTATTATTTTCTCAATTAATAAATTATATATTTCGAAGCAAATTTTTTTTTTGTGTGCGGGACATTTTCACACGCGCGTCCTATCTTAAACCGATTTAATAGACGTTGTCACGTCAATAAGGCGAATGAATGTATTTTTCCCGTGTAGAGGATAAATTAACGAAAATTTTGAGCCATTAACCACACTAACATGTATGGGGGCGGAGATATGATTTTTTTTGTGTGAGGGACATTGTGCGGGACATTTTCACACGCGCGTCCTATCTTAAACCGATTTAATAGACGTTGTCACGTCAAAAGTAGAAAAAATATAACCTATCAACTTGAAATTTTGCACATTTGCATAGTTGCATGATAATGCAATCGTACCACTGTGAAAAAAATTCAAAATGGTGGTTCCAAGATAGCGGCCGAAATTTACAATTGTGTTCCCCGACCTCCGTCATGGGTATCATATGAAAAGGTATAATAAATAGAATACATATAGCTGTGTGGCGTTACACCAAATTCAATATGGCGGCCAGCTCAAGATGGCGGATTACCTTTTTCTTTAGAAGCCACTCGGTATGCGGATCATATGAAAGGGTTTAACAAGTAATAAGAGTTAACCCTTCTAGCACAGAAGGCGCACTTTTCAGTTAAGCATGAAAATCTATATATACATACACATACACACATATATATATATAAATATATATATGTATATATATATACATATATAGAGTTTCTCTTCTAACGCAGAAGGCGCACTTCCCAGCATGGCTGGGAAATTTTACCACTGCCGTGGCTCAGCTGAGACATGCAAACATAAAATATTAAAAACATAAAAGTTCAAAAACATTAAACAGAGAAGCATGCAAAACTAATAAGGGAGTGAGGCACGCAGAGAGTCACGCCACATTGAGAAGTGTCCTTTTAAGGACAACTTCACTGGTTAGCAAGCTAAACACACTCCTATTGTTGTTAGTATTTATAAGCATGCGATTAACGGGTTCGAACATGCCATAATTGGTGTTAGAGGAATTAATGTGCAAGAGAGGTTCACCTCTCAGGTTGTAGTTATTCACTCTAAATGACGCGCGGTTTCTTAAGAAACCAGAGTCCACCTTGTCATTCATCAGTCGATGAACGAATATAACGTCAGCGACCTCACGGCGCTTATGGAGGGAGCTTAAGTTGAGCAATTTAAGTCTGTTCTCATAAGGCGGAAGAGCGAGTGGGTCATCCCACGGGAGGTGGCTGAGTGCAAACCGGACGAACTTCCTTTGAACCGATTCGATTCTACTAACATGGGAGGAGTAGTAAGGAGACCATACCTGGGAAGCGTAGTCAAGCAAAGGCCTAACCAAGGATACGTACAGGTGTTTAGTGACGAGGGGGTTGTTGAACTCTTTGGACCATCTTTTTATAAATCCCAGGACTGAATTGCCCTTGGAGGAGATATAATTGATGTGGGTGGAGAAATCCAACTTACTTTCTAACCTAACCCCCAGATCGATTACAGATTCAGTACGGGAGACCTTGTTGTCAAGGAAAGTATAGTCATAAGTTATAACACCACGTTTCCTACAAAAAGTCATGATCTCGCATTTACTAATATTAAGCACAAGGTTGTTGTTGGAACACCAAGAATAGAAGGTGTTTAGATCTGCTTGCAGAAGTTTGCAATCCTCTATACTCCTTATGTGGCGATACAGTTTGATGTCATCAGCGTAAATAAGGATTTTACAGTGCCTTAGCAGTGTAACAATATCGTCAATCGATAAAATAAAAAGAAGAGGGCCAAGATGACTGCCTTGCGGGACTCCAGAGGACGCTTCGATATTCTTCGATTTGACACCGCGGAATAGAACCTGGTAGGTTCTATCGGCTAAGTACGACTGGAACCAATCCACAAGGGCATGCGGAAAGCCTAATTTCTTTAGTTTAAGAACTATAATAGAGTGGGAGAGCTTGTCGAAAGCCTTACTAAAATCTGTATAGACACAATCAGTTTGGCAGCCAGTGACAAAGCCTCTAATTGTGTGTGAAGAGAACTCCAGTAAATTAGTAGTAGTGGAACGGGCTGCAAGAAAACCATGTTGGTTTGTTGAGATAAGCCTCTTGCAGATAGGGGCGATAGCAGAATAAATAATAGATTCGAAGAGTTTTGGTATAGACGACAATTTCGCAATTGGCCTATAATTAGATATTTCGTTTTTACAGCCTTTCTTATGGACAGGTATTATAAAAGAGTTCTTCCATAAGGTTGGGAAGCGCCCTTTATTTAGGGATTTTTGAAATAAACAAAGAAGAGGAGACAGTAGGGCCCCTGCACAGGATTTTAGAACAACTGGAGGGACTCCATCAGGGCCGGACGAAAAATCTTGTGGAAGTTCATTTATATGTTTCGAGATATCATCCCTGGTTATAGACAGGGAAAAGTTTTGAGCCGTTTGGATTGCATTGATATGTCGAAAATTGTCTTCATCTGGTTGGAATATAGGGGACGAGAAAGATTTGAGGAAGAACGATGCAAAATTTTCACAAATTTCGGCTGAATTAGAACTAAGGGAGTTCTCGTATTGCATGGTGTAAGGATAATTATCAACTTTTTTCTTTGTGTTGATAAATTGAAAGAATGCTCTGGGATCACCATACACTTTACCTTCCATGTTTCTGAGGTACTCTTTATAGAGGGTTTCGGAGAGAGCATGAAATTGGTCATAGCAATTGAGAAATGCATCGAAACTCACAGTGTCTTTCTTCTTCAGGTAGGTTTTCCAGAGTTTATTCTTCAGGTTTTTGGTACGTCTCAACTCGGAGTTGTACCACGGTGGGGATGATCTGGACGATTTTAACGGCTCGATAGGTACACAGGATGCGAAAGTTTCATACAGGACGGAGTAAAATCTGGCTACATCGACATCCAACTCATTAGGTGAGAGCAACCAATTGAAATCGACCGAAGTGAGCTTGGATGACAGTTCCTCAAGGTTGGCTTTTTTAAAGTTAAAGGTAAAGGTTGACTCCTCTGGGATTGGCTTATTGTTAAAGACAGAACAATAGCTCAGTAGAAGAGGAGGGTGATAATTATCGACAGGTGACAAGACAATTGAGCTAGGCTCAACATTCATGTTGTCTGAGTCGGAAAAGAATACAAGATCTAACCGCCTTCCTAAAATATTATTCACACCGCTCATTTGGCACAAGCCGCAGGAAAATAAGGAACTCAGAAAGCTGGATTCCTTAGAGTTAAGGTTGTTTCCAGGAAGGTAGTTATCGTCATCATCGCACGATACCCATTTAACATTGGGTAAGTTAAAATCACCTACAAGTAGGAGTTCATCTTTGGAATCCGGATATGATTTATGCAAGCGATTAGAATATCATAGAGATTTTGACCTCTATCGTCAAGAGTGCTGAACATATCTGGTGGGATGTAACAGCAGATTAAAAATAAGTTGTTATGAACAAGGGAGACTTTGAGAGCGAGGACCTCAATGTCTAAAGTGTTGGAAAAATCAGGAAGCGTTATTAAGCAGCAGTTGAGAAGGTTACTACATGCAAGTAGTACACCACCTCCACGAGCCTCCGAGTCAATATATCTATCCCTCCGAAAAACTTGGAAGGAAGAGTCGAAAAGTTCGGCATTAAGAATCCCACTGTATAGCCATGTTTCTGTAAAAGCGATTATATCGAAATCACTGGCCGAAGTCGACAGAAACACATCTTGGGTTTTAGATCTGATTCCCCTCACGTTTTGGTAATAGAGGGAAAGCGTCTTAAGTTTTTTGAAACTTGTAGAGTATCAGGAGTGCGCTGCTCGCGCGTGCGGGGGACAAAACATTTTGAAAAGGCACCAGGAGGCCAGAACGTGGGGTCTAAAAGCTTTTCAGCGGTATTGGGCGGTGCGGTCAAGATGAAAGACGCAACCGGTTTGGAAACATTGCTGATCTTCCTGCAGGAGACTGTAGCAGGATTAATAGTTTTCCCCATTAGGTATTCTTTAATTGCCTCGCACGTAGTTTCAGGGGAGAAACGCGAAATGAAAATAGTTCGCGGCTTGGGTACCGTTATCAGATTCGCGGAGGTTACCGGAGACTCAGTATCCCCAGTGCCCGACGGTCCAACGATACTAATAGGAGAGGTTGATGCCGCAACCGGTTCTGGGATATAGTTTGAGCCCATTGGAAGTGAGGGTGCGCGGATAGACGAGCTAGTATGGGGGTTTGCAGTGACAGCATCCGTAACGTTAACTTTACGACTGCGTTTGCGTTTTCCATTCTTTCTACGGGCTTTGTTGTGGTCATGAGCCAGACTGGGGGCAGTCTCCACCGAAGGGCCCTTTTCAAGTATTATGGCCGGGTCGTTCAGAGCTGTGGTGTTAAGAGCAGCTGCATCATCCGCCGTTGGAGAAACAGCTGTAGGACAGGGTGTAGAAAGAAGCTTCTCCCCTACCTGTAAGGCGTCATAAGATACTGGCGCCGCCGAGGGGGAGTTTATTCTATCACAAACATTATCAAATTTAAGCGATAGAGAACTCAGGGCTTTGTGATTTCGCACCACTGCTGTTGACAGCGATTCAATATCAGCCCGAACACGCTTCGTACTCCTTTTAATGTCGTCTAATATTGGATGAAGAGGAGCTAAGGAGTTGACAGAGCAAGATGAAGTTGCGACAGGATTGAGAATTGCTGAATGTATATCGTCGATCGAGTCAAAAACTGTTGCAACCCGGGAAGAAATTTCCTGGAATTTATTTATTAGGGAACCCGAGTTGGTCGCAACAGAATCAAGGGTGTCTGATAAACTATCAAGGCGGACGTTGATCGACTGGACATCATCGGCTAACATCTGAAAATGTGAGACATTTCCAGAGAAGGTGTTAAGTAGAATACTATTAGCTGTGTGGCGCCATTTTTTTATGTGGCAGTGCTAAGCTCAGGAGTTACCCTTTGTATCTACTACCAGACCGTCATGTCATTTGTCACATCATGGTGCAATATCTAGCAGTAAGCTTAGTACTGGGGAGGGGTGGGGGGAATAGGTTAAGGGTTATATAGGCCTGGGGGGGGGGGGTATTGAAGAAGGTGTTGATGAACCCTGCGTTTGAACTCTTGGATGTTGTAGGAGCTGGGAAATACTGACTGCGAGAGATTATTTCACAGTCGAGTTATTCTATTTACAAACGAATTCAAAGTGGGCCGATGGCTGGAGGAGGAACTTGCACTTTTTAAGAAATCCCAAGCACTGGGATCCTTGTTTGGCGATTTGGAATATGTGGTCATTCCATCGCAAGTCTTTAGCTAATGTAACGCCTAAGATGTGTAGGGATGGGTCGGCCAGTAGTTCAACGTCACCCATTGTCAAGGATGGTGAGGTGTTGAACGTTCTTAAACTAAAGAAATTAGGCAGTCTCCGCATGCCCTTGTGGTAGGGTTCCAGTCGTACTTAGCCGGCCTATCAGCTTCTATTCCGCGGAATCAAATCTAAAAACATCGAAATGTCCTCTGGTGTCCCGCAAGGTAGTCATCTTGGCCCTCTCCTTTTTATTTTATCAATTGACGATATTGTTACTCTGTTAAGGCACTGAAAAATCCTTATTTCCGCTGATGACAGCAAACTGTATCGCCACATAAGGAGTATAGAGTATTGCAAACTGCTGCAAACAGACCTAAACACCTTATATTCTAGGAGTTCCAACAACAACCTGGTGCTTAATAGTAGTAAATGTGAGATAATGACTTTTTGTAGGAAACGTGGTGTTATAACTTATGACTATACTTTTCTCGACAACAAGGTTTTCCGCGTTAAATCTGTAATCGATCTAGGGGTTAGGTTAGAAAGTAAGTTGGATTTCTCCACCCACATTAATTATATCAGGGTAATTCAGTCCTGGTATTTAAAAAAAGATGGTCAAAGGAGCTCAACAATCTCCGCATAACTAATCACTTGTACGTATCTTTGGTTAGGCCTATGCTTGAATACGCCTCCCAGGTATGGTTCTGCCATGTCGGTAGAATTGATCGGTTCAAAGAAAGTTCCTCCGATTTGGACTCAACTTCCCGTGGGATGACCCACTTACTCTTCCGCCTTATGAGACTTAAATTGCTCAACTTAATCTCTCTCCACCCTACTACAATTGTACTAATTCTGCTACGATTTTTATGCGAGAAATTTTTACTCCGTAGTATTTGATTTTAGTACATTTTTTACTCGATTTAATTCAGCGAATTGATTCAAGCCATTCGTTATTTTAGTTTGTGCTTTCTATCTAGGGCTGATAGGTGTCCGGATTTAGCCGGACATGTCCGGCTTTTTATGACCGTGGCGGTCAAATATATGTATGTCCGGCCTGTACGGCTTATGATCGATTTTGTTTATGATTTTAAGCGATTATCCCTCTAGTCATGTAAGGGCACGGTATATAACAACAATGCAATGAGAGGCTGATAGCTTCGAATACCGTAAAAAACGGTCACCAAGTGACAACAACTGGGAGATCCTGGACGGAGCTAAGAGCTGTCGCGCAAAACAGAGTCCGCTGGAGGGCAACTGTTTCCGCCCTATGTCCCATGAGGGATTAAAGGAGTTTAAAGAAGAAGAAGAATTGACCTCAGCACAACACCGACAGTTCAAATTTAATATCAATAGCGGTGCCCATCGACTTCTGCACTTAAATTACATTTCTCTTTTACATATAACGTTGTACAAGAATACGTACAGTACGCAGCGTAGCGTAGATGATAGCTAGCTTTTCTTTTCTTGCACATAAAAATTTAAGCAGATTTAAGCTTTGTTTTGTACACAACACTGAATGCTAAGCTACGCTGCCTATCGTTCGTACCCTAATTCAAACGTAAAACGAAATGAATTTATTAAGCTTACATACCTAACTGACTCTATTTCTATTTAAAATGGGTAGTCCCGCTTTTAGGGTAAAATGTCCGTCTAAATATAACGTCTCGGCCTATTTATTTTTGGACATGGCAACCCTACTTCTGGCAAGTCTATCAAACAGCTCAATTTGGTTCGAGTTTGTTTGGGAATAAAATAGGATCATCATATTTTCGTATAAGTATCATATCCCTAGATACCTCTACTTCTAGGATCTGCTACTATATTTTAATTGGTTTACTACATATTGTTCGTTGGATACATTTTAAACTTATTTGGGTGGCAGCGCTGGAAATATTTGTTCATCGGCTGATGAATGACAAGGTGGATTCAAGTTTTTTAAGAAGCCGCACGTCATTTAGAGTGAATAACTACAACCTAAGAGGTGAACCTCTCTTGACTCTTCTTAATGTGGCGTGAGTTCCTGGTCCCTTTTTGTTTTTGCACGCTTGTTATGTTGTTTAATTTTTTGTATGTCTGAATGTCTTAGCTGAGCCATTAAGCAGTGGTAAATGTTTCTCAGCCCAGCTGAGGAGTGCGTCGTCTGTGCTAGAATGCAATTTTTCTGATAGCTTTCGGTCTTGCACACCGACCACTATACTGTCCCTGATCATTTCTTCTCTCCAATTACCATAGTTGCAGTTTTCTGATAACAAATAAAGGTCCGTTATAAAATCTTCAACCAGTTCGCCCTCCAGTTGATATCGAATGTTAAATTTTGCTCGTTCGTAAATTACATTTGTTTTTATTACAAAATGATCAGTGAATGCTTTGATCACTTTTGAAAATGTCTTCTTATCATTTTCTGATAATTTAAATGATAGGAATACCTATATTATCTGCTTGATCACCCATTAAGTAGATAAGGGTGTTAATTTGCTCTTCTTCTGAGCCTTGATCTATATGAAATCTCTTGAATCGCCGAAGCCATTTTGGCCATTCGGATGGATTGCTGAAAGTAAATGTTCTGGTGGTCTTACGGTGAAGCTGCTACCGCTGAAGAGCTGTTGCTGTTGCTGTGTCGTTTTGCTCTTCACTTTGGCTCTGCCAGGCTTTATTCGCTTTGACTCTGCCACGTTTAGGACGCGCAATTTTTCAACGGTCCGCACTAATCAGGCTTAATTAATATATTTGTTTTACCACTTATCAAAGAGCCTATCACCTCACTAAAAAAACAAAAGCCCCGGAAAGTTTACTCCTTTTACCGCTGCCACCATGTCTTCTGAGTATCAACTGCCTTTATTATACTTCGATAGTCAGTCAGTACTCTACAGGAAACTCTATTATTATTATTATTATTACAAATGTCTTCAGGACCATAGGATTCTACTGTCAGGTCCAGTGGATGTGTGCAACCATTTTGAAATTGAATAAGATACACTTTGGTAAGGATCTAATTTTGAATGATTAATCTACACTTTAATATTTTATAATTTATAAACCTTGTCATTTTTGTGCAATTTTATTAGTACAAAAAAAATTAAATTACCCTTTTGTCATTCCAATCGCGTAAGTATCCTCAACAACCGAGTCACCTATCCGTTGTAATGTGCACCCAGGATCCGTGGCCCTATAATAATCCAAAATAGGAGTATCACCAAGGAGTAAATCCAGCGTACCGTTTCTGTAACAAGAGCATACAAGAAGCATATCATTAACAATTGATGCCAGAGCGCCGCAAGAATTACGATAACGACTAATCGTTACAGGATTCTTAAGTTTTCTACATACTTGAGGCCTCGTATACCGTCTTCGAAGTTCTTAAGCGTATATTTCTTCATGTGCTCCCATAGATGCTGGTCTTGCTTTATGTAAGTTTCCGCTGCTGATGCTGTGGGGGCTCCAACACGTTGCGCCAGCAGCTGTAAAGAGAATATGGCATATTTTTGTTGGTTTTAATGTTTTCTTATTTTTTTTATTATCGTAAGAAAAAAATATAAAAAAAAATGAATTTCTCATTAAAAGAAATAAATCCTTCGACATTTCGGGGATTAGATCGAGTGTGTGTATAAACCTGCATAGAGAATATAGGAGCGCAATTTTATTTTAAACTCGTTTCCATCATCATGAAATCTAGATAAAACCGGGCATGATTAATCCCCTTAAAAAATCACAATGTTCTGGGGAAAAATATAATCATTTTGTATTTTTCTTGACTTTTTTGCCATCATTTTTTCACATCCTTGCGAAAGGATACGTGTAGGTGGTTTCTCTCAAAGTTTCATTTTTTTGTGTTTGCTTGCAGTTATACCGCTGTACTGGGACTCATTTATTACACAAAATTACCTCAGGGGAATTCACTGTCACAGAGCACCTCTGAAAATTCCTCGTTTTAACAAAATGTTGTGTGCATAAATTTCTACCTACAATATTCCTTTACCAGGGAATGCTTTCATCCTGTTCTAAGGATACATTGAAGGCGACAGCCTACGACATATTCCTGAACTGAAGGATGTGATACCCACACATATACGTGTGAGTTAAGGAAAAAATTGTTTCTTTTTTCATTATTTTTATTTTTTGTTTCAAATGAAATACTTTTAAGAGAGAAATTTCGCTTTTTTTTGATATTATTTTGGATTGTTGTAAGCTGTTATGGTAGGAATTTCGAGAATCTGGTGGTTGTTTTAGAATAAACACTTTATTATCCCATGAGAGTACTCGCGTTGTATGATGTAGCATTTTGTATTAACGATGTATTTACGACATATCGTTTTTCATTGGAGCAAAGCCAACATTGAAGATTTTAGTATAATTTTTAAAGGCAGATAAAAAAGATTTATTGTATATTGTTAAGTTGAATTTAATCTGAAACCAGTTGATGGCTTCGTGCTTCAGGCGGTGTTCATATTGATTTTATGTAGTTGATATTCGAATAGAGAGACCTTAAGTGACTTACTGAGGCATAGTACTGTTCACCTTGTATCCTTTATTGTAATCTTGTTATTCCTGGAGCTTCACTAACTAAATAATATTAAACCCGAGACAAAAGCTCTAACAATAACAATATTAAAATTTAGCGAAAACGTATATTATAGTGTATACTTAAACAATATCGCCGGAGGATGTTAGATGAACGTCGCCAAACCACAGAATATACCCGAGTAAAAATAAAAAATAGCGAATATCCACGCCGCTGCCACTGTACCACCGTCGTATGCCTTTAATAGCAACCATACGGCCGCCGGACCATCGCCATATGGCCGTTATTGGTTTTGCAAGGCCTTCATTCCACCGTCAGTCGCCCCTTGCATAGCCGCACTGTCCTGCAACGGGCCTTCTGATGCCCTCCATATGGCCGAGGGCTATAAAATTCACGCCCATTGTAAGCCCATAATTTATTTTTACTCGGGTAACTATTCCAGCAAGTACTGTTGCTGATAAGAGCTTCTTTTTATTGCAATCTTAAAATTAAAAATTACTGAGTCTGAAGCTATTGATTAAAATTCATCATAATACACCTGAATCCCTGTTTTATGATGGCCTAAAAGATAATGTCGAGTCCATAACGCATATGAAAGTCTAAGCTCAGGAACAGGGCCGGATTTAGACTTGATAAGGCCCTAAGCTATTTGAGATATGAGGCCCTTTATAAGACCATATATTCTACGTCAGTACCAAATATGATTTTCGGATACCTATGGGATTAAACTGAATAGCAATTATACCCCGGATTCATCGGCTTCAGTTCAATTAAGATCGTTTCAATTCGCATTACTGGCTTCACCAGCTGGGATGTTCAGTTCGTGATTGAAATTTTTTGTTGGTTTTTCGCCAAAAGTTAGAAATGCAAAATCTCACAGGAATGACATTCCATTATTCCAGTTGATTACTTTCTTTTGAACGAGCTTTTACTTTCAATCTCAATTTCATGATCTGTTGGGTGAACTTCGGCTTTATTTTTCCTGAGTTCAATATATGAAAATGTATGGGAACTGAGGCTAAAATTGAAGCTCAGTACACCAATTTGCTCGAACTTGCGCAGTTTGGCCGATGAAGCCGGGGTATTAAGAAGTAGTATACACGGGTATAGGAAGTATTTGTTAAGTTTAAAAATCGTCCGGCCCCTGATAGATTTTGGTTGGATGAATAAAAAATCGTATGGGAGGGGGAATAGTAACGGTTTAGCCGCTAGGGCGTTTTGAACTCTTTTTGGTAGAGTTTTACTTACCCTTGGGGGACGAACGACTATCAAAGACCTCGGAAGTTGGTGACATCCGATTTGTCACTTCTGTCAAAACCCGAGACGATTAACTGCAGACAAACGCCCAGTAGATCTGCTAGAAAATCCTTATCCCACCTCCCCTCGGTACCCTCTGGGCTACTTCTTCGGCAGGAGCTAACGGGTGACGGGGGAATGGCCAGCTCTCTGCGACACAAAACAGAGTTTTAAGTCGAACAACTCATGGTTGGTAGAACTTACTTTTGCCACAAGAAGATACATAGGACGCCTGGGTATCGCCCGATGGTAGAACGAGAAATCAGGTAGATTACGTAACCGTCAGCCGCAGATGGAGAACTATTCTGGAGGATGTCAGGAGTTTTAGAGTAGAACATTCCCAATTACATCGGGAGGTAAAGAGAAGTGTCAGGCGTGATAAAAGACAGCAGATAAACGAGCTCACAGAAAAACCGGAAAACGCGACAAACACAGGCAACAGTAAAGTGCTGTGCCAAATCACTAAACAGCTCTCGCGAAAGCCCTCTACCAAAAAACATGCCATTAAGAGTGCGGATGGAAGGCTGCTGTGCAGCGACGAGGAGCAACTTCAAAGAAAGAGGGGCTCTTCTTCGCAGCCCATTTCTGGCACTTGCACAGGAACCTCAGGAAAATAGCAAGTATGCACAGCCAATAAGAATCACCAACTGTGCCCCATCCAAGACGGAAATAGTAACCGCAATTCATGCAATGGCCAATGGTAAAGCCGCTGGAAAAGATGGCATCCCGCCCGAATTGTTGAAAACCGGTTCAAGCCTCATAGCAGATGCGCTTCAGCCAATCCTGGAAATAGTATGGAACACCTGTACCTTTCTGGAGGATTGGACGGAAGGTGTCATAGTCAAAATACCCAAAAAGGGGGATCTAACAATATGCGACAACTGGAGAGGCATCTGTTTGTTATCTACTGGGACAAAAAATTTTCCCACATATTACTATCTAGGATAAGAAAGGCTTCAGGAAGGGCCGCTCATGTATTGATCATATAAACACCTTGAGAATAATAGTGGAGCAGTCTACTGGATTCCGATCCCCCCTTTACCTTGCTTTTGTAGACTATGAGAAAGCGTTCGCCTCGGTTAATAGGAGCTTTATATGGCAGGCACTACGGCAACGTGGACTGCCTGATAAAATAATAGAATTGATAAAAGCACAACAGGGTTCTCCATAGGAAAATTATCCGACAGCTTTGAGGTGAGCCTCTGGTCGATCGTCACTCCCAGGTACCTTAACGCGAGCTGTGTGTCAATGATCTGCTCCCATATCTTTATTCTTAAGGATATTTGTTTTTCCATGTTGCTGACTAGCACGGTTACAGTCTTGTGCTCAGGAAACGGCTGACCAGCGGTCTCAGGGCGTGCTTTAATAACAGACAACTTTGTTCGCGCATAATTCGACCTCATTGGCATTGACACCACATATTGTTCTGTACACCATTGGCCTTATGATTCACAATGAAGTGGTTCTTTACTTTTTATTAGGAAAAGCTTTTACCAAATAACAGATTCGGTAGTGAGGGTGTGTTTGTCTGAGAACTACCCACCCGGGCCCAAAACGATCCGCCGGCCCTGTGTGAAATAACTGCGGTGCTGTTCGAAGCGTATTAACCACAATATAATTTGAAACGATTTTCATAAAATTCGGTCGAGCCGTTTTTTTGTTTAAACGACATTCGTGATTTTTGTACCTACACGATTCTGCGCGAACCAAAAACTATATAGACTTCTTTGAGGTGCCGAAAGATGAATATTAACAAAAAAATTACCTGAAAAAAATTTCATAGCATTCGGTCGAGCCTTTTTTTGTTTAAATGGAAAAACTTCAGAAAGTGTCAGAAAGATCTTAAATGGATAAGTTTTGCTAATATGTACCTAATAAACTCGATGGAATGAGACCCGTTCCAAATGAAGTGATCTTTTATGGGTTCTGCACAGCGATAGCCTTCCAACAAAATATCACTTGTCAAAATCCGACAACCTTTAAAAATCGTGCAAAAATTTCGTTATTCTTTACAAACATCACGAATTTTTCAAACCTTGGATCAGCACTTTTTGACGGAGAATTGTTTTCTACGCGTGATACGGTTTCAGGATATTGCGGTTCATTCCGGGATTTCCAGTAGGTAGCGCAAAATTTGTTCTGTTTGGTCAAGTCTGACATTGATTAGAAAAGCAGAAGAAAGCTTTGGAATTTCCAAAAGAAGTCATTCGGTTCCTAGTTTATCAACGGCGCGGCGCTTCAACACGCTCAATACGAATTCGAACACCCGCTTTAGTGTAGCGGACGAAATACGCAGGAAATGTTTGTTTGCTAACGTTCATGAAAAACAAATTCTCTAGAAATTTTTTTTAGATTAACCACTATTACGTTATTTGAACTAGCTTCTCTCAGGATTGCTTTGTCACCAGTTCTGGTACTAGTCAATTTCCCTCTAGTTCTAAGCGTATAACTATTTTGAAAGAAGTCAGTTTATTCCGTCTTCGTTCATCATACTTGGAAGTTAATCGTGTGGACCGAAGGGGTCAAACCCACATCCCAAGCAGTTATCATTTTGTTCTCGGATTCCAAATCATATCAGTGAACGGCGATTCCGTTACGGATTCCCCAGAAAAATCCAAAAATTACTACTAATATAATGCTTCCACGCGCAAGATGAACTTTCGTATGCCATTAAATTTCCAAACTCACAAAAGAACTCTGCTTATGTCGGCAATGGAACAATGGATCCTCCAAGTTAACATCAAACAAGTCTGCTCATTCCACATACAACTGGTGATGGACTTTCTTGGTAATCATGATTAATTATGCACTAAGCGAATGTAGCCGACAAGGATGGCAAATTTTATTATTGAATTTGCGAACTCTATTCACGTCCTGTTCAACTTTATCTGTCAGGGACTTAAGCATTCTTTCTATTAAAACTACACCAACAAACTTTATTGGACATGATGTGAATTTTTTTTATTTCATTCAATAAACCTCAATTTTGCTTTAACTGTATTAACTTTATTTACGAGAAGAATGCACTGACACCTAGGCGAGCATCGCAAGAGCATAATCTGCAGGTATATAGAGTGCCATTGCACTAAAACAGTGCTGCCAGGTTAGCCCCATCCGCCCTTAGCAATTACTACGTTGCAGTAAGATATGTGTCGGTGCTAGAGCTCTGCACGTGCATTAAAGTGCAAATGGGGTTTGATGCAATTACGTGCCATAAAGAAAGGAGTCATTAAGGATTGATCCTGCACAGATAGAAAGAGGACTAAGGGATGCTCTCACAGTCGGGCCGCAGTCTTTCCGTTCCTGCAGATGGTCCACGTTATTTTCTTCAGTCTCAGTACTTTCTTCCTAGCAAGACTGATTCCTTTCATCCTTGGATATCCTTTAGCCGTGTCATTACATGAATTTGCCCATATCCATTTCGTCGTCGTCCTGCCACGTCTAACTTTGCTCCCTTTTACATTTCTTTTGTTCCAGATCTAAGTGCAACATTTTTGTTACACAGCGTAACATTTTCGCAGTTCCATGTCTCAGTTTTATGTCTCTTGGGGAATTTTTTTAGTGCGATTTTCAACATTAAAGTTTTATGATAATGACGGAAAACCTCAGGGCTGTCAGCCAGGTACAACAAGATTTATTTGAGTTAACAATTTTCTCTGTGTGTGTGAGTGTAGGTGCGTAATAATTCAGTCTGGCACTAAGCGCTTTTTTATGGGGCACAATAGAGCGGCACTTTGTAGGATTTTATTAATTAAAAAAAAATAGTAACTTTGCAATGAAGGAACAAGGATATAAAAACAAAACTCTCATTTGCATTTTGCATAATTTAAGGGATGCTCATAATGATATGCAAATACTAGACACTGGAAGTGCAAACTTTGTGCTACTGTGCAAAGAACTTGTGAAAGTCTTGCTTCTTTTGGGACCTTTTTTTAACGGATAGCAGCGTTCTGAATTGTATAATTGTTCAGTAATATCGCAAGTGCTGGGTAAATTGCACAGTTGACAGATTTATAAATAAAAGCTAATAAGTTTTAACACTAGAAAGACCCAGGCGAAACATCTTTCGCTTTTTAAAATCCAAATTCTTTTAAAACGAATAATTTTCAGTGGATCTTTACTTCTTTAGGCACGACTGGCACTTTTTTGGCCTGAGGTAAAAAAATAGGAATTTTGCGTCACGCGCAGTTTTGTTGCGCACCCTTTCCTGGGCACTTGTAGCTGGCTGGAGCATGGCAACTTTTGGTCGAGCTCCAGCAACGGACAGCAGCGCATAATTCTGTGTGCGAAGCATTATAGGGAGGCTGAATGAGGGGTTGTGTTTCAATGATGCAATTCACTTTATATATGAGAATAGTCTCGCACACCTACTGGCATATAGTGTATATGTCAGTGCGACTAGACGGAATCCAGTTAAGGGCCTGTTTGGCTGGATTCTCGTTTTCGCGTCACAAGATGTGGCTAATCCAATTCCATTTCCTTAGTCTGATTTGGTCGTCTATCTTTTCTTGGCCGGCACCAGATGCCTGCGTGTTATCCTAAAAATCCGCTGGAATTCCTAATAAAGAGCTATGGCGTTGTGCCGGCCAAGAAAGGATAGACGAACAAATCAGGCGAAGGAAATGTAACTGGGTTGGCCACGGCTTGCGACGTGGCCAAACAGGCCCTTGACTGGAATCCGCAAGAATCCCGTCTAGTCGAAAGACCTAGAATAACGTGGAAGGTCCCTGTCGGAGCTGTCGCACAAAACAGAGTCCGCTGGAGGGCAACTTTTTCCGCCCTATGTCCCATGCGGTATTAAAGGGGAATAAGAATAATAATAATAAGAAGAAGTTTGATTAAAATATAATTATCACCTCAACTGCAAAATAAACGGAAGCTATTATAGTGAGCACCGAAATAATTGTAGACGGAGAAATGACAATTCCACAAACATTAACATTTCGTGTATCAGTAAACAACAATTTCCCTTTCGAAATTCGTTTACGGGCAACAGTACTCCCCAGTAGCATCTGACCATCACGAGAGTGGCAGTGAGACCGCTGAATTGTGATTGGGAATATAAATGAGCGGATGATTTGGGGTTTTTAAACGAACGTGACACTTTTCTTTCCGAATGTTCTTTCGTGGTAGGATTTGAGACGCTCATTGCCCACGGAAAGAGCGATTTTGAGATTCCCAATTGTTTTGGTGCACGACATTTTATGGGTGCAACGAGGCGCATCGGGTTCCACCTATTATCTATAGTACGAGAGCTGGGAAAAATAGAGCCTATGACCATGTCATGGGCGACTTTGTGGAAATGAAAGCAAGAGAATTAATTTTTACTATTTAAATACCATAGCTTAGTTAGAGTGCAACATGCTTTGGCTTCAGGCACCAGATTATTGCCTGCTTGATAATCAACAATATGAGAACGGACCTCGTAGCTCGCAATGAAAAGGCTGTCAACTTGGAGAAAAACACGCTTCTTCTCTTAGAGAACGTCGATGAGCTTTCGCTTGCGGTCGATCGCCCAGATAATAATTATCAAAGTTATTCTAAAAACTTTGAATTAATTAAATCGAGGTTGGACAATTTTTCCATTAAGGATAATGCATCGAACAACGACTATATGATCGACAACCTATCCAAGATCATGAGATTTGAATTAAATTCCATTAACTCGTGCATTAAGAAGATAAAAATCAATACGGACAATGATCCATGTATTAAACACGAGCAATCACAGCTAATCTCCAAAATCTGCGACTCTTTCGACAAGCTCTCTTTAGTGGACAACACCATGACTCAGCTAAAAGCTGACGTAAAATTGCAGTTCTCCCATCTTGGGACGGAGCTATCAAATCTGAAGGATTTAATGAAAGCCATCCGTGACATTAAACCCTCTCCGCCGTGAGTCCGTACTACTGTTACCACACGCAGAAGAACCTTTCTCCAGTAAGCCGTCTCTGCCTCCATTTGCTGAATCAACTCCTTATCAATTTGACCAGCTACACACCCTCTATTTTTAAGAGTCATCATCGAATTCCTGTGACAGGTTGAATTTTCATGTTCCTTGAGTTTAGCATGGGCGTTTTTCCAATCATGAAATCCATCCGATGAAAATTTCGTTTTTGCGTCAGTCGAACTCGAGAACACAAGACAGACTCCGCAAAAGACCCTTCCTCTACTTGCAGAATACACCAACCATGAGCGCGATATTTGTTCTCCATTCGCCAGAGTGCTTTCGAACATGTTCGACGTGAGACTGCGTACCTTGCCATCATTATATTCTCTTTTCGAGTTGAAAAAATCGGCGCCTTTATTTTGGTCGAAACCATGTTTTCCTATGTGACTGCGTGTAGCTTCATTAATTTCCCACATAGCTGGATCGCCATCCAAAACAAACTGTTCCAAAACAACTGGAACAGTTGGAGTTCGCATTTCCACAGTTTTAGTGACCATTTCCTCGGTACATTCATTATCGTTCGTAATAATCCTATTAAATTAATAATATGTTAAAATTCTTGAATTGAACAGACCAATACTTATGACAAAACAACAACGATCAAAGTTTGTGCAAACTTCAAAACTATTTTCAAATACTATATAAATTAAACAACACTAAAAAATACAAGTTTATTTCGCATTACGACTTGTTTACACAAAGTTTGAACGTATTTATTGAAAAATTGAACAAGAAAGAAAACGTTGTTACTCTGCATCTGTTTTTTGTTGAACGGTGACGGTGATTTCACCGGGAAAGTCAAGCTCTTTTATTGACGATTTGAAAAAGTCGTTAATTTTTCGCGATGAATCAATATTTTTTTTCAATTTCTCTTCTTTCTCTTTTCTTAATTTAGAATACTGATGCCCGCTTAGTCGCTGTCTACCATCACTCATTCTGAATGATTTAAATAGTTTGGTACAGTGGACGAAAACATGCGAGATGAGGTTAGGTTATAGTATTTCAGTTACAAACGTTCTAAAACTGCCGGGCGTATATAGTGACATTTGTTGACTTAAGTGGAAACTAGATTGATTGACATGAACATAGCATAGAATGACGTCATTTTTTGACGAATGTTAACATAGCCCCCTTTTAGACGGGCGGACACCGAACAGACAAAACGAACGAACGAACTGGGTGTATAGGGAAGAGGGTGAGAGAGGACGATGGGGAGGGCAGACAATTTTCATGGACACTTTCAGCGAACTGTGAACGGACAATTTGACAGTTCCTGCGTTGTTGTTGTTGCTAGGATGAGAGGGCAAAAGCAAATTTCAAAAAGCAAGAACAGCAAGCCATGAAGTTTTTATAAAAGCAACAACAAAACCCAATCATTTTTGGCATTTTGTCCGTTCGTTGGTGTCCGCCCGTGTAAATGCCCAGCCGACACTCCACCGGGCTTCAAAGGAGAATTTGCGATTACAGTTAAGTTTTGTCTGTTCGGTGTCCGCCCGTCTAAAAAGGGCCATAGCAAGCTGTGAAAACATGCACGTGACCGCATTAACATAAAATGATATAAAATCAACTAATTTTCCCATGCGTACTTATGTCAAGCTCGCTTCAGACCGAATTATTATGTTTCGTTAATGTTTGACGAAAAAATCAGTTGGGGAAATTTTGATCACATATGCCATGCTATGTCAATATAGGTGCTTACATTTTCTTCTGAGAAAGCGAATTGACATAATCATTAACATATGCGTTCTTATGTCAATCTAGTTCCCACTTTAACATGGTGACTTAATATAGTCTCATTAAAGTGGCGTCTTTTTTAAATGATTCTTTAACGCAAAATTAAATGAAATAAAAAAAATGTGTATCTTTACATTTTTATTAATCAAAAGGATTTTGAATAATTGATACATGATTGAAAAAATAGGGCGGCAAAATCTTGCAAGATTTTGCCGCCCTATTTTTTTTGCCGCCGTAGGCACAGGCCTACTTTGCCTATGAGTAAATCCGCCCCTGACCAATTCACACGAGGAGGTGAATACTCTACTCGTTTCTGATGAGGAAAACCTATTTTCGAACTCCATCCACCACTCCGCGTGGATCCTCGAATTTAATTCATCAATCCCCAAGCATCGTGCAGCATATAACAATGCACTTGTTTACGATTTTAAGAACGCGGACCTGGACAGTATTGGTTTCGAATTATCCCTAGTCGACTGGGAACATTGGCTAACTAGCAATGATCTTGACGTGATAGTTTCATGCTTTTATTCTATCATTTTCAACATCATCGACAAATATGTACCCAAAATTATAAAACGGGATAGAGTGTCGGAACCATGGCTGGATAGAGATACTAGATCCCTACGTAATCAAAGAAATAAATTATATAACATGATCAAAAATAACACATGTATGTAAACGAGCGATTGAACTCCGAATACATTAGACTAGCCTCAGAATTTGCTGGTAGGTCCCGCGCCGCGAGGCCTACTCTGCATATTATTCAGTTGGTGATAGTATCATAAGTGATCCCAAAAAATTCTTTGATTACGTTAACATTAAACGGAAGACTTCTGGCTACCTATCAACAATGACGAATGGTGGAGCCCACACCTCATGCCCCCAAGTAATTTGTAGCATGTTTGCTGATAGGTTTGCTGAAATTTATAGCCCCTTGTCCAGCGCCTCACACGATGTAACTGACTCGCACACTGACACTTCCCTTATAACCGGTATATCCCTTTCTGTTGATGAGATCATGGCGGGTCTGAACAATCTTGATATCAAAAAAGGTAATGGTCCCGACAATCTCCCTCCTATTTTCCTGCAGCGCTGCTCGCAACATATCGCGTTTCCTCTTTATCTCATCTTCAACAAATCTTTATCGTTAGGAAAGTTTCCCAAGCTGTGGAAGAAATCCTACCTAACTCCAATCTATAAATCCGGTGACAAGCACTCGGTAGACAACTAAAGGGGCATTGCCATTTTATCATCAATTCCTAAGCTTTTTGAAAAACTTGTTCATGACAGGATTGCTCCTCTTATCGATCCATACCTAAACGAACAACAACATGGTTTTCGGAAAGGACGTTCAACAACTTCTAACCTTATGGTCCTTATCTCCGAATCGTTATGCGGTATGGAGAGCGGCCATCAATTGGATGCTGTGTACACTGATTTCAGCAAGGCCTTCGATCGAGTGGACCACGCCATCCTAATCACAAAATTATTAAAGTTTGGAATATCAAGTTCTGCCCTGGAATGGTTAAAATCATATCTGAACGGAAGAACACAGGTTATCAGATCCCAAGGATTTCTATCTAATGAGATCGAAGGAACCTCTGGCGTTCCTTAGGGTAGTCATCTCGGTCCCCTACTATTCAATATTTTCATCTCCGATCTTTCCGAAAAATTAGCAAATATTCCACATCTCTTTTACGCGGATGACCTCAAAATTTATAGTGTCATTAAGACCCAAACTGATGCTCAATGCCCTACACGACTGGTGCACCATGAACAAACTGCAATTTAACACCAGCAAATGTCATGCAATTACCCTCTCTCGCTTAAAAAACACACAGAACCATAACTATTTTCTCAATGGCATAATGTTGAATCAGGTTGACCATATCGTAGATCTAGGCGTCGTCCTAGACAAAAAACTCAATTTCAACCTGCATTACGATAATATAATTGCCAGAGCCAACAAACGTCTTGGTTTCATCAAGAGGAGAGCCAAAGAATTTGGTAATGTATGGGTCACAAAAACACTCTTCTGTTCTTTAGTCCGCCCTATCTTGGTATATGCGTGTCCTATCTTTGATCCTATATTCCAAGTGAGCAGCAGGAGGATCGAATCCATTCAAAAGAGATTTCTTCTTTTTGCCCTGAGACATCTACACAACCCATGACTACCAAACCCTGCCGCACTACTTGGACAGGCTCAAAGTGCTTGATCTCATGCCGCTGTCTAGCAGGAGGAAACTGCTCATATCTTGCGTTGCCTTTGACGTCCTAAGTGGAAAGCTTAAAGTGCAGTTTCTGTCGGACAGAATCAAATTGAATGATGTAGTCCGACACACACGACACCTGTAACGGTCGCCATCTGTAAAGGCCAATAGCCAATAACAAAAAAACTGATAAAGGCACTACCACCATCGCCTATCAAAAACAAATTCCTTTTCTTTTCGCTGGTTAACCAAAATATATTAACCACACTAACACCAACGCCTGCCAACAAAAATTTTTTTTCCAACTTTAAATAAATGTAACCGGTATACTACATGGCAACCCGGCATTCCTCGTTGAGCAATGCTTTTCATGCCCATCTGCAGTCATCCCGCTTCCTAGACCGAAAAAAAATGCGTACCACCACACCCACAATCTTCAAATCCGACATCCATAAATTCTGATATTATACTTTACACGCAAATTACAAAGCTCCGAAAAATAATCCCGATATCCAACAACACAATTTTAAATAGCACACACACAAACAAATATGCAATAGAATACGCAACTAGGAATGCGGTTAACGGGACGTTTTTTTTGCCTTTGATCGAAAATCGCCTGATGGGGGAGAATTTTTGGCGGGATCAAGAAAGAGTGGCGGATCGAGGAGTCCAGTTTTTGGGATGAGAGAGAGTGGTTCAGGAGTCGGCGTTGAGAAGTCGTAGTCGCGAAAATTGCTGTAAAGCGTCGAAAAGTTCGGCTTGGGTTTTTTTTTGTTCCCTAGTAGTAGTTTTTCATTTGAATCGAAATCTCTATAAATTTTTTTTGATAATTAAAATACGTGTTCAAGTCGAGATTATGCATTCTGGCGAAGAGAAAGATCGATAAACTTTCGTCTGCAAAACAGATACGAGGATTATATAAAAGTGGCTAGTAAAAAGTGTTAAAACTAACTGTTTATTAAAGTTCAAATAACCCCAATACAATACAAAAAGGAAAAATTTTCATCTTCCGATTCGGTTCTAAGAAGAAAAATTGAGTCGCAGGAAAAACAAAAGTGAGTCAGTACAAAAAAATATACAGTTAACTTCTGCGGAGAAATAATGGAAACCTGAAGATTTTTTTTTCATTTTTCACCGTTGTCGGCGTCTCGTGAAATTTTTTTTTGCGCGATTCTTTGCCACCGCGTTTTGAGTAGATTTTCTTTCGTTCGTTCTGTTCCTCGGTGTGTGGGAAAGAAAGAAAATATTATAAAGTAGCCTTTGGTTTGATTTACGTACATCGAATAGCGATCGCAGCCCCGAGGACTTGCATTAGATTCATAATCGTCTCGTGTATGCATCTTGTTGCTGAAAAAGGCCCACAGGATAAGTACTTAAAAGAATTGTTCTTATACTCATACATACATACATATACGCATGCATCAAAAATATTATTGTTGTTGTGACCAATTCGATTTAAATATAGATATTAAATAAAAGAAAAAAAAAAACACAAAATGAAAATTTTTATACATACGTAAACTTAAAATGAATTTATAAGTTATAAATTATAACCAAGTAACTAGTTAATATGAACGTAAATGAACAAACTAAATAAACTCAAAATGAATTTATAACCAAGTAACTAGTTAATATAAACACCAGTGAAATAATTAAATAAACTTACAATGAAATTGTACCAAGTAACTAGTTAAAATAAATGCAAATGCAATAATTAAATAAACTTAAAATGAATTTTATAACCAAGTAACTAGTTAAAATAAATGCAAATGCAATAATTAAGTAAACTTAAAATGAATTTTATAACCAAGCAACTAGTTAATATAAATGCAAATGCAATAGTTCAATAAACCTAAAATGAATTCATAACCAAGTAACTAGTTAATAAAAACGCAATGAAGTGATTAGATAGTCTATTAATGAATGTATAACAAAGTATTTAGTTAATATAAACATAAATGAACAAACTAAATAAAATTAAAATGAATTTATAACCAAGTAACTAGTTAGTAAAAACGCAAATGAAATGATTAAATAGTCTTATAATGAATGTATAACAAAGTAGCTAGTTAATATAAACGCAAATGAACTAATTAAATAAACTTAAAGTGAATTTATAACATAGTGACTAGTTAAAATAAACGCAAATGAAATAATTAATTAAATTTATAATGAAATTATAACAAAGTAATTAGTTAAGATAAACGCAAATGAAATGATTAAATAAAATTAAAATGAATTTATAACAAAGTAACTAGTTAATATAAACGCAAATGACCTAATTAACTAAACTTAAAGTGAATTTATAGCAAGGAGACTAGGTAAAATAAACGCAAATGAAATACTTAATTAAATTTGTAATGAAATAATAACAAAGTAATTCGTTAATGTAAACGCAAATGAAATGATTAAATAACATTAAAATGAATTTATAACCAAGCAACTAGTTAAAAATAAACGCAAGTGAAATAATTACATAAACTTATAATGAAATTATAACAAAGTAACTAGTTAATATAAAAGCAGATGCAATAATTAAATAACATTAAAATGAATTTATAACCAAGTAACTAGTTACAATAAACGCAAAGGAAATAATTAATTAAATTTATAATAAACGTAAATGAACTATTTAAATAAACCTGAAATGAGATTATAACAAAATAACTGGTACACGTAAACTTGAATTAAATAAATAAATAAAGACCGACAATAATGAACCACCGTATGAATAAGGTGAAGAGGAAGATGATCGGCTGAAGATGCAATAAGGGAGGGGTGAGGCCCCGGGACGTCGGATGCCCTCGTGAAGGTAAGTGCTTACCATTTGAATCAGATCGTTGTTTGTGAATCCCCTTAGTAAATGGCAGTATAACCAGTGACCATCTCTCTTCCCTGATTTCCTGGCCCCCTCTTGTTGGCCTCGGTAGGTTTATTTCTCCGCCACTGCCGCCCCCTTTTAAATTTTCGTATGCAGGCACGAGTTTTAGTTTTGTTTGAACTGTCACCCTCCGGCATCCCTGTACCGCGAACCCCACCCCATCCGGCGAGCTAGTTTGCGCACCGCACGTCGTGCCGACGATCGGTGCAGCGGATGCTACAATTTCGGCAATCACCCTCGGCGGTCAAGCCTACCCAGTCACCTTCTTCTGCCCCTTTCTCCAAAGTATCTTTTGTGTAAAGCGAGTCTTGCGCACCCTTACCGAGATGTGTGTACTTTCCTACTTCGTGCTATGGCACACCCACTCCAGACAGTTACACACCCTAAACTACTTAGGGAATATCCACACCGCACCGATTACGCAAGGAACGAGCCCGTCAACAGATGCTGTATGGTTTTTAATAGCCATAGCTCCTCTTTCTCCCCTTCCCTCAACAAGGCATCCTATAAAAAAATACTCAAATCCCTACTAACATAACCCCCTCTGACAATAGTAGGTTTTTAGTAGCTATCAGTAGTACCTATGGGTGTTTCTCACCAAAGTGGTAAAATCGCTGTCCTTGGCAAATATTACGTAAACTATGGTGAGAAATATTTATATTTCTGCAAATTTCAATTTATAACTATATAAACTATAGTATACAATATAGAAAATATCTCACTTAAAAACCTATATGGTTTCAATAACGTATTTTTTAGGTCTAAAAACAGTCCCCTAGCCGGTCCCCAAACCAAAATATTTTCTATTGAGTTCATTAATTGAACTAATATTTTAAAAACAATTAACTTATATAACACAATCTAATCAATATGAAATGATATGCTATTAGACTCTAATATCAATTTATTTAAACTATTTTTTGATTAGTTTAATTTAACCTAAAGTTGGTCCCCGAATTTCATGAACAGTCCCCTGCCAAAGTTTCGAGTTACGCATCAGGCCATCTACAGTAAAGACAGACTTGTCAATGGGCGTAACGAAACGTGAACGACATGAAATTAGCTTTGTTACCCCCAAAAGTAGCTATACCTCATTTTGTTTAGTGTTACAAGAGTTAGAGGGGCACATGCGCGTATCGGTACGCAACATTCGACAGTCCTCTGCTAAGTATTATTTTTCTTTTTTTAAAGTGTTCCAGTTTTCTCTATTGTGCATAGTTTTAAATAAGATGGCTTATATTGTTTCTATATAACAAAATAAAGTCATAATGAAGGAATTTTATGGTACCGTACCAATTACACAAATTAAACAGTCCCCTGCCAACAGTCCCCGTCAACAGTCCCCCGCTACATACAGAAATAGGAGACTGTTTCATTTATTAGGGCACTGTTATTGAACTTTGCCTTTGTTTTAGGTCTATAACCATCTTTTAATCATGGCGCGAGAAAGAAGAAAGTGTCTAAGGAAGAAATAAAAGTTCACAAGTTTACTTGGAACTACACAGAGAACTTGGAACTACCAAAGAAGACTGTTTTATTTTTAAATATATGCGTGATGAGGAATGTTTTTAAAGTATATATACTACTAATAAATGCTCATTTCACTTATATATACAGTCCTCTGACATATGCAACAGTACTCTGACATATGAATTTTTTAAATTTACTCAATAAGTCCTAAAATAAAACAAATATATTTGGGTCCCTTACTGTTTATTATCCACCAGATATATATCTATTTAATTGTATATTTTTTTTCATATTCACGTAAAAAAGTTACTGGGACAGATTTCTTGCAAAAATTTACCAGTTTACAGAGAAACACCCCTATATAAAAAAATAAATGGTTAAAAAAAATTTTTAAAAAAAATTCTTTTAATTAACTAAAAAATGTACTGAAAAGTAAAAAATAAAAAATATTTTAAAGAAAGCGTGAAATTTCAATTTTAATGAAAAAGTTAATTAAAAGAATGGCGCATTTTTCATCAAAAATTGAAAATATAACTGTAAATCGCGTGAGATTTACAATAACCCTCAATTTTTTGCTTTGTTAATTTCAAATTCTAACAAAATTTTTTGATGAAAAATGCGCCATTCTTTTAATTAACTTTTTCATTAAAATTGAAATTTCACGCTTTCTTTAAAATATTTTTTTATTTTTTACTTTTCAGTACATTTTTTAGTTAATTAAAAGAATTTTTTTTAAAATTTTTTTTAACCATTTATTTTATTTTCTACTTTTTAGTTTATTATATGTATTCCGCCGTTTTATGATGGCAATTCTATTAGATTTAAAATTACGTCACACAGTTTACTGTATTCATTTGATACCCATGTCGTGGGCTCGGTGGAACATAATTGCAAAAACGGCCGCCATCTCGGAACCGTCTTCTTGATTTTTTTACAAAAAGGTCAGATTGCATTTAGTACTTATAGTCCGGGAGGCAGCGTTGCATTTTGGGGGCTCATTTCTTACCACTTGATTTTTTTTGCAATTGATAGTTTAGATAAGACTAATAACAGAAACAACCGTCAGACGCCAGTGTCGTGGTGGGGGTGGTCGTGGGAAAATGTGAAAGTGGTAAAAAAAATTCGTCGGCTTATTTCTTACCACTTGAGCATTTGCACAGTTATTGTTTAAGTGATAATAAACATTATAAAAAAAGTCAGCTGCGTACCTAGTGGGGGATTATACGTCAGTCGCTTGTATAAACCTGTCAAAAAAACACATTTTCTAAAATCATTTCAAATTCAATGAAACTTACAAATAAAATTTCTTAAATAATTAGAAGAAGAAAAAGCACAAGCACGACTGACGTATAGTCCCCCACTAGGTACGCAGCTGACTTTTTTTATAATTTTTATTATCACTTAAACAATAACTGTGCAAATGCTCAAGTGGTAAGAAATAAGCCGACGAATTTTTTTTACCACTTTCACATTTTCCCACGACCACCCCCACCACGACACTGGCGTCTGACGGTTGTTTCTGTTATTAGTCTTATCTAAACTATCAATTGCAAAAAAAATCAAGTGGTAAGAAATGAGCCCCCAAAATGCAACGCTGCCTCCCGGACTATTATATATGATGAGTTGAACTCAAGTTGAACCCAAGTCTAACTACATGTAAACGGGAGTCGAGTTGGGTTAAGGTTGACTGAACTCGACTCAGCTCTGCTACCTGGGTTTAGTTGAAATTATGCATACGGACATGAGTTCAGTATTTGAGTAGTTGAATTTAGTTGACAGCAGCATCTCTGTGTTTGTTTGTGATTTTTTGTAACGTGTATTGCTTCTTTATTATCAACTCACCCTTAACTCAACTATTCATCTCATCATTCATACACATTAACCACCCGAACTACGAGTGTGTGCAAAATTGGAAGTTGATCGGTTATATTTTCTACTTTTTAGTCTATTATAAGCTTTCCGCAATTTAGTGTTGGCCGCCATTTTGAATTTGGAATGACGCCACATAGCTTATTGTGTTCTACCTGTCATATCCTTTCATTTGATACCCATGTCAGAGGGCCGCGGAGCACAATTTCAAAAATCGGGCGCCATTTTGGAACCGCCGTCTTGATATTTTTACAAAATGGCCAGATTGCATTGTCATCCAAACTAAACGTGTATGCAAAATTTCAGCTCTATCCGAAACCGTAAAGTGGGTCAAATTTAACTTCCAAGATTTGACGACAAACAGTGTAAGTGTTGGCCGCCATTTTGAATTTGGAATGACGCCACATAGCTTATTGTGTTCTACTTGTCATATCCTTTCATTTGATACCCATGTCAGAGGGCCGCGGAGCACAATTTCAAAAATCGGGCGCCATTTTGGAACCGCCATCTTGATATTTTTACAAAATGGCCAGATTGCATTGTCACCCAAACTAAGCGTGTATGCAAAATTTCAGCTCTATCCGAAACCGGGAAGTGGGTCAAATTTAACTTCCAAGATTTGACGACAAACA